>CM028134.1:243701666-244920833 GCA_016271365.2 Neoceratodus forsteri
CCCATCTTTTTATTTTTCTTTATGAGTACCCTTAGGATTACGACCCTTAATGTGAACAGCATTAAGAGCCACTCTAGGATGCTCTCTGTGTTAGGCACTTTGGCATAGGAACACTCTGACATTACCTGCATTCAAGACACTAGGCTTAAAACATCACATGAGTTTCAGCAAGTCACAAGGCTTTGGTCCAATGGTCCCTCCTTTTCGTCAGTAGGACAGGAGGCCCGTGACGGTATAGGCATTTTGTTCAATAACCCTGGAATTAAGGTGTCAAGATTAGTTGATATAGAGCCAGGGAAGGCTTTGTTATTAGACCTTACTTTTCAAACTGAACATTTTAGACTCATTTCCATTTACGCTCCTCAAACTAAAGCCCTCCACGCTGCCCTATTTAGGCAGGTCCAGCCATTTTGCATACCTACAGGCTACTTATTTGGGCCAGAGACTTCAATTGTGGTTTGGACAGGCCAGACAGGGGTGCATGGACAGAGAAATTGTTTTGCGACACTATAGCACTTAAACAGATTATTTATTACAAGCACAAAATTGGAAGATTCTTATAGGTGTCAGTATTCCTCTGGTGGTAACACATATTTTAGGGGCTTCCTCTCCACTAGGATAGATTTTATATTTCTGTCCTCTATATTGGAGATTAGACGAGCTAAAATACAGGCATGGGAGTTCTCGGATCACAGATCCATTACTGTAATGCTTGATTGGCACTCCACCCCTTGTTATAAAAAGAATATGTGGCATCTGAATAGTTCTATGCTAGCTGATGAATGTATTCAAAAGGCCTGGGGACATGAATGGCAGGCCAGACTATCTGTCATTGAATTTTATGACTGTAGCTACTTGGTGGGAGGACACAAAAAAATTTTGGAAAGATTCTTTTCAACTTCACTCTAGAACTACTGCTACTAAAACATATAATGAGTACCTGAGGTTGTCAAAATTACAGACCTTGATTTCTCTTACAGAATTACAAAAAAAAGATTATGGGCCTCAAATTAAGGATATAAAACAACAGATGTTCAGTTTCCAATACGACAGAGCAAAATTCTAGCACAAGAATTACGTTTTGGTGTAACCATGTCTAAAGGCTCTTAGACCCTTTCAAGGAGTGTACTAATAGAGTAGAACGAAATTTTAACAAAGGTGAGAACTGCAACAGAACAAGTAACATCCACTCCTGAAGAAATTTTGGAGCAAGTGGATTTACACCTCAGGGATACTTTTGAGGCTTAATCACACACACTGCAGGATGACTTCTTTCAGGGGCATATCTCTCAGATTTCAGAAGCTGACAAGGCCTTTCTCAGTACACCTATTACTTTCGGTGAAATCAAACAAGCCATTCAAGGTTTAAAATTGGACTCAGCACTGGGCACAGATGGATTAGGTATAGCACTGTACAAAACCTTCCAAGAGGATTTAGCCCCTGCCCTATAAATAGTTTTTAACTGTATGCTTAGAGAAAGTGCTTTATCAAAATCCAAGAACCACGTCTCTTTGATTCTCTTATTTAAAAAAGGGGATCGTGAGGACCTCAAAAATTGGAGACCCCCTTAGTCTTTTAAATACGGATTTGAAAATACTTAGTAAGGTTCTTCTTAATAGATTGGTTACCATTGCAGATGCTGTTATAAGCCCCTATCAGACATGCGCCATTCCAAATAGACAGCAACATGACAATCTGATTTTTTTAGTTTTTAGTTTTTTTGTTGACCAGGTAAGTGCACTAGACAAATCCTGCCTATTTTCAGGCACGACCGGAGAGGAATACAGATGAATGCCAACTGACCTTGAACCAGATTAAGCTGTTGGTGGTATTTTTAGTGAATGAGGGAAATTTGGCCAGGACACCGGGGAAATTCCCCTACTCTTTTCGATAAGTGCCATGGGATCTTTAACATCCACCTAAACTACCACCAATCTAGGCAGATGGGACCTTGGTTTAACGTCTCATCCGAAAGACGGCACCTCAGAAGTGCAGCACCCCTCTCATGCTGCACTACAGTGTCAGTACTGGGATATTAACCCAAGTGCCAGATGTGGGAGCTGAACCCACAGCCCTCTGATCTCCCGGCCTCAGAGCCGAGTGTGCTACCTACTGAGCCACTGACACTAATTTTACTTAGGGAAACATTTTTCCATGCTGAACATTCAAATTTACAGGGATATGTTCTTAGGGTTGATCAGGAAAAGGCATTTGAAAAAATCTCCCATCAATTTCTATACAAAGCTCTGAAAGCCTATGGGATACCAGAACCTTTTGTGTCTTGGTTACAGGTGATGTATAATAGCGCCTCCTTATTCCCAATATCAATGGCTGGATAGGTCATGAGATTTCAGTTGAGAGGTGTTAGACAGGGATGCCCACTCAGTCCCTTACTCTATGTATTTTGCATAGATATTTTTCTGCAGAGCATCGAACAGAACACTCACATACAAGGTTTGCAACTTAGTCTCTCTACTCCACCTGTTAAAGTACTGGCCTATGCAGATGATCTTGTACTGTGCTTGCATCAAGATACACAGGAACAGGATCTATTGAATATTTTCACTCTTATTCTGATTGGTCTGGTTCTCAGATCAATTATAATAAAAGTTCAGGGGTTGATTTAGGTAACACTCAGCTTCCCAGTCATGGTTCACTTGCAGGAATTGCTATAACGTATGGGTGTATTAATATTTTGGGTCTAAGTTTTGGAGGGACAGATATGGTTTCAAGGAATTGGGAGGCAGGTTTACAGCAGGCATCTAGGTTATTAAATTCCTGGAAGGGACAGCAGCTTTCAGAAAAGAAGAGGGTTCTCCTCATCAGGTCACTATTGTTGCTTGTATTTTTATACTTTAATTATGTTTTTCCACCCCCACAATCCACACTAACTTCCCTGTATAGTGTTTTCTTTCAGGCACTATGGGGGAGTCGTTTAAATCCAGTTAAGAGGGAGGGACGATAGAACATTAGAGGAGGGTGGTTTAAACATGATTCATCCATTGGCTTTTTTGCAGCATATTTTACTCATATGATTTTGGGGCATTAAAACCAGGGTCTAAAATATGGAAAGAAGCTGTATTGGTTGGCTTTCCCCTGCTTTCCTGCTTGGGCACAGGGAAATCTTTGGCGGCTCTGCAGGCTTAGCTCACTTCCTAGTTACAGGCTCATGCACATCAAATTCATGATAAAGTGGAACATAGCTGTTACTTTTTTTTACAAACTAAATCTAGGAAAGAGATATACTCACATAATACTTGAAAAGGAGGAAGACAATTTTTGTCCGATTGTTCCCGGATGCACTCTCCTTTAATCTTGCTATGTTACCTTCTAAAAGGCTCCCAGCCTTTGTGTGGGATGCTGTATGGCTCAGCCTACATAAGAAATTAAATGTACACATTAATAATAAGCATAAACAAGTGGATGATGGGTATTGTTTAAGAGAATCTTGTGTGCATATCTTGGAGACACAAGAGCACCTTTTGTTTAGAATGTAACTATGCCAGGTTATTTTGGCAGTTTCTAGCTCAAGAATGGAAAGAACCTTTGTTTAGTTCATTATCTTATTTTATGTTGATATATGGGTACCCAACATGGAGGTAGGGGAAATATCATAATGAAACAATCTTTGGGGTTTTTTGCTGTTCTCAGGTATCACTTATGGAAAGCCTGCTGCGTTTGGCTTACACAGCAAAAGATGGTATCTTATTTCGACATTTTTAGGAACATTGTAATTTCTCTATAAAAAGTGTGGAAATTGGACTGTGTACGATATCCAGAAACAACATGTAAGCTTCTTTGGATTAACTGCGAGTCTTGGTTTAAACCTCCTTAATATGTGTTTGATTAATCTGTGCTTAATCTTGTTTTGTTTTTGTATTTGAAATTTGCTTCTATATGATTGATTTTTGTTATAATGTATTTTGTAAAACTTTTGTTTGCAGTCCTTTTTTCTAATAAAAATTCCCCTACTCTTTTCGGAGAAGTGCCATGGGATCTTTAACATCCACCTGAACTACCACCAGAAAAGGCAGATGGGACCTCGGTTTAATGTCTCATCTGAAAGATGGCATCTCAGGAGTACAGCACCCCCTCATGCTGCACATATTGTCAGTATTGGGATTTAACCCAAGTGCCTGATGTGGGGATAGAACCCATAGCCTTGTGATCTCCCGGTCTCAGAGGCGAGTGTGCTACCTGCTGAGCCACTGACACTACTAAAACACTCAGGACAGAGGGACAGAGGAAGGGGTCATGGGCAGGCAGCTTGTTGTTCCCCAGGGGTATCGTGGGTTATTGCTCAAGGTATCTAATGATATTCCTATGTCTGGACATTTGGGCATTGTTCGCACTACGCAGCACTTAGCCCACAATTTCTGTTGCCCCAATATTACCAAGCAGGTGAAGGAATACTGCAAATCTTGTCACCAGTGTCAGGAAATAGGGAAGGCCGGAAGCAAAGCCAAGACTGCCCTGATTCCTTACCACTTGTGGAGGAGCCATTCGAAGGTTGAAGGGATATTGTGGGTCTTAATACCCCAAGTTCTTTGGGAAAAGGTATATATTGACAGTTGTTGATTATGCTACCTGCTATCCCAAAGCCATTACGCTGTCCTCAACTAAGACGGACAAAGTGGCAGATGCTCTGCTGGAGATTTTCTCCTGAGTTGGGTTTCCACAGGAGGTTATCTCTGATCGAGGGAAACTTCAGTTGGACCTAATGAAGAGCTTGGGGAGAAGTGTGGTGTCGCATGAGGCGCACAACGTCTTACCACCCACAAGCCAGTGGTCTCGTAGAGAGATTTAATGGGACCCTAAAAGCTATGCTTATGGCATTTGCAGAACAGCATGGGTGGGACTGGATGAAATACCTGCCCCACCTGCTGTTTGCCTACAGGGAAGTGCCACAAGAGTCGACTGGGTGTTCACCCTTCAAGCTCTTGTATGGACACAGGGTGAGGGGGCCCCTAGATTTAAAACGAGAGGCCTGGGAAGGTAAGCATGCCACCCAAGGGACTCCCATAGTGAAGTATGTGTTAAAATTCAGGGAGACGCTGAAGGAGCTTATGGACACAGCCCAGAGCAACCTGGCAGCTGCCCAGCAAAAACAAAAGACCTGGTATGATCGTGGAGCCACAGCTCGCTCATATGGGGCAGGACAGGAGGTAATGGTTCTGATTCTGGTCTGAAAGGACAAGCTGCAAGCTGAGTGGTCAGGGCCGCATAAGGTAGTATGGCAGGTAAACAATGTTAATTGCATTGTAGAATTACCTGACCAAAAACACACTCACAGGATGTATCATGTGAACATGATGAAACCATATTTTAATAGGACTGACATGGTACTTGTGGTTTGCAGTCCTGGAGGGCTAGGTGGGGAAGACCTCCTTCTTGACTTGTTAGCCGACGAGAGTAAGCAGTCGTCATGTGTGGAGACCATCATGCTGTCACCTGTTGACACCTGGATAGGCCCAAGAATTGAGGACACTTTTTGTGAGACTTTGCCCCTTTATTTACGGCAAAGCCTGGATGGTCACCACTAGCGGCGCATGACGTAGACACGGGGACCCGAGCACCCCTATGTAGGACAGCTTACCAGGTGTCAGAGACAGTCCTCAAGGACATTAGGAGGGAGGAGGGGGAGATGCTGGATCTAGGAGTGATCCAGAAATCCCACAGTCCCTGGGCCTCACCTGTAGTCCTTGTACCAAAACCGGATGTGACTAGACGGTTCTATGTAGATTATCATGGGCTTAATGCCATCATGAAATCTGACACCCACCCAGTGCCACGCACAGTTGAACTGGTTGACAAACTGGGAGGCATACTTGACTACAGTAGACCTGACAAAGGGTACTGGCAGGTGGAACTGACTGACAGGGTTAGGGAAAGGTCAGTATTCATCACCCCAATTGGCCTGTTTGAGTTCAAGGTCATGCCCTTTGGGATGAAGAATGCCCCTGCTACATTCCAGCGGTTAGTAAATCAAGTTTTACAGGATACGAAGGACTTTGCAGTCGCCTCCCTGGACAATATTGCTATCTTCAGCAGTAGCTGGGAGAAACACCTGCTACATCTGGGTGAGGTGTTGGGCCGAATACAGGCTGCAGGTCTAAATATTAAGGCAGAAAAGTGTCAGGTGGCCATGGCAGAGGTCACTTATTTGGGACATGTGGTGGGGCGAGGCCAACTTCACCCAGACCAAGCAAAGATAAGAGGCTGTTGCATCATGGCCTACACCTGAAACCCAGAGACAAGTCGGGAGCTTTCTTGGGACAGCAGGGTGTTATAGCAAATTTGTTCCCAACTACAGCTTCCTGGCCACTTCTTTATCTGGGTTGCTGACAAAGAATAAGCCTAGAAAAGTAAAATGTGACGCAGACTGTGAGCAGGCCTTCATGCAGCTGAAAACCTTGCTGTGCAGGGCCCCAGTGCTGGCTAGCCCAGACTACAACAGGCCATTTGTGGTACAGATGGATGCCTCAGATGTGGGAATAGAGGCAGTCATCAGCCAAGTATCCAGTCGGGAGAGAGAATCCCATTGTATACTTAAGCAAGAAGCTGCTTCCACGAGAACAAGCCTATTCGACAGTGGAGAAGGAATGTCTTACCTTAGTTTGGGCATTAAAAAAAAACTTGAACCATACCTTTATGGGAGGCATTTTAAGGTCCAAACAGACCACAACCCATTAATATGGTTGGGCCAAATGGGAAAAACAAATGGGAATACTCCGAGATGGAGTATTGCCTTGCAGCCTTATGACATGGAGATTGCAACAGGCCTGGATCCAAAATGGTAACGTAGACGGCCTATCCCACTTACTGAATCTATAACATAAGTGAGAAGAACTGCTCCAGTTGGGGCATGTTCCCCCCAGGTTCTGTTTTAGGAGGGAGGAATGTCGCATGATAGGCCAGTATCCATTTATGTGGGTTCATATTGTATATGATGTAATGTACTTTGGAATTAAGACACTGTCCCTTTAACAGGTATCTCCAAAATAACTGTTATTTCTATAAAGGTTATTGTAGATCTGTTATATTTCAAGATAAGGGAGACCGGTATATGACCCCAGGAAGGCATAAAACATCCCACTGTGGCTTTCCATGACAGGAAAGGGGTAATGTAGTGACCTAGGGGTCAGGCATTAAGCCAAATGCATGGACCAGATGTCACTGGGATTGACATGGAACCCTCAGTGACACCTATTGGGAAAGGTGAACTGTTGCACTCTAATATCTGTGTTGTCCTGGAATCATTAACCCCACCCCAGAGAAAAAAAAATTAGGTGAGTGTGTCCTAAAATGACCCTCCAGTATATGATCAGACACACTTCGAATGCAGAGCAGTTGAATAGTGTTTAAGTTGGAAGGCAGAATAGTCTGTCCAACTGGCATATACTTTTACACCAGAAAGTATATGTGTAGGCCTGGAAAACTCTTTAAAACCAGACCTGAGTGTGTGGGAATTAGACTCTTCACATACTGAACAGAACATTCTGATTTTAAGTCAGAATTTTGGAAACCAAGACTTTCAACAAGGACATCCAGAGACTTGGATCAAGGACTTGCTACAAAATTCTGTTGCCTAATGAACTGTCATCTCTACCGGGACATTTGAAATCTTTTCTGAACTTTTACATCAAAACAAGGTATAGTTTAGTATACAGTATCTAGTGTTTTGTGTAAACCATCCAGTTTTACTTTTTTATTGTCTGCATTTCAAAGTTCTTCCAAACTATAGACTTTTCTATATTGCTTTTATTTTAAGTAAACTTTTATGATTTTCTTATCAACTCTGCCTGGGATCTGGTTGTGTGATTTAACATTTAAACAGAAGGATTTTGAAAAGGCTGTGTGTCTAAAAAGATAGAATCCGCTCGGCTATCATATAAAACTACCTAGGCAAGATGTAGCCATTGGCTGTGGTGGGATTCAAATACTGAAAGTAGTGCAGAGTCAAGGAAACTCAAAATTACAGAATCCATCCTCCCACTGGGAAAAGGAAGGTTGGGAAGTCTTCCTGAACCCTTACTCCTGCTCACGAGTTCCTGAATAGGGAGATCCTCTCTGCAAACAAGAGGTCCTGCCGGACTGCCTGAGGTTAGGGGGCCAGGGGCGCGTGACAGAGGGCACCTGTTTGCTTAGAGAACATTCTGCTGTTAGAGGCTGTAGTGTGCATAGTATCGAGAAAGGAGAACAACATGATAGGGGACTTGAGAGAACCATCTTATTACATAACAGAAGTAATAATGGTTGAAGAGGTAATGGTCATACTGTGGCTGCTGGGGTTTAGAATCAATTTTGCCTTAATTCTGTGACCACCTATGCACCCCAGTTGTGTTTATTACAGAGAGTTATTTAAAACAATTGGCACGTTCTACAGCTGGAGCTGAAGTTAAAAACATACACAGAGCACCCACCTCATATGACATATAGGAGGGGGAAACATTTTTCAGATTTTTTTAGTCCATAGTTCACATGTTCAACAAGGTAGAGATGCAACTAGATTGCTCCCTTTACCACTGGGCACTTGTACATGAAGATCTTGTAAATACTGCAATTGCATGCAGGTAAGTAAAACCTTTCCGAGCCCAAATACTGGACAAACCTAAATCAGATTCACTCTTTTATTAACTGCAATACGATGGGGGTTATTTATATGGCATTATGTACGTATAATCACTTTTATGTGGACAAAACTATTAGAAAGTTTAAAGAACGCATAGGCAAACACCAACAATCTATTGATAAAAAAGAAAATGAGAATGCCTTAGTGGTTCATATTAAAGGTAATTTGGGCAGCCACCCTACTTTTAGCTTTTATGGACTAGAAGTGTTAAAACTGAATAAGAGAGGAGGGGATTTAAATAATCTCCTCTTAAAGAGGGAGGCCTTTTGGCCATTCAAATTGAAGGCCCATGAATGTTTGGGGCTTAATGAAACCTTACAGATTACACCAGTTTTATAATGTATATATGGTCACTTGAAAGTTTATATTTTATAGCTATTTTTCCTGGATTGTGCACATTTAGATATACTGTACATGTTGAACAATGTTTTGTATATTTTATCTGACTTTTAGGAATATTTTTCTTTCCCCTTGTTTTTCCCTCCATTCCCAAATTCCTTATTGGTGGGGGATTATTTTTTTTTTTGTATTATCTTTTTACCGCCTGCCCGTCAGCCAGCCTCACTGACCTCTCTTTCAGGCAGCCAGTCCCCTGCTGCTGCCACGGTCCTGCGGTCCTGCTGTCCGCTGCTCCCTCATCCTGCTGCCCCAGCTGTCACACTGTATCCCTTCAGCGGGGGAAGGCCCTGCCCATCGGGAGCTACCAGGAGGGGAAACTTTCCAGCACCCATAGGCACCTTCTTCCATCTTCACTGAAGTAGCTGGGGGAGCAGCATGGGGGCTATCCCGGCTACCGCGACATCAGGAAGGTGGGGCTGCCATCATCTGGCGGTGAGGTGGCCATGTTTTCCTGGTTTTCTCTCGCCCACACTGGATGCATGTCATGGCTTCTTGGTTGCCTGCGAATGTGGTGCATTGTCACTCAAGTCACATTCTGCGATGCTGGACTCTGCCACCAGGAGCTGCCAAGGGCAGTGCGCCCCTGTCCCTCCCCAGGAGGAGAGCGCCCAGAGCACGCCTATTCCTCTCTGCCAGCCTCCGCTTCTGCTGCCCCAGGCTCAGGACGCGAACCCCTGGTCGCCAGTGTGTCAGGCAATCCCCTATCGCCTGGCACCATGGAGCCGGCCCAAGTAGTGGGGATATTTATATCGTAGGGGGTATATGATTTTTATAATGTGCATTTATTATACATCTAACATTTTGTGTAATTCATAGTTTCCTAGTGTGTCAAAGAGTTTAGGAGGCTTGGGGGCCTTTTGTGAACTCGCTACCATATTAATGGTGGCATTCAAATTTTTTGTTTCCTATATGTATGTCTATTCTCTTCTTAAAAATAGTCATGGTTTCACTGTCTTTATTTGTTCTCTTTTATTCATTGAGCACTGTCACTTTAAGGAAATTTTGAATTTAAGTGGGTATCGCACAGACAAATCGGCCTTTGAAAAGCACATGGAACATCGTAGAATATTAGGCTAGTGGGAGCGTCTGCTTTGTTGCCCTATTTTTAAGCCAAATAAATTTGGTATTTTAGCATCACAACCAGTTTGGAGTGCCTTTATCTGACTTTCTACACTGAGCGTGAACTTTTAGAGAGTGTGAGAGCCCAGCTGCCAGCGGCTGTCATTTTGACAGCTGCAGCTTAGGTTTACTCCCAATCCTGCCCAATGCCCTTTGCTGCAGCCTCACCTGACACAGCATAATGAGTGCATGCACCACCCCTTCTGAGGGAGTGGGCTTCCCAACCCCAGACTGGCTTGAACTGTGCTCGTAGTAATCCCCAGCCCTGGCCACACCCAATCCCAGCTTGATATTCTTTAGTGCTTTCATAGATACATAGATAAAAAGAATTGGTCAGCAGATAAAGACTCACTGGTCCTGGTTCATCCAGTTGGTCCATTACTGACCTGACTGCCTGTCCAGGCTGATGCTGGGCAGGATTTACCGAGCTGATTGCCCGAACTGTCTCTCGGTAACCCCCTTCCCTGGCTGTACATACTCCTGCTTCACAGAACCTTCCATCCATGCTTGAACCTTGTCACTGACTTGGTTTCAGCCACCTGCTTAAGTTAACGATTCCAGTTGTCCACCACCCGCTTTGTGAAAAAGAACTTCATTGAATCTCTCCCCCAACCAACTTCCAGCCATGATCCTTGGTTATGGTGTTTTTGTACCTTGGGAGTAGATCATTGCAGTCTATCCTGTTTATTTCTCTACGGCACTCGTGAGGCTCAATCATGATTCCTCTCTCTGGCCTGGCCTCAACAGAGTACTTGTTGAGATTCTCCAGCCTCTCCTCATGTGATTCACAAGGTGCGCTGGTGAACCTTTAAATATGGGCCCAAAATGGCCACATTATGACCAAAAGAAAAAAAGAAGCTATGTGTACATGGACAGTATATGCATTTCAGGTGTTTTCCCCCCAAGTTTTTTTTTTTTCCTTTGCTCATAACTTGGGAACTTTTTGCCCATTTTGGGCCCATGTTGTCAAGGTGCCCAAACAGTCATACCATCTCATGACACCTAAGTGGCACCTTGTAAACCTGATACAAAATGTAATTTTGGGAGTTCCCCCAAAAGACCTATTTCGAGTTGCATTTACAGGATGCAACATATGTGATCGTGAGGCACAGTGGCAGCATGAGCACTCTGGAAATCTGGGCCCCAAAAATGGCCAAGTTATGCACAAATAAAAAAAAAGAAAAAAAATTCTTAATCTAGACACATGCACAAGTGGTGCAGTTTGTGACTTAAATTTTCCCAATTTTTTTTTCTTTAGAAAATGTATGGTGGTATGAGTGGTAGTGGTTGAGGAGGTTGTTGTTTTTGTATTATTGCCTGACATGGAATGGGTTGGGAAACCAAAATTGGTGGGGGCTTGTTCTGGCCACTTATGGTCAGTTGTACTCTGTCTTGCTATACAGCTCTGTCAGGTGTGGCGCAGTGAGCATAACCATTGAGAAGCATTTAGATATCTTTAGCAAAAAGTAATGAAATTAATTGCAAGAACACTACTTTACTGTATCTATTTGGATTGAAACACAAAACATACAGAGTAAGAAAATGAAAGCTTGGAACCTTGGCAAATCAGTGGCATGGTGTTCCTCTGAGTTTCAGGGTCAGGTGACACTGGGTTGTATGTTCATATGTACCCTATAATCTGCACTGTCTTGTCAGACAAAATGAATGACAGCAGTGCTTGCACAGAGAGTGCCAGTATTAGGCTAAGGCCAACCCTGCGTTGCCTGACTTTGAAACCCCAAGGAACTCCTCCACACCACCTTTTTGCCAAGGTTCTAGACTTCCACCCCTAATTTTTCATTTCCATACTGTGTACTTCCTTGCATTTCATCCATAATAGATGGGTTAACATAGGTTTCTTGCAGTTCATATATATATGTGTGTGCACAGTAGCACCCCTGTATTAGGTTTGAGTAAGCAGGTTAATGTCATATCCCGACTGCTGCACCTTAATAATGCAGCTATTCTTGGAGGAAGCAGCTTCAAATTTGGAATGTGCAGAGCTGGTGCCAGCATCTCTGGATCCTGTACATTTCCTAATGGTCAGTTCAGCGGTTTTAAAGTTCAGAATGATTGAATAACCCTGGAGATGCTGAAATTAAGACCTTTTTTGTTCACCAATAGCACAGTAATGGCTGGGAGTTGAAACCTGAAACTTCTGTGTTCATTAAAGTTTGACCCAAGGATGATCCTCTCTTAGGGGGTTTTAAGGGAAAATGTTCCAATTTTAAATTGGTTACAAAACAAAAGATATCCGTTCATGAACAGAAAATTTATCAATGTTCTAATGATAACTGGATTTTTTAAGGGGGTCTCAGTTTCCTGACTTGGAACTGCCATTTTTGTACAGTTAGGGTCACAAAATGCCCCCTGCTTTCCTTAGATTTGCGGTGGTCAGGAGGCCATACTCACTGCTGGCATCCCCTGCCTGCTTGAAATCTACAAGAACCAGTGGCTTGTGCCCAGTCACGCCATTAGTACCCCTCCCACATGCCTGTAATCTAATCAAGCCAGCAGTGGAGGCCTAATCCTTCCGTCACTACCCCCTTCCAGCTGCCCGAACTTTCGTTAAGTTGATATTGGGTGCCCAAACCCACTGCCAGTATCATCTTCTTGCCCCTCTGAACTCTATAATGAAGCTGATGGCAGCTACCCAACCTCACTACTGGTACCCCCTCCTTCCCACCCCATCTCTAATCAACCCAGTGGTGGATGCTCATCTCCACTACCGGTACCCCCTCCCACCTTCCTCAAGTGCAGTCGAGTCAACACGGATGCCCAGCCCTGCTGTTGATAACTCCCTCAAACTCCACCAAGTTGACAACCCTTCCTTCCTCCCACTGAAGTTGACAACCCTTCCCTCCAACCACTGGACAATTTTCCCACCACACTGTCTTCCCCCACCCATCCCATAGAATGAGAAAACATCCCCAAACTCTAGCATCCCTGCCACCTTTCTTCTCCTTACTGGTGCCTATAGTGCAGTCCCAAATCGCAGTTCCAGTGTCCCTCATCGTGAGTCCTCCATGTCCATCAACATACTCCTCTATCTACAAATAAGAAAAAAATGTAAAAAAAAAACCAACAAAAAAACTATATCCTGAAACCTGGACTTTTTTTTTTGTTTTGTTTTTAAAGAGAACGAAGAGGGTGTCCAAAACCAGACTTCAAGACAGTTTGGAAGACTGCTTGTCACGTGTTCATGCGTGAGTGGGAGGAAGGGGTGATAAGAACCCTGACCCTCGAATTTGGTAGAAAAAAAATTAAACATTAAAAGTATTATGGGTGTTAATTTTTTGAGGGGTAATTTCTTGGGTGTTAGTTTTTTGAGAGGGTAATTTTTTCTAGGTGCTATAAAATGCACACTGCATACATGCAAGAACTTAGTTTTTTTCAGATTTAGTTTTTTATCTGTTTTTTTTTTTCCTAACATACAACTTTTTTAATTTTTAATATTCTTGCAAAAACTTTCAGGGATGGGGTTCTTAGTACCCTGCTTTTGCACACCCAGTTGGCAAGTATCACACCTGCCCCATGGATGGGTTGCTTCACGTAGGGCCCGCAGGGCACTGCACGAAACCATCTACTGACCCGGGGCCATGCCCAGTGGGTGTGGTGATTTGTGTATGTCCCACAGGACCCTGCATGATGCAGCCTACATGACTGGCCCCTCTCCCACTAGGACTACAGCTTTGCGTATGTCCCACAGGGCCCTGCATGAAGTAAGGAACAGGTAGTGCAGTGAGCATCATTATGCAGCTGCTTCATGGGTGGCCACTAAGCAAGTTACAGGTTTGTTGCAGTGCGTGTCACTGTGCAGCTGGTTTGTGAGTGACCTACAGGATGACTCATGAAGCAAGCTGCAGGTAGTGCAGTGAGCATCATTATGCAGCTGCTTTGTGAATGCCTCACATGGCCTCTCACAAAACAAGCTGCAGTTCTGGTGCAATGAGTAGCACCATGCAGCTGAGGGTTAGATATCTTTTATAATGTTATGGGTCTGGTTGGAGGACTTCTTATGGCTATAAAAGTCATCTTGCATGTTCTTCGGATGAGAGGACAGTGATCTGAAAGTGAGCAGTTCTGTCAGCCTAAGGACGCAAGAGGCACATCTTAGATCCATAAGTGGCATGTTAACCAAATCCAGAAAATGTTCTAGATCACATAACTTTTTCTTTTAAAATTACTATTTTTTTCTTTCGAATGTTGACGTTGGAGCAGCCATGCAGCCTGTTATAGTGGCTCAGCATCTGAGAGACACTTATGGAAATGAGTACCTCAAGCACAACTGAAGGCAGTGCTGTGATTGGTCAGGAACCTCACATGACACTCCTGCATTCTATTATGTAATATAAAATTTAAGGAAATAAACTGCAGAGAACTACATTAATGACCTATTAAGGTTGAAACGCAAAGTGTACAAAATAGGGAAATGAAAAATGAGGGTTCAGAGTTGCCAGAACCTTGGTAAATCGGTGGTGTGGTGTTCTTTGGAGTCTGAGCCATCATGCAACGTTAGGTTAGCGTTACCCTTTTATCGGCACTGTCTTGTCACACAAGGTAATGACACAGCAGTGCTTGCATAAAGTGCTGATATTAGGGCAACACCAGCCCTGCTTTACATAGTAGTTCAAACCTCAAGAAATGCCACACAACTGATTTTCAAGGACTGAAGTAGTAGACACTACCTCTCAGCAGTGCCCTTTCCCTGAGGCTCTGGGTGCCATTACAACAAGCAGAGATCCCCGGTGCATGCCACACGCATAACTGAGGTGTCCAGTACTGCCATAAGTCCATCTGGCCTACGCCCTCGTAAAGGGCAGAACTGGAACATCTCCACAGAGAGTGGATTTCAGATGGGTGCCCCCCTGAAACTTAACCTGATGGTGCAGTGACCCTGCCAGCTGATTGGATCAGTCTGGAGGTTTTCCACCTGAAGCCCCAGGGAGAATACCAAGTCCAAGGCATGCCCATGTTGGTGAGTCACAGAAGCAACAGCTTGTGTGAGGCCCAGGGATTCCATACCCTGGAGGAAAACTTTTCCAAAATGTGATAGTTCATCATAGACCCAGGCATTAAAGTCATCCAGAATAAACCGTCTAGGTAACTCCAGCACCCTGCTGGCAGTGAAGTCAGCAATTTCCCGCAGAAAACCACACTCTCATCACGGAGGCCAGTAAACGAGGAGGATCCCGCAACTTGCATCTGGACCCCCACACATAACCACACATTGAAACAATGAGATATACCCCACTGGGTGCACCACCAGGTTTAGTTCAGATGTAAAACAGATTACTTCCCCACCCCCAACAATCCTTCCTCAGGCAGTGCCCTGCGAAAAACCCAGCTGGGATAGCTGCCTCTAAACTTGGACCAGCATCATCACCATGCCACGTCTCTGCGAAGCATGTCAGATCTACTGAGGAATGAGATATAAAATCCATTTTATTAGTAGCAGTCTTATTGCTCATCAATCTGACATCGCATAGCACCACCTGAAGAGAAGGTGTAGTGGTGGCTAACCCATTAGCTACCTACCCACTCAGTCTGGTGGGTTCCCTTGGTATGGTGGTTAAACACATCTGGTCTCTCCCAAATCCCCATTTCGCCCCAGGTTGTTTCCTGGTCCTCACAGCCCTAGTTACCACTCCCTGTCAGTAAGTCTTTTGCCCACCCCTTCACACCTTCTACTAATTCCCACCTCCCTACAGCAGCGATATGCTGCTCTAGGCATAGTGAGGTCATAAAGGGATGCACATCCCAGAACAGAGACGGTCACTGAGCCTAGGGGTCTGCACAGGACAGCACATTACCAGTACAACTATTCCTAACCCTAAAAACCCACTCAGCCACTATCCAACCCACCCCCCCCCCACCAGCCTTTATTACAAACACCCTTCCTCCCCAACCATACAGTCACACCAGGGTACACCAGCCACACTTGATACACCAAACTCTATCCACCTTTCACTCACCCGTTCACTCAAATTCAAAAACAAATTTAACTGTAACAGTTACAAAATCTGCAAAATCCAAGTTATGGTGCAAGCAAAACTTTTTGTAAATTTAAACTTCAAGTTCTCCCCAGAGCAAAGCTCCAGGATAAAAATCTATACAGCTGGATATCTGATACTGATAGGTGCTGCCCTTGACTCTCACTTAAAAGCAGACCCAAATCCTTATCTGAGACTAAGGTAGTTCCAAAACGGGTTATGGTTATAGTTACAGCTAGCCATTTTATCTCGTATCTCAATAAAGCCCTCACTGCCACTGAGTAAGATCAATAACTCTAAAGTGAAAATGTCAGCAATGTTAAAAAATAGAAAGGAGCACAGTAAGGGAATCCATAGCTCACTTCCTCTTCATCCTAGACTGAGCTTAACTGAATCCACAAACTCTACTCCAGACCTAGGGCGGTCTCTTCTCTGGCGTCCCTGACCCCCTGCAGACTGACCAGGCCTCTTTCACCGGCTACAGTTCATGGCCTGCACTCAAAGATATATTTGGCTCCTGGACTCCTATATCAAACACTCCTCTGGAATTGACTCCAGTCAAGAATGCATCTCTAACTAGTGTTCTTCCCCACCCCACCCCACCCCGGACATGGCGCCATTACACCTTTGTGCTGTCACCTCAGAAACATTCCGTGAGACATACCTACCACTTCACCACCACAGGACCACAGGTAACTCTTACATAGCTATTTCAGTCCAGATCCCAGAGGGAGGAGGGCATGGTGGAGGGAAGGGAGAGATGTCCAAATCAGCTGCCAAAAGCCATCTGGAATTATAGCAACTGCCAAAGATTGTTAAGCACAGCAATAGTCCTGCTGTATACCTGACTATACAAGCAGGCTGCTCACACCATCACCCTTCCTCCCTAAAAACAAAAAATGCTAACTCCTATCTTTATCTTGCTGAAATTGCTAACTACACTATATAGAATCCTACCACTAACAACTAACAAAAGTCTGTTTAAAACAGCACAATTCTGCTTGAACTAAAAACCCCATGAAGGGCTTTAAAACAGTTAATTTTGTTTTAATTTTAGTCTTTGGTAACCGGGTAAGGCCCACTAGGCACAAGTGCCTGTATTTCAGGGGCGACCTGGGAGCACTGGGGGGTTAAGTGATTTGCTCAGAGTTGCACAGTATGCAAGTGGAGGTTGTGGGAATCAAACCCAGGTCTGCTGGATGTATCAAGCCCATTCACAGCTCGTTACTCTAACCTCTAGGCTATAAGTTAGTGAGCTGTTAGCACACAGAGCTCACAGAGGCCAACCCAGCCCTGTGGCCTCTTCCACAGAACCTGTATTGAAGAGACTTCATCCTAATTTCTCATTTTCCTACTTGGTATGTTTTGCATTTCAGCCCTAATAGATGCATTAACTTAGTTTTTTGCAGTTAATATAGATATATAGAGATGTAGTTCGTTCTCAGTTTCCCACACGTAAGTGTAGCACTTAATTTTTGAGAGGATTTTACTGAGCAAGAACAACAGCAACAAGTGTTCTACTCAGTTACATGTACAAAATGCATAACATTGGGCATGAGGCCACAGAGGCAGTTAAGTTGAGTTGTATCTATCTGTTTGGTTATGCAACACTGATAAACACATTGAAGCCTGATCCACTGTCAGGCCGGCATATGCACAATGCTAACGATATCAGCCTCTGCAGCTTCACCTCCTAATGCTGCTCTGCAGTGACTGGCATCTTCAGCCTCTGATTGCACATGTCTGCATATACTGCATATATAGTGCATCATGCAAGGACAGCAGAAGTCCACAGCTTGGCCAGTTAGCACCATGGACATCCAGAAGGCATCTTCCTGGTGTAGCCTCTGCATCTTCCTGGAGGCTTCAGCAGCACGCAGCTTGTGTTGCAGATGGCTGCAGAGTGCAGGCACACTTCCTTTGCAGCTTGAGATCCAGCGGCCCGCATAAATGCATGGATCAGGTCCGACTGGACTCAGAAGTATTTGTTGATGTGTGGAGGCCTCAGCATCTGTGGAGAGGAGGGGCCTCTGCTCATCTAGGGTGCTCTACGGACCTGTGGAACATGCATTAAGTGCCAATTACAGTGTTTGGATGGTTATCTGAAACAAGCACAGGACTTGTTTAAGAAAGCTGCATACAGTAAATGTGAAAAGTTGGAGGGAAGAGACAGTTTTTCATATTCTCTGGTAAAGGGTTCCAGGTAAAAGGAGCAGAGTAAAGAAACCCTTTCACCTATGGCTTAGTTGGTTCTGAAGGATAAGAAGTAGTACGTACCCATTGAGATCAGGATTGCCGAGGTAGTGTGCTTCAGCTTCCCTCCCTGTGATGTTAGCCTCCCTGCCATGGTTCTTTGAGCCCCTTTTCCCAAATTCCCCCACTTTCTGCCATCCTTTTCCTTTCTCACAGACTAGTCCCCTAGATTCTTCTTCCTGTTTTCACCTCCCAGGCTGGTCTGGCCTTCCAAGGTTCCAGCTGGCCCTCCAACCCCCTGCGCCCACCCCTTCAGCCCCCTCCAGCTGTTGCTGTGTATGCACCCCAGCCCCTGCCCCATGCCCTTCACCCATCTATCCAGCTCACACCTAAGCCTCCATAACTCTGCCTCCAATTCCATTAACCTGGCACATATAGGACAGTGCCCTAGTCTCCACAGCATATTCATGGCCATAGTAGCAACACAGCCACTGCATCCCACCAGTCTGCCTCCCCCCATCCTGCACCAGTCCTCTCCCCTGCCCAGTAGCTGCCCCATTCCCCACAGCCACCTCTGACTGTTAGCCATCCCTTCCATGGCCTCCCTCTACCCATCCCCTGTACCCATTTCTCCTGCCATACCCCCATCTTGTTTCAGCCATTTGGTCTTACAAGCAGTGCAATTACCCAAGAGATGCAAATCATTGTAATCTTCAATTTGTTACCTATCTAGTTATGACAAGCTTGTAGGCAGCTTGGTAGTAGAGAGCAGCCCACACAACGGTTGACCCAGACTTTAGCCCAGAATCACCCCTACTTAAAGCATTTCAGGAGAATTTGCCCTGTCCACCAGTTACCTCAGAGTGTAGCCAGATCCACTCCCACAATAAGACATTCCCACATACAACAAGCACCTTCAACAGTTTTCCCCCAGAATTTAGCCCAGATTCACTCCCACAATAAAGCCCAGGTCCACCCTACCAACAACAGCTCAAATCCAATCAATAACAGTTCAAATCCAATCTAAACAGTGCATGAAATCTCTCCAATGAGCAGGCCAAGGAAAGGTTACAAGTGTTGGGGGGAAGTTCAATTGAACAGCCCTGTGGTGAGAGTACCAGTTAGTCCTCCTGGTCAATCCCAGAGTTTTTCCTACTGTAGGCTTCACCAGTGTAAGATTCCAAATATTTGCTGAAGATCCAAGTGAAACAGCCCTGTTGTGGAGTCTATAGTCAGTCCTCCTCCTCCTTGTAGCTGGTTCTTCCTCCCACCTGCATTTAATACAGGTCGGGTGGGTGAGCGGGTGGGAGAAAAACCTCTTCTCCTTGCTTGCTGCTCCAGAGATGTGCATCTGGCTTCCTGTCTTTTATAGCCTGGCCACACTCAAATCTGGCATCTCCTGCCCTGATTGGCTCTGACATCTTCCTCGGTTGCTGATGCGGCCAATCAGAGATGCACTCTTCGCTGACTGCAGCCACCAGCTCCTTGTTTCTTCCTACACCACTGACTGTGGCAAAAATCCTCCTGGGTGGTGTCTTTCTCAGCTGACAATGTGGTCCCTCTGGTCCTCCACGCCACTGACTGTGGCTCCCCTGAACACCTCTCCTCCTTGCTTGATCACTTTTTGTCTGAAAAAGGTAGAGTATCTGAGCTGGGTGATGACCCTGCCAAAGGAGTCTGGATATCATCTTACGACATCTGTTCCAGTGCCCTATGTCTGTCAGGATAGCCAGTATCACCATTTTAATGGTTGTCACCCGCCACTCCAAGGAGAGCAGCAGGACCAGCCATTTCTCCAGGTCTATTCCTATCTGCATGTACAGAGGGGAGAAATAGGCCTGGAACAGCTGGGAGGCAGTGGCTGTGAGGTTGACCCCCAGATACTTCATTCACAAAAATCTGCACCTAAAGGGGAACTGGGATATCAGAGTGGCAGAGGGTGTAAAGTTAGTTGACAATGCCTCAGTTTTTTCTCATTCAATTTATAGCCAGAAAGGGTACCAAAAGTTTGTAAGGGAGATCAGATGACTGGGAGGACAGTATCCAGGGTGAAAAGGTAAAGCATAACATTGTCCATATGTGCGATTTGATGTCGTCCACCCCCATCAGGGACTGGGTAGCCTTGGATATTAGTATGCTGTCTTATTGCCTGGGCTAAGGGATCAATATAAATTAGTGAAAAGAAGTGGGGACAGAAGGCACCCCTTTCTGGTCCCCCTCTGTAATGCAAAGCATGAGGACAGGTGGTCATTCACCCACACCTGTGTCTGTGCTGTGGGGAACTATATACACATGAAAGAGAAATTCTATGAAGGTAAGGGGGAATTCAAATTGCTGCAGCGTGGTATGGAGAAAGATCCAAGACACCCACTTGAACACTTTCTCTGGGTCAGTACAGAAAGCCAGGATAGGTATCCCAGAAGAAGCTGCATGATGGATGATGGAGAAGAATCTCTTCATGTTGTAAAGTGTTTGCTGGGTTTGGATAAATCCTGTCTGATCCGGATGAATCAGGTGGTGTAAGAGATGATCCAAACGTTTTACCATAATAGATGTAATGAGCTTAAAGTCAGTGTTTAACACCAAAATCAGCCTGTAAGACTCACAACAGTCTAGTGGTCTTCCTGCCTTTGGAATGACAGAGATGACAGTGTAGCTCCAAGATAAGGGTGGGGCAGCCCCAGTCAGTAGGTCATTAACTGCTCAGAGAAAAAGAGGAGTAAGATCTTTAGAAAACTTCTTAATTCTTGTCTGAATATTCATCTGGATCTAGACATTTCTCCAATCTGGTAGTAGCCACATATGGCGACACCAACACAGTGAAATACACTCCTGTCAGCAAAATCGACACTTTGCTGACAGGTCGCTGTGTTGGTGTGCCTGAGACAGGGACACACTGTTTCCTGGTCCTGCACCCCCAACCCGAATCAATTCTGACTGGAGTTGAGAATCCTAAAGATGGGGAGGAGGGGGAAGAGCCCCCCCGATACAAAAAAAGGACCAGGAGACATACAGAAATCATGTAAACCGCAGCTTGTGGTCAACATGATTCCTGTCGGTGAGATGCCGGTCGACAAAAGGGTTGTCGAACCAGCATCGTAGAGCCATCCCGGAGACGGGGTGGTGCACCTCATCCAGTAAGTTTTGGAGGCTAGCTTGATCTGGGCTGGATCAGAGGAATATAGCTTCCTATAATACTGCTATGGAGCCTATGTCCCTGTGTACCAGATTAGTGTCAGGGTGGTTAATTTTAGAGATTGTGGCTCTCTGTTGAAATTCCCTTAGTCTATGAGCTAGAAGTTGTGCTGCTCTGGGTTACCCAGCATAGAACTTTTGCCTGAGGTATAGTACCTCAATGCTTTTTCAATTTATTGCAGGACCAAGTCATCCAGATGTTTTTTAACTTGCGTTAGCTGTGTTGGATCAGCAAGCAATACCCTGCTGGTGCTGCTGCTGTGAGTATCTCTATGGGCTTTACGTTCCTTTTCTTTTTGTGCAGCATAACTGATAAGATAACCTCTTAAAACCACCTTCACCATGTTCCAAACAGTCGGCAGGGTGCCATTATGAAAGATAATTTCTTTTATCTGTTGGCTCACTAGTTCCACTAATGTTTTGTCCTTTAAGTAAAAGGTATCCAGGTGTCAATTCATGGTTGTATGAAAGAGCCTCAAATCACCCTATAGAATGATAGGGGCTTGATCAAAGAAATAAATTGGGCCTAGCTAGCAGGTGGAAATTCTATGCAAGTCATCTTTGTGAGTAAATGTATACTCTATTTGACTATACATTTGAGGATGTGAGAAATGGGTGAAGCCATTTTGAGGAAGGCGTAGCTCCCTCCATACATCTGCCCACCCCAGTGAATGAAGACACCAATCTACACAAGTTTTATGTGCTACCAGGGACCTGGCAGTATGCAGTGCTGTGGTGTCCCGAGTAGGGTCAAGGAGAAGACTGCAGTTTCCCAGTACTAGGAGAAGGCCCCTTTGATGGTTGAGTACCAGGTTAATCATCCATTTGTGTGCTGGAGCCAGGGGGTAGGTACCACATGGGTAATGTGACAGGGACATCCTCAATCTGCCCTTGTACAATCATGCAGCAACCATCTTTATCCCTGACCACCTTTATGTTTTGAAATGCAATGTTCTTGGTGATAAGAGTTATCACCCCCTGTTGTTTGCCTTTTTGATATCTGGATGAGTATAATTTAACAAGTTACACACTCTCCTGCTGCGTGAGGTACTTCTCTTGCATACAAATAATAGCTGGCTTTTTTTCCTTATGATTAAAAGTACTTTTGCCCTTTTAACTGGGTTACTTAACCCATTTACATTTACTGAGTACACCTTCAATTTGGGACTAACCCTCACCTGTCAGGGTGCGTGGTCCCTGGGGAGAAAAATGAACACCTATTGGGCTCAGTCTGAGTGTAGCCTCTCTATACCTGCCCGATGCTCTGAACTGCTCTACTCAAGCGCAAATCCCAAGTTTCGTTTATGTGCACATGCCAGTGCTGTCTAAGTATAACAGAAATGAATAGAGAACAGGAACTATGCACTGTGGACTAGGGACATATTTGGCTTCTAAGGTAGGGGTATCTCGGTAAGGGCACCTTGTTGCCTTAGTTAGCAAGTATTATACATCATCTTTTGAGGCTGGGAGCTACCCAGCTCTGCCATCTGCAGATAGGGGTACAAATTAATAGGCCTGATGGAAGGCAGCTCATCCACATGATCTGTGCCAATATTGCCGACTGATAGAGTATGCTACCAGGCAGGGCGGAGGTCTATGATCAATGGCTATAGCGCAATGCATCCATCCGACAACTGGGGAAAGGCACAGTGTAGGCTGCTCAACAGGTATGGGGGGAAATTGAGACTAGTCTACATTAGTAACCCTGGAGTCAGGTCTGTCATGTGAATGGTGCTGTACACTGTCTGCCACATTAACAGTGGCAGAAAGAAGTCTGTATGAATAATCACCCACACTAGGGGAGATGTTATCTAAAATAATGTCCTCCAGGGAGGTCAAGGTAATGTCCTTGATTTATGTCCAGAGTTAGTTGCATTATCCTCACACTGTAGCTTCCGGGTAACCTAGGCTCATCTGTGTGGCAAGAATGTAGTTCCCAACCTAGGGAGGTGTACTTTTTTGAAAAATAAGGCAAGGCACTGCTGGCAAGACCCCACAGTCCTGAGGTTCTGAGCCACAGGAAGCAAGGTTGTTTTGGCAAAAAGCCATTCCAAGAGGAGAGAACAGTTATTTGGGTCGGGTGTGCAGGGACTCAGTGGGGACTCTGTTAACCAAGGGGGTAAGAGGACTACGACCCCATCATGTCTGGTCATCCCCTTCAAACCAAAAGTCTTGGTCATTACGAACTCGCAAGGCAGACCCCGAAGGGAGGAAAAAGAAGGGGACAGGAGGAGAGCCACTGAGATGGAGCAGCAAAACAGATTCATATTCATGTACTGTACATGTGAGGTCCTATGCCTGCAGCTTGTCACACCAATATTTCTGGAGGGATAAACTTGACAGATGGCACAGCTATTTTGGATCAGGAAAGCCCACTTACGCAGTGCTGAGCCCCGC
This sequence comes from Neoceratodus forsteri, assembly GCA_016271365.2. Classification (NCBI taxonomy): domain Eukaryota; kingdom Metazoa; phylum Chordata; order Ceratodontiformes; family Ceratodontidae; genus Neoceratodus; species Neoceratodus forsteri. The sequence goes on from CM028134.1 coordinate 243,725,596, forward strand.
TGCTGATACTCACAGAGGGTAGTGTTGTGGTAAGGTCCAGATCGTCCAAGCCATGAGAGAGAGATTCCCACTCAGGGCCAGCAGGGACCCCTCTGCCAATGTTCAGTTCCTTGCATTAATTAATTTCCTCCATAATGTTGAGCAGCAGCCACCAACCCATAAGGTATAAGCCATTTTATGTCACATTGTGAGGCCCTCCCTTCAGAAAGCACTGCCATCTTCATATGTGCCACATACATGAAGTGCTAGCAGGCACCTTCGGTCCCCCTGTACACTGGTTTGCCACTCTACAGATCACCCCCCCCAATACCGCCCCACCAGCGTGCCCAGCCCTGCATTACTTTCAGTGATAGTTTTGATTTGGTAGAGAGGGAAGATCCAGCACAGTAGGTCTGAATAGCCCCCACCCTCCACCCACCGGTGACTGACCCTGAAACTCCAGGAATCACAGCACTTGCCCCAGTGAGCATTTGACTACCAGTTTAAACAAGGGTTTTCAATTTTCCACATCCTTTATGTCTGCAACTGGTGGCTGGGATTTCTGAAGTGCTTTAAGCTGCGCAATAATGTTCTATTTTGCTGGCTCTATGTGGTGGTGTTTCGAGGATCATGCCAGTTTCCAGGCTTCTGCTTGAAGTCTGCAACAGGGATGGGCGGACCCGAAAAGGTCCAGACCCTTATTATCAGGATCAGGATCCAGGCCAAAGTCCTGATTAGTTCTGATTTGAATCAGAACATTTTGAAAAATGGGAGGAAAATTGAAAATCTGCCATACAATTGCATAAAACAACACAAAGATCAATGACATAGACAGAGAATTGTAAACAGCATTCGGGAAATGAAAGCTGAGAACTTACTGGCACAAATGTGCAGGTCAATCAATTCTGAATACATAGCAGCATGCAATTGCAATCTGGCAGTATTATGCAAAATGTGTGGCAACTGTCCACCAGCAATGAGAGAGTTCAGCTTCCAGTCCAGGTTGCAACCCTTGCCTGTGCTAAAACCTTCACACTTTGATTTAATAAATACAACCCCCCTTCAAATGGGAGATGGAGGACCGAGGATCCATATCTATACTTTTTTGCCCCTCTTTGGGTCTTTGGCACACACCGCATTATGCTTATGACCGTCCTCCTTCTCCATCTTTGACCAGTCCATATGAGACCCCTGTCCCACTGCCAGACTGCCGTTCCCACAACAACTTGGTTTCCTGCTGATAGCTTACAGCCCTCCCCCAAATCCTAGTGCACTACTGCAGGCAGGCTATCAGGGGCTGTGATGTCAAATAGGGACAGTTTTGCTTTGGTCGGATTTAGCCAAGCAACCTCCCCCCCCGAAAACTGATATTTTAGGGATACAAATGATTGCATTTCCTGTGTTATACAATACTTGTCCATTGTTTAAAGCATGTCTTCAGGGCTTTATATATTTTTTTTATTTCACTAGTCTCCTCACAACATGTCACATCACCCATGAAACTGCACTCCACACTACTTTTTGAGTTTGTAACAATTATCTGACATAACTGCACCAGTTCCCTTGGGTAGCTCAGTTTCCACCTGGCCTTCTGTCTCTGTAACTAACAACCAAGTGATCCAGAATCTCCCCAAGGCATCCACACCTAGTGGAGCTCAAAACTTTCAAAAGTAAAAATCTCAGCAGTGGCCATGCCCAACTTCTACCAGTGACATCACTTCCCTTTAGAGCCTCCCTCACGGCTGCAACTTTACTGAATGAGCAGTAGCCCCCCAAAAAATCAGCGTTTTGTCATTTCTTTGTACCCCTAGCTGCGCTACTACAGCCTGCCTACCTTGTGCACAGAGTAGACAAATGCGACTTGTGAGAAGTTGGATGAAACTGACAAAGAAACCAGAGTAGCTGCATTTGTCAGGAGGGCTCAGCGGGAATCACTATAAACCAAAACAATCTTGAATACAGCAGGACACCTAGCAAGCTGTACTGTCCCTAACTGGCTAGTGGTTCACCCAGCTGGACTCCACTTACCACTTCCACTTGACCACTCTGCTCCTGGCTCCCGCTCCTACCGTTCACACTCATGGCTTCTCCTCCTGCCTCGTTCTTTCACCATCCACTGATCGCTCGCTCCAAGCAACCGTACTTGGGCATGCATGCATGCGCACGGGTGAACATTAACATTATGGGAGTCTCTACATGCCGCTATGAGACAGCTTGGCAAATGGTGCCAAATCTTAGAAACAGCTGCCACCCTGTCCCTTGTGCGCAGGCTTGCTGCCATCTGATTTCTGTTCTCGCACCCTGCCACGGCAGTTTACACATACACACTTCAAGTGCTGCTGATGAAAAGAGTGGAAACAGGCTAGAAGGCGAAGTCCTCTGGCCTGAAAAGAAAACAATATTTTTTTATTATTACTGTTGGGGCATTTATAGAATTTAAAGGGGCAGGGGTAATTTTTGCAGATGGGAGGGTTATTTTGGCGGACCTGGTACACTTTGCGATAGCATTCTGATTTACCCAGTTCCCTGGATATCATGGGATCCAGCGGGGTGTTCTGATTCTTAATGGACCGGTCCGTCCATTCCTAGTCTGCATTCTCTGTTCATTGTAATGACCTGACTCTTCAGGGCTCTCTCTGTTTCCTATGCTCTGTCAAAAGTCTGGTAGCCCTCAGGTAGGAAAACAACTAACTTGGAGAGGTAAGAGGGTTTGACATTTTAGTTGATTTTTTTTGAGAGCCTGGAGTAAAGGTATGTAGGCATACTGGTGCTTCATGGTAGCAGGGGGGAAGTCATTGTCAAGGAGCACTCTGTGGTTTTCAAATATAATTGACTTCGTCCTCCATGCCCGCATTACGATGTCCTCATTCACCTTGTGCTTTAAGAACCACACAATAACTGAGCATCATTGGGGTCCAGGGGCAGTTGGCTTTGGACCCAGCACTCGATGGGATCTCTCCACTTCTATGTGCAACTCGGGGTTGATTTGAAGAGCTTCCCAAAAGAAATGCTTAAGGAAGTGATTAATGTCCTGGCCTTTGATTTCCTCAGGCAGCCTGTAAAGACAAATATTTTGTTCTCCTAGCTCGGTTCTTGGCATCTTTCTGATGCTCCTGTTTCTGGTGCTGGGTCTCAAAGACCTGCAAGACTGCTGCCTTGAGGCAGTCTACCCTGCAGTCTGTGGAAGTAATCTGGGCCTCTGTGCTTAGTTTGGATTCCATATCGTCCAACGTTGTGGTAATTGCAGTAAGAAAGCCTCTCAGTTCCCGCAAGATGTTATCTAGTTTTTTGCCTTTTTGGTTGATTTTGTCAGCGAGGGCTGCTTGGCAATGACCTGGAGGCCCATGAGCCATCTGAGTCATCTATCCCCTCGCCATCGGCAGCCATCTGATCTCCCTGTTGCACGCTTTTGTTTATCTGCCATCCTCATGATTTCAGCGGCACTCCTGTCAGTGATTTTGCTGTTTCTAGTACAAACGGAGTTGTTAGGAGGCTGTCTAGTTTCTGTCTTAGACAGTGCTCTGGGCTCAGGAGGCCATTAAGGTGTTGACATCACTGGAAGTCATGCTGTAACTCTTAACAGGGAAAAAGAGAAAAACCCAAATGAGATATGGGATGAAATGTACAAGGCCATTAAGCAGAATCCTTTTGGTCCATGGTCGCTAAAAGCATTTATACTTATCGATCATTGTTAAAACTTTACATTCTAGAAGACGCATTGATTCAGCATTATAGAAGCATATTTTCAAAAGTTCACATGACAGGTATAACCCAAGTGAATAATAACGTCATACTTGACCCATTAAGCAATCCTATGGTTTTTACCATGTGGGAGGCTGAGCAGGCAAATTACCACTTTTGCTTCTGATAAAGCTGCAGGTCCAGAACTTATACTCTATGAAATTTACAAAAAGAATTCATATCTTTGGGTGTCCGTATTGACTACTTTCTTCAACAATGCTTTAAAACATAGATTCATTCCAAATTCATGGAGAAAAAATACATAATAGTTCCCATACATAAAAAAGGTTCTATGGATGCAAATAATTATATAGATCCATTCATTTATTGGACTCACTGGTTTGGCTATTCAAACAGGAGCACGAGTGCAGTGCAGATATTTGTGTTGCACTTGCGCCTGACCCAGCAGCTGCCTTAGTCAGCTGGATAGAGAATGGCACTATCTGACTGAATATCAGGCTGTGTCAGTGCAGCACTGAGTGCAAAAGCCCTACCTCAACATGGACGTGGACTGTACATAGCCCACAGGGAACAGCACTGCCCAAAATGAGACAGCACAAAGATTCCTGTGAGCAATATTTAACCAAAACATGCAAATGAGCCCTTTGGGCATGCAAAGCATTAAGGGGCCATTTGCATGCCCATTATGGGCTCATTTGCATAGGACACAACATCTCCTTAGTGCCCATCCTGCAGGGTAACTGATGAATTCCCTGGTGTCTAGTGGCACCCTAACTCCCTGATCCCCAGTTAGGTTGTATTAGATGTATCCCTGATGTCTAGTGGCACCCCCACCCAGATCCCCTGTTTAGTTGTATTAGATATATCCCTTGTGTCCAGTGGTGCCCCCCCCCAATCTGCCACTGGATTTTGTTAAATGTATCCATGGTGTCTAGTGGCACCCCCATCCCCTGTGCCACTGTAGTAGATCTATCCCTCGTGTCTAGTTGTACCTCCTACCCCTGGATCCCCCATTAGGTTGTATTAGATGTAGCTTTGGTATCTACTGGCAACCCCACCCCCTCAATACCTCTGTTTCATTGTAGTAGATTGATCCCTGCTGTCTAGTGGTATGCCTCACCACCCAATCACCTCTTCTACAATTGTAAACATCCTTTATGGTCTAGTGGTCCCCCAAGAGCCCCCCACCTGACTAGCTTGCTGAAATCCCACCTCTCCACATCCCTCCTCACCCCAAGGGCCAACACTCATCCCAGAATGATACAGCAACTGTCACAGTCATCTTCTCACCTAAGTGGCCAGCTGCTGTACCCTGTTTCTACAGTATGTGTGCTCACTGACAGCTCATATGGCAGCTGGCCACAGACGTGAGAGGAAGGTTGTGCTGGTCACCATATCACGCAGACATGATCACTGGCCACTGGGATGATGGCGTGTGTGGGGAGGTGGAATTTCTGCTGGTGGGATGATGGGGGGGGGACTGCTGCACCACCACGAATGAGTTTACAGTTGTTGAAGACATGATCGGGGGTGCCTCTAGACACCAGGGATAGTTCTACTACAACAAAATGGGGGATCGGGGTGGAGGGTGCCACTAGACACCAGAGATAGTTGTACTTTACAGAACAGGTGATCAGGGATTGGTGGCTGCCATACAGTCGCTCCACCTTCAGGGGGTGGGGGGGAGGTGCAGGCTTAGTGCCCTGTTAAAAGATAGTTTTTGGTGGTAGTAAAGAGTGTCCATTTACCACTGCCACAAACCTTTGAAGACACTGTTGCACCAGAATGCATGGGGGGCTTCCCTCATTTGCATAGGTGCAGCAGTATTATAGGACTTCAGTGCTGCAGGTTTGCATTGGCACTCCTGAGGCTTCTGAATACGGGCAGGCTGGGAGCGCCAGTGCAAATCTGGGTAGCGCAACCACTAAGCCTGCTAGCAGGTGTGCTAATCTTTGACTATCAGGCCCACTGTCCAAAATCTTTTCCAAAATACTTTTGAATAGATTGGTTGAGTAGCTTAATACAAATAAAATGCTATCCCCTGTGCAAGAAAGTTTCAGAACAAATTTCTCAACAATAGATATTTTTGTTCTGAATTCTTACATAGAAAAATATTGTAAATTAAAATGATCAAAGCTGTATGTCATTTTTGTTGACTTTTCATCAGCTTTTGATTCATGAAATAGGAATATCCTATGGGAAAAGATGAAAAACTTAGCAATGCCAGACATTTTTACACCAATTTTCCAACTATATGAGAATAATACAACTTTGGTTAGCGTTAACAATCAAGGTAAGCTATCATCTGAATTTATAACCAACAGAGGGGTAAAACAAGGGTGCCTTTTTAAATCATTGTTTGACCCACCTAAAATAAATAATACCCCACTGCCAATATTAGCCTACGCTGATGGCATGGTCATACTTTCTCTTCTGACAAAAGATCTGCAAAAAAGTATTAATGTTTTTAAATGAGGCTATGATAAAGAGTACAACCAATGCAGGGCATGTGCCCTGTGGCTTCCTGTTCCCTGATGTACCCTCTAGATAAGGGCTAGCAAGCCCCTTACCTGGTTCAGAGCAACCTGGGAAGGATGCAGGTCTCTGTCTCACTTGGTGCAACTCAGCAGCGTCAGTATGCAGTAATGGCCCACGGGCTCTCACTCTCAGCAATTTCTTCTCACAGGTGCTTGTCTGGCACAGTCTCTGAGTTTACTGAATGAACCCTGGTGAGGGCTCGAAGGATGGTTGGTCTGGCTAGGCCTCTCGCTTGGTCTCACCAGCAACAAGTCTGAACACCTTAGTGTCCCTCTCAGACTGCCCTGAATTCCTCCACAGCCAAGAAACTTCTCTCCTCTATTCCTGGTTGGATTTGTCAGGCAGGGCTGTCTGTCAGTCCTTCTGCCCTGTCCCGAACTCCAACTGGCCCTTTAAGCCCACCAGTTCAGTTGAGGAAAGTCATTATATCGTTGCTGCCCCACAATCCTTTGCAACTGTTGCTAGGACTTTCAAGTCCTCTGATTGGTTGAGCTGTGGGGTCAGTGGTCGCAAACATGGCTGCTGCCATGTCTGGAAGGAGCTTTAGATCCAAACATGTTCATTTTAATTATTTATCTGACCCCTACTTGTATACTGGCATCCACGGTGTGTAACAGCCCTTCTGGACTATTGTCCAGTTCCTTTATTGGTGGTTGGGAGTGTTGGGAAAGTGAGTTGGGCAACTGTCAGGGTAGCAGAACTGGAAGTGGTGGGAGGAGCCCCTGCACATGTGCTTCAGCTGTGGATATGGAAGCAGTTTGTGGCACAGTGCACTGAGACAATGAACTGGAAAGGCAGCGTCCATGCTGATCCAGGTCCCCTCTGGCAGGATCAGGAGACTGAGATCTGAAGATAGTGCCACAGCCACAAAAATGGAGGGCACAGGAGGTGCTGAGGATCAAAGGCAGCGCAGCTCACTCTCACTGCCACACACACACACACACACACACACACACACACACACACACACGCAGTAGACCTGAGAGCCGCCCCAAGTATGCAGCAGCAGGAGCAGCATTTAAGAGGATGGCAGGTGCAGTCCAGGGAAGGCCCCCTCCTGAAGGGGTTGGGGGGGTTACCATCTATTACTTGCAGTGTGTTAAGTACAGGTAGCCTATTTCCCGTGTAATTTCAAGGATCTGCCATCCAAAGAGCACTACGAAGCTAAAAGTATCAAACTGTCAAACTACAGCAACAATTAGAAAGATAAAATGAAAAACGAAATGCAAGAATCTCACAGTGCAAATATTGCTAACATTTATTCCAAAAGTGAGAGATGTCTTTGCTTTTGGAATAAACGTTGGCAATATTTGCAATTCTGTAAGTTATCTTCCATTTTTTTTGTCTTTCGGAGTGCCGCCGTACTTTGATGCTGTTTGAGAATTGAGAGCCTGAGCACCCACTTTTACCATGAGCATATGGTGTTTATACTTTTGGTTTTCAGTTAAAAGTATAACTGGTTCTGATACACAGGAGGTACAAGAGGTACTTGGAGTGACTAGGGCTATTTCTGTGTGCAAGAGGCCTTGTACTGTGTGAGCAAGAGCCTGACCTTGTTCTGTGTTAGCAGGAGTACATGGTGGTACTCAAAGGATGCAGCCCAGAGTGACTTGTGGCCAGGTTCGAGGCAGCATGATTGAGAGCAAGTCAGTTCACAGCTACTGATTAGGGCATGCTGGGAGGTGCTGTGAAACCGCCAATCTTAACCTTTTAGGGCTGCTATACTTGCAAATGCAATGCTTAAACCACACAAGATACCAATATCCTGATTTAATTAATGTACTTCACAGTGGAGCTCTAAAACTGTGGAGGACAGAGCTTTATTACAGACAGTGCATCATTGTTTGAAAGAGGATCAGCTAAGAGTTGATAACTGGGCTTTGAAGATGGTACAGAATAGGATTGAGGAATCTGCTTTTGTTTTCTTTAGTTGTAAAATGCAGTGATAGGCAGTATAGACAGTTATAAAATGGTGTACTAGCAGTGAACATCCAAGCAAAATAAGGAAATCAGATCTGATGACCAAATGTGGGCAGTAATTGGCAGATGATGTATGTAAATGTTGAAATGTGGGTACATCAATGGGGAAGGTTAGCTAGGTTTTTGTGCATTTCTACAAACCAGAATCATAGTTAGAGCATCAGTCCCACTGCAGAGCATCATGGACAGGCACATGTTTGTGAAAAGCAGGCTGGCAAAGCTTCACCAGAACAGACAATATGCTTCGTTATGCTAACTCTGGGTGTACTGAATGTGTCATGGACATGTTAGCTAGATCTCCCTTCTGTAGACCTTTCTCACCAGTAGTCTTTATTGGCGTGTCTCAGCAGATGCAAAATTTAAACTAGTTTGACAGCTCATTGAGTTATGTTATATACACATTGTAGTTCTAAACAGTTTCCCTTTCCTTTATACCCAATTCTGAAAACAAAACCAAACAAAATACTAAGAAAAGTGTTTACGCTCCCTTGTCTGTTGCCCAGATTACCTCTTGTTTTAAATCTCTTACTGATGCTGCCTCCAACTCAGTGTTTCTCCACGGAGTTCTGTATTTCACTTTACATCCTAAAGGGATAAAATTAATTACCCTTGTGTTAATAAATACTGTTCATAAGGCATGTCCTATGGGAACATTTCTTTTTTTTTTTAATTTGCTGGGGGCTACTATTTTTATTGCAGATCCACACTGCAGTAATTATAAAACTAAATATAATATAATTCTTAAAATGGTTGACTGGACAAAACATATTACAGTACAGAATCTAAGAGTATCAGGAATATACTGTATATCTACTAAACAATAGTGCAGTGAAAATTCGCCCAGCTAACAGAAACTGCTGCTGTAAGAGAGTTTGAAGATTATAAAAAATCCCTTTAGTTGTTTATCAAAAATGTTCCCTAATGGCTAGTTGAGCTTTGGAACATTTGTATATTTCATTTCCTGTGTAGCTGCCTGTGCTTTTCTGTTTGCAGCTGAGAAATAGCGGTGTATGTTTTAGTGTTCTGAAAAGCAGCCATGCTTAAAGATTTAATTCTGTGCACTTGGCTTTGTTGACATAAAAGTAACACAATATTTGTATTTTGTGAGAATGGACTACAGCTGTTCCTTGAGCCTTCCATAATATGGAGATCAGACACCTTGCAGATTGTCCTTGTACTAGTTTCCTACAAGAAGCAGTGATTGCCTGTCCGTTGCTGATGTGTTACTAATTGCTTATGTGAGGAATAACACGTCAGGGTTTGCATTAAGCCATATTGCTAAACACCCCAGAGGCGTAGTGTGGCACAAGGCAGGCAGCTGAATGCCTAACCACACCTGGCACGTGTAGCAAATAATAGTTTAAAGCGAATCCTGGAGTGTGTTACTGCACTTATAAAATAATGTTTTAATGACTACAACAGTGCCCAGTAGGCATACTCAGAATTTGTCTGATTCCAATCCAATTCTCCTAATCCAGTTCTGATTTAAATCACTAAAAGGACCTCAAAATTGGAATCTGATTTGGAATATAATCCTAAATTCCTTTTCTGTAGCTTAAAGTTTATTGAGGTACAGAGTTATACAATAGGGTGAAACATTCAGTGATTCTATACATATCCTTCCAGACTATTTACAGAAAACATGTATTCCACAAATAAAGCTGGGAATGGAATACTCATGCTCCATGATCCAGTGAAGTGACCATTTAGTATTGTCTGGTAGCAGTACATGCTCGATGTATCAGGTTCCTATAATAGCAAAACCAAACTGTACAAGATGGTAAATGTAAAACTTATCAACAAGTGAAAACATCAGATTCATTAAACTGCGAACCAGGCAAGTGTCTGTGTCTCATTTTGCTCAATAAAAATCGTATACATGATCATGAAAGGTTTTAATGCTGGGCAGACTTCAATATGTTCTCCGTGTTCCTTTTCATGAGACAGGGAAATTACTTGGTGTCTTTATTCCTCTCCAGAGTCTTCATCTGTGTTATCTGGAGGGAGGGAGTATGTATGCCACTTACTCCATTTGTATAGCAATGTTTCATATATTAAGCTGAAGATTCCTGTGATCCATTCCATTTGAACCACCAGTCCAACATATTCCCTCTGTAAATCCTAAACTCCTCCAGTCCAACTAATTCCCTCTGTAAATCCTAAACTCTTCCAGTCCAACTCACTCCCCCTGTAAATCCTAAACTCCTCCAGTCCAACTCATTTCCTCTGTAAATCATAAAACTCCTATATAAAATGGGTTTTAGGATTCAATTTAGCAGTAAGAATTTTCAGACTGCAATTTTGAAAATCCTAAATCCAAAAATCAGGTCAGAATCTGATGAATCCATTTCTGCTCATCTGATTCAGAACAACCCTAGTGCCCATGGTTTTTATCACAACTACAGATATAGGACTCAGTTGTCACGGCATTTAGATTGGATGCAAGCTGCGGCAAAGTGGCAGCTTATGGCCAAAGCCCGGTGTGCAAGGGACCCTGCGCCTGATTCTCTATCTGATCGGGTCCCAGTGGCAAAGTCCAGTGGCTTGTGGCAACCGTGGTCATTTGCCAAACAGACTGCACATCCAGAGGGTTTTCCGTAAGCCGCAGGGCAGCCATGGGCCACTCAGTATAGGACATCCCTGGTGGTCTAGTGGACCCCCCAAGCCCCGATCCCCTTATTATTATATCTATTAGTCCCTGGTGGTCTAGTGCACCCTCCCAAGCCTCGCTCCCCATATTATTATATTAACCATTCCCTGGTGATCTAGTAGACCCCCAGCCCCAATCCACCCCTAAATTAAAATGTTGACACAATCTCTCTTTGGTGGTCTAGTGAACCCCCAAGCCCCAATCCCCATATTATTATAGTAACCATTCCTTGGTGATCTAGCGAACCCTTCCCACCCGATCCCCTTATTATTACATTAATCAGTTCCTGGTAGTCTAGCAGGCTCCCCTCCCTATCCCTGATGTGCCCATAAAGTAAAATGTTACTAGAAATCATTCCCTGCTGATCTAGTGGACCTCCCCACAGTTCTGATCTGCCCATAAATGAAAATGTTGATACAGTAGTTCCCTGGTGGTCTAGTGGACCCCCATCTGAGAAGATAGTGCCCCCCCATCTCTCTCCCTCCCACCCCGAGCTGGCAACTGGCCGAGTCCTCCTCTCAGCACTATGGCCAGCCGCCAACTGAACTGTCACTGAGCATGTACTGTATACAGTATGCACTCATTGACTTGACAGCTACAGGTATTTATGTTCCAATAATACACACCTCATCTGTCACAAATAAAATCTGCATCATGCAAAACATAGTTGCAGTGTAGATTTACTGTAAGAACTCCACTGTGTATTGTACATGTTGGAGAGCATGTACAAGAGCAGTCCCAGGGATGACCTGTGGAACTACAGACTGGTCAGTCTAACTTCGATAGTGTGCAAGCTTATGGAAAACATACTGAAAGAAAGATTGATAGAGTATCTAGAGTAAAATGACCTACAGGATGCAAAGCAGCATGGTTTTATGGTAGGGAGGTCTTGTCAAATGAATCTGATTGACATCTTTGATTGGGTAACCAAAACGGTGGACAGAAGTCAAGCAGTGGACATCCTATACATGGATTTCAGTAAGGCCTTTGATTTTGTACCACACAAGAAGCTGATCAGGAAATTGGTGGACCTCTGAGTATGAGAGAAGTTGGTTAGATGGGTGAAAAATTGGCTAGGGAACAGGTCCCAAAAGGTGATCATTAGAAGAGAATTGTCTAGTACCAGGGAGGTCACAAGTGGCATCCCACAGGGCTCAGTCCTAGGGCCAGTGCTGTTCAGCATTTTCATTAATGATATTGGGGACGGCATCAAGGGCAAAATGAGTCTGTTTGCAGATGACCCCAAGCTCTGTGGGAGAGTGAACTCAACAGAGGGGATACAGGACCTTAGGAGGACTTAGGAAAAGTTGAAAGGTGGTCAGGGATCTGACAACTAGACTTCAATGCCAAGAAGTGCAAGGTCATACACGCTGAAGTCAAAAATCCTAGGACAGAGTACTACGTGGGAGGGTTCCAGGTAACACCAATGGTGGAAGAGAAAGATCTGGGAGAGATGATATCTAATGACTCAAAGCACTCTGTGCAGTGCAAGAAGGCAGTGGCATCAGCAAATAGGATGCGGGGCTTCATAACCGGGGAATCAGCAGTAGGTGACAGGAGGTGGTTCTGCCCTTGTACAGGTCACTGGTGAGGCTGCATCTGGAGTATGCAGTGCAGTTCTGGAGTCCTCACCTTAGAAAAGATTATCAACCTAATGGAGAAGGTCCAGAAGAGGGCTACAAAGATGATTGCAGGGCAGCAGGGTAGATTGTAAGAGGAGAGACTGGGGGGCTCTGAACATGGTACTCCCGAGAGGACAGAAGGGAGAAGAGAGACATGATTGAGACCTTCAAGTACATGAAAGGACTCAATAGGGTAAACAAGGAAGGTCTATTCAGGTAAAACTGCATCAAAACTATTAGGGGATACAGCCTTAAGCTTGGGGGGCTTGTTTAGGAGAGAGTTTAGGAGACACTTCTTCACAAAAAGGGTGGTGACCAAGTGGAATGCATTGCCAGAAGGGGTGATCTCAGCGAGGACAGTAGGTAGCTTTAAGAGGGGCTGGGATAGATATAGGGAGGATTAAGATCAGGGAAGTGGAAGAGGACAGTGATTAAATAGCCGAGGAGGAGGGAGCAGGAACATATGCCTGAGCAAAGCTGAAATCCCTACACAATGAAGAGACTTGATAGACCAGATGACCTAATTCTGCTGGCTATTTTGTATGTTCATATGTTGTAGAACTAAAACAGGGATGCTAAAAAAGCAGTAGGGCTTACCATATTTATCCCCACCTCTGTTGTACTCCTGTAGGTTATGTCCCTTCTTACGTGGTTCAGCCTACTTCCTCGTAGCTCATGGAATAATTGGCTGTACATCCTTGCCTCCAGTTTAGCTGAGAGTGGATACACAACACTAACATAAAGTATGATAATAACAATGTCCTAATAAGAAACACTCATTTCAGCTTGGGCAGTGGTCTATTTTTACATGCTGCTGATGTGTTCTCCGCCTTTGTGATGCATCTAATCCATTTTTAATTAATTAATTTCCCAAGGTGAAACTGCTATTCCTAAAATTGTCACTGTCTTGGTTTTAATCTGGATATGCACAATTTTTAAGCCCTCTATGCTATCAGTGTGTTGTCTAATGAGAGTTCCGAAGCATTTCTTATAATTAATCTTTGCTCCTGTTATGTTTGAGAAGGCCTCTAAGGTCCGTTGTACATGCCGCCCTGATTCCTGATCTGTTATGATCATGCAGGTGTAACCCCTAGGTGGCGCTATCCCAAGGGATACTACCCCTGCCTGCTTGGCTAGTAGCAGGTTAAGGGGTCTGAGTTCTGAAACGGGTGCCTCCACCCGGAGGTCAGGGTTGGTAGTGGTCCAGCTAACCTGGGCACAGCCCTCCAGGACACTGTAACCCCCATCTTTCCCCTCTAGTGGCCTGAACACTGTACAGTAATCACTTTCACAATACCCCTGGTACACCGCACAAGTACCCACACTGTTTGCACTTACCACCAGGGCTGGTTCCTCTGGCTCGACCCTAGGGACCCCCTGTAAAACAAGGTTATGCACAGCAAATAGCAACAGTAAAGTACTTTGAGTACAAACTGAAACCACAGTCAGATTACATGCAGAAAAAGTTAGATCTGATTTATTCAGGGGACTTGAACAAGGGAGGGGCAAAATCAGGTTAATTAGCTTAAAGGTTATATCAATCAAGCAGTTATGCATACGCTTTAAGTCCCCCCACACAGTCACACCTCTGGGTACCCAGGTGGAGAAGAGATGGGCTAGCCAGGACTGTTGCCCGGGGTTGGCCGGCGTCGCAGCTGGTTGGGGCCCTGTGATGGAAAACACAACATGCACAATACACAATATTTGTAATCCGGAGCCAGAGGGCTCAGTTTGTAAAGGAAATAAAACAACAAGGCAATCAGATGACACACTCAGATTAAGCTGTTGTTGCAGGGAGCTACCCTGGTATTTACTCATGATACCCAAGACTGGACACAGGCTGGATGAAAATCGAGACTGCAGGTGGTTGATCTGGAATGCCAGGAGAAGCAGGGCCCACACGAGTCACGGAGGCATTGTTCCTGTTCAAGCATGGAGCAGGGGGCTGATCCCCAGGCGGGTCTTTCGTCGATGGCTTCTCTGTGCAGTGAGTAGTCTGGCTGGGCTAGTCTAGCAAGGTCCAGAGCACATGGAGACAAATTCTGATGCAGTCCATTTTGGGCTGGATACAGCTTCCAGCAAGCAGAACACAGTTCACACAGTGGGGAACTAACTTACAACCCACTAGCAGCTCATTGTACATTTACATATACAGGAATTCTACTGTACCAGGCAAAGCTCTCCCCGGTCACAATCGCAAAGTCTCTGCACACACCGAGAGCTTAGAGGTAGCTGGAACTCCTAACAGGTCGATCACATTCAGCAAAATCTTCGGTCTTCTTCAGGTTGAGCCTGGCCCAATTCAGTAGCTTACTTTAGTCATACAAACTTGGATTTAGTCCAAAATAATTCTGTTCCCTCCCTCTCAGGAGCAGCAGGCAGACATGCAGGCCAAACTCTCAGCCCTTTCACAGTTTTCCCATGCGAATCCACTCAGGATTGCTGCCCAAAATCACTTCAGCTCCTCTCATTTCACTTCCCAGCTCAGAACTTACTGAAAACTGCAAGCAGCCTGGGACTTCCCCAAGATCCAAAAGATTTGGTTGGCTGATTTGGCTGTCAGTCAAAGCAAGAGCTCCCCCTTCAGTTGCAAAAAAAGGCACAAAAAGCTCAAACCACAGTTTCCTACAGATTTTGAATTCAGACAGCTCCTGTAGTCTGACTACATTTTAGGTCCCACCAGAACTGATTGGTCCAATTTGCAGTCCAGGACCAAGATAGTAGAGACAAACAAAACAGTCCTTGCTACAAAGAAAGCAGGTTAGACAAACTACATTGTCATTATCACTCTAAATGATTTTCAGTAAATTGTTACATCTTTCAACAGAGCTCCCTCTCAGATTACTTAAACTGCAATCAGGAAGCTCTTAAAGAGACAGTACACAGAGGCTGTACAGGCTCTGGTAATCACATTTAAACTGCTAAAACGCAGGACACTAGCCTGGCAGTGAGCATTTAGGCACGCTCAAGGAAGACTTTTTTGGAACCCCCATTTATGGGGGGTTACACAGATTATCAGCATATGTCAACATTTTAAGAACTGAAATGTCTGGGGCTAAAGAGATGCCTTTTATACTTGTGTTCAGTTGAATGAGTCTAATCACTGGGTCTAAGATAAACATATATAACAGGGTCCAGGGGCCCTGCCTCACCCCTCCCGAACTGGAACTGGTGGGCCCAGATTTGAATTAATGAAAGGAATCACTATTATACAGGAACAAGATCCAATTTATGAAACCCTGTGGAGTACCACACAGTTTCAATCCCTTCATTAAATACTTAAGGGGGATATAATCAAAGGCCTTCTCCTAGTCGATTGACAGTAAGAACCCCGAGTCAATCCTTTTTCCCCTCTTGCTAACAATTCTCTAATAGTTATTAGATTGTCCATGATAAACCTCTGTTTTATGGCATGTATCTGAGACTCAGCAAGGTCTATTGTGGTGACTTGGGATAGCCTATTGGCTAGAATTTCTGACAAGATATTGTGATTATATTTCAGTGAGCACAATGGCCTCCAGTTTTTAACGTCAGTTTTATTTCCAGACTTAAAAATATAAATTAGCAGTGCAGTTCATATTGTAGCGAGTAAACCCCCAGTGTCCAGAACAAAGTTCAGAAATACTTGTAAAACGGGCCTAACTCCAGTAAGAACATCTTATAGAACTCAACTGGCAGTTCATCACTACCTGGGGCTATATTATTACATAGATACATAGACAGTGTCGGCAGATAAGGGCCTATGGCCCACCTAGTCTGCCCATTTGAGCTTGTAGGTCTACTTTATGTTTTCTGAGAAATCTGTTGCCCCTTAACCCTGACCTCCAGAATTCCTTTATGTCTATCCCATGCATTCTTAAATCCTGTGATGGTTTCAGCCCCCACCACTTCCTCTGGCAGGGTGTTCCACTTGTCCACCACCCATTCTGTGAAGAAATTCTTCTTCATGTTTCCTCTGAATCGTCCTCCCTCCAACTTCATCCCATGCCCTCTAGTCCTGGAACATCTTTTTCACTTAAAAATAGTGTATTCCTGCACCCTGTTCCTCCCTGTAAGATACTTGTAAGTCTCTATCATATCCCCTCTCTCCCTCCTCTCCTCCAGGGAGTACATGTTCAGTTCCTTCAACCTGTCTTCATAGGACTTGTGATGCAATCCATGTACCATCTTTGTTGCCCTCCTCTGAACCTTCTCTACCTGTCTATGTCCTTACGTGGTAAGGTCTCTCCAGAACTGTACACTGTACTCCAGGTGGGCCTCACTAGTGTCTTGTACAGTGGAATTATGACCTCCCTTTTCCTGCTGCTGATGCCCCTGTTATGCATGCCAGCAGCCTATTTGCTTTACCTGCTGCCTTGTCACACTGTTTCCCTACCTTGAGGTCATCAGAGATGATAACTCCAAGATCCCTTTCCTGCTTGGTGCATGCTATATCCTCACCCCCCAACTGATATATTGTGCCAGGGTTTTTGTGCCCCATATGCATTATCTTGCACTTATTTGCATTGAATTTCAACTACCAAACCCTGATCATTCTTCAAGTTTCTGCAGGTCCCTTCTCATTCTGTCTACACCCTCTGGTGTGTCTGCTCTGTTACAGAGCTTTATGTCATCAGCGAACAGGGAAATTCTGCCTTCTAGGTCCTGCGCATAATGTCACTGATGAAGATGTTGAATAGGACCCGGTCCCAGCACTGATCCCTGTGGTACCCCACTGGTCACTCTTCCCTGTGTGGAGTGACAGCCATTTACCATCACCCTCTGTGTCCTGCCGCCCAACCAGTTACCTACCCACTACTCTACTGTCCTTCCCACACCCATATTCCCCAGTTTGTGTCATAGTCTTCTATGTGGCACCGTGTCAAAGACCTTGCTGAAGTCCAGATAGGCCATGTCCACTGCCCTCCCCTGCTCCATCTCCCTAGTCACCCCGTCAAAAAATTCAATGAGGTTGGTCTGACATAACCTCCCCCTGGTGAAACCATGCTGCCTTGGGTCCTGTAGTCCATTGACAACCAGGTATCCCACCAATCTCTCCTTCAGTAGTGCATCCATGATCTTCCACACTACCGAAGTGAGGCTGACTGGTCTGTATTTCCCCGCTTCCTCTTTGTTCCCACTTTTGTATAAGGGGACTACATCTGCTGTCCTTCAGTCTTTGGGTACCTCCCCTGTTTCCAGTGATCAGCTAAATAGGATTACCAAAGGTTCAACCACCACCTCTCTTAGTTCTTTAAGGACCCTGAGGTTCACCCCATCTGGCCCCATTGCTTTATCAGCTCTTATTACTTCCAGTTCCTTCAGGACCCTTTCTCGTGTAAAGGGACTTGTGTCCATTTCTGCACCATTCCCTAGCTGTTTTGTTGCTTGTTCCACTTCTAGCACTGTGAAAGGTTTTGTTATCTGTTCCTACATATGAGACTTAATGGGGGGACACTTAAAGTAGCTACTGCAGATTCTAGCCATTCAGTTTGCACTGAGAACCCAAAATGTTCTCCACATGAGTATGAATTACTTCCAGGATGTTGTTGTCAGAAGTGACCACCATGTTTCTGTCAGGATATGACAAGCCTGTGATTATTCTGTGGTTAACCTTGTCTTGACACCCAGAGAATGTATCCAAATGTTGGGATCTCACCTGTGTCCCATATTTAATTTCCTTTTTTGCATTTGATCTTTTTCTGCCCCGTTTGACTGGCTCCATTCTGCCGGTCACCCCAGCCCTGTCACCCTGGCAGCCTCCAGGATTTACCTGTCCATGTCTTCTCCCAGGGCTTACCCCCCCTTGGCGGGATCAGTGGAATTCCCCAACCCCACCATCAAACAGGATCTGGTGTGCTGGACAGGGCCTGGATAGCCAGGTACAGGGCCTGTGGGTGACATGAGTCATCCTGCCGTCCAGGAGAATTATTGTTATTTCCCCTGGAGACACAGATGTTCAGTGCTGTCAGGACAAACATAAGACACTTCCGTATGATGTATTTGTCAATGGCTGCCATGCCTCTGCACACTTCTGGCGGCCCCGGATTGCCTTTTCTCTATCACCTACTAGGGGTCAGGTGCATGCCAGGCTCTTAATCCCTCCACCGACAGAGGAGGAGAGCAGTGTCACAGATGCTCAACCCCCCCCCCAATCTGACACTGTCTGATGCCCCGAGTTCACTTCCGAATCTGGGCCATCTGCACCGCAAGCGGTAGTACTAGTGCTGTGCCGGAGGGCCAGCTTCATTTCCTGTTGTAATGACAAATCCTTATTATACTGGAAGGATTTCTTCTCCTCTTTTAAAGCCCCA
The DNA here is from genome assembly GCA_016271365.2 of Neoceratodus forsteri. Taxonomy (NCBI): domain Eukaryota; kingdom Metazoa; phylum Chordata; order Ceratodontiformes; family Ceratodontidae; genus Neoceratodus; species Neoceratodus forsteri. The sequence continues at coordinate 243,744,360 of CM028134.1, forward strand.
GTCTGGTCTGTAAGGTCTATATTGTCTTCATGCATGTGGGAGATAAGGCTGTGCAGCTTTGACTGCATCCGTAAGTATCTTTTGTACTTTTCTGTGCTATCACATTGTCCTGTTTTCAATGCGAGATTATCACAGGCTGCTAATTCTGTCTCTCTGGCTTTCAAAAGATCTTGCCATCTTACACTCACGTTTTCACTGTCTAACATACTGGGGTTCAATCTCAAGGGTTTGGAGGCCACAGTGCAGTTAGGTCCTGAATAACGGTGATACAGGACAGTCAGGTGGTCCGAAGTTCCTACCTCGATGGTCCGTGTTGAGTTAACCCTGAGAGCAGCAGACACAAAAATAAAATCTGTGTGTGTTACTAGGCTCTTTACTGAATGTAGTAACCTGTTTATTACCTTTATTAGCAGAACCATCCTGTTATCCAGCAGTCTGGATCATGACATTTAAGAACACTGAGTCACAGAACATTTTTCTAGTAGTACCCCCTCTACCTTTTAAAGAGATGCCACAATTAAAATTCCCACTAAGCACAAGCAGCCTACCAGTGGGTAGGTAAGGCATTATGTCCTGAAACAGGGCTACCCTGGCCACCTTGGTTTGGGGGGCATATACATTAATAAGGCAGAGGTTTAGACAATCCTGTTCCATATCCAGGAGCAGGACTCTTCCTGGCTCTATTTCCTCCAGTTTGGACACTTTAATATTAACATGTTTGGAAACAGTGCCCACCCCATTGCACCTGTTGGTCCCCTCTGACCAAACTGAAGGCCATGGGTCCACTGTTTTGTTGTAGAAGACACCATAAACAATGTTTTTATGTGAGTGTCCAGTAGAAAGATAATATTTCCAGGCAAGGATTCCAGTATCGAGACTGTTGTTATAGTTTTCTATATATCTTGATACAGTTTACATTCAGTGTTATTGATGAAAAAGTAGTTCCTAAACACATTTTTCTATGACTCTTGGGGAGGAGGTCTGCTGTGTCAGCTCGAGTCTGGGACCTCTTCCTCCTACTCTAGTTGGCTGCCAATGTCACTGGGAATGTAGTCATCCCATCAGAAGACACATCTCTGATCGATAAGGAGATGCCTTGGAGTTACCTTCCTCCTCCATGTCTCCCCACTTTTTAGCTGAAGACAGTGCAAGAAGTCTATTCTCTATGGGGTGACTGGAGGCTTAGCTGATTTAAACCTGGCCTTTTTCTGCTGTCCCCTAACAACTTCTATTTCTGCCTCCAGGGGGGAGGCATATCAGGTTGCGTTGCCTGCTGGTTCTTCAAAACATCAGTGTTGGGATTAACAAGAAGGTCAGAATAATCTTCACCATCTCCCTGAATCTCCTTGGGTGTGACCTTTGTGTTTTTTGAGGGGAGATATTTAAAGCTACTTCCATTGAAACCTGTGGCTCAGGATCAAGGGGAATTGGATGATTACTCTGAGGTGCAGGGACTTGCTGATTTCTGGGTTTATTTAAAGCATTCTGTTGTTGGACAAAGCCTCAGACTTTGCTAAATCTGCAAATCTTGTGGCAGAAGCTCTCACTGAACCCTGAGCCCGACCTTTATTGATCAGTGACTCCTGATCAATGCTCTATGTTCTGGTTTAGGAGGCCCAGGGACACTGCTGGTATAAGTGTCCTTGTTCCTCACACAGGTTACATTTAAAAGTGTCTGGGTAACTCAAACTGATATGCCCATACTCAAAACATAGATTAGAATGGTCTGTATCACAGGCTGCACTGAGATGGCTCCTGGCTCTGCTCTTGTGGCATGTATGTGGCTGCCCCTTCTAGAAGCACATGCTTCTATCTTTTTCTAAGTGTTACTTTAAATTTCCATCCCCCTGTCCACAGGTTTGTAATGGTCTTTCTAGAAAGTTTGAACTGGGGAATAGCTATAAAGGGGAACCACAATGCAGAGTTTTTTAACTGCTCATACTTTACCCAGAACCTTTCCAAAAATGTCAGTGCTTTAAAACTAATACCGTATGTAGTTTCCTCTGAGACATGGATGACTGCATACAATTTATCAGACAAAACAACACATGGAGACCTTTAGCAAATTTCTAATAACAAACACCCGGTTAGGGGGTAGCTCCTGTCCTCCACTGTATTTTAGCCGAATGGCATTATGTCATTGGGAAGGTTCCCCTTGGGCTGCAAACAAGTCTGCCATTCTGAACTGCTTAGAAGCTGGAGCTGGTTCTGGCTGGATTGTTCCTCCAGTTTCAGAAGAACCTACTTCTGTGTCCTTGGGGGAATCCTGGTGTTCCTCTGTTTCATCCATGGGAGGTTGGGGCAGCTGAAGCCTAAGAGGAGGGGATACTACCCCAAGTCTGTACATGTCCTGGCTGCAGTGTTGCCTCATGTAATGCATGGGTCACATCAGCCTCCCTCCTGACACACTCATATTATTCTGCTCCACAGCCTCTGTAGTTTGGGGAATTACTTTTGTCATTTCCCAGTCACATCACACCTAGAAACCAAGCAGTCTCTATGAGACAGCTCAGTAGCCTCCCCCCTTTTTACACCCACAAAAAGCATTGTACTCACAGTTTGGTTTGGTATCTGCTGCTGAGAAAAATGTCTTGTATCCCCTGGGAGCCAGGAGACTCCATCTTGTGCATGTATCCAGCCGGCTGCCTCCAGGGCTGACTCCACCAACCAGTCCAAGGCTGGTTACTTCTGATACTGCAGAGAGGATTTTGGAGCAGAGAGCTCACATTTTAGTCAAATCCAGTGGCTTGTTTTGGCCTTCCCTGATGCAGAGGATGCTCTGACTCCTCATGTGGAGGGTATTTTACTGTCCATTGCTGTTGCTCAGAGACTGTGCTGTAGACACTGTGCTAGACCAGGACACACTCCATCCTGCTGTACTTCACTCTGCAGGTTGACTCCATTGCTCCAAGGACTTCCAACCTCAAGAGGGAGTTCAGAGGGTAAATCTGCCACTGACTTCACATTGGTTTCCAGCTGCACTTCTTGGATATAAGCAATCACAGTTTATTGCACTCAAACCACCTCAAAATAATAGGATGCCACAAAAATCTATATTGAAATACAAACTTCATTATGGACTGACTTGTCCTTTATCAAAGGCAGAGGGAACAAAGTCATGATATAACAACCAATTTCTTATCTCATTGGCTGAATAGATTTCAAACTAAATTAGCATGAACATTCATAGCAATTGTTCAATTAAGACTAATGATTTAAAACAGCCCACTATATATATATATATATATATATATATATCCCCATAGCTGAAAATAACAATAAAACACTCAACAATAAAGAAAAAAGCATGGGATGGGGGAGGTGGGAGGAAGGGAAACAGAAAATATCAGGGTAGGTAAAACCATCCTGTACAATATATAATTAGACACATAGTTAAAAATATTAGAAACATCCATAGATATAGTCTGGGAAAGCAAAATAGGAAAACATGTGGGTGGGGTGACTAACAGGTATTGGGACAAGGACAAGGAAAAGGGGAAGAACTGTTATATAAAATTCTTTATATGACTCTATCTTTTAAAGTGCTTAACAACCAAAAGTGCTGAATGACTCAGAAAGAGCATCCAAACAGTAATAACACTTTGACCATACAAGTATATTACACTTTTACCATATTTTTACATTTTAATAAAATGGTACTTAAATGAAATGCAGCTGCAATTAACCAGAAAAAAGGGATTTTTTTTACACATTTATTTTGTCTTCTTTTTATCCAAATAGGGACGTATGTCTAAACTGGCATTTAAACCTGCTTTTCTATGTGCCCCCAATTGCAGAATCCAAAAATTCTCTCTCTGTAGCAACAAATTGTTATAATTGCCACCTTTTGGGTTTCCTGCTAACTCTGTCTATTGCAATGAAGGAGAAGGTATTGGGGGTTCCTGTATTGAAATCTTTAACATGTGAAGCTATAGCATTTACAATGTCCTGTTTAGTTATAGCTCTAACATTTCCCCCCCACTCTACATTTAAAACTCCTTTTTGTTTTTCTGACATACAAAGACTTACATGAACACTCTGCCAGATAAATAATGCATTCAGTACTGCATGTAATGCATTGCCTGATATTACATTTTTTAGATGTATTTACAGAACCAGACATTCTCCCTGTTTTTATAGAAGGGCAGTACATATATTTCTTACACGGATAGCAACCAGGAGTGGGGGTTAGCTATGTGTTGGTTTGTCTCTCTGTAAAGTGGCTATGAATAAGACTGTCTCTCAAAGTAGTGGCCCTTCTATAACACATACGTGGTGGAGCCTCACTCAATGTTTTCAAGCTTGAATCTGTAGATAAAACATGCCAATGTTTAGTTAAAATTTCCTCCAGAACCTTCGCTTGTGAGGAGTATGTGGTAACAATATTAAATCTGTTGTCTTCGAAATGGGGTTGTGTTTTCTCTTGTAAAAGAGTCACTCTGTCTGTGTTTCTGGCTACCTCCCTGGCTATAGAAATAATATCTTGACTCTACCCCTTTGTAATAATCTTTGTGTAAGGGCCTCTGCTCCTTGTTCAAAACTAGCTAGGCTACTGCAATTTCTTCTTACCCTGCTGTGGGGGGGGGGGGTGGATTAGCTTGATGCCTGTAATAGGGTGTTACCATCTCTCTCTCTTTCCTGTATAGTGTACTCTCTATTTTACCCTCTGGAGATCTAAACAGTAGAAGATCTAAATAAGTTACTTTGTCCTTACTGTATTCATAGGCAAATTTTAAATAACAGTTTGTTTCATGCAAAAAAATACACATTTTTTAACTCTTCTGGTGTGCCTTTCCATAACAATAATACATACTCTATGTATCATTTCCACATTACCACCCTCTGTGAGAATAAATTCCTTATCTGGTTAAAAATGATCTCCTCCTCCCATTTGCCAACATAAATATTGATTATAGAGGGGGCACAAGTGGCCCACATAGCAGTCCCCTTAACTTGTAAAAACATTTCTTTTTTAAATAGAAAAAAAATGTTCTTTAAAGTATGTTCTAGCAGTTTTACAAGAAAGTCTGTAGAAGGACCTTCATCTCTTGTTGTCTTTTCCAAATAATATGCAGCTGCATTCAAAGCTTCATCTTGAGGGATGTTAGAGTAAAGGGACTCTATATCCATAGTAACAAAGAAAACATCCTCTTCTAGCTGTAAATCTGTGACCAAGTTTAGAACTTCTTTTGTATCTTTCAAGTAGGATGGTAACTGTTCCACTATTGGCCTTATAAAATGGTCACAATATTATGAGAGTGGCTCTGTTAATGAGCTGATGCTGCTCACCATAGGACATCCAGGTGGGCTGACAAGGGTTTTATGAATCTTGGGCAGTATATAGAATGTCACCCTCACTGGAAAGTCCGTGGTCAAAAATTCCTTTGTATTCCTATCAATGTACCCATTTTCAAATCCCCGCTGTATGATGTCAACCACACTAAATTTAAAGTCAGAGTTTGGATCCTGTGTCAGTTTCTGATAATAAGCTACATTACTTCATTGTCTTTGTATTTCTGTTACAGTCTCCTTTGTTCATTAACACCACTGCCCCTCCTTTATCTACTTGCTTAATGATTAAGTTAGTGTCTGCTTGCAAGCTTTCAAGTGCTCCGCGTTCCACATTTGAAAGATTTTGAAAGTAACTTGTGGCTGGCTTTGAGAAAAACTTTTCTAAGCCATTTTCAACCAATTCACGGAACACTGCCACAGCCATACTAAATGGAGCACAAAAACTGGAGGGAGGTTTAAAAGGATCATGTGCTGGTTATGCGCTAACACTACTTTCATCGTTCTTTTTGGCAAAAAAAACTTTTTAGATTAAGTTTACGATACGTTAAGTTCAAGTCTATATAGGTCTGTACTTTATTTAGTGGGGTAGAAGGAGCAAAACCAAGGCCCTTTTTCAAGACATTACTCTCATGCTCGGTTAGTTAATGCGTAGATAAATTAATGATCTGAACATTGTCTCTTTGCGCACTTACCTCCTGTGACCTCCATAGGTCCTCCAGTTCCGTGTCCTGTCTCGGTTGGTTCTGTGAAATCCTCTCTCATTGTTGTTGCCATTTCATCTTTCTGCCACCCCGTCTTGTTCTCCTCCTGTTCCCAGGTAGTCTTGCGTAGTCTGCTGGAATCTCAGACCCCTGCGAGGTACATTCATGGGGGGGTGGGGGTGGAATGTAGTGCTACTGGCCATATTCTTGCAGGGGTGGATCCTCCTGTTCCTGACCCAGTGGTAAAAAAGAGGTAATGCTCCTTCCATTCTTCTCATTGTCTGTATCACTATAGTCAGTACTAAAGTCGAAGGAGACATCACGGTTATGTTTCAGAATACCCTTTAAACCAGATATTTTTCCAGACGTAAATTGTGCCCCGCTCATAGTCTGCTTTGTCTCTATTAAACTTAATCTGCTTTGCTTTCTTTAATTCCCAGTCTCCCCCCAACCCCAATGTTTTCCTATTTTGTTTTCCCAGACTATATTTATGGCTGTTTCTAATGTTTTTAACTATGGGTCTAATTATGTATAGTACAGGATGGTTTTACCTACCCTGATATTTTCTATTCCCCCCATCCCTTGCTTTTTTTCTTTATTGTTGAGTATTTTATTGTAATTTTCAGCTATGGGGAGATATACATATATATATAAATATATATATATATATATAGATGTTTTAAATCATTAGTCTTAATTGAACAATTGCTATGAGTGTTCATGCCAATTAAGTTTGAAATCTATTCAGCGAATGAGATAAGAGATTGATTGTTACATCATGATTATAAATTCTGGGATGTCTGTTTGTTCCCTCAGCCTTTGATAAAAGACAAGTCAGTCCGAAATGCATCAGGCAGAGGTTTTATGGAGTGGCTTCAATAAAAAATTTGTATTTAAATATAAATTTTTGTGGCATCCTATTATTTTGAGGTGGTTTGAGTGCTGGAACTGTGATTGCTACTGTGTTTTTTCCCTCTGTCCTACCACACCTTGTGTACTTCTCCTATGTTATTTGATACACTTCTTGGACATACTCACCAGTACCATGCTCACTCCAGACATCAGGAGGCAATGTTCTCTTGTTCTGACAGGATTTTGGGTGTTCTGATGTGACAGCAACACTGACAGTCAGCTTCTTTGATGTTCCGGTATTAGCTGGGGAGGCTGCCACTGGCAGATTTTCACCGATGGGCTGCTACTCAGCACAGGATCCTGTCTCTGGGGTGTAACATAGTTACTGACAGTCTTTCCTTCTCAGGTAGGAATGTTGCTTCTTCCTCAGCTACTAAGAAGAGCAGTTGCTGTTTTCTCTCCTCCACAGCATGCTTCAACTTCTCCTATTGCTCCCTCAAATGCTGATCATGTAGAATCTCTTTCTAACCCATTTCAGGAGCCTCTGTTTTCATTTCTGTTGTACTGTTTTCTGGAACAGTTCTGCCATTGCTCAAGACCTCTGGAGGATAGATGATGGGGAGGAGGTCTGCTCCCCTACATGTGTAGCTTCATCTCCTACTACCATCCAGGCTGACCATCTTGGCACTTATCCATACATTCACTGTGCTCAAGTGTTAAGAGTGGGGTACAGACAAGGCGCAGCTAACCCAACAATGTAATTCGTTCCACAATGTGTGCACTCCAGCTAAAAGAATGGAGGTCAGACTGCTTTGCCCCTGACGACGCCTTGTTTTATAGGTGAAGCACTGGGGTAAGGTGTTCATTTTGTGACTGGCAGAGGCCTTATTTGTAATCACAAAATAAATCTATATTTTTTTCTGCAAAGTAGTCTGGCCTCCATTCTCTTAGTTGGAGTGTACACACTGTGGAACCAGTGGCCATCTTGGCAGACTGCCAAAATGGCCAGGGGTCTCCCTACAGGAGAATAGTGGAATTTCTCCAGTGCCCTGGCCAAATTTCCCTCACTCACCAAAAATACTGTACCAGCAACAGCTCAATCTGGTTCAATTTCAGTTGTTTCCCTTCTGTATCTACTCTATTCTCTCCCCGTGGCACAAGGCTGAAAACTAGATTTTCTAGCCCTCCTTTCCCAGTGAAGAAGAAGAAGAACAGCAACAACAAAAAATAATCAGACACACCCTATCACACACTTTAGCTATGAGAACAATTTAATAGCGGAAACTCAAGACATTGAATGTCTCCTAAACTGGTGTTTCACAAATCTTAAACTGCCTTTCCCACCTCCTCTTGCTCCTGATGACCTGCCCTCCCTCTCAACCAAAATCAAGCAGCCGCTACTTCACCAGCAAACTTAACTTTCTGAGGTAAATCAACCAGAGATCTTAAAGCTACCAAAGGGACTGGTGACATCAAAAGTGCTGGTGTTGACAGACTGTACTCAAAAATTGCTAAAGATTGCTGCTGGACAATTAGCCAAGCCCACTGCAATCCTTTTCAATCTCTCCCTTAGCACTGGTCAAATGCCAAATATCTGGCAGACTGCCATAGTGACTCCACTACTGGCCCCTTTTCAAATCCCAATAATTATCAGCCAATATCGGTTCTATCTGTGTTATGCAAACTACTTGAAAAAGTAGTGCACGAACAAGTAATAGACTACATTCTGTAAAATTACATACTCAGTGACAATCAGGTTTCTGCCAATCTTACTCTACCAAACTACTAAAGGTAACAAATTACCTTACATCTGCTCTTCATGCCAACTTTCACACTGGGCCATCTTTATTGACCTAGGTGTTTGCTACTGTAAACCATATACCTCTTCTTCAAAGTTACTTTTCATTGGTTTCTCATACAAGGCACTTCCCCGGTTCAAATCATATCTGGTTGATAGGTCCCAGATGGTAGTGGTCAGTGGCATACCCTCAGACACTGGTGCTCAATCTTAAAGTATCTCAAGGCTCCATCCTTGGCCCTTTACTATTCAGCTAATTCAATAATGACCTTTGTCCATCTGTACCAACTCTGATGCATAAATCCATCTTTAAATGGCCAGCACTGTTATTTCTACATAATCTAAAAGCTTTGTTGACATCAGCAACACTCTCCAAACTGTCTTTGACAGAATCTAAGCCTGGATGTTTGTGAGCAACTTAGTATTCAACAACATTAAGACTAAGGTCATGAGGCATGATTGTCAAATGCACCATTAGATCAGCACATGCTGTGTTGAGTCACTACTGTGGCAAATCCAGGTGCACCACAAATCCTGCACCTGATTTTAGGAAACATAGGGTCCTGATGTAAACTCTCTGGGTTTGCTACAAGCTGCCAGTTGTGCTAAAGAAACAGCACATGGAAGGGGACTGCCACAAGCCATGGGATGAGCTTACAGCAGCTGTGGACAGTGGCGGTGACTTGCTTGATGGTTACCCTGATGGCTAGCGGGTTGTCTGGGGATGCTCTGGCCTCGGAGGTGGGGTGTGATGTGTCTGACTGGGGTGAGGGGGTGACAGCTGGTCCCAATGAGGTGATGGCAGACCAGTTTGAGTCCTTGGGGGGACAACACACCAGCATCACTGGGGGGGTTGGGGGCTTTCACCTGCAATGGACCACTGGCCACTCCAGTGGTGGTCCATCAGATGTCAGGGTCTGTCTGGGTACCTTTCCAAGGGGGCACAGGGTCACCCCCCCCACCCAGCGAGGGCTCCAGCAGTGTTGCAGGTCTACTTAGACAGCTTCAGGTTGGTCCAACAGCAGGGTCCCTGCACCCATTGGGAAGGCTTCCAAAATTCCAAATGAGGGGATATTACAGTCCTGCCCTGACACAAGCTGCCTTCTGCCATGGTATACCAGTGTGGCCACTGCAAGGATGGTGCAAGCTCGGTTGGTGCAGGTGGTCTCCCTTGCTGGCACAGGCTCCATTAGAAAATTGAAACTGGTGCAAGGTGCACCTTGATGCAAGCCCCTTGCACCAGTTCAGCAGGAGATCAACCCTTTTCTAACAGACACCATGTCACTCCCCAAGGGGGCCCACCACTGGAAATGTCACCACTTTATAATACCTTGGGACGTGGCTTGACCCAAAATTAAATTTCTTGGACCACATCATTAAGATCATCAGGTGCGCTCAATAAAAGCTTGGCACACTCTATCATGTCAGAAACAGTCTCGTGCCAAGTACAAGAAAGTTAATCCTAAAGCAATTCCTGCTGTCAGCATTGGAATATGACAGCAACATTTACATGGCTGCTCCCATTCCCGCAAATAGTTATAGTATCATCCAGTAGCTCATGCCAATTCATCCTACACTGCAGTATAAGTACACACCACTAGGATTTTATCACAACCTTGGGATCCTTACTCCTGACTAAAGGAGCAACCTTAACTGACCCATGCTGATTCATAAATGCATACAAGGGACCTAGCTAGCCTATCTGCATGGGCTATGAACCAAGCCTAAACAATTGTACTCTCTAAGATCATACAATAAGAATCTACTTCAGGTGCCAAGGATACACAAATCAGCTGGCCAAAAGGCCTTTGCTATAGTGGCTTGATCACCCTAGAACTGTCTGTCAGATCATGCCAAAAACAGGGGTGCCATGGCCAGCCAACAGCTGATCAGTCCCAATCTCATACTGTACAAAGTACAAGATCATTGGGAGTCAGCAATGTCACTGTGGCAGGGTGTGGAGGGCTGTTTCAGCCGTTGGCATGAGTCAGGTTGGGGGACCACGGGGATGGGGTTCATGCCTGCTGGGGTGGTGGGCCACTACACAATGGAAAAGGGAGTGGAACATGATATTCTTTTTATTTGAACAGGGTTTGGTGTGGGGAGGGGGGCCACTACACTATGGAAAAGGGATGGGGAAATTATTTTTTATTATTATATTTTATTATTTTTTATTATTCGAACAGGGCTCGGTACAGGTAAGGGGGGCACTACACTATGGAAAAGGGATGGGGAAATTATATTTTTTTTTATTTGAATGGGGCTCGTGACGGGGTGAGGGGCAACTACACTATGGAAAAGGGATGGGGAATATGATTATATTTTGAACGGGGCTCAAGACGGGAAGGGGGGGTCACAACATTATGGAAATGGGTTGGGGACTTACTATATTTTGAAAGGGGTTCAGGACGGGGACCCTTCACTATGGAAACGGGTTGGGGAATATAATTATATTTCAAACAGGGTTCAGGACGGGGGGTGTCCCTACACTGTGGAAATGGGTTGGGGTTTGATGTTGAATGTGACTGGGTGGGGGGGGCAGGCTGCTTGGCACATCCTACCGTGCGCCTCATGCAAATGTGGCCATAATGAGCATGCAAATGGCCCGTTTGTGCCTTGCATGTCTAATGGTAGCATTTGTATATTCTGGCTGAATATTGGGAATTTGGGCCTGGTGCTGCGCATCCCCATTCCCGGTATTCAGGTCATCCCTCAGGATAAGCTGGTGCATTCTCAGCCGTCCTCGTTTGCGCCACCCGCTAGGACTGCTATAGTCAGATGAGATGTGCAATCTGTTGGGATCATGCATCTTGTTTGAATATTGCATTTTTTTGCACTGGCCCATTTTTTTGGGCGGCGCATCTAGATGTGCCATGCATCCCCCGGGGTTTGAAAATGGGACCCAGAGTGCCCATGTCAAGTTAAAAAACACAAGTAAGAGGGTTCAGGTTAATTTAAAAAACACAAGTGAGAGTGCCAGGTCTGAGCAGTAAAAGATCGGAGTTGGAACTCTATCCACCTAGCCCCACATCATAAAATAAGTTTGTTTCTTACATTTTTCCTGAATGATATAATGCCCATTCTTACTAGTGCAGATGCAACATAAATTGAAAATGACGCTAGTAATAAAAGACGAATAGTAACTTGCATGAGGATTTGAAATACAATATGCGCCAAATGTACTGTCCACGTTTGAACCAGACAGCCACTTGTAGCGGACAAAATACATTTGCCAAATGCCATGTCCATTGATGCCAGTGTTAAAAATTGCATTTATAATGGACCTGGTGCTCTGCAAGTACTGGCCACTTTGACTCACTTTTGTGTAATCACTGTGCCATTTGCACCTGTTGTAATGCGCCAGATGATGTCCCAGCAGTTTCTTAAAGCACCTTGCCCAGCCTCTCACCTGCCACCATCAGCCTGGGTTTACTAACTGTGCTGAACTGTCTCCTCACCATAAGGCAGCTATAAGTGAATCCCCTTCAGAGTGTCTCCGGTTCTTGCCCCTCCCCCACAGCTGCCGATGCTCACACTGAAAACAAAATTCTAGCTGAAACAAAATTCGGGTCTCCAGGCTGTGAAGTGCTCCTCTTACCTCTGATAATGACCACTTAAGTTTTCTCTTTGGTCCAACTGCTGATGAAACCGATTTCCTGCATGTCGTCAGACCTCTGGGCCACTCTGAGCGATCCTTTCCCTGCTCTCTCAAATCTTTTTGATTACCTTTCTTTGCACCACTTGCATCACCTTCCTCACATATATGCTTCAGAATTGCAGTATTCCAAGTGAGGACACAATGGGATCCGTATAAATACAGAATCATCTCTGTCTTTTTATGCATACTGTTTGCTCTACCCTCTGCCCTTATGCACTATGCTGATGTTTTTAAATTGTCCAATTTCCTGTACGTCGTCTGAGCGATCCCCATCACCTGAAAACTGCAGAGCCTGGTGACAAAAGCCGCACTAGATGTACTGAATGCCGCTTCTACCAGACATGATAGCACATGTCAAACTAGTCCGGTACAAGCATGCTGTATTAGGAACCTACCCACACCTAGTAAAGCACATCTGCAGCTCAATGCGACTAGCTGTTACTGCCTTCCCTTTGCCATTATTTGAATTTATTATGCCAGCAGGGGTTCCCCTTTCAAATACAACATTCCCCAATAAGTCATATTTTTAACTTTTATTCTTTTTTGGTTTTGCACTTTTTGACTCTGAGAAAAGATCTGAGAAGAACAGCAAATGTGCACTGCAGTACAACACATGCCAAATATTTTATTTAGAAAATCACAAAGATTATTCTGCATTCCATCATGACAGGCACCTGGGATATTTTCATGTCAGCTTTAGTCAGCATCAAACTTATCATCAATATACAATTTGAGAGGAATCATGCTTTGGTTATGAGTCTGAGTAGCCAGCAAACAACCCCAGACTGACTTTCATAGATGTCTCTTTCTCTGCATTGTCTGGTGACAGGCTGTCTCTTTGGTTAGTAACAATGGGCTCTATTCACAAAGCCCAGCCACTACACTCAAAACTGTTGTAAATGCGGGCGTGCAGCTATGTGCTGCGAAGGCAATGCAAAATACGCGGCATGCATGACACAGCCCATCATGCCCCCAGGAGGCCGGAGCGGTGACAAAGGAAACACAGCAATGCACAGCGGCAGGACAGAGGCAGCACAAGTCAAAGGGAATGCCCCTTGACCCCACCATATATGGCGATGTGGAACTGCAATGCACCAATACACACAGTGCGGATGAAAAATGTCCGTGGAGAATATCAGCAGCAACTGCGGCCCTGAGGAGGAGGTGAAGACAGCCACCATGCTCCCAACTTGCAATGCCAGTGGATGTGGCATGGGTGGGGGTGGCGGCGGGAGGAGGCAATGATCGACGAACTTCACGGGGGCACAGGTGGCCATCCTCATGACCGAAATCTGCCAGCATTATGACTTGCTGTTCAGGTGGAGGTCACTGGGCACCCTGACCGAGATGAAGGCCCACATCTGGCTGGACTTGCAGGTGGCAATCAATGCTGCTGGATTGGAGGCACGCACAGTGGTGGCCATCAAGCATATGTTGCATGACCTTCAATCCCAGGTGAAGAGATGGCTGAGCAGGGCACATCAGTTGCAGGGTGCCACAGGAGACGGCCCGCCACCCCCTGACCCACCACTGATGCCCATCGAGCAGCAGGTAGTGGACAGAATCAGTAATGTCCTCATAGACGGTGAGCTGGACAGGACTCGACAGCATGCTAGGTGAGTGTGACACAGGGGTGCACAGAGCACAATCTCAATACCATACTATGGCAACAGTCACTGACCACCTGTCATGCCTCTCACCCACAGTGCAGAATGAAGACAGTGCTGTGGAGGAACCATCCAGCATCGGAGGAGGAGGAGGGCCACTTAGGGCAGGTGGTGAAGGTGGGTAATGGCAGAGACACAGGGCATGACACTGCACATGACGACACACAGGTGTACTAAATATTGTCCCCCCATCCCCCCACCCAAGGCTGCAGCAGTATGGAACCAGGGACACACAGGAGGATGACACCCAGCAGTCTGCCACACCTGAAGACCACCATGGCTGTGACCAGGGATGGACTCCGGAGTGGCAGCCACAAGAGGTGGGAAGCAGCCCTGGCACAGGAGAGCACACACAGGTGACCGAGGATGGGGAGACACAGGAGAGCATCACTGGGGCTGAGCAGCCATCGCCTGGACCAGAATGTAGCAGCAAGAATATATCTGTGCCACCAGAGAACAGCTGCACTGCACCAGTGGGCACATCAACCCCCTTTCACACTCACAGGAGCCAGACATGCGAGATTCTGAGGGGCCCTCTCGGAGGCAGGGTGCCGCCAACAGGATGCCATCAGATCCTTCCTTGCCAGCTACTACCCCAACCTCTGCCTCTGCGGGTTGGAGCAGGATTGCCTGCAAGCGATGAGGGAGTGCACGGAAGCAGTGCATTGCCTCACAGAGGTCATGGCAGGGTCTGTGCGGGTGCAGGAGAGGCTCACTGAAGGTGTGGCCATGGGCGTGAGGGTGCAGGAGTGTATGGCAGAGGTAATGGCTAGAGTGGTTCATGCCCAGGAGCATTTGGCGGAGGAGGAGATGTCAACATACCAGGGTGCACAAGCAATAGGAGAGACAGGGAGGGTAAAAGAGGAGAAGGAGGAGGAGTAGCTCTCTATGTAAGGGAAGAGATCAAAGCAACGGAACTAAAGGATAAATAAGGAGTAGAGAAGGCACTGTGGGTAACCCTGGAGACAGGATATGGTACCACAATCTGCACGGGGGTTGTATACAGACCCCCATCTCGGGGGAGGCAATGGACAAGGAAATGATAGACGGCATCCTTAGAATGGCAGAGAAAGGGGAAATAATGTTGATGGGGGACCGGAATATGCCACATGTTAACTGGAGCTCCTTTGCTGCAGCCACATCCAAGAGTAGAGTTATTCTTGATGCCCCACAGGGGGCATGCCTCAGACAGCTAGTGCAGTCTTAGACCTGGTAGTGTCAAATGGGGATGGAGAAGGAATTTCGGATTGAGAAGTGGGTAGCCATCTGGGAACAAGTGACCACCAAACAGTGGGGCTCACGATAAACACAGCCATAGAGTCAAGCCATACAAAAGCAAGAGTATTGGACTTTAGGAGGGATGACTTTGGGAACATGGGAGAGTGCCTCAGAAAAGCAATAGCAAATGAGCAAGAAGGAGGGGTGGAGGAACAATGGTGAAAAATCAAAACAGCCATCACAGAGGCAACAAGTGGGAAGGTTAAAAAGATAGTATTCAGGAAGTATAAGGAAACACAGAAGAAGCAGGACAGAGAACTATACCAGTTCAAGCAGAAGGAAGTGGGGGAAGCAGTCAGAATAGCCCAAACTGAGGAAAATATAGCCCAGTCAGTTAACAAGGGGGATAAAACCTTTTATAGGTACATTAGGGAGTGAAGAAAGACCAAGGGAGGGATAGTGAGGCTTAATAAAGGGAAGGTGGGTGGGAAAAGGGGTCAGCGAAAAAGCAGGGATACTGAACTAATACTTCTGCTCAGTGTTTACAAAAGAAGAGGAGGGGAGGTACCTAAATTAAAGAATAGGAGCACTCTGGATAGGGAAGTCAATACCAGTCCATTCACGAGGAAAGGGTTCTGAAAGAATTTGAAACTGAAGGTGGACCAAGCAATGGGGCCTGATGGAATTCACCCAATAATTCTAAAAGAACTAAGGGTAGAACTAGTGACACCACTGTCTACCCTTTTTAACAAATCATGGGAGGTTGGTGTGGTTCCTCAGGACTGGAGGAGAGCAGATGTGATTCCCCTTCACAGAAGTGGGAGCAAGACAGAGGCAGGAAACTACAGACCTGTTAATTTGACCACAGTGGTAGGGAAAATTATGGAATCACTTCTGAAAGAAAGAATTGTTGAGTACCTAGAGGCCAGTGGGGCACAGGACCCTAAGCAGCATGGATTCACAGCAGGAAAGTCGTGTCAGACAAATCTAATAGATTTCTTTGACTGGGTGACCAAAGTAGTAGACCAGGGAGGGGCTATGGACATGGCCTACCTAGATTTTAGCAAGGCATTTGACACAGTCCCATACAAAAGATTAATATACAAGTTAGCCAGCCTTGAAGTTGATCCCAAAGTGATAGCCTGGGTAAAAAAGTGGCTGGACAACAGGATGCAGAAGGTAATAGTAAACAGAGTTAACTCTGAAGAAAGGGGAGTTACTAGTGGGGTACCACAGGGTTCAGTCCTGGGACCAGTCCTCTTTAATGTCTTTATAAGTGACATTGCAGAGGGACTGGAAGGAAAAGTATGACTCTTTGCAGATGACACAAAGATCTGCAATAGGGTTGATACAGAAGGTGGGGTGGAAAGGATGCAAAGGGACTTGGCAAGGTTAGAGGAATGGTCAAATGTATGGTAGCTTAGATTCAACGCAAAGAAGTGCAAAGTAATGCACCTGGGAAACAAAAACCCAGGGAAAGAGTACACAATGTGGGGTGAGATACTAGCAAAAACAAAAATGGAAAGGGAGCTGGGGATAGTCATATCCAGGGCCCCTACTTTTCTGCGGCACAGTGGGACCAAGTTCTGCGGCAAGACTACCATTTGCCGCAGAACTTCTGCGGCGGTGGCTTGTAATTTCTGCAGAAGTTCTGAGGCACTAACAAACTACCACATCACAGTGTCAGCTTGTCATCCTGGCTTTATTTTCATGCCAGTGGTTATAGCAATCAGGGTGGTGGAAAGCACAGTAACACTAGTTCAAAAAATAAACTTATAAAAATAATTGTATGCCTAAAAAAGCAAAACAATTGTCTCTCCCTTAAGGTCCTAGCCTGTTGCATACATGACATATGCAGAGGGGATCTTATGTGATAAATAAGGTATTTCTATATGCATGCTATCTATCCCACTAATGATGTTTCCACTGTCTATCACTTATATATTTGTATGTGCTTTCAACACCACTCATGAGGTTCCCACTGTGTATCACTTGCATATTTATATGCAATCTGTAACATACATACAAATATGCATATGTGTGTGTGTGAGAGAGACAGAGATATTTTGTGTGTGTGTGTATATATTCTTTTTATTTCCATGAACTTGCATCCTCATTCATACAGGTCCCATTGGAAATGGCATAGAAGAGTTATTGCAAACTCATTTTCATGTCAACCTGCTTTCCTGACACACTGTGTAACACCATCAGGCCATGACATGCATGTGAAGCAATTGTGAGATACAGCTCTCTGGCCCGTCACAATGTGTACACCATGTGACAGAGCAGCTGCACCATACCTTCCCAGGCTCCAAGCAGTGATGTGTTCCACTAACCTTCAGGCTGCCCAGCCAGCAACCAGAGCTAATCTCTGAACCTGAGTTGCCGGCATGGAAGCACAGCATGCTACCCTCTGGCCCAACAGCTGTCTCTGCACACAGCATTTCTCAATAACTTTTAGGTGATTCTATCAACCAATGACAATATGTAATCAATAACCCTGGCAAAATGCGTACAGTGCAATTATTTATTTAACAGGTCTATTCTTTCAACAGGTCTACACATTATTATATTTCACTTTTCTGGCATAATTACTTTATTTTCTTAAAAATTTAGACAGTTAAATTAATTTTTACCAGTTATTCATTTCAGATAGCATCTCTATACCTTAAAAGGCACAAACAGGTTTTGTACAAAGTGAGGTATGCACTTAACAGGTCTGTGCTATTGACAAGGTTTTGTTTAGTTGGCCATAGTGCAACAATGTAAGACTGAAAATTGTATTAGGCTGTAGTGCAGGTTGAGCAAATATCACCATGCGTGATGTGCTGTGCCACCATCTCTGGCAGCGGGAGCTGTGGTAGATAAGTCATCGTTCATTTCTGTTGCAGAATGCATCCATTTCATTAGCTAATGTATGATGTTATAGCAATGATAATACCACATTCTGAACATATGGGGGGGGGGTTTGGATATAAAAAGAGGGGAAGGGAACCAGATTCTATGTAGAAACAGAAATATTAATAAAAAATCACCAAGAAGAGTGAATTCTGCAGCACCGCAGAAGTTCTGCAGTAGGTTGCAAGTTCTGCGCAAAATTCTGCGGCCGCAGAATTCTAGGGGCCTTGGTCATATCAAATGACCTTAAGATGGGCAAGCAATGTGAGAAGGCAGTAAGGAGGGCTGGCAGGATACTGT
This sequence comes from Neoceratodus forsteri, assembly GCA_016271365.2. Classification (NCBI taxonomy): domain Eukaryota; kingdom Metazoa; phylum Chordata; order Ceratodontiformes; family Ceratodontidae; genus Neoceratodus; species Neoceratodus forsteri. Next base: position 243,762,744 of record CM028134.1, read on the forward strand.
GATGCATAGGGAGAGGCATCACCAGTAGAAAACAGGAAGTTGTCATCTCTCTGTACAGACAGTTAGTGAGACCCCATCTGGAGTACTGTGTGCAGTTCTGAAGACCCCATCTCCGCAAGGACATAGACAGAATGGAGGATGTCCAGAGGAGGCAACTAACACAGTGCAGGGTCTGCACCAGAAGACATACAAAGAGAGACTAAAGGAGCTTAATATTTATACCCTTGAAGAGAGTAGGGAGAATGGAGACATGATAGAAACTTTCATGTACCTCAAAGGAATCAACAAAGTCCAAGAGAGTAGCATCTTTCAGAAAAAGAAATGTACAAGAACAAGGGAGCACAATTTGAAGATAGAGGGGAGATGACTCAGAGGTAATGTGAGGAAGTATTTTTTCACGGAGAGGGTTATGGATACATGGAACAGCCTTCCTGAGGAGATAGTGGAGTCAAAAACAGTGGCGGAATTCAAGAATGCATGGGTCAGACATAAGGCAATTCTAGTGGGGGGTAGGAGGAAGTTGGCTGTTGGTTAACTAGGATCTGCAGCTTATCCGTTAGGTAGGGAAATGGGCAGACTAGGTGTGCCAAGTGGTCATTATCTGCCATCAAATTCTATGTTTCTATGAGGTAGCCATGGGGGTCCATGCACAGGAGCGGGCTGCGGACACCCTCCTGGCCATAGCTGCCCACCTGGCCACCCAACAGGCATGTCCTGCCATGCCTGCCATGGTTGTGCCTGTAGCACTGGCCAGGGTGCCAGACCCAGTGTCCATGGTACCACAGGCAAGGCGTGACAGTGCCTAGCAGTGCCCCTCACCCAGCGGTCATTAGTGAGCCAGAACCCTGCACCAGCACAGTGAAAAACCATTCACACCATGTACAGGCATCCCAGGGGGCCACTCACCTGGTGGCCACAGTACACTATATGACAGTGGATGGAAGGGGACATGGATGCTATGGCCACCCACTGAGGCTGGAGACACAGTGAGGCAATGCAGATGACATATACGCATGTGACTGCCATGAACATACCAGCACCATCACCACACACACCATCACCCCCCCCACACCACAGCACACATGCCGGTCTGCAGTGCCACCCCATGGACTAGCACCACCTGGGAAGGGTGCTGGGTGCCTGCACCACATGCCCGTGCCGCACCACACTTTGGCACCCCTCAGACACCCACCATGCAGCACACACATGGTGGTATGCACTGCACACAGTGGTGTGCCCACAGTGGGACCCACAGCACACCACACACACATGCCACACATGATGGCCTGTGTGTGCCAGGTGCACGCTGGTGGCATGATGCGTATGCATCCACACCGTGGCATGCATGCCATGCACATGGCGGCTCAGTCTGTCACAATCATCATTGCCAGCATGCGCTCCACCTTATTTGCAGAATGCGCCATGGGCAACATGATGGCACATAGCCGGGGCTGCCATGCATCCCACTGCTCGGTGTCCCCTTGGCGGAACCCTGGTGCCTCCCCAGGTGGCGCTGGTCCATGGGGTGACTGCAGTGGTTCCTCACCGTCCTTCACTGGGTGTATGTCAGGGGGCTCTGGCACCATGTGGCACATGCAGATGTTGTGCAGCATGGCACAGCGGTGAACACTCTGCATGCCAGCCATGGTGCAAGCATCATTGTGCCACCTGTGTGGTCCAGGCATTGGAAATTCATCTTCAGCAGCCCTATGGTGCATTCCACGATGCCATGCACCCTTACATATGCTGTATTGTATGCCTCTTCAGCAGGGTGCCGTGGAACCAGGTATGGTGTCAGGAGTGTTGTCCTTAGTGGGTACCTGCTGTCACCTGTGTAAGTGGGGTGAAACAGAGCTGTTACTAGTGCTGGGACACACGTACAGCCAATGTATCTGCACGCTACGATGGGGGCTCAGCCAACAGCCAGCCATAGCCCTCCAGTTGCCAGTCCAAATGGGGTCCTAGGCCACTGTACTTGTAGACATTATGAGTCATGGCATGACCCCGGGTACCATGCCAGGATGTTGGTCAGAATGCCTGTGGCATCACAGATGACCTGACAGTTGATGCTGTGGTACCCCTTACGGTTCATGTAGGCCTCTTTGTTAGTGGGCGGGGTGAAGATGGGCACATGCATGCAGTCAATTGCACCCACTGTGTTCAGCATGCCATACCTTTCCAAGAAGGTACCCTTGATGGCCTTAGCCTTGCCTTGTCTGTGGAGAACGTGATGTGCCTCTCCCAGTGCTGCACCAGGGTATCGGTCACCTGGTGCAGTGCCCATGACACGGATGACTGGTTCACCCATCACATCACCTGTCACCCTCTGGAAAGTGCCCGTGGCATATTACTACAGGGCGCACAGCACCTTTGTCTCCATGGACATGACCATGGAGCGCTTGGTGGTCGGTCGGATCACATCCTCCACTAGGCCACAGATGTAGAGTAGCGTGCCATGGTTGACCCGGTACTGCTGTAGGATGTCAGTGGGATGCAGCGTCTGTGCAACAAGTCGTGGCCTGAACACTCGGTGGTAGCTCCTAGGTCTGCCATGGCACTCAGCAATGGCCTCCTCGAGGAGGATCATATGAAGTAGTGCCCTTGGGCACATTGCACTGCCAATACATGTACCGCTCTGAGGGATTGCACTGTGGTGTTGCACATCCACATCTATGTGCTGTGCATGCTGTGTGGCATGTCACACGTGCCCTTTAGGGCATGGCAAGCTCATGTGGTGTGGGCGTGCCGGCCACAGGTCGCCATTATAGCTGTGGCAGCAATGACGGAAGCAGCATCACCTATGCTGGCTGGAGAGGTTTGTGGCAGGCTCTCTCTGCCAAGGCAGCTGTATTGGATGGTGGAGTCCACCTAGCAGGACAGCCTACCTGCGGGTGAACTGTGGGAGGTGAGGGAGAGGAGGCAGGTAGGTTCTGCAGCTGGTATGCATGGCCATGTGTCGTGTGTGTGTGTGTGTGTTGTGGGGGGGGGTTCAGGCCTATTTCATGGGCATGACTGCTAATCTGTTTCCCTGTGTTCATATGCAGGGAACCCAGTGTTAGAAGGTGGTGATGGTCCTGGAGCACTGGGAGGTGGGCCAGCCCGGCATGGGTGGCAACCCCGAGGTGGCACCTGCTGCATGATGTCCCTTGGAGGTTCGATCTCTGGAGCAGCCCGGACAACCTTCATCTACTGGGATGACCAGGGTGACCTGTGGGCCATATACGCACCCTCCAAGGTAGGTGGCCCTTGGCTGTGTGTGAGTGTGTGGGATTGCTGGTTCTGTGGCTGTTGTAGGTTACTGGATCACTGACGTTGGTCTCCTCTGTCTGCTCTTGTCATTTCAGTGCTACCATGGACCCGTCCGGAGGATAGTGTTAGAGGAAAGTGAGTTGACAGACTCCGCCCTCCCAGGAGCTGACCCCGTCCACCAGCCAGGAGGTGACCACAGAGGAGGAGGACTCAGACTGAGGTGGTGGCCTATCCATGCAGTTGACCCTCCCCCCATTTTTACTACTGCTGTTTTGTGCCCTGTGTGGGCTCCGTGCTTGGTACCAGTAAATGCGTTTGAATCCAGCAACGTCTGTGTGTCTTGTTGTTCTCCCTGGCACATTGTGAGTAGGTGGGCCTGTGTGTATGTCTCTGTGTGTTCTGTATGCTTCTGTGACTGGGCCATGTGGCGTGCATCCCTTGTGTGTCTGCCTGTTCACCACAGTCGCCATGCTGTACGTGCAGCTTCTGTGGCATGTGCTGGGTGGCATACGCACTGTGCTGGGGCAGGTCGTCTTATTGTGTAGTTGCATATGTGGTAGTTGCATGGCAGGTGGTGGCACCCGTGGCCACTGCTGATGTACCTTGTGTCACTACCTGCGTGGCTGACATGTCATGCCTCAGCAGGCATTGCCGTTCCTCCTCCGGCTTGCTTTGCTGGCCACTCCTGCCATGTGCACGATGTGTAGGCTGTTTATGGCTGCCTCCAGAATGTATATCACACACGGGACCCAATGTGCCTTTCTGATTTAACATATGCCATGCATGACATCTGCGTCGCACGTATGGTGTGCGAATGCCGCTGCATGGTCACTTATTCACTGCAGCGTGCTAGTTCAACTGGCAGCTTTGCACATGGTCCTACACATGGGTCATGCATACCACAAGACAGCTGCTTCTGTGCATTCCATCCATATCAGTCTATGAGTAGGACTTACACACCATGTGTAGGGCCATGTAGCCATCGTGAATAAGGCAGAATACTGCCAGCAGTGCTAAATATCATTTCAGAATGCATACTGATTTGTGGACAGCTTAGGTATAGACTGACAACTTTAGTTAACGATGGGCCAAGTTCTTTCCTGTGCTGGTATTTGAAAGGATTATCCTTGATATGTGGCTGCTTAGAATGTTGTAAGCAGTCTACCACAGTTATGGTTGATTGAGATGGCACAGTTCTGTTCTGGTGTGGATCAGAGTTATATGTTTTGAGGGCAACGCCTACCCAAATGTTCTTTTCCTGATCAACAACATCAGGTACAAGAGACCGATCTTGTTGAGTTTCATCAGCTTGAGATGCATGTCTTGCCTTTCTTGCTATGGTGCTAGGGGATCTCACACATTCTGTTCTTTTTTGATGAGGAGAAACCAAATGGCAAACAGCGGTCCAGATCCTCCCTAGGTACAAACAAAAACTCAGGAAGTAGTCAGTTCCCATAAAAGCCATATTCTCTCTGCAGAGGGTATAGGAACAATGGACAACTCTCCCAAGCGATCAGTTTAAAAAGGTTTATTCACATGTATCATAAAAGAAGAAGAAACATCCCTGAGCTGACCAATGTTTTTGGGTGACCACATAATCCTTCCTCAGGGTGGAAGGCATTTATGAATGCAAACTGTGCAATGCGGATGATCTTATTCTTTTTCTCAGAATATTTCTCCATCTGGTTTAACTGAAGATATCAATAGTGATTTGAAGAGATTTGTACGTGGTTTCAAAGAATTCTATGGTCCTTAATACGAAAAAGACTAAATCTATGATTTCTGGGACTAATGCTAAACTTAAAGATAGTCCAATCTTGAATGTGTACGATTTGAAAGGTCAAACTACTGAACAAGAAAATCAATTTAAATATCTAGGAGTCCTCTTTGACCCTGAGCTATCATTTTCATTACAGGTTCAAGCTGTTACGAGAATAATTAACCAGCAATTGGGAGTTCTGTACAAATTCAAAAAAGTTTTCCCATTTGAAGTTAGAAAATCAATAGAGACAGGATCCTTGCTTCCATTATTTGATTATGTTTCTTTTCTTTATTTCAATCTTGGATGTAAAGAATTTAATTCTTCGAAGGTTGTGTATAATAACATTTGTCGTTTTGTTCTTTTGGCCCCTTTTCGGACACATCATTGTGTACTGTATTCTCATTTGGGATGGCTGGACCCTGTGGCCAGAATTGAGTATTTTTTTGGCTGTGTTATTTATAAATGTATTTCATTAGACTGCCAATTTCCTTTATCTGATTTTGTAAAGTTGAGTAATGTTTTGTCTAATTTAGATCCTTAGATGGTATTGTGTTAGACACTATAGTTCCTAAACTTAAATTTCTGCTCGATCTGTTTCAATTGCAGGCCCAAAATATTGGAATGCACTACCTCTGATGATTCAGCAGGCCTTAACTTTGAAGGGTTTTAAGAATGAATTAAGAAAACATTTAATTGCTGTATTTTCATGTGATTATTTTGTCTAATTTTAGTCTTATCTGTGAGTATGAGTCATGTTGTTTATGTATATGTTATTTATGTATTTGTTGTTGTTTTTGTCCAGGTCGGACCTGAAAAAGAGCCTCTGGCTCAGTGCCGTTACCCGGTTAACAAAGTTCAAAATGAAATAAATAAAAATAACTAGCTGCAATTAATAACAGTCTTTGGCCAGCCTAGAGGTGCTGAGGGTTGAGGCACTGGACGCCACACCTCGTGCCATGCTGGCGACCCGGGTTCAGGAGTGGACTTGGGTTGTTGGGGATTGGTGGGGGAGGAGAGGATCGAGTGTCTGGAGGACTGCTCTCCTCTCCTGGGGTGGGTTGCTGGGGATTCCCTGCCTTGTAGTAGCTCCCGGTTGAGAGCGGGAATACTACATACCGGCAGGAACTTAAATTTTACTAACATCATAGCTCAACTCTGGTAAATTATTTTCTATATCATAACTCTATAGCTATAATTTTTCTGCATTTATACTGCTTCTCTGTGAAGGCCTACTACAATGGCTGAGCAGCTCCTGCAAAACAGCTCCCTCAGCAGAGTGGAAACTATATTTCAATAGCTCATCTGTGAAATTAACGACTTAAAAATAACATCTCAACAAAACATCACTAACATGCAAGTGTTAGACAAAAAAAATCAACGAAGCAGGAGTTAAAGTTGCTCAAAATTAAAGTTCTATTAACATCCTGCAAGCCACCATCAGAAAGCAAGACAGAGTTATCAGAAGCCTACAAGATGAAATCAATGACACTGAAAACAGAAACAGATGCAGTAACCCGAAATTTTGGGGTTTTCCTAAAAGGGCAGAACTCGGAGCCACTAGTGCATTTCTATTACATGTGCTGCCAGCCCTGCTCAAACTCCCACCTGGTCAAGACCTTACTATTGAGAGATCACACCATACTTTAAGCCAGAGGCCTGGTCCAGATCAGAAACCTAGGTCTATCATTGCAAGATTCGTAAACTATGCCCACACTGAACTGATTATCAATAGAGCAAAACAAGTGGGAACTCTTACTTGGCAAGATCATAGAATTTCTATTTTTAGAGACTTCTATAAGGAACTCTCTAATAAACGCAGAGCTTTCAATCCTATTAAAACTACCCTATACCAATGAGGGATTTCTTCAGTTCGTGGTCGGCTTTGAAGAGTGCAGACTTGTTCCCGGTCCACCGAAGATTGTTGCGCCGGCCTCCGGAGGTAAGTATGGGGTGAGGGGTGTGTGTGGCGAGGTGGGGTAAGCAGAGGATGGGTACAGGTTGGGTGAGGGGGGTAAGAGAGTCAATGAGGGACCATTTTCTTTTGTAACAGGGCTTTTTTTTAAACAAAGACGACGCAGGAGTTTTGCCATGCTGGGGTGGGCTCCCAGCGTGGCACTTGGAAGTTTGTTTGGGGGACAGTGAGCCAATAGGGATTGGGCACCCCTCATTAAGGGGGGAGAGCACATGAGGACACTGACTTTACCATGCTGAGGTGGGCTCCCAGCATGGCACCTGGAAATTCATTTTTTTGGAGGGCACTGGAGCTGACGGGGATTAGGCACCCCAGTTGGTGAGACAGTGTGCTTGGGGGGGAGTGTGCATGAGCTAAGGAGGACTGGACACCTCCTTGGCACACAACAAATGGGTGGTGGGAGATGCAGTGGTGTACAGTTTGACAGTTACAATCAGCGGTGGTGACTGTAAGCAATTTGCATACTGCTGATGCACGGCAGTATGCAAATTGCCTGCATGTTACCACCACTGATTGTAGCTGTCTTTCTCTTTCAACTGTACGCCACTGCATCTGAAATGCTGTCATAGACAGCTTGGATATTCACTGGTGTGGTGCGACCATGCCTGTAAAAAAGATCAGGGCATTGGATGCGGGGGTGCCTCACCTACGAAAACTTGTATGGTGGCACTATGTTTCTTGCACATGCATGCAAGCAAACATAAAAGTATAAGCCAAAGCTGGATTTTATCAGCATACCTGGCCAGTAGTATTTTTAAATAAAGAAGAGCCATGTGGTTTGGGGTAGCCATGAATTGCACTGTGCCACATTCTCATAATACCCTCTCCAAACCCTCATTTTATTGTTAAATGCAGTCTTGAAATTTAAATTGCTGCCAGAGAAATGCTTTTATCCCCCCACAACACTATAGCCAGACTGCAAGTACTCACAGAGGTAGCAATTAAACAAAGATGCCAGGCCCTTTGTAGTCCCCAAATGCTACATCGGGGAACTCATGCTTCTAAAAACAGATTGCCCACATCAATAACTGATAAAATCTGCAGCTAGGAAGCATATTTAATTGTGGGAGCCTTTATTTTGTGCAATATGCAAAGCAAGTGTTTTAAATTGGTTAAAAATAGCCCCAAAAGTAATTGCAATTTACCTGAGCTCCACGTGGACTGACTCACAACTGCAGTAATGCTGGCTGGACTCTGTGATCTCTGAGCTGACTGGAAAGTACAAGAAGGGGGCTCCAAGGCAAATCCACAGGTTTTTAAGGAGTTCTGCAGCCTGCCCAACTATTGGGACACCTTGAAGCTCCCTACTGGATTTATGTAGGATGAACGGCAAATCAAGGGGGAACGAACACACATACGGGAGCTATGGACACTAGGAAACTGTGGGGGGCAAAGGTCACCACTGTGCTTAGTCCACAGCAACATTTTTAATGAAATACAGCACTGTAGCTGTAAGAAGGGCTCTACAATGTTACAGGTACCATATTTCTAGAGGGGAACATAAATCAAAACATTTATTTGTACAAACAGTGAACGTTACCACTGGGGACTACAACAGTTACTTTAGCTACCACATTTGTCAGCGGTATAACTTCAGAACGGCAACATCTAACATGGTAAAGCTGCTCTTAACACAAAGACAGGACACATGGCAGCAAGAGAAATCAGTTTATTGGGGAAAATAACATTATTTTTATCAATTACTGAACACAGTTTAATGTGTGTTCACAATGTCACAATTTAGCCAGTAGAAAATGCAGTCTTTGCATCTAGTCATTTGTCTTTTTAAGGAATATAAAATTTGGCAGCATTCATCTTGTGTTCTTTATTTCCCCATATCATCGTTTATCAAAAGCATAACAATGAACTAGGGATAAGTTTTAATTTTTTTAAATTATATGTAAACTTTGGGACTCCATTGGTAACCACTTTTCATGGAGTTGCCCATCTCCATAACCACATATGCAACTGAAACGAAACTTGCCACACTAAGATAACTTTGGTTCCTGATGGAGCATGCCAAATTTCATGCAAATCACCTGAAGGGTTGCAAATTTATTAAACAACAAAATATTCAGTATAACATAGAAGTGAAGAAAGAATTTGACAAAAAACAGTGATGTACACATTTTGGGACTCCACAGCTTCACATCTGCTATTCCAACTGGATCAAAACTTACTACTTCAAGAGATAATTGGTCCCTGATGGTGCCTGCAAATTTCATCCAAATTGCAAGAATGGCTGTGAAGTTATTAAAATGCAAAGTACGATCAAGAATCCTTTTCGCGATCAAGAAATCCTATTTTGCATGGCACATCTAACTTTCAAATTTAATAACTTTTGAACAAATTAATATTTTTCACCAAACCTTCAACGGCACATCTGTGACCTAAGACCTATGTACCCTATAATTTCAGACGATAACCCTAAGTCATTTTGTGCAGTGATGTGGCAAAAGATGACAAAAGTAGTAATTTTCAAATTGTTTGACACTCCGTTCTCGCATCTACATATCTGACCAGAACAAAACTTGCCACCTCAAGAGATCTTTGGTCCTCAAAAGCACAGACAAAATTTCATGCGAATCAATCAAATGGTTGCAAAGTTATTAAAGTTCAGACTTTTGGGTTTAACACAAGTGACCATTGAACAATAATATAAGGGCGCCTGCTCTATTTAATATATATATATCAAGATACAACCATATATATTGCATTGTTAGAAACATAAATATAAATTATTTGCAATATAGGGTAAGTGCTGAAAGAATGTGGAAGAGGTATCATAAGAATTATGAATCATTAGAAAATAATTATATTGCAGTAGCAACTAAGCCACTATTTTACAGCAAATTAGCTGAATTAAGCTTTACCCTCACTATATAATATTAAATAGCATAACTGCTATAGTATTGAAGAGAAGAAAAAATATATAACCAAAATATCAACACTGGTGGTGTACTCATTGTTAATGTACTTTCTTATCCTGCTACTTATAAAAACAAACTCTGACCAGAGCCGACAAGGCTGCAGTTGAGGAATTTAGGGTAAAAATATTGAATATTACCAAAGTTACGAACCTCCGTTAACAAAATGTAACATAGGCACATACATTTGTTGTTTTGCAATATTTGTACACCAAATTTTGTAACATAGCCTTGTTATGACCCTGCCTCAGGAAGAAGGGCAGAGCAAATGTTCAATTCCTTCCTGAAAGGTGATTTTGTGCAGGGACTGCAAAATCAACTTTTGGCATGCAAAAACACATTTTGGGCAGGAGTTGAAAAATGACAGCTGTCACATATGAACATACAAAGAAGCCAGCAGAAGAAGGCCATTTGGTCTATCAAGTTTTCTCGTATTGCAGGGTCCACAGCTTGAGCTAATGTCACTGCCTCCCTCCCCACTACTCCCATCCTCCTACCCATGACCCTTACCTTCCCCTATGTATGTCCCAGCCTGTCTTAAAGCTGCCCACTGTCTTCAACAAGATGATCTCTTCTGGCAGTGCATTCCAAGTGTACACCACCTCTCTGTGAAGAAGTGCTTCCTGACTTCCCTCTAAACCTCCCACCCTCCAGCTTAAGACTGTGCCCCTTGTGTTATGGTTGCCACTCAGCTTAAAGAGATTCTCCTTATCAACCTTATTTATCCCTTTCAAGTACTTGAAAGTCTCAATCATGTTCCCTCTCTCTCTACTGTCTTCCAGGGAGTACATGTTCAATGCCCTCAACCTCTCCTCATATACCATACCCTGCTGACTCATTATCATCTTTGTAGCCCTCCTCTGGACCTTCTCCAGTGGGTTAATGTCCTTTTTGAGGTGTGGATACCAGTACTGAACTCCATACTCTAGATGCGGCCTTACCGGTGACCTGTACAAGGGCAGTATAACCTCCTCTCTCCTACTACTGATCCCCCTAGATATGCATGCCAGCATCTTGTTTGCCTTTGCTACTGTTTTCTTGTACTGTGTGGAGTACTTCAGGTCACTAGTGATCATCATGCCCAAGTTCTTGTCCTCCTCTAATGCAGATACTCAGACTCCACCCTGTCCTGGGATTCTTGGCATTGAAGCCAAGCTGACGGATTCTGGACCACCTCCCCAGCTTTTTCAGATCTTTCTGTAGGTCCTGTATCCCTTCAGCTGTGTCCACTCTCCCACAGAGCTTGGTGTCATCCACGAATAGGAGCATTTTGCCCTTAATGTCATCCCCAGTGTCATTGATGAAAACATTGAACAATACTAGCCCCAGCACTGAGCCCTTGGAACCCCACTGGTTACCTCTCTGGTGATAACTCTCCCCACAACCACCCTCTGCGTGCTGTCCCTCAGCCAGATTTCCACCCATCTGGCCATCTTTCTCAACCCGAGATCCACCAACTTCCTGATCAACCTTTTGTAGGGCACAGAGTTAAAGGCCTTTCTGAAATCAAGACAGAGACCCTACCACTTGGCCTCTGTCTGCTGTCATAGTGACACAGTCAAAGAAGTCAATCAGATTCATTTGACACAATCTCCCCCCCATGAACCCGTGCTGCCTCACATCCTGGAGACCATGCTTCTCTAGATATTCCACCAACCTTTCCTTAAGTATGGTCTCCATGAGCTTGGCCACAATGGAGGTCAGAATGACTGGTCTGTAATTCCCTGAGTCATCCTTGGGACTGCTTTTGTGGAGAGGCACTACATCTGCTGTTCTCCAGTCCTGCGGTACCATGCCTAACTCTAGTGAACAATTAAATAGGTCTGCCAGTGGCCCTGCTAGCTCGTCAGCCAGTTCCTTTAGTACTTTTGGATGTACTCTGTCTGGGCCTGGTGATATGTCCACCTTGAATGCCAGCAGCCCCTCCCTCACTCTATCCTCCTCTATCACTACATCTGTGTTCCCCTCCCTGCTCCTCTTTTTGCTCCTGAAGGCACTGGTCCATCTTTCTTCCTGGTGAAGATGGAACAGAAGTATTCATTTGGTATCTCTGCTTTTCCCCCATTATACTCCACCCACTCCACCCCTTTCTTAAGCCTAACAATCCCTTCCTTCTTGTCCCTTTTCTCACTTATATTGTGAAAGAAAGCCTTCTCCCCCTTTTTAATTCCTTCAGCTATCTGCAGCTCCTTCTGTGCCTTTGCTCACTGGACTTCCTTACTTGCTTCACTAGCCAACATAGGTAATTTTACCTATCTACCTCTCTCTCTTGTTCTTCCTGAATTTTCTATAGGCCAACCTCTTTTCCCTTACTGCCTGGGCAACCCCAGAACTGAACTAGCGAGTCACTTTGGCCCTTGTGTTCTTCCCCCTGAGCCTACACCTCATCCTTAATGATGGACCACCTTGGTCCACCCCATATCTGCTCTGATGCCCACCAGATGGCTCCTTAGCACTTCACCCATTTTCCTGAACATTCATGAGGTGCTGTAAAGAAATAGCTATGTTGAAAAGTCAGGGTGAAAATATTGAATATTACCAAACTCACGAGCCTGCATTTACAAAATTCAACATTGCCTTTATAACGTTTTGTTTTTAAATATTTTGCATCAAATTTAGAACATAGCCTTCTTATGACCCCACCTCATGAACAATGGCAGAAAAAATTTTCAGCTCCTGTTAAAAGTGATTTCATGCGGACCCCAAAATCATCTTAATAGCAGGCTGTAAGAGATGTTCATGTCATGCACACCAAGGAGGAAAGGGACCTAGGGGTTATCATTTCTGATGACCTTAAGGTATCAAAACAGTGCACAAAGGTGGCGAGGAAGGCCAATTGCATGATGGGTGCATAGGCAGGGTTATCACTAGTAGGAGGTGGGAGGTGGTGATGCCATTGTATAAAACATTGGTAAGGCCTTACTTGGAGTACTGCATGCAGTTCTAGAGTCCACACCTGCACAAGGACACGAACAAGGTGGAGACTATCCAGAGATGGTCACCCTATCTTCCCCATCCAACATCTAAAAAGTGTTAACAATTCTATGAATACAAGGGTGATGACAATTATGTTTTTTAGATTTACACTTTTTGCATTTCAAGATGCTTTTTGCTTATACATTCTACTTCTGTGCTGGTGCCCCAAGAGGCTGCTTGGTTCGCTTGTGCCTAAAACCGCATCTGGGTGCATGGCTTACATCACAAAACATATGAGGAGAGAATAAGGGACCTCAATATGTACTCACTGGAGGAGAGGAGAAAGTGGGGGGGACATGACTGAAACTTTCAAGTACCTCAAGGGCATAAACAAGGTGCAGGTGGGGGACCTTTGCCAATGTAGAAAAAGTACTAGAACAAGGGGACACGATATGAAATTGGAGGGGGGTAGAGTAAGAGGTAACGTGAGGACATTTTCTACACAGAAAGGGTTGTTGACGCTTGGAATAATTCACCACAGAAGGTAGTGGGGGCAAGCACAGTGGAGGGATTTAAGCATGCCTGGGACAGGCACAAGGGAACCTTGAGAAGGGAGGGAGTAATGAAGGCTAATGATCACATAGGGTCAGTGGCCACATACAATGTATAGGGCCTACGGGTAGACTGGATAGGCCTGATGGTCCTTATCTACTGACAATTGCTATGTTTCTATGCAGCTAGTGCTTTACACCATCAAATGCCTTTCTTTTCATTCTAGCTGCCTATGAAAGGTATGGAAAAATGGGATTTTTGATTCCTTTATCTGGACCATTCCAACATTTTTTGCCACCTTCAGGATCTCACCTCTCTCATTTGAGGACTGTGTTACTAATAATATTGTGCTCAGACCCACTGCTATGTAATTCATTAGGCTTTAATCACATAAAAGACCACATTCACTCCCAAAGCCTCATGAATCCATCTGGTTAGAAAGACAGTCATGGCACTCTCCTGCACGTACTCTGCCACTCTTAAAATCCTAACGATAGGGCTCTCAACACATCTCTGAGTTGTTCCAACTGTGTACTGATCAGTGACTGCTATTTCACCTTTAAAGTTGCTGCAGCCATAGCTTTCTCTGCAGTCACTGCAGAATCCTTAAGGCCAATTTATTTTGCTAAAAAAGTTATTGATGGATAGCTAACATAATGGAGACTACAAGCACTTGGGGTCTAATATAGCAGAGACCACAAATGCTAAACAAAATTCACATTATAGAAGAAACAAAACAGGAAAAAAAGCTTAATCCATCCCAAAATAAACTGCAAGCTGCAATACATTCAGCCACTGACAAAGATTACTCTAAGACAGCTTTATTTTCCTGAAAAGTTATTTATGGGTTACTAACATAATAGAGGCTACCAGCACATGGGGCCTAATATAACAGAGACCACAACCTCTGAACAAAATGCACATTACAGAACCAGACAAAACCTGTAATTGCTTAATCAAGCCCAAAATAAACTGCAAGCTGAAATACACTAGGGACTGATTAAGTTTACTTTAAAGGTGCTTTTATTACAGAAAAAAGCTCTTAATGGGTACTAACTAACATAATGGGGACTACAAGCATATGGGTCTTAACGTAACAGAGACCACAAACTATTAACTAATATCAATTTTCCAACCAAATATACCACAACAAAAATGTTTTATTTTTATTTTATTTATTTGTTTTATTTTATTGCAATGTTTCACAGGAAAGGCAAACTGAGCAACAAGATGCTCATCTCACAGTACGACCTGTATGGGGGAGGGGCGGTACAGAGGAGAGCAGTGAGTACATAATATAATACATAGCATTGAGTTACACATTGGAGACATGACTAGGGAGTAACATTGCACAACTGATTACGATTTCCATTACTAACATTTATTACATTGAATCGGGTTAGAGTTACATATTGTTTACAGGGCTTTAACTGTCTTGTATTTGAGAGGAGGGGTACATGAAGTAAGAAAACAGTGTAGGAAGGTTTAGAAGGTTTGAAAGCAAAGGGAGAACAAGGAGTAAGATTTAGACCCGGATTGTGATAACTATACATGGGTGACAGTCACTGACTAAGGGACTACGTTTGACAGGAGACAAGGCAGAAGTACAGTATGGGGTAAGTGCAGAGGTTGGTAGGAATATGCCCGATATATAGCCGGTAGCTAAAGCCACAGGTCAGGCTCTGCAGGATGTAGGGGTGAGTGGGGGGTACTAGTAGGAGAGGGGAGGGGGTTGGTTGAAGGGGTGGGGAGAGGAGGTCAGGAGCATGAACAGTTTACCACATAGTAGTTTAGGAGGAGAGGATAGAGAATGCCTAGGGAGGAATGGCGGATTTGGACTGGCAGGTCATTCCAAAACTTTGGAAGATAGTAGGAGAAGGCTGATTGGTCTGCAGAGGTCCGACGGTGAGGGATTGCCAATAGTCGGAATCAGAAGACCTGAGGGCATGGGAGGGGTTGGAGGAGAAGATAGGAGGAAGTGATGTAGGATGGAAGGGAACCAAGCCAGAAGTTAGAAGCATATTTAGCACTGTGAAGTAGTCTCTGGTTGTTAAGAGGTGGGAGGGCCAGTGAGTGGAGAAGCTCACAGTGATGGGGGTGCATAAAGGCAAAGCAGCAGAAAGCATAGAAGGGAGGGTCCAGTCTGGATAGGGTGGACTTGGGGCAGAGCTGTAGATTATATCGCAGTAGTCAGAGGTAGAATCATTTTCTGCACAATTTCATGTCTCAAGGGTAGTGGAGACTATAGTGATTTCTATAGAGAGCGCCAAGCTTAGGTCGCAGTATTTTCAGGATAGCATCCACATGGGTTGAGAAGAATAGGGTGCCGCTGAACCAGACCCCTAGGTACCTAAAGGAAGACACATCCTCAAGGGCTGTCCCATCAAGGGTGTGGAAGATTGGGGGTGATAGTCTGGATAGTCTCTAACTAGTGCCAAAGGTCAGGGAGACTGTCTTCTTGGCATTGAGGGCGAGTTGGCGGGACCTAAATCAGAGCTGTACCTTGTTGAAATCCTCCTGTAAACTGGATATGACCTCCTCGTGGGTCCGGCTGGAGGAGAAGAGGACTGTGTCATCTGCATACATATGTATTGAGGTAGAAGAGCAGATTTGTGGCAGGTCATTTAGTAGGATGGAAAAGAGAACTGGGCTGAGAACTGAGGCCTGGGGAACACCAGTGACATCAGGGAGCAGAGGAGAGGTGGAATCACCAATTTTTATAAACTGGGTTCTGCCTTGGAGGTAGGCTCTGAACCAGCTGGAGGCCATCACGGATAACCCAGCTTCAGATAGGCAGGATAACAACAGTGGAGTTGAGGTGAATAAATTGCTGCACTAGGTAAACACGGTGGCAATTCACAGTGGTGGCAAAGCACCATCCCATGCAGCGAAGTGCTGCAAAGTGTTAGGAGTTAGAGGAGTTCTAGGTGATTGAGGTTTGTGGGTATCAATTGAACAATGGGAGTAGTGTTTAGAGTAGTGTGGGGTAGGTATAATTATGGGTCGATGTGGGATGCTATATTGTTGTTTATTGTTGAGTGACTCAGTAATAGTGAATGATCATAGCAGTCAGCTTTATGTACATGCGCCATATGTAGATTTTACCACGTTTCCTTTGCTAATTGGGTCAGAGCAGGTTACAGTTACTAGTCATTTATTATATTATGAAAAATATTCTCTTAGGATCTTGGGTTTTATATTGGCTTTTTAGGGGGTTTGTTTTGTTAGCAGGTTAATAAATGGTAAAGGTATTTTAATTGATGTTTTGTTTTGGGCCTGTTCTTAATGCTATCAGGTGATGTTGAGTCTAATCCTGGCCCGCAAGATTCTAACTCACTTGGTGGCATTGTATACATGGTCTTAAGATTTTAAATTTAAATGTACGGAGCCTGCTTCCTAAGTTGGCCCATGTGGAATTTATTTTGTCTGAATACAAACCAGATTTGGTGATTATCACAGAGACTTGGTTAAAAGCTTCTGTCTCTGATGGTTTGTGTGTGTTATCTGGATATACAATTATAAGATCTGACTGTAGAGGTACAAAAGTAGGAGGGAGCATGGCTGTTTATTATTTAGATCATCTTGATGTTACTGTGTTACTTAACAGCTTATCTGTTGAAACACAAAATGACTGGATTTTGCTTGAAGTATTATTAGACGGAGTTAAACACGTGATTGTAGGTACCCTTTACAGTCCTCCTAAATGTGGTAAGTTAGGGTTACAAGATTTTTTAGATAAAACATCCCCTTATTTTCACAAACACGATTTTGTGTTTATGGGTGATATTAATTTGAACTGGGCAAATATGGATGGTACTTTTGAAAATTTGTTAGATTCTTATACACTAACTCAATGTATTCTTGAACCTACTAGATTTAATTTGAATTCTATGAATCATACTATATTGGACTGATGTGTTACTAACCAAGTAGGGATGGTGTCTCAAGTTGGTGTTCTTGGGGATTCTGTCAGTGACCATCAGGTTACTTTTGCTGTTCTAAATTTTAGAAAGCAAAAAATTCCATCTAGAATTGTGCGATGTCGTAATTTGAATATTTCTTCTGAGATTTTGTTTGGGGAATTAAATAACCTGGACTGGTCATTTTTGACATCTATAACAGACCCAAATTGTGCTATTGATTTTTTTTGTAATCAATTGTTATAAATTCAGAATAAATTGTCTCCTCTCCGAGAATCCCGGGTTCGAGGGGTGTTACACCCATGGTATACTAATGAGTTGAAGGTTTTTGCGGAAAATAAAAAATCAGCTTGGCTAACGTATAAAATGCTTCCGACTATTAAGCATTTGCAAGATTATAAGACAGCTAGAAATGTGTTATCAAGAAAGGTGAAACAAGCCAAGAATGATTATTTTCAGGCTAAGTTGGAGAGTATATCTAACAAACCAGGGGAATTTTGGGATACTATTAATAATCTAGTTTCCCCTAAGGCTAAGACTCACCTTATTTCACTTAAAACTCCTGATCGGGTGGTCTGATCCACTGGAGATGGCTAATTTGCTCAATTTAGGTTTTGTTAATGTTCCCATTTTGTCTCCTGAATCTGTATCCACTGACTCTGCTGAATTTAATGATGTTGTGGTTAATCCTGTTAGCGGTCAATTGAAAACTGGTGTTGTACCTCAATTTATTTTCCGATGGGTTACAGCTGCTGAAGTATTGAAATTGTTATATTCCTTGCCTGATAAGTTTGGCAATTGTGGGGGTGGGCTTGATGCCAGATTTGTCGGGTTGGCTGCTCAATTTATTGCTGAACCTTTGAGTGTAGTATACAATTTATGTATTTCTGTAAATGTTTTTCCTTTGTCATGGAAGGTGGCTCGGGTAGTACCGATTCCAAAAAATACTAAACCTAGTGGAGTTGAGGATTATCGATCTATTTCGATTTTAAATCCTTTGGGGAAAGTTTTTGAAAGATTGCTAACTGGTCAGTTGAATGAATTTTGGGGGCAGTGGATGTTCTTTGTGAAGAGCAGCATGGTTTTTGGCAGGAGTAGGGGTACATGTACAGCCCTGGTCAGGTTCACCAGATACCGTCCTTAAAGGTTGTAATGATGGAATGTTGACTGGGGTGTTTTGTGGACCTGTCCAGGGCTTTTGATCTGATAAGTCATTCACTGCTTAGTCAAAAGCTTGCAGCTTTTGGATTGATTGTTTCAGCAGTTGAACTTATTTCTGATTATTTGCAGGGGCGTTCTCAGTTTGTTTCTACTGGTTCAATTAATTCATTAGTTTGTCATATACCTCTGTACAGGCAATTGGTGAGACCCCATCTGGAGTACTGTGTGCAGTTTTGGAGACCTCATCTACACAAGGACATATACAGGATGGAAGCAGTCCAGAGGAGGGCAACTAAAATGGTGCAGGGTCTGCATCAGAAATCATATGAAGAGAAATTGAGAGAGCTTAATATGTATACCCTTGATGAAAGGAGGGACGAGGGGACATGATAGAAACATTCAAGTACCTCAAGGGAATCAACAAAGTGCAGGAGGGTAGCATCTTTCAGAAAAAGAGATGTGTAAGAACAAGGGGACACAATTTAAAGATAGAGGGGGCGTCTCCAGGGGTAATGTAGGAAATTTTTTCACAGAGAGAGTGGTGGATGCGTGGAACTTCCTTCCTGGGGAGGTTGTTGGGGCTAAAACAGTGGGGGAATTCAAACATGCATGGGACAGACACAAGGAAATTGTAGTGGGGGTGGCAGGAAGTAGGCTGTTGGTTAACTAGAATCTGCAGCTTATCCAGTAGGTAGGGAAATGGGCAGACTGGGTGGGCCAAGTGGTCCTTATCTGCCGTCAAAGTCTATGTTTCTATGTTCTGTGTATGTGGAGTGCCTCGGGGTCTATTTTTGAACCCCTGTTGTTCTCACTGTTTATTAATCAAGTTCCTTCAATTTTTGATAAGTGCAAATGTCTTTTGTATGCAGATGATATGATATTGTATTGTCAAGGAACGTCTCTGGAGTATATCAATAAGGCCTTGGAAAATGAGTTTAAGAAGTTGTGTCATTGGCTTACTAACAATTTCATGCTTTTGAATATATGTAAAACCAAGGCTATGTTGTTTGGAAGCACTATAAGACTTGGTAAATGTCTTCCTATGACTATACATGATGTTCAGGGGAACTTACTTGATCAGCTGTCAGAATTTAAGCATTTGGGAGTTCTTTTAGACCCCTCGTTGACATATCTTTCTCAGGTAAAGTCAATAAAAAAGAGAATTAATTGTAGATTGGGCCAATTATATAAACTTAAATCTTATTTGTCTTATGACTCGCGTCTGAAATTGGCAAATGGTGTTTTAATGCCATATATTGATTATGTTTCTTCCTTATATGTTAAATTGGGAACCAAGAAGAAACAGATTTTGAATGTAGTTTATAACAGCATTTGTAGATTTGTTTTCGATGCTCCTTATTTGACCCACCATTGTTTTTTATATTCTTCATTGAAATGGTTGTCGCCTCAGTTTAAATATGAATTTGCTTTGGGAAAATTGGTTCATCAGGCCATTTATTCAAATGGTTTATCTTCATTATTTGATTTGGTTCAGGTTTGGGAAATTCAGGCAAATTTGAGAATGTTCCAGGGGGTTATACTGGTAGTAGAAGGTGCAAATAATAATTATGGATTAAGAGCATTTGATCATCAGGCTTCTTCACTATGGAAAAGGCTGCCAGTTGCACTAAGGGTAATTAAATCTTACTCAGTTTTAAAGTAAAGTTTAAAATTATTTGTTAGCACAGTCTAAGTATTTTATGTAGTCTGTAAATTACACAATTGTTTGTATTTGATGTTGTTTGTTGTGTTTTATGTTCCGGATCGGTCCTGAAAAAGGGCTTTGGCCCAGAGTCCTAACCCGGTTAACAAATAAAAATGAAATGAAAATGAAAACAGGGGGTGGGATACTGTGTTGAAGGCTTTAGCTAAGTCGATGAAGATGGCTGACATAATTAGACCTTTGTCCATCCTCGAGAGGATGGAATCCATGAGTCTCATTAGGGAGGTGGTAATAGAGTGGTTTTTCCTAAATCCAACCTGAAAAGGCATGAAGAAGTGAGATTCAGTGACGTAGAGGGAGAGTTGAGAAAGCACGAGGTGCTCCTGAAGTTTCGTGAGGGTGTGGAGAGGGAGATGGGGTGGTAATTTGCCGCAGTGGTGGGGTCTCCTCCTTTCGGTAGTGGAAGGACTGTGGCATGTTTTCACTCCATAGGAATTGATTCAGTAGTGAACAAAGGTTTAGAAGGGCAGTGAGAGGAGATGCGATGGCGGGGCAGATAGGTAGAGAGTTTGGTGTCCAACCCATCAGGGACTTACCACTGGAAGGGTTCAGAGTGAGTAGGGCATCTGGGCTTCCACGGGAGAAATGTTACTGAAGGAGAAGGAGTTCAGGCTACGAGGTATAAGAGTTTCCGAAGAGTAAGTGGACTGGGTTACAGTTGGGAGAGAGGAAAGTAGGGTAGTAGCACATGTGGTAAAGTAGGAGTTGAATTCGGAGGCAACCGTGAGAGGGTCTGAGAGGAGAGTCCCATATGAGAGCAGAAGAGGGGAGGGATTTGTTGATGGGGGGAAAGAGGGAGTTGATAACTTTCCAAAATTTTGATGGCCTACCAAGATTGGCGTTAAGGGTGTTGTTAAAATATTTGGCTTTGGCTAGACGGGTGGCCTTGGTGCATTTATTTCAGAGCATGCGGTAGGTGATGTTGTTGCCTGGGAGGCGTGAGCTTGTAAGTTTTCCATGCCTTGTCCTGGGCATTTAGGCATGCTATTAGTTCGGGAGATCCAGGGGAGGTGTGTCCCCAGACTCTATTGCTGTGCAAGGGGCATGATTATCCCAGACAATGAGAAAGGTGTCCTAGAAATGTGTAAGCTCATCATCTATGTTAATACTTCTAAGGTGGAGGCCCCAGTTTGAGTGAGTTAGTTCTTCCAGAAGGGGGGGTGAGGTTTAGTGTTTTGAATGACCGTTGCAGTACAAATTTGGGATAGGATTTAATCCGATAGATTTAACGGACTAAGTAGGTGATATGATGGTCACTTATAGAGTCTGGAAGCAGGCCGGAATTTATGACACAGTGGGGGTGGGAGGTGAGAGTCCAGTCAAGGAGGGAGTGATTCCCAGTCTTGTGGTTTGATCGGGTCAGTTCGAGATGACCTGGGTAAGACTGAGGACTGTTATCTCGGGCAGGCTTTGTTGAAACAGGGCTAGCCACTTGTAATTAAAATTCCCCATAATATAAGTTCGCCCAAGAGCGATTAATTAAGTCCATGTAAACTGCAAGCTGAAATATATTAGCCAACCTTCTCAATTTTCTTAAAGGGACACTGTCACCCTTTTTCAATTATATTATTCTGTATGTAAAAACACATTTTATGATTGCTTACCTTCTCTAAAATTCATTGATATTGCTGGTTGTTTTGTCTGCCTCCTTGCATATTAGAACTGAAATGCATGGTAATGGGATTTACTCATCTGGTAAAGGTGATTATCTGAGTACCCTTTATAGTACTCCACAGTCAACACCAGTGGGTATTCTCGTCCATCCTATAGGTTGATGCACCATCCATCCAATCAAAGGTGGGCGAGGCATCCCTCTACCCTCATCAGAATATCTCCAGTGTGAGTCTTCCATAGCTATATAGTGAGAGAGAAAAAGAGAAAAAATTCAAGCCAGAAATATGCCCAGCCCAAAGTAGGCCCAACGAGAAGATGAGCCTCCTAGAGTGCTGGGCCCTGAGATTATTGCCTGGGAGTCATTATTTATACTATATTATGGGATGGAACACTTAGTCAGGAGTTGCATTTCACCCATCACCTTTATTGTAGTAAATTTCTCATGTACAGACATATATATACAGTTTGACATATACAGTTACATTCTGTGTCATTGTATTTTTGCATAAAATCGTTAGTGACTCTGGCCTTAGCTTCACCTGTCCCCCTATGAAGGTAGCTCATTCTGCTGACCCGGCCCGAGGGTAATCTGCCATCCGGATGGGCCTGTAGAGTACTATAAAGGGTACTCAGATAATCACCATTACCAGGTGAGTAAATCCCATTATATTTCATACCCTTTATAGTACTCCGCAGTCAACACCAGTGGGACCTTAGTAGCAGTGTACTATTGTAGTGAGTACTTTCGGGTGGGTAAGGAGAAGGCAGATTAGTTCAGGTGTAATCCTGTATGGCCCCTGCCTCCAGAACTGACTTGGCAAAAGTAGTCCTTTCGGCAGATGCTATGTCTAACCTGTAATGCTTAGTGAAGGTGTGTATTGATGCCCAGGTAGCCTCTGAGCAAATGTCTTGTGTAGACACGTTTCCCCTTTCTGCCAGGATGTTGCTACTGCCCTGGTAGAGTGTGCTTTGAGGCCTTCTGGTGGCACCTGCCCCACTGCCCTCTAGGCCTCACTAATGGTCTGCTTGATCCATCTGGCTATGGTGTCTTTGGAGGCTGCCTGCCCTACTCTGTGCCCTTTGGTTAGGATGAATAACCTGTCTGACTTCCAAATATCCCTAGTGATACTGAGGTACTTTTCCAACTGGCGCCCACATCCAGGGTGTGGTGGGTCGATGTGTCTTGGGGTTACGTTGAGAGAGGTATGGCAAAAGGACATCCTGGTCCTTGTGGTTGTGTGATGCCACCTTGGGCAGAAAGGAGGTACTGTTCTCAGAATGACCCTATTGCTATGAAAAGTGGTAAAGGTTTTCGCATGAGAGGGCCTGAAGATCTCCTATTCTCCTGGCAGAACAAATTGGCACAAGGAAGGCTATCTTAATAGTGCACCAGTGTAAAGGGTCTTGCTGGAGGCGGATAACTGTAGTGCATCTAATACTGTGTTAAGTTGCCATGGTGGGCATCTCTACCTCACCCTTGGTGCTGTTAATGTAACTGCCTTAAGCAGTCATAAGGTGTCGGGTGAGAACCAATGTGACCTATCCCTGTTAGTGGGCCTCTAATGGAGGAAATAGCTGATGCCTGCACTTTGAGAGTAGCTGGACTTAGACCCTTGTTTGCTCCTTTGTTGAGGAAGTCAAAAATTTGTGGTAACCCCGCCGCTGAAGGTGAGGTACCCATTTCCCTGTACCATTTGTGGAAGAGTTGCCATTGTCTGAGGTAAGTCTTATTTGTGGACTGTCTCCTGGATCGTAGCAGATGCTTCACGACACTGGTATGGTAGCCTTGGTTTAACAGTCTTTCCCTTTCAATAGCAATGCCGTCAGATTCAGGCTGGCTGGATTTGGATGGAGAGTTGGTCCCTGTGACAGTAGGTTGGGTCACAGGGACCAACTCGGAGGGCTCACAGACATGTCTTGGATGAGCGAGTACCATTGTCGTCTCGGCCAATTGGGGGCCACCAGGACCACTGATGCTCCCGTGCGTCGAATCTTGTGGAGCACTTTGCATATCATTGGCAGTGGTGGGAATATGTAGGCTTGTGTGAAGTCCCAAGGGGCTGACAGCGTATCGATCTCCTGAGCTTGGGGTTCTGAGAATCTGGAATAGTAGTTGGGTAGTTGCGTATTTGTCTGTGACCATTAGGTCGACTTGCAAGGGCCCCCATCTGGACAGTAGTCTCTGAAAGATGGACCTGTGGAGTCTCCATTCTGACTGGCTGACGGTGACCCTGCTTAGCCAGTCCACCTCCGTGTTGGCCTCTTCTGCTAGATATATTGCGGTTAGTGACAGTAAGTTCCGTTCTGCCCAGCAGAATAGTTGTAGTGACTCCTTTATCATCGCTTTGCTCCGTGTACCTCCTTGTTTGTTTATGTATGCTACTGTCACTTGGTTGTCACACTGGACTAGGACTGGCCTGCTGGTGAGTAGGGGTGCGAAGAAGAGTAGGGCCAGGTGAACAGCTCTCATTTCTAAGATTTTGATGGGTAGAGAGGACTCCTTCTGAGTCCACAGGCCTTGGGTTACATGATTGTTGTATGTTGCCCTCCAACCCGATAGACTGGCATCTGTGGTGATTACCTCCGATGCTACTTGTGTCAGTGTTGTGCCCCACAGTAAGTGTGGTTTCAGAGTCCACCATTGTAGTCCAGCTAACAGCTGGGGTGGGGGTGTGACCCGGAATTTGAAGTTTTGGGTTGTCTTGTCCCATTAATCTATTAGAAACCTTTGAAGTGTTCACATGTGTACCCTGGACCATGGAACCATGTCAATTAGTGCTGCCATGATGCCCAGTACCTGGAGATAGTCCCATACAGCCCTGTCTGGCCTGCTGATAAGGCCCAACACCAGTGTTTGGATGTTCTGAACTTTCTCAGGTGTTGGGGTTATCTTGTTGTTCTTTGTGTGTATTACTGTGCCCAGATGAGTAATGGACTGGGCAGGAATCAACTGGCTCTTGGCCTTGTTTATTATTCATCCATGTTGTTGCAAGCAGCTGATCACTAGTTGTGTGCTTCATAGGGCCTGCTCCTCTGTTCTTGCCCTTAGCAGCCAGTTGTCCAGGTATAGTATTATGTGGACCCCTTGTTTCATGAGATGTGCTGTGAGAATTACGGGGTCTTGGTGAAGACCGGAGGTGAATGCCAGGCAGTGATAAGCATGTGTATTGGAAATGTTGTCCTTGGAAGTTGAAGAGAAGGTAATGGCGGTGTGAGGCTCGGATGGGGATGTGGAGGTAGGCGACCTTGAGATCTATTGAGGTCAGGTAGTCCCCCGGTTGACTGGATGCCAGAGTGGACTGGAGGGTCTCCATTTTGAATTTCTTGTAAGTAACTTTCTGGTTTAGATACTTGAGGTCTAGTACGGGTGGCATCCCACTCGTCTTTTTTGGGACGACAAAGAACAAGGAGTAGACCCCTGTGTCCTGTTCCTCTGTGGGGACTGGCGTGATAGCCCCAATGCTGAGTAAGTCCTGTATTGCATTCTGTAATGCTTTCACCTTGAGCAGGTCCCTTGGCGTAGGTGATAGAAATGGTCTGTGTCTTATCGGCTTGCTGTTGAACTTGATCGCATAGCCCTTGGTAACCAGTTCCAGCACACATTTGTTGGATGTTGTGTGGGCCCATTGTCGTGCAAACCACCTCAGCCTCCCTGCTAGTGGTAAGTTTGTGTGGGCCCACCCACCTTCATTTTTTGTTACCCTGAAGCTTGAAATTTGGTTTTTGCCTTCCATTGGAGTACTGGCCCCCTGTATTGCCTCTTGGTCTGTAGTTGTATGCCTTGTGCTGGAAGCATGGTCTTTGGGGCCACTGCTTTGTGGTCTGGGAATGGTATGACTTGGTTTGTGCTTGAAAAACTTGCTTTTGGGATGAAAAATTCCTGTCTGCGGGGAGATAGACGTCCTTGTCTCCCTGTGTCTGTGTTCCCCCACTTTATTTGAGGTATGGGGTTGAGCCGTCTCGAAAAGGGTACCCTCTTTGAAGGGTAGTTTAAGAAGGGTGGTTTTGGACTCATTGTCCGCCTGCCATAGTTTTAGCCACAGGACTTTTCTGGCTGTATTGGCCAGCACTATGGTTCGAGCGCCAAACCTGAAGATGTCGGAAGATGTGTCTATGATGTATTTCATTGCCTGAATGGCGCACTCCACTGCATCCGCTTTGGGGGGAATCCTCAGGTACATTCTCAGTGAGTATGTCTAGACATCTATGGAGAGCCCTGCAGGTGAAGCGACATGGCGGTGTCCACCGAGCACACCATGAAGCTGCTTCATGAATTTTGGAGGTGCTCCTCTACCTTCTTACCCATGGGGTCTTTGAGTACTGCCGTACTTTCAATTGGGATGGTAGTGCACTTGGACAGCTGAGAGACAGGTTGGTCCTCCTTAGAAGGTTTACCCCAGTGGTCGCTTTTTTTTTTGGCTAATGGGGTACCACCTGTTAACCATGCTCTTTTCAGACATTCTGGTCTGATCAGGTGCCTTGTATTCCTTGGCAAGATGTGTGCCGAGAGCCTGACAAGAAGGGAAAGGGATTTTTTCTTCTGGCTCGCCCATAGAGAGTAGGGGATCCTCTGACGTGGAGGGTTGTGCGGGCTGCTGTGATATTTTGAGCGCCGTCTGTACCATTGTGATTAGTTTGTCAATGTTCTCCCCATGGCTCATTCGGGTTGACTTGTCTGAAGTGCCCTCGTCGGGTTCAGTCGAGTTGTTTCACGTGATGCTGTCTGTATCCAGCCTGGGTCATTTCTTTGTGGGTCCCTGATCGGTGGCTTTCTGTGGTGCTGTGGTAGTGGGGTCGCCCACTTTCATGTGTTCCAGCAGCTGGAACAGCAACTGAGCCTGGCTGGCATCCAATGCAATAGGAGCAGTGGGTGAGGGGTGGGATTCCATGATGGAGTCCTCATCTTCCATCTGTGCTGCACCCCTGTGTGCACTAAGGATACACACCGCAGATGTTTGGTCATCTTCCTCTATGGGCGTGAAGGACACTGCACACTCCCTGCATTTCCTCATGATGTGGTGATATCTGGAGGAATCAAGAAAAATTGCATTAGGAAGGGACCAAGTTGCAGAGCAAGGGAATGCGACTTAATGCTGTATAAGGGAGGAATTGTTTTATGGCCCCGAGAACAAAGATTTCACATGACTGGTGAACAAATGGAGGGCCTGTGGACAATGCCCAATCTGGTGAGAGTGAGCAGACTGCTTTGAAGAATGGAGGGCCTGTGGATAAACACCCAAATCTGGAGAGGAGACAAATGGCCCTGCACCTCCTCAGGTATGTGAAAGAAGAGCTGGAGCTTAAGGAATTTCTTGCCCGCTTGCCTGATCAGGGCTCAGCAAACTCACTGCACTGTGAGTGGAGCAGGAGATGTGAGTCTTTGTGTGGAGCCCTTATAGTGAAAGGTCTAGTTGTTTGGGAAGCTGCTACTGGAGGTGCCTCTAGATGGTGATGCTACTGCCCTGGTCAGGAATCGCTACTGGAGGAGATTCCTGCCCAGAGAGACTGCTGTTGTTATGCAGTAGGCTGGTCGCCTGAGATTCCTGCCCAGAGAGACTGCTGTTGTTGTGCAGTAGGCTGGTCGCCTGCTACTGGGAGTGGGGGTGCAGTTGCACAGGAATTGTAATAAGAGCTAATGGTATGTAGACTGGGGTTGCTACGGGAGGGACCCTAGCCATGATTGCTGTGTAGCTGTTGTGTGATCTGGACCCGCTACAGGAGGGGCTCCTGATCTCCTGGTAAATTGAAATAGTAGTGCTTTTCTTGCCTTACTCTGGTTATAGTTGAATTGCTCAACAAAAGAAATAGGCGCTTAGATAAAATGCAGTTAGTAGCTGATCTTGCTATCTCCCAGACTGCTTGTTAGATATATTAAAAGTAAAGCGAAAGCAATTGTTTTACAGTACCTGTACAGTTGTTGTTGGGAACAGTGAGGACGTGACCAATCTATCTTGATGCGAATTGAGCTGGAGATATTCTGATGAGGGTAGAAGAATGTCCTCACCCACCTTTGATTTGTTTGGATCGTGCATCAACCTATAGGATGGACGAGGAATAACCACTGGTGTTGATTGCGGAGTACTATAAAGGGTACGAAATATAATGTATAGCTACACCCAGCCTTGTTTTGCTTCAGATCATTGAATTACTTTTACTGCATACTTCCTGAACATTAGAAACATCCTCAAACAGTGCTGCCACTCTTGATACAACAGTTTCTTCTACTCCCACTGCATCATGAGTGGCTAGACTTTGTTGGGGATGTTCCTGAGTCCAGGAAAGGTGCAGCAGGAGTTGGCAAAAAAATATAAACAAACATGTTTTGGTGTGGTTACACCAGTAAGGTGGGTGCTCAGTTTTTCAATTTTTAAAAGAAAAAATGGATCTGACTCAAACTACCAGCTACATAAAGTCTCTATAGAATGTGAACAGTCATAAAATGTGTTTGTTTAAACTAGGGTCACTTTGAGGCCTAAGGGGGGTTGACAGTGTCCCTTTAAAGGGTGCTTTATTTTAAACAAAAAACATTATTATCCATCCATTTTAGTTAAAGGGTTAAGCACATGGTTGGAACAGGAACAAAAAAGCCCAAACTGGTAAAATCACACAGTTATGGAAAGAATTAGGGAAAAAAGTACAGAAAAAATTAATTTCTGTGCACACAAAACCTATTTCTTTTCTTTGGTTGGGCTGCATTTGGTGCACACTCACACACACGTGTACACACCTAGACAGAGGTGACTTTGTGTGCAAACATTTAAACTATAAATCTTCATCCAAAACCACATCTGGCCAAAATGCTTTACATTTTAAAACCCTTATTTTTATGTAGCTGTGCCAGTAAATGCAAGCATTTGTCAATGTCGAATGTTTGCTTGCTGGCATTAGCAGTGGAAATGCAGTTAGACAGATGCAGTATAGAAATGGCAGTGATGTATTGAACTGATGCCAACTCCATCTCCACCCTGCAGAGATGGAAGACATTGGGGTGTTCCGTTGGATCGTCGCCCATAACGGTCATGACATTTTACCTCACCCTACCCGGCAAACACTGACAAGTGTTGAGATGTGCCTTGGGGTGTTCAGGCTTTACACTCACCTCATTTCATAAGGAAAGACACTGAAATGGGTGCAGTATAGGAGAATGGGGTGAACTACGTGGCCAAAGAGTCCAAGGTGCACCTCGATGCCTGTCCTGGCTGCAGGGTGGGGGTGGGGTGGAATGGCGTGAGCATTACTGTCGACAATCCCAAGTCACACCCCTGATGCCTGTCAGTCCTTACAGGGTAGGGCATTATGGTCAGAAACCCTAATGCCCTGGGCGTGTCTTGGTATTTTTACTCCAGGTTTTCAGCATGGGCTTTTTGTGATCCCACTGCATGAACAGTGACACTATCAGTTTGTTAGCTGAAAGGTGATTTTGCACAGTGACTGCGCCATTTGGCGCCACTGGTGCGAAAAAAAATTTCACACAGAATGTGAAAAATGACAGCTGTACTATTCATGAGGACATCTAAAAAATGGTAATGTTGAAAATCTGGAGTGAAAATATAACAAAACTGGTGACGTTATGAGTGTGCGTAGGAACTGCGCAACACACACCCGTAACACAATTATGTTAGGGAATTTTTGTACCAGATTTTCAATATAGGCATTATGGGACCCTGCTCATGAACAGTGTTACTGTGGTTTTCTTAATCTGTCCTGAACACTGATTTCCCACAGCGACCAGTCTATTCTGCACCAGAAGTGCAAAAACACATTTCAGCCAGGGTGTGAAAAATGACAGCTGTACTGTTCATAAGGAGGTGTAATTAAATGTTAGTGTTGAAAATCTGGGGTGAAAATATTACAAATTCATGAAGTTATGAGGGAGCGTACAAACTGCGCAATGCACGCTTGTAATACAGTCATTTTATGGACTTTTGTCACCAAATTTTCAACATAGGCATTTTAGAACCTCTGCTCATGAACAGTGTTACTGTGATTTTCTTAATCTGTCCGAACATTGATTTCCCACAACAACCGCGCTATTCTGTGCGGAAATGCGAAAACACACCGGTCAGGATTCTGAAAATGACAGCGGTACTGTTCATAAGGAGGTATGAAAAAATGCTAATGTTGAAAATCTGGAGTGAAAATATTAAAAATTCTCAAAGTTACAAGCATGCGTAGGAACTGTGCAATGCATGCTTGTAAAACATTTATTTTTGGGAATTTTTTCACCAAATTTTCAACACAGGGATTTTAGGGGCCCACCTCATGAATTGTGACACTGTTGTTTCATTTATCAGTCCCGAAAGGTGATTCAGTGCAGTGACTGTGAAATCACCTTTCGGACCAAATAATCAGATGACAGTCACTGAATACATGAGATGGGGCCCCAAGAACCCCATGTTGAAAATTTGGTGCAAAAATTAAAAAGAATTAAAGAGATATGCACCAAAGTTGAAAAAAACCTATTTATGTCATTATACAGCGTACCAGCATTTCTTCAGTTCGCGGTTGGCTTTGAAGAGTGCAGACATGTTCCGGTCCACCAAGATTGTCGCCCTGGCCTCCGGTGGTAAGTATGGGGTGAGGGGTGTGTGTGGGGAAGTGGGGTAAGCAGAGGGTGGGCGCGTGTTGGGTGAGGGGGAAAAGAGAGTCAATGAGGGACCATTTTCTTTTGTGACAGGGTTTTTTTTTAACAAAGATGACACAGAACTTTTGCCATGCTGGGGTGGGGTGGGCTCCCAGTGTGGCACCTGCAGTTTGTTTGGGGAGCAGTGGAGCCGACAGGGGATTGGGCACCCCCTGTTGGCCACACGGGGGGAGCACATGAGGACACTGGACTTTTGCCATGCTGTGGTGGGCTCCCAGCGTGGCACCTAGAAATTTGTGTTTTGGGGGGCATTGGAGCTGACGGGGATTGGGCACCCCAGTTGGTGATACAGTGTGCTTGAGGGGGGGAGTGTGCATGAGCTGAGGAGGATTGGGCACCCCCTCAGCACACAACAAATGGGTGGTGGGAAATGCAGTGGTGTACAGTTTGACAGCTACAATCAGCGGTGGTGACTGTAAGCAATTTGCATACTGCTGACGCACGGCAGTATGCAAATTGCCTACATGTTACCACCGCTGATTGTAGTGGTCTTTCTTTTTCAACTGTATGCCTCTGCATCTGAAATGCTGTCATAGACAGCTCGGATATTCACTGGTGCGGTGCGAACGTGCCTGTAAAAAAAATCAGAGCACTGGATGCGGGGGTGTCACACCTACGAAAACTTGCATGGTGGCACTATGTTTCTTGCACATGCATGCAAGCAAACATAAAAAGTATAAGCCAAGGCTGGATTTTATCAGCATACCTGGCCAGTAGTATTTTTAAATAAAGAAGAGCCATGTGGTTTGGGGTAGCCATGAATTGCACTGTACCACATTCTCATAATACCCTCCAAACCCTCATTTTATTGTTAAATGCAGTCTTGAAATTTAAATTGCTGCCAGAGAAATGCTTTTATCTCCCCACAACACTACAGCCAGACTGCAAGTACTCACAGAGGTAATGATTAAAGAAAGATGCCAGGCCCTTTGTAGTCCCCAAATGCTACATCGGGGAACTCATACTTCTAAAAACAGATTGCCCACATCAATAACTGATAAAATCTGCAGCTAGGAAGCATATTTAATTGTGGGAGCCTTTATTTTGTGCAATATGCAAAGTGAGTGTTTTAAATTGGTTAAAAATAGCCCCCAAAGTAACTGCAATTTACTTGAGCTCCACGTGGACTGACTCGTAACTGCAGTAATGCTGGCTGGACTCTGTGATCTCTGAGCTGGCTGGAAAGTACAAGAAGGGAGCTCCAAGGCAAATCCACAGGTTTTTAAGGAGTTCTGCAGCCTGCCCAACTATTGGGACACCTTGAAGCTCCCTACAGGATTTATGTAGGATGAACGGGCAACTCGCGGGGGAACGAACACACATACGGGAGCTATGGACACTAGGAAACTGTGGGGGCAAAGGTCGACCACTGTGCTCGGTCCACACAGCATTTTTAAATGAAATACAGCACTGTAGCTGTAAGAAAGGCTCTACAATGTTACAGGTACCATATTTCTGGAGGGGAACATAAATAAAAGCATTTATTTGTACAAACAGTGAACGTAACCACTGGGGACTACAGCAGTTACTTTAGCTACCACTTTTTGTCAGCTGTATAACTTCAGAAGGGCAACATCTAACATGGCAAAGCTGCTCTTAACACAAAGGCAGGACACATGGCAGCAAGGAGAAATCAGTTTATTGGGAAAATAACATTATTTTTATCAAATACTGAACACAGTTTAATGTGTGTTTCACAGTGTCACAATTTAGCCAGTAGAAAATGCAGTCATTGCAACTAGTCATCTGTCTTTTTAAGGAAAATAAAAATTGGCAGCATTCATCTTGTGTTTATCTCCCCATATCATAGTTTATTAAAAGCATAACAATGAACTAGGGACAAGTTTTACATTTTTTTAAATTATATATAACTTTGGGACTCCATTGGTAACCACTTTTCATGGAGTTGCCCATCTCCATAACCACACATCCAACTGAAATGAAACTTGCCACATCAAGATATCTTTGGTTCCTGATGGAGCATGCCAGAGTTCATGCAAATCACCCTAAGATTTGCAAATTTATTAAATAACAAAATATTCAGCATAACATAGAAGTGAAGAAAGAATTTGACAAAAAAACAGCGATGTACACATGTTGGGACTCCACATCTTCACATCTACTATTTCAACTGTATCAAAACTTACTACTTCAAGAGATAATTGGTCCCTGATGGTGCCTGCAAATTTCGTCCAAATTGTAAGAATGGCTGTGAAGTTATTAAACTGCAAAGTACGATCAAGAATAATTTTTCGCGATCAAGAAATCCTATTTTGCATGGCACATCTAACTTTCAAATTTAATAACTTTTGAACAAATTAATATTTTTCACCAAACCTTCAACGGCACATCTGTGACCTAAGACCTATGTACCCTATAATTTCAGACCATAACACTAAGTCATTTTGTGCAGTGATGTGGCAAAGGATGACAAAAGTGGTAATTTTCAAAGTTTCATTTTTTGACACTCGTATCTCTGCAGCACATCTGACCAGAACAAAACTTGCCACCTCAAGAGATCTTTGGTCTTGAAAGCACAGACAAAATTTCATGCAAATCAATCAAATGGTTGCAAAGTTATTAAAGTTCAGACTTTTGGGTTTAACACAAGTGACCACTGAACAATAATATACAGAGCACAACCGAGCCTGTATAATATTGTACATACCAAGCATACATACAGCTGTATATATTGCATTGTTGGAAACATATATATATATATAGAATATTTCCAATATAAGGTAAGTGCTTAAAGAATGTGGAGGAGGAATCATAAGAATTCTGAATCATTAGAAAATAATTATACTGCAGTAGCAACTAAGCCACTATTTTACAGCAAATTTGCTGAATTAAGATTTACCTCACTATATAATATTAAATAGCATAACTGCTATAGTATTGAAGAGAAGAAAAACATATAACCAAAATATCAACACTGGTGGTGTACTCATTGTTAATGTACTTTCTTACCCTGCTACTTAAAAAACAAACTCTGACCAGAGCCGACAAGGCTGCAGGTGAGGAATTTAGGGTAAAAATATTGAAAATTACCAAAGTTACGAGCCTGCGTTAACAAAATGTAACATAGGCACATACATTTGTTGCTTTGCAATATTTGCACACCAAATTTTCGACATAACCTTGTTATGACCCTGCCTCATGAAGAAGAGCAGAGCAAATGTTCAATTCCTTCCTGAAAGGAGATTTTGTTCAGGGACTGCAAAATCAACTTTGGCATGCAAAAACACATTTTGGGCAGGAGTTGAAAAATGACAGCTGTCACACTGAACATACAAAGAAGCCAGCAGAAGAAAGCTATTTGGTCTATCAAGTCTTTCTCGTATTGCAGGGTCCACAGCTTGAGCTAATGTCCCTGTCCTCCCTTCCCTCCTCCCATCCTCCTACCCATGATCCTCACCTTCCCCTATGCCTATCCCATCCTCTCTTAAAGCTGCCCACTGTCTTCAATGAGATGACCTCTTCCGGCAGTGCATTCCAAGTGTCCACCACCCTCTCTGTGAAGAAGTGCTTCCTGACCTCCCTCCAAAACCTCCCACCCTCCAGTTTAAGACTGTGCCCCTTGTGTTATGGTTACCACTCAGCTTAAAGAGATTCTCCTTATCAACCTTATTTATTCCTTTCAAGTACTTGAAAGTCCCAATCATGTCCACTCTCTCTCTCTACTGTCTTCCAGGGAGTACATGTTCAATGTCCTCAACCTCTCCTCATATGCCCTATCCTGCTGACCCACTATTATCTTTGTAGCCCTCCTCTGGACCTTCTCCAGCAGGTTAATGTCCTTTTTGAGGTGTGGGCACCAGTGCTGAACTCCATACTCTAGATGCGGCCTTACCGGTGACCTGTACAAGGGCAGTATAACCTCCTCTCTCCTACTACTGATCCCCCTAGATATGCATCCCAGCATCTTGTTTGCCTTTGCTGCTGTTATCTTGCACTGCATGGAGTGCTTCAGGTCACTAGTGATCATCAGATCATCAGCCCGGTCCTTCTCCTCCTCTAATGCAGATACTCAGACTCCACCCAGGTAGTACTCTGTCCTGGGATACTTGGCTCCAATATGCATAACTTTGCATTTCTTGGCATTGAAGTCAAGCTGCCAGATCCTGGACCACCTCCCAGCTTTCCAGATCTTTCTGTAGGTCCTGTATCCCTTCAGCTGTATCAATCTCCCAGAGCTCGGTGTCATCCGTGAATAGGAACATTTGCCCTTAATGCCATCCCCAATGTCATTGATGAAGACTTTGAACAACACTGGCCCCAGCACTGAGCCCTGTGGAACCCCACTGGTTACCTCTCTGGTGCCAGATAACTCTCCCCCTACAAGCACC
Organism: Neoceratodus forsteri; assembly: GCA_016271365.2. Lineage (NCBI taxonomy): Eukaryota > Metazoa > Chordata > Ceratodontiformes > Ceratodontidae > Neoceratodus > Neoceratodus forsteri. The sequence continues at coordinate 243,797,533 of CM028134.1, forward strand.
CTCTGGGTTCTGTCCCTCAGCCAGATTTCCACCCGTCTGGCCATCTTTTCCCCAACCCTGAGATCCACCAACTTCCTGATCAACCTTTTGTGGGGCACAGAGCTAAAGGCCTTGCTGAAATCAAGATAGAGGATGTCTACCGTTTGGCCCCTGTCTACTGTCATAGTGACACAGTCAAAGAAGTCAATCAGATTCTTTTGACACAATCTCCCCCCATGAACAAATGCTGCCTCGCATCCTGGAGACCATGATCCTCTAGATATTCCACCAACCTTTCCTTTAGTATGGTCTCCATGAGCTTGGCCACAAATGAAGGTCAGACTGACTGGTCTGTAATTCCCTGAGTCATTCTTTGGAATGCTTTTGTGGAGAGGCACTACATGTGCTGCTCTCCAGTCCTGTGGTACCACCCGTAACTCTAGTGAACTATTAAATAGGTCTGCCAGTGGCCCTGCCAGCTACAGCCATTTCCTTTAGTACTTTTGGATGTACCCTGTCTGGGCCTGATGACTTGTTCACCTTGAATGCCAGCAGCCCCTCCCTCCCTTTATCCTCCTCTATCACTACATCTGTGTTCCCCTCTCTCCCTGCTCCTCTTTTCGCTCCTGAAGGCACTGGTCCATCCTTCTTCCTGGTGAAGATGGAACAGAAGTATTCATTTAGTATCTCTGCTTTTCCCCCATTATCCTCCCCCCACTCCACACCTTTCTTAAGCCTAACAATCCCTTCCTTCTTGTCCCTTTTCTCACTTATATAGTGAAAGAAAGCCTTTTCCCACTTCTTAATTCCTTTAGCTATCTGCAGCTCCTTCTGTGCCTTTGCTCACTGGACTTCCTTACTTGTTTCACTAGCCAACCTTAGGGAATTTTACCTATCCACCTCTCTCTTGATCTTCCTGAATTTTCTATAGGCCAACCTCTTTTCCCTTTCTGCCTGGGTAACCCCAGAACTGAACCAGTGGAGCTCTTTGGCCCTTGTGTTCATCCCCCTGAGCCTAACGCACTCATCCTTAATGATGGACCACCTTTGGTCCACCCCATATCTGCCTGATGCCCACCAGATGGCTCCTTAGCACTTCACCCATTTTCATGAACATTCATGAGGTGCTGTAAAGAAATGGCTATGTTGAAAAGTCAGGGTGAAAATATTGAATATTACCAAACTTACGAGCCTGCATTTACAAAATTCAACATTGCCTTATAACGTTCTTGTTTTTAAATATTTTTGCATCAAATTTAGAACATAGCCTTCTTATGACCCCACCTCATGAACAATGGCAGAGAAAATTTTCAGCTCCTGTTCGAAAAGTGATTTCATGCAGGAACCCAAAATCACCTTAATAGCAGGCTGTAAGAGATGTTCATGTTCATGCACACCATGGAGGAAAGGGACCTAGGGGTATCATCTCTGATGACCTTAAGGTATCAAAGCAGTGTGCAAACATGGTGAGGAAGGCCAAAGCCATGATGGGGTGCCTAGGCAGGGTTATCACTAGTAGGAGTTGAGAGGTGGTGATGCTATTGTATAAAACATTGATAAGGACTTACCTGGAGTACTGCATGCAGTTCTGGAGGCCACACTTGCACAAGGACATGAACAAGGTGGAGACTATCCAGAGAAAGTCACCCTATCTTCCTCATCCAACATCCAAAAAGTGATAACAATTCTATGAATACAAGGGTGATGACAATTATGGTTTTACATTTACACTTTTGCATTTCAAGATGCTTTTTGTATACATTCTACTTCTGGGCTGGTGCCCCAAGAGGCTGCTTGGTTTGCTTGTGCCTAAAACCGCATCTGGGTACAGGGCTTGCACCACAAAACATATGAGGAGAGACTAAGGGACCTCAATATGTACTCACTGGAGGAGAGGAGAGGAGAGGAGAGAGTGGGGGGACATGATTGAAACTTTCAAGTACCTCCGGGGCATAAACATTTTTGCAGGTGGGGGACCTTTTCTAATGTAGAAAAAGTACTAGAACAAGGGGACACGATATGAAATTGGAGGGGGTAGAGTAAGAGGTAATGTGAGGAAATTTTTCTACACAGAAAGGGTAGTTGACGCTTGGAATAGTTTGCCACAGGAGGTAGTGGGGGCAAACACAGTGGAGGGATTTAAGCATGCCTAGGACAGGCACAAGGGAACCTTGAGAAGGGAGGAGTGATGAAGCCAATGATCACATAGGATCAGTGGCCACATACAATGTATAGGGCCTACGGGCAGACTGGCTAGGCCTGACGGTCCTTATCTGCTGCCAATTTTTATGTTTCAATGCAGCTTGTGCTTTACACCATCAAATGCCTTTCTTTTCATTCTAGCTGTCTATGAAAGGTATGGAAAAATGGGATTTGTGATTCCTTTATCTGGACCATTCCCACATTGTTTGCCACCTTCAGGATCTCACCTCTCTCATTTGAGGACTGTGTTACTAATAGTATTGTACTCAGACCCACTGCTATGTAATTCATTGGGCTTTAATCACACAAAAGACCATATTCACTCCCAAAGCCTCATGAATCCATCTGGTTAGAAAGGCAGCCATGGCATTCTCCTGCACGTACTCTGCCACTCTTAAAGTCCTAACGATAGGGCTCTCAACACATCTCTGAGTTGTTCCAACTGTGTACTGATCAGTGACTGCTATTTCACCGTTAAAGTCGCTGCAGCCATAGCTTTCTCAGCAGTCACTGCAGAATCCTTAATGTTGTCAGTCATGGTGCCTATTTTGTACTCCATCACTACCAGTCTTTCATTTTACAGATCATGCTTATTAATGTTATCAATTCACTGCATTACTGTGTAAGGCCCATAGCTTGCAGTTTAGGGCACTCTGTTGCTGTTGCTCCCAGCTGCTCATGGTTCCTTCCGTCACTGAAATGGTGAAAACAGAGTAGGCAAGAGCATAATGGGGTGGGGTAGGAGGGGGCAGTGGAGAGAAAGAAGCCTAAACACGATCAGGGGCAATGAATAGAGAAAGAAAACAGAATGGGGAACTGAATATTCTAGAGGTATTACAAATTTGGTCATAGGGATTTTTGGGGTATGAGGTACACTTACTGTTTTGTATGTTTGTTAGCCAATTATAAGGCATGGATATATATTAATATCACTTTATGAGTGGAATAATTATGGAGGCGCTGTGGTGCATACTTTGGGGCTGATCAGATTGGATGCTATGCAAGCTAAGTTAGGGCGAGATGGCATGTAACCTCGTTAAATTTTTACATGGAATGTGAGAGGACCCTACCCATTAAGAAAATGCAAATACTGAAACACCTAGACCTGTTACAAGCTAAAGTTTGTTTTATTCAAAGAGACCCACCTTCTACCAAAGCGAAGCCATTAGCTTACGCAAGAGAGGATTGGGCAAGTTTTTGCTTGATGGTCGTCCTAATGCAGGAACAGCTATTCTTATACACCGTTCAGTAGCTTTTCAAGCCAAAAATATTATTACAGATCCAGCAGGAAGATATACGATAGTAAATGGTATCTTAGATCATGCTGAGATAGTACTGGGGAGCATTTGGTCTATTGGAGAACAGACTTCTTTATAATGCTACTAGATAAATTCCGAACTTTTATGTCCATACCGATGATACTTGGAGGATTGGAACCTGCCTCCCATGCAGGATCTGGACAAATCTAATCCCTTACTTAAACCTCTTTCTATTGCCCAAAAGGCTCTCAGATTTTATGGACTCACTTGGATTATCGACCCATGGAGTTGCAAATCCAGTAGCCTTTGTTTTACTTTTCAATCTGCGGTACATTCTACGTGGTCCAGGCTGGATTATATTTTATTCAGCAACTCTCTTTTACAGGGTATGTGCGACTCCGGTATAGAATCTATAGTGATATCGGACCATGCAGCGGTCTGGGTGGCCACGATCCTTGATAAGAATTTTAATAGAGATTTAATCTGGCGGCTAAATAACCAACTTTTAAAGGATGATTATATAGTCTCTAGAATATCAGATTTGATTCAATCCTTCGTTACCTTTAATCAGGGGTCAGTTGCTCCAGTTGATCACGAATGGTGCGCATTAAAGTGTTACTTGAGAGGAGGAATTCATCTGCTTGGCCTCCACTTGTAAAAGGAAGAATGAAGCTAAAACCACCGCACTCCTGGCTCAAATTAAAACACTAGAACACTCCCTTTCTTCCTCTTCTTCACCAGACACCCTCGAAACCCTTTTGTCTTTAGGAACCAATACTCTCTTCTGCTTCAAGAAAGAGCCGAGTTTGCTATTCTGAGAACTCGGGTAAAGTATATTGAGCAAGGCAAAAAAGCTAGTCACCTTTTAGCTTTGAGGCTAAGGAAATTGGAGACCTCTAGAATAATAAATTCAATAGAAGACTCCACTGGGGAAATTAGAACCCGTCCTAGAGAACTAGTATCGGTGCTCAAGCACTATTTCTCCTCGTCATATAATAAGGTCACTCCGCCCCTCCTCAAATGAGATGCTGAACTATTTAGCATCAGCTCCTTTGCCAACGATTCTCGAGCAACAGTTATTGCTGACCTCTCCTATCTCCATCCATGAGGTACTGGCAGCGATTAAAGATCTGGCCCCAGATAAAGCCCCTGGCCTGACGGCCTATCTCCAAATTTTATAAACAGTTCACCAGGATTTAGCACCAAGCCTGCTTCACCTGTACCAATACTTACTTTCAGGACGCACAAGACCTAACACTTTCAGAGGCCCTAATTACCCTTCTTCTTAAACCAGGCAAACCAGCGCATCTTCCATCTAGTTACTGTCCCATTTCCTATTAAATTGCGATATTAAGGTTCTCACCAAAATGCTGGCTAAGAGGGTGGAGTGGGTCTGGACTCCTTACTGCTAGCTCGGAGCAAATAGGCTTTGTCGTAATAGAACTCAGTAGACCACCCGAAAACTACAATATATCATTAGTGCAGCCAAATCATCCTTCATGCCAATGGCCCTAGTCTCCCTGGGCCTTGGAAAAAGTGTTCGACAGGGTAGACTGGGTTTTCTTTAGACAGCGTTGCAAACCATGGGCTTCCCCTCTTTATTTATAAAATGGGTACAAGCGTTGTATTCCTCACCCAGAGCTAGATTGTATTGTAATGGGATTCTATCTGATTTTTTCCCCCTCACTTCAGGACGCGACAGGGTTGTCCACTCTCTCCCTTTCTATTTAATTTATATCTTGAACCCCTTCTTAGGTGTTTAAATCTATCCCCATTAATTACAGGTATTCCCATAGTTAATAACACTACTAAAATCTCAGTGTTTGCTGATGATGTTCTCCTTCATCTTTCAAACCCAGTTCCTCCCTAAAGAGGCCTTGAAAATAATTGAAGACTTTAGTAAGTATTTGAACTATAAACTCAATATTAGCAAGACAGAATCTTTCCTCTCAATCATTTTACTCATAGTTCAGACTTTACTCCCTTTGGGATGAAATGGGCTCCATGCTCCATCAAGTACTTAGGGATTTACACTACCTAACCCCATCTTTATCACGGAGGCTGAATCTGGAAGATTTATGGCGTGATATCCAGCAAGATTAGCAAGATGGTGAAACTACCGTTATCGCTCTGGGGCAGAAGCAACACTATTAAAATGAGCGTGTTACCAGAATTTTCTATCCCTGAACATGTTGGACGTATGGTTACCAATATCCTACTTCCAGCATATTCATTCAGGAATAAATTTATTTATTTGGAACAATAAATCTGCTAGAAAATCCTATCATAAGTTATCTCTACCTAGAGATTTTTGAGAGCTTGTCTCCCTAATTTCTTATTATACTATTGGGCTTACATTTGAATAAATGTGGAAAATGGATATCTTCATCTGACCCCCTTGCTCATCAAGGATATAGCCCAGTATGGTTACAGGCGAACTAGACCCTCTGAAAATTCACAACATTACCCCAATGTCCCTCTTCTATATATCAAAAAAAAATATCCCTACAATGCTTCAATCTTTACCGCTTGGGGTTTCTTCCAGGGTTGTCTCTCAAATGTTTAAGTACTTCAAGGTCTCCTCAACTTCAGACTTTTCTCAACCCATCTGCGCAAATCCAAACCTATGGATAGGTAATTCTATGATAGCCAGAGGATGGCTACCATCTCTCTCGGAATGCAAGGTGGGAGATTTTTACTCTCCAGATCGTATTCTAACTATAGAAGAAATCTTAGCAAAATTTAGGTGGCCGACAGTGACAGTCTTTAAAATTATCCAGCTGAGGCACCTTTTAACTAGAAGATTTGGGTGTAATGCTAAAGTTTCTCATCTAGCTGATTTTCTCTACAAATCTCATAATAGTTAATAAACATGGTGTCTCTAAGTTGTATAATTTACTTTACACATTCCCAGAAGCCCGTCAGTCGCTGGTTATAAAATCTGGCAAAGTTTATATCCAGATAGAGATATTGATTGCCGCAGTATATGGAGAGACCTTTATATTTATCATACCCAAGCTAGATACAGGATTACGCAATACTGTATTTTGAATAATCTTTATTATACCCCAGTTAAGTTAGTGCAAATTAAACGTATATCTTCGTCAACATGCTCTAGATGTAACAAAGAGGAGGGCTGTCTGCTACATATTTTGTGGTCGTGTGAATTAGTATCCCCTTTATGGAAACAAATAGAATCAAGTCTTGATCCAATGTTAGGGTTACATTGATTATTTTACCCTAAAACTTGTATTTTTGGTGATTACTCAGAAATTCAAGTGAAAGAAAAGAGATATCATCTGGCTTTAGTATCAATGGCGGTTAAAAAGCTAGTACTTAGACACTGGAAAGACCAAATTATATTAACGTATACGGAGTGGTTACATGAGCTCTCTTTCGCACTTCGTGTTGAGAATCTGATAGCGCAAGTAAATCGCCGTCTATCTTCCTTTATTAAAAAATGGGGTAAGGTGTATGCCCTCTACTTTAATTGAGGTCTAGGTGTAAAATGGGCTGCGGACTCCTCCATGATGTTATGCTTCTATGTTTCTATGTTTCTTATTTCCTCCTCAACTATCTCTTTTTCATTAGTTTAAGAAGGAAGAGAACTTCACTGTTAATCTGCAGATGACCCAAAATGCTTTTCCTTTCTTTGCCACAATGATCTGCATAGCTATATGTATAGGAATTAACATGCACCACAGAGTAGGGAGGGGGGAAGTTATGGGAGGGGGGAAGGGGAAAAAATGGTTAAATTCAACTTCAGGTTTGTTTAATTGTGTAGTTTGTAGAGTCTTTATTTCTCTCCCTCAATTCTCTGGTATGATATACATTCTCTTATAACTGTGTTATTTCATTGTCTTCTCTTTTCTTTTATGATATTATGGTTCTAGTAAGTAATAAAATACATAAAATAAAAAAAAAAAAAAAAGAATGGGGAACTGAAAGCCAGAACATGATAAGGGGGACGGGGTGGGGACAGAGAAAACAGAACTGTAAACTGAAGGCTGACAGCTGGGAGAAAAGAGGCACCAAAGAAACAAGCACCATGGCAGGGCAGTTAACAGACAGTCTTCAGTACTCCAGTGGACTAGGGTGCAAGACAGGTGAGAGGAAAAAAAAAAATCTGTGTGTGTGTGTTTGGGGACAGAGGAAAAAGCAGACTGATTCCTCCATTGTTATGTTCTTTAATTTCTCTCACTGGGCAGAGCGAGGAGGAAACAGTTGTAATGTGTTAGCCCCGTTAGCATAATGAACATAGTGAAGGTGGAAGTACTGAAGAAAGTTTGATAGCATTTAAAAAGACAGTGATACAAATGGCTGATAGCTCAGTTGCAATGGTATTTAAAGGAAAATGGACTAAGGGGTCAATGAGGTTCACAAACTATGTAATGGTGATGGCAAGAGACAAAAGGACAACACCATAATGCCTCCCCAAGCATGACCCAATAAGCATTTTGCAATTAATGGCTCACTACTAATAATATGCTCTCAAGACAGGTATATGCAAACACTTCAAACAACAATTTATTTACAAGGGAGGGGGCTAGGAGGGGTAAATTGGAATAGAGGTTGAGCTATTTACAGTATTTACATTAGGATCTGGATTTGGTATTTAGTTTAGACAGCCATGAAATCACAATAATTTAGCACTTTACCCTTAGGCATTACTCACAATAGCCACTCACCAACCTCTGAAGCATTCAGATCCCTGATACTATCTAAGCTATCTAGCTGCATAAAACAGGTTACACATTCCCCATTAGTGTCCACACTGGTACTAGTCTCAGAAATACATTTGGACCCTGCAATCCCACATTCAACATGGGTAGACAGTACTAAACAGTTCTTAAAGTTGCAGGCCTGTTGCTCGGTGCAGCTGTCATTGGCTGGCTAGTTGGGGCCCTTAAAGAAATAAGTAGATTAAACTGCAACTTTACTGTGGTCACACATCCTGACTATAATGATTGCAAACACTAACCCACTTTTGATTTAGAGGGCTTGGCTCTAGATGCAGAACTTAGCAACACTTTAACGATTTACATGTCCTATCATTTACAGGGATTGGTTCCTGTGTACTCGCTGTTAGACGTCTTCATTGGTAAGTCACATTTGAGCTGTACAAGGCAGAATTAGGTGCTCAGCAGGTGGGCTCTGACTCTGTTGGCTAAGATGCAGGCAAAGGCCTACAGTCAGGTGACCACCTTTCTGACTGCAAGATCTTACAGTGTTTGCAGATGGAACCAACACTTTAACTTCTTTTGACAGTGCCCCCGGCCTCTCTGGGCTGAAATCACTTAATGTAAAGATTAGACTAGGACGGGCTGGCACATTTCAAACCTCTTGTCTAAACTATGCCCCCAGAAATGCATATAGCAGCACCCTAGGTGGTACATTACCAGGCTGTGTCCCAGGCCAGTCTGAGTTGAATACATTGCATTCAGCACATTTATTCATCAGCACATTTATACTCTCTGTTTTCAGTCACTTCAACCATGGGCTAGTGTGGCCACCATGGTCCTTTAGCTTTAGATAAAAACTTTCACACAGATGGGCACTTTCTCCCTATTGCTAGGGTGACCTGATTGCTCACAGTCCATACCAGACCAATCCGTTTTCAGAATGCACTTATTCTTCAACTTGGTAGTTCACATAGTTACTGCAGCTTCTCTCAAGCATGACAAAATCTCAGTCTGTTGTGGCTTTGCTGGCATTAGCAGCTCAACTGGACATTCCACACATATTAAACAGAGTCCCTCTTGGCTATGCTGGCGTTTGCAGCATTAACAGGACCAGTACCTGCCTCCCAGGCAATGTCAGGAGAGTCACAAACTCTGGGTACTCCCATTCCAATCCTATCGCATTTGAAAAGCAGTCACATCACATTCTTGAATACTGGACCCTTCTCTGGTCACTTGCTATAGAGGTCCACCATCTCTCAGCAGTAGACAGACGCAGTGTACAGACAGTCAATCTCTAAGCTTTCTGGGCTTCGCTGCCCCTTACAGTTCTTTTAAAACTTGTATTTGTAAGTAGAGGTTTACTCACTCAGAAGGATTCTTGATACTTTCCTTTGCTGGAAGTTGTAGACATTTCTTCAGCACTCTCACTGTTGAGGCAGAAGCATTTCTTGCAGCTCTCTCATGACTGTAGACAGATGCTGGCTTCTTCCCATATTTTTCCAATGTGGAAGGAACAAAGCTAGCCCTGGAGGACAATTTCTCGCAACCCCCAGGCTAGCAACTGTTGCTGCTCGTAGCCACTTGTTTCTCTGGCAGAAGAAGAAAAGCTCCCCTCCCCTGTGGAGGCTCCATGAACTGTAGAGGCCATTATCTTTAGCTGGGGCCCTGAACCCTACCCTGGTGAGCTCCCATTCTAACTCCTGGCTCAGCCTGAAAACACTGTCTTTTATGGAGTCCTTATGGGGCTCCCTATTGGCTGAACCCACTTGCTACTCCCTTAATAATTGGCTAAAAGCATCTGTCAGTCCACAAAATTAATATTCATTAGCCTCATTTGATGCACAATAGGCTCCCTGTTTTGGCGCTTGAATTAAGTCCCTGTATTTACCTCACAGGCACTTGGCAATGCCCCATAAGTCCCTTTCAAAAGTCCCAAGAATCCTGGCCAAAAACCTGGCTTTCCAGTTGGCTGCTGCTGCATAAACATGGCAGCTAACACACACAGTCCCTTTGCAGTTCAACACAGTCCCAAATATAAAGTCCTGGTGCAGCCAGAATAATTACCTTATTTAGTTGCCTTTGCTACTGTTTCATTGCCACAACTGTGCCCTTTTAAATGCTGCCCAGTTGAAACAGTTTGCTCCAGTCTCTGAACTGTTGCTGCTGCTGCTGCTGCTGCTGAAATTTAGAGCCCCCCAGGCAGCAGACAGATAGTTTATCTGAGTCCCAATAGTTAATGACTGGGGCAGACAGAAAGCATTATTTTATTTTGTCCATTCCCCTTTGCTTAGATGCCTTTAGTGTCCATGGAAGTACTGCCTGTATACACATTTATTTACAATTTACATTGGCAGCAGTTGCTGAAAACTTGCAACCCCTGACATAGAAATGGATCCGCTCATGAATAGTAATATCCCATTCATTAATATTCAAGAGGCTGGAGCGAACTTCTAGTGTGCTGGCGCTCTTTATTTAATTGAATCAGTGGCTTCTTCGGTCTGCCCCAAATCACTGGCTTCACCTTGCAACTTCGAGGACTGGGACCACCAGAGGAACCACACCTGGACCAGGTTGTGGTCCAAAACCAAACACATGTCTTTGTGTGCAAGTGAGTGTGCCAGCCTGCCCAAATGCTGGTGTCCCATGATTCTGCTCTGTGAGCCCTAAAGGGCTGAAGCAACACAGGAGCAGCTCGGAGAACCTGGGTTGTGGCAGTGGTATAGAGAAATATTTCAGGAACACCTGCAGGTGTCAGGAGGCAAAGAGAAGGCACTTTAAGAATGGGAGCAAACTGGAAGACAATTGGGCTGTAAGGTAAGCCACCATTTGGGGAGGGGTGTTACATATCTATCTATCTTTTCAAAACATTGCAGCCACCATTCTTCTCCATCGCTAAACTCAAAAACTGTACTGCAACATGATAAACTTTCAAACAAATTCCAATTCCACTCCCAGCACAAAAACACTGAAAGTTATAACCCCTGTGTCAAAAAATAAAGTATAGCACAAAACTGCTTCAGGAAAACTGCTACAGTTGGCATTTCTGAGCCCGCACTGCTGAAGTCACCCCTACTAATTTCACTCCCAATCCATGTTACATTTAAGAGCTGCCCCACGCACCAAACTATTGAGACACCACAACAACAACAACAACAAGTTATGCCACTAAGTTCAAAACCCATTGAAATACATTGAATGGCACACCTGTTTCCCTCAGTTTGTGGTCTGCTTTTTAAAGTGAGAAGACATGTCAGCGGTCCTGAGAAGATGACTGTGCTGGAACTCTCAGTGGGTAAGTAAGGGTTTGGGGGGGGGTCACAATAATAGCACAAAAGACATCAATGAATGATTTTCTTTTTGCAGGGGAGAAAAAGTGGGAACAAGACATCGATAGATGTTTTTCTTTTTACAGGTATTACAAAACAAAAAGCGGACCGAGGATTCCAGACCGTGACACTGGGGGATTGGGCACCCCAGTGTCACTGTAATGTTTCTGTGGGGGGGATCAGATCATGACACTGAGATATTGGGCACCCCCAGTGTCACTATTATGTTTCTTGGGGGTGTGGAAGCTGGATTGCGACACTGGGGAGTTGGGCACCCCAGTGTCACAGTAATTCTTGTCCTCTTGTCAGGTCTTTCCTCCGGGTGCCAGCTGTCTGCACTGCTCAGTGATGAATTACTGCTGCTGTTTAGCTCCCTTTTAGTTTTTGTAAATAAAATGAATCACAGCCATTGTAGCTAGCAGCAGTAGCAGTCAGTGACAGGTCTATCGGCGTCAGTGGGTTGGGAGGATCTGGCTCGCTGGCTGCAGCGGCGCTCTCTCTTTGGCTGTCTGTCTCACTATGGAACTAGCAGCTGCAAAGGCAAATTTCTGCTTGGTGCTCTGGAACTGGTGCTTGGCTGCGAGTTCCAACAGTGCTGGAAGGACACTTTTATGTTCCGGCCACGGACCTGAGTGGGGGGGGGGGACAGAAAATTTCAGGTCCGAGTGGGCGGAAATGTGATAAACATCAATGGACTGAGTGGAGCTCTGTGATTGGTTCCAACAGCACCTTCGATGTCACCACGTTACTGTGCATCACAATAGGGGAATGTGGGAAAACAAAGCAAGCCCACAAGATGGCGTGGACCATGTAGTTCTGGAAAATTGGGCAGTGGATGGCAGGATGGGATAAACAGCTGAAAATCATCTGGGACATCAAGCGGTGATGGAAAATCCGGGGACAGCAATTAAAGGTATGCTGCTGTGCCGATCTTGGGAGTAGGAGCCCATTAATGGGTATCTGCTGGTGTTGTGCTGATCTGAGGGTGGAACAATTAAAGGTATGCACAGACACTGTGAAATAGTGTAATGCTGTGGTCAGTAGGGACAACATGGGTGGACTGCTTTACAGATGTGGAGGCGATTGTGACACAATCCAACATGTTGTTCGTTAGGAAAGAATGTGGAGTCCTTTTTCCTCAGTGATCATAAAAGGACTACAGGGCTCTGCCCACTGCAGCCCTAAAAATGTCAGTGTTCCCCCCTCAAAAACTGATAGATCCTTCATACATAGACAATCAAAAGTTTCATTCAATGACTTAAAACATTGTGGCCCAGATATTCAAAGGGGTTGCGCATGGTGCAACAGGGTTGTGCCATGCACAACCGCCCAATGCACCCCAGCATGATATTCGAAGGGGCAGGTTACACGACACAACTCCTGATGTCCCGGGGTGCATTGGTAATGTATGCAGTGCAGATGCAGGGGGTGTGCCCATGCATATGTGGCACATCTCGATATTCAGCCTGGGATGTGCGGCGCATATGCTGCCGAAAACCCTATATGCACCACACACTGGTGCTCAACGTTGAGCCGAAAATAAAAGGCTCAAATGCTGGTCACCAACAGGTGGGCAGCTATATTGCAAGGCACAACACAACAGCTGCCAGCCATAGGTGGCCACCAGCCCAGCAGGAACACTGTCCACAAGCACCCGGACCCTCCCTGGTAGTCTAGTGGCCCCCCTCCCTCCCCTTATGCCCGATCATGGGCTGTTGTAATATTAAACTTAAGCTGGTGGTCTAGTGGTTCCCTCCCCATATGCCTGATCACAGGCTGTTGTAATAATATATTGTAACCTGGTGATCAGTGGTACACCCTGCCCACCACCCACAGAGGGACCACCGGCCACCAGCACCCCGTCATCGGCGGTGAGCCTCTCCATGCATACTGCGCCAATGGCCACCTGCCGAATGACAATGTACAGTATGATCTGTATGCCTATTGGTCCACAGTGTGGACCAATGGGCTCTACAGATCATACTGCTCTACAGACCAGATATGTGAAAGAGCGCATTCATTGATATATCTGGTCCTGTACTGTCTCAGTATGGTCTGCGAGCCCATTGGTGACATGCAGATCATACTGTGGCTGTCATTCAGCGAATTGGCTGGGCGGTGTAGGCGGTGCTGCCACCCTCCGATGACGGGCGGGTTGCTGAGTGGCCGGGGGTCCTCTGTGGGTGGGTGGGGAGTGAGGAACCACTGGACCACCAGGTTAAACGTTATTATTACAACAACCTGTGATCGGGCATATGGGGAGGGAACCACTAGACCACCAGGTTAATGTTAATATTACATCAGCCCACGATTGGGCATACGGGAGGGGATGGGGTTACAATAGTTCACCAGGGACCCATCCCCCGATGACAGCAGCTAGACAAGGCGCCAGGCACAGTTCACGGGGATGCCCTGCACAACACATGCAAATGGGGCCATAATGACATGCAAATGGCCCGATTTGCGCCTTGCATATATTATGGCCTCATTTGCATGCCCCCAGCTGAATATCGTGGGTGATGTACCTAGTGAAACTGCACTTGCACTGGCGCATGCCCGTGCTCCCTCTCTGTGGCTTGTGTTGGCACAGTGCCACTGCGCCATGCGCAGTATGTGCACTGACCTTGCCATATTCAATGGTGCTGCACTATGGCGCATCACCATTGAATTTCGCCTAGTCCTGGCCCCTCACGCAGCCAGTTCGCACGAGTGCCTGGCTTACACCACTGCCGGTGCAGTCTGAATATCTGGGCCAGAGTACATACTTTATAACATTCAAAGACTTAGAACACCTTAGTATATGTTTAATAACAAAGATTTAGTGCATTTACTTTTTAAAGGAGGTTGTTTCTTCTCAAGTTTTTCATTGCCTCTACAAAGACTGTAACATTTTAAGCCATATACCTTAATGATTCAAACTACATAGTATTTTTATGTGCATAACAGATGGCTAGCTTCAGACAACTATAAATTCATTAATAAGCCCATCATCCTCGCGAAGATTGAATTTTTCCACAGACTCTTGGAAGAAAGAACTACCTGTTAGCACTTCAGACTTCGCATGAATAGTTTACAATAGATCCTACGTTAACGTTTTTTTTTAGTCTATTTAATCCTGGGAATGAAACAGTCCATTCTTAATTTATGCAGTGTTCTGCTCATCTGAATAAAGCAAGAAAACATAAATGACTTTCTTTGTTGCAGGCATTGAAACAGAAATGGTAGCACGTGTATTTTTACTGTTTTTGCCACTAGTAAGGGCAATATTGACTCCATTTTTCATTCATCATCCGAGGAAAAAGATTTTTGTTGTTTTATTTTAGAAATCCAAAATTTAATAAAGTCAGATAGCTGATTCAGTTAAAAAAAATGAATTTTGTAGAGTCCATGATACTCTTAGCTTTGCATGGATACAGCAGTGAAAATTTACCTCCCAACTGTTGAATTTCAAATCGGTACTGTATAAAGTGTCATTGGTGAGCCTGTGTTTGCAGACTGACATCGGGGTAGATATAAACTAATATTATTATAAAATTAATAATAATATTCTGTTGTTGCCTGTTCCTGTAACTCCTACTTTTCTGTGTCCTGTCTCTCATCCTCCCTCCCTCCCTTTCCTCTCTGTACCCTCTCCTCCATTAAATCTCTTTTTTCCTTATCTCCTACCACCACCGTCCACCTTTGCTTCCCTTAAGTCCTTGCTTGACCTTAATCCTCACAAAGGTGGAAGCCCTGATAGCCTTGATCTCAGACTTCTTCTGTCAGACCCTGCCATTGCATTGCCTATTATTCTACTCCTCAATCTTTCTTTTCCTCTGCTACCGTCCCTGATGCCTGGAAGCAGGCCACTGTCATTCATCTTTCTAAAGGTGGTGATCCCTCTTCTCCTGGTAACTTTTGTCCTATCTCTCTTCTTCTCACCCTAGCTAAGTTACAGGAACACCTTGCTACCCTTGACTCTCTTCCTTCCTTCCTTGATTCCTGCTCCTGTCAGCATGGCTCAGTTGGTAGCACATCTGCCTCTGGACCAGAAGGTCGTTGGTTATCATCCCACACGGGATGGGACTTGCACCTAAAATGCTGGCATCTGAGTGCAGTATTAGGGGTGCTGTACTGCTGGGGTGTGCTGTTCTTTGGATGAGATGTTAAACTGGGGTCCTTTCTCGCATCCTGGTGCTGTCCTCGTGGGTGTCCAGGTGGAAGTAAAAGAACCCAGGGCACTCTTCACAAAGAGTGGGGGACATTCTCAGTGTCCTGGTCAACATTCCTCTTCCTATAAACCAGTTCATGCAATTGTCCACACTGTGTGTGAGTGTTGATGTGCAATATGGCCGCCACTACACATTCAGTCACTTCACTACCAGTCTAGCATTGCTTGTAAAGTGCTTTGGGATACACTGTGTATGAAAAGCACTATATAAATGCTGATTCTTCTTCTCACCCTTCCAGTTTGGTTTTAGGAAATTCCACTCCACTTCCACTTCTCTCCTTTGACTCACTAACTCTATCCTCTCAGGTATTGATCAAGGCTAATTACATCTGCCATTTTGTTTGGTCTTGCTAAAGCTTTTGACACAGTGGCATATCTCATCCTTCTGGGCAAACTTAAAGCAGTGACTCTGCAGTCAGCTGTTTTCATTCTTACCTTGAGGGAAGGTCTCAAGCTGTCCAGATAAAGCTCCATTTCATCACCATTATTTATCTTCACAGGTGTTCCTCAAGGATCTGTTCTGGGTTCTATTCTCTTTTCCATGTTCTTGAATGACCTCCCCACTGTCTGTTCCTCTGCATCCATTCATATGTATGTTGATGATACAGCACTTTTTGCACCTGGTTCGTCTTCCCATAATCTTACCTCATAGCTTCAGCTGGATTTCAACAACAGACAGTGCTGGTTCTATTCTTACCAACTATCCCTCAATGCCAAAAGAAAACAGTTGCTATGACTTTTGGCATCTATTAGAGGCTTTTCAGACTCACCCCTCTCCCTCTGTTTCACACCCTCAATGGTGCTGTTATTGAGGACGTATCCTCTTTTAAGTACCTCAGGGTCTGGCTTGACCATCATCTTGATTTCTCAGTTCATGTTGATGCCATACTCCAAAATATCCACCCCAGGCTTGGTGCACTGTACAGGAACAAAGTGAATATCCCGCTTTCTGTCTGCTGAGAGATTGATCTAAAGATGATTCTCCCTATTTTTGATTATCATGACATAGTCTACAGTGCAGCCCCCAAATCCTCCCTTGCCAGACATGACCCCCTCTTCCACTCTTTTTGTCATTTTGTTTTAGATTGTGCCCCTCGTACCCACCATTGATTACTCCACTGATCCCTTTCTGTCCCCTCTCTTGATGCACCTTTCCCACTGTGCCTCCTTTATATCTAAATTCTGGTTTGGTTTCCTTCTCGCCTATGTTACATCCTTCTCATCCTCGCCCTCATCTTCTTACTACCCTCTCCACAATAATACTTGCCATTCTGTCTCCATTCCTTCTAGAAAATCTACTGCTGGTCAATCTGCTTTCTCATAGTGCTTTCCTAGACTCTGGTCCTCCCTTCCCCTATCAATTCACTGTCCCTCTTCCGCTTTCTCCTTCAAGTCTCTTCTTCATGACTTTTCTTCTTCCACCTGCTCTTGTCCATGACCCTTTTCTTCTTCTTCCCCATTAGTTTAGCCTTGGCAGTTTGTTTCCCATTACCTGTTACTGTTCTTGTACTTGTAAAGTAGTTTCCCTCACGAACTTATCTCAGTTTATCTACTACATGTACCTGTTAAACTGATTTGCCTTTAATATAGAGGACTGTGTAAGAGCAGTCACACATAACAAGGATATTCTTGTATCGAGAGGTTTTCTTGGTAACAGACGACCTTGAGAGCGCAGCTCGAAAAGTACTCTGTTACCGAAGGAACCTCAAGATACAAGAATTTCCTTGTTTGTGTATGACTGCTCATACACAATCTTTTATAGTGTATGGGCAGTCATAGCATAGAAAATCACACAAAACCAGCTGGAGAAGACAACAGAGAATAGAAATGTTAACATTTTCTTTTTTTCTAACTGACACAGTGTGCTGCAGATGTTTCTGAAAGTTCAAGTTAAAAAAAATGCAACTTCCAGCTTAACTGGATTGAGGAAAGCAACTATGTGGCAGCATTCCAAGTTGTTATGCTGCAGTAGTAACATGGCTAGTGCAGCATAACAGCTGTGATGACATAGCTACTGCAGCATAACAACTCCATTCTAATTATGGATTTCTATCCATAACAACATTCTACCATACACTATATTTTGATTATGCTCCTTTGATATATTGCATTGGCTGTATTTAACTTACCACATTCCTTTACCCCCAGAACGCAGCTGGAAATTAGCTATTAGCAGCTCAGTATGTCTTTCCTGGTGAAACTTTTGAAATAAATAACTAACCTAACTAAAATAAATACATACACACAAACTGTACATAAACTTTGGTCCTGTGGAATGCATAGTCCCTCTCAGTCTGGCTTGTTTAATAAAGTATTCACAGTTACTTTCAAGAATGACTTGTACCAGCACAGTAGAAGGTTTAATTGCAGTATTAGTTTAAGCAGGGGTTGCATTATATGCTGACTGGGGAACCAAAAGGCTTTAATTAAGGAGGCATTGATTCCGGTGACTAACTTAAACATACAGCAAAAAATAGCTTTACTATGCCCCAGGTTGCAGTTTCGGCATTTTCTAATAATGGTAACCCAACAAAATGTAAATTATTTTTATGTATACATTTTTCTAAGTTCTTTATCTTTTGGCCTGGGAAATGTTATCTCTTAGCATGGAGTGAACCAATGAGGTAGTAGATCCAAATTTCACTGCCACTGTTGAATGTTTCTTCTGAATAGCTTCAATATCTTGTTCATTAGCAGTAACATGGCTTTCAACACCTTTGAACTGAGAGATAAAGGCATCCAGCTTCTTGTCAAATGTTCTTTTTACCTGCATTAGAGTCTGGTATTATTTATTGACTTCAGTGAAAAACTTCAGTTCTGGAGAAGGCAGCTCTTTGGGTGTTTGGAGGTTCCATTGTAGAAAAAGTGGCAGCTGACAGATTTTCAGGTCCATGGCAGTTGACCTCAGCTGCAGCTGAGGGTCATTTTCCCAGGGCTATCTGAGATTGCAGAGCATAGGAAGCAGTCTATTGGTCTGGCCCTTTCATGTTTGTCAGGGTTCTGACTGTCAACAGGTGATGAGGGTGAGGTGTTCTGCAACTGTTTTTCTCCATCAACTCCCTTTCAAGCAGTTTCTTACACCTTTTTATGTTGATTGCGGCGCATGCTCAAGAAACATATTGAAGCACTTTCTCCAGAAGCAGGTTGTGGAGGTGCGGCACTGTTGTGGCCAATGCCCCCACAGCCTTTAAAGGCTTGGCCCACTTCCCCCAATGCCATGGCACGCTGCTGCTGACACTAATTCAGCCAGTGTGCCACAACTTTCTAACATTTTAGCCGCTGCAATCAGGGGCTGCCTTGTCATTGCAACATCAACCATTCACTGCAATGAGGGAGTGACCCGTCATTGCAGGGCGGAATCTTGAAACATTGATATTGTTTGTGAACATGGCAGCAGTTTGCTGCCGCATTCACAAACAGTATTAACCCCTCCCAGCCAAGGGGGTGCCCCATCCCCTCGACATGTGCCCCCACCGTGTTTGTTTGCCAACAGGGGCCCCAATCCCCATCGGCTTCCAGTGCCCCAAGGGTTATGTTGCCGGGGAGCCCACTCCTGTTGGCATTATGGAACCCCACACTTTTGTTGTCTGCTGAAGGGTGCCCAATCCCGTTGGCATAATGTCACCCGCTTTTGTTGTGTGCTGACAGGTGCCCAACTCCGCCGGCATAATGTAACACCCCTGTTTTCTTGTGTGCTGATAGGGTGCCCAGTCCCCATCGGCCACAGCTGCCCCCAAAGACTGGATTAGCATGCTGGGAGCCCACCCCAGTGTGCCACATGCTCTGTAAAATGAAAACGGTCCCACGACATATCTTTTTTTTTAACCTGTAAAAAGGAACGGTCCCTCGGGGCGGTCTCCCTGCCCCTACCACAACCTGGGCCCACCCACTGCTCACTCTGCCTCCCCACACCCCCTCACCCCATACTTACCTCCAGAGTCCGGAGCAATGATCTTCAGTGGACCGGAACACGCTGCACTCTTCAAAGCCAACCACGAACTGAGGAAATGCCGTTAAGCTGTATAATGGAATAAATAGGGTTTTTCAACTTTGATGCATATCTCAGGCATTTTTGGAATTTTGGCACCAAATTTTAACACTGGGTTTTGGGACCCTCCTCCTGAAATCAAATTTTGGGGCCAAATAATGACATGACAGTGCCAGTTTCATGAGGTGGGCTCTCAGAAATCCTATACTGCATATTTGGTGGGAAAAATCCAAAAAATGACTGTTTTACGAGCGCGCATTGCGCAGTTGCTGCGCACACTCATAACTTTGTGACTTTGTAATATTTTCATGCCAGATTTTCAGCATTGGCATTTTTTCAGACCTCTTTGTGAACAGTACAGCTGTCATTTTCCACATCCTGGCCAAAAAGTGTTTTCTTACTTCCGGCACAGAATAGCGTGGTCGCTGTGGGAGATCAGTGTTCAGGACAGATTAAGAAAATGACAATGGCACTGTTCATGAGCAGAGGGCCTAAAATGCCTATGGTGAAAATTTGGTGACGATACTCCATAAAATGACTGTGTTACGAGCGTGCATTGCTCAGTTTTCACGCATGCTCGTAACTTCACGAATTAAAAATATTTTAACTCCAGATTTTCAACATTGCCATTCTTCTGCACCTTCTTATGAACAGTACAGCTGTCATTTTTCACATCCTGGCCAAAATATGTTTTTGCAGTTCCAGCGCAGAATAGCGGGTCGCTGTGGGAAATCCGTGTTCGGGACACATTATGAAAATGACAGTGACACTGTTCATTAGCAGAGGTCCTAAAATGCCTATGTTGAAAATTTGGTGATGAAAGTCCATAAAATGAGTGTGTTACTAATGTGCATTGCACAGTTTCCACGCATGCTCATACTTTGCAATATTTTCACTCTAGATTTTCAGCATTGCCATTTTGCCACACCTCCTTATGAAAAGTGTAGCTGTTATTCTTCACATCCTGGCCGAAATGTGTTTAAGCTTATTCTGGCACACAATAGTGCGGTCGCATGGAAATCAGTGTTAGGGACATATTAAGAAAATCACACTGACACTGTTCATGAGCAGAGGTCCTAAAATACCTATGTTGAAAATTTTGTGATGAAATTCCATAAAATGAATGTGTTACAAAGCGTGTGTTGTGTAGGTTCCACTTAACCTTGTAAATTGCAAATTAGTAATATTTTCATGCCAGATTTTCAATACTGGCATTTGTTCACACCTCCTTATGAACAGTACAGCCGTCATTTTTCACATCCTGGCCAAAATGTGTTTCCGCACTCCATCGACAGAGAATACCGCAGTTGCTGTCGGAAATCAGTGACTGGGACAGATTAGGATCGAGCAACTGGGGGAGGGAGTGACTGAGCTCAACTGAGCTCTGTCAGGACTGCTACAGATTTCTTTGTGGGCAGGAAAAGATGACAACACAGGCAGGAGCCCAGTACAAAAGGGCAGCCTGCAGCGCCGGGAGACACAGAACGAGCGAGTGAGGGAGGGGGAGTGAGTGAGCTCAACGGAGCTCTGTTGGGACTGCCATGGGTTTCTTTGTGGGCAGAAAAAGGCAACAATGCATGCAGGGGCTGAATACAAAAGGGCAGCCTGTAGCGGTGGGAGAAACAGATGAGCGAATGACGAGGGGCGTGAGCAAGCTCAACGGAGCTCTATCATGACTACTGCAGATTTCTTTGTGGGCAGAAAAGGGTGACAATGCAGGCAGGAGCCCAGTACACAAGGGCAGCCTGCAGCACCAGCAGAAATGGAATGAGCGAGTGAGAGAGGGGGAGTGAGTGAGGCCAACGGAGCTCTGTCAGGACTGCTGCATATTTCTTTGTGGGCAGAAAAAGATGCTGATAGAGGCAGGATCCTAGTACAAAAGGGCAGCCTGCAGCACCAAGAGAAGTAGAATGAGCAAGTGAGATGGGGGAGTGAGCGACCTCAATGGAGCTCTGTCAAGACAGCTGCGGATATCTTTGTGGGCAGGAAAAGGTGCCAATGCAGGCAGGAGCCCAGTACAAAAGGACAGCCTGCAGCGCCGGGAGAAACAGAATGAGTGAGTGAGAGAGGGGGAGTGACCAAGCTCAACAGAGGTGTATCATGACTTCTGCAGATGTCTTTGTGGGCAGAAAAAGGCAGCAATGCAAACAGGAGCCCAGTACAAAAGGCCAGCCTGCAGCGCCAGCAGAAACAGAATGAGTGAGTGAGAGAGGGGGAGTGAGCGAGCTCAACGGAGCTGTGTTGGGACTGCTGCAGATGTCTTTGTGGGCAGAAAAAGCCGCCAACGCAAGCAGAAACCCAGTACAAAAGGGCAGCCTGCAGCAGCGAGAGACACAGAATGAGCGAGTGAGGGAGGGGGATTGAGTGAGTTCAGAAGAGCTCTGTTGGGACTGCTGTGGACTTCTTTGTGGGCAGGAAAAGGTAGCGAATGCACACAGGTGCCCAGTATAAAAAGGCAGCCTGCAGCGGTGGAAGAAACAGAGACGAATGAGTGAGAGAGGGGGAGTGAGTGAGCGAGCTCAACGGAGCTATATCGTGACTGCTGCAGATTTCTTTGTGGGCAGAAAAGGGCGGCAACACAAGCAGGAGCCCAGTACAAAAGGGCAGCCTGCAGCGCCGGCAGAAACAGAATGAGCGAGTGAGACGGGGGAGTGAGTGAGGCGAATGGAGCTGTGGTGGGACTGCTACAGATTTCTTTGTTGGCAGAAAAAAATGCCAACAGAGGCAGATCCCAGTGTAAAAGGGCAGCATGCAGCGCCAGGAGAAACAGAATGAGCAAGTGAGACAGGGGGAGTGATCAACCTCAGTGGAGCTCTGTCAGGACAGCTGAGGATTTCTTTGTGGGCAGCAAAAGGTGCCAATGCAGGCAGGATCCCAGTACAAAAGGGCAGCCTGCAGTGCTGGGAGAAACAGAACGAGTGAGTGAGAGAGGGGGAGTGAGCGAGCTCAACGGAGGTATATCGTGACTGCTGTGGATTTCTTTGTGGGCAGAAAAAGGCGGCAACGTAGGGCAGAAGCCCAGTACAAAAGGCCAGCCTGCAGCCCTGGCAGAAATGGAACGAGCGAGTGAGAGGGGGGAGTGAGATGCCTCAATGGATCTGTGTCAGGACTGTTGCACATGTCTTTGTGGGCAGACAAAGCTGGCAATGCAGGCAGGAACCCAGGTACAAGGAGCAAACTGCAGCGCCGGAGACCCGGAACGAGTGAGTGAGGAGGGGAGTGAGTGAGCTCACAGAGCTCTGTTGGGAC
This sequence comes from Neoceratodus forsteri, assembly GCA_016271365.2. NCBI lineage: Eukaryota > Metazoa > Chordata > Ceratodontiformes > Ceratodontidae > Neoceratodus > Neoceratodus forsteri. The sequence goes on from CM028134.1 coordinate 243,820,428, forward strand.
TGCTGCAGATTGTTTGTGGGAGAAAAAGAGCAGTACACGCAGAGGCCCAGTACAAAGGGCACCTTGCAGCGGAAGAAACAGAACTAACAAGTGAGAGGGAGGTGTGTGACAGGCTCAACGGAGCTCTATTGTGACTGCTGCAGATTTCGCTGGTGCCAGAAGAAGGTGGCAATACAGGAAGGAGCCCAGTACAGACAGGCAGCACAGACAGAAATGGAACCAGCGAGTGAGAGAGAGGGGGTGAGCGAGCTCAACAGAGCTCTGTCAGGACTGCTGCAGATTTCTTTGTGGGCAGAAAAAGATGCAATGCAGGCAGAAGCCCAGTACAAAAGGGCAGCCAGCAACGCTGGGAGAAACAGAATGAGTGAGTGAGAGAGGGGGAGTGACCGAGCTCAATGGAGGTGTATCATGACTTGTGCAGATGTCTTTGTGGGCAGGAAAAGGCGGCAATGCAAACAGGTGCCCAGTACAAAGGCCAGCCTGCAGCGCAGGCAGAAAGCGGAATGAGCGATGAGAGAGGGGGGTGGCGACCTCAATGGAGCTGTGTCGGGACAGCTGCAGATTTATTTGTGGGCAGGAAAAGGTGCCAACGCAGGCAGGAGCCCAGTACAAAAGGCCTGCCTGCAGCGCCAGGAGAAACAGAATGAGTGAGTGAGAGAGGGGGAGTGACCGAGCTCAATGGAGGTATATCATGACTTCTGCAGATGTCTTTGTGGGCAGGAAAAGGCGGCAATGCAAACAGGTGCCCAGTACAAAAGGCCAGCCTGCAGTGCTGGCAGAAACGGAATGAGCGAGTGAGAGAGGGGGAGTGAGTGAGCTCAATGGAGCTGTGCCGGGACTGCTGTAGATTTCTTTGTGGGCAGAAACAATGGCAGGAACCCATTACAAAGGGCAGCCTGCAGCAGCAAGAGACACAGAATGAGTGAGTGAGGGAGGGAGAATGATTGAGTGGAGTTCAACAGAGCTCTTTTGGGACTGCTGTGGACTTCTTTGTGGGCAGGAAAAAGGCAGCAATGCACACAGGGGCCCAGTACAAAAGGGCAGCCTGCAATGGTGGAAGAAACAGAATGAACGAGTGAGAGGGGGGAGTAAGTGAGCGAGCTCAATGGAGCTGTATTGTGACTGCTGCAGATTTCTTTGTGGGCAGAAAAGGCAGCAACACAAGCAGGAGCCCAGTACAAAAGGGCAGCCTGAAGCGCTGGCAAATACAGAATGAGCGAGTGAGACAGGGGGAGTGAGTGAGGCGAATGAAGCTGTGGCGGGACTGCTACAGATTTCTTTGTGGGAAGAAAAAAATACCAGCAGAGGCAGATGCCCAGCACAAAAGGGCAGCATGCAGCGCCAGGAGAAACAGAATGAGCAAGTGAGACAGGGGGAGTGATCGACCTCAGTGGAGCTCTGTCAGGACAGCTGTGGATTTCTTTGTGGGCAAAAAGGTGCCAACGCAGGCAGGATCCCAGTACAAAGGGCGGCCTGCAGCCTGGGAGAAACAAAATGAGTGAGTGAGGGGGTGAGCAAGCTCAAGGCGGTCTATCGTGACTGCTGTGGATTTATTTGAGGCAGAAAAGGCGGCAACGTAGGCAGAAGCCCAGTACAAAAGGCCAGCCTGCAGCCCCGGCAGAAATGGAACGAGCGAGTGAGAGAGGGGGAGTGAGCGGCCTCAACGGATCTGTGTCAGGACTGCTGCACATGTCTTTGTGGGCAGACAAAGCTGGCAATGCAGGCAGGAACCCAGTACAAAAGGGCAAACTGCAGCGCCGGGAGACACGGAATGAGCGAGTGAGGGAGGGGGAGTGAGAGCTCAACGGAGCTCTGTTGGGACTGCTGTGGGTTTCTTTATGGGCAGGAAAAGGCAACAAAGCATGCAGGAGCCCTGTACAAAAGGGCAGCCTGCAGTGCCAGGAGAAGCAGAATGAGCGAGTGAGATGGGGGAGTGAGCAACCTCAATGGAGCTCTGTCGGGACAGCTGCAGATTTCTTTGTGGGCAGGAAAAGGTGCCAATGCAGGCAGGAGCCCAGTACAAAAAGACAACCTGCAGACAGAGAAAAACAGAATGAGTGAGAGAGGAGGAGTGACCGAGCTCAAGCAGGTAGTATTGTGACTTCTGCAGATGTCTTTGTGGGCAGGAAAAACGGCATTGCAAACAGGAGCCCAGTACAAAGGCCAGTCCTGCAGCGCTGGCAGAAACGGAATGAGCGAGTGAGAGAGGGAGAGTGAGCGAGCTCAACGGAGCTGTGCCGGGACTGCTGCAGATGTCTTTGTGGGCATAAAAAGCCACCAACGCAGGCAGGAACCCAGTACAAAAGGGCAGCCTGCATCAGCGAGAGACACAGAATGAGCGAGTGAGGAGGGGATTGAATGAGTTCAACAGAGCACTGTTGGGACTGCTGCAGACTTCTTTGTGGGCAGTAAAAAGGCTGCAAGGCACACAGGGAGCCCAGTACAAAGGGCAGCCTGCAGCAGGGAAGAAACAGAGCGAGCAGTGAGAGAAGAGGAGTGAGTGACTCAACAGGGCTGTGCCGGGACTGCTGCAGATGTCTTTGTGGGCAGAAAAATGGCAACCCAAGCAGGAGCCCAGTAAAAAAGGGCAGCCTGCAGTGCCGGCAGAAACGGAATGAGCAAGTGAGACAGGGGGAGTGAGTGAGGCGAATGGAGCAGTGTTGAGACTGCTACAGATTTCTTTGTGGGCAGAAAAAATGCCAACAGCAGCAGATGCCCAGTACAAAAGGGCAGCATGCAGCACCAGGACAAACAGAATGAGCAAGAGTGAGAGAGGGGTGGTCGACCTCCAGTGGAGCTCTGTCAGAACAGCTGCGGATTTCTTTGTGGGTAGCCTAAGGTTACTGGCATGGGCAGGATCCCTAGTACAAAGGGCAGCCTGCAGTGCTGGGAGAAACAGAATGAGCCGAGTGAGAGGGGAGTGAGTGAACTCAATGGAGGTCTATCACGACTGCTGTGGATTTCTTTGTGGGCAGAAAAAGGCGACAGCGTGGGCGAAGCCCAGTACCAAAGCCAGCCTGCAGCCCGGCAGAAATGGAATGAGCGGTGAGAGAGAGAGGTGTGAGTGGCCTCAATGAATCTGTGTTAGGACTGCTGCACATGTCTTTGTGGGCAGACAAAGTTGGCACTGCAGGTAGGAACTCAGTACAAAAGGGCAAACTGCAGTGCCGTGAGACACGGAATGAGCGAGTGAGGGAGGGGGAGTGAGTGAGCTCAACGGAGCTCTGTTGGGACTGCTGTGGGTTTCTTTGTGGGCAGGAAAAGGCAACAATGCATGCAGGGGCTGAGTACAAAAGGGCAGCCTGCAGTGGTGGGAGAAACAGATGAGCGAGTGATGGGGGGGGAGCGAGCTCAACGGAGCTCTATCGTGACTACTGCGGATTTCTTTGTGGGTAGAAAAGGGTGGCAATGCAGGCAGGAGCCCAGTACACAAGGGCAGCCTGCAGCACCAGAAGAAACGAAATGAGTGAGTGAGAGAGGGAGTGAGTGAGGCCAACAGACTCTGTCAGGACTGCTGCACATTTCTTTGTGGGCAGAAAAAAAATGCTGACAGAGGCAGGAGCTAGTACAAGAGCAGCCTGCAGCGCCAGGAGAAGCAGAATGAATGAGTGAGATGGGGGAGTGAGCGACCTCAATGGAGCTCTGTCGGGACAGCTGCTGATTTCTTTGTTGGCAGGAAAAGGTGCCAACGCAGGCAGGAACCCAGTACAAAAGGACAGCCTGCAGCACCAGGAGAGACTTCTGCAGATGTCTTTGTGGGCAGGAAAAGGCGACAATGCAAACAGGAGCTCAGTACAAAGGCCAGCCTGCAGCGCCCGGCAGAAGCGAATGAGTGAGTGAGAGGGGAAGTGAGCAAGCTCAGCGGAGCTGTGCTGGGACTGCTGCAGAGCGTCTTTGTGGGCAGAAAAGCCACCAACACAGGCAGAAACCCAGTACAAAAGGGCAGCCTGCAGCAGCGAGACACAGAATGAGCAAGTGAGGGAGGGGATTGAGTGAGTTCAACAGAGCTCTGTTGGGACTGCTGCGGACTTCTTTGTGGGCAGGAAAAAGGCAGCAATGCACACAGGGACCCAGTACAAAAGGGCAGCCTGCAGCGGTGGAAGAAACAGAACGAATGAGTGAGAGAGGGGGAGTGAGTGAGCGAGCTCAACGGAGCTGTGTTGTGACTGCTGCAGATTTCTTTGTGGGCAGAAAAGGGCAGCAACACAAGCAGGAGCCCAGTACAAAAGGGCGGCCTGCAGCGCCCGTGAAAACAAGAATGAGCAAGTGAGATAGAGAGGTGATCGACCTCAGTGGAGCTCTGTCAGGACAGCTACTTGGTTCTTTGTGGGCAACAAAAGGTGCCAATGTAGAGCAGGATCCCAGTAAAAAGGGCAGCCTGCAGTGCTGGAGAAAAGAACAAGTGAGGTGACAGAGGGGGAGTGAGCGAGCTCAGCAATGGTATATAGTGACTGCTGTGGATTTCTTTGTGGCAGAAAAAGGCGGCAACGAGGCAGAAGCCCAGAACAAAAGGCCAGCCTGCAGCCCCGCAGAAATGGAGCAAGATGGTGAGTAGAGGGTGAGTGAGACGCCTCAATGGATCTGTGTCAGGACTGCTGCACATGTCTTTGTGGGCAGACAAAGCTGGCAATGCAGGCAGGAACCCAGTACAAAAGGGCAAACTGCAGCGCCGGGAGACACGGAACGAGTGAGTGAGGGAGGTGGAGTGAGTGAGCTCAACAGAGCTCTGTTGGGACTGCTGCAGACTTGTTTGTGGGCAGAAAAAGGCAGCAGTACACGCAGGAGCCCAGTATAAAAGGGCACCTTGCAGCGGCGGAAGAAACAGAACTAACAAGTGAGAGTGGGAGTGTGTGAACGAGCTCAATGGAGCTCTACTGTGACTGCTGCAGATTTCGCTGTTGCCAGAAGAAGGTGGCAATGCAGGCAGGAGCCCAGTACAAAAGGGCAGCTTGCAGCGCAGACAGAAATGGAACCAGCGAAAGTGAGAGGGGAGTGGCCAGGCTCAACAGAGCTCTGTCAGGACTGCTGCAGAATTCTTTGTGGGCAGAAAAGATGGACAATGCAGGCAGAAGCCCAGTACAAAAAGGGCAGCCTGCAACGCTGGAGAAACAGAATGAGTGAGGAGACACGGGAGGACCGAGCTCAATGGAGGTGTATCATGACTTCTGCAGATGTCTTTGTGGGCAGGAAAAGGCAGCAATGCAAACAGGTGCCCAGTACAAAGGCCAGCCTGCAGCGCTGGCAGAAAGCGGAATGAGTGAATGAGAGAGGGGGTGAGCGACCTCAATGGAAACTGTCGGGACAGCTTCAGATTTCTTTAATGGGCAGGAAAGGTGCCAACGCGGGCAGGAGCCCAGTACAAAGGACAGCCTGCAGCCGGGAGAAACAGAATGAGTGAGTGAGGAGGAGTGACCAAGCTCAATGGAGGTGTATCATGACTTCTGCAGATGTCTTTGTGGGCAGTAAAGGCGGCAATGCAAACAGGTGCCCAGTAGAAAGAGCCAGCCTGCAGCGCCGCAGAAACGGAATTAGCGAGTGAGAAAGGGGAGTGAGTGAGCTCAACGGAGCTGTGCCAGGACTACTGTAGATGTCTTTGTGGGCATAAAAGCCGCCAATGCAGGCAGGAACCCAGTACAAAGGGCAGCCTGCAGCAGCAAGAGACACAGAATGAGTGAGTGAGGAGGGTGATTGAGTGGAGTTCAACAGAGCTTTTTGGGACTGCTGTGGACTTCTTTGTGGGCAGGAAAAAGGCAGCAATGCACACAGGGCCCAGGCACAAGGAGCAGCCTGTGAGGTGGAAGAAACAAGAATGAGCAGGTGAGAGGGGAATGAAGAGTGAGCTCAATGGAGCTGTATTGTGACTGCTGCAGATTTCTTTATGGGCAGAAAGGGCAGCAACACAAGCAGGAGCACAGTACAAAAGGGCAGCCTGCAGCGCTGGCAGATACGGAATGAGCGAGTGAGACAGGGGGAGAGAGTGAGGCGAATGAAGCTGTGGCGGGACTGCTACAGATTTCTTTGTGGGAAGAAAAAAATACCAACAGATGCAGATGCCCAGCACAAAAGGGCAGCATGCAGCGCCAGGAGAAACAGAATGAGCAAGTGAGACAGGGGGAGTGAGCGACCTCAGTGGAGCTCTGTCAGGACAGCTGCGGATTTCTTTGTGGGCAGCAAAAGGTGCCGACGCAGGCAGGATCCCAGTACAAAAGGGCAGCCTGCAGCTTTGGGAGAAACAGAATGAGCGAGTGGGGGGGGGGTGAGCGAGCTCAACGGCGGTCTATCGTGACTGCTGTGGATTTCTTTGTGTGCAGAAAAAGGCGGCAACATAGGCAGAAGCCCAGTACGAAAGGCCAGCCTGCAGCCCCGGCAGAAATGGAGCGAGCGAGTGAGAGAGGGGGAATGAGCGGCCTCAACAGATCTGTGTCAGGACTACTGCACATGTCTTTGTGGGCAGACAAAGCTGGCAATGCAGGCAGGAACCCAGTAGAAAAGGGCAAACTGCAGCGCCGGGAGCCACGGAAGGAGCGAGTGAGGGAGGGGCAGTGAGAGCTCAACGGAGGTCTGTTTGGACTGCTGTGGGTTTCTTTGTGGGCAGGAAAAGGCAACAAAGCATGCAGGAGCCTAGTAGAAAAGGGCAGCCTGCAGCGCCAGGAGAAGCTGAATGAGCGAGTGAGATGGGGGAGTGAGCAACCTCAATGGAGCTCTGTTGGGACTGCTGCAGATTTCTTTGTGGGCAGGAAAAGGTGCCAATGCAGGCAGGGCCCAGTACAAAGACAACCTGCAGCGCTTGATAAACAGAATGAGTGAGTGAGAGAGGTGACCGAGGCTCAGCGAGGTATATCATGACTTCTGCAGATGTCTTTGTGGGCAGGAAATGGTGGCATTGCAAACAGGAGCCCAGTACAAAAGGCCAGCCTGCAGTGCTTGCAGAAACCGAATGAGCGAGTGAGAGAGGGGGAGTGAGCGAGCTCAACGGAGCTGTGCCGGGACTACTGCAGATGTCTTTGTGGGCAGAAAAAGCCACCAAAGCAGGCAGGAACCCAGTACAAAAGGGCAGTCTGCAGCAGCAAGAGACACGGAATGAGTGAGTGAGGGAGGGGGATTGAGTGAGTTCAACAGAGCTCTGTTGGGACTGCTGCAGACTTCTTTGTGGGCAGAAAAAAGGCAGCAATGCACACAGAGGCCCAGTACAAAAGGGCAGCCTGCAGTGGTGGAAGAAACAGAACGAATGAGTGAGAGAGGGGGAGTGAGTGAACGAGCTCAACGGAGCTGTGTTGTGACTGCTGCAGATGTCTTTGTGGGCAGAAAAGGGCGGCAACACGAGCAGGAGCCCAGTACAAATGGGCAGCCTGCAGCGCCGGCAGAAATGGAATGAACAAGTGAGACAGGGGGGTGGAGTGAGGCAATGGAGCTGTGATGGGACTGCTACAGATTTCTTTGTGGGCAGAAAAATGTCAACAGCAGCAGATGCCCAGTACAAATGGGCAGCCTGCAGCGCCGGCAGAAATGGAATGAGCAAGTGAGACAGGGGGAGTGAGTGAGGCGAATGGAGCTGTGATGGGACTGCTACAGATTTCTTTGTGGGCAGAAAAAAATGTCAACAGCAGCAGATGCCCAGTACAAAAGGGCAGCATGCAGCGCCAGGAGAAACAGAATGAGCAAGTGAGACAGGGGGAGTGATTGACCTCAGTGGATCTCTGTCAGAACAGCTGCGGATTTCTTTGTGGGTAGCAAAAGGTGCCAACGCAGGTAGGATCCCAGTACAAAAGGGCAGCCTGCAGCGCTGGGAGAAACAGAATGAGTGAGTGAGAGAGGGGGAGGGAGTGAACTCAATGGAGGTTTATCGTGACTGCTGTGGATTTCTTTGTGGGCAGAAAAAGGCAGCAACATAGGCAGAAGCCCAGTACAAAAGGCCAGCCTACAGCCCTGGCAGAAATGGAATGAGCGAGTGAGAGAGGGGGTGTGAGCGGCCTCAATAAATCTGTGTTAGGACTGCTGCACATGTCTTTGTTGGCAGACAAAGCTGGCATTGCAGGTAGGAACCCAGTATAAAAGGGCAAACTGCAGCGCCGTGAGACACGGAATGAGCGAGAGAGGGAGGGGGAGTGAGTGAGCTCAACGGAGCTCTGTTGGGACTGCAGTGGGTTTCTTTGTGGGCAGGAAAAAGGCAACAATGCATGCAGGGGCTGAGTACAAAAGGGCAGCCTGCAGTGGTGGGAGAAACAGATGAGCGAGTGATGGGGGAGTGAGCGAGCTCAACGGAGCTCTATCGTGACTACTGCGGATTTCTTTGTGGTTAGAAAAGGGTGGCAATGCAGGCAGGAGCCCAGTACACAAGGGCAGCCTGCAGCACCAGCAGAAACGAAACGAGAGAGTGAGAGAGCAGGAGTGAGTGAGGCCAACGGAGCTCTGTCAGGACTGCTGCATATTTCTTTGTGGGCAGAAAAAGATGCTGACAGCGGCAGGAGCCTAGTACAAAAGGGCAGCCTGCAGCGCCAGGAGAAGCAGAATGAGTGAGTGAGATGGGGGAGTGAACGACCTCAATGGAGCTCTGTCGGGACAGCTGCGGATTTCTTTGTTGGCAGGAAAAGGTGCCAACGCGGGCAGGAACCCAGTACAAAAGGACAGCCTGCAGTGCCAGGAGAGACTTCTGCAGATGTGTTTGTGGGCAGGAAAAGGCGCAATGCAAACAGGAGCTCAGTAAAAAGGACAGCCTGCAGCGCCAGCAGAAAGCGGAATGAGCGAATGAGAGAGGGAAGTGAGCAAGCTCAACGGAGCTGTGCTGGGACTGCTGCAGACATCTTTGTGGGCAGAAAAAGCCACCAACACAGGTAGAAACCCAGTACAAAAGGGCAGCCTGCAGCAGCGAGAGACACAGAATGAGCAAGTGAGGAGAGGGTTGAGTGGAGTTCAACAGAGCTCTGTTGGGACTGCTGCGGACTTCTTTGTGGGCAGGAAAAGGCAGCAATGCACACAAGGACCCAGTAGAAAAGGGCAGCCTGCAGCGGTGGAAGAAACAGAACGAATGAGTGAGGAGAGGGTGAGTGTGGCAGCTCAGCAGACTGTGTGTGACTGCTGCAGATTTCTTTGTGGGCAGAAAAAGGGCAGCAACACAAGCAGGAGCCCAGTACGAAAGGGCAGCCTGCAGCGCTGGCAGAAACAGAATGAGCGAGTGAGACAGGGGGAGTGAGTGAGGTGAATGGAGCTGTGGCGGGACTGCTACAGATTTCTTTGTGGGCAGAAAAAAATGCCAACAGAGGCAGATGCCCAGTGTAAAAGGGCAGCATGCAGCGCCAGGAGAAACAGAATGAGCAAGTGAGACAGGGGGAGTGATCGACCTCAGTGGAGCTCTGTCAGGACAGCTGCGGATTTCTTTGTGGGCAGCAAAAGGTGCCAACGTAGGCAGGATACCAGTACAAATGGGCAGCCTGCAGTGCTGGGAGAAACAGAACGAGTGAGTGAGAGAGGGGGAGTGAGCGAGCTCAACGGAGGTATATCGTGACTGCTGTGGATTTCTTTGTGGGCTGAAAAGGCGACAGCGGGCAGAAGCCCAGTCAAAAGGCCAGCCTGCAGCCCTGACAGAAATGGAACGAGCGAGTGAGAGAGGGGGAGTGAGACGACACAATGGATCTGTGTCAGGACTGCTGCACATGTCTTTGTGGACAGACAAAGCTGGCAATGCAGGCAGGAACGCAGTACAAAAGGGCAAACTGCAGCGCCGGGAGACACGGAACGAGTGAGTGAGGGAGGGGGAGTGAGTGAGCTCAACGGAGCTCTGTTGGGATTGCTGCAGATTTGTTTGTGGGCAGAAAAAAGCAGCAGTACACGAAGGGGTGCAGTAGAAAAGGGCACCTTGCAGCGGCGGAAGAAGCAGAACTAACGAGTGAGAGGGGGAGTGTGTGAACGAGCTCAACGGAGCTCTATTGTGACTGCTGCAGATTTCGCTGTGGCCAGAAGAAGGTGGCAATACAGGCAGGAGCCCAGTACAAAGGCAGCTTGCAGTGCAGACAGAAATGGAACCAGCGAGTGAGAGAGAGGAGGAGTGAGCAAGCTCAACAGAGCTCTGTCAGGACTGCTGCAGATTTCTTTGTGGGCAGAAAAAGATGCCAATGCAGGCAGAAGCCCAGTACAAAAGGGCAGCCTGCAACACCGGGAGAAACAGAATGAGTGAGTGAGACAGGGGGAGTGACCGAGCTCAATGGAGGTGTATCATGACTTCTACAGATGTCTTTGTGGGCAGGAAAAGGCGGCAATGCAAACAGGTGCCCAGTACAAAGGCCAGCCTGCAGCGTGGGAGAAACAGGGATGAGTGAGTGAGAGGTGGCGTGACCGGCTCAATGGAGGTGTATCATGACTTCTGCAGATGTCTTTGTGGGCAGGAAAAGGCAGCAATGCAAACAGGTGCCCAGTACAAAAGGCCAGCCTGGCGCCTGCAAGAAACAGGAATGAGGCAGTGAGAGAGGGGGAGTGAGCGACCTCAATGGAGCTGTGTCGGGACAGCTGCAGATTTATTTGTGGGCAGGAAAAGGTGCCAACGCAGGCAGGAGCCCAGTACAAAAGGACAGCCTGCAGCTGGGAGAAACAGGATGAGTGAGTAAGAGAGGGAGTGACCGAGCTCAATGGAGGTGTATCATGACTTCTGTAGATGTCTTTGTGGGCAGGAAAAGGCGGCAATGCAAACAGGTGCCCAGTACAAAAGAGCCAGCCTGCAGCGCCCGGCAGAAAGCGGAATGAGGCGAGTGAGGAGAGGAGTGAGTGAGCTCAACAGAGCTGTGCCGGGACTATGTAGATGTCTTTAGTGGTCAGAAAAAGCCACCAATGCAGGCAGGAACCCATTACAAAGGGCAGCCTGCAGCAGCAAGACACAGAATGAGTGAGTGAGGGAGGTGATTGAATGAGTTCAACAGGGCTCTTTTGGGACTGCTGTGGACTTCTTTGTGGGCAGAAAAAAGGCAGCAATGCACACAGGGGCCAAGTACAAAAGGGCAGCCTGCAACGGTGGAAGAAACAGAACGAACGAGTGAGAGAGGGGGAGTGAGTGAGAGAGCTCAGTGGAGCTGTATTGTGTCTGCTGCAGATTTCTTTGTGGGCAGAAAAGGGCAGCAACACAAGCAGGAGCCAAGTACAAAAGGGCAGCCTGCAGCACCGGCAGATCCGGAATGAGCAGAGTGAGACAGGGGAGTGAGGAGGCTGAATGAACCTGTGGGGGACTGCTACAGATCTTTGTGGGAAGAAAAAATACCAACAGAGGCAGATGCCCAGCACAAAAGGGCAGCATGCAGTGCCAGGAGAAACAGAATGAGCAAGTGGAGACAGGGGAATGATCGACCTCAGTGGAGCTCTGTCAGGACAGCTGCAGATTCCTTTGTGGGCAGCAAAAGCGTATAGCAGAGGCAGGATCCCAGTACAAAAGGGCAGCCTGCAGCTCTGGGAGAAACAGAATGAGCGAGTGAGGGGTGAGCAAGCTCAATGGCGGTCTATCGTGACTGCTGTGGATTTCTTTGTGTGCAGAAAAAGGCGGCAACATAGGCAGAAGCCCAGTACAAAAGGTCAGCCTGCAGCCCCGGCAGAAAAGGAACGAGCGAGTGAGAGAGGGGGAGTGAGCGGCCTCAACGGATCTGTGTCAGGACTGCTGCACATGTCTTTGTGGGCAGACAAAGCTGGCAATGCAGGCAGGAACCCAGTATAAAAGGGCAAACTGCAGCGCCGGGAGACACGGAACGAGCGAGTGAGGGAGGGGGAGTGAGAGGTCAACAGAGCTATGTTGGGACTGCTGTGGGTTTCTTTGTGGGCAGGAAAAGGCAACAAAACATGCAGGAGCCCAGTACAAATGGGCAGCCTGCAGCGCCAGGAGCAGCAGAATGAGCGAGTGAGATGGGGGAGTGAGCAACCTCAATGGAGGTCTGTCGGGACAGCTGCAGATTTCTTTGTGGGCAGGAAAAGGTGCCAACCCAGGCAGGAGCCCAGTACAAAAAGACAACCTGCAGCGCCGGGAGAAACAGAATGAGTGAGTGAGAGAGGAAGGGAGTGACCGAGCTCAACGGAGGTGTATCGTGACTTCTGCAGATGTCTTTGTGGGCAGGAAAAGGCGGCATTGCAAACAGGAGCCCAGTACAAAAGGCCAGCCTGCAGTGCTGGCAGAAACGGAATGAGCGAGTGAGAGAGGGGGAGTGTGCGAGCTCAACGGAGCTGTGCCGGGACTGCTGCAGATGTCTTTGTGGGCAGAAAAAGCCACCAATTCAGAGGCAGGAACCCAGTAGAAAAGGGAAGCCTGCAGCAGCGAGACACAGAATGAGCAAGTGAGGGAGGGGGATTGAGTGAGTTCAACAGAGCTCTGTTGGGACTGCTGCAGACTTCTTTGTGGGCAGGAAAAGGCAGCAATGCACACAGGGCCCAGTACAAAGCGGCAGCCTGCAGCGGTGGAAGAAACAGAACAAACGAGTGAGAGAGGGGGAGTGAGTGAGCTCAACGGAGCTGTGCCGGGACTGCTGCAGATGTCTTTGTGGGCAGAAAAGGGCGGCAATGCGAGCAGGAGCCCAGTACAAAAGGGCAGCCTGCAGCGCCGGCAGAAATGGAATGAGCAAGTAAGACAGGGGGCGTGAGTGAGGCGAATGGAGCTGTGGTGGGACTGCTACAGATTTCTTTGTGGGCAGAAAAAAATGTCAACAGCGGCAGATGCCCAGTACAAAAGGGCAGCATGCAGCGCCAGGAGAAACAGAATGAGCAAGTGAGACAGGAGGAGTGATCGACCTCAGTGGAGCTCTGTCAGAACAGCTGCGGATTTCTTTGTTGGTAGCAAAAGGTGGCAACGTAGGTAGGATCCCAGTACAAAGGGCAGCCTGCAGCGCTGGGAGAAACAGAATGAGCGAGTGAGAGAGGGGTTGACTGAACTCAATGGAGGTCTTTCGTGACTGCTGTGGATTTCTTTGTGGGCAGAAAAAGGCGGCAACGTGGGCAGAAGCCCAGTACAAAAGGCCAGCCTACAGCCCCGGCAGAAATGGAATGAACGAGTGAGAGAGGGGGTGTGAGCGGCCTCAATGAATCTGTGTTAGGACTGCTGCACATGTCTTTGTTGGCAGACAAAGCTGGCATTGCAGGTAGGAACCCAGTACAAAAGGGCAAACTGCAGCGCCGTGAGACACGGAATGAGCGAGAGAGGGAGGGGGAGTGAGTGAGCTCAACGGAGCTCTGTTGGGACTGCTGTGGGTTTCTTTGTGGGCAGGAAAAGGCAACAATGCATGCAGGGGCTGAGTACAAAAGGGCAGCCTGCAGTGGTGGGAGAAACAGATGAGCGAGTGGACGGGGAGTGAGCGAGCTCAACGGAGCTCTATTGTGACTACTGCGGATTTCTTTTGTGGGTAGAAAAGGGTAGCAATGCAGGCAGGAGCCCAGTACACAAGGGCAGCCTGCAGCACCAGCAGAAACGAAACGAGCGAGTGAGAGAGCGGGAGTGAGTGAGGCCAACGGAGCTCTGTCAGGACTGCTGCATATTTCTTTGTGGGCAGAAAAAGATGCTGACAGAGGCAGGAGCCTAGTACAAAAGCGCAGCCTGCAGCACCAGGAGAAGCAGAATGAGTGAGTGAGATGGGGCAGTGAGCGTCCTCAATGGAGCTCTGTCGGGACAGCTGCGGATTTCTTTGTTGGCAGGAAAAGGTGCCAACGCGGGCAGGAACCCAGTACAAAAGGCCAGCCTACAGCCCCGGCAGAAATGGAATGAACGAGTGAGAGAGGGGGTGTGAGCGGCCTCAATGAATCTGTGTTAGGACTGCTGCACATGTCTTTGTTGGCAGACAAAGCTGGCATTGCAGTAGGAACCCAGTATAAAAGGCAAACTGCAGCGGCGTGGAGACAATGAAATTGTAGAGAGGGAGGGGAGGGAGTGAGCTCAACGGAGAGCTCTGCTGGGACTGCTGTGGGTTTCTTTGTGGGCAGGAAAAAGGCAACAATGCATGCAGGGGCTGAGTACAAAGGGCTGCCTGCAGTGGTGGGAGAAACAGATGAGGCGAGTGAGGGGTGGCGAGCTCATGGAGCTCTATCGTGACTACTGCGGTTTCTTTGTGGGTAGAAAGGGTGGCAATGCAGGCAGGAGCACAGTACACAAGGGCAGCCTGCAGCACCAGCAGAAACGAAACGAGCGAGTGAGAGCGGAGTGAGTGAGGACCAACAGACTCTGTCAGGACTGCTGCATATTTCTTTGTGGGCAGAAAAAGATGCTGACAGAGGCAGGAGCCTAGTACAAAGGGCAGCCTGCAGCGCCAGGAGAAGCAGAATGAGTGAGTGAGATGGGAGTGAGCGACCTCAATGGAGCTCTGTCGGGACAGCTGCGGATTCTTTGTTGGCAGGAAAAGGTGCCAATGCGGGCAGGAACGCAGTACAAAAGGACAGCCTGCAGTGCCAGGAGAGACTTCTGCAGATGTCTTTGTGGGCAGAAAAAGACGGCAATGCAAACAGGAGCTCAGTACAAAAGGCCAACCTGCAGCGCCAGCAGAAATAGAATGAGTGAGTGAGAGAGGGGAAGTGAGCAAGCTCAACGGAGCTGTGCTGGGACTGCTACAGACATCTTTGTGGGCAGAAAAAGCCACCAACACAGGCAGAAACCCAGTAGGAAAGGGCAGCCTGCAGCAGCGAGAGACACAGAATGAGCAAGTGAGGGAGGGGGATTGAGTGAGTTCAACAGAGCTCTGTTGGGACTGCTGCGGACTTCTTTGTGGGCAGGAAAAAGGCAGCAATGCACACAGGGACCCAGTACAAAAGGGCAGCCTGCAGCGGTGGAAGAAACAGAACGAATGAGTGAGAGAGGGGGGTGAGTGAGCGAGGCTCACGGAGCTGTGTTGTGACTGCTGCAGATTTCTTTGTGGGCAGAAAGGGCAGCAACACAAGCAGGAGCCCAGTGAAGGCAGCCTGCAGCTGGCAGAAACAGAATAATCGAGTGAGACAGGGGGAGTGAGTGAGGTGAATGGAGCTGTGGCGGGACTACAGATTTCTTTGTGGGCAGAAAAAAATGCCAACAGAGGCAGATGCCCAGTGCAAGGGCAGCATGCAGCGCCAGGAGAAACAGAATGAGCAAGTGAGACAGGGGAGTGATCAACCTCAGTGGAGCTCTGTCAGGACAGCTGGGGTTCTTTGTGGGCAACAAAGGTGCCAAGTAGGCAGGATCCCAGTACAAATGGGCAGCCTGCAGTGCTGGGAGAAACAGAATGAGTGAGTGAGAGAGGGGGTGAGCGAGCTCAAGGAGGTATATCGTGACTGCTGTGGATTTCTTTGTGGGCAGAAAAAGGCAGCAACGCAGGCAGAAGCCCAGTACAAAAGGCCAGCCTGCAGCCCTGGCAGAAATGGAATGAGCGAGTGAGAGAGGGGGAGTGAGACGCCTCAATGGATCTGTGTCAGGACTGTTGCACATGTCTTTGTTGGCAGACAAAGCTGGCATTGCAGGTAGGAACCCAGTACAAAAGGGCAATCTGCAGCGCCGTGAGACACGGAATGAGCGAGAGAGGGAGGGGGAGTGAGTGAGCTCAACAGAGCTCTGTTGGGACTGCTGTGCGTTTCTTTGTGGGCAGGAAAAGGCAACAATGCATGCAGGGGCTGAGTACAAAAGGGCAGCCTGCAGTGGTGGGAGAAACAGATGAGCAGTGGTGGGGGGTGTGAGCTCAATGGAGCTCTATCGTGACTACTGCAGTTTCTTTGTGGGTAGAAAAGGGTGGTAATGCAGGCAGGAGCCCAGTACACAAGGGCAGCCTGCAGCACCAGCAGAAACGAAACGAGCGAGTGAGAGGCGGGGAGTGAGTGAGCCAGCAGAGCTCTGTCAGGACTGCTGCATATTTCTTTGTGGGCAGAAAAAGATGCTGACAGAGGCAGGAGCCTAGTACAAAAGCGCAGCCTGCAGCACCAGGAGAAGCAGAATGAGTGAGTGAGATGGGGCAGTGAGCGTCCTCAATGGAGCTCTGTCGGGACAGCTGCGGATTTCTTTGTTGGCAGGAAAAGGTGCCAACGCGGGCAGGAACCCAGTACAAAAGGACAGCCTGCAGTGCCAGGAGAGACTTCTGCAGATGTCTTTGTGGGCAGGAAAAGAGCGCAATGCAAACAGGAGCTCAGTACAAAAGGCCAGCCTACAGCGCCAGCAGAAACGGAATGAGTGAGTGAGAGAAGGGAAGTGAGCAAGCTCAACGGAGCTGTGCTGGGACTGCTGCAGACATCTTTGTGGGCAGAAAAAGCCACCAACACAGGCAGAAACCCAGTACAAAAGGGCAGCCTGCAGCAGCGAGAGACACAGAATGAGCAAGTGAGGAGGGATTGAGTGAGTTCAACAGAGCTCTGTTGGGACTGCTGCGGACTTCTTTGTGGGCAGGAAAAAGGCAGCAATGCACACAGGGACCCAGTGAAAAGGGCAGCCTGCAAGGTGGAAGAAACAGAACGAGCAGGTGAGAGAGGGGAGTGGTGGCCAGGCTCAGCGAAGACTGTGTTGTGACTACTGCAGATTTCTTTGTGGGCAGAAAAGGGCAGCAACACAAGCAGGAGCCCAGTACGAAAGGGCAGCCTGCAGCGCTGGCAGAAACAGAATGAGCGAGTGAGACAGGGGGAGTGAGTGAGGTGAATGGAGCTGTGGCGGGACTGCTACAGATTTCTTTGTGGGCAGAAAAAAATGCCAACAGAGGCTGATGCCCAGTGTAAATGGGCAGCATGCAGCGCCAGGAGAAACAGAATGAGCAAGTGAGACAGGGGGAGTGATCAACCTCAGTGGAGCTCTGTCAGGACAGCTGCGGATTTCTTTGTGGGCAGCAAAAGGTGCCAATGTAGGCAGGATCCCAGTACAAATGGGCAGCCTGCAGTGCTGGGAGGAAACAGAACAGAGTGAGTGAGAGGGGGAGTGAGCGAGCTCACGGAGGTATTCGTGACTGCTGTGGATTTCTTTGTGGGCAGAAAAAGGCGACGCGGGCAGAAGCCCAGTACAAGGCCAGCCTGCAGCCCTGGCAGAAATGGAGCGGCGAGTGAGAGGGGTAGTGAGGAGCCTCAATGGATCTGTGTCAGGACTGCTGCACATGTCTTTGTGGGCAGACAAAGCTGGCAATGCAGGCAGAGACCAGTACAAAAGGGGCAAACTGCAGCGCCCGGAGACACGGAACAGGTGAGTGAGGGAGGGGGGAGGAGTGAGTTCAACGACTCTGCTGGGATTGCTGCAGATTTGTTTGAGGGCAGAAAAAGGCAGCAGTACAATGAGGGCGCAGGAAAAGGGCACCTTGCAGCGCGGAAGAAACAGAACTAACGAGGAGAGGGGAGGTGAACGAGCTCAACGGAGCTCTATTGTGACTGCTACAGATTTCGCTGTGGCCAGAGGAAGGTGGCAATACAGGCAGGAGCCCAGTACAAAAGGGCAGCTTGCAGCGCAGACAGAAATGGAACCGGCGAGTGAGAGAGGGGGGGAGTGAGCGAGATCAACAGAGCTCTGTGAGGACTGCTGCAGATTTCTTTGTGGGCGGAAAAAGATGCCAATGCAGGCAGAAGCCCAGTACTAAAGGGCAGCCTGCAACACCGGGAGAAACAGAATGAGTGAGTGAGACAGGGGGAGTGACCGAGCTCAATGGAGGTGTATCATGACTTCTGCAGATGTCTTTGTGGGCAGGAAAAGGCGGCAATGCAAACAGGTGCCCAGTACAAAAGGCCAGCCTGCAGCGGTGGGAGAAACAGGATGAGTGAGTGAGAGAGGGGGAGTGACCGAGCTCAATGGAGGTGTATCATGACTTCTGCAGATGTCTTTGTGGGCAGGAAAATGCGGCAATGCAAACAGGTGCCCAGTACAAAAGGCCTGCCTGCAGCGCTGAGAGAAACAGGATGAGTGAGTGAGAGAGGGGATGACCGAGCTCAATGGAGGTCATGTCATGACTTCTGCAGATGTCTTTGTGGGCAGGAAAAAGGCGGCAATGCAAACAGGTGCCCAGTACAAGGCCAGCCTGCAGCGGCTTGAGAAAGCAGGAATGAGCGAGTGAGAGAGTGAGCGGCCTCAACGGATCTGTGTCAGGACTGCTGCACATGTCTTTGTGGGCAGACAAAGCTGGCAATGCAGGCAGGAACCCAGTACAAAGGGCAAACTGCAGCGCCCGGAGACACGGAATGACGAGTGAGGGAGGGAGTGAGGAAGCTCAACAGAGCTCTGTTGGGACTGTGGGTTTCTTTGTGGGTGGAAAAGGCAACAAAGCATGCAAGAGCCCAGTACAAACGGGCAGCCTGCAGCGCCAGGAGAAGCAGAATGAGCCGAGTGAGATGGGGAGTGAGCAACCTCAATGGAGCTCTGTCGGGACAGCTGCAGATTTCTTTGTGGGCAGGAAAAGGTTATAGCAGAGCAGGAGCCCAGTACAGAAAGACAACCTGCAGCCGGGAGAAACAGAATGAGTGAGTGAGAGAGAGGGGTGACCGAGCTCAACGGAGGTGTCGTGACTTCTGCAGATGTCTTTGTGGGCAGGAAAAGGCGGCATTGCAAACAGAGCCCAGTACAAAAAGGCCAGCCTGCAGTGCTGGCAGAAACAGAATGAGCGAGTGAGAGGGGTGTGCGAGCTCAACGGAGCTGTGCTGCCGACTGCTGCAGATGTCTTTGTGGGCAGAAAATACCCACGCAGGCAGCAGGAACCCAGTAGGCGAAGGGCAGCCTGCAGCAGCGAGAGACACAGAATGAGCGAGTGAGGGAGGGGGACTGAGTGAGTTCAACAGAGCTCTGTTGGGACTGCTGCAGACTTCTTTGTGGGCAGGAAAAAGGCAGCAATGCACACAGGGGCCCAGTACAAAAGGGCAGCCTGCAGCGGTGGAAGAAACAGAACGAACGAGTGAGCGAGGGGGAGTGAGCGAGCTCAATGGAGCTGTGCCGGGACTGCTGCAGATGTCTTTGTGGGCAGAAAAGGGCGGCAACGCGAGCAGGAGCCCAGTACAAAAGGGCAGCATGCAGCGCCGGCAGAAATGAAATGAGCAAGTGAGACAGGGGAGTGAGTGAGTGAATGGAGCTGTGGTGGGACTGCTACAGATTTCTTTGTGGGCAGAAAAATGTCAACAGCAGCAGATGCCCAGTACAAAAGGGCAGCATGCAGCGCCAGAAAAACAGAATGAGCAAGTGAGACAGGGGGGTGATCGACCTCAGTGGAGCTCTGTCAGTGACAACTCAGAGTTTCTTTGTGGGTAGCAAAGGTGCCAAAGCAGGTAGGATCCAGTACAAAGGGCAGCCTGCAGCTGGGAGAAACAGAGATGGCCAGTGAGAGAGGGGAGTGAGTGAAGTCAATGGAGGTCTGCTCGTGACTGCTGTGGATTTCTTTATGGGCAGAAAAGGCGGCAACATAGGCAGAAGCCCAGTACAAAGGCCAGCCTACAGCCCGGCAAGAAATGGAATGAGCGAGTGAGAGAGGGGTGTGGCGGCCTCAATGAATCTGTGTTGGGACTGCTGCACATGTCTTTGTTGGCAGACAAAGCTGGTATTGCAGTAGGAACCCAGTACAAAGAGCAATCTGCAGCGCCGTGAGACGGAATGAGCGAGAGAGGAGGGAGTGAGTGAGCTCAGCAGACTCTGTTGGGACTGCTGTGGGTTTCTTTGTGGGCAGGAAAAGACACAATGCATGCAGGGGCTGAGTACAAAGGGCAGCCTGCAGTGGTGGGAGAAACAGATGAGTGGTGGACGGGGGTGGGCGAGCTCAGCAGAGCTCTATCGTGATACTCGCAGTGATTTCTTTGTGGTTAGAAAAGGGTGGTAATAGGCAGGAGCCCAGTACACAAGGGCAGCCTGCAGCACCAGCAGAAACGAAACGAGCGAGTGAGAGAGCGGGAGTGAGTGAGGCCAACGGAACTCTGTCAGGACTGCTGCATATTTCTTTGTGGGCAGAAAAAGATGCTGACAGAGGCAGGAGCCTAGTACAAAAGCGCAGCCTGCAGCACCAGGAGAAGCAGAATGAGTGAGTGAGATGGGGCAGTGAGCGTCCTCAATGGAGCTCTGTCGGGACAGCTGCGGATTTCTTTGTTGGCAGGAAAAGGTGCCAACGCGGGCAGGAACCCAGTGCAAAAGGACAGCCTGCAGTGCCAGGAGAGACTTCTGCAGATGTCTTTGTGGGCAGGAAAAGGCGGCGAATGCAAACAGGTGCCCAGTACAAAAGGCCAGCCTGCAGCGCTGGCAGAAATGGAATGAGTGAGTGAGAGAGGGGGAGTGAGCAACCTCAATGGAGCTGTGTCAGGACAGCTGCAGATTTATTTGTGGGCAGGAAAAGGTGCCAACGCAGGCAGGAGCCCTGTACAAAAGGACAGCCTGCAGCTGGGAGAAACAGGATGAGTGAGTGAGAGGGAAGTGACCGAGAGCTCAGTGGAGGTGTATCATGACTTCTGTAGATGTCTTTGTGGGCAGGAAAAGGTGGCAATGCAAACAGGTGCCCAGTACAAAGGCCAGCCTGCAGCGCGGCAGAAATGGAATGGCCAGTGAGAGAGGGGGGTGGCGAGCTCATGAGCTGTGCGGGACTGCTGTAGATGTCTTTGTGGGCAGAAAGCCAACAATGCAGGCAGGAACCCATTACAAAGGGCAGCCTGCAGCAGCAAGAGACACAGAATGAGTGAGTGAGGGAGAATGAAGTTCAACAGAGCTCTTTGGGACTGCTGTGGACTTCTTTGTGGGCAGGAAAAAGGCAGCAATGCACACAGGGGCCCAGTACAAAAGGGCAGCCTGCAAGGTGGAAGAAACAGAACGAACAGGTGAGAGAGGGAGTGAGTGAGAGAGCTCAATGGAGCTGTATTGTGTCTGCTGCAGATTTCTTTGTGGGCAGAAAAGGGCAGCAACACAAGCAGGAGCCCAGTACAAAAGGGCAGCCTGCAGCGCCGGCAGATACGGAATGAGCGAGTGAGACAGGGGGAGTGAGTGAGGCGAATGAACATGTGGCGGGACTGCTACAGATTTCTTTGTGGGAAGAAAAAAATACCAACAGAGGCAGATGCCCAGCACAAAAGGGCAGCATGCAGCGCCAGGAGAAACAGAATGAGCAAGTGAGACAGGGGGAGTGATCGACCTCAGTGGAGCTCTGTCAGGACAGCTGCAGATTTCTTTGTGGGCAGCAAAAGGTGCCAATGCAGGCAGGATCCAAGTACAAAAGGGCAGCCTACAGCTCTGGGAGAAACAGAATGAGCAAGTGAGGGGGGGCGAGCGAGCTCAATGGCGGTCTATCGTGACTGCTGTGGATTTCTTTGTGGGCAGAAAAAGGCAACATAGGCAGAAGCCAGTCTGAAGGCCAGCCTGCAGCCCAGAAAAGAGCAGGCGAGTGAGAGAGGGGGGCGAGCGCCTCAACGGATCTGTGTCAGGACTGCTGCACATGTCTTTGTGGGCAGACAAAGCTGGCAATGCAGGCAGGAACCCAGTACAAAAGACAAACTTGCAGCCGGAGACCGGAGGCGAGTGAGTGAGGAGGGGAGTGAGTGAGCTCAACGGGACTCTGTTGGGACTGCTGCAGATTTGTTTGTGGGCGAAAAGAGGCAGCAGTGCACGCAGGGCCAAGTACAAAGGGCACCTGCAGCGTGGAAGAAACAGAACTAACAAGTGAGGGGAGTAGTGAATCCAGCTCAACGGAGCTCTATTGTGACTGCTGCAGATTTCGCTGTGGCCAGAAGAAGGTGGCAATACAGGTAGGAGCCCAGTACAAAAGGGCAGCTTGCAGCGCAGACAGAAATGGAACCAGCGAGTGAGAGAGAGGGAGTGAGTGAGCTCAACAGAGCTCTGTGAGGACTGCTGCAGATTTCTTTGTGGGCAAAAAAAGATGCCAATGCAGGCAGAAGCCCAGTACAAAGGGCAGACGCCTGGAGAATCCATGATGAGTGAGTGAGTGAAGAGATGGGAGAGTGAGCTCAGCAGAGCTCTATTGTGACTGCTGCAGTTTCTTTTGTGGGCAGAAAAAGGCAGCAACGAGGCAGGAGCTGGCCACAAAAAGGGCCAGCCTGCAGCCCTGGCAGAAACGGAATGAGCGAGTGAGAGAGGGGGAGTGAGCGACCTCAACGGAGATGTGTCGGGACTGCTGCACATATCTTTGTGGGCAGACAAAGCCTGCAATGCAGGCAGGAACCCCGTACAAAAGGGCAGCCTGCAGCAGTGGCAGACACAGCACGAGCGAGTGAGGGAGGGAGTGAGAATGAGCTCAACAGAGCTCTGTGGGACTGCTGTCGGTTTCTTTGTGGGCAGGAAAAGGCAACAAAGCATGCAGGAGCCCAGTACAAGCAGACACTGTTGGGACTGCTGCACAGATTTGTTAGTGGGCAGAAAAAGGCAGCAATACACTTGGGGCCCAGTACAAAGGTGCCTTGCAGCAGTGGAAGAAACAGAATGAACGAGTGAGAGAGGGGGGAGTAAGTGAACGAGCTCAACGGAGCTCTATTGTTACTGCTGCAGATTTCTCTGTGGCCAGAAGAAAGTGGCAATGCAGGCAGGAGCCCAGTACAAAAGGGCAGCCTGCAGCGCCAACAGAAGTGGAACAAGTGAGTGGGAGAGTGGGAGTGAGCGAGCTCAATGGGACTGCTGCAGATTTCTTTGTGGGCAGAAAAAGGTGCCAACAGAGGCAGGAGACCACTACAAAATGCCAGTCTGCAGCGCCAGGAGATACAGAATGAGCAAGTGAGACAGGCGGAGTGATCGACCTCAACAGAGCTCTGTCGGGACAGCTGTGGAGTTCTTTGTGGGCAGAAAAAGATGCCAGCGCAGGCAGAAGCCCAGTACAAAAGGGCAGCCTGCAGCACTGGGAGAAACACTATGAGCGAGTGAGAGGGGGGAGTGAGCCAGCTCAATGGAGCTCTATCGTGACTGCTGTGGATTTCTTTGTGGGCAGAAAAAGATGCCAGCGCAGGCAGAAGCCCAGTACAAAAGGGCAGCCTGCAGCACTGGGAGACACACACTGAGCGAGTGAGAGGGGGGAGTAAGCCAGCTCAATGGAGCTCTATCTTGACTGCTGTGGATTTCTTTGTGGGCAGAAAAAGGCAGCAATGCAGGCTGGAGCCCAGTACAAAAGGCCATCCTCCAGCGCCGGCAGAAACGGAATGAGTGAGTGAGAGAGAGGGAGTGAGTTTATTCAACAGACTTGTGTCAGCACTGCTGCAGAATTCTTTGTGGGCAGAAAAAGCTGCCAACAGAGGCAGGAGCACAGTACAAAAGGGCACCCTGCAGCGCCAGCAGAAACAGAATGAGCGAGTGAGAGAGGGGGAGTGACCCACCTCAACGGAGCTTTGTCAGGACAACTGCAGATTTCTTTGTGGGCGGCAAAATGTGCCAATGCAGGCAGAAGCCCAGTACAAAAGGGCAGCCTGCAGCACCGCGAGAAACACAATGAGCGAGTGAGAGAGGGGGAGTGAGCGAGTTCAACAGACCTCTATCATGACTGCTGCGGATTGCTTTGTGGGCAGAAAAAGGTGGCAATGCAGGCAGGAGCCCAGTACAAAAGGCCAGCCTGCAGCGCCGGCAGAAATGGAAAGAGCGAGTGAGGGGGAGTGAGCTAGCTCAATGGACCGGTGTCAGGACTGCTGCAGATTTCTTTGTGGGGAGAAAAAGCCGCCAACAGAGGCGGGAGCCCAATACATAAGGGCAGCCTGCAGTGCCAGCAGAAACAGAATGAGCGAGTGAGAGAGGGGCAGTGACCCACCTCAACTGAGCTCCTTCGGGACAGCTGCAGATTTCTTTGTGGACAGAAAAATGTGCCAACGCAGGCAGGAGCCCAATACAAAAGAGCAGCCTGTAGCACCAGGAGAAACAGAATGAGCGCGTGACACAGGGGCAGTGAGTGAGCTCAACGGACCAACGCGATCAACATTTGGCATTGACAAATGCTTGTTTAAACAGTTTCTCTACCTCCGGGTTTGGAAGCTCCATAGAAACAGTGATATTAGAAAAAAATGATTGCAGTCCCACATTTTACATATATTTCTGTGATAGCATCTCAGAGCTACAGACACACACACACACATATGCAGCTACCTGCCATTGGCCTTCTTGGCTGCCTAGTTCTGATTTTTGCTTCAATAATTCTGCAGTGCATATCTTATCAACTGCTTTCACCATTACACTACCTGAGTACAGCCCCATTGTTAGTTTTGTGTCCTGCTTTTTTTGTGTCTACCTGATTAATTCTAAGTCACCTTCTCTGGGTCAGCTGTGATTGCAGCATCCTGCTGAAGTTTCAGACTGCATAGTTTACTCGGCTTGCTTGGACTACTATTTGTCTGTTGATCTTATTATTATGTTTTTCAATAGGGTATTCTAATTTTATTCTAGTTGGGTGCACCTTGTCTGCCTACTCCACTTCCTACTACAGTGATTCGGATTGTTTATTAGCTTGCCACTACGTGTACCTGTGCCTTATTTACTGCTATTTGTATCATAATTGTACTGGTTACACCCCTCCTGGGTTCTGTCTCAGTTTGATCTTTTTTTTTCAATTAATATTTTATTTATTCACAAAGGAAGAGGAGGGGTAGGTACTTAAACCAAACAAGAGAAACACTGTGAAGACGGGGGTCGATACCAGTCCATTTACAGAAGAAAGGGTTCTGAAAGAACTAATAAAATTGAAGGTGGACAAAGCAATGGGGCCTGATGGGATTCACCCAAGAATTCTAAAAGAACTAAGGGTAGAACTAATGACACCGCTGACTACTCTCTTTAACAAATCGTGGGAGGATAGGTGGTACCTGAGGACTGGAGGAGGGCGGATGTGATTCCTCTTCACAAAAGTGGGAGCAGGACAGAGGTAGGAAACTACAGACCAGTTAGTTTGACCTCAGTGGTAGGTAAAATGGTGGAATCACTTCTGAAGGAAAGAATTGTTGAGTACCTAGAGGCCAGTGGGGCACAGGACCCAAGGCAGCATGGAGTCACGATGGGAAGGTCATGTCAGACAAATCTAATAGATTTCTTTGACTGGGTGACCAAAGTAGTAGACCAGGGAGGGGCTGTGGACATGGCTTACCTAGATTTTAGCAAGGCATTTGATACAATCCCACACAAAAGATTAATTCACAAGCTAGTCAGCCTTGGAGTGGGTCCCAAGGTGGTAGCCTGGATAAAAAATTGGCTAGACAACAGGACGCAAAGGGTAGTAGTAAATGGAGTCCACAGTGAAGCAAGGGTTACTAGCGGGGTACCGCAGGGTTCAGTACTGGGACCGGTCCTTTTTAATGTCTTTATAAGTGACATTGCAGAGGAACTGGAAGGAAAAGTATCTCTTTGCAGATGACACAAAGATCTGCAACAGGGTTAATACACCAGATGGAGTGGAAAGGATGAGAAGGGACTTGGCAAGGTTGGAGGAATGGTCAAATGTATGGCAGCTCAGATTCAATGCAAATAGGTGCAAGGTAATGCACCTGGGAAACAAAAACCCAGGGCAAGAGTACACAATGGGGGGTGAGATACTGACAACAGTAAAAATGGAAAGGGACCTGGGGGTAATTATATCAGATGACCTTAAGGTGGGCAAGCAATGTGAGAAGGCAGCAAGGAAGGCTGGGGGGATACTGGGATGCATAGGGAGAAGCATCAATAGTAGAAAACAGGAAGTTGTTATCCCTCTGTACAGACAGTTGGTGAGACCCCATCTGGAGTACTGTGTGCAGTTCTGGAGACTCCATCTCCACAAAAACATAGACAGAGTGGAGGCTGTCCAGAGGAGGGCCACCAAAATGGTGCAGGGTCTGCACCAGAAGACATATGAAGAAAGACTAAAGGAGCTTAATATGTATACCCTTGAGGAAAGGAGGGAGAGGGACATGATAGAAACTTTCAAGTACCTCAAGGGAATCAACAAAGTCCAAGAGGGTAGCATCTTTCAGAAAAAGAGATGTGCAAGAACAAGGGGGCACAATTTGAAGATTGAGGGGGGACGGCTCAGAGGTAATGTGAGGAAGTATTTTTTCACAGAGAGGGTTGTGGATGCATGGAACAGCCTCCCTGAGGAGGTTGTGGAGTCAAGAACAGTGGGGGAATTCAAGAATGCATGGGACAGACATAAGGCAGTCCTAGTGGGGGGTAGGAGGAAGTAAGCTGTTGGTTAACTAGGATCTGCAGCTTATCTGTTAAGTAGGAAAATGGGCAGACTAGGTGGGCCAAGCGGTCCTTATCTGCCGTCACATTCTATGTTTCTATGTTTCTATTGATCATTTTATACTATAATACACATGATCTTACAACAGTGATACCATTAGAACTCATTTCACCCAGCTGGAACACAAGTTTGCATGAATTACAGACTAAAGCCCGAGCAGAAGAATACATCCTCAGGTTGTAAGGGTCAGAATTATTCTGCTTATACAACCAAATATAGACCCTGAATCCCTACCATTTTAACAGAATGCAGTGTTGCAGCCATGCAGTATTCCTAATCCTCAACAGCCAAAAAAGATACACAATAACACAATAATATAAACTAACTACGCAAACATAAAAAACATGTAACTGGGAAGTAACAGAAGAAATCAAACACAGAAGATATTTATTTATATGGCAGAGTGCTGGATAATGGAAGTGCCCACCCATCTCGATTGGACACTAGACTT
This sequence comes from Neoceratodus forsteri, assembly GCA_016271365.2. Lineage (NCBI taxonomy): Eukaryota > Metazoa > Chordata > Ceratodontiformes > Ceratodontidae > Neoceratodus > Neoceratodus forsteri. The sequence continues at coordinate 243,846,960 of CM028134.1, forward strand.
ACAAATGCCTGCCAGGTATCATCGTGCTGAATGGGGCGAGGGTTAAATGAAAGAATATCACCAATTCATAAATCAGGAGCCATCCAAGAGGGACCAAATCACACAAAGAAATATCCCCTGCACTTAACTATTGAAGTGATAGGTAGATCCGGACAGATATGGGCCCCAAACATTCTCATACAGTACCCATTTACCTCCAGCTATATACAAAAGGTGCTCTAGGCCCACTAATTTATCATGCTGTCTTCCCAGTCATCTATGGTAGGGGTATTTTCAGACCTCCATTTCCAATATACCAATCACTTAGCCTCTGTAATGGCTGCCATGAATCATAGACGGAGGGGTTTATGCTGAATTGGGAGAGTATTAGTATTAACTTTGGACCATGAGGGAGGCATCCATGGGTACCCTACACTGCATAACATCTGATATTTGGACCTGCAACTGACTCACCCAGCCCCCCAATTTAGGACAACTCCAGAGGATATGTAACAATGTACCCTCAGAATGGTGACATTTCCAACAGTCGGATGTAGTTACCAGGTTCATCCTCTTTTTTTTTTTAATTATGCTTTATTCTCCCCCTACTGCCTGCCAACTCTGACTCCTTCAGAGCATCCAATGGGTCATCCTCCTGCTACCTGCTCACCGGAACCGACTTCCCAGTCCCCCATGGAGCTTCAGTCCCCCCCCCCCCGAGTGGGGATGAGGTGGAGTTCTAACTCCCGTAATCCTTCATTTTATCGGGTCTTGTGGAGGTGGCCGGTGAGCAGGGGCAAATTGGAGGCATGCTTCAGGAACACTGTTATCCCGGAGCTGGCAGGTGTATTTCCTGTTTTCTCCCTAATGCAGTGAAAACCCCTGATATCAAGGTGCTACACAGTGATCTCCACTGCGCTTCTGGCCACCCGTCCCCTCCAAATGGGGCTTGTGGTCTCCCCGAGCTTCCGCCGGAGGTCACACACAAGTGGCATGGGCTTCAGCCATCCCCCCACCCACCCTGGAGATGGCGAGCTGTTGTGGGATGCTCAAGCCGTTCTCCCCCGGCCGACCCTCCAGTGACCCGAGGTCACTCCCGAACCTGGGTTGCTGGTGTCGCAAGCGGAAATCCAACCGCTGCACCAGCGGGCCAGCTAGGTTCATCCTCTTTAGTTTGTCAGGCATTCTGTACCATAAATGCAGTGTCTTCTGCTGCATATGTCTCCTCCTGTATCCTGACAGTATCCATATGCATTGGACCAACAACAGGCCTAGTCTTCCTCTGTTAGTCGATATTCCAACTGTTTTTCCCACTGCATGTTTAGGCTATCAGTTGTGGGGTATATTCTTGCAGGAGACCTTTATAAATTTGCCCAATTTTGGAGACTTTTGAAAGGTGTTCCCCACCAGCTAATAGAATGTCATTCCATGAGCCCTCGCCGGTAATTTAAGTTAAGAGTCAAAATAGGAAGAAATAAGATGGAAAATTTGAATGCATCTCCACATATGAGATTGTGGTAAAGAAACCTGGGCTTAAGTGTTGTAAAGTCTTTAAATAGGCCAGAATCTAGGTTAAACAGGTCTGCTACACGACAGATGCCACTATTAGCCCATTTAAGCCAATATAGAGGATTACCCCAATTTTATCTTTGTTAAGTTTGCACAGGAAAGTTTCATTAACCTTTGCCTCTTTCTTTAACTGCTCACTAGTCTCAGCTACCCTTGGTATTGCTATATGGAGTTTCAGTACAGGATCCCAAGTCAGAATCCTGACCCTCAAAAGCCGACACAAAATCCTGGCAGCTGGAATCCTGGTGATGGAAAAATTCCAGTATGTGGTGATCGTGTGGTTTTGGAAGATGTTTATATATATATATATATATATATATATATATATATGTATGACAGGGAGTGCAGGAGGTGAAGCCTCTCATGAAAACTTCATTGAAATTTCACTTCTCTTATCTGCCATCATCGGGATTCCAGCTGTCAGGATTTCGGTGGTGGGCTTTTGAGGGTCAGGATTCTGACTGTCGAGATTCTGTACTATATCTCTATATTGGTAGTGTCTGAACAAGTTGCTCATTTCAGGTTGTCAGTCTAGCTCCTCATATCATGCTCCCTGTCCTGCACCTTTGCCCTCTCCTATTCCCCCTTCTAACCTCAATCTCTTCCCCTTCCACTCACTCTCCACCCTCCCCCTCCTGTTTCTTTCCCCTCCACTCATCTGCCTCACTCACTTCCTTTTCCCTCCCCTCCTCCCCTATCCACCCTAGAGTCCGTCAATCCCAATTCCTTAACCTGGAGTTCATCTTCTGTTCCCTTTCCCATTCCCACCCCTCCCCCTCCAGGTGACGTAAGTCCTATTCCATTCTATGCCTCCCTACTCTGCTTCTCCTCCATGCTGGTGATGTGGAACTCAACCCTGGTCCCTCTCCCCCTTTGTATTCCTAGAGGTCTTAGTATTTTCCACCTCAGTGCTAGGAACCTCCTCCCTAAATTAGTTTCTTCACTGTATCAGTTTTCCAACACTCTCCAGACCTACTCTGTATCATGTAATCCTAGGCTGTCTTCAAGGTTTCTGACTTGAACAGCCATCTGACTGCCATCTCTTCAGGCAGGACATTAGTAAGTGAGGGTGGTGGTGTTGCCCTATATATCTGCCAGAGCCTCACCTACACAATTACTTTCAGGGACACTGCACCCTCCTCCCATGAGTTTCTTCTTGCCAAGCTTTCATTTCCTTCCTCTTTAGCAATTTTTATTGGTGTTCTCAATGCTTCTCTGAGAATTTCTCCCTCCTCTCTGGTGGACTTACTCTCTATCCTCACCTGACATGCCTCTGCTGATGAGCTCATCCTCCTGGGGGAAGTTAACATTAATTAGTAGTCCCCTGCTTCCAGGCCAACCACCCACAGTACTGAGCTACTTAACCTCTCATGACTCTTTACTGAACCCACCCATCTCAATCCTCATTCATAAAATCATACCCTGCTGGACTGGGTTCTCACCTCACACCCGCACTGCATCATTGCAGCAGGTATATTGCTGGACACCGTCAGTGACCAATGCATATAATTTTGTGTCAGGAAAGTCTGGCTCCTCCCTCCTCCCCTTCCCTCCAAGTACATCTGGTTCAGATCCCTCTGGTCATTGAACAAAAGCTGTACTGAGTGGCGTGGATGCAACTGACTTGTCTCCCATGCTCTCCGCCCCCAGACATTGATATGACCAGCTCCCTTTTCCACTTTACTTTTATCTCTGTCTGGGACATGCATGCCTCCTCAGGAAATTCAGGGATAAATCCTCTCACCACCCCTGGATCTCTTATAATCTGATAGACATGTGCAAGTCCCTTGATCACCCTGGGCCAGGTATAAATTATCCTACTCCCTGTTGGACCTCCTCTCTTACAGGCCACTTAGGAACTCCTGCATAAAGACCATTCATACCATCAAGTCCCTTTATTTTAAGGCCAACCTCCAGAATAATCTTAACTCCACTGCCAAATTCTGGAAGTGATTCACTCTCATTTTGACCCACCAGCCCAGTCCTCTTCCCTGGTCCTCATGGTTAATGGCTCACCCGGTGTCTGACCCTCCCTCTGTTGTTGCTCACTTCAATGGGGGTTTTTCACCACTTGTTCTCTCCCCTCCCCCACCTTCTAGTTCTTCTCCTCTCCCTCCATCTCCTCCCTCTCCCCTACCTGACTCCCCCTTGGTGTTTGATTTTCTACCTGTCACTCCTCAGGAAACCCTACTTGCCCTTTTCTTACTCAACCCAGCCACATCTAGTCCAGATGGTTTGGATCCCACACTTCTTCATCTGTCAGCTTCTGCCATTGTCTTCCCACTTACTGACCTCCAAAACCTCTCCTTCACCCTTTGCACTGTACCTCAGTCTTGGAAGAATGCCAAGGTTCTCTCCCTCCACAAAGGGGGTGATCCCACCACCCCTGGCAACTTGCACCCTATCTCCCTCCTCCCCTCTCTTTCAAAGCTGTAGGAAAAACTGGTCTACTCATGGCTTGCAGACTTCCTCCACTCCTCCAACGTCTGCTCCCCCCTTCCAGTCTGACTTCAGGAACTAAGACTCCACCATCGCCTCTCTGCTTCAGGTCACTGATTCCATCCATTCTGAGGTGGATCAAAGGCACATCACACTGGCCATTTTGATCAATCTGGCCAAAGCCTTTGACTCAGTGTCCCATTCACTACTCCTGGAGAGGTTGAAATCTGCTGACCTCTCAGCCCCCACTGTCAACTGGTTTCATTCCTATCTCTTGGGCCATCAACAGTTGGTACAGGTAGGAGGTGCCCAGTCCCCACCCCTTCCTATCCAGGCCTGGGTCCTGCAGGGCTCCATTCTGGGTCCAATCCTATTGTCCATTTTCCTAAATGACCATCCCTCTGCCTTTGGCAACTTGCACATTCACATGTATGCAGATGACACAGTTCTCTCCACCTCCCTTCTGGTCCTTTGACTGCATCTGTGGAAATTTCACTCCAGCAAGACTTTCAGTGTTCTGCACTGGTTCCAGTCCATCCAACTTTGGGTCAAAACTAAAAAACAAACAAAAAAAAAAAAAAACAGTGTTAATGACCTTTGGTACTAACCAGAAACTGGCCAGACTCTCCCCCCCTCCCTGTTTTCTCCACACTGGATGGCACTCCTCCTTAAAGTTGTCCCAGCTTTCAAATACCTCACTGGATGGCTAGATAACAGGCTTGACTACTTTGCCCACATTGATGCGATCCATGCCACATTTTTGCCCTGAACTCAGTGCCCTGCACTGCAATAAGGAATGCCTCTCTTCCCAGGCCTGCAGGTATCTGATTACCAAAATGGTTCTTCCGCTTTTCAATTATGCGGATGTCGTCTGTGGCCCTGCCTCCTCCTCATCCCTTGTCAGGTTGGAACCCTCTGCAATGCATTCTGCCACTTTGCTACCTACTCACCATCTCATACCCACCACTGTTCCCCATAATCCTCCCTATGCATCCTCCCGCTCCTCTCACGATGTCAATCCCACTGTACTTCCTTCATCTCTAAATACTGGTTTGTGTCCCTCCCCTCATACCTCTCCTCAGTTCTCTTCCCCATGCCCTCCTCCTCCTCCTCCTCCTTCTACTCCCTACAATCTAGGGACACACTTTCTTCCTCCCCCAACTTCACTCCTAAGCTGGGAAATCTGCATTCTCCTATTGCCTCCCCTTCCTCTGGAACTAGTTAACTTCCTCCATCCACCTCTCCACCTCCTCTCCATCTGTCAAGTGCCAGCTAAATGTCTCCCTACTACCCCCCTATCCTGCCACCCCTCTACCTGAGCCCCTTCCTAACCCTTCCCTGTGAATCTGTCCTCCCCTTACCATTCCTTTCCCCTAACCATGTGGTTTTGAACATTTCATGTGTAGTTTAATCAGCCTGTTTCAGCACTCCTCTCAAGGCACGGTCAATCTCTGCTCATTCAGTCACTAAGCACTTTTGATCATGACCAATTGCATGACTGATTTGCATGCAAATGTATTTTCTCTGTTATTTGCAACAATCTTGCTTTCATTTTTGTTCTGCACTCTGCTATTGCACTTTATTGTCATTATCATCATAACTGCATTACCTGACTTGCTGTAATCTTTGCAATGGTGTTCTCCACTTCCCCGGGTTGCACCTGGAAACATGCCTTGGCTCAGTGTGCTTCTCCTGGTAACCGATTTTGAAATCAATCAATCGATCAATCAATAAGTGAATAAATAAGTAACTAAATTTCACAACCAGCTCAAAGAATGGTGTATGGAGGAGGGCTTTGGATGCATAGGGGACTGGGGAATAGTCTGGGAGCAGAAATCCTTGTACCAGCAAGACAAGCAACATCTTTGTAGAGGGGGAATTAGGACACTTAGGGACAAGATAGAAGAGTATATATTGCACACAACTTGAATCTGAACTGAGCAGAGGGATTTCTATGGGACATGGAAACTTAAATTTTCCCAAGGAGGGGCTCTGCAGTCCCCCCATGTTATGGACATATCAGGTAGGGTTGACTTGGTAGGTAAGGGCAAGAACAGAGGGGAGGGATGTGAGGGCAGTATTACAGGAAGAAATGAGGATGTAAAGCGGCAGTGTAGAAGGCATGATAGTGAAGGGATTGGAGAACAGGCATAGGGGAAGTTCAGTGCATTGCCTAAGGGGGCAGAAAAACAGTGGAAAGGGGAAAGGGAAAGGGGAAATTGTTTAACCAGGAAAGGCATACTAAGCCGAAGCTTGTTTCCAGGTGTGAAATGGGAGCACAAGGAAGTTAATTGACTTGCTCAGGGTCACACAGTATGCAAGTGGGGGCTGTGGGATTCAAACCCAGGTCTCCAGGTTTGCAGCTCAGAGCCCTAGATCTCTGCACTATACTGCCTCCTTGCAATGACACACATCATGCAGCATGGTGTCTATCAACTCCAGGAGACTGAGAAATAAGATGAATGACCTCCAGGCCATAGTAACTAAGGGGCCAAGTTGACCTAATGGCAATCACCAAGACCTGGCTATCCCTAAATCATGACTGGGATTGCTCTATTCTGGATTTCACCTCTAAAGAAAGGACTGGGTAGGGCAAAAGGGGAAGGGTTGGCACTTTACATCGTGGAATAGATCACGACCATAGGAGCGATATGGTGGAGGAGCACTGAGTAAAATGGGTACAGGTTCAAACAGTGGCAGGGAGATGAATAAGGGTGGGGGGTGGTGTGCAGGCCACAGAATCAGAGTGAAGCTATAGACCATGAGTTAGGTGGTGAGATCAGAAAGGCTTCAGTGTAAGGGGAAATGGTAATAGATGGTGGCTTCAACCAACTGGACATAAATTGGAGCATCCCTTCGGCCAGCAGCAGCTGAAGCCAAATGCTCCTGGATGCAGTCAGAGTTGGCTTTATAATCCAGGGGGTTATAGAACAGAACAGAGGTTGTGCCATCTTCGACTTAATACCGACAAACTGCAACCCCTGCCAGAGGCCTCAGCATGGCTGAGCTCCTGTGAAGCAGTGTCCTAATCATCACTCAGTATGGTTTCAACTCAATATGGAGAATGAAGACCTGAACACTAAGACACATGTTTTGGATTTCAAAATGGCTAACTTCAACCAAATTGGGGGAGAATCTGGGAATGCATCTGATTTATGAGGTGGAAATAATGGTCCGTTTTTCAAGATGGGATCTAGGTAATCACAAGTACCTGCCTGAAGCAGACAGCAAAAAGAGCAAGTGCAAGAAACCCCTCTGGTTCACAGTGGAGGTTATAAGTGCCATGAAGGCAAAAAAGAGCTTCCTTCAGGAAATATAGGAAGATCCAGTAGGAGGATGACAGGGAAGACTACCTGGAAATACTAAAACAGCTAGCAGGGAGGTAAGAAAAGCAAAGGCAAAGGTATCAAGGAAGGTGACAAGGCCTTTTTGGTACATCCAAGAAAAAAGGCTGACGTAGGAAGGTATGTCAAGCTGAGAAACAAGGCAGAGTGGGTGGAGGGGATTCACATGAAAGAGGTCATACTGCCATTGTACAAATCCATGGTGAGGTTACACCTGGAGTACTATCTGCAGTACTGAAACCCCTACCACAAAAAAAGACAACAACCTCCTGGTGGTGGTACAGAGAAGGACCAGGAAAATGACTCCGGGCCAGCAGGGGCTGTCGTATGAGCAGAAGCTGGAGAACCTTAATATGTACTAGCTCGTGGACCGAAGGAAACATGGGGACATCATAGAGACCTGTAAGTACCTCAAAGGTATTAACAAAGTTGACCCAGTAAACTTTTCAAGATCAGCAAAAATAAGAACATAAGGGGAGAGTTACAAACTGATAGGAGGTAGGAAAGAGGCCAGGAGGCATATCTTCATGGAGAGGGTGGTGGACGGGTGGAACAGGCTGCCAGAGGAGGTATGAATACTGTTGAGGGTTTCAAAAGGGGGTGGGACAAAGTCAAGAGGAGATAATAAATGTAATAAAAGATGCATAGGCAGACTCAATATACCATAGGACCTTCTTCTGCTGGCAAATTGGTATATTCATATGGTATGCACACATACACACATCACCACATGAAAAGAGCACAGCAATATAGTACTACATGCAGACAAGCGCATACACACACACACCACTTCATACAGATGGACACATATGAACACAACATACACAGACAAGTGCACACACACCAGCCATACATATAGACACACACACAGCAGTACATACAGGCATACACTCAGCAATACATACATAGACCCCACTACAAACACAGCACTACATACACAGACACTCACACAGATGTAAATCCACAGTATTAACAATACTAGATTGGCACATACACAGCACTGCACAGAGACATAAATACACACAACACTATGAATGTTTGTATGTATTGAATGTTGTATTGTCTGTATTTTAACTTTGTGATACTTGTATATAGCGATAGTCATTTGGCTCGCTTAAGTAAACTGAACTGAATATATAGCAGTACAGACTCAAATGCACATGCATAGCACTCTACACACAGATGAACACATGGCACTACATAGACAGTTGCATACACAGAGATGCACACATGATCACTACATACAGAAGCACGTACACACTACATAGGGTGCACACAGCCCTATTTGTGCACACACACACATACCCACACACACACACACACACACACACACACACAGACCAGACACACACTAGAGCAACAGGCACATAGACATACACACAGCACTGCATATACACATGCACACAGTACTACACATAGTGTAGACTTGCACACAGCAGTGTATATGCAGATCTGCACACACAGCACTATGTGCAGGTGCTCTGGCACAGCACTGCAGTACATACAGACACGTGCGCGCGTGCACACACACACACACGTAACCTGGACGCAGTGTCCTATAGGGCAACTACCCCTGCCTGGCCGGCCACACTAAGGTTGAGGGGGCCTAGGTTCCCATTACTGATTTCAAAGTGGTTCTTTCCCATAGATAACATAAAGGCACAGTGCCTCCACCCAGGGTATACTTTTACGTGGGCTAGAATAATACCTGGTACAACAGCCTGGGATGCTGTACTCACCCACAATACCATATAGTCACCCCGCACATGGATCAATAACCAAAACCCCACATTTCAACATTTTTGAATTAAAGTCTTATTCCGATAATATGCTCATGACACAAGATGTATAAAAACAAGTGAACAATTTATTTACAAGGGGTGAGAGTTAGGATGGGTGAATTGGAAGCAGAGGTTAAATATTTACATTGAGCTTGGATTGGTATTTTAAATTGGTATTCTTGGCATTGCAATCAAAATAATATTTTTGCATTTTAAAGTCAAACATTAATCACAGTGACCACCTACAAAACTCTAATGGTTTCAGAACCAACTGGGCTATCTAACTAGCCCTTAAAGAAAAAGCAGATTAACATCCTTCTTTAGATTACTTTAATAATCCTGGCTAATCATGGGAAAGCAATCTTTAAACTTTAACACTGTGGCTGACATTGCACACTAACGAATCTTGGGTTAACTATTTACAGTTGTCATAGGGTGGCAGAGGATGGCTCTGCCTACATCCATGGTTTAGAGAAGCGGTAGCTGAGGTGCAGGCAGAGCCTCGGTTGACCCCTTTCACCAGGCTCCTGCAGCTTGTAGGCTGGAATTTCTCAGCTTTGGAAATGGTGTTCTTCTTCTGGGCCTGCAGCCACATTAGGCACAGACCAGGTTGGGACGGGGCAGACACTTCAGACCCCCACGCCTAAGCTATGCCCCTCAAGGGGTAGCACATATGGCAGTGCACAACTAGTGCAATATCAGGATAACTCCCAGGCTGATCTGGAAAACAGTCTCTTCCTTGCATTTAGCACTTTTTATATTGAGCACATTCTGGTTGCTTTAAGTGGTCACAATCCCTTCAACCATGCGCCAGCATGACAGGCATGGTCCTTTTAGCTTTTAAGACACAGTCTCTTAACATGGGTGCTTTCCTCTAGGGCTAGGGAGGAACCAAATTTGCACAGTCCATGCATAGTCAGATTATTTTATTCACCAAAGCAGAAATGCAGGAACTTAAGGCATGTCTCCTCACCAATTTGCAGACAGAGCTTCAGGCATGGCTCCCAACCACTTTGACACTTTACTTGTTAGTAATTAACTTTCTCAGACACGTCTCAAAGCACAAATCACAATATCAAAGTCCCTCTTGGTTATGCTGGCACTTTTAGCTCCAGTTGGACATTTACAGAGTCCTCTCATGCAAAGCTAGGCAAAGCTCTGACCTCAGGATACTTTCTCCTTCATTCCTTTAGGCACACCTAAGCAGTCACATCAGGCATTTCACAAAACTGGACCATTCACGGTCACTCTTGCATTAGATTTCCACCCTATCTCAGGCGCTGATGAAACACAGGGTGCAGACAGAATGTGAGCACCACTTGGCCTTCTGGGCTTCTCAGCCCCAAGCAGATCTCCAAATATCATATACTTGTAAGTAGAAGTTTACTCATTTAGGTTAAGCACGTGGCTTTCCATTCTTTGAAGTCACAGGCTTCATCAGCTCTCTCACCGCTGAGGCAGAAATGATCATGCAGCCCTCTCACAACTGCGGGCAGACTTCTTGCAGCTCTCACACAGCTGAAGATAGTTCAGGTTTCTTCCCCACATTTTCCAGAATGTGGAAAGGCAACTGCTAGCCCTGGGGAACAATATCTGGCAACCCTCAGGCCAGCGACTCCAATTTCTTGTAGCCACTTTCTGTCAGGAGACAGATCCTCCTCCCCTGTGGAGGGGGTCCTGCTGAACACACTAGGCCCAATCTCTCTAGCTGGAGCCAGAGCCCCCTTCCTGTGGAGTGGTTCCTGCTGAACTGAACTCAGCCTGCAAAGTCCCTGGGTTTGGGAGCTCTCTGAGGCTCCTCACTGGCTGAATCCCAATGTCTGTGCCAAAAATGAATATTCATTAGGCCTCTTCGAAGTCTGATAGACACCCTGTTTGAACACCTAAATTTAGCCCATGATTTTCCCCCACAAGTCCTTGGCAGAGTCTCATAAGTCTCTGGCAAAGTCCTAAGAGTTCTGTCTGTAACATCCTGGCTTTCCGATTGGCTGACAGGCTGAAAATATGGCTACTAGTATCACAGTCCCCAAGCAGTCCAACAATGTCCCCAAATTCTAAGTCCTGGTGCAGCCAGGTTAGACATTTAATTTGAATCATAGCCCCACAGTTCAATAGCCCCTTAAGTGCCCTTTCCAACCCTGCCATTATTAAACATTTATGTGAAGTCTTACGCCTATTGTTGCCACTGAAATACAGTGTCTTTAGGCAGCAGACAGGCAGCTTATCCATATTTAAAGGGATCGCATGAATATTAATGAGCCCCACCTTTAGCACTTCTTGGTGCTTCTTATTTACAATTTAATGAGGGCTCTTCTGGCTCTTTTCTTAGGTCACCAGTCCCAACTGTGCCCCTGCTTGGACTGGGACCACCATACAACCATTCGCTTGACTGCAAATGCCATCAGTAGATGGAGCGCGATCCACGCATGCGCAAGCCGCTGGACCAACCTGGAAGCATATAAGAGGAAGAAGCTAGCAGATCCACTATTGCTCCAACAGCCCATCTTTGTCTGAAATTAGATGCAGGGGCTGTCTGGGGCTGAGGGCACAACACAGGACCCAAGCCAGGCAGTGAACAAACAGGGAAACATGGAGGGACACAACAGGAGGAACAGGCAGGCAAACAGGAGGCACTCAAGGGAGTGGGAGACACTGGACATTTAAGGTAAGCCCCCAGTTAGCCTTCCTGCTGTTTGCCCAATTGCCTCCCAACAGGTCAGCTCTTAGTTCTCCTGCCTGTGCTCACCGCTCAGTCACTTCAGTGGGGATTTATTATTATTTCATTTTTTATTATACAATCTTTGACTCAGTGGGCATTCTGTCACACCACATAGAATAAATAAAAAATAAAAATCCTTGAAGGGAAAGTACTGTCTGAGAGAGGGTTAGGCCAGGCAGGGTCCCTGAATCTCTGTGGGTAGCAGCAGCACCTGAAACATCATCCATTAGCCTAGGTGGTATGTGAAATATGTGTGTGTGTGTGTTTGTGTGTGTGTGTGTGTGTGCAATAAAATCTGCCAGCCAGTTATCACCAGTGCCACTTCTTGCATGCTGTCTGTGTGACACAACCCCCCCCCCAAGAAGTCAGTCATCTGTCATCTCCCTGTGCTCGGTGGGGTATATAGGCTTTGGCTCAGTAGGCAGAGCATTCCGTCACATCACATGGAATAAATAAAATGACAAAATGAATAAAATCCTTGAAGGGAAAGTACAGTACTGTGTCTGGTGAGGTTAGGTCAGGCAGGATCCTAAATCTCTGTGGGTAGCAGCAGTGCCTGCAGTATAGGCCCTTAGCCTAGGTGGTATGTGAAATAAATTCTGTGTGTGCGGTGTGTATGTCTGTGTGTAATAAAATCTGCATACTGTCTGTGTGACCACCCCCAAGTGAGTCATCTGTCATCTTCTCCCTGTGCTAGGTCAGTGGGTATATAGGCTTTGGCTCAGTGGGCAGGGTATTCCATCACATCATGGAATAAATAAATAAAAAAAATCCTTGAAGGGAAAGTACTGTGTCAGAGAAGGTTAGGTCAGGCAGGGTCCCTGAGTCTCTGTGGGTAGCAGCAGTGCCGGCAGCATCAGCCCTTAGCCTAGGTGGTGTGTGAAATAAATTCTGTCTGTGTATGAAATAAAATCTGCCAGCCAGTTAACAAGTACCATTTCTTGCATACTGTCTGTGTGACCGGCCCCCCAAAAAAGTCAGTCATCTGTCACCGTCCTCCCTGTGCTTGCTCGGTGGGGTATAAGCTTTGATTCAGTGGGCAGTGCAATCCATCACATCACGTGGAATAAATTTAAAAAAAAAAAAATTCTTGAAGGGAAAGTACTGTGTCAGAGAGGGTTTGTTTTTTTTTTGGTTTTGTTGAATTTTGTTGACTAGGTAAGCCGACTGGGCCTAGAAGTCCCTTTTTCAGGGGTGACCTGGGGGGGGGAATACAGATGGTAAGCAATTGAATTTGAACCAGATTAAGCTGTTGGTATTTTTAGTGAATGAGGGAAATTTGGCCAGGACACCGGGGAAATTCCCCTACTCGGTTACTGCAGGGTGGCCAGTAGGGGACAGGTCGTGCAAGATGGCGCGCGAGGTGGACCATGGCAGGAGAAGGAGGACGCCAGCAGAGTAGGAGAGGCCCTCGACTCCTACTCAATGTCATTTGAGGCTTCAGTTCAGGCATTTGTTAATGTGAACACAGATAAAGATCTTCAGGAGTCTGGGTTTAATGTGGAAACGCTATCCATGAAAGCGTTCCTGCTCCCTTTCAATTTGTTGCATCTGAGGTGGTTATAGAGTCTCCCAGAGTGGGAGCATCGGTCGTTGCAAAGGGAGTGCAACAGTCAACGAAGTGTGAGCTCTAATGCAGGGGATGCAATTATTTCAGCTGCGATCTCGAGGAACAGATCCTTGATTGCTGGTGTTTCCGAGACACATTTCAAGAGGCACCAGCAGGTCTCTCGCTGAAACTAATTTGCTGGGTAGCGGTGTCGACAGGAAGATGAGGAGTCCAGAAGCGTTCAGGTACTGTGTCCTTTGAAACATTGAGTAAAATGGAGCCGATTGTGGAAAGTCGAATAATTTGCAGTGTGTCGGGCGCTTCCCACACTCCTGTAGCCTTACACACTAATGCTGGCAGTAGTAACTGTATCTTGACTGTGCAGGCGCATAGCGCTGAAGGCAAAGTTTGTGATTCATTAGAAAGCGAGCATGGTTATGGAGAGCTGCATTACAATTCGGATACAGCAATACAGATTCCTTCACACACTGCTCTGGCTGGCAGACATGTAGTTGTTAATAGTGAGTGCCAACAGCCAGTAGAGCTGCGAGGGTTATTGGACATGGAGGAGTTTAAAGACTCTAAGACTGCTTCTTGTTCACCTGCTCCAGAGTTTAATATGCAGGATGGTGTTCCCTTAGATAAAGTGACTGGTTTTGTACTTAAACATAATAATAAGGATGAGTCCTTATTAAAATCTAATATTGTTTATCAATCTGCTGATGGCTTGCAAACAGGGGCAACAGTTTTTTTTTCCAAAAGGGAAAATGTTGGAGGGAAAAATGGTAAATTACAGTTGCAGGATACACAGGTGGATTTCACACCATTAAAAGGTGTTGGTATGCAGACTATTTGGTCACCAGAAAAAGCTTTGCAAGAGTCAGGATGGATACAGGCTGATACAGGAGTGTGGAAACCTGACCCTACCTGGTCTCAGGAGCTATCCCTTTCTCAACACTCCCCCAGAATGGGCTCCGGCAGATTTGCAGAAGAGAGGGAAGGGTACTGAAGAAAGTATACCTATAGAGAAGGATAATTCTGGCACCCCCTGTAGTTCTATGGGCCCTGATAACATCCCTTCTACTAAACTATTACAGAAATCACCATTACAGGAACCCTTACAGATTCCTGCAGCTGAGTCCATTGACCCCCCTCCTTTCCTAGGTTCGACTCAGAGGCCTTTGATGTCGGAGCTATTTTCAAACTCACACAGAGAAGCTGCTCCTAGGCGCAATGCAGTCCGTTTAAGAAATAAGGGGGGGTTAGAAATTAGGCCTGACAGGTATTATGTTGGGAAAACTTTGCTAAAAGATTCTTTGCATTTTTCTCCTCAGGATGTTTATGCCTTTATAAACATCTCTGTGGAGGATAATTATGATGTAAGTTTTCCGTTCCCAGCAAGCTCTTGACTTGTTCTGGATGAGGTATAATCAGGTTAAATTCTCCCCGATATGGACCCCCTTCATCGTTATACCTCTGTCCAAACCCTTAATTAAGTTTGTCACTGTTATGTTTCGTAATGAGGGGGTGTGGGTAGAGGACATAACTTACTGGTTGAAAAAGGTGTGAAGTTTTGAGTGAACCAGAACCCATTTTGGATACAGAGCTGTTTTGGACTGGTGGATGGAAGTACAAAATCAAACTGAGACAATCTGAGTCTGGGATAGAACACATACCCGAACTCTTTCCTGTTAGGGAAGGACAGAGGTGTGTGTTTCTATAGTCAGTCAGCCACACGCATGCTATAAGTGTGGAGCTAGAACACATCCTTCAAGCGTGTGTGATCAACCAAGATGTGACAACTGTGGGGAGGTGGGTCATTTAACTATGTTCTGTAACAATCAGTCTTGTTGTGACTTATGTGATTCTAAGGGTCATGTGTTTAAGGTTTGTCCTTGGGCTGCTCACAATACTGCGTCTAGTTCTAGTACTGAGGTTTATATCAAAAAAGCACAAGATGTTTCTGCACAAGTTACTCCTCTGTTAGGTGTTTCCCCCCCATCAGAGACAGCCCAGGCTAAAGTGCCCCTAGTCAGGAAACCAGTAGAGCCTAAAGTAGCATCAAATGATTCAGTTACAGAACAGGTTAAGAATAAGGAGGTAACTGTCAGCACTGCAGGGAAACAAGTGAAGACCTCCAATCAAGTTAATTTTATGAAAACTAATATGGGTCCCCAAAATTAATTTAGCCCCCAGTAGGGACATACAGAGGGGTTACTAAAGGTTGATAGCCCAATTGTAAAGAATGACTCCTTACCAGTAGCCCCACAAAGAAGATCAACTAGGAATTTGCATATAACCCCCCCCCTCAGTAGTACCCATAGAAACAAGTAATTCTTATGCAGCATTGTTTTCCTCTTGGGGTGACATGGAATTAGAGGTAGAGGATTCTGATTCTCAAAAATCTACGCTATCAACTAGATCCCAGATATTAGACAACTATAAAGATAAAAAAAAGAAAAAGAGGAAAAAATAAGGGTTTAGAACTATGGAAATGGGATTGAAGTTAACTTGGAGCTCGCTAAATATACACAGCTTATTGAATATAGGGGAAAAGGCAAGCCCTTTTCCATTATATTCATACATTTCCTTAAGTATGTTTAGTGCAGGAGACTTGGATGTATTCCATTGAACAATCAGTTGCCTTTAAAAGAGAATGGATTTGGGGCCCATCATTTTGGTCCTTTGGAGAGGAGGCGGCAGATGGGGTGGGAATATTATTTAATTCCTATGCTTTTCAGTTAGATAACTTAATTGACCTAATTCCTGGAAGAGCTTTAATAGTGGATGGCAAATGGATGAGTCACCGCTTCCGTTTTATTAACATTTATAACCCACAGACGAAATCTAGTAGAGTTACTTGCTTGAAAATGGTACAACCATTTTTATTTACTACATCCAGAGTACTTTGGGGAGGAGATTTTAATTGCCCAATTCCTTCGCTTACTAAAAAAAGCAGTACAAAGAAAGTATATTGCGACTCAAACGCCTTAAGTAAGATAATTAAAGATGCTAGTCTCATAATTTGCAATGACTCATCAAAACTAGAAGCTAGTTTTTCATTTCAAAAGGGGAAATCTTTCTCATTGATAGATCACATGCTGATTTCTCCAAACTTACAGATTGATTTCTTTAAAATAATTCCTTGTGAATTTTCAGACCATTCAGTTTTGTTAAGTTCCTTATTCTTTCTGATAAACAAGATAAGCGACAAGTGAGATGGAAATTGACAATACATTATTGGATCTTCCTATATCCAATTAGGTGTTAAAGCCTATTAAAAGCTAGATTATCTGTAGCCTTTTATACTCGGATATAGAGGAATGGTGGCAAGAGACTAAAGCTGACCTAAGAAATTGGTTTAAAACTGGAGATTGAAAATGTGAATTTTTACATTATCTAGGTTAAGGCAGCAATTACAAAGACTAATGACAATTGCCTATTCATCTAGGAGAGATTATTCTGATCAAATCTCTTCATTAAAAGGGGAAATGAGAGAATTTCAGTACAACAGAAGCAAAACCATGCAAGCAATACTAATTAATGGAGTCAAAAAGTCACCCATAGGAGACCCTTTTGAAATGTGTAAATTGGTTAAGGATTCTATGAAATTGGAGGAGTTGATGAAACCTGATGGTAGTTTGGCCAAATCTGTAGGTGAAATTCGGGAGGTAATTGTAGATTATTTTGATTCTTTAAGTTCTCATAAAATAATTTTTCAAACAGATATTGATAGTTATCTAAATCAGATAATGGTCCCAGTTAGTAAGGGTACAAAATCAGGGAAATGGGATCCGATTTCTCCAACAGAAATTTTGGAAGTTATCAGATCTCTTAAATTAAATATTTCACCAGGAATAGATGGCCTTTCCAATAACTTATATAAAAGTTTCCTGAAGAATTTAGTCAATGTTTATGTCCATTATTCCAGTCTTTTTAGATAATGAAGTAATTTTCCTCTGCTTACAGAAGGTTTACTAACTTATATATTTAAGTCAGGCGATAAGCAAGATATTGCAAATTGGAGGCCTATTACGCTTTTAAATACCGATTATAAAATTCTTGCTAGCATCCTAAATAACCATTTGAAGAAATTTGCAGGAGCGGTGATTTCCCAATATCAGTATTGTAATATGTCAGACAGGAAACTTCAGACAGCTTTGATGCTGATATGTAGACGTGATAGACTATCATGCAGAAATGGACTATCAGGTTGCCTGATTGTTGCTGATTTAGATAAAGCCTTTGACGGTTCATTTGCCATTTCTCTTTGTTACACTGAAGCATTACGGATACTGTTTCAATTAACAAATTTAATAGAAAGGTTATATAATAGAATAATAGTTTTTCCTTTGTTAAGGGTTATAGGGCAGAGGGATTTCAGCTAACCTCAGGGGTGTCCACTCAGCCCTTTACTTTATACTTTGCAATTGATCCTTCTTAAAAAGTGTTAGCTGCTCCAGGATGGAAAGGCGTTAATTTTAATAAAGACAGAAATTCACATTTAACAATACAGGCTTATGCTGATGACTTGGTAGTCTATCTAGAGAATAGCATATCCATTCCCTTTTCATAGCAGCTTTTGAGGATTATGCAAAAGTTTCAAAGCAAAACTTAAATAAAGAAAACAAAAGGTCTTTTCATCAGTGCAAATAGATTTGTGGAGGAATGGCATGAGGGTATTCATATTTCAAGGATTCCACTAAGAATTTTAGGGATTAAGTTTAGTTCTCAGAACATTCCTAGAGAAAATTGGGAAGAGGTAATTGGGAAAATTGAGAGAAAGGTGGGAAGATGGAAACAGTCTAGGTTACCAAAATAAAGAGGGTTCACATAATTAAACAGTTTCTACTTCCAATTTTACAGTTTGTAGCAATGATCTTACCCTTACCAGTAGTTCTAGAAACTAAAATCTATAGCATATTTTTCCAAATGCTTTGGGGCAGCCGATTGAACCCTGTTAAAAGGTGCTTTACTTATTTAAGGAAGAATAAGGGAGGTCTAGGGATGATAGATCCGGTGGTATATGCTCACGTATTTTTTATTTCCAATTCAATAAAAGAAGGTCTTTTAGCTGAGTTAAAATCAGAAGCTTCTTGGAACCTAAAGGTGATGGGGAAATACTATAGGAACTGGGTTATAACTGCTCCAAAACTTAATCGACATTTATATGTTCCGGAGCATTTTAAGTCAGTAGCTCAGAAATTGTTTAAATGGAAAATACAGAAACGGATGGTTTTGACATTTAATACAAAGCGATTGTATCATCACTTAATGACGACATTATATCCCCAAAGAGCCAGAATTTAAGAATTGTCCATTGGTTCTGAATCCAAGGGTGTTGGCACAACTTAACAACCCAAGGATGCCAAAGAATCAGTGGGAAACACAATGGTTAATTTTTTACGGAAAGTTAAATGTAAGAGGGAATGCGAAGTATAAGGTGACACAAGAAAGGCTATGCCCCCACTTAGAATGCATTAATACAGAGGAGACTATGGAGCATTTTCTATTAAACTGTTCTTATGCTTCAGGTCTATGGGTATATTTAGCAAAATTATGGGACTTTAAGTGGATGTTAAACATGACATATGAGTTTCTGATCTTTGGATGTGGCACAACTACCCAGTTAGGGTTTCACGACGAGACCCTAGCCTTATTTTTAGGTTGCCTGAGATACTACTTATGGCAAGCAAGAATTCAGTGGGTATTATGCCAAAGGAAATTGTCTTATTCTTGTGTAAGCAATTTAATTGTAAAGGAGTTAGTGAACATTTATATTCAGGATGCTAATAGAGTTAAGACAGAGACTTTAAGAAAATGGTGGAAAGGATTTTTACACTTTATTAAATATAAGTAGGATGAGGGTAGGGAAATCATAAGCCTTGTTGTTAAAGTTCCAGGAGATTGAGAAAAAGAAATACTTAGTTTATGATTTATCATTTATATCAAGAGTTACTTCATATTGTATTGTATTTATTGGTTGTAAAATTTTATTTTTCTTCTCCCCTTTCTTTGGATTTTTTTGTTGTTTAAATTTTGATTTCTGTGAACAAGTGAAGATGTATATGTTTATCTTCTAATAAAACACCCTACTCTTTTCGATAAGTGCCATGGGATCTTTAACATCCACCTGAACTACCACCAATCCAGGCAGATGGGACCTCAGTTTAACATCTCATTCGAAAGATGGCACCTCAGAAGTGCAGCACCCCTCTCATGCTGCACTACAGTACACAGCTAACTGGGAGTGGTGTGGTATGGGTGGAACAGTTCACCCCCTCTGCTGCTCAAAAAAAAAACCTGGCAGTCTGGCTCTGGCACTTCAGTCTCTTCTTGTTTCTTGACTCACTCACTTGCCCCCAGTCTCCAAGTTCCTACTCCCTCCTAAGCCTTATCTCTCTCAACTCCCCAATCCCTGACTCCCACACCCACACCGACCCAGTCCTCAGCTCTAATCCTCCCAGTCCTGAGTCCCTGACTCCCCACCCAAGTTTTCTTTTAGTTCTTTATATATATATATATATATATATATATGAAATTAAATTATTTCTTTTTTTTCTTAAGAGTCCGTGAGTCAACTTCTTTCTTGCCCAACAGGCAAACACAAGCAGCACAAACACAGAATCACTAAGCAGCCTGTAGCTCCTTATCCATCCTGTATTCCTCTGCACAGCTCCTAAGATAAACCATGTTGGTTGTTATAGCAAACCTAGTCAGGTGTCACCTTAGGAAAATGAACAGCTCGGCCATCCAATGAGGAACCAGAGTCTGGTCTCTGGTCCCTCCTGTGGTGTCCTCCTTCTCTAGTGCTTCTCGAGCCGCATTCCCATGATATAGTAGCTGCCGAACTGATCCAAGCAGCTGAAAGTGTTCAGAAGTCGTTCTTTTACAAACACTTCGGCATGTTGGGGTTGGTTCATATTTCTGATGAACTGGTTCGCCCATCCCTACTTATTATGGTGCTTGACTTGTCCAGTTGCTTTTTTTTGTTACAGATATTTAAATAGCCAGCTGATATGCAACATCATTTACACATTTCCACAGCTGGGTGGACTAAAGCACTTCAGTGCATGGGAATGGCAAAGTAGGTGTCTGGTTTGTGGCAACAAGAGGGCATTTAGTTATGGTAGCAATGGAGGCAGCTGTTTGGGGCTGTTGGGATGCCATCAACAATGGCAATAGAGGAATCCTGCTTGGAGCTACATGGTTACTTCCTCTGGTGGCAATGTAGTAGACAAGTTGGGGGAAATCTGGACACCACTGTTAGCAGTGGCAGTGTTGTGGGATGAGGTTGGCAGAAGGAAGAGCATGCAGAGGGATGGGTGGGTGTCTCTGGTCACAAAAATGGGCTGTGGTTCTACTCCCCAGCACTGTTGCAGCAGCCCTTGGTGGGCCAGGTAAGTACCATGTCCAGGCACACAGTCAGAGTTCAGGGTCTGGGGTACCAGTGGCAAGCACAATACAGCAAATGATGTTGAGCTTGTGGCATGTTTCCAGCACCAAAGGACTGCAGCATCGACTGTAGTGCTCCTGGGTAGGAGTGAATGTAAGCCTTCATGGTGGGGGTGGGGTTGGACTCATCCGGGAGGGTTGGTGGGAGGGAGAACATGCAGAGGGAGGGAGCAGGTGGCTTTTCACTGGGCTGGAAAGGGAGAGTTAGCAGGAGATAGAGCATGCAAATGGGGGAACAACTGACTTTTATTGGGACCAGTATAAGAGGGATGGTTGGCAGGAAGAAGAGCACGTGGAGGGAGGAAGTGACTGGGCGGGTTACTGGGACTAAAATGGGAGGGTTATTGGGTAGGAGACACACAGAGTGAGGGAGAGCCATGTTGCTCAGTACAGTTAAAAATAAAATGGCTGAGCTGCCCTTCCCCAGGAATGCCAGGTGGAGCACATATACAAAATCCCTGCACACAACCAAATGTCATCACTCTGGGAGTTTCTCACAGGTGCAACTGATGGCAAACGTGTTCAGCGGATTTTCAGCTTTCTATTTCCATGTTAAAGAGCGTCCTGAATTAAACAGTTCCTCACAGTCCCTCCCATTTTTGGGAAACTTCACAGAGTGATTAAAAAAGATGGGCTGTGGTGCTGCAACCCTCTAAAAATTTATATTAGAAAAAGGCTACATAATCCCCCCCAATCCACTGCAATTGGTTCTGTCCTTTCACACTTTTAATTTCCCTAGTCCTGCTCATGAGGCTTTTGGTTTTCTCTCTGGTAGAGCTCTGCTTGCACCTGCCCTCCCTAACTGGTCTCTTCTTTACAACTCAGTTCACCCATTGCTCACACTGCCTTCTGCTACTCCTACCTAGGCTGTAAACTCATCCTACCCCATAGCATTGCTATTAATCGCCCTGGACATTTCCCCCTCCTGTTCAATCATGCTGCAGTCTCACTGCCAGTTGCTGGCAGTCTGGTCTCTCTACCCCATCTGTTCTAACTTACCTTGCACCAGTCCACTGATCTCACCTCCTTTCTCATAGTCCTCCACACCCCCCTCCTGTCAACCCCCACCTAATAGATTCAGCCTTCAGCCAGTTGGTTGCCTTCCCCACTATCAATTTTCCTGTGTATCCTCTTCCTACCCCCTCATCATCACCCTGTGTCCTTCCTCCTTCTCCTTCCCCACCCTACCCTCCGCCTTTGTTATTCCATCACCTTCCTCCCTCCTCCCCTCCTGTTGGCCTCCTGCCTCCCCAGTACCCTTGGCCCCCAGTTCACTCCTCCATTCACCTTGCCTCTATCCATGGTCTGTTAAGGTCCCAGTCCCCTCCTTCTGTTCCCCACCCTACCCCTTCTTCAGAGGTTATTAACTCCATCTAAACTACTCATCACACTGCTACTGCTAACAGCTGGTGTTGTTAATTCAAATCCTGGCCTTTCCCAACCCCCACCACAAATCTTCCCAAGGGACTGAAACTAGCTCATCTAAACATCCGCAGCCTCCTCCCTAAGTAACCAACCTTCAATCTCTCATGCTAACCCTTAAACCGGACATATTAATTATTTCTGAATCATGGCTCTCCCCTAAAATCCCTGATGCTAGCATTTCTATCCCTGACTACTCCCTCATCTATCAAAACAGGCCCAGCAGGGGTGGAGGAGTGGCAATGTACCTTTCTCCCTCCATCCAGTATACAACTATACTTTCTATGTCTCTCCATCTGCTTTTGAATTAATCCTCATCAAACTCTCCCTCCCTTCTCTATTTCCATTTTCAAGCAGGTGTATACTGCTGCCCTAGCATCTCTCCTGTCTCTATTACCAGTCTCCTCACCACTCTTACATCTCATGCCACATCTGGTGAACTTTACATCTTAGGAGACTCCAACCTAACTGGCTTTCTCCTACCAACACTAAAACCTGTCACAACATTCCTCACTCAACCTGTCCCAGTTAATCACTGAGCCCCTGTTCAAACCCTAGAACCAACAATCATACTTCTCATTGACTGGGCTCTTATGTCATACCCTCACCAGATTATCAATGCAGGTATACTCCTGATGCCCTAAGTGACCACCACTTGATATACTGCATCCGCAAAATTCATCGACCTAAGGCACCCCCAAAACTCTACTGTTCTGATCCTTTAGGTCCCTGGACCATGATCCCCTGCTAAATGATCTGGCAACAATAGCTTGGTCTCCTATCCTTTCTACCTCCTGCATTGATACTGCTCTCAACTATTTCACCTCTAATTTCCTCGATACCTGGGACCTGCATGCTCCTCTAAGGAAATCCAGAGTGAAGGGTTCCATCTCCCATGGGTCACTGCAGAACTACTGGCCTGCATGTGTGCGTGATCAGGCATGGAAGCACCACAAGACCACAGGCTCCCTTCTGATCTGAGTAACTACCGCTTCCTCAGCAATGCTTGTACAAGGGCTAATCTTGCAAAGGCAAAGTACTTCACTCTTCCAAGAAAACATCAACCTCCTTCAAATTCTGGAAGGTAGTTCATGCTCTATTCTCCCTCCTTCACAACTCCCATACCTGTCCTCAATGTGAACTGTGTCTCCAGCTGAAAACCCTCTCTGTCTCTACAACACTTAACACCTTCTTTACCTCCTGTGCTGCCTCCTTACTCTCCTCCCTTCCACCTATCATCCTCCCTTCCTCTTCCTCCCCTTCCTCTCACTATCCACTCTCTTGCTCCTTCTCTCAAGTCTTCCCTGACTGACACACTCCAGGCCCTCCTGGCTCTGAACCTGGCTAAGGGTAACAGCTCTGATGATCAAGACCCCAGATTTCTCTTCCTGTCTGCCCCTGCTATTGCTTCCCCTCTTGCCTCCCTCCTCAACCTCTCCTTCTCCCTAGGCACTGTCTCGGCTGCATGGAAACATGCCACAGTTGTCCCTCTTCCTAAAGGTAGTGATCATTTTAATCTTGGAAATTACCATCTAGTTTCCTTGCTTCTTGTTCTTTCTAAGCTTCAGGAGCACATTGTTCTGTCTTAGCTCTCTCCCTACCTTAACTCCTCCTCATTTTTCACCCCCTTCCAGTCTGGGTTTCATAAATTTCACTCAACCATCATCTCCCTCCTAAAGCTTACTGACTCTATACTCTCAAGTATTGATCAGGGCCTTACCACCACAGCAATTTTTATCGACCTTGCCAAAGGGTTCAACACTGTATTGAACCCTCTCCTCCTCAATAAGCTTGCTGGTGCTGCACTATTGGACCTCACAGTAAGGTTCTGATCCTACCTACAAGATTGCAGCCTATCAATTAAGGTCAGTGACACTCTATCCCCTCCCCTCCCTATCAAGACCGGGTTCCCACAGGGCTCTGTCCTTGGTCCTCTATTCTTCTTCATTTTCTTAAATGACCTTCCCTCTGCCTGCACATCCATTTCAATTTATATGTATGTGACGATACAGTCCTGTAAACCAGACCCCTCCCTCCCTTCTGATGTGACAACCAGACTTCAGCTGGACTTCCATAATGTCCAGCAGTGGTTCTACTAAAATAAGCTGTTCCTGAATGCAAAAAAGACTGTCTCTATGACATTTTGCACAAGGCAGAGACTCCCTCGGCTCCCATTCCTCCAATCCTTCCACACCCTCGAAGGAACAATGATTGAGGACGTTACCTCCTTTAGGTACCTCAGGGTTTGGCTTGGCCAACACCTCGACTTCTCTGGCCATGTAGATGCCATCCACAAGAAACTGCACCCCAAGCTTGGTGCACTTTACAGAAACTGAGGCTGTATTCCACTGCAGGCATGCCAGGCTCTTGTCCAGAGAATTATCCTTCCCATTTTTGACTATGGTGACATTGTCTACAGTGCCATCCTTAAATCCTCTCTCTTTCCAGACTGGATACCCTCTTTCACTCCTTCTGCCATTTTTCCCTTGACTGTCCTCCCCACACTCACCACTGTGACCTCTATCAGTCCAGTTGCTTTCCCTCTCTCTCCAACAGGCGCCTTACCTACTGTGTCAAATTCACCACCAAGTACTGGTTTGGATCCCTACCCTCTTATCTAACCTATATCCTCTCTTCTTATGCTCATCTTCCCTATTCCCTTTGTAACCTTGGGCATCGTGCCTGTTCCCTCCTTTCAGGTCCTCTTCCATTGGCCAGTCAGTCTTCTTTACTGTTTTCCCAAGCTTTGAATGACCTCCTCTCGCTATCCACTCAGCCTCCTCCCTCCTCCTCTCCTCCTCTTCAGAGCCTTACCTCTCCTTCATGCTTCTGCTCCTAATCCCCTTTTCTCTAGGGCCTCAGCACATAACTTCCTGCACCCCCTCTCCATCGTGGTCCTATGTCATGTTGTAATGCAACACTTATCACTCCTGAGCATTGTTTTGCCATATTGTAATTTGCACTTTTATTGCACTTTTTATTGCCTTCTGTGTATGTTCTGCAAGATTATTCATTGCTTTGTATTGTAATGTATTGCTGGTTGGTAGTTTATATTGATTTTGTATACTCCCTCATCCCTCCCCCAGGATGCATCGGGAAATGAACAGCCCTACTCAGTATGCCTTTCCTGGTAAAGCGTTTTAAATAAATAAATAAATTACGGCGTGGCCTGGCTGTTCTGAAGATGGCTGCTTAATTCTGCTTCTCCCTGGGACTACCATCTATCATTGTCCATCCTCCTGATCCCAGATTGTCAGCGTTTACCAGCAAGTGGAATATAATTTTACTAACATCATAGCTCAACTCTGGTAAATTATTTTCTCTATATCATAACTCTGTAGCTAAAATTTTTCTGCATTTATACTGCTTCTCTGTGAAGGTCTACTACAATGGCTGAGCAGCTCTTGCAAAACAGCTCCCTCAGCAGAGTGGAAATTATGTTTCAACAGCTCATCTGTGAAATTAACGACTTAAAATAACATCTCAACAAAACATCACTAAATGCAAGTGTTAGACAAAAAAAATCAATGATGCTGGAGTTAAAGTTGCTCAAAATGAAAGTTCTATTAACATCCTGCAAGCCACCATCAGAGAGCAAGACAGAGTTATCAGAAGCCTACAAGATAAAATCGATGACATTGAAAACAGAAACAGATGCAATAACCTGAGACTTTTGGGTTTTCCTGAAAGTGCAGAACTCGGAGACACTAGTGCATTTCTATTACATGTGCTGCCAGCCCTGCTCAAACTCCCACCTGGTCCAGACCTTACTATTGAGAGATCACACCATACTTTAAGCCAGAGGCCTGTTCCAGATCAGAAACCTAGGCCTATCATTGCAAGATTCTTAAACTATGCCCACACTGAACTGATTATCAATAGAGCAAAATAAGTGGGAACGCTTACTTGGCAAGATCATAGAATTTCTATT
Source organism: Neoceratodus forsteri (assembly GCA_016271365.2). Lineage (NCBI taxonomy): Eukaryota > Metazoa > Chordata > Ceratodontiformes > Ceratodontidae > Neoceratodus > Neoceratodus forsteri. Next base: position 243,873,148 of record CM028134.1, read on the forward strand.
TTTAGAGACTTCTGTAAGGAACTCTCTAATAAGTGCAGAGCTTTCAATCCTATTAAAACTACCTTACACCAATGAGGGATCAAATTTGCTCTGCGCTATCCTGCCATCATGCGCCTGTTTCTGGGTGACTCAACCAAAAACTTCAACACTCCCGAAGCCTTGGCTGCATTTCTTGGTGAGCCCCAGCCTCCAACTGCCCCGTTTGGAAATACTGATGTGACCCCTTCTCCCACTGTCTCTGCAACTTCCCAATCAGACCAGCACACCCACATTATGGCTTCAAATCATGAACGCACTGAAAAACCGTATCTCTACAGGCTGATGCAGCACCTTCTGTCCAAATCTCAGCCTGCTTGCTAGACAAAAAGAACTTGAATCTACTTTCTTCTAAACATGCCTGTTGTGCAGATGCTACTCCTTCTAGGCCTACCTCTTAGCTTGAAGCGACATGTTGGCTTCACTACACCCCTAACCATCTCCAGTAAGTTTTCTTTACTACAAGAGGACTTAAAACTCATCTCAGGAAGACCTCCCGGAATCAGCTGTGGATCCTGTCAGCAATGACCTTGGAGATGCATTACAGGACGGCAGGTCTTCCGATTCCTTTTGGGCTGAATTGGTGACCAGCTCCCCTTTCAAATCGGCAGAGCCTCCTAAAAAGAAACGGAAGGGGATGCTCAAAAGAAATCGAACCTGTATATGATGCCTGGGCATGGTATATATTAGTACCTCGAGGTTAGTGCCTATTAACCTCGGCTCTCGATCACTATCAGAATTTGTCTGCCCTGCAACCACGCATTGCATTCTTGTGTGTAATCATTATCGCACTCCAGCTGGTTTGGAAAGCGATAAGCTGTACATCGTGGTTACAGGCTTCTGGTTTAATAGCATGTCATTATTTAGGCATCTCATTGTGACAGTCTTGGGTTTTCTATCTCAATGTAATGTCTGCTACATTATACATCCAGTTATTTCTGCATATATTACTCATACTGTCTTTTTTGGTATCCCTAATGTTGGGTTATGTTCTTCTTTTAAAGGGACAGTTCTTATATAATATTAGACTAATTCATATGGGCTCAATGATTTTCTATATTTATTTAGAGGTGTCTACCATCTTTTTTTATCAGTATGTCCTTCGTGCTTAACTAATTTGTGATCCAACATCACCCCACACATTTGTTATCATATATAAACATAAATTTACAGTATCTTGGGGTTATATTAATGAGGTCCTCAACTAGTTATTCCCTTCGTCCACTACTACATCCCAGACTAACATTTAACACTTTAATATTTTTCTCTAGCCTCCTTCCCACTCCAACCCACCTTTACCTAACTTTTAAATTCCCTTTTCTTTAACCATGGTATACCAACTTCTTGCACTGTTTTTTTATCTATCACTTAGTCTTCAGTTTTACCCTATAATTAGGCTTGCAGGCTATTTTCGAAGAGTCTCATCTTTATTATTTTACTCAATGTGCTGCAGTCAATAATAGATAGCACAGTCTGACTCGAAGCCCTTATGATATGGCTTTTTAAGCCTGTGTTGTAATCTTATAGCTGAGCTGGCTTGACCCTCTCAGGTCTTGAAATCTCACTATGTTAAAGCAACTCCTTCCTAGGGCAATTTTGGGTCTGTGCTACTTTTAAATACCTAGTACTTATCAATAATATATGCAGTACCCGAAGCCTGAACAAACTAGCTTTTATAAATGTCATATTGCCAGAATGACTACTTATTCCTGTTCAATACAAGACTTTCACCAGATTACCCCCATACAGTTTGGATCTTGTAATGCCTCGACACCCATAAATCCTTATACTATTTGGACCCTACTCACTCCATTTTACCTGAGCACTCCTCCTACATAAACACTTCTGCATCTAACATTGTGATTATGTGAGTAAGTACATAGTAGATGGCACAAGTATAGCTGTTCTTATAATTTTAGACTTAGCCAACCATGATTGCATACTGTTTGTATTGCCATAATAGTGTTTCAGCTCAGTTCTTTTTCCAGTGTAACTTAGGTTCAAGCTGTATTATTATGTCTGGGATTGCATATACTTTCTGTAATCCCCTTTCATATATGGTAAGATGTTCATGCCCCTGGAATTATTATGTTCACTTTAGGTTCTAGTCACAGTTATAACTTGATAGAAATAATTGTTTACAGTTTATATCTCGGGTTTAAGATAATTTTCTCTGAAGATTTACTTACAATTTATATGCTCTGTAGTATAGCGAGAGAGTCTTGGCAGTTTCACTGACTCATATCTTGCTATATTACCTAAAGACTTCATAGTGTGTTAGTATAACATGCATAGGTTTTGTTTAGTAACATATATATGTCTTGTTTCTATATTCTTTTAGTACCTCTCTTCCTTGTGAGACCCAATGGAAACATTCACCCAGGATTTAAGAATTTCCACAAACTAAATAGCCTGCATGCATTGGACTGTGCTAGCCCTCTCCCTTCTGAGTCTGTATCATCATCTAGCCCTTTCAATATGAGTCCCTTACTTCCTATTTGTGTTTTCATACTCATCTCCCCATTAACATGAGTGATCTAATTCTACATTCGTGGAATGTTAAAGGACTCAACTCACCTTGTAAATGAAAGCAAATACTTTCTTACCTCAAAAAGCATAAAACTCATATTGCTTTCTTACAAGAAACAAAACTTTTAATAGAGGATGTCTGCAGGCTCAGAAGGGATTGGGTCGGTCAAGTATATGCGTCCTTCTCTACTTCTAAAAAATGTGGGGGTGCTATTCTATTACATAAAGCCCTTAACTGGACCCTTATCAAATCCATCTTCGATTCAGATGGTGGATGGATTATAGCCCACTTAAATACCGCTGCAGGCCCCTTTCTGTTAGTCAACGTTTATGCCCCTAACTCTGATTCACCTGAATGCTTTCATAATATGGGCCAACAAATTATGAACAGTAACTTTAACAATTCTCCCATACTTGTAGGTGGGGATTTCAATTTAGCTTTGGAAGCACATTTAGACAGAAGTAACTCCTCGTGTGATTCCCACCCCAGAAGTATTTCTGCACTCTCAATGCTAATTAAAGACTTCGGTCTCACTGACATTTGGAGACTACACCATCTTAGACAGCGCGACTATACTTTTTACTCACCGCTTCATAAATCTTATAGCAGAATTGACTACTGGTTTTCTTCCCCATTCATCACTGAAAAAAATTATCGACACAACTATCCTCCTGATTACTATAACAGACCAATCTCCTATAAAATTACATCTTATTTGGGGCCCGCCCCATCTAAACCCCTTCCTGGCATCTAGACCCACTGTTATTGAAAGACCCCGATTTCTTACCTTGGATTATTTCCCAAATCCAAGAATTTCTTTCCTTTAACAACACTTCTGATGTATGTCAAGGTACCATCTGGGAAGCACTTAAAGCAACAGTTAGAGGGACAATTATAAGCTATGCAGCACACAATAAAAAACTAAGGGAACAGCAGTTGGCCGATTTAGAGAAATCTCTTAAAGAAAAAGAAACCCAATATTATAAAACAAAAAATTCAGAGAATAACTCACAACTTCACCTTGAAATTCTTCAGCTTAGAATTAAAATCAATGAATTAATATCCAGGAAAGCTGAACTCACCCTCCTTAGACTTAAACACCATTATTGGGAACAAGGGGATAAATGCGGGAAGCTTCTTGCTTATCAACTCAAGAATCAACAGATGGAGAGACATATTGCCAGTTTGAAAGATCCTTCAGGCAAAATCCATACAGATAATCCCTCCATTAACCATATTATGCAATCCTTCTACCAACAATTATACTGTCACCCCACTCCCCCACAACCTGAATATATACAACAATTTCTGGACAATTTACAATTACCACACCTCTCCCAACAAGATATGGCTTTGCTAGATGAACCCTTTTCCCTAAGAGAGATACAAGCAGTGCTAAATTCCCTTAAATCTGGTAAAGCTCCTGGGAGTGATGTTTTTTCTGTAGAGTTTTATAAACCCCTAGCTGACATCCTATGCCCCTTACTGTTTAAGGTCTTCAAAGAGGCATCTTCACAAGGTAAACTTCCCTATTCTATGACAGAAGCCATTATAACCATCCTACCAAAAAAATAAAGACCCGTCTCTCCCATCCAGTTACAGACCAATATCATTACTTAATACAGACGGGAAAATGTTTGCCAAAATATTAAATACTTGTTTAGAATCAATAATTTCGAAACTTGTCCACACCTCCCAAGCTGGATTTATCAAAAACAGAACTGGTTCTGATCATCTCCACTCATTATTTAATTTAATCTACAAAGCTATATCTCTTAAATCACCTGCCGCAGCTATAGCCATCGACTTTGAAAAGGCATTTGATTCTCTCAACTGGACTTATTTGTATCATGTTCTATCCCACTTTGGTGTCACTAATACATTTTGTACATGGATTCAATTACTATACACCCTCCCCGCTGCCCAGGTTCTTACTAACTCTACTCTGTCCTCATCCTTTCATCTGACAAGAGGTACCAGGTAAGGGTGCCCCATATCCCCCACTCTTTTTATTCTAGCTATGGAACCCCTATCAGCTGCTCTTCATCAATCCTCCATGATCCAAGGTATTCCTATTGGTAATTCCCATTTTACTTCACTATCCTATGCTGATGACCGCCTCATCCTACTTGAAAATCTTGAAATTTTGGGACCACCTTAATTAAGTTACTTAGCAACTTTACTTCACTTTCTGGGCTTGCTCTGAATCTAAACAAATTAAAAACAAAGCTATTAAACAATTTTTAACCCTTCTGTGAATATAATATTAGGTTTCCGTTAGGCCTCTCAGGTATCTCTTACCTTGGAATGCAAATCATCTCTAAATTAGACAAGATATGGGATGCCAATCTATCCCCATTATTAGCAAATATTAAAAACACTCTCAACAGATGAAAACTGCTTAATCTCTTTCAATGGAAAATCTCCACTATCAAGGTGTCAATAGCTCCCAAAATACTGTATCTATTTTCTAATATCTCTTTAACCCTCCTACTTTTTTTTATCAGACTTGATGATATAATTGGCAATTTTTTTGGAAGGCAAAATTCCCAGATTTAGTCATAACAAACTGCGTTCCTACTGGTCCAAAGGAGGGGCTTCAGGCTCCCCTGGTTCCAAGCATATTTTTGGGCCTTACGCACTGCCCAAACTGTCAAATGGTTTAATAAACCCAGCAATAAATCACCGTTGTGGGTCAATATGGAAACATCTCTATGTCTGGGCAATGTCACCACTTCCTTCATTTATAACCCTCTCCCCCCAATTTAAAATCTTACCCTACTATAGCATCATCCACATACTACTGAAAAATAATTCATAAATACCTTAAATCCAACCCAACCCCTCTCATATATGCCCCTGCTTGGGGGAACCACAACATCACTCTTGATAATCACCCAATGTTTTGCTGTAATTGGAAAAACAGAGGCATTTTTTTTCTTGGAGGATAAACTTATACCTCAGACTCTCAAATTAAAACCCTTTTCTGACCTGCACAAACAATAGAATCTTCCCCAGGACGATTTCTGGAAATTTTTACAGTTACACACAGCATGGAACCTTTATCTTCCTACTATTCCTCATCAATCTATATATGATACTTTTGTTTCTAAATGGATCAAAACAAACTCTAAATTAAATAGCATAATTTACAAACATATCAGAAATACAATTCCAGATCAATCTATCATTGCAAAAAATCAATGGAGTACCCTTTTAAATTATAACATAACCAATTCACAATGGTATAACTGCTGGCTAGCCTGCCATAAATCTTTCAAGGATAATCACATTTCACTCATACAAACCAAAATTCTACATCTATGGTACAGAACTCCTGAGATTTTGCAAAAAATGGGCTTAATGAACAACAATAAATGTTGGTGCTATAACTCCCCCAATGGCAATTTGTTACATATTTTATGGCATTGTCCTACCATGCACAATATTTGGTGTCATATTCATTTCTTTGCATGAAGGTGATTGGTCTATCCTTTGCTTAGATTCAAAACATTGCATACTTGGTATTTTCAATGCTCATTCATACAAAATATCCCATTCTCAGAATAGGTGGTTATCCCTACTATTCCTTCAAGTTAAATGCCTTATACTAATGCATTGGAGATCCAACATCATTCATTCCTACCCTCCCGGATATTCTTAAACAACTGTCTCAATATGCCATTCTTGATCGTATGGCACACCTAGCCTCTGACCGACTTAATTTATATAATAAATGCTGGCAGGACTATTTTAAATATTTAAACATGTCTACACATATCATCACTTAATCCATGGGTTGTTATATGTTCACATTGGAATCTCACTTCTAGCTCTTTTGTTCCTTTTTCATCTCCTCTCTATCTTTTTATCTCCTTTTCTTCTTCCCTTTCCCTCTTTATTCTTGTTTACTTTCTTAGATATTTTTCTCTTTTTTATGTTCTTCCTTCATACAATCTTACACATACTTGTATTAAATTACAGTATAATAGAAGTACAATCACGACTGCTCATAATTCTTGTTTGTATCTACTCCATTTTACCCCTTGAACCATAAATTGCCATATTTTCTATCAAAAAAAATAATAAATAAATAAATTATTAAATAAATAAACGAACAAGGAACACTGCAAGAGGAAGAAACACGATTATTTCAAATTATTCTGGAAAAGTTCCCTCTTAGCACACAGTATTGTGTGATAACCAGACAGTAGACTCAGTAATGGGACTGTAGGCTTATCTCTGTGTTCTGATTGGCTAAGACTACATCATGTCTGTAAAAAAAAAACAACCCTGCAGAATAGTTTCAGTTTCTCATAGATGCTCTGTAGTAAGAGGGCTTACAAATTGAGACTCATTTACAGATTAAAATCTACTTTTTAGTGCAATAATGACAGTAGCTATAGTGGTCAGAGGGTTTACTCTGTAATAACCAGATTAGGGAGACAATAAGCACCTCAGCCTTCAGCTCCAGTGTTTATTACTCCCTGGTCCAATTAGTACTTCATAAACCCTGACCTCTTTACTGTTATCGCTATAGTGAACAAAGAACAGTAGTGAGATTAAGGGCACTTCACGCAGACACAAACTTAAAAACGGTCAGATTTAGTTCTTATTAAACTTGAACCTTATATGACAAAATCTCAACCTCCCCAAATGTCATTTGACGTCTTCAGTTGTGATAAGCATACACACATAACTTACCCTAAACCGATAAAACTTGATGGCACAGGGGTGTATAATCAAATATGCATAATTACTGGTGGTGCCCTTTATCACATGGTTTTCAAGTCTCTCTCAAATGCCTTAATATCCTGAACAATGGTTATTACGGCATTTGCTTTATTCTGAGTTAGTCAAAATCACTGTGCAACATCATTGTCTCCTGTTCTGTAAGTGGGCGGGCTGAGCAGTTCCCAAAACATGGTGGTTCAATTTCCGCGCATACCAACGACCAGCTACAGCAATGGATGGTTTCCTCTATCATGAGTCTGTCCAACTTCCTTATTTATTTATGCTTTTTTTAAAATGTATCTGGTTGATCATGCTTTTTATATTATTAAAAGGTCTCTGGTTGATCCTGCTTTGTGCTGGGTTTGGATGGGAAACGGTGAGCTCAACCCAGTGTGATCACCAGAAGGAGTGTGCCTGATGTCTGAACCACAACTTAAACATGGTTGACCACTTTCATTAAAAGCAAAAAACACAAAAAAATGTCCTTATTGGACAGGGTGTGAGTGTATGTGTGTGCATGCGCCGCACGCGCATGTGTGTGTGTCTGCATATGTGTGTGTGTGTGTGTGACAGTCTGTATGTGTCTCTGTGTGTCACAGAACTCCCTGCACCAGTATTCATAAACAAGCATTTGTCAATGCCAAAAGTTTGCCGTAGATATAGCAGTTGTATACACTGGCCCGCATATTCAAAGGGGTTGTGCCTGGCGCAACAGAGTTATACCAAGCGCAACCCGCGTGTCACCAGTGCGATATTGAGAAGTCTGCCCAGTGCAACACAAGTCCTGATTTATGGGGGTGCAATGTAATCGTATGCAGAGCAGATGCAGGGGGTGTGCCCATGCATATGCGGCACATCTCGATATTCAGCCTGGGATGTGCAGCGCATATGCTGGCATAGCCCTGCATTGCGCTGCATAGGGGGGCTCAAAGTTGAGCCTGTGAAGAGTGGGAACAAATCCTGGCCACCCACAGGTGGGCTGCTGTATTGCATGGCATAACACAGTGGCTGCCAGCCGTGGGTGGCCATCTGCCCACCAGAACACAGTCACCAAGCACACATATAACTCTGTTGGTCTAGTGGCACTCCTTCCCACCCATGTCCCTGATGTTGGGTATCGATGTTATATACATCCCGGTGTCTAGTGGCCCCCTAGGTCCCGATTCCCTGATAAATGTAATAAAGACCAGCCCTGGTGGTCTAGTGGTCCCCTGTCACCTGATTCCCTGATATATGTAAAATGACCATCTCTGGTGATCTAGGTGGAACTCCCTGCCCATTGCCATGATCACGTGATCCTCCACAAATAAATGCCCTGGTGATCTAGTGGCAGCCTCACCCTCCCACCCACGCGGACCCTTGCCCACCCGCCACCCCCTGTCATCAGCAGGTGGCTGAAACCCTCCGCATACTGCCTTCCACTCACGAGATGACAGGTACAATATGGGCTGTAAGCCCATTGGTCCTCAGTGTGGACCAATGGGTTGACAGGGCATACTTAGTATTTAGTCCCAAATATGTGAATGAAGTCATTCACATATTTGGGACTGTCTAGTACAGAGGCCCTGCAAGCCCATTGGTCCACACTGGGGACCAATGGGCTTGCAGCCCATACTGTACCTGTCATTTGGCGGGTGGCTGGGGCATGGCGGGCAGGTTGTAGCCACCTGCCGATGATGGGGGAGCGGGTGGCAAGGGGTTTGGTGTGGTGGGGGGTGCCACTGGATCACCAGGGCATTTATTATGGAGGATTACAGCAATCATGGCAACAGGCAGGGGGTTTCACTAGACCACCAGGAACAGTCAGTTTTACATATATCACAGAATCGGGTGGGAGAGGGACCACTAGACCACCAGTGATGATCACGCTTACATATATCAGGGAATCGGTGGGAGGGGGCTGCTAGACCACTAGGGTTGGTCATTTATTACATTTAACAGGGAATTGGGGACTCAGGGGGCACTAGACTATCAGGGATTGTGTGTTAGGTGATCATGACTACGGGGTGGAGAATGCCCTGGGATCCCCAATGCACACGTCATGCTGTGAAGGGTGCCAGGCACAAGTTGCTGGACTGCCGTGCACAAAGCATGCAAATGGGGCCATAATGACAAGCAAATGGCCCCATTTGTGTCTTGCATATTTTATGGTCTCATTTGCATACCCCCTGCTGAATATCATGGGTGATGTGCCTAGCTCAACTGCACTTGTGCTGGCACATCCCCGCGCTCCCTATCTCTGGCTTGCATCGGTGCAGTGCCACTGTGCCATGCACAGTGTCTGTGCTGACCTTGCCATATTCAATGGTGCTGGCCATGGTGCATCACCATTGAACATCACCTGGCCCCGGCACCGGCGCATCCCAGTTGCGCTGCGCCAAGGCTTGCGCCACTGCCTGGCGCAGTCTGAATATCTGAGCTGCTGTGTTTTGCTGTTGTACATGCAATGTTTGTTATGTTCTCCCAGCGCTGGTTACTGTCATCAGGATTCTGAATCCCACAACCACGTTTGGACCCCAAGCAAGGCCCGCTTCACTACATCACTGCTCAGCCTGACCACATCCCTGCTCCACAACACTGCTCAGTCCTCAGCACACATAATAATAACAACACAATTGACAGCCAACCTAACTGACAGATTGAGCTAGAGAAAGAGGAGTGAGGGGTTAATGTTAAAAAAGATAGATGAGACAGAAGTTCTCTCCTGTTGTGCTCTTCTCTCTTACACACAAGGCATGAAAATATAATGGAATAACTAATTGTTAGCAGGTAACCCACCCCCCCACCATCTCTCTCTCTCTCTCTCTTTTTGGATGGCAGAAGTCAAAGATTTATTTTGCCATCCTGCCTTGCCTTGTAGACAAAGCCACAGTGAAGTCAGAGAGCAAAAATAAACTTTTATTTCAGATTTCAGGACTGTTAAATTTCTCATGCCCCCCGTAGTTTGTCTCTCTCTCCTTCTGGATGGCACATGTCAGAGATTTATTTTGCCAGCCTGCCCTTGACCTGTACACATAGCCAGATTGAAGCCAGGGAAAATAAACTTTATATGTGATTTCTGGGACTGTTAAATGTCTGTGCTCCCCCACAATGTCTCTCTCTCTCTCTTTTTCCTCTTGATGTCCACAAGCAAAGATTTTATTTTGCCAGCATGCCCTTGCCCTGTACCCACAGCCACACTGAAGCCAGGAAAAAACTACTTTTATTTGGAATTTCTGGAACTGTTAACACAACTCTCTCTATCTCTCTCTCTCTCTCTCTCTCCCTCTGGATGGCACAAGTCAAAGACTTATTTTACCAGCCTGTTCTTGCCCTGTACACACAGCCACTTTGAAGCCAGGAAAAGAATAAACTTTTTTGGGGATTTCTGGGACTGTTAAATTTCTCATGCCCCCCCCCATGCAATCTCTCTCTCTCTCTGTCCTCTGGATGGTACAAGTCAAAGATTTATTTTGCCAGGCTGCCCTTGACCTGTACACACAGGCACACTGAAACCAGTAGAAAAAATAAACTTTTATTTGGGATTTCTGGGACTATTAAATTTCTCGTGTGCCCCCCGCAATCTCTCTGTCTCTCTCTCTCTCTCTCTCTCTCTCCTCTGGATGGCACAAGTCAAAGATTTATTTTGCCAGTCTGCCCTTGCCATGTACACACCGCCACACTGTGCAATCTCTGTTTCTCTCTCTCTCTCTCCTCTGGATGGCATAAGTCAAAGATTTGTGTTGCCAGGCTGCCTTTGCCCTGTACACACAGCCACACTGAAGCTAGGAGAAAAATAAACTTTTATTTGGAATTTCTGGGACTGTTAAATTTGTTGTGCAAAGTAGAATGCCATTCCGTGCCACAGGTGCAAACACAGATTTTGAACAGCATTTGAAAAATGACACCTGTGACATACAAAAGCTCGGGCAATAAGAAGGCTATGTTGAAAATCTGGGTTGCAAATATTTAAGATGTCTGCAGTTACAAGTATAGTGCATTGAAATTGCAATGCATGGGCATAACTTTGTCATTTTTTTTCATATTTTGACCGCAAATGTTGAACATAGTCTTCTTATCACCCCACCTCATGAACCCTGTAGGTGAAAATGTTAAAATCTGTGGGAAAACAGCATTCTGCACCACAGGTTCAAAAACACATGTTGGGCAAGATGTGAAAAATGACAGCTGTACTGTTCATGAGATGGTGTGATAAATGGCTATATTGAAAATTTGGAATGAAAATATTGAAAATGACCAAAGTTATGCACGTGCATAGAAAACTCTGAATGCCCTCATGTAACTTGGGCTGTTTTAGTAGTTTTTCACCAGATTTTCAACATGGCCTTTTGGGACCTCACCTCATGAAGAGTGCCAGTGTTATTTCATTCATTGGTCACAAAGGTGATTTGCACAATGATTGTGCCATTCTGCACCACAGGTGCGAAACACATTCAGGCAAGATGTGAAGAATGACAGCTATACTGTTCATGTGGGGTGTGAAAAAATGTCAGTGTTGTGAATTTGGAGTGAAAATATTAAAACTGCTGAAGTTAGGGTGTGCATAGAAAATTTCAATGCCGCTTGTAATCAGCCATTTTTGGTGTTTTGCACCAAATTTTCAACATAGGCTTTTGGGATCCCACCTCATGAACACTGGCACTGTCATTTCATTATTCAGTCCCAAAAGATGATTCCATGCAGTGACTGCAAAATCACCTTTTGGGACCGAGTAACAAAATGAAAGTGCCAGTGTTCATGAGGCGTGGTCCCAAAAACCCCATGTTGAAAATTTGGTGCACAAATAATGAAAAATGGCAGAGATATCAACATAAGTTGAAAATGCCATTGACAGCCATTATACGGCACTTACTGTACCTTGATTCTTCAGTTTGCGGTTTGGCTTTGAAGAGTGCAGATGTGTCCTGATCCACAGAAGATGACAGCTGCCAACCTCTGATTATAAGTATGGTGCAAGGGTGTGTGGGGTGGTGGGTTGCTCAGTGGGAGGGCTGGGATAGGGGAGGGAGGGGATGGGGAGATAACAAGGACTGTTTTCTTTTGACAGGAAAAAGATGTCGGGGACCTTTTCTTTTTATACAGAGATGGATTACTGGAATATTTTGAGACACTGGGAGTGGGCTCCTCAGTGTCCCACAGTACTGAGAAGGGGGAGATCCTAGCACTGATATGGGGATTGGGCCCCCCCATTGTCAGGTTTAATGTGCAGGCAAGGGCAGAGGGAAACATTTCAGGACATGGAGTGGGCTCTCCAGTGTCCCACAGTACTGGGAAGGGGGGCTTCTAGCACTGACATAGGGACTGGGCCCCTTGTTGTCAGGTTTAATTCACAGGCAAGGGCAGAGTACTTTCCAAGGGGAGAAATGATTGAGGAGCCACACCACAGCTACAGATGAGCCCGATAAGCTGTATAATGGTGGGTGATGTGGGAGAGGGCAGCACAAAAGCAAGGAAGGAGAGCATTTGGACATCACTGATCAGCTGTTTGCTGGGTGGTGTTCATCCCGCACATCAAAGAAAAAGCCACCATATGATTGGCACTGCATTTTCTTCACAAGTAGAGGACGTTTCCACACATAAAAAAAAAAATCATGAAGTGTCACAATTAGCCTGCCTGATGACTGGTGTGGCACTGTCTCACCCCTTGCAGAGCACTCTGCACTGGACAGACAGTGCCACACCCCTCAAAAGGCAGTTATAGCAAGATGTTTGCTGCACATGCACACATGGTGAACTTAAAAATAATGTCTATTCAACTATGTTAAGGACTTTTTTACACGCCCTCGGTGTGTGATGACCTCATAAACCTCTCAAGCTGCACTTTCGAGGTTTATGAGGTCATCACACCTCAGGTGTGTAAAAGAATCCATAGCACACAGCTGCATAGCCATTATTCTCTATATACTAATCCGTACACAAATCGCTTATGCCTCCGATTCATACTCCATCCTGTTTGCTGCCCACACAGTTCTATCCCCCTGCATGACACTGTTGTATACCTTTGTCATTTGCACATTTTAGTTAATGACTAGGAGTCAGAAGGCAGAAAAATGCTGCCCCATAAAATGATGCTTGTATGTCTTGTGTACATGGCATATCTGCTCTTTGTCAGTGCTTGATGGAGCAGGTGGTGGCAATGTTATGTATCTGAGCTGTTAACAAGGATGCTTAATTATGCCAGGGCCATTTTCAGGCCAGTACATGCCCATTAAGCAAGCCTGTGTTTGTTCTGTAAAGCATCAGAACCATATTTGGAATTATAGTGGGGTCCCAGTCAACAGCAGCAAAACAAAATCTCCTCTGGTGCATCCAGAACTCAGAAACCCAAGATTCCTCTCAAAACTTGAATTTCAAGCCAGTCTGTTCTATATTATTAAGATGGACCTTTGACTCTTACAAGTCCCATACAGCTGAGACGTATTCAAAAGCTGAAATCATAATCTTGTGCTTGTGACATCACAATCTGTTGCCGTGGAAATGACTATGATGTCAGAAGCAGGGCATTATGACTGCAACTCTTGAACAGATGAACAGTAATGAAAAAATACAAGTTTTCTTGTAAATAACCACAGTAATAAAATAAATAAATGGACTGATGTTTTTGTAATGCAAGGAAATTGAGTGCATCTGATTCCAACTGTAACATTTTGCTAATAGCACAATCCGTCTTTAAAGAAAAATAGATATTGTCTCACTTGTACTGATGAGGATTTTAAATGGAGTGGTCCTATACTGTACCAGTAATGTAATGAGCACTGGCAATTGGTACTGATTGGCTGAAATTCCACAGAAAGATCCCCATAATTTGTAAGAAAACAATGCCAGTTTCTGTTTTAAAAAAGTTTTATTAAAACTCTGTAACTGAATATAGAATAATATTGTTTGACTCATACATAGTTATTTTTCTATTAAATGTAAAAATGTGTTTGTTAGGCTTTATCTCTGTGTGGAAGTGACAGAATAGGATGGGTAGGTACTTTCTATTTAGCCAATTGGCAAGCCCTGGAAAGCAAGTATTTCAAGGGTTTTCACAAATCAGCATGCTTGTATGGAATTTTATATCCAAGTGTGTAAATTCTTCTTTTTGAGCCACCAAACAAAACCTAGGTGACCAGATTTTCAAAATACGTTGACCCCAGCTCTACTGCACATCAGTGACCAAACACTGTAATTTAACATAGCAGCTCAGTCCTGTCTCCACAACTGCAGAAACAGCAGCATTGGACTCTTTGCCCTCGATCAATAGTGTTCGTTCACCAGAAGTAGTTATTTTAAAATATCAATTTTGTAGATGTACTGTATTAATCAATGGTTACTTACTCTGACTAATGGCCACGGACAGATTATTTACATGATGTCAAAATGAGTTGGGTTTTTATCACTAAAGTGCTATTTCATCCAGCTTTTAACATTTTTTTTCTGTTTTAATCATATAGCAGGCTACTGTTTGTTACTGATTTAGGTAACATTTATCATCTTGGTACATAATTCCATAACAAAGGGTGCTTATGTGGTGTCAGCTGAGGTCTTCATTATTTATCGACTTTTCTCCTAGAATCAGTCGTTAAATAAATGTTATAAAACAGTCACAAAGAACTAAAAAAAACATTAACAATAAAATATTGATGATGCCTTAACTTGAGAAGTATTTATTTGATAAACTGCTTAATGTCTCAAAACAGGCAATGGAAGATGTTCTACTATTCTGAGAAATATAGCAGAAGATAAAATATCTGTTTTGAAAGGAAAAATAAAAGCTTGTTATTATTTATTTGACATTACTTTAATTGATTTGAGCTTGAAAATCTACAGAGGTCCAGCATGATTGAAATGACAAAGAGCATGACGTGTGTAATCAGCAGCCTCTCGTTAACGATAATTGAAAGATCTGGTTGCTACTGTAGACTCTGAACATTACTTTGCTTCAGCATTTTCCCTTCAAAAACAAACACAAATACAAGAAAAGTTTAAAGGGAAGTAGGGCCATAGTTCTCACTGGTTTTCAGTGGTGCTTAACAATAACCTCTGACCCTCATTAAGATACACTGGAACATTCTGGCCTCTCTGGTGTAGAGAAAACTGTGGGAAATGTTCTTTTTTTCCTTAAAGATTTTGCTGACCTTGGGCAGTGCTGGGACAAAGTGCTTATGAGTTTCACATTTAGCCTTAAGAGTTTTAACAGAGCCTTTTACCTTCCAGGTTTCCAAAGAGGCCTCCAGGGAGAACTGCCAGGGACTTCAGTGAAACTGAGACTTTGCCAGGGAGGTAAAGACCTCAGACTGTAAACAGCTGTAAGTAATTACGGTTTACAAAGATGCAAGGACCAGCACAAGTCCTTATAGTTTCTGTTCAGAATTCATATTTGACCTCCATTTGAATTGTTTGACACGTCATTAGTGTCATGTAAGTTATTAATAAGATAGAGATTAGCATTTAGGGAGGTTGTAATGCATTTTGTTTTTACTTTTCTTCAAAACAAATGTGTACACACCTACACACACACACACACACACACACACACACACACACACTGTATATACATATATACATAGACATTGATGGCAGACAGAGGCTCTTGGCCCAACCATTCTGCCTTACCCTACCTATTTTGCCTGCCTTGTCCTAGTGGCAGCCCACCTCTTTGTTACCGTCCCCCTCTTTTTAACTAAACTCACATGCCTGTGCCACCCCTGGTTGAAGCTGCTGATTGATTTGACCTGTACCACTTACTCTGGCAGCTTGTTCAGCTTGCCCACAGGCCTCTCTGTGAAGAAATGCTTACTGACATCCTTTTTTCAGGGACATTGGTTTACCGGGATTGAGAAAGGGCATATTCCGTTTTGCACATTGTAAAAATGATATTGTCACTGGTGTCTGCTAAGCCAAAATCCAGTTTACGGTGTTTGGTTTTATGTACTTTATTTAACAATTTTAACTCTGCTAATCGCATTTTAGCAATTTTGACCTCCACTGTTACACATCCTTCCATCCTTGTACCAATTTAAAGTTATTTTAGGTACAAGATGTGATGGCAGCAGCAACACTACAGCCCCCGTCCCTAAGGTGTGATGGAAGCAGCACGACGGCCCCCATCCCTCTGGTGTGACAGAAGCAGCAGCAGTATGGCCCCCATCCCTTAGGTGTGATGGCAGCCGTACTACGGTTATCATTCCTCATGTGTGATGGCAGTATAGTATGGCCCCCATCCCTCAGGTGGGACAGCAGCAGGCCTACATTTCCCATCCACCAGTGGTGATGGCAGAAGCACTACCGGCCCCACCCCTTCGGTGTGATGGCAGTAGCAACAATGCATTATACATCCCTCTGGGTTGATGGCAGTAGTGACAGCACTATGATCCCCTTTCAACACTCACACCCCACATGCACAAGTTACAAATGACTTGATCTCTTTGCTTGTTAGAACTCAGATGTGAATTAATCTGAACCATCACCACTAAGGTGGACTACCTTTGTTTTTTCCTATCTATAATTTAACTGCCTGAACTGGATAGCTGCCTGTGACACCACTGACCAGGGTTAGGGAACAAACTTGGGTGTTGGAGGGCCAGCTGGAGGGTGAAGGCTTGAGTGTCCAATGACCACTCCCCTTCTCTTGAGAGGGAGGGTGGGTTCATGGCTCAGCATTTGCTGGCCCATGGTGGAGGCCAGAGGTGTGACAACACATCAGTCCTCACTGCGGGAGGAGTGTGACGGATGTCGGCTTGTGCCTTGGCATCACGTACCCTGTCAAGCTCTCAAGAAAATGGGAAAACACCCACTGGCCAACCGAAGGATGGCTGCTGGTCCCGCCATACACCAGAAGCCCCAGACATGTGTCCGTTCTGACCCCTGACATGCCCAGGATACACAGGAAGCTCTTTGGGGCAATTCTCCTCCCCTGGTAGCCTCCCACAGGGGTAGGGGCCCACTCAATGAAGGGTTACTTTGGGTTACCTGGTAGCACAGCAGTAAGGGTCAATGGATAGTGGGCGGGACTCAGCAGTGGTAGTAGGGGGCCTTGGCAGGCCTGAAAGAGTGGATGGCCAGGGGGTAGGAGGAGCAAAAAAAAACTGCTTGAATTTGCTTCTTTGAAATAAAGTGTTCTCACCTAAAAAATCCACAAGTGATTAGTGGGGGACCTTCAAATGGATTCATGCATCTTGCAGACATGTGGATGCTTTTTTTTCCCCTACTTGGTGTCCATTAAAAGGGTGTCTCCCAGTTTTCATGTCTTTGTTCAGTTGTAAATTGAGCACTACTCTGCCCACTAGCATCATACAGCCCCTGGGGTCTTACCTTCTGTATGTCATTGAATGTGCTTTCAAAATCCACTGGCCAAACATAAGTACTCTTAAATACTTAACATTTGCTTTTTGTTGAAGCAGTCTATCAGAAAACATTTTGTTGTCACAGAGACAGAACCAGCAGGTGGAAGAAAAGGTGCAAATGATCCAGTTCACCTAAATGGGGTGCTAACTGTGAAGTCTTTTCATAAGTAGTAAGGCAGTTTCTTCTTTGTGAACATACTTTCATTCAGACTAGTTTTCATTCAAACAACTGAGGATTTTGGATGGCCCTACTGATTATAAACTTGAATAAGTTAGTTGGTAACAGTGATCCTGCGTTTAGCAATCTACAACCTAGATGCTTATATGCAAAGAATACAATAAAAACCTGACTAAAATCTAAAAATAAGCTTATAAAACATATCTGAATATTTATCTTTACCTATACAAAATCATTGCAGCCCAAGAAAAACTCAAGTAAATTACATGGTACCCTGACTACTATTCTATGATGTAGTAAACATATATTGGTATTTTTTTTTATATTCTTTGTAAAGCAGGTAAGGCCCACTAGGCAGAACTGTCTGTTTTAAGGAGTGACCTAGAAGCACTTGGGAGGTTAAGTGACTTGCTTGGATGCAAGTGGAGGTTGTGGTACTCAAACCCCAAGTCTGCGGATATACCCAGTTCAATCACCATTTGTTACTCTAACCACTAAACATGGGTGGTTAAACTGAATGGCTGATTACACAAAGCAGTGGGTGATTTCTTACTGTTTCTATACGCAGCAAAGCAGAAAGAATGCAAAGCACAGCAGCATTCATTTTAAGATGCTGAAATCTGGGTCGGCCCGCTGGTGCTGCAGTAGTACTATTGCTTGCAATGCCAGTGACCCAGGGTCTGAAGCAAACTTGGGTTGCTGGAGGTCTGGCCAGGGGAGTAGGATTGAGCACCTGGGGGACTGCTGTCCTCCTCCGGGGAGGGTGGGCTGCAGGTCCTGCTTCTTTACCACCACCTGTGTGACCATGGGTGGTGGTGCAATGGTCCTGCAGAGTGATCAGGAGGGGAGGATGCTAGCCATGATCTGGAGCAGTGGCATGTCTCTATGTGACCTACCTCTTTGGATCTCTAGTGCCGGTGACCTCAGGGATAGAGACCAGAAAACCAGGAACAATCACCCCACATTGGCCACTGGCAGAAGGGACTCAGGTGCCCCAGATTTCATAACCAGGCTGCAAGAGGGACTCACTGGGCTGCCCAACACACACTAAGGGAGTATGGAGGGGTGACCTAGGGTCCCCTCCCTTCCCACCTGGGGGGTACAACCCAGGCAGGATAGGGGCAGGCCCACAGGAGCTCCTGAGCATTACCTGGGGATGAAGCTAAGGGATACCGATGCTGTGAGAAGGGGACATAGAAAGAGAAAATTAAAAAAATTTAAAAAGATACTGAAATCTTAGAGATTCTGTGCAGTGACATGCAATTTCCATGAGGCACCGGTACAAGAATTCAAAATCTGCAAACCAAGCAGGATTCCGTGACTGTTACCGGTGTTACCGGTTAAAATGGAAAACCAGGGTCCCTGTCCTTTTTGAATCACCCCATGCCAGCTTTAGTGAATTCCCTCTCATCCTTGTATTTGAACACAAACATAGAAACAGAAACTGACAGAAGATAAGGGCAGCTTGGCCCATCCAGTCTGTCCATTTTCATTGTGGTTGCTTTCGCCGAAGACCCATCTTGGTCTATGGCACTGTCTCTCCCACCCTCTTCATTTCCTTTATAATTCCCTTGTGCCTATCCGAGGCTTTTTTGAATCCCACCACTGTTTTTGCCTCCACTACCTTCACTAGAAGACTGTTCCAGGCATCCACCACTCTTTCTGTGAAGAAGTATTTCCTTACATCTCTCCTGAACCTAGCCCACTCCAGCTTCATATCATCACCCCTTGTTCTGGAGCACTCTTTCCTCTGAAGAATATCTCCCACCGGTACCTTATTCACCCCTATAAGGTATTTAAAGTCTCAATCATATTCGCCCTCTCCCTCCTGTCTTCCAGGGTATTGAGTTCCTTTAACCTCTCCTCATAGGGCCTTTGATGCAAATTCTGTACCATCTTGGTTGCCCTCCTCTGGACCACCTCTACTCTGTCTTTCCTGAGAAGTGGTCTCCAAAGTTGGACACAATACTCTAGGTGGGGTCTTACCAATGATCTATATAGAGGCAACACCACTTCCCTCTTCCTGCTAGTGATACCCCTACCTATACACCCCAGCATCCCTCTAGCTCTCCTGCTTGCTTTGTCACATTGTCTGGCCACGTTCAGGTCATCCAATACGATTATCCTGAGGTCACTTTCCCACTTGGTTATTGCAAGTATCTCTCACCCACCCCCAATTTTTACGCTACCCTTGGGTTTCTTCTGTGACCCAAGTGCATTATTTTGCACTTTTTTACTTTAAGCCTTAGTTGCCAAACATTTGACCACTGCTCCAGCCATTTTAGATCTCTTACCATCCTTTGCACCCCCCCCCGGAGTGTACACTCTGCTGCAGATCTTGGTGTTATCCGCAAAGAGGCAGACCTTCCCTTCCAGTTCCTCTGCTATATTGCTGATGATAACATTAAAGAGAAACTCCTACACAGCTGGAAAGTGAAGCAGCCACTGCAAAAACTCCCGATAACGGCTTTTAGCATTAAATGACATTTTTCATTTACCTGCTGCATTGCAATTTGAATTCCAAAAACCCGCTCTATCCATAATGGCTGCAGAACCGCAGGCAGCCATCTTGTGCACCCCGGGGGCTTCCACAGTGCAGGTTATGCTAATGAGGGCTACCGACTAATGATAGAGTTGGTAGCCCTCATTACATATGAATATACAAAATCGCCAGCAGATAAAGGCCTTATGGTCTAGCAAGTCTGCTCGATTGTGCAGCTAGCAGCCCTTATACTGCAGATTCCCTCCTCCCTCCCTCCAGTGACCTTCCCCTTACCCTGTCCCATCCCTTTTGAAGCAGCTCACTGTACTACAGGCTACCACTTCCTCTGGTAATGCATTCCACCCAGACACCACCATCTCCATTAAAAAGTATCTTTATTTCCCTCCTGAACCTTCACCTTCCAATCTCAGATGGTGCCCTTGAGCGTCCCTCCCCCCTCCTTAATTGGAAAAGCGCCTCTGTGCCCATCCTATTTATTCCCTTCATATACTTGAAGGTTTCAATCATGTCCCCTATCCCTCCTCTCCTCCAGAAAATACATGTTCAACTCCCTCAGCCTGCTCTCGTAGCCCCCTAGCCCCTGGATAATTTTTGTTGCCCTGCACTGCACCGCCTCCAGTAACCTAATGTCCTTCTTCAGGTACGGTCGCCAGAACTGCACGCAGTACTCCAGGTGTGGTCTAAACAGTGACCTATATAGCAGCAGGATCACCCCCCCCCCGAGGATATGCCTCTGGTAATACAACCCAGCATTCTGTTGGCCTTTGCAGCTGCCTTTCTACACTGTGCTGAGTTGTTCGCTGCTCCCATTATAATCACCCCCAAATTCTTCTTGGCTAGTTGAATCCCCCCTAGCAGGTTGCTCCTCCTTGGGTTTTTGCACTGAAGTGCAGCACCTTGCATTTCTTGCCATTGAACACCAGCTGCCAAGTGTCTGACTAGGCCTCCAATTTTGCCAGATCATCTTGCAACCCTGCCACCCTTGTAAGTCATCCACTACTGCTCTCATCTTAGTGTCATCTGCAAACAGACTGATCTTGCTCTTGATGCCTATTGAGATGTCTGCTATGAAGATCCTAAACAACACTGTCCCCAGTACAGAGCCCAGTGGCACCCCGCTTGTCCCCACCCTGTCAATGAGAACTCCCCTTCCACCACAACCCTCTGCTGTCTCCCTTGCAACCAGTACACTACCCATCCCACCATCTTCGGCCCCGCCTCTGTACCTTCCAGTTTACTTCCTAGCCTTCCATGCGGCATCAAGTTGAATGCCTTACTGAAATCCAGGTACAGGACATCCACTGCATGGCTCTTGTCCAACTGCCTGGTTACCCAGTCATAGTACTCCACCAGGCTGGTCTGACAGGAGCTGCCTGAGACAAACCCATGCTGTTTGCTGTCCTGTAGCCCTTTAGCCTCTAGGAGGGAAACCAGCCTCTCCTTCAGGATTGTTTCCATCAGCTTTCCTATGATGGATGTGAGACTTACTTGTCTGTAGTTCTCTGGCTCATCTATGGGACTGCTCTTGTAGAGGGTGACCATGTGCAACATCCTTCAGTCCTGAGGTACCTCCCTGAGTCCAGGAGGCATTGAATAGGTCTGCCAGAGGTTCTGCTAGGACTTCTGCCAGATCCCTTAACACCTGGGGTGTATGCCATCTGGCCCAGGCACCTTTTCTACCCTCAGTGCCCTCAAGCCTCCAGTATCCTACCCACTGGGATTTCCATCTCACCTCCACCCCCATGCCCCCCTCCCCTTGGGTACATCCCCTTTATCTGGTAAATACTAGGCAGAAGTACTCTTTTTTTCCAATTCTGTTTCTGCGCCTGACTCGGGGAACTATCTCTGGCTGCCCACTCACCGTCGACTCTACCTCCCTGCCTGGCTCCTTTTCCAGACCGCCCGGATCTGGCAAGTCCACTGGCTCTGACCTCCGATGGGGCCGCTGCCATCCTGTTGCTCCTATCTACAATCTGAGCTGCCAGCCGGGTCAGGGAGAGCCCTGGTCATGGAGCCCGGCTGTGGGAGTGTGGTCTTTCTGCCCTGGAGAAGCCATCGCCTATCCCCGAGTCAGTTTTTTTTTCTACTTGGTTGTTCCCTTCCCTGTCCCTCCCCGGAGCTCAGATGTGCATTGATGTCCTTTGACATCCGCCACAGCTCCACCCCAGCTTATGCTTCTGCCCCACTGGTACCTGGTGAGCCTTCTGACTAATGCCAGAGGTCAATCAGCAGCGGCATAGTCCCCGGAACCCTCCCTGGGAAGAGAGAGCAGTCCTCCAGATGCTCGATCCCTTCCCTCCCCTGTCGACCCCTGGTGGCCCGAGTTCATTCCCAAACCTGGGTCTCTGGCATGATACAAGGTGTGGCGTCCAGCACCTCAACCCTCAGCACCACCGGGCCAACAGAAGTATTCATTTAATGCTTCTGCCTTTTCTGCCCATTTCCACCCACTCCCAATCCCTCTTAATCCTTACTATTTGGTCCTTACAGCTCCTTTCCTCCCTGATGTACCTGAAAGTCCTTCTCCCCTCTCTGATGCCCTGTGCTAGCCTGGAGTTCCCTGGACACCTTAGCTGCGTGACTGCCATTGTCACCTCCCTCGACTCCTTCAGGTATTCCTCTCTGTCCTCCTCTCCCTGTGTTTTTGTACCTTCTAAATGTGGCTCTTTTTCTTCCTTACTTTTCCACGACCCCCCTGCTCTCCCAGCTAGGCTTCTTGTCCCTAGTCCTCTTACTATGGGCCCTTGTACATGTTGTGGTTGCCTCCTCAGTACCCAGTTTATTGACCTCCCACTTCTGGTTAATGTTCATATTTGAATGGATCCTGACCAGATACCCCGTACTATTTCCCCTCATCCTCCCAAAGTTAGCCCTCCTGAGGTCTAACACCCTTGTGCCTGTTCCTACTACCCCTTTCCCCATGTTTATCGTGAACCACACTGAGTGGTGGTCATTCCCCACCAGCGGTTCCTCCACCCCCAGCTCCCTCACAAACTCACCATTCACCAGCATGAGGTCTAGGGTGTACCCTAACCTGGTAGGCTTGTTGACCATATGCAATAGGAAGCTGTCCTGGAAGGTGTCCAGAAGTACCTGCTTCCTCCTGTTTGTGGTGGCTGGGGTACCCCAATCCACTCCTGGCAGGTTGAAGTCCCCCACAATCACTGTGTTGCCCCTCCCGCAGGTCCTTTTGATCTGTCCTGCTAGTTCCCTGTCTAACACTCAGTCTGAGAGGGTAACCTGTACACCACTCCCATCCTGTGGGTCCTATTTTTGGAGTCCTGGAGCTGATCCATAATGACTCCCGTTGCCCTCCTCCCTTCCTCTCTGACACACTTCAGTCCTTCCTTCTCATACAGCACCAACCTCCCCCTCCTTTCCCTTTTACCCTGTCCCTTCAAAATATCCTATAGCTTAGTACTGCCAGGTCCCATTCATGGCAATGGGTGGCCCATGTCTCGGTGATGGCCACCATGTCCACCTCCCCATCTGCCATGAGAGCCTGTAACTCTGCTGTTTTGTTCCCTAGACTGCTAGCATTCAAAGTTACCACCTCCACCCTGCCTCCTTCCCCCCTCTCTCTACTTACTCTCCCTTTCTAGCATCCCATCCTGACCTATCCCTAAGTCCCTTGCCACTGGTATGGGGGTAACCTCGTTCGGCTTCCCTACCTGTGGGTCATGCCTGACTCCTGCCCACTTGTCACACCCCTCTTCTAGTTTAAATTCTCATTGTTTGCCAAGTATTCCCCTAGTTTATGTTTCAAGACCCTCCTTCCCTCCTCACTTAAGTGTAGCCTGTCCTTGGCGGAGATCACTGCCCTCCCAGGTCCTTCCCACCCCCCCCGGCTCAGCACCTTTGGACTGACACCATTCTTATAAGCCACGTGTTAAATTCCTCGATCCTTGGCTTCCTTGTGCTCTCCTTGGGTACTGGAAGCACCTCTGAGGTTAATGATCTTCCTGCCTAATCACAAATCAGCCCCAGCTCATCAACCTCCTCTGGACTACATCTACCGTATTTCCTGCCAGGAATTTGTTCCCAACTGCAGAACTATGTGAGGTTCCTCCTACCCCTCTTAGCATACTTCAGAATGGATTGACCCACCCTTTCCACTGTCATGCCTGGCATGCCTCCACCCTCAACAACAAAAACAAAAAACTAAAAACTAAGAAAAAAACATATGCAACTATGCCTCTCCCCCTTGCTTCCCCATCTGATCCCTTTCAGAATTGAGCCTCCCAGTACTAGGATCCTACCCTTGTTTCCATGTTCTGCTCACCTTGTCCTTCCTTTATCTCTTCCCCTTCCTCCTCCACTCCTCCTTCTCCTCCAGCACAGTTGTTCCCCCTTCCACCCCTGTTTCTGCCCTGCCCTCCTTCTCACCTTTTTCCTCTGATTTCACTTCCCCTCTCCACTGGGCTCCACCTGCCTCCTCCCCTGATGCATCCCTACCCTTTTCTCCTCATACCTCCCCTCTCCTCTTCCCCGCAACCCCCCTTACTTGACCTATCCCCCTTACCAGATCCCCTCAACCCCTTGACTATCCCTCCTGTTCCCTCCTCACCTGGTCTCTCATCAACTCCTCAGCCCTGCACTCCCCCATCACATCCCCCAATCCTGCCAGTACTGCAAAACCAATTTTTTGTTGTCCCTTCACTATCTCCTATTTCCTCCTTCCTACTGCTTGCACTCCACTGTTGCTGACTCTGGGACTGTTAGATTCCTCCTTCCCTTCCATCCTCCTTTTCTCCCTTCCTCCCATAATTGTCCTTTGAACCAGGACCCTCTGTCTCCTTCTCCCTCTTCCACCTTATTCCTGCTCTTCCCCACCTCCTTGTTCTGTCCTGCCCCTCAGTTACCTCCTTCCCTCCCCAGCTGCTGAGTTGTCCTCCGTTGCCTCCCTCAGTCCCCTCATAAGCTCCATTTGTACACAACTGATCTCCTTCCTAAGCTGCATTATTTGCCTGCACACCAAACACCCTCCCACTCTCCACGCAATTTTCAGAAAGATTGACACTCATTAGCATAACCTGCGCTGCAGAAGCTGCCCAGGGTGTGTGAGGTGGCTGCCTGCAGCTCTGCAGCCATTATGGACAAAGTGTGTCTTTGGAATTAAAATCACAATGCAGCATGTAAATGAAAAATTTAGTTTGATGCTAAAATCCCTAATTGGGCATTTCTGCAGCAGCTGTTGCACTTTCTGGTTGTGTAGGAGTTTCCCTTTAAAGAGGACTGGCCCTAGTACTGACCCTGAGGTACCTCTGAGTCACTCTCCCTCCTCAGGAGTGAACTCCATTTACCACCACCCTCTGCCTCCTGTCCCCTAACCAGTTTCTTACCCAGGTTACCCTTTATTGCCCACCCCCATGCTACCCAATTTTTCTGACCAATCTGCTGTAATGGAGCGATTGTCCAGCGGTTGCTGAAGTCCAGTGATTCATGCCACCACCCGCCCTAGTTCAACCTTAGTTACCCAGTCAAAAAATCTATTAGATTTGTTTGGCACAACCTTCCCTCTGTGAAACCATGCTGCCTTGATCCAGCAGCCCACTGGATTCAAGTGATCCACAGCCTTTCCCTAATAGTTCCGATCAACAAAAACTAAATAAATAAATAAAAAATAAAATTAATTTCTCTACCACGATGTCAGGCAGACATGCCTATAATTTCACCCCTCCTCCTTGCTACCACTTTTGTGAAGGGGGACTACATTGGTTCAAGTCCTCTAGAACCACACCAGTCTTAAGTGTACTGTTAAAAAAGTCTGCCAGGGGTGCAGCCAGCACCTCCTTGAGTTCCTTCAGCACTCTTGGATGCACTCTGTCTGGCCCCATGGCTTTGTCCACCATCAGATTAGCCAGTGCTTTCTTGACCCTCTCCTCAGAAATGGGACTGGTGTCTACATCCATTCCCTCAAAGCTCTTGGTGCCTATTTATGGTCCCTCCCCTTCCCCTTCTACTGTGAACACTGAGCAGAAGTATTTGTTTAAGATGTTTGCCTGTTCTTGGTCCTCCTTCATGCAGTCACCCCCCCCTTTTTTAACCGTGCAATCCCTCCTTTTGTCTTCCTTTTCTCGCTAACATACCTGAAAAATGTCTTGTCCCCTTTCGATACTGCCTGGGCTATTCTTTCCTCGGTTTGTGCCTTTGCGCTCCTTACTGCTTTGCCTGCCTTCCTCCATTTCCCTAGATGCACTTCATTATCCTCCACCCTGTGGGTCTCCTTATATCTTCTGAATACCACTCTTTTTTGCCCTTATCTTTTCTGTCACCTCACTCAGGAACCATAATGGTCTCCTCTTCTTTCTGCTTTTGCTTACTTGCATGATGTACAGGCCTGTTGCCTTTACTATGCCCTCTTTTAATCTGGCCCATTTGCCCTCCACCCCACCCAGGACATCTCCCCTGCCAGGTCCTTTCAGAAATATTCCCCCATCTTTGTAAAGTTTGTCCTTCTGAAATCCAGGACCATCTCCCTTGTGTGGTTGGATTTTGTTGCTGTTCTTATATTAAACCATACTGTACAATGGTCACTGGTTCCCCAGATAACTCCCCACCTGATATCTGCAACACTGTCCCCATTAGTAAGCACCAGGTCCAGTATTGCCACACTCTGAGTGAATTCACTGAGTAGCTGCCTGAGGAATGCCCCCTGCAGGGGAGTCCAGGATGTCTACTTCCAGCTGATGCTGAAACAGGAAAGCTCCAATCTATATCTGGCAGATTAAAGTCCCCAACCAGCACCACCTCCCCTTCTTAACCATTTTGCCAATATCTTCTAACATTTCTTTATCTGTATCCTCCTCCTGTGTAGACCGCTCCTATCTGAATAGCAGCTCTGTTTCCTGACTCAAGGATGACCCATGATACCTTGACTCCCCTTGAATTCCCAGTACCTCTTTCGCTTTTATGTTTTCCTTAAGATAAAGAACCACTTCCCCTCCTTTTCTTCCTACCCTGTCTCTTCTAAACATTGTGTAGCCAGGTATAGCCACATCTGAGTCATGGTTGTCAGTGCACCATGATTTGGTAATAGCCATAATATCTAGGTCTGCCTCTTCCATTGTGACCTCCCATTCTGGTATCTTTTTCCCAGACTTCAAGCATTGGTCCAAATCGCTGTCAGATTTTGTTAGCCCTTTTTTGTCCTTCCACTTTTCACCCCCGATCCACTGGCAAGCCTCATTTAGCCCTCATGGTTCCCCAACCCTATCATCTCTGGGACTTACCTGGGATGCCATCATGTCCTCCACAGATATATATATATATATTAGAGGCCAAAAACTCTGTTTAATGCATCAGTTGAGGTTGTTCCACAGCGACAAAGTGAGGAATTCGATGTTGGGGTTGAAATCCCCTTGCACCCTCAGCCCACCCCAACGGCATCAGGGGTGCACGTTGGGGTCATCATTTCTATCTCACCCATCACATGTGGAAAGAAGCTGAGGAATAGGAGAATGGGGTGAGAGTTAGGACCGACAACTCAGCGTGCACCCACCGATGCTGGTTGGGGGTGGGCTGGAGGGTGCAAGGGGGTTTCAACCCTAACATTGAATTTCCTCACTTTTGTTGCTGTGGAACAATCCTAACTGATGCATTAAATGGAGTTTTTGCCACTAATTTCTTTTGAGAATGATAACGAAAATAGTGAATGTAATGGGCGGGGCGGAAGGGCCCCATTCCCGCCACATGATGTCTTGTCACATAGTAACACGGTGCCCGCAAATGCAAATGTTAATGGGCATGATGATGCAAAAGCAAAACAGAAAGAGAAACAGTACTGTAGACACAAATGGTAAAAATAATGCAAAATGCAAGCGCAAATGAAACGCAAAGGGTAACTACATGGTGGCGGGTACGGAACCACAAGCGGAAGCTGTAAGGGTAACAGTAATGTAAGCACACAGGCTGGTTTTCCCCAAAAGCTGCATAGAGAAAGACAGTGAGTACAAAGAATGTATGCATAATAATGGGTCTCGGAGCAGAAAATGAGGAGTTGGAATACTAAGTTGCTTATATCTCAGGAATTTAAAAGTCATATGATTTGTGACTTTCCTGGCTAGTTTTGTACTTAGCATTTTTTCCGACGAAAAGTCTGTATCTCGCACAGTTTCCGAGATACGGGTCCTGAAAGGCGTGGCTAACGCCGTAATGTTATCCTATGGGAAAAAAAGAGAAGTTCAGAGTACAGTAACTTTGCCACCCTGTAATATTTTTTCACCAAACCACCAAAAGGCACATCTGTGGGATGTTGGCTTTCCTCCTTCTAAATTTCAGTGTAAAAGACCAAACCGTTATTTTGCAGCAGGGTGGCAAAGAATTCCTGTCATGCAGCGGATGCCGCAATGTTAGTCTATGGGAAAAAGTGTCAACTTTGGAGTACTGTAACTTTGCATCTATGCAATATTTTGTCACCAACCCACAAGAAGGCACATCCGTGAGATGTTGGCTGTCTTTCCTCCAAATCTCAGCCCAAAAGACCAAACCGTTCATTTGCAGCAGGGTGGCAAAGAACTGCTGTCATTTTGGCCATAGTCTGAAAAAGTAGTGTCGTGATTTGTGACAGCTTTCACAAGCATTTGCGAAAGTGTCATGAGTGCGACACTACTTTTTCCAGAAATTTAAAAAACATATTTCTAGGGTGTTTTACCCCAAAATAAAGACATGGCTAGTTTCCTCAGGGTCCGACTAGATGAACACAAAAAAAATTGTGTCCCTAGAGGGTCCCAAATTTAAATGCCAAGCATTTTTCTGATCACCAACTGAAAACAAAATGGCAGATTTGTGACACTACTAGGGCCATTTGAGACACTAAAAAGTGCATTTGCGACACTGTCGAACTTTTTATTAACGTTTCCCTTTGACTTATAATGGGAAATTGTTTTTTGAATAACTTTTGAACCGCTTAATATTTTTTCACGAAATCTTCAAAAGGCACATCGGGGACCCTGGCCGCACATTCCCTGAAGTTTCTGGACCGGTCACACAAACTGTGCAACCTGTAGGGACAAGCAAAGAATTCAAAGGTAAACGTGCGTGCAGAACACGCTTAATAACTCCGCAGCCATATATCCGAACAGTACAAAAGTTGGCAGATCCTAAGATGTGTGGTTCTTGATCATGTATTCCAAATTTTAGGCAAATCCATTGAACAGTTGCAAAGTTATTCAGGTGCAAAGTTTAGGTTTAATATGTAAATGGCTCCTCAACCTAACTATGGTAGCACTACGTGCTACCATAATATATATATATATATATATATATATATATATGGATATCTTAGGCGTGGTTGTGCCTGTATATTAGGGTTGAGTAAGCACTTTAATGTTAAACTCCACTTTCTGCACCTTAAAAACTGTGCCCCCATTCAACTGATTTACTTGAAATTTGGAAACTGAGTGGGTGCCAGAATCTCTGGATACTGAACATTTTGTGACAATCAGTTCACTGGGGAAAAGTTATAGAGGTGCAAAAAACATTAAACTGATCAAAATTAAGACCTTTTTTTTGCTCACCTATAACTAAAGTAGGACGATTTCAAATCTGAAACTTGAAGGTTTGATAGAGTTTACCAAAGGTGTGTGCATTTGTGTTTATATCCCTAACTTGTCCTGTTTTTGAGAAATTTGGGAAAAAACATGCACATATTCAGATTAATACCAAACATTTTAAGGATAACTGATTTTTTATGACTGCGTTTCTAAAAGTGGTCATTTGACAAAAATGCATGCATATCTGAGGGGGGCCGGGCTAAAGCCATCACCATGAGGTGATGCTTGATGCTGTAACAGAGTCTGTTTCCAAACAACATTTGTTCGGGGGGGTGGCCCTATATGTCTGTGCATAGGCCCCACCACCTCTGAAAGGATGCTGTGTGGAAAAAATTGTTAGCCATCTATTTGCAGCATCCTGCCAAGTGACGACTTGAACTGTCTATAAATCGGACACTGGGGTGCCCAGTTCCCTTTGCTGGCCTAATGTGTGTATACGGCATTTAAACTTTATCCAACAATGGGGTGCTGACCTCCAATGCAGGTTAAGAACACCGTCATCTGGTATTTTTCCTCCCCCTGCCCACCACACATAATCACTCAATGCTGGCATGCCCAATCCTTGGTGTCAGCTCCACCCCCCCCAAAATGGTGTGTGATGCTGGGGTGCCTGACTCTGATGCTGCCAAATATCAAACCAGCAGTGGGGTGCCCAATCACCAGTGTCAGTAGCTGTAATGAAAAAAGATACCTCAATGTCTTTTTTTCTTTTCCTGAAGTGAAGAAAAACATCCATCGATATCTGTTGCGCTGCCACCATTCCCCTCCTTCTCCCACCCACTCCACCCAATCCTCCTGCTCAACACCCACTCCACTACCCCTGGATCCCTTGTTTACCTACTGGGGTCCACTGCTGTAATCGTCTGTGGACCAGAGACACATCCTTCTCAATGCCAGACCATAAACTGAGGAAACAAAGTAAATGTGGTTAATGTATTTCAATGAATTGTGACTTTTACTCAAAACTTGGCCAGTTTTTAATACCCCCCCCCACAAGCTTTCAACATGGCTATTTTGGGATTGCACTTCATGAACAAGCTAGGTGAACATTTTCAAATCCAGCAAGACAGGTGATTTCACTGTCACTCTATGTAGTCATCTTTCAGATGGGATTTTAAAATTTTCACCTGCGGGTTCATGAGGCGAGGCCATAAGAAGACTATCATGAAAATACAGGGCCAACATATTAAAAAGCAGTTATGAAGGTAGAATGACATTTTTCAGCACTCACTCATAACTTAGGTTATTTTCAATATTTTGACCCCAAGTATTCAATATAGGCATTCTTTCACACCACCGCATGAACATGATAGGTGCCATTTTTCAAATCCTGGCCAAAATGTGTTTTTGTACTTGTGTCATGAAATGATATTTTTGCCAGGTTTTTATAAATGACAGCTATTATATTCAGGGGCATAAAAAGATTATTTTGAAAATTTGGGGTCAAGTGTCACAAAAAAAAAATGAAGTAACGCTGTTCGCTGGTACAGCCGTCTGACCAGTGGGTACCACATTGCCTTCCCCATGCCGGTGACCTGTGTTTGGATTCGAAGTTAGTAAAGTGGTTGGATGGGCCAAGGCTTGGGGAAAGGTGCTGCTTCATGTGACACCAGCCCCAGCCTAGGGAGGGGCAGAGCAGTGTTCTGGTGCATAGATGACACCATGTGGCAGGCCAGGGATCCTTCTCTTACAAGGAGTTGACATGCATATCGAGGCCTAATGGGCCCATGCACTTTGTCAGGACAAGTGAAGTGGCAAGAAAAATGGGGAAAAGAGCAGCTGGCAGGATGAAAGTTGAACTGTTGCAGACCCTGCACCACCACCAACAGGCCCCCTACTGCTTCCAGTCATCCAGCCTAGTCACCCTCCATCTCAGGGATTTACCTCATACCTTTAATATCCCCCCCCACAGATCCCCCTGTGATGAGGATGGAAAGGGGCAGGACATCCCTCTTCCTTGACTCTCAGTAAGTTTGGAAGTCCATTGCCTTGTTGATGTTGCAGAGTATATAAAAGGTGATGGCTTCATCCTGCCCTGGTGGTGGTTGATGAACAGAGCAATTTGCTTCCCCCAAGAGAAGAGTGATCCTAGAGATGTTGAATCTGTCCACATACCCCATGCTGTCCTTCACAAGTGACCCAAGTCCATTCCTGAACCCAGGTCACTGCCATGGTACTGGCATCTACCCTAAGTAACAACCCACTTAAATCTCCCCCAAAAGAAACTACAGTCCTTTCCCACATGACACAGCTGATCAGTATTTGTTTTACTCATACTAACCCATATTCCACATTATGTCTACAGGGTCAGTGAAATGATGAAGATGGCTCAGGAGGATGCCAACCCTGGCACTGGATGACACTGACCACGTGTATCAGATAAGCATTGTTGGTGTACCTTGTTTATCCCAAATAGTTGTTAAAGAGCTGCAGGTCCTTTGTGACCCCATTGCTATTTTTATTTTACAGATATGACTGAATGTTCACTCAAGCCGCCCAACTGCCATCCCACAAAATCACCACCACAATCCCCAGGGCCCAGGTAAGAAATCATTATTATTAGTATTGTATCAAGCTTAGGATGGTATGGTGTAATGGTGCAACTACAAGTATTAAGACACTGTTGCCTTTTACTTGTTAGTTGGCTGGTGAAGCAGCGCAGAAATATCGCCACCATTCTGTTTCATTTGGGACCTGCAATTCATCAGGAATCGATTCTCCACAAAAGAAAGATATTATATATATATATATATATATATATATATATATATATAAGTTATATATATATATATGTATACAGGCATGGAATGCCCCATTCAACCTGTTTGCCCAAAATTTGGGCTAGAGTCTCTGGATCCTTAAAATTTATGTCAACTGGTTCAGGGGCAAAGTTACAGAGGTGCAAAATGAGTAGAATCTGGCCCAAGTTACATGCTTGTAAGTTTCAAGTTTCTAACTTATATAGTTTTAAAAATATAAGCTAAAACTGTGCTGATTTCTAGGCATGCTTAGTTCAAAAAATGAACATTCTATGGATAGCTGGATTTTTGCGATAGTGATATTTTTCATGTTTTTCACTGTTGTCACTTGAAACCTGCTTTCATGAAAAGTGCTTTGGTGGAAATCATTTTTGTGAGAATTGCTTTCATGAGTATCACTTTCATGAGAATCGCTTTCGTAAGGCAGTACTGAAACATACAAAAGTGAAGAATTTGCTAGTGAAAAACGTGACTGTGAAAGTAATGTTACTGAAAAATATGGTAGCGGGAAAAAACAAGCAACCCTGTGGGCCTGGAAGGCCCTGCTTGTGTTTATCTGTAGTCACATCAATGTAACCCCACAGACACCCCCACAGATTCCATCTTGAGGCACTGTTGTGCATAGCCATAGCCACATGATATGGCAGGGCCCAGAGGGCCCTGTACATCCCCAGCCAACAGACTTTTTCCTAGGTGCACAGCTCTGAAGGCCCTACTGGTTTGCATCTGTAGTTGCACAGAAGTTCAGGGTCCATGGACAACCAATGGATTCTCTTCTTGGGAGCACTGTATGTCTGCATCGATAGCCACATGCAGATAGATGGATCTTGCCTTGGCACAGGGCCCAGAAGGTCCTATGCATCTGTAACCATTTTGCTGTTTCATTTTGCCATTTTGTTGGTGCAGGGCCCTGCATGCACAGTGCTATGCAGTTTATTCCCTTTGCACAGGGCTTGAAGGACCCTATACATCTGCATATGTTGACACGAGTCCCAAATACAAATGTGCTAAGTCCATAAACTTTACTTCATGAAAAATTTTGATGGATTGCACCCAGTGTGTGAAGCATAATCCATGAAATTCGCAGGATCACAGAGTCAGAGATTAAAGCTTATGTGGAATTCTCGCAGGCAAAATTCCACACTTCGCACACAAACTTTGCTTATAAACGAGTAAAAAACAAATATGAATCCCTTCCTGGTGTCTAGTGTCCCCCTGCTGATCGCCAGCCATTCCCCCATCACTGGCCAGTGGGCCACAATGTAAAACATATTTTTTTTTAAATTAAATTCCCCCTGATGTTCCTCTCCCCTGCCGGTCGTGGGCCACAGTTGAAATAAAGAAACTCACCTCAGGCCCCCACACACCCCTGCCGATCACTGGCCAGTTGGTCAAAATGTAAAAATAAAACATAAATTTTTTTAAATTCAGTCCCTGGTGTCTAGTGGACCTGCCACACCACTGCCCACTCAAGGAGTGCCCCACCAGTACACCACACCACCCCTCTCTCCCATTCTGATCTCACCCCAACTGGGGCTCTGGCATAGCCCACCATTCACCTCCATGGCCGGCATCCCAACTCAGCTCTTAATAAGTGAATGCATGATAGCTGCAGCTTGTAGTCATTTTAGTTGCTTTTTCAGGGGGCCAGAGAATGGAAGGGGGTTGCTCTGGTCACCATTGGAGGCAGGATGGGGAAAGATGTTGTTTACCCCTTCTGGGGTCCACAATGCCATTCCCCCATCCTGCCCCCGTGACTGAGCAGACCCCTCCCAATCTCTAGCCCCTGAAAAGCAACTAAAATAACTATAAGCAGGGCTGTCAATGAATGAGCTGCTTGCTATAAGCATAAGCTCATTCATTAAGAGCTCAATCAGGCTGCCAGTCATGGAGGAGAGAGGAGGCTGTGCCG
The DNA here is from genome assembly GCA_016271365.2 of Neoceratodus forsteri. NCBI lineage: Eukaryota > Metazoa > Chordata > Ceratodontiformes > Ceratodontidae > Neoceratodus > Neoceratodus forsteri. The sequence continues at coordinate 243,907,682 of CM028134.1, forward strand.
GTGGCCCATGGGGTGGGATCAGGATGGGGAGGGAGTGGGTGGTGTGGTCATGGTTGGGCACTCCTGATGGACTTGGAGCCACTAGACACCAGGGATTAAATTTACATGGTTGCTGACTCAGTGGCCAGTGATTGACGTGGATGTGTGTGGGAGCCTGGGGTGAGTTGTTAGTTTTAACTGTGGCCCATGATCAGTGGGGAGGGGGCCACCAGGGATTTATTTCATAAAAAAATATTTATATCTATATGTATACATATAGATATAGATATATATATATATTTTGTTTGTTTTACATTGTGGCTGACTGACCAGTGATGGGGGGTAACCTCTAGACACCAGTGATCTGGGACATAACTTCTTCTTGCTTTGGGTTTTTCTTAAGTGCAATTTGCACTCAAGAAACCCCAAAAGCAAGGCAAAGTAACAAACTGCGAAGTTTCCGTGAAAGCCGCAATTTTGCGAATTGATCCACTGATGCGAATTTTGAGACTTCTCTAAAACTTCAAAAGTGGATTGAAACTTTGCTGCATCTCTAGTCCCAAAGGGACCTGCATGAATGAGGATATGATTCCACTATGACAGAAAGAAAGGAAACTCTAATGCCCACCTTCTTCCCAGAGCAATAACTTATACATGATCTCTTGCTTCATGCAGGGCCTGAAGAAAGTTATGACTGATTATGTTTGCCACATGTGGTGAGCCATACTTCTCGATCTCGAAACATGATATGCTTATGAGACATGGGCGTGGACTTCTACCATGTGCTCATGCAATGGGTTAGGTTTTGGTGTGTGGGGGTGGGCATTAGGGTTGACAACACCATGGAACACCACATCACCAAATCGGCAAGACTCACGAGATTCTAAACCTTAATGTTTTTAATTTGCTTACTTTGTCTGCTTTGCATTCTTCAACCTTAATATCTGCATTAACATAGTTTTCTGCAATGATGAATATGGCTAAATACTAATATATATTATAGTGGCATGGTAGTGCCACTATAGTTATGGTTGGGTGCCCCATTTAAGGTTAAAGTGTGAAATTGTGCATCTTAATAACTTTGCCACTGTACCACGGATTTGCCTGAAGTTTGGCAGGCATGGAACAGTACCATAGATCTCTGGATCTGCCAAGTTTTGTAATGGTTGCTTATACAGTTGCGGAGTTATAAAGCAACATTCCGTAGCGCATTTACGCTTTTTTGCGCATTCGTTGCTCGCACCTACAGGTCACATGGTTTGTGCGACCAGTCCAAAAACTTCACAGAACATACAGCCACAGTCCCTGATGTGCCTTTCAAAGATTTCATGAAAAAATATTAAACGGTTCAAAAGTTATTCAAAAAAACAAGTTTCCCATTATAGTCCATGGGAAAAGTTAACAAAAAGTTCGACAGTGTAGCAAATGCAGTTTTTAGTGTCACAAATGACCCCTGCAGTGTCATGAGTCAGCCATTTTTTTTCCAGCTAGTGGTCACAGAAATGTTTAATTTAAATGTGGAACCCTCTAGGGACACAATTCTTTTTGTGTTCACCTAGTCGAGCCCTGAGGATGATAGCCATATTTTTTTGGGGTTGAACACCCCAGAAATATGTTTTCAAATTTTTGTAATCTGTAGTGTCACAAAGTAGTGTCGAACTTGCCAAAACTTTTGTGACTTTTTTTTTACTGAAAGTGTCGTGATTTGCGACATTACTTTTGCAACACTATGGCCAAAATAACAGAATTCTTTGCCACCCTGCTGCAAAAGAATGGTTTGGTCTTTGTGGGCTGAAATTTGAGGAAGAAAGCCAACATCCCACAGATGTACATTTTGGTGGTTTGATGACAAAATATTGCAGGGATGCAAAGTTACGATACTCAAGTTGACACTTTGTCCCGTAGACCAACATTACAGTGTCTGCCGCTTTCAGGCCCGTATCTCGAAATGCTTCAAGATATGGACTTTTCATCAGAAAATAGGGGTAAGTAAAACTAGCCATGAAAGTCATAATTTATATGAAATGTAAATTTTTTTTCTCGTCAGACGGTTCTTGAGATATAAGCAATTTAGTATTCCAAGTGCTCATTTTCTGCTCCGAGGCCCATTATTATGCATAGGTCTTTGTATTCACTGTGTTTCTCTATGCAGCTGTTGGTGAAAAACGGGTGTGCGCTTTCGTTACTGTCACAGTTAGCGTTCCCACTTGTGATTCCATAACCGTTTGCATTAGCATTCCCGTCTACGCCACTGTGTGTGTTACCGTTTGCATTTTTCATTTGAGCTTGTGTTTCCTTTGGCATCATTGTTGCTGTTACCATTAGCATTTGTGTTTCCTATTGCAGTACCATGACCTTGCGTGTTACCATTTGCGTTTCTGTACGTGCTTGTGTTTGCATTTCCATTTGAGTTACCGTTCCTGCGTACACCACCGTGTGTGTTACCCTTTGCATTTTCACTTGCACTTGCATTTGCGTTACTGTTAACATTTGCGTTCCCATTACTGTTTTTGTTTACGCTTCATTTGTGTGTCACCGTGTGCATTACCATTTGCATTTGCATACACGCTTCTGTTTGCATTTCCTTTGACGCCATCATTGCTGTTACCATTAGCATTTGCTTTTCCTATTATGGTACCATGACTGTGCACGTTACCATTTGCATTTCCATACCCATTTGCGCTTTGTGTTTCCGCTTTACTGCTCCTGTCACGCCACCTTGTACATAACCCTTGCATTTTTGTTTGTGCTTGCCTTTGTGTAACTGTTAACATTTGCATTTCCATTACTGTTTTGTTTGCATTTCCTTTTGCATCACAGTGTGCATTTCCATTTGCGTTTGTGTACACACTTCTGTTTCGTTTCTGTTTGTGTTTCCTTTGGTGTCATCGTTGCTGTTACCGTAAGTGTCTGCATTTCCAATTACGTTACCGTGCTTGTGTGCATTACAGTTTGCATTTCCATACATGCTTGCATTTGTGTTTCTGTTTTCGTTAACATTTGCGCTTGTGTTTGTATTACCGTTTGCGTTATCATTTACGTTTGTGTCACCATGTGTGTTAGTGTTTGCACTTGCATTTGCGTTGCCGTTACTTCACTATTTATACTGCACATTCTCAAAAAGAAGGGAAATTCATGGCAAAAACTCCATTTAATGCATCAGTTAGGGTTGTTCCACAGTGACAAAAGTGAGGAAATTGATGTTAGGTTCCCACCCCTTGCACCCCACCCCACCAACAAGCATCGGTGTGCATTGGAGTTGTTGGTCCTAACTCTCACCCCATTCTCCTATACTGCACCACCTCAGTTTCTTACACATGGAATGGGGTGAGAGTTAGCTGGATTTACCCCAATGCACCCCTGATGCCTATTGATGTAGGCAGGTGGGCATGGGGCAAGGGTGGTAAGCTCCACACCACATTTCCTCACTTTGTCACTGTGGATCAACCCTAACTGATGCATTAAATGGAATTCTTTGCCATGACTATGATAGAGGCAAAATCTCTTACTAAGTTAGGGGTTACATCTTATTAGATAGTGAATTCAGTGTTGTTGAGCCCCTGGATCCCCAGTCCACCCCCAACCAGCTTCGGGTGCATGTTAGGTTATCGTTCTATCTCTCACCCCATCACATGTGTAAAGAAGCTGAGGCATAGGAGAATGGGGTGAGAGTTAGACTGATGACCCCAGCGCCAGATCATGCTGGTTGGGGTGGGCTGAGGGTCCAAGGGGGCTTTCAACCCTAACACCAAATTTCCTCACTTTTGTCGTTGAGGAACAACCCTAACTGATGCATTAAATGGAGTTTTTTGCCTCTCAGGGCTCAATGTGATGTCTTGTCACATAGTAACAGGAACAGCAACGCAAATGCAAGAGCTAACAGTTACACAGATGGTAACGCAAACGTAAATGTTAAAGCAAATGTTAATAGAAACGCAAGCACAAAGTGACAGGGAAGAGAACAGTGACACAAACGGACATGCAAGCATGTACGAAAATGCAACTGGTAATGTGCACAGTGACAGCACTGATATTTTAAATGCAAATGTTAAGTGTTACAGCAAAAAGAATGGCAAAGGGAACAGGAACTGAAATGTGAATGCAAGCGCGCATGTAAATGCAAAATGTAACATGCACGGGCATGATACTGCAATTTTAAATGCAAATAGTAAAGATAACATGAAGAATAATGCCAAAGGAAACAGAAACGAACAGAAGCGACATACTGAACGCGAACCGTAATGCCCACGGGCACGTTACACAATAGTAAACACAAATGGTAAAGTTAATATGAAGAATAACACCAAAGGAAACAGAAACAGAACGGAATGGAAGTATGTGATGGAAATGCAAACCTGAATCGCACGGTCATGGAAGTGCAATTAAATGCAAATGGTAATGGTAACAATAATGCCAGCGAAAGAGAAATGCAACGCAAATGCAAAGCGAGTACAGAAATGCAAACCGTTATGTGCACGGTCATGGTATCGCAATTGTAAATGCAAATGGTAACAGTAACAGCAATAATAATGCCAAAGGAAACAGAAATGCAAGCGCGTTCGGAAACACAAACTGTAATGCATGGGCACGGTACCGCAGTTGCAAATGCAACTGGTAATGGTAACAGCAACAATAATGCCAAACAACAGAGAAATGCAAATGCAAGTGCAAGTGAAAATGCAAACCGTAATGCACAAGATGGCATAGACGGGAACGGTGCCGCGAATGGTAACGGAAAAACAACTGGAAACACTAACTGGCACAGTAACGAAAGGGTACACCCTTCTTTTCCCCAAAAAGTGCATTGAAAAATACAGTAAAAGCAAAGAATGTATACATAACAATGGGTCTTGGAGCAGAAAATGAGGACTTGGAATACTAAATTGCTTATATCTGAGGAATAGTATGACGAGAAAAAATTTTATTTCATATGAATTATGACTTTCCTGTCTAGTTTTGTACTCAGCCTCCTTGTGGGGGCTAAGCTTTTCTGTGACAAAAAGTCCATATCTCGCACCATTTCCGAGATACTGGCCCCAAAAACACGATGGACGCCATAATGTTATCCAATGGGAAAAAGCGTCATTTTGGAGTGCCGCTACTGTGCCGCCTGTAATATTTTTTCACCAAACCACCAAAAGGCACATCTATGGGATGTTGGCTTTCTTCCCTTCAAATTGCAGCCCAAAAGACCAAAGCATTATTTTGCAGCAGGGTGGCAAAGAATTCCTGTAATGTGGCGGACACCGTAATGTCCTATGGGAAAAAGTGTCAACTTCGGAGTGCCATAACTTTGCAGTCCTCCAATATTTTTTCACCAAACCACCAAAAGGCACATCTGTGGCATGTGGACTGTCTTCCCTTCATATTTCAGTCCAATAAACCAAACCATTCTTTTGCAGCAGGGTGGCAAAGAATTCCTGTAATTTTGGCCATAGTGTCGCAAAATAGTGTTGCAAATCACGACACTTTCGCAAATGAAATCATGAAAGTGTTGTGAGTGCAACACTACTTTTTAAAATAATTTTAAAAACATATTTCTGGGGTGTTTAACTTCAAAATAAAGACATGTCTAGCATCCTCAGGGCTCGACTAGGTAAACACAAAAAGAACTGTGTCCCTAGATAGTCTTAATTTTAAATGCCAAACATTTTTGTGATCACCAACTGAAAACAAAATGGTGGATTTGCGACACTACTAGGGCCATTTGCGATACTAAAAAGTACATCTGCGACACTGTCAAACTTTTTGTTAACTTTTCCCATTGACTTATAATGGAAACTTATTTTTTGAATAACTTTTGAACTGTTTAATATTTTTTCACTAAATCTTCAAAAGGTACATTGGGGACCCTGGCCACATGTTCCCTGAAGTTTTCGGACCAGTAGCGCAAACCATGCGACCTGTAGGCACAAGCAAAGAATTCACAAAAAACATAAATGCACGTGCAGATCTCACTTAATAACTCTGCAGCCGTATATCCGACCACTATGAAAGTTGGCAGATCCCAAGAGGTATGGTTCTTGATTGTGCATTCCCAATGTCAGGCAAATCCATTAAATGGTGGCAAAGTTATTAAGGTGCAAAGTTTGACCCTTTAACCTTAAAAGAGCTACTCAACTCTAACTATGGTAGCACTACTGTGTTACCATTATATATATATATATATATATATATATATATATATGTATATATATACAGGTATATATATATATTTATACAACTTATGTTTTGGGATAACTCCATGTGTAAAAACTGATATCTAAGCCAGCCAGTGAAGATATCATTGATATCTTCATGTTCCTATACGTCATCTGTTATCTTCACGTTCCTATACGTCATTTCGAAACTTAGCTGGTTGATCCTGCCATTTGTGTCATCATTTCAACTAGGCACTTTCACTTTTAATGGCGTTAGCCAGCGCTGTCCGTGATATGCTGACACTGATTTAAATGATGGCACTCTGTACTTTAAAACTCAAAGCTGTGCAGGTTTCCGTAACTGTACTGACTTTTTTCTTTCAAATCATACCCGACAGTAGACAGACATCTAGTCCTTTCATTTTTCATATTGGTATGTAGTGCAGCTGAGCGGCATCAGTGATCTGTTGTCAGAGAGGTGCTCTGTACCAAAAAAATGAAAGACGTCGTCATCTTTTCATAACCCTACTTGATTTGTTTGAAAGAAACTGCCGACTAAGGAGAGAGAACAGCGAGTGAGTCAGCGGCTTCAGTAGACGCAGCGCCGAGTGAGCGTTGCTATAGCAACGCTCGCTCGCGCTTGCATCTAGTACTCTGAAGCAGCCGACTCGCTCGCTGTTATCTCTCTCTACTGTCGGCAGCTCCTTTCAAACAAATCAAGTGGGATTATAAAAAGAGGAAGTCTTCTTTCATTTTTAGGCACAGAATGCTTCTGACAACACATCACTGATGCTGCTCGCCTGCGTTATATACCAGCATAAAAAGTGAAAGTGTTGACAGGCACAACACTGAATACTTTAACCAACACAAATTGCAGGATCAACCAGATACTTTTCTAATCTGAATTTGTATTTTCTGTTGGAGACAATGGGCAATTCGGGGGTAAAACATAGTAAGTCACCAGAGAGGGTCCAAAACCTCTGTCTAGGATTTCCAAACCTCTAGGTGAGGACTCAGTTTAAAGGCAAATGTACAGGACCTCGGTGCAGAGGAGCCCAAAACATATGTTATATAAACAGAACATGACATGGCCTGACTGAAGACATCATATTTATCTTCACGAGGGCCAATGATATCATGATATCTCACTGGTGGCGAAGCCACGAGTGAGATATCATGATATCATTGGCCTCTCGTGAAGATAAATATGATGTCTTCAGTCAGGCCATGTCATATCCCTATATATATATACAGTGTATATATATATATATATATATATATATATATATATATATATATATATATGTTATAGGGTGCGGTTGAGCCCCTATATTTAGGGTTAAATCTTCACTTCTATGCTAAAGTGAAAATTTTGCACTGTAATAACTTCGCAACTGTTCATACAATTCTCATGAAATCTGGCATGTTCTATCAGGGACCAAAGATCTTACATGTGGCAAGTTTCATTCCGGTCAGATGTGTGGGTGCAGAGATACAGAGTGTCAAAAAACATGTAAATTACAGTTGTTTGTCAAGTTCTTTTTCACTGTGTCCCACAAAAGCTGTGTGGAATTTTGGTCTGACATTTTTAGGGTATATAGGTCTTGGGTCACGTTGGTTCCTTTTGAAGGTTTGGTGAAAAAATATGAATCCATTTCAAAGTTATTAAATTTTTAAGTTTCCCATTATTTCCTATGGAAACATTAGATGTCAGTCTTGAAGCAGGATTTTGATAGCAAATGGGTAATCCTGAGCATAAAATGGGAAATCCTTTTTTGTGCTGCTCCACCTTGTTTTCATTAGCGGTGGCAACAAACTTAAATTACTTGAAAAATACAGGTGTTACTGTTACAACAGTAGTTGTGTTTAGTTAATCAGGAGCCCTGGAATCCAAATCTGTACTTAGTTTTGCAGAATTTTGTTTTCAAATGTGTTTTTTTTACTTTTGATAATCCTTTTATGCAAATCATGGGAAAGCTATTCCGAAAAAGACTATCCTTCACTGCAATTTGCGTAAAAGGATATCCTTTTCCCATAAGTTGTGGCAAAGGAATCTCAGAAAAGGTTCCTTTGTCACCATTTGTAGGCAAGGATTTCCCTGGTAGTCTAGTGGTCCCTCCCCCCTCTCCTGGTGTCTGAAGCCCATTCCCATATTAAAGGAGTAGTACACCCAGAATTAGTAAAAATGTATGTTGTGCAGAGTGTTTTGTTTTGTGTGTGAAGTCCTAGTGTGTCCTTCCCTCTGTCTGTTATCAGGAGTTTTTCCTAAATTAGCCTGCTAGCTTTATGGTAGTTTTATGACCCCTGAGAATCTCCATCTCAGCCAAGTTTATTGCTTTTCTTGTATCTACAATGCATCCTGTCTCATGTGACAGTGATGTAGCCGAGCCCATAGATTCAGCAACAATCACTGTTTTACAATATGACAGCAGAGATGGCTATATTTTAAAAACTATAGAGTTCAGCTTGGTGACTACCCTCATTGTCAAAGTCTTTGTGTTGTGAACAATTTTGACACTGGTTATGTATGTGTAACTTGTATGGTTTCAAATATTGACATTTGTTTGGCATGTCTACTTAAGTGTTCACTCAGACAGAAAAAACATCTGCTGTTTGAAAATGCATATGCACATTCCAAACAAATCTAAATACCTTGAAAACTATACAAGTTACACAAAAACAACAACAACAACAAAGTTGTTAAGGACAAAAAGATTGTTATAATGAGGGGTAGTCACTAAGCTAAACTCCTTCCAGTTTTTAAAATATTTGCCATCCAAAGTCAGAAATTTGGTAAAAAAAATGGAAATGTGGTTAATTAGATGATTATATTTTAAAAGCTATACAGAGTTCAGCTTAGTGACTACCCTCATTGTAGAGGTCTTGTTGTCATGAACAACTTTGCTTTGGGTATTTTTGTGTAGCTTGTAAAGTTTTCAAATATATTTAGATTTGTTTTGAATATGTAGAATGTGCATAGAATTCATACAGTGTCTTAGGAATGTTATAGCAAGCTGCCAGGAGTTCATTCTGAATGCAGAATGGAGCAGAATTAAGCAGTAAGGCATGGCAGGATGTGTGTTATGTAAGCAATAAGACACGAGGGTGTATATGAAACATATTTTACAGCACGTCCAGGGGCATGGTGAGGCATGATGCCACAGGCCAGTGCCTTTCAACTCCTGGAAGTGAGGCAAAATATGTTTTATACACACGGAGTGGCTTATTTATAAATGGGCTTTTTTTTACTTTTACAGTTGAGAAAAGCATGTTTATATGTAGAAACAATAGATTTTACTTGTGTGCATTTATGATAAAATAGTCCTTCCGCCCACTGCAAATGATGTCATAGATGATGTCATTGTATTACTGCTGGACAAAGTTTGTCCTTAGCTGGCATCAAGATTCAAGATATAGAATGTTTATCATGGAATGTTTCCCATGGAATGCATGGATTCAAAGTTCTGCTCAGTTCCACTGGCAGAATGTTTCTCTGCTAACGTACAGTACACACACACACACACAACAAATGCCTCTGTTCCAGCCAGAGACTTAATTATCTCACTGTCAGGGCAAGCAGAAGATATTTCCCCAGTGAGTAGGGGATTACATTAAATATTGTTTATAGTTTTAACTGCAGCTGTTTCTTCCTTACCCCTTCAATCTTTACCTGCTCATCAGGGAAATCTCTTCTGCTTGCCCTGACAGTGAGATAATTGAGTCTCTGGCTGGAACAGAGGCATTTGTTGTGTGTGTGTGTGTGTGTGTGTGTGTGTGTTTGTGTGTGTATTGTATGTTAGGTAAGAAACATTCTGCCAGTGGAACTGAACAGAATTTTAAATCCATGTATTCCATGGGAAACATTTCATGATAAACATTCTATCTCTTGAATCTTGATGCCAGCAAAGGGCAAACTTTGTCCAGCAGTAATTCAATGACATCATCTATGACATCATTTGCAGTGGGCAGAAGGACCATTTTATCATAAATGCACACAAGTAAATGTATTGTTTCTACAAATATAGATGTTTTTCCCAACTGTAAAAAGTTAAAAAAGGAGCCCATTTTCTAAGCATGAAAAGCCACTCCAGGGTGTGTATGAAACATATTTTACCACACCTCCAGGGCTGAAAGGCACTCTGCCTGTTGCCTCACACCTCACCATGCCCATAGGCATGCTGTAAATTATGTTTCATACACACACCCTCATGTGTTATTGCTTACATAATACACATCCTGCCATGCCTTACTGTTTAATTCTACTCTATTCTGCATTCAGAATGAACTCCTGGCAGCTTTGCTATGACATTCCTAAGACACTGTGCAGAATTCTTTGCACATTTGAAACAAATCTAAATATCTTGAAAACTTTACAAGCTTTACAAAAACACCCAGAAGCAAAGCTGTTCACAGCAAAAATACCTTTACAATTAGGGTAGCCACTAAGCTGAACTCTGTATAGTTTTTAAAATATAGCCTTCTAATTAACCACATTTTCATGTTTTTTTTTACCAAATTTCCCACTTTGGATGGCAAATATTTTAAAAACTGGAAGGAGTTTAGCTTAGTGACTACCTTCATTATAACAATCTTTTGGTCCTGAACAACTTTGCTACTTGTTATTTTTGTGTAACTTGTATAGTTTTCAAGATATTTAGATTTGTTTGGCCATGTGTACAGATGCACTTACAAACAGCAGATGCTTTTTTTCTCTCTGAGTGAACACTCAAGTAGACATGCCAAACAAATATAAATATCTTAAAGCCATACAAGTTACACATATACAACTGGTGTCAAACTGTTCACAAAAAAAATTACCTTCACAATGAGAGTAGTCACCAAGCTTAACTCTGTATAGGTTTTAAAATATAGCCATCTGCTGTTGTATTATAAAGGCAGCTTGTTGCTGAATCTATGGGCTCAGCCATACAAGTTACACATACACAACTGGTGTCAAAATTGTTCACAACAAAAAGACCTCTACGATGAGGGCAGTCACCAAGCTGAACTCTGCATAGTTTTTAAAATATAGCCATCTCTGATGCTGTATTGTAAAACAGTGCTTGTTGCTCAATCTATGGGCTGGGCTACATCACTATCACATGAGACAGGATGCATTGTAGGTACAAGAAAAGCAATAAACTTATCTGAGATGGAGATCCCTAGGGTTATAAACTACCATCAAGCTAGCAGGCTAATTTAGGAAAACACCTGATAGCAGCCAGAGGGAAAGACACACTAGGACTTCACACACAAATCAAAACACTCTGCACAACATATGTTTTTACAAATTCTGGGTGTACTACTCCTTTAAATGTTATATGTCCCTGGTAGTCTAGTAGTCTCTCTCCCCCCTTCCCAATGTGCAATCAACCTTCCAGTGAAAGTAAATACATTTTTTGTTATTGTAGTACTCTCTCCCCCTTCCCTGGTGTTCAGTTGATCTTCTGGTATAATTAAAAATGTCCCTGGTAGTCTAGTGGTCCCTCCCCCATCTCTGATTGCCATTCCTGTGAAAAATATACATCTTGCAGTACTGTACTGCTGCACCCCCCTCCCCTGGTATGTGATTGCCCTCCTCATATAATGTAAATTTTCCCTTGTAGTCTAGTGCTCCCTCCCCTGATGTCCGATCCCTGTCTTCGTAGAAAAAAATCCATGGTAGTCTAATGGTGTCTCCCCGTTCCTAATCCCTGTACCATTAAAACCCACCCACATCCATGGTAGTCTAGTGGATCTCTCCACCCTATCAGGTCATCACCTATCACCCTGCCCCCCATACCAACTCCAGATCGATGAGCAGCACAGCCCTCCTCTCACCTCCATGGCTGCCCACCAACTGAACTATGAATGAGTGCATGCTATAGAGTATGTGCTCATGCATAGCTCAGTCAGTGGACAGCTGAGTAGGTGAAAGGAGGGTTGTGCTGCTCACTGACAGGGAATCCATACTGGGGGAGGAGCAGTGTAGTGGGTGAAGACCTGATAGGGTGTGGGGGTCCACTAGATCACCAGGTATGTGTGCAGGTTTAACAAGATAGGGATTGGGAATGGGGAGGAACTACTGGACTACCATGGATTTTTTTTTCTCCAGGGATGGTGATCAGACATTGGGGCAGGGGGGAGGGACCACTAGACTACCCGGGAAAATTTTCATTATATGAGGAGGGCAATTGGACACCGGGGGAAGGGGACAGGACAGAACAGTACAGTAATGTAAGATAGTGTAAAACTGTTTATATTACCTTTAGCTTAATTTTACGGTTGCAAAGGAAGCAGTTTCATAGCCTTAATAAATATTCACGCTGGGTGAACAATTAACAACTTTAATGCTGAGAAATGGAGGAGGAGTAATACAAATCTGATAGTGAGGGTGGAGGAACAATGTGGACAAATCAAAACTGCCATCACAGACGCACAAGCCTTTGTGTAAAGCAAATCAACAAAACAAAATGAAAGAAAAAGCCACTATGGTTCTCAAAAGAGGTGGCAGGAAAAGTTAAGGAGAGAAGGATAGCATTCAGGAAATACAAGGATGACTTCCAGTTTTGAGTACCTCTTAATGGCGGCTTAGTCATGAGCCCAAGATCGACCTAAAACAATCCACTGTGATTATCGAGATTTAGCCCCTATCCTGTCTCCAAATGTGGCATTATTGCATATCTTATGGTTCAAGCAGCTGTTTAAAGAAAATCTGCCAAATGCAGGTGGTAAACCATCGAAATATACCCATGAAGGAATGCAGCCACCGATGGCCTGTAAATCCCAGGAGATTTCAGATGGCACTTTGTCCTCAGACATTCCGCTGGAGGAGGCCGACTGCACTATTACCTCATGCCAGCTCTGCCAGACCTTTAAGCAGATAACTGAAACTCTGCAGCACTTAGAAGCCAAAGTTTCTGATCATAGGAAAGAAACTGAAGCCCTGGAGCACAGTACAGGAGCCCTTGAGACCAGTCTAACAGACTATACCCAAACCACTGATGTACACAGTTTGGCTCTCCTTGAGCTTAACCAATGCACTGCTACACTTGAGCAAAGGCTGGAGAAAATGGAGAACCATAACTGGAGGAATAATATACTAATCAACAGTCTCCCGGAGGTACAGAGTCCAGTAACATGTTAACTTTCATAGACTCTTTCCTGCATGAAATCCTGAATTTGCTACCAGAAAAAGGCTCTAGACATAATTTGTGCACATCGATCACTTATTCCTAGACCTCGACCCAAAGGCTAGACCGAGATTGGTAGTACTTGCCTTTCTCGATTATAGGGTCAAAGAGGAGATTCTTACTCTAGCTTGGTCAAAAAGAGTGTAGAATTTGGGACACATTATTTTTGATCATGACTTCCCCCAGCTCCTGAAGTAGATGGAGACAAGTTCTAGCAATTGTAAAATTACTTCAACAGAAAGAGATGCGAGCATTTGTAGAAATATCTTGCTCGACTTAAAGTCCTTACCACAAAGGCTCCACTTCATATTCAGGAGCTGAGAGATGCCTCTGATTTCTTGGCCCAGCATGGGATTACCCTCCCGGACCCGACGGCAAAGCAAAATCTACAGCAACAAGTGCACAGAAGAGCTTGGTCGATAATCAGACCGAAAAAGCAAGGAGTAAAACCCAGCATGGACACTTCTGGCTTATGGGACTTTGTGAGAGCCCAAAAATGCTCATGACAGAGCGAACAAGATCGTGAAACCCAGACCAGACTGAATACCCCTGAGGACTATGCTGTACTGGTGAATGAAGCAGGATCCCAAACCTGAACTCATAAAACTATAATAGCAAGTAGTTTTTGTATTTGAAGGCATTCTTTCAATAACATATATGTGTGACTGTGTTTTGGGGATGGAGGGCTTAAAGACCTTTATAGTTGACACAGAATATGGACCCAAGAATTGAGAGATACTAACAGATCAACACACTTGCCTTTTATCTTGTTTAAACAAGGGTCTTGTTCTTTGTAATTGTTGAGCGGATAAGGTGTACAGGGGGTAGGGTGTAGGGATGTAGCTTTGTGGGGTGAGGCCCGCTTCTCCTGAGGGGGACGCCTACGACTCGGGGGGGGGGAGGGGGATGAACCGAGGACCATTCCCAAAGCAGCATAATAGGCAGTTTGAGCCATGAGGGAGGGGAGCCGCCCTATCAGACCGGTTGGGAAACATAAAATAGACGGTGAATTGGAACTGATTTGACCCCAACAAATATCTGCATAAAGACCTATGAAAAGGAGCGGTGGCTGAGTGCTTGATCCACAAGTGACCTTTGGGGGTTGCCTGGGGGGAAGAGTCAGGATCCCGTAAGTGCTCTAAATCTGGTGGTCAGCTCTCACCAGCTGGACAGTGGATACAGCTCCTCCTAAGTGGCCTGGACAGTTATCAGTTAACAAAATATGATACACAGACTATCATAGTGATAACCTCATGACAATTAATGTAGAATTTGGCCTGGGGAGTAGTTAATACTTCCTAGATTGGTCTTCGGTTCCCTTGCTCCTCTTTGGGGAGAGGTGTCTACTTGGATGGGAGAGGGGCTCGCATCCTAGGGGCTCCTGAAGTGTACCCCACACAACCCAATGTAAATTTTAACTCTAAAGCAAAGGTTGAATGGGCCTTAACCTCTATACAAATGCACATAACCGTCTAACCCTTTACCACCAAGAGGGTTCAGGTGCTCACTATTATAGCCATTAGAGGCCAGTCTACTTCAAGCCTCTGGATTTGGTGCAGAACTAAATCTGTTTTTTCTTTTTTCCACCTAGAAGCTCTCAGAGGGGGTCCTCTCAGTGAGTAGATGCAGCAAAACACCTCCAGACTTGCCTCACAGCTTTTGGAGTGAGCAAGAAAAGAGACCCTTGAACTAGGGTCTCCACTTTTGGAAGTAGATTGATGTTTATAAAGTTAATGGTCATGTTGACCGGTTTTAATAAGTGTTTTTTTTCTTTTCTTTATAGACCCACTGTTCTGTGTAGTTTGGATTTTACAAACCAGGAATATGCCTCATTTTATTTTCAGCAAAGGTTAGGGAATGTATAGCAAATGGCCTAGAGGAAGGAAAAGGAATCCTGTCAGAGGGCTAGCATTTAGAATACACAACTATAAATATAGATAAATGGGGTACATTGGTGTGCTTGTATAATGCAAAGGGTCTTACCAACCCAATAAAAAGGAGCAAGATTATAAGTCAGGCTAAAAAGCCTCTGTGGACTTCTTGCTCTACAAGAAACTCATTTGACGACGAGGAGCACAACAAGTTCTTAAAGCTGGGATTTAGGGAATTAGCAGCTTCATCCTGTAAGAGGGGTAGAAGGCACGGTGCAATAGTTCTAGTCCCCTCAAAGACACAGTTTGAAAAATAGACTTGAAAATAGACAAGGAGGGATGATTTGCTATTAAAGGGAAGTTTATAGGTAACACCATAACCTTGGCATCAATATATTTCCCTCCGTGGACACCATACCAAGAATACCGTACCTTCCTGACTACATTGCAAGATTGGGGGTGTGGGGCAATTGATTTGTGGACCTGAATCTGACATTTAACCCACATCTGATTCCTCCTCCTCAGTTCCCAGAAAACCACACCATACTGCAAAACAAGTAGCCAAACTAGCAGCGGAGTTGGGCCTAGTGGACATTTGCACGGGAGGCAAGGGATTACACCTTTTCTCTGCTGCCCATAACATGTACTCTAGACTAGACTACTTTTAGTCCTGAAGGATGAAGTACAGAGGATTTATGACTCCTGGATGGGTGAGTTCCTTCTCTCAGATCACACCCCCTTATACATGCAAATTGACTTAGGAAGATGTAACACTTTTTGGCGCTTGAATGTCTCCCTTCTGAAAGATAAAGAGGTATAAAACTTAGTAACTGAGACATACAAAAACTTCCTTGCCAAAAATTCAGATCAGGATACTTCTCAGTCCATTTTATGGGACACAGCTAAAGCGGTCCCAAGGGGAAAACTAATACAGATAGCCTAGCAGAAAAAAAAAGACTAGGGAGGCCTGCAGAATAGAACTACTAAAATGTGTGCAGGAGTTAGAAGGACAGCATAAACAGAAAATGGACAGAGATAGGGCTTGACAGCTTTTGAATTATAAAGGAGAGCTCTCTGGCATGCTAGATTACCACATGGAGCAAAAACTCCTATTCTTACATCAGAGATACTATGAGGGGGGCCCATGCCCTTTAAGATTACTGGCTAGCAGACTTCAGGCACAGAGAGCCAGGGCCACAATCACCCATGTGTTGCACCCCCAGAGGAGGGCAATGGTCAAGGGGGTACATGAGATCTCAGATGCCTTCAAGGAATATTATGCTACACTATACATGGAGGAGAAAACCCTAGGGATGGCATCAATGCAGACCTTTTTAGAAAAATTAAAACTCCCGGGGCTCATGCCAGAACAAGGGGAATCTCTCCTAGCTCCTATAATGGGGGAAGAGGTTAAGATAGATTGGGAGCCTGAAAGTGGGTAAGTGTCCTGGATCTGATGGCTTCACATCAGAATTCTACAAGTGCATGGGGGGACAAGACCAACCTTTCCTTCTCTGGGTCTATATGGAGGTCATGGGGGGAGAGGTGACCGCCCCACCTTCATGGTCTAGGGCTGTTATTTAGGTGGTACCCAAGCCGGGAAAGGACCCAGCCAGGTGTGCGTCTTATTGCTCTATCTCATTACTGAACATGGACTATAAGATCCTGACATCAATCATGGTGAGACACTTACAAATTTATCTCCCATCCCTAATACATATAGACCAAATGGGATTTATCCCAGGTAGACAAGCCCAAGACAATTTACTACGAACAACACACATAACTGACCACATAAACAGACAGAGACTTCCCTCCCTGATAATAAGTCTAGATGCAGAAAAGGCCTTCGATAGGGTCTCCTGGCCTTTTCTGGGATGTGTCCTTTGGGTTCCCACAGCAGTTTATCACTGCCCTGTTCAGGCTATATTAGTCCCCTCGGGCACATGTCAGGGCAAATGTCCACATATCGGATGCGCTTAGTCTGGAGTGAGGTACTAGACAAAGGTGTCCTCTCACCCCCCTCCTGTTTGCCCTCTACATTGAACCTTTAGCTCAAATGATCAGACAACATCTGGAGGTACGGGGAATTGATCTGGGGGAGTCGACACATAAACTAGCATTATGTGCTGATGATGTGCTTTTATATCTGGCTGACCCGAGGCTTCCCTCCCCACAGTGTTTGCTCTGATTCAAGAATTTTCTATGTTAGCCAGTTACAAACTCAAGGAAGACTGAGATACTCAGTTTTAATTGTAAACCAGATAGGGCCACCCAGCTGAAGTACTCCATGCACTGGGACTTAGAGTCCCTAAAATATTTAGAAGTCAGGATCAGTACAGACACAACACATTTGTGGGAAGATAATTATCCACCTGTCATAAAGCAATTAAAAAATGACTTTCAACGATGGTCACTTCCCCCCATCCTTAAATGCAAGAGTCCAGGTGCTCAAGATGAAAGCCCTCCCACGCCTTTTGTATCTATTCCAATGTGTACCATGCATTGTGACCCAACGGGATCTCGAAACCTGTCAGAGACTTTTCTTTGCCTTTCTCTGGGAAACAAGAGACCAAGAGTATGAAAGACCCTGTTAAACCTTTGAAATAAGAGGAGGACTGGCCTTCCCAAATTGTAGGTTATTGGGTGGCGGCACAGATGAGGATTGCCCTATTCTGAGGTTACCCAGACTACAGCGCACATTAGAAGAGGATAGATTTAGGGGACCAAAGTGAACCCTCCATTCAAGTGAGCCTTTTTTGGAGGGAGGGCCTAATGAGATACAAAGGCAATCAAGCACAATGGCTGTCCTAGCAGGCCTGAAATAAGGAATTAGCAGAGGTGAAACACAAAGACAGCTCTGGAAATATAAATGGAGGGCATATGATCCTCATTTTACCCCAGCTAAACTAGATAAGTGGTACCAGCAGCAAGCTAAAAGGGGCTTCCACTCACCATGCCAGATGCTGAATGGCCACACAATTCTTTTCTTTGAGGCACTTCAACAATGGTATGGTTTTCTTCCCGGAGATAGGTTTCGATATTATCAGCTCAGGGATGCAATAAACAAGCAGATTCAGAAAATGTCAATAGAAAAGGGGACTTACGCATGGACTCCCATATTCCAAATGATTTGGGGTCTGGGGGGAGAGAGACATGCTATATCCCAGCTCTATATGAATTATATTGTGGATATGGAAATCACTTCTCATTATATAAGAACTAAATGGGAGCAGAACCTGCAGATTTCTATTACAGATCAGCAATGGCCCCTGTTTCGGAAAAGTACGTGGACCACTTCCAGTTCTTTATTTTGGAGAGACTTTTGTTGGAGGCTTAGGGTCAGATACTTTTTAGTACCAGCCCAGACAGCCCACTTTACAGCAGGAGCACCATCAGAATGCTGGCAGGGATGTGGGAAAAATGCACCACAGACCCATATCTTCTGGTCCTGCCCTTCAATAACAGTATTTTGGGAAGGAATCATAATACACCTGTCCCAAATATTTATATTACAAGCAAAATTGGGCTTGGAACATATGGTGTTAGGACTAATACCAAGGAACTGAGGGTAAGGATGAGAAATACCTATGGACCATATTGGTGGCGGCAGCTAAAGTCAATTACTAAGCGATGGCTGCAGGCTCCAGTCCCTGAACTATAAGACTGGGTGGAAGTGCTGGAATCCATTCATCAGATGGAAAGAGTAACCTTCACCCTTAGGCAACAAACACAGCTTTACCAGAACAGATGGTCTTGATGGTTATTGTATGATGGAATATAACTCACAGTTTGATTATTATGAATATAACCCACCAGATTAAGAGCTCCTTAAATGGTTTCTTGTAAGACCCCACTGATGCCTCATTGAAAGATATAGAGGAAGTCTGGTCTTATTTATTTTACTTGTAACAAATATTTTTAGAGATTTCCCTATAAATGTACCATGTATTAGATGTATTTCCTGGTATAGTCAAAATATGATCTTATAGCATGTTTTTAAGGGACCTAGTCCTGGTTTTGTTTCAGAATTATCTTATTTTATTCTATGGACCTTCTCCCACTGTTTGGGAGAGTTAAGTAACCTTAATAAATCAAGTATAAATAAAAAAAGGAAATATAAGGAAACACAGAAGGAGCAGGACAGAGAACTGTACCAGTTAAAGCAGAAGGATGCAGGGAAGGCAATCAGAATAACAAAGGCTCAAACTGAGGAAAAGATAGCCAACTCTGTTAAGAAGGGGGATAAAACCTTTTATAGGTACATTAGGGAGTGAAGAAAGACCAAGGGAGGGATGCTGAGGCTTAATAAAGGGGAAGGAATGTGGGTAGAGGGTGACAGTGAAAAAGCAGGGATATTGACTCAAGACATGAAAAGCTTTGTGATGGCCTAAAAAAATGCATTTGGTTTCCCTATACTTAAGATTGGGTATTTTCTGCTCTCACCTACAGCCTAGACAGTGTGGTATTTTTTCAGGAAATTTTCGGGGTTGAAGGAGCCCATGCCAAGGGTTTGCTTTTGGAAGGTTTTGTGAAAAAAATATTATATAGCCTCTGAGTTATAATGATTTTAGAGTTAACATTTGGACATGAACAGTAAAAAAAAAAAGATTATGACTTCTTATTTTCATGATTTAGGCAAGGCAACTTTATTTATATGGTGCCCAATCCCAAGGGCTCTGAGTGCCTCACAATAAGAACAGCAAACCAACCGCAGTTTTAAAATAGAACAGTTACATAAGAACTTACCGCAAGAATAGATCTTCGAGGGGATCTCAGTCATCAGGTCACACTGCAGGAACTTTACCATTGGTGAAGCAGGATCCACACAGAAGGCCCCCAGCAGCACAACTCTCCCAATTTACCTGTCATGCTGAAAACAAATTGCTGATCATAATGGCTGCCACCTTGGGTTTTTTTTTTTGTTTACTTTAATAAACGGTATTCAGAAACTAATATTGACTTAAAATTAGGCCCCAAACCTGTATCTTGCTAAAGGACAGTTCTTTAGTTTGATTCTGGAATTTAATTTTAAAACTACCCTCCCCAACCTGTCTTTATTCATCTTGATTGCCTTCAGTTGTTCATCGGAAAGTTACCAGTCATGCATACAATTTTACCATTCATGCAGAAATTTACCAGTTGCAACATATAATTTTACTATTCATGTGGAAATTTACCAATCATGATGTATAATTTTCAGTTTGTGCAGTACTTACCAGTCGTGACATATAATTTTGCTATTCGTGCAGTAATTTGCAACAGGTTTTCTTTATTTACCATTCGAGCAGTACTATTTAGCAACCGCATCATCAAATAGCATAATAAGCAAATACTGAGGTACAGTCAGATCCCCAAACCTGTATCTGGGTAAAGGGCAGTTCTATTTAGCTCAATTCTGGAATTTAATTTTAACAACTACCCCCAAAAAAAAAAATATCTTTACCATTTTGATTATCTTTGGTCATTCCTTGAAATTAGCTGGTCACAACATACAATTTTACCATTCTGTGGAAATTTACCAGTCATGACACATAATTTTACCATTTGTGTGGTAATATGCAACGTTTTCGTATTTTTCATTTGAGTGATACTATTTACCAACCGCATTGTAAAATGTAGTAGTAGTAGTAGTAGTGTTAAAATGTTTTATTCATAAAATTTTATGAACCTAGATTTACTGATTGAGCCAAGGCTCATTTACAATGAGGTCCCACAGCACAAGATGATATCATATTACAATTTCATGTTACTTAAAACAGTAAATAACACACAATAAGTTGCAACTTTATAAAGCATGACTTCAACAATTCATTTCACATAACAGTAAGTGAGATTGCACAAAACAGTGTTGTTATACTAACATACATACTAACATACTGTTTGCCAGCAGATTAGGCCTTATGGTCTATCAAGTCTGCTCGAACCTAGATCCTTAGTTGGGTGCCGAGACCCTCCCATCCCTTGTGCTCCAGAAACCCCTATCATCCATCCCCACCCCCCCGGGATAGGCCATCATCTGATACATCCACTTTCTGTGTCTGTCCCACCCTCTCTTAAAGCTCTCCACTGTGGATCTCTGAACCAGCTCACCAGGCAGAGCATTCCAAGGGTCCACCACCCTCTCAGTGAAAAACCTCCTCCTCTTTCCCCTCACCCTTCCACCTTCCAACTTCAAACCATGCCCTCTGGTGATGCCTCCCTGCTTTAGTCTAAAGATCCCTCCATGTTTACCCTATTTATTCCCTTGAGGTACTTGAAGACCTCAATCATGTCCCCCCTGTCTCTCCTCTCCTCCAATGAAAACAGGCAGAGCTCCTCAAGTCTGTCCTCATACGTCAAATCCCCTAGCCCTCGTATCATCTTTGTTGCCCTCCTCTGTACCCTCTCCGGAGCTGTATGTCCCTCTTCAAGTGTGGTCTCCAGTACTGTACACAGTACTCAAGGTGTGGTCTAACCAGTCCATTGTACAGTGGCAGAATCACTTCCTTGCTCCTAGAGGTGATCCTTGCATGCATCCCAACATCCTGTTTGCCTTGCTAGCTGCTCCTGCACTGCTCAGTGTTATTCATACATGTATCCACCATGACCCCTAGGTCTTTTTCCCTGTTGAGGCTTCCAGCACCTCCCTCCCAGGGTGTACCTGTGTTTAGGGTTTCCCGACCAAGATGCAACACCTTGCACTTGGTGATATTGAAATTTAATTTCCATGTGTGAGCCCAGCTTTCCAGGGTGTCCAGGTCCCCTTGCAGGGCCAACCTCCCCTCTTCTCCCTCAACTACTGCTCCCATCTTGGAGTCATCCATGAAGAGACTCATTTCACACCCTATACCATCCCTGATGTCCGATATGTATGCATTAAACAGGATTGGACCCAGGACCGAGCCCTGTGGTACCCACTACCAACCTCTGTAGGGTTCGAGAGCTCCCCACAGACCACTACTCTCTGAGTGCGTCCAGCTATCCAGTTTTCAATCCATCTGACCATCAAAGGGCCTACTCCTAACCCCATCAGTTTCTCCACCAGACCATTGTGGGGACAGAGTCAAACGCCTTGCTGAAGTCCAAGAATAATACATCCACAGGCTTACCCCTATCCAGTTCTGATGTTACCCATTCATAGAACTCCACCAGGTTGGTTTGACATGATCTACCTGGCACAAACCCATGCTGCCGACTATCCAGACCTCCCACCTCCTCCAAGTAAACCCCCAATCGTTCCTTTAGTATACTCTCCATTAATTTTCCCACCACCGAGGTTAAACTGATGGGTCTATAGTTTCCTGGTACTTCCTTCGACCCCCCTTTATGGATTGGTACCACATGTGCCTCTCGCCAATCCCTAGGTACCCTCCCTGTCTCAAGTGACCTGTTGAAAAGCTCCGCCAGGGGTGCAGCCAGTATGTCCGCCAATCCCCATAGTACTCTCGGATGAATGCCATCCGGCCCAGGAGATTTGTCTTTCTTTAGGGCCTTGAGGGCAAACCACACCCTTTTGGTGGGGATGGCATCATCCGTCCCCTCCACCTTACCTCCAAATTATGACATACTATTGCTATAACATACAACAAACTTGAGTCTCTTCAACCTTACAGTCCAGCCAAGCTTTTATGTCGTTCCATCTGTTTCTCCCTGTTAAAGTTCTCAGAATGGGGAATGTTATTTCAAGCTAGGGACCCTACATAGAAGACTGTAGGCTGGGAGAGCTCTGAGGTCCCAGAAGGCCATGCACGCTGTCTCATTGTGGAGGAGGGAGTTGCAGCAGGACAGCTAGAAAGCGTGCATTTGTTTATGTAAGGTATGCCACCATTGCCTTACAATACTGAAAGTCTGTGATTTGACTAATATTTACAAAAGCCTAACTGCCTTTCCAGTAAATCTTGTTAGTCTTTCTTTGCTTCTTTTCCCCTGCTGCTGCTTTTTCATCTGCAGGAGCTTGGAGTCCTGAGGTGGCCATAAGAGTCCGTCCTGCTGGGTGAGCAGGCAGGAACTCAGTAGAGAGCTATCAGCAGGAAAACTGCAGCAACAACAGATTGGGAGAGAGAAAGTGGGTTGAACGTGGCAACGTTCGCCCGAAGCTTATTTCATTATTTTTGGGATCCTTGTGACCAGCAATTCGGATAAAAAACTCAACAAGGGGAGTTTGCTCCTTTTATCTTTCCTAAAGTTTTATAAGTTTTAATTTTCTACTTTGTCTCCTTTTAAATAAACTATTTGTTTTAGACTTGTTTGAACTTATCTCCCAAATGGGTGCTTGAAAGGAATTCTGCTTATTGCTGACTTTTTTAACAGGACCTAAGTATAATAATTTAATATACTTCAAAGTTAAAAGTTTAAAACTCTGAATGAATGAATCAAGTGGGTGCTGAGTCACATGACACTCAAGTGCATATTTAATTGCGCAGGCGTCAGCATGCTATCATACACAACGATTACTCTGAATGGGTATCTGTGGCTTAGAACACCGTATCAGCAATTTCTGCTTATTGTACCAGTTATTTGTCATTCTAACACCTTGCATGCTTTCAGTGTTGGGAACGCCTCAACGTGTGATGTCACGTTTGTGGTCTGTTCACTTGCTGTTTGTTCTTATTTATGTATCATGTGACCCCGGGGTCGACCCTGAAAAAGGGACTGTATCTGTTTCAGTGGTCTTACCCCGGTCAACAAAATTCAAATAAATAAATTCCCGTTGAATCCAAAGGGCTTTTGCAACCATATTTAAGCTGCACCCATTTCAATATATTTGCTCTCAGCACTTGTATACCATTTTGTACTCGGTGCATTCTACTGATCCTGACAATTTTCCGACTCTCGTTGGGGTTAAATTGTAATGCAAATTAGAACTGAGATCAGTTCGAGTTAATTTTGAATAAGTAACCATTTGACAGTAATCCATAAGTGACGTGGAGTTTTCACTGATAAACTAAGTCTCAGACGCTGCAGGAAATGTAAGTAGACACAGTCTTTTAATCTCGTATTGACTTCTTGCAGCATTCTAGTTCTCCAGTGCTATAGCGTTATAGCATTTATATTGTGATCATAGCCATAATTTTAGTTGTAGTAACATACCTGATGAACAAACTACGCAGATTGTTTACCCAGCAGAATCTTCCCAGAGTGTCTCCAGGCAGATAAGGTGCTATAGGCTGGTAGTGACTCAGTGCATTTAACAACAGGACATACTACTGTTTTTGATTAGTTCTGCTTTAGTTTTTATTTATGTGCATTCTAATCTGATATATCAGTGATTCTGTTATTCTGATTAATATCTTTGTATTTTCTGGTAAGGATTGGATTCCGTGAATCATTGAGGGACATCTCCACCCCAGAAATACAAAAGAAATATCAATGCAGTGGAACTGTGAAGTGGGAATACAGGAACAAGTACTTATGTGAAAACATTTTGAAACTGTGTTAGCTTAATTTGGCCTTGATTTGATTCTGACACTTGCCTGATATACCTCTGTGAGACTACTGGATAAGAACTTCTAAATTATATTTGCAGTGTGGTAGCAAGAAGGCCTTGCATGATATATCAGAACTGCCTAAGGATTGATTTATAACAAGTGTAATGACAAGAATTATTTGTAACAACCTTGCTGCAGAGACAGAGACAACTTGAGCTGCCTTTTACACTGCTGATTTTGCACATGCTTAATAAGGAACTTGCCGTGCCCATTGGCACTTGTACTGTCCTATCTTCTGTATTGTTGCAGCAGATTTTATCAACACCTATAGTATATATTATTACTATAAGACGTTTCTGATTTTCTTTTTTGTACTCGTAAAGCCGTAATATATACTGTGCTCTGCTGTAGTAGCACATTCTGAGTGCACTGCTTATTTGTAACTTAATTCATTGGGTTACAGCCCAAAGCTATGATGGTGCTGACTAGGCAACAGGTGAAGTTAGGATTAAACACATCTCCACTAATGGAGATGCTTTCTGAAAGACAGGAGGTAAATAAAGGAAAAAGAAAAATTAAGAACCTGAAGCAGACCAAAATGACAGATCATACAGTATGTCCAGATTTACTAATCTGGAAAGAATTTCTACCCCTATAGATAATATCAAACCCCTTACATAGGAAGTAATGGATAAAAAAGTATCAAATTTGAATGAGATTGTACACACTTACTCTTTGATCGAAACCAATTTGTCTATCATCTCAGACAGATCTAGAAAAATCACTTGAGCTGTCATTTTCATATACACTTAGTATGGCAGATGGAATTTCACTAAACCCAGCAAACTCATGAGACTTCAGTAAATCAGAGAACAATGCTTCTAGTATTGGAAATAGCCAGTGTGTTCATAAAAGTATTTATACTATGAAAGGCAAACTTAATGAAATAATGCAAGAACTGCAGACCACAATACAAGGTCTTAAATCCATACATGCTAAAGATGCTTTTCATGAAACAAATATAGCCAATATAAATCAGGAGCCAGACAAGCAGAGCAGCTAGAGAGAGAATATAGTACATCTGGGTAATCATGTCTACCATCCAACCTCTCTCAGCAAAGATTTGATAGAAATACTTAAAAAACTCATTTGCTGCAAATGTTCTCATTATGGAACAATTAGTGAAAAATAGAGACAAACTGGAGACTATTAAGACTAATATGATTATTAATAACACCAAACTTGAGGAGTTTAACACCAAACTGACTAGTATTATTCCAGCTCCTGAAGTCTTAAAGTCATTGATTTTTGATCCAGACAGTACAGGAATAAAAGAGAATGTTGACATAAGACAGAATGTTCCCACAATAATAATACCTGATTCTCCAAAAACAAAACAAAACAAACAAGCAAACAAACAAAAAAAAAAACAACAAAGAGATGGGGAAAAAGAAAAAGAAGAAAGGAAAAGGAATTAATGGAAAATGTATCAAGAATCAAGTGAAAAAAAATAATTTAATGTGGTAATTTGGAAACTAACATAAAACAAGACAGCAATAAAGACAAATCAAATAATAATAATCAACAAGACAGCTATGAACTCAGTGTACAAAATAAAGAGAAAGAAACAACTAACATAGTATTGTTCGACACCACAGCTTGTTCTGGTGATACCCCCCAGAATAAACTGGAGAAACAACTGGGAACTTTAGAGAGAGAAATTAAGAAATTATTATAAGACTGGTTACACCAAGGACAATTCTATTCCTCTAGAAGAAAAACAAATGAAGATCCCTTCACTGGTTCAAAGTACTATAGAAATGATAGCCCCTTACTATCCAGGAAATTGGGAGGTTAAGTTCAATAAATAGTAATATGAACAGCAAAAACAAGAATAACAAAGTAGAAAAGGAAATTAGCAAATCTGAGCCCTATGCACTAATACAATTAATAGGACCCACTTACTGGATAGAAGGTGGTAATCAAGAATTGAAACAAACAGCTGATCTTTCTCTTCAAAATTAATATGGATATTAGTGTTGATGATACAGATAGTAAGGATGTGGAACTTGTCACGGATACAAAGGGAAACTGTATTTATAATATACATTTCTCCTCACCAAAACCAGCCAATGACATTTGGTATAATGGAAACATTTTGAAAGACTTTGTAATAACAGTATTATTTCCTCATAGAAATGTTTTTACTAAGCAAACTAGTCCAGGAAACAGGCAGAAAACAGATAGTAATAGGAGTGAGGATTTTGACCTGGTTTGGCTGAGCAGTTTTGGAATCCCAGAACTGCAGTATAAAAATTATTAAAAATTGCAAGGAATGCTTGTTAACTATTTTGGTAATTTGTTGCAAGTTCCATTGGGCAAAAAGGGAATATTAAAAATATACAGACAAGTACATAGAAGTCAACTAGATTTGCTAATTAAAAATATATATATTGCTGACATAATCCTGGAAAAACAAACAACTCTTGACACCATGGGTTTCTACCTAGCTGATATGGATGAAATCACAAATATGAAAAGAACCCAAGTAAGCAGTGAAATAAAGATCTCTACAAGAAATCAGCATATATCATTGGAAAGTAAATATATGAAATTAGCCGGGTATGGGAATTTACTGATAGATAATGTTAATGCAAGTTCCCATGGTGATCTCAGTGTCTGCTCTTCTGTTAATATCAACCAATATAAAAACTGTTTTTCTCTGATACCATGGAACATATCAGGTTGGAGAGCAAAAAGTCATAATAGTGACTGGATAAATTATATTAAGAAGTTTGATTTAATATGTCTCCAGGAAACACGGCATAAGTCAGAAGATGATATTACATTGAATGGTTACCAAGTATTCCAGCAATAAGGTCAAAAGACACAAGATATGATAGATATGCAGGAGGTTTGACTGTCCTGTGTAGAATTGGATCTGTGCAATTAGCCAGCTGTATTTATAAAAGTAATAACTTTATCAGCATCTGTATACAGAATCAAAAGCAGAAACTGATAATAGTTAATGGTTGTGTTCCACCATATGGCTCTAAATATTATACTCAGGAAATATGGGTTTCTTTAAAAGAACTGATATTTCATTGCAAAATGAAATATCCAGACGTAGAAATCCTGCCTATTAGAGATTTCAATTCTCACATAGGTAAATTTGATGGTTTATCAGAGAACTCAATTCTAAAATATAATAATGTCTTGCCCGTATATCAAAGAGAATTACAGCTGATAAACACATAAATAAAGCAGGTAGATATTTAATTGTGCAGTGTGTACTAGTAGCGGTCATTCACAACCCAGTGAATGAATACATTCATTCTCAAAGTTGTGAATGACTGTTAAGTACAACTCTAAGCCCATTGGTTGACACTGTCAGCCAGTGGGGTTGCAGCTGTTACTGTTACACTCATTTGGTGGGCAGCCGCAGAGGTGTGCAGGTAGGTTTTGCTGCCCGCTGAAGACCTGGGGGGGGATCAGGGGGATGGGGTCCTGTATGGTTGGGAGTGGGGGTACCACCAGACTACCAGAACACATATTTTACTGAGTACTGCATGACTGGTGTACAGATTAGGGAGGGGGGAACCACTGGACTGCCAGGGATGATAAAATATGAATTATATGGGGATCGGGGCATGGAGCAGGGAGATGGGAATCACTGGACTACCAGGGATGATCAGATATGTATTTTATGGAGATTGGGGTACAGTTCAGGGGGGAACCACTAGACTAGCAGGGCATTGGTGTACTGGTATCAGGGCATGTGCAGGGAGGGAGGGAGTAGCCACTCAAGGACTAGCTGAAGCTGTGTTGTGCCTTGCAATATGGCAGTTCACCTGTGGGTGGCTACCACATGAGCATGTTGTTTACATGCTCAACTTTGTGCCCATGTATGTGGCACATCTCTGGGATGTGCTGGCATATGCGCTGCACATCTCGGCTGAATATCGAGATGTGCCACATATGCATGGGCACGCCCCCTTGAGATGCACCGCAGACATTATCTTTGCACTGTGGCTTATCAAGAATTGCACAGCACATGTTCCCCTTTGAATATAGCCCTGGGGTGCATTTCTGGAGTTGCACCTGGCTCAACTCAGTTGTGCCAGGTGCAACACATTTGAATATTTAGCCCAATATTTAAACATTTGGAAAATACTCTTTACAAACAAGTAATAAACAGATTACAGATAAAAATGCAGACCTGGTTCAACCAAGAATGTAGAATATCAAGAAAAGATATAAAGAAACAAATAAGAAAGGTAAGGGACACAAAAGATAAGGCACAGTGTTTAATTTTAAAAACAGAAAAAAGAGATATAAAAAATTATTACAAGAGAAAAAGATGGCTTTCTATAACAAAAGATGGAAACAATTGTTACAAGTTATAGAAAGTAAGGATGAGAAAGGATTTTGGCAACTGGTGGTGAAAGAAACTAATACTTATTAGAACAGTTTGGATTCATATATACCCGAGACGCAATGGATAGAGTATTTTGAGAAGATTTCTTTTGACCCAGAAATAGAAGATATACAAATAAGCCAATACAGGAACCTTAATTATATAGTGATTACTAGTAAGAATGTTTATTTTGCTATCAAAACTCTCAGAAATAATAAAGCTTCAGAACCAGACAAAATACCAGCCAAAGTATTTTTATGTAATATTAATATTTGTGCGTATTGTTGTCTGCATTTTATAATAGATGCATACAGGAGAACTATATCCCAAACTCTTAGAGAGGGACAGAAACTGTCCCTATCCACAAGAAAGGGAACACTACGATCCAGCTATGTACTGCCTGATTAGTTTATTAGATACAAATTTGAAAATCTTTCCAAAATATTATTAGAACATTTAATGGGTACAAATAAGTAATACCGGGGCCGGGGTTGAGTGAAGCCAAGAAGGATTTTTGAATGGATATTCACTTTAGACAACTGCTATGTGCTAAATCATTTAACTGAAAAGTACATAGAAATTAGAAAACAGAAACTATATGCAGTACATATAAACTTATTCTGCAGCTTTCAATACAGTACATCGAACACTATTATGGAAAATAATGACTGATCGAGGAATTGATTCAGCTCTGTTGCAGTCATATCTTCCTTATATAGTAATATTTGGGCCAGAGTCAGAGTTGGGGAACAGGGACAACTCTCAAGATCTTTTAGAATAAATCGAGGAGTAGGCAAGGCTGCATCCTTACCCTTCCCTGTTCAATATTTATATTGACTACTTGCCTAGGAGATTAGAGAAAATGGATCAAGATGCCCCCAAAATAGGAGACAGATCCACCCCAATATTAGCATATACTAATGTCACTTACAAGGAGTGGTCTACAAAAACAACTAGACACAATGGAAATATGTACACAAAAGCTAAAACTGAAAATAAATGATAATAAAACCAAGGTAATGATATTTGGTTGTAATAAGTTAAGAAATCAATGGAAAATGGGTATTAACAGAATAGAATGTGTTAAACAGTATACATATCTAGGATTGACACACACTTCTAATAATAAATGGACAAGACATACACAAGCAATTCTTACTACAGTCAAGAAAGTTGCTTTTGGCCTAAGGAGATTTGACTTTGCTTATGGCGGACATGCAATAAGGCCACTTATAACAACAATTAAAGCTAAATATTTGACACAAATACTCTATGCTGCTGAGATATGGGAAAGTGACAAAGCAGAAGCTCTCATGAGCTCAGCTTATAAAATTTTAAGATGAGTATTGGGATTAACTCCATCTTTTCCAGCTATATATCTTAGGGTACAGCTGGGTTTATTTAATAGAGCCGCCACAGGATTGCCCGGTTCAGGCAGTACTGGCCAACAACCTTTGTGCCAGAGTAGTGTTCGGAGGTGATGCAGGCTTGGTACTGCCTGTTCTGAGCGTACTGCCGATGGGCCCTTCCATGGCCGCACCTCCCTGCTGCCTGTCTTCTCACACCCCTCATTACCGCCTCCATCTGGAAGGTGGCACTGGCCATGTCCCTGGCTGGTGATCCCCCAGGAGGCTGTTATCCCGTTCCCCCGCTGTCCATTTCTGATGCTCCCCCTGCACCGGGTACACCTCAGGCCTTTGGCTGTGGCTGTCCTGACTACTGCCACTGCCCTCAGTCCACTGTGGCACTCCACTCACAGTCCTGCACAGTGGCACAGGCTCCCCACTCCTATCTTGTTCCTGGATCACTTCAGGTGTGCCCTGTCCTGCTCCTGCCCAGTCCTGCTCACTGCTACCCTCTGCCTTGCGCCTGTCGGCTCGCCTCCCACCTGTGGCTTCCTGCAGCATTCTTGCGCCTCTCTTGATCCTTTTATTTTGATCATTATCGCTGCCGCACAACTTCCACTAGTTCTATTGCATGGTGCATGCTGTTGAATATCGCACTGAGCATGTTATTCATGGTTCCACCCCTAGGGTTGTGCATGAATTCATTACTATTGTGCTTTTGCATATTGCAACTTGTGCTGCACAGCTGCCTCCTGCTGAATATCGCACAATGGCGCATTTTGCATTTCTGCACTGGAGCATCCCTGTTGCGCATGATGCATCCTTTGAATATCCAGGCCTAATTGTATTAAAATACTGTATTGAAAAATAATTACTTTAAGCTTGAAATACAAAAATACATACAAACAAAGATAAATAATTACTGGATACAAGAGGAAATGCATAGATTATGACTATCCAGGTACTCAAAATGGTATGCATTAAACAACCCAAGCTTTGACTTTAAACATTATTTTGATATTTAAACGGATATGACATTGAGAAATGTATTCGTTAAAGCAAAGTTGGAACTGCTGGAGAATAATTTACTTAAAGTCAGATATAATACTTTACCAAAGACAGAGGAGGAATGTGACTGCCACATAGGAGAAAGGGGGGACATATATCATATTTTATGGAGTTGCCTCTGGTATGTCAAACCTAGACATTATTGGTTGGACCCCTACTTGGATTGGCCCAACTCATCTAAAATGAACTGACGTACATTCTGCTTAACACAGCAAATGATAATACCATTGTACGATTGGCAACATTTTTCAGACCATTGGCGGATAAGGAAAAACAGAAATCAGCAAAGTATATAGGATACTAAGCTTTAAGGTATATGAGCTCCCACCTATGAATGAGGCTTTGCATATACCTCTGTCAAAAATTTTAAAGGAAAAGGAATTCTGTTCTTACATAATGCAAATTTCTTAGATTTTAATATGTATTGAGTAGCAATAAACATGTGATTGTTACTTACATTGTCTACTGTCTGTTTAACAATTATAAGGCTTTTTTATGGTCAACAATAAATTGAAATAAATAAAATAAATGAAAAAAAATAAGACTGTACTTCTCCCTGTTTCTAAAGTACATCTAGAAACCACAAGGTCCATACCTATTGCAGATCTCAATTTTTTTTTGTCCTATAGAGTTTGGGAGTTGTCATCTAAACCCATTGTATATGAATGCAAAGAAATGCTCTTGTCTACATTCTTTCAATCTCTGCCAACCAAGATTGTCATACAACTGGCAACTATGTGCCAAATGAGGAGCACCAAGAACAAACCTGGCAAGCCTGTCATGGCAAACATCTATCCCAGTCAGGTCCCTCTTGATTCTGGCAGAGTATAAAGTATCCCTGTAGTCAAAGACCAGTATTATTATAGAATTTATTATTCGCTTCCTGGTCTCTTTGAGACAAGTAATAGTTTTGCCTGGTACAGGCACCAAGCATTTGCCAACATTTTTCAACAGACAGTCAGTATTCACATCCCATCTCAAGTAGCTATCTAACCATAAGCCTAAACATTTATATGCTTGAACCTGTTTACTCACGGTACCCCCCCAGAGTAGTAACATCCATTATCATTTTCTCAGTTCTCTTATTGTTTTGAATAAATACCATAGCTTGAGTTTTTTTTGAGTTTAGCACTAATTTACAATTGTCAGAAAATAGTTGTAATTCATTAAAGGCCCGCTGTTTTGTTCTGTATTTTCTGTATAGAAGTATCAGATGTATAAATGATTGTGTCATCCCCATAGAGATGATAAAGAATTAAGAGGTCTGTGAAATACGTTATTTATGTAGATGTTAAACAACAAAGGGCCTAATATTGAGCCCTAAGGCACTCCAGAAGCAATGGGCACCAATTTAGAAGAATAGTTTCCTATTGAGACATGCTGTTGCCTCCCTTTGAGATAGAATCATAGCCATCTAATACCATCTCCCACCATACCCATCAGGGCCAGCCTGGACAGGAGGACATCATGGTCCAAAGTGCCAAAAGCTTTGGAAA
This sequence comes from Neoceratodus forsteri, assembly GCA_016271365.2. Classification (NCBI taxonomy): domain Eukaryota; kingdom Metazoa; phylum Chordata; order Ceratodontiformes; family Ceratodontidae; genus Neoceratodus; species Neoceratodus forsteri. The sequence goes on from CM028134.1 coordinate 243,940,581, forward strand.
GATCCACAAAAATGGCACCCATTGATGTCCTCCTGTTCAGGGCCATCTGGATATCACTCACCACCTTTACAAGGGCAGAGACAGTACTATGGTGCTGTCCCCTGATTGAAAATCATCGAGGTTTTTTTTGTGACTCCAGATGTATTTTTAAATTGCATTGAGATTAATTTCTCATAGATTTTAGAAACATGGGATAAGAGAGACATCAGGTGATAGTTCCCCAATTCAGTGTTTTGACCTGCTTTAAATATAGGCACCACTTTGGATTGCTTCCAGGCCTCTGCATATTCACCTGTTCTGAGTGACAGATTGAATATATAAGTTAAGGGAAAAGCTATTACAGGTGAAGCATATTTTAAGAGTCTAGGTGGTATATTATCAAGCCCTATAGCCTTAGTGGTATCTAGTTTTAACAACTCTACTCTTATTGTGTCCACACTGATACTAGAGAAGGAAAACTGATCTGAATATGTTAGGTCAACTTTGTATTCACCATTTTTTCTGTTTTTTTGCAACTATCTATACCTTCACTCCCCATCTTACTGAAAAAAATCATTAAATTTATCTGTTACTTCTTGAGACAGTTTGGCAGTCTATATTACATATATTAGCAGTGACACAACCACTACCCTTTAAAAGATTTGACATCAATTTCCAAAATTCTTTTGGGTTCTGTGAACAGTCATTATCAAGAGTTTGCATATAATTAATTTCCTTTACATATTGATTATGTAACTTTTTGTATTTGTCCCAGTTTAGTCTATTATTACTTTTTTCACTTTATACCATGCTTTGTCTCTCTTTTTCTTAAATTTCTTTAAAATGGTATAATAAGAAAACACTGAGGTAAGATCAAAACCTGTATTTTGGTCAAGGACATTTGTTTAGCTTGATTCTGGAATTTAATTAAAAAAATACCTCCCCCAACCTCCCCAAAACTATCTTTATGCATCAGGATTACCTTTGTCCATTCCTAGGATATTTACCATTCATATCATGTCATTTTTTCCTGTTATGTGCTACAGTAATTTGTGACACGTATTTTTAATTACCACTTGAATGATACTATTTACCTACCGCATTCAAAATTGTATAAGAAGCAAATACTGAGGTAAAATCAGACCACAAAACCTGTATTTTCTAAATGTAAATTGTTAAGCTTGATTCTGAATTTAATTTGAAAAATAAAACAAAACTACCCAAGCCTATCTTTTTTTTTTGCTTTATTTCTTTATTCTCCTTCCTGCCCTCGGTGTCCCCTCCTTCCGACTGCACATATCCACATAGCCCCTTTCAGGATCTGCCCCTAGAGTGCCATTTTTCCTGTCCTCTCCTTCTCCTGCACAGCGGGTCTGTCCTAGGTGGTCTCTGATGGGGCAGTCTTCATCTAGGGACACCAAGACTGTTTTTCCGCTTTTCTGCCCACTACTCCCCGCCTGGGACGCCGCACACAAGGACGATGTCCTAGAGGGGCGACGTGCTGACACACGCCTCCCTCAAGTGCCTAATGACGTCCCCCCTCCCCGGACTCCAAGGATGGAGCCACAACCCCCCTGAGCGCCGGTGCTCCCACTGGCATTCTCAGGGTTGAGAATCCACCCCTGAGGGAGGAAAGCATCCATTGGGACACTCAATCCTCCCTCCTCCCCGGCCGACCTCCGACGACCCGAGTCCATTCCCGAACCCAGGTCGCTGGCGTGGCGCGAGGTGTGGCGTCCAGCGCCTCAACCCTCAGTGCCACCGGGCCGGCCCCCAAGCCTATCTTGATGCATAAGGATTACTGTCAGTGTTCCTTCAATATTTACTATTCATAACATGTAATTTTTACCTGTTGGTTGGTAATTTGCAAAATGGAGGAACAGAAGCGCAGAACCCTCTGGGTCCTGTGCTTCTGCATCCACATGGATGAGGATATGATTCTGCTATCTCAAAAAGAAAGGAAATTCTCTGAAAAAAACTGCATTAATGCACCAGTTAGGGTTCAGATTAAAGCAACAAAAGCAGGGAAATGTTATGCTATGGTTTCCAACACTAACTCCCCACCACCACCACCACCACCACCACCCAAGCAGCAAAAGCAAAAAACATTATGGTGAATCACTGCTGGGATCTTCCTTGGGGTTTTTGACCCTAATGCTCACCCTATTCTCATATAAAACATAGAAACATGTGCCAGCCCATTGGCGCAGAGGCAAGGCATCCATCTGCGGCACCAACATCCCAGGTTCAAGAATGGAACCAGGAGTCAGAGGGCTGGCTGGGGGTAGAAGAATCAAGCATCCTACAGACTGCTCTCCTTCTCTGGGGGGAGGAGGTTCAAGTGTCCAGTGCACTAGGGACCCCTGGCAGAAGCCAGAGGTTTTACAACAGCTGGCGCCATTACATTCAAGGGGTGGGGTGAACGCTGAATGTCATTGAATGTCTCTGCCCCCAGGGAGCTTCCTTACAAGCAAAAATCCTGCCCTATGTATGATACTGCACTGCCACCATGCCCCACAAGGCCACCATTGTCTGCCAGAGGGGTTCTGCTCCCATGGCCACTACCCCAGAGGGGTAAGCCGGGTCTCACCACCATTGTCCATTGGGGGAGAGAGTGCCCACTATTCTGGGGAAGCCTCAAATGGGGGATGGTAGGGCAGTGCTGGCACAGGTCTCGGGGTACCAGAAGAAAAAGATATAATAAAAAATTAAAAATAAAATAAAAAAACATAGAAACATAGACTTTGAAAAAATAGTATTCCCTTCCTGAAGAAAGAACAGCACATATGACCTTGTTGGCTCAAGGAATGGGTGGGATAAGTGTTAAGGATGTCAAGAAAGACACCAACAGTGATTTTCCATATTGAGGAGGGGCTGGGAGTCAGTGTTGGAAACTCTATTATCACATTTCCCTACTTGTGTCACTTTAATCTGAACCCTAACGCATTAACACATTTTCTTCGAAGAAAAATATATATATATATATATATATATATATATATATATATATATATATATATATATATATATATATATATTGACAGTGGCATGGTAGCGTCACTATAGTTAGGGTTCAGTACCCCATTTATGGTTAAATCTGAAATTTGGCAGCCTAATAACTTTGCAACTGTATGATGGATTTGCCTGGAATTTGGAAAGCACATTCTGGTGCCATAGGTCTCTGGATCTGCCAAGTTTCGTTATGGTTGGATGTATGGTTGCGGAGCTACAGAGCTCAAAAAAATGCATAAATTACCAGTTTTTGCACGTTTCTTTGCTCGCACCTACAGGTCGCATGGTTTCCGTGATCGGTCCGAAACCTTCAGGGAACATGCTGCCCAGGTCCCTGATGTACCTTTCAAAGATTTCATGAAAAAATATTAAACAATTCAAAAGTTATTCAAAAAAAAAACTGTTCCCCATTATAGTCTATGGGAAAAGTTAAAACATTCAAAAGTGTCGCAAATGCAGTTTTTACTGTCGCAATGACCTTTTACTTTCATGATTCAGCCATTTTTTCAGTTGGTGGTCAGTGAAATGTTTGGCATTTAAATTTGGGATCCTCTAGGAACACAATTTTGTTGTGTTCACCTAGTCGAGCCCCTGAAGATGCTAGCTATGTCTTTTTGTGGGGCAAAACACTCCCAGAAATATATGTTTTTAAATTTTGTAAAAGTAGTGTTGCAAAGTACTTTGAATATGCGACACGCTCGTGAATTTATTTTATGGAAGTGTTTGATTTGCGAAAGTACTTTTTATGACACTATGCCTTAAAACAATAGGGAAACTTTGCTGACCCTGCTGCAAAAGAACGGTTTGGTCTTTTTGGGCTGAAATTTGAGGGAAGAAAGCCAAGATCCCACAGATGTGCCTTGTGGTAGATTGGTGACAAGATATTACTGGGCTGCAAAGTTACAGCACTCGAAGTTGATAATTTTCCCATAGGATAACATTAAGGCATCCTGCACTTTTGGGGCCCAAGATATGGACTTTTCATCAGAAAAATGCTTAGTCCTCACTAGGGGCTAAGTACAAAACTAGCCTGGAAAGTCCTAAATAGTACGAGATTTTAATTTTTTCTCGTCAGTATGGTTCCTGAGATATAAGCAATTTAGTATTCCAAGTGAACATTTTCTGGTAAGAGTGCCATAATTATGGCCACATTCTTTCTATTCACTGAGCTTCTGAATGCACCTTTTTGGGACAAAGAGCATGTGCATTTGCGTTACTGTTACTGATAGCATTTGTGTTTGCGCTTCCATTACCATTTGCGTTACCGTTAACATTTGTGTCAATGTGTGTGTTACCATTTGCATTTGCGCTTGCATTTGCATTACCGTGTGCATTACTGTTTCTTTTTGTGTCACCCTGTTCGTTACCGTTTGCGTTACCGTTACCATTTGCACTTGCGTTTGCGTAACTGTAACCATTTGTGTTTGCGTTACCATTTGCGTTTGTGTTTCCGTTACTGTTACCATTACTGTTTGCGTTTGCCCTTGCATTTACGTTGCCGGTTGTGTTACCGTTTCCTTTTGCGTCACCATTAGCATTACCGTTACCATTTGCATTTGTACTTGCATTTCCGTTGCCGTTTGTGTTTACATTTGTGTCACCATTATCGTTCATGTTTTTGTTTACATTACTGTTACCATTTATGTTTGCGCTTGCTTTTCCATAACCGTTTGTGTTTGCATTTCTGTTTGCACACAGGGTGGGCATGGGGGGCAAGGGGTGGTAACCCTAACACCACATTTTCCCGCTTTTGTCGCTGTGGATTGACCCTAACTGATGCATTAGACTGATTTTTTTTGCCATGAATATATATATATATATATATATATGGGCAAAGTCACGCCCCTATAGTTAGGGTTGAGTAGGCACTTTAATGTTAAACCTCAATTTTTGTGCAATAATAACTTTACAACCATTCAATGGATTTGCATGAAATGTGGAATGTGCAGTCTGGTATGGTAGGTCTCTTGATTTACAGTTGCGTTTTTGTCAGACTTGCAGTTTCTGCACAGCAAAATGTTAAAAATGCATTTTGGCACTTTTGATACATTTTCTGCCCATGGTGCAGCGACCATACCGTGTGGTCTTTGGTCTGCAAGTTGGAACATAGAAAGAGGTTAGGTGAAGGAACAATCCAGCATTGGTTTGGTAAAAAATATGAATCTGTTCCAAAGTTATTACATTTTTAATTTTCGGGTTCTGAGCATGCTTAGTTCACTCCAAGATTTATATGGTTATTTTTCAGACAAAGATTGAGCTACGGTCAAGGATTTTGTAACTCATGGACTAGGATCCTGGTCCACCAGAAAATTCCTTGTCCTCGAGCCACCATCTTGTTTTTTCTATTTGTCCCCAAACAAAATGTAGCCTCCATGGGTGACTTTTGGCCAAATGAGGCATGGGTTTTGTTCAGGATGACCCCTCTACAAAGCCATGCCTTTGGTTTGGCTAGTGTTGGTCAAAAAATAGCTTTTTAAAATGTTTAAATTATTTGACCATGACTCGCTAATGATCCTTGTCCACAAGCTGCCAAAATCCTAGTCTGTGACCTCATGGTCAAGGATTTTGCTACCTTGTGGAGTAGGGTTTGGAAAACTTTACCATTGCATTGCTAATGAACGGTTTGGTCTTTTTACTTGAAATTTGCAGGGTGTTGAGGGGATGCCCTACAGGTGTGAATTATGCTGCTTAGGTGCTGGGGAATTAAGCAGTTCCATAGATATGCCAATACAAAGTTGAGATTTTCCCCATAGGATAACATTGTTGCACCCATTGTGCTTTTTGGTGCCTGTAGCTCATAAACAATGTAAGATATGGATACAGTCAATTTATGGTGTGTGGACGTCTCACTGTCATGATTACAACAACACTTGACTTTTTTTCTAGCTGTTACGGTTCCCAAGATATCAGCAAATTAGTGTTACAAGGGTTCCTTGCCCTATATGGCTGCTGTATGGCTCTGTAGATATGCGTAAGTGGGAGCACAGGGCCCAGGGGGCCCACACTCCCACAGATGCATGTTGTTATGCAGAAATGGGCAGCTTGGTGGGAGCACAGGGTCCAAAGGGCACTGCACTCCCACCAACACATGCTATTTAGTATTTATATTGCACTTTTCAAAAAGTAAGGAAATTCATTGCAAAAACTTTACTGTAGCATGTCAACCTGTTTACACATGGAATGGGTGAGAGTTGGGCCACACGACCACATGGCACACCCGGTGCCTGTCGGTCTGCAGAGGGGGTGGGGTGTTGAGGCGTTAGGGCTCAACCTTAGCATCTTATTTCCTCACCTATGTTGCTTTTAATCCTAACTGATGTATTAAATGAATTTTTTGCAATGAATACATATATATATATATATATATATATATATATTTATATATATTTATACCATGGGGTGAGACCAATTCCAATGAAATAAACCATGTTATTTTCCCTGGAGGAAATAAATCCTGATGACATCAGCAGAGTTAAAATAAATACCATTTATACCTACTCTGCTGACATCACTCACCTGCATCTGAAAACACTAAGAAACACCCTGCAATTTTCTGAGTTCTAAAACAGGCCCTACACTGAAATGAACACAATTAAGATAGATAATGACAGTCAGCTGCAGCACTCCTTCTAAATGTAACAATCTCCAACTCTGTTGTGCTGTATTTCAAAAACCCAAGTTTAGTACATTACTGAATCAAACAGATGATGCCTGAAATGTTTAAATAAATCTTAAACAGCCAAACATGAAGACACAAACCTGCCAGAAGAAATCATTACCATCTTCCTCATTGTCACAGAACAGAACCTCCTCAGGCAACCAATTACCAAAACACAGCACACCTAATCAAGACCCACACATACACCAACCAACAACAGCTCACTGCAACAACCCATTCATAAAAGTTCACACACACACACACACACACACTACCACAGCACCAGCATCATTTAAAGTGACATGATCCTCATAACAACAAACATACCTCTCTCACTGAAATTGGTCTCACCTCCATGGTATAAATAGCACACGTGATGAGCAGATCATGGAATATGGAAAATATTCTCACTTCTGCATCGTGAGCACTGTATATCCACAGCTCACTCTGCAGGAGTAATATTTTCCATATTCCACTCCCACCCATCATGTATCCTATATATATATATATATATATATCTACACATACATACATATATATATATATATATATATATATATATATACAGTATATATATATATATATATATATAGAGAGAGAGAGAGAGATGGGGGAGAGAGAGAGAGAGAGAGAAGGCGAGAGTGATAATATATGATAGATATACACAATATATCCCTATAGTGTGGGGCACTGGGAAGCCCAACCCCAGTGTCCTGATATATTTAATTGTGTAACCGCTTATTTCCAACACTGGGATACCCACCCCCAGTGTCGGACGCCCCCCCCAAGCCCATCATAAACTTGTATGCCAGCTACATGGTATTTTTTTTTATTTAAACTGTATGTTGGCTGACATCAGCGTGCCTAATCCCCATGTGGGCATTTGCTCCCACCCAGCACTGTAGGACACTGGGGAGACCACTCCCAGGGTCCCAAAAAAGAGCTTTATAAGAAAACTGTCCAGAATGTCTTTTTCTCCCTGTAAAAGAAAATGGTCCCTCATCATCTCCCCTTCCCCATCCCGACCTCCCACCACCCTACCCCCTCACCCTACACTTACCACCAGCAATTGTCTTCTGTAATCTTCTGTGGACCGGCACATGTCTGCACTCTTTAAAGCTGAACTGCAAGCTGAAAAATTATGGTAAGTGCCATATAATGGCTGTCAATGGCATTTTGAACTTATGATGATTTCTCAGCCATTTTTGATATTTTTCACCAAATTTCAACAATGGCTTCTTGGGACCCCACCTCATGAACACTGTCAGTGTTGTTTCATTAATTGGACCTGTAAGGTGATTTTGTGGTCGTTGTGCGAAATCACCTTTCAGGACTAAGTAACGAAATGACCGTGCCAGTGTTCATGAGGTGGTGTCCCAAAAAGCCCATGTTGAATATCTGATGCAAAAATACCCCAAAAATGCCTGAGTTATGCACAGTTGTTGAAATGTTTCTAAGCACACTCATAACTTCAGCAGTTTTTAATATTTTTATTCCAGATTTTCAGCATTGCCATTTTTTCACAGCACCTCATGAACAGTACAGCTGTCATCTTTCACATCCTGCCTGAAATGTGTTTTCACTCCTGTGGTGCAGAATGGCATGTTTGCTGCATGCAATCACTTTTGTGGGACTGATTAATGAAATGACAGTGCCAGTGTTCATGAGGTGGGGTCCCCAAAAGGCCATGTTGAAAATTTGTAAAATTATTCCTAAAAACACCAGAGTTATGTGCGTCCATTGAATTTATTCTACGCACGTGCATAACTTTGGAACTTGTCAATCTTTTGATGCCAAATTTTCAGCATAGCCATTTTTTCACACCACCTCATGATCAGTACAGCTGTCATTTTTTCACATCCTGCCTGAAATGTGTTTTTCACACATGTGGCACAGAATGGTGTTGCAGTTGTGCACAATTACATTTTGTCTTGCATTTACCTTGTTGCCCCACCCCACCCTCTCCCTGCAGATACTGATAGGAATCGAGTGTGCCTTTAACATTGGTGCCATAACACCCACCCCATTCCATAAGTAAATAAGCTGAGATGAGTACAATATGAGAGAATGTGATTAGCGTTAGCACTGATGACCCACACACCCTGATACCTGTCAGTGTCTGCAGGGTGGGGGTGCGGTGTTAGGGCTGAAACCATAACACCACATTTCCCCACTTTTGTCACTTTAGTAACAACCTTAACTGATGCATTAATGAAGATTTTTGCAATGAATATCCTTACTTTTTCAAATAATATAATCATATCCTTATTTGTCTATAGAGGGCCCTGCGTTCCCATCCCTCCATAGATGCATATATCTATGTAGCTATGGACGCTTCCATTTATAGGACAACAGTGACCAAATTGTCAGCATAGCCATCTTATTACCCCACCTCATGTATCCCGGTACAGAAAATTTTTGGATCCATGCCAAAACATAATTCTGCACAACTGCAATGCCATTCTGCACCACAAGTGCGAAAACACATTTTGGGCAGGATTTGAAAAATGACACCTGTGACATACATGAGATTGATTAATAAAAAGGCTACATTGAAAATCTGGGGTGAAAATATTTAAATTTTATGAAGTTATGGCAGGCATACTGAAATTGCAATGAATGGTCATAATGTTGGCATTTTTTCATATTTTGAACATAAATTTTGAACATAGTCTTCTTATGACCCCACCTCATAAACTCCTGGTGAAAATGTCCAAATCCATGCCAAAATGCCATTCTGTGCCACAGGTGCAAAAGCTCATTCAGGCAGGATGTGAAAAATGATGGATGTACTGTTCATGAGGTGATATGAAAAAATGGCTATGTTGAAAATTTTGACTCAAAATATTGAAAACTACCAAAATTATGCACATGCGTGTCAAAGTTTCAACAAACGCTCATACTATAACTCAACTATTTTAGAATTTGTTTATCAAATTTATGAGAGGCCCTATTTGGGACCCCACCTCATGAACACTGGTGGCGAAATTTTATTTGGTCCTGAAAGGTGATTTTGCACAGTGACTGCAAAATCACCTTCTGGGCCTGATTAATGAAAATGACAGTTGCAGTGTTCATGAAGTGGGGTCCCAAAAAGCCCATTTGAAAATTTAGTGAAAAAAGGCCTAAAAGGGCAAAATTATGAACACTTACCTTGGTTCCTTAGTTCATGGTTCAGCTTTGAAGAGTGCAGACGTGTCTTGGTCCACAGAAGATGTTAGCTTATGAGCTCCAGAAGTAAGTATAGGGTAAGGGTGTGTGTGTGGGATGGTGAGTGTTCAGTGGGAGAGTTGGGATGGTGTGGGGGATGGTGGGGGTGACAAGGGGCCATCTTCTTTTTTTCAGGTAAAAAGAAGAAGTCATGGGACTGTTTTCTTTTTTACAGGTACAACTATATTGATATTTGGAGACACTGGGAGTGGGCTCTCCAGTGTTGCACACTACAGGGGAGAGGGGGCTTGTAATGCTGACACAGGGATTGGGCCCTGATGTCAAAGCAAATAACACAAGGGACTGAGGGGGGACATTTGACACTGGGGTGGGCATCTTGTGTCGATTATATAAAGAAATAAATAAAGTAAGGGAATTGAGGGTGGGGTGCCACTAGACACCAGGGAAAGATATGGGAGGGGTGCCACTAGGGATAGTGATCGGCGGGTGGGGGTGCCACTAGGCACCAGGGAAAAGGGTGTCTCAAAGCTGAAACTTCAGCTGGCAGCATGAGTTCCAGCTGTGGCTGCAGAAGTCAAGAAAATCCCGCTGTTCTCATACAGAAAATGCGGAAGAAGTGGCCCTCTCGCTAAGCTCAGCACCCAAGATTTCAGGTGCCTAGAAAAGGTGTTTCTTGCCAAAAGTAAAACAAACAAACATCAAAATGTAGCTAAACAGGTCCCTTTTAGCTAGGTTCTGGTGGCTTTTTTATTTATTTATTACTTTTTGGTGCCTCACACTGCCAGCACCATCTGCCCCATCACGGACCCTTGGTTGCGACTTCCCATATTAACCACCCTCCTGGTACCCCGACTTACCCCCCAGGGTGGGGTCATGGCACCTGAACCCCTATGAAGGGTGCCACGATCAACAGGATAGGGCGGGATTCGGCCTGGAAGCTGAGTGCAGCTGGGGGTGGGTGTCATCAAGGCGGTCAGTGGCAGGCTTTTCTCCCCTGTAAGCGGGGGTGGGAACATGCAATGATGCCAGTGTCCATCCTGGCCACAGATTCTTGTTGGTGCCAGTCACTTGTGGTTCCCCCGACCTCTGCAAGGAGTTCCTCAAGCACTGGTCACACACTGCACCCTCCCCCCCGGAGAAGGAGAGCAGTCCATGGGATGCTCAATCCTTTCTCCCCCGGCCAGCCCTCTGAAGACCCAGGTCCATTCCCAAACCTGGGTCACCGGTGTCATAGTGGAAATCAACCGCTGCACCGACGGGCTGGCTTGGTGTTTGTTTTATAAAAGCAATTCATTTTATGTGTTTTCTATTTCTTTTTTCTAGCTGAAAAAAAATAGATGGCGGACACAAGTAATCCCTACAAAATATACTAGGCTTCCTGTGACACTGTGTGACCCTGTCTGTGAAAAAACAACAGCTCCTGTAAAACTAAAAGTATTTTTGCGCTGAACATCTAACTTTTCCCATAGGAAATAATGGGAAACTTTAAATTTTAATAACTTTGGAACAGATTAATATTATTTCACCAAACCTTCAAAAGGCACATCTCTGATGCAAAGGCTTTCTACTCTGAAACTTTCAGACCACAACCTAAAACAGTTTTTGAGATACAGGTGGACAAAGAAAAAGAAAAAAACACATACATTTAGGGATTTTTGACACTCTGTATCTCAGAAACCACACAACAGATTCACACAAAATGTGCTACGTCAAGAGACATACCCCAAGAGATTGTGCATGCAAAATTCTGTTGAGCAGTTGCAAAGTTATTAAGGTTCAGAAATTTGGCTTTAACGTCCCTCAACCCTAACTATAATGGCACTACTGAACCACCATATATAGATCTATAGATCTATAGATCTATATATATATACTGTATATATATATATATATATATGTATTGTGATAGCACGGTAGTGCTACCATAGTTAGGGTTGAGTAGCCCTTTTAAGGTTAATTGGTGAAACTTTGCACCTTAATAACTTTGCCACGGTTCAACGGATTTGCCTGAAATTTGGTATGCATGATTGGGCATGGTAGATCTTGGGATCTGCCAGCATTTGTACTGGTTGGATATACGACTGTGGAGTTATTAAGCAACAATGAAAAGCGCAATTACGTTTTTTTTTGCTGATTCTTTGCTCTCACCTACAGGTCACAAGGTTTGCACGACAGGTCCAAAAACTTCAGGGAATATGTGGCCAGGGCCCTTATGTGTCTTTTGAAGATTTTGTGAAAAAATATTAAACGTTTCAAAAGTTATTCAAAAAACAAGTTCCCATTATAAGTCAATCGGAAAAGTTAACAAAAAGTTTGAAAGTGTCACAAATGCACCTTTTAGAGTCACAAATGGCCCTAGTAGTGTTGCAAATCCACCATTTTGTTCTCAGTTAGTGATAAGAAAAATGCTTGGCATTTAAAATTGGGACCCTCTAGGGCCACAATTCTTTCTGTGTTCACCTAGTCGGGCCCTGAGGATGTTAGCCATGTCTTTATTTTGGGGTTAAACACCCCAGAAATATGTTTTTCAAATTTTTGGAAACAGTAGTGTCACTAAGTAGTGTCGCACGCATGACACTTTCGCAAATTTTTGAGAAAAGGGTCGCAAATTGCGACACTACTTTTCCAGACTAAGGCCAAAATGACAAGAGTTCTTTGTCACCCTGCTGCAAAAGAACGGTTTGGTCTTTTGGGCTGAAATTTGGAGGAAAGGCAGCCAACATCTCACAGATGTGCCTTTTGATGGTTTGGTGAAAAGATATGGCATGGCTACCAAGTTACAGTACTCCAAATTGATGGTTTTTCCCATAGACTAACATGGTGGAGTACGCCGCGCCTTTCCAGGCTCGTATCTCGAAAACGGTGCGAGATATGGAATTTTCATCACAACAATGCGTAGCCTATTCAGCAAAAATGTAGCCAGGAAAATCATGAATCATGTGAATTTTTTTCACGTTGTATGGTTACTGAGATATAAGCAATTTAGTATTCCAACACCTCATTTTCGCTCTGAGGCCCATTATTATGCATACATTCTTTGTATACACTGTGTTTCTTGATGCAGCTGTTGGGCAAAACAGGTGTGTGCTTCCATAATTGTAACAGTTAGCGTTTACTTTCATGCTTTCCGTACCATTTATGCTATTGTTCATTGTGCACGCCTGTAGGTTACCTTCTCTGCGTTTCGCTTGCACTTGTGGTTGAATTACTGTTATCATTTTGCGTTTCCACTACTGTTTCTGTTTGTATTTCAGTTTGTGTTTCTGGCACCACTTTCATTTGCATTTGCGTTTCTCTTTCGGTTTGCGTCTTCGTTGCTGTTACTGTTACCATTTGCGTTTCCTATTGCGTTACTGTGCCCGTGCGCATTACGGTTTGTGTTTCCATATGTGCCTGTGTTTCTTTTGCATTTCCTGTTTCCTTTGGTGTTAATGTTGCTGTTACCATTATCATTTGCGTTTACAATTGCGGTAATGTGACCTTGCGTGTTACGGTTTGCTTTTACGTATGTGTTTGCATTCGCATTATGTTTCTGTTTCCTTTGGTGTTATTGTTCATGTTAACTTTATGATTTGTGTTTACAATTGCAGTACCGTGCCCGTGTGCATTACGGTTCACATTTACGTGCGCGCTTCCATTTGCGTTTTAGTTTCTGTTACCTTTGGTGTTCTTGTTGCTGTAACACTTAACATTTGCATTTACAATACCGGTGATGTCACTGTGCATGTTACCAGTTGCGTTTTGTGTCACTGTTCACTTCAGCGTCACTTTACGCTTGCATTTCTATTAATGTTTGCTTTACCATTTAAGTTTGCTTTACCATGTGTGTAACTGTTGCTGCTTGTGTTTGCTTTGCACTTCCTGTTACTAAGTAACAAGACATCACATGGTGGGAGCACGGGGTCCAAAGAGCCCCGCGCTTCCTCCACTGCATTGCATTCACTATTTATTGTCCTCATTCTCAAAAAGAAGGGAAATTAGAGGCAAAAAACTCTGTTTAATGCATCAGTGAGGGTTGTTCCACAGCAACAAAAGTGAGGAAATTTGGTGTTAAGGTTGAAAGCCCCCCTTGGAACCCCCAGACCACCCCCCCAACCTGCATCAGGGTGTGTGTTGGGGTCGTTGGTCCTAACTCTCACCCCATTCTCCTATATTTCTGCTTCTTTACACATGTGATGGGTGAGAGTTAGGGCCGATGACCCCAATGCGCACCCCGATGCAGGCTGGGAGGGTGGTCTGGGGGTCCAAGGGGGCTTTCAACCCTAACACTGAATTTCCTACTTTTGTCGCTGTGGAACAACCCTAACTGATGCATTAAACTGAGTTTTTTGCCTCTAATATATATATATATATATATTTATAAAATGAGTAGAGAAAATGTTGATATCTTATAGGAAGAAAAGCATCACATGACCATGTATATATCAGAGTGCAACCGCACACCTTCATTTTTACCACCCTCCAAAACAATTTTGACATTTTATAAGATAGATAAACCACTCTGAGGTGTGCGGTCACACTCTGATATACGCACACCTTGGGTGGTTGACACACTCAGCCTGCGGCCTCATGCGTAAAAGAACACAGGGAACATAGTGTACAAAAATAATAAAAGCACAAAGACTAGAAGTGCCTGTGCTTAGAAAGAACACAGGGAACATGGTGCACAAAGATAAAAGATAAAAGCAGAGAGACTAGAAGTGCCAGTACCTAAAAAGAATACAGGGAACATAGTGCACAAGAACAAAAAAAGCACAGGGACTAGAAGTGCCAGTACTTAAAAAGAACACAGGGAACATAGTGCACAAGAACAAAAAAAACACAGGGACTAGAGGTGCCAGTACTTAAAAAGAACACAAGGAACATAGTGCACAAGAACAATAAAAGCAGAGGGACTAAAGGTGCCAGTGCTTAAAAAGAACACAGGGAACATATTACACAAGAACAATACAAGCACAGAGACTAGAGGTGCCAGTGCTTAAAAAAAACAGGGAACCCAGTGTACAAAAATAATAAAAGCACAAAGACTAAAAGTGCCTGTGTAGAAAGAACACAGGAACATGGTGCCAAAGATAAAGATAAAAGCAGAGAGACTAGAAGTGCCAGTACCTAAAAGAATACAGGGACATAGTAGCACAAGAACAAAAAAGCACAGGGACTAGAAGTGCCAGTACTTAAAAGAACACAGGGAACATAGTGCACAAGAACAATAAAAGCAGAGGGACTAAAGGTGCCAGTGCTTAAAAAGAACACAGGAAACATATTACACAAGAACAATAAAAGCACAGGGACTAGAGGTGCCAGTTCTTAAAAAGAACACAGGGAACATAGTGCACAAGAACAATAAAAGCACTGGGACTAAAGGTGCCAGTGCTTAAAAAGAACACAGGTAACATAGTGCACAAGAACAATAAAAGCATAGGGACTAGAAGTGCCAGTGCTTAAAAAAAACAGAGGAACATATTACACAAGAACAATAAAAGCACAGGGACTAGAGGTGCCAGTTCTTAAAAAGAACACAGGGAACATAGTGCACAAGAACAATAAAAGCTCAGGGACTAGAGGTGCAGTGCTTAAAAAGAATACAGGGAACATAGTGAACAAAAATAACAAAAGCACAGAAACTAGAGGTGCCAGTTCTTAAAAAGAACACAGGGAACATAGTGCACAAGAACAATTAAAGCGCGGGGACTTAGAGGTCCCAGTACTTAAAAAGAACACAGGGAACATAGTGAACAAAAATAATAAAAGCATGGGGACTAGAGGTGCCAGTGCTTAAAAAGAACACAGGTAACATAGTGCACAAGAACAATAAAAGCACAGGTACTAGAGGTGCCAGTGCTTAAAAAGAACACAAGGAACATAGTGCAAACAAATAATAAACGCACAGAGACTAGAAGTGCCAGTGCTTAAAAAGAACACAAGGAAGATAGTGAATAAAAATAATAAAAGCACAGAGACTAGAGGTGCCAGTGCTTAAAAAGAACACAGAAACATAGTGCACATAAGAATAATAAAAGCACAGGTACTAGAGGTGCCAGTGCTTAAAAAGAACACAAGGAACATAGTGCAAATAAATAATAAACGCACAGAGACTAGAAGTGCCAGTGCTTAAAAAAGAACACAAGGAAGATAGTGAATAAAATAATAAAAGCACAGAGACTAGAGGTGCCAGTGCTTAAAAAGAACACAGAACATAGTGCAAAAGAACAATAAAAGCACAGGGACTAGAGGTGCTAGTGCTTAAAAGAACACAGGGAACATAGTACAAGAACAATAAAAAGCAGAGAGACTAGAGGTGCCAGTGCTTAAAAAGAACACAGGTAACATAGTGCACAAGAACAATAAAAGCACAGGTACTAGAGGTGCCAGTGCTTAAAAAGAAACACAAGGAACATAGTGAACAAAAATAATAAAAGCACAGAGACTAGAGGTGCCAGTACTTAAGAAGAACACAGGGAACATAGTGAATAAAATAATAAAAGCACAGAGACTAGAGTGCCAGTGCTTAAAAAGAACACAGGGAACATAGTGAATAAAAATAATAAAAGCACAGAGACTAGAGGTGCCAGTGCTTAAAAAGAACACAGAACATAGTGCACAAGAACAATAAAAGCACAGGGACTAGAGGTGCCAGTGCTTAAAAAGAACACAGGGAACATAGTGCACAAGAACAATAAAAGCAGAAAGACTAGAGGTGCCAGTGCTTAAAAAGAACACAGGTAACATAGTGCACAAGAACAATAAAAGCACAGGGACTAGAGGTGCCAGTGCTTAAAAAGAACACAAGGAACATGGTACACAAAGATAATAAATGCACAGAGACTAGAAGTGCCAGTACATGGTACTGGTTTATTGGAGCCACAACCAAGGACACACAGTACTGCTCTGGTGCTTCCAATCACTCAGATTCTTCTTCAGGGTTTTTTTCCATTTTTTTTTTTGTAAGTACTGCAAAGACTACCAATTTGTTTCTTTTCTTGAGCTTTAGTTCACTGGTTCCCAACGTTTCACCTTAATGGCTTTTTCTGGGGACTTCTAAATCAAATACATAAGCAGATATGAGCTTCACTTAATAATAACTTATCCTACTAGTGTTATAATAAAATATGTAAAATAGTCAAAGGTGTATACCTTTAAATAGTATTACATCTCGTTCTTATTTTTCATTTCATTTCATATGGCTGCCTGGAATCACAGACAGACATAATGTAGTCATCTTTTCAGATATAAAGCACTTCTATGAAAATCTAACATGCATGAAAGGTGCCCATGTATAACCAACACCACCACTTGTACACAATTCGTATTAGCTAAAACGCTTTACTCACAACCCACCTACCATTTCCCACACCTACTCACTGCACAGTACTGCTGTTGCATGCAAGCTGGCTGTCAACCAATGTAGCTGTGCTGTTGCATTGTTAAAATAAAATAGAATATTTATGATTTTAATCAGACTTTTAATATCTATTTTTCCATAAATAATTATTTGAAAGCTGTACAGCTGGATAACAGGGAATATCCTATGGCTAACCACATGAATAGAAGTGACAACAGAAGTTTACATTTTGTAAAGGCCATTAGAACTGAACTGGTAAAGAGACTGTTGAAGGGAGGTGAGTTTGAAAACCTAAACAAAAGGGAACAATATTGCATCATCAGTTTGGGGGCATTAAATAACTTCGGATTTAGTGTGAAATTTGAGGTGGGCCCCTTTCTAAAGAAATGGTTTGCACTGCATATGAGAATTTGGGAGTATTAATACTAGTAGGGGATTTTTCTAGAATATGGTTATCTAGTCAGGGAAATAAAATACTTGCAAAGGTTTTATTTGCATGGGTTACTTAAACAATAAAAGGCATGGCCGGGCTGATTAACAGTCTGTTAATCATCCTAGGGGTGTAATGCACACGAGGTGCAGCTGAGTGCCATATTGCCCCTAGGGAGATGACTGTTAATCTAATGCCTGGGAGTGCCTTATTGCTATTATAAAAAATAATTCCAGAAGAAAAGTGTTAAAAGTATACTTTTTGAATGTTTTCCTCATTTAGAGGGAGATTTCTAATAAAATAGTTTTTTCACCAACAGTTAAAGAATGCTGGTTCAAAATCGGAATGCAAAATTCCAGTCATTCAGCAGTGCTAGAGGATGGAATGCTGACAGGAAGAATCCATGTACCATGGTGATCAGGCTGTATGTGACATTATAACATGGATTAATGTAAGGCTGTTGGAATCCTAATAGCCAATCAAATCGCAGCATTTATGAGACCCTTTTTATAATTCCATATATCTATGTGAACACTTCATGCATAACTGAATGGCTGGACATAAATTAATTAGCCATTTTCTCCATTATATGAAAAATTATTCATATCAGGTAGTTTTGTTTCTCTAAGCAATACTGGTCAATAGAATGAAGTGTGGATCATTAGTAATTCCAGCTGTTGTGAACACAATGAGAAGCACTGAAGATGGCATTAATTTCCTCAGTGAGGCACAGCCGGATATTTGCATGTAAATGCAATCCCCATATTTATGAAATAAGTCAACACAAAGAATTTAATAGAACTATAATCCCTATACCTTACACACTACCCAATGTTGAAAATCAGTGCTCACCATAATTTAGTTTGAAAATAGAAAATATTTGCATATCAGAATGTTGTCAGTACTGAGATCTGGATTTTGGTTACATAACTGGATCACTGAATCAAGCATAAGAAGCTGGAACACTGCTCCCCTAGGGGCCTGAAGAACTCTCCAAATATGGTAATAATGTGGAGAAATGAATATGTTAACATGCTGGGAACAGTGATTTTTTAACTATTTATTCACTGTGCATGTTATTCAATATGCACATTTTCTTATTACATTTTGAATGAGCTGTCATAGTGGTCATATAACTTTTTTGTGAGCCATGTGACACAAGTAAGAAGTATTTAAATGGTGAGATTATGATGGTTTGTTATCCTCTGACAAAGCTAATATAGCAAAATGTTAGGTCAGTTGGTGTTCCAGCACTAAGCTGCCTGTACCTTGTACCACTATTTACACTGAGTTCAAGCATTATTTTGAAGAATTAAAAATACAGGCATCTCAAACTGTGTTCCTTGTGCTCATTATATAATGGGGAGGGGGTAGAGTGCTGATAACTGTCTGATGGAGTCTGAAGTTTTAAATGGAGTGAGGCGCCACAATCCTGGAGTGAGCCACTGCTAACTACTTTAGTTTGATGTTACACAATCATAGTTTAAAAATGAAAACTGGCTTCATACTCACACTGTAAATATATTACAGATATTTACTTCTTATAAAATTGTTTGTCTGGATACCAGATGCGTCATGACCACCTGACACTTTTTCAAGGTGGTGGTATCTCAATTGAAAACCTTGCAATTTTCTGGTTGCTTATAAGAAACTATTGTCTTAAGAATCACAGTCTTATGCAGCATTTCATATTCAGTACCCTCTCGCTTTCCAGATAATGAATGCTCTTATTGTGGGGCGCTCACCTATAAAATAAGGTGGATTCATGGCTGAGGCAACCACACTCCTTGCTGTCAATTCTGCACATCCCAGGTCCCCTGTGGCTTCCTCATATTCATATGGTAATATTTGATTTTAGTCTAATTCTTATATTATTTCATTAAGAGTAGTATTTAACATTTTTGTTTAAGTTAACCTTTAACTTTTCCTCTGCAGTGTTCTGTGACTTCTTCCTCAAAGTAAGGTGCAGCACATCTGTTCACCTCTCTAAAGCCCTACTGCTGTAGTAGGAGGGAATGCTTTTGAATCAAGGGTACTCAGGACCTTCTTAGTCTGAATCTAGTTTGGGCTGCATAGCAAAAACAACATAAACTACTACTGCCCCTTCACAGTAACAGAAAGAAATGCTGCATCACTGAGCCCTGTGTGTCAAATGCTCACACACCTGCCAACTTGATTTACCTGAGACATTATCAAGTTAGTAGTTTCCTCTCAAACCTTACAGTAGTTCATTTTTCTCAAGTCCTGGAGGGAAAATTACAGCTGTGCCAGGCATCCTGATTTAAAAGCAAGAGGCCAGTTGAAGGTTGTTCCAGCAAACTGTTGCATTAAATTGCAAGCTTATATTTAAGACAAAAACACCCATAATTAAAAAAAAAAAACTTGCCATATTATGTTTTGTCATAAATTGTTTATCCATCATGATTTTACTGCAGCAATTTGTTTGTCTCCTGTTCTATACTTGTACTGACAATTTCTTAAATGTAAATCGATTATTCTCAAAATTACTGTGAAATCCCAGCTTTGCTCAAAATTCAGGAAATAATGGCAAGGTGTTATTCAAATTAAACATTTCCAGATACTTATTTATGCCTGCTTATGAAGAAGGTGGCAGACACAATAGCCCTAGTGTGCCTTCTGACCTTAAATTACTATGTTATTATGTTTGCGTTAAATGTCGCCCCTTCAGAGTTAAAGTGCTAATATACAATAGTATTCTGCAATGAGAAATTACAGAGATATAAATGCTTTCTGCTCAGTCTTGATGAGAGGACTTGTATGGCTCTGAAGCTAATGAAATATAACATACTTGTTCAATAGCTCTCTTGGTCCAATGAACGGTATCACATTATTCAATGAGAGTAGTTTTCTAAGAACCATTATGGCAACATACATTTTTTGCTATGTTTCCCGGTGGAAATAATTTTTCACATGATCTGTTTCTCCCTAGTCTGTCCTCACCTCCACTCTACATTTTCTTAGGCTGTCCCAGTCCCTGGGGTAGTATTGGCACCACTGCACTCCAGCTCTGATCTTGATAACTGCTGCCAGTTCACTGCACTCCACAAGGAACCCATATGTGGTGGGGCCTGTTTCTGCTACTCAAGAAGCAATCTGTTTGGGGGGGATGGAGGTGGGGCCATACCCAGTGATGTGGTTGACATATGGCCACCCATTATTGACGGCAACCAGGATTTTTCATTTCTATTAGGACTCACACACCATCCACTACCCAGGTGCAGTTCACATCAGTACTTCCAGTAGTCCATCGGCTCAGGGCTTAGAGTCAGAAATGCAGTGGGAACCTGGGTCTCCCACATGGTAGTGCAATGTCCACCACCAGTGTCACCTGCAGGCCACAGGAATTGCTCGCTTGTGCCATATTTGTCCATATGACATAGGAATCATAATTATTTTGCTTTTAAGAAAACAAAAGTTATGTGACCAAGCAGCAATTGGAAACTAGGCATGGCACCAGGGGCCCTGAATCTGTGATGTGGCACAGGTCTCATGCCTTGTCTGGTTTCCATTTCTCAGGTCCTGGAGGGAGAAAAAATACCACAGAGAGGTGATAGGCCTATTCAAAGTTTCTTCTCAAGGAGTTCATCTGCCTGGTTGCACTGTGTAGTTGGGCAATTCCTAGCACCAAGCAGAAGTTGGAAGTTAAAATCAAGTTTGTAGGATCAGGCAGTCTCCAAATACATCAGTCACTCCCCAAATCCCAGGATACCAGAATCTGGGTATAAATGAGTGCAACAGTGATGTCTGTTTGGATTTCCATGAGTTGATGCTCATTAAAGCCAACCTATTCCCACTACCTCAAGTTTGCTTTCCTGGTTAGCTATGATGTGTTTGACCTGTTGCCAAGTCAAACATCACGCAGCAGTTGTCTTAAGGTGTCATGATCCTGGGTGAGGTAGACACTCATGAGGTACATCCCCAATTGCCACGTTAGTGATGTGGCAAACATAGATCCTGAGGTTAATACAGGTACTCACAGGGTAAATCCCCACAGTAATATCAAAAGCCACTCCCTAGCAGAACATCAAAGAGCAGACACCCAGCAGGTGAGTGAGTGTTTGATCAAAGAATATGGGAAAGCACTGGGGCAACTGGTGCCACGATGTAAGTACTTCTACTGTAGAGATGGCTTCATGTACAGTAGTTACCTACATGTAACCCTCCAATTTGGGCATTACCTTTAAAGCTCCCAGTAGTTTTACACGTCAAATGCTCTGGCCACCATGGATAGAGTCATGGCCTCAGTGATCCTGACTGAACTGGGAATCCGATTGCTGCCCCAAGCAAACCAGATATGAAGGCACACTAGTTTAGGACTGGTTTAGGTATGAGGCATTCATAAACGCTCAAAGCATTTTTAAACTGCGGAACTACTGTATGTGTAAATAAGGACACCATGGAAAGACTGCCTTTGGACTACAAAGTGGAGGCCATCTTCATCACCTCTGACTCGAGGTGGCATAGTGATTGGGTCAGAGGGTGACTGGATGACCAATCAGAGTTGGACTGCCTGAGAAGAGAGAGCCTAAAGAGATTGTGGATTTGTAGTGGGCTTAATTATTTCAGGCACCTTTGCAGCATTTAATTGCCTGTTGAGTGACAGGCCTCCAGACCCGCTTAAGTTGATTGATAACTCCAAACAGCCAGTTAGACATTGCAATCCCTAGTGAATTACAAGGGCTGTTCCACAACTTGAAGAGTGCATCTGTAAGAGATCCTGATGGGAGAGATGCATGTGTGCTTTTGAGAGAGCTGGTTACTGCCACATACAAGAGACTGGATATCAGGACATGGTGTGTTGGGCAAGTAGTATCAGGTTTTCCAAAGGCTGAGCTATCCTTTGTGAATTGGAGGATTGTCTACTGAATGCGGAGGTCAGGAGAGGCCTGATTAGAGTCTGAGAAAATAACCGCTTGCATCAGCTAACATCAGAGGCCCTCGGAGGAAACAAGAGATAGTAAAATTAGCTAGAGAAGGACTTACTCCAACTGCACCATCTCCCTGTGCAGTGATGGAAATCCCTGGTCTGGGAGAACCATGAGTAAACCCATGGCTTGCCTGCAGTAACATCCTTTTTGTGTCATAGTGGGTAAGCATTTAATGGATTACTAGACTATCCAGCTAGGATTTACAAATATCCCTTACGAAAGTTAATATTGGGGTTTGAGCTGCAAACCATTGCTTATTGTTTGTTTAAATGTAACCCTGCTGGCCAGCCACCTGCAAAGTCATCAGGCTTGTTATGTTTCCATGGCTGGGTACCCAGTGAAGCACAGGAACTCACTAGTATGTGTAAATAAGGACACTGTGAAAGACTGCCTTTGGACAGTCTTTCCATGGTGTCCTTATTTACACATACTGGTTTAAACAAAGGTACTAGTGGTGACAGGGTAATACCCACCAGTACTGGTGGGCATAAAAAGCATCTACCTGTGCATTGTGTGGGCTTGGGGGAAGGCACTGTTATGGCTTAGCTTGGAAGGGCACAGGAAGCACAGTCTGGATTTGTGAATAGTATTTGTACCTAGAACAGCGAGAGAAGAGTAGTCCAATAATGGCAAGCTGGGTTTAGAAAGATAGAGGAGAACCAGCTGGTGCTGCACATGCAACCTCATTGCCTAATCCCCTTTTTACCTCATTCGGATTGCCATAACACTAATAATGTCCTGGTTATTTTGTTTCCAATCACTTTCTGAGCACTTATAATTTTAAAGTAGAAGTTGCATGCTTGGTGGGCCCAGGTGAATCGGTAATTCATCATTCATGTTTTTTGAAGGTTAATCATGTCTAGCCATTGTTAATAATCAAATAACAATGACAGTGTCTAATCACTAGACTGCTCCACTATCTCATTCAGGGCCCCCCATTATGTCATTGTTTTCTTGCTGTATTACTTAGCTAACACTCTGTGTAGGCTTGCCTCACTGTAGTATAATGCTTGTACTCTATTTGCTGAACAAGTAGAATTGTTATTCTGTATGTCATACCACTATTTATGTATGTATCTTGTTACTTGACGTGGAGCCTTTGGCAATGAGTCTATGACTCAAAGGTTTGTAATTCCGATATCTCAAATAAATAAATGTCATCATATGATTGATCATCAAGGAAAATCACCATCCAAGATCATCATCTACATCATGATTTAATCATCAGACTTTCAAATCACCAACTAATAATTATTATTTTTGTAAGCTGAAATCAGCATAATGGTTTTTGATGATCTGTAAATGATCAAGTGCTGATCACTGATGATTATATCAGTTTCATGATGTCAGATTGTAAGTTGCATAAGTATTATTTAACAAACTTTTATTTGCAATTAAAATGAGCGTATGAATGTGTGAAATATCTGTAATATCATGTGATGTCAATTGTTAGTCCCTTTAGGAGGACTACATGGGTATATGCTAAGCTGTTTACTGGATATATATTTGCATAACTAATCTGCGTTTCAAAAGCACAGTTTACGGAACAAAAGATTTGTAATCTCTATTTTTTAAAACAATTTTGACTTGACAATATTAGTTTGAAAAATATAAGTAAAGGTTTTGATCACAAACCAAATATTTGTAGGGACTCACCACAACCAGAAAAGGAACCACTTTATGGTGATAGTGGTAGCCAATGCCATCAGTAGCCATAACAGGCCATGTCAGGCTGTGTCATGTGCTGATATTGGTTTCTATGCATTGGTAACACAGAGCTAAGAAACATAGAAACACAGAAACATAGACTTTGACGGCAGATAAGGACCGCTAGCCCACCTAGTCTGCCCATTTCCCTACCTACAGGATAAGCCGCAGATCCTAGTTAACCAACAGCCTGTTTCTTCCTACCCCCCACAAGAATTGCCTTATGTCTGTCCCATGTATTCTTGAATTCTACCACAGTTTTAGACCCCACAACCTCCTCAGGAAGGCTGTTCCATGCATCCACTACCCTCTCTGTGAAAAAATGCTTCCTCACATTGCCTCTGAACCACCCCCCCATCTTTAAATTGTGTCCCCTTGTTCTTGCATGTCTCTTTTTCTGAAAGATGCTACCCTCTTGGACTTTGTTGATTCCACTGAGGTACTTAAACATTTCTATCATGTCCCCCCTATCCCTCCTTTCCTCAAGGGTATACATATTAAGCTCCTTTAGTCTCTCCTCGTATGGCTTCTCTTGCAGACCCTGCACCATTCTAGTTGCCCTCCTCTGGACTGCCTCTATCCTGTCTATGTCCTTGTGGAGATGGGGTCTCCAGAACTGGACGCAGTAATCCAGATGGGGTCTCACCAACTGTCTGTACAGAGGGATAACAACTTCCTGTTTTCTGCTGGTGATGCCTCTCCCTATGCATCCCAGTATACCCCCATCTCTCTTTGCTGCCTTCTCACATTGCTTACTAACCTTAAGGTCATCTGATATGATTACCCCCAGGTCCCTTTCCTTTTTTGGTTTTGTTACATGAGAATGATATTACCTCGTTGCACACCATAACATCCAATATCATTCATATTAGTGATTGCTACAATTGTAGATCAACCTGACCCTTTACAGTGAATAAAAAGTGAGGTATATGTGTAGGTATAAATAAAAGCATGTGCATTTGGAGAGAGGCATCATAACTCATGAATCCAATATACAGTAGATGTAAACAGATGAAAAGATAAAGTACAGAAAAAGATTAATTGGATTTTTTGTAGTTTATCGCAGTGATCTGACATGGGTAATCATGAAAACTCATGATGAGAACACCATTAATCACAATCCTCACTTCCATAGGATCATGGTTTCTGACTGGCAGCCATTTAACACTATGTTTAATCATTGTTATCCATGATCACAATGATGTTTTTGAATACTGAGTACGATTATTGAACATAATTGACAATGAACATTATGATACATTGTTATAAAGTCATCATCTTTTCAACAGGGGTACTGTTACTGCATTGAGTTACCCTGTGGGACAGAGAGTAGGTATTGCATTCCAGAGGGTAGTACTTCACTTATATCAGGCCCACTTAAACCTTTCACTGTATGGAGGCACCACACTATTTTATTCTAATTTTGGATATGAACCCTCAATTAGGAGTTTAACTGACCCAGGCCCTCAACCATGTTGAGCCTCATAATGCAGGGGTAGCTACTGTAACATCAATGACTACCCCATGACAAGATACAGTACATATATGGGTGTAAAGGGCAAGTGCACTGGTATCTGGGCTGAGAAGAAATGGTGCTTCAAATCACTAGTTGAACAACAAAAAGGCATCTGTGTATTGCAGTCTCCTGACTGGAGAGAGACATGCCAATGCAAAATATATACAGAACAGCTTGATCTGAGTACGAGGGCTTAAAGCCCACTAAGAGCTCCTGGTTTCACCATGGATGCTGAAAGCTGTAGCAGCTAATTGGTGTGTTTCTATTGTTTTGTCTAGATGCACTGAGTGTGAAAGGCTCTGTTCCCCCAAGACAGAGATTAAGGAACATAAGGGATGCCTGTGGTCACTACCGAACCTGCAAGAGTAGCCTCTAACAGTAATGATGACTCTCAGGATTGAGGCTAGACAAGTTCCTTATGGAGAGAGGTTACCTCCAGGGTTCCTGTTGTTCTGAGGCACTTTGTCCTGATTTCTGGGCAGGGATCCTAGGTTTCTGCACCAGCATTTTCTGATTTCTGTGACATAATTTATTCATTTCTGTCACAGAATGCAGTCCTGCCATTGGCTGAAATATGACATGATGTCATCAATGACATCATACGCTGAGCACAGAGAAGGGGCTTCAGGATAAATGAGATGTGGAGAGAGATGGGAACTATGAAAAGAACTGTGTACATGAATGAAAATTCACCAAGAACAATGAATTCTGCTGCATAATATACATTCTTCAGCATGATCCAAATTCTGTGAAAAATTCGGTGGCCACAGAATCATAGAATTCCAGGTGCCTTGGGTACCCCCAATGTCATCAAATATTTCTACTGTATACCATATGCATAGTGATCACATCTAAAGGACTGTGTATGCAACTTGTAAAGCAGCAGTGCCTACTATGGTGAACATGCTGACCTATACTTTTTTACTCTATTTTAGATTGGCCTATATCTCCTGCCATGTATAATACTCTTTTCAATCTATTTTGAGTTTCATGTTAGCAGTTTTTTTACATTGAAAATCATAAAGGAGTATTTTTTTAATATGGCTATTCCCAGGTTTATCTCAGGTACATCAGTATTCTCAGCAGGTTTTGTACACTTATTGTCTCACATGGTCAGGGAGCACTGTCTGCTGCATGCTAGTTCATTATAGTCAAAAGAAAAGTGATAGTAAACATTGGGTATTCAAAACAACAGAGAATACTGATGAAAATCTGGGGATAGCCCTGTTAAAAGGATGCCTTCTTTTTATTATTTAAAGTGTCAAAAAAGTGCAGCACAGGTAACTCACTAGTACGTGTAAATAAGGACACTGTGAAAGACTGCCTTTGGACAGTCTTTCCATGGTGTCCTTATTTACACATACTGGTTTAAACAGTGGTACTAGTGGT
The DNA here is from genome assembly GCA_016271365.2 of Neoceratodus forsteri. Lineage (NCBI taxonomy): Eukaryota > Metazoa > Chordata > Ceratodontiformes > Ceratodontidae > Neoceratodus > Neoceratodus forsteri. Next base: position 243,967,734 of record CM028134.1, read on the forward strand.
GACAGGGTAATACCCACCAGTAGTGGTGGGCAGAAAAAGCATCTGCACTGTGCCTTGTGTGGGCTTGGGGGAAGGCACTGTTATGGCTTAGCTTGCAAGGGCACAGGAAGCACAGTCTGAATTTGTGAATAGTATTTGAACCAAGAACAGCGAGAGAAGAGTAGCCTAGTAATGGCAAATCAAATCAAATCAAATCAATTTTATTTGTAAAAGGCGCCTTCCAAAACCAAGGTGCCTGTACATTGCATGATAAACAAGAAATAATTAAAACAATACTAAAACAGACTTGACAACAGCATTCAAAAATTATTATATGCTAGGCTAAAAAGATAAGTTTTTAAAGGCTCCTTAAAGCTTTGGACAGTCAGGCAATCTCGCACCTGATGAGGTAGAGAATTCCACAGGGTTAGGGCTATAAAGCTAAAAGATCTGGCCCCTGAAGTTTTTAAGCGAACCCTGGGAATCTCTAGCAATCCCTCATCAGTGGATCGGAGAGAGCGGGAGGGACAGTAGGGACAGAGGAGATCTTTCAGGTAGCCAGGTCCCTGGTTGTGTAGGGCCTTATAGGTCAGCAAACCGACCTTGAAGGTGATTTGCTAGCAATTGGCAGCCAGTGCAGTCCGCCAAGACACTGCTATATGACTGACCTAGAAGAACCAGTCAGTAGCCTGGCTGCCACATTCTGCACTAGCTGCAAGTGGCGAATCTCAACCCCCGGTAGCCCAAGATAAAGGGCATTGCAGTAGTCAAGGTGGGAGGTAACAAAAGCGTGGACCAAAGTAGGAAGATCGTCAGGAGTAAGCTGGGTTTAGAAAGATACGGGAGAACCAGCTGGTGCTGCACATGCAACCTCATCACCTAACCCTCTTTTTACCCCATTTGGGTTGCCATAACACTAATAATGTCCTGTTTATTTTGTTTCCAATCACTTTCTGAGCACTTATAATCTTAAAGTAGAAGTTGCATGCTTTGTGGGCCCAGGTGAATCGGTAATTCATCATTCATGTTTTTTGAAGGTTATTCATGTCTGGCCATTGCTAATAATCAAATAACAATGAAAATGTCTAACCACTAGACTGCTCCCCTATCTCATTTAGGGCCCCCCATTATGTCATTGTTTTCTTGCTGTATTGCAAAAGTGCTACAGCAACTCAAAATGGTGAAGAAGAGTATTGTACAAGTCAAGAGATAAGGGCAATCTAAAACAGCATAAGAAGTATAGTCCAGAGTGTTCACTGCTAATATGCTATAAATCAGCCCGCTCTTGTTTCATTGCAGCTTGAAGTTTGTGTGCCATGTTTACTGAAACCTAATGCTGCAAACAAAGATTGAATGGTGCTAAGGGATGCACAGGAGATTTAGAGGTCAAGTGGGAACTGTTGGGAAATAAAGTTTATTACCAACCTCCATAAGTGAGAGAGTGCCCAGCCAGGTGAAATGCATCATTGCTGCTGAGCTTACAACAGGGACCCCAGCCCCAAGAGCACAATGCCAAGCACCACTGTAAGTGCAGTACATTTTCCTGAGGAGCAGCACCTCTGCGCCATTTCTACAAAAAGTCACATGTGTTGGGGCACTCCAAGCTGAATAAAACTCATAAACCACTACACCTATATGAGTCCAGTGCCCTTTATCCAAAGGGCAGAACAGCTCTATTAAACCACTAGCGTGAGCCAGTCCAATGGTATGGAGGGCTGAGGCATTTGTGCCTTACCTCCTGCCACACTGGTGAGCCATGTTATGGTGAAAGCAGACCACCAGGGGTCAGCCGGGAGTGAGAGGGATCAAGCATCTGAAGGACTGTTCTCCTTTCCTGGGGGACTGGCATTTCTGCTGAATGACTGCCCCGCGTGGAGGCCTGAGGTAGTGCTGGACTGTTGGGCACCAACAAGGGGAGGGTGTTGTGGGACTTCTGCAGCATGATGCCTCCACACTTGCAGGTTGATGTGTGAGCCCCAGCAATGGGGAAGGGAAGAAAGAAAAAGAGGAACACCACCCCAGGCTGTGGATGATGACCGATTCCCACAGGCTCTGCACCTGGTGACCGGGCACCATCAAAGCCCTGTGGTAGAGGGCTTAGGTGAAGGTAATTCCTGGGTGAGCCAGGGTGACGTGGCTGGGGAGTCAGTTAAAAGAGTGAAGCTAGGGGAGATCAGGCAATAAAGTGTATATAGAGAAAAAAAAAACACTAGCATGCCAGGATTTATTGCCACCCCAGAGAGTAGGAGGGCTACAAGACCATATTAGTACTTTGGAGACAGCATATAAAAAAAAGTTACCTGTACTGCCTGATTATTTATTTAATTAGTTATGCCAATTATTTATACTGGATAAGCCCACTGAGTCAAAATATCTTATTTACAGGAACATCATGTTGATACTGAGAGGGGTAAAGTTAAACAAAACAGACACAGTGTAGAATACCTAATGGTTCTATATAGAAAGAATCAAAAGAAACATGTGTAAGTGACCTTTCACTGTTTATTAAACATACTATAATAACTGTACTCAATATTTCCTCATAGGGAACCCTAGTTATAATTTGCTATTATAACCAACTGGTTATAACAGCATTCACGTGCAGGGTTTCCCTAAGAGTCCACCTGCATACTCAAACTGCTGCAATGTACATGGTTGGAAAGTGGAAGTGCCAGAAGGCACTATTAACTCCCAACCCATACAGAGCTCAGTCTGCTGGTGGGAGATGCAGCTTGCAGCAAAAAAGAGCCCAAAGCAATTATGTAAAACAAAGTGTGGGGACTGTCAAAGGTCTAATAGTGAAGTCTGGCCAATGGATCGACTGTAAAGCCTATATCGATAGGTGAAGTCTAAAAATACGGCTGTTGAGGAGGGTGCTGCTGTATGTTTTTAGCATTGTAATAAATGTATTTTTAACTTCATCTATCGATACAGGCTTTTTACTTTTGGTTGGTACATCATGCGGCCAGACTTCACTGCATTTGGATTTTGGTTATCACGTTTTGGCACCAGTGGCGTTTTCATGTAGCTGCCTTGCACTAGGACTGTGTAAAACTCAAATTTTACTCACACCCTCAGTGTGGGAAACTATTATAAACTTCTTGAGCCTCCCTCTTGGGGTTTATGTAGCATCCCATGCCTTGGGTGTGTATAAATTCTCATTACACAGTACCCCAGGCATTATTCTATATATAATTACTGTTGGAGCCCATTTATTGACTAGATTGACACTACTTTTGAATGCCATAATAACAAGTTCCATTCTGTAGTAACCATCCGGTTATTATGGCGTGGATGTCAGCCAGTCAAACTGAAGATGACAACCACCGCCATCTCATGCCCACAGAAATGAAATGCCACCAAAGGATACTGGCTGTTTTTCTCTTTTTTACCACATAGCACTAAACTGACCAGCAGTTATATAAAATAATGTATGGTGTGTTACATTATTCATTCAGAAATGAAATGCCACAGAAGGACAATGACTGCTTGGCCTTGAGCTGGGGCCCCTAAATTTGGTTCAGCTTCAATACTTTGGCCAAGCCACAGTGGCACCCAATACAGTAACTGGCAAGAGGCAAAGCAAATTACAAACTGGATGGAAAAAGCCTTGAGGGAAGCAATGAATATATTTCTTAAGCAATAAGGTAGATAGGGTGTGCTATGATGAATAATGGCTCACCTTGGAGGGTTGAAGCACAAGATGAAGCTGAACGCTTTCAGCACCCAAGAAGGGACATTAGCCCACCATAACACACTCTCTGGAGTGCCTTATTGTTTTTAATTTTAGACATTTAAATGTATTTTTAAAAAATACTATTGTTATTATTTAAAAACAAGCAAGCTTTTTTTTCAGTATTTGAAATTATCTTTAGTTAAAAATATAGTCCTATTTGGACAACGTGTTTACATTAGGCTATCAGTAGGTGGCGTTAATGCTGCATATAAGCAGCAGTTTAGTAAGGGCAAAGGGAGGGCAGGCAGTGATCATTGATGCTAATGCAGGGTCGTAAGCTGGTGCCAGCAGAGAGACGGACACTTCAGATATCAGAGGCCGCCGGTCGTATCCCTAACATAGCATTGAGCATTCAGGCAGACTAGGCTGCATTAGCGACTAGATATATTTAATGGTGCTGGTCAGATATGGGAGTATTGGGTACTTGCTGCAGTCTGCAGCCAGCAGGTCTTTGTTTTTTCAATTAAGAAAAAAACTGGGGCTGACTCCATGGCGCCAGCAGTAGGGCAGCTGCTTGGCATGCTGGCAACCCAGGTTTGAGCCCCGAGCCCAGGAAGATAGTTGCGGAGGTCTGCAGGAGGGTGATAGAGCATCTGCACAGATCCTTTTCTCTGGGGAGAGTACTGCACAGCACCACCTGGGGAGCGGCACCTGGTGGGGTGGGCACAGCCTTGCCTGTATGGGTGACCACACATTGGCTGGCTCTGCCTCTAGGATGTCACCATGGTGCACGCAGCTGGGCCACTGGCTGGGGCCCAGAAAACCAGAAAAGTTCCATTTTGGCTCACTGAATGATGGCTGCCAAGTCCCCCATGCCACAGTGCCACAGATGCACCACTCCTGCCCCCAGTCCCTGTCATCTCAGAGGACCCCCAGGAATGCTACTCCCCTCCTTCATCCTCCAGGAGGGTGGCTCCCCCGGGCAGGGATAAGCCAGACCCTCCAAGACAGAGGGTAGCCTAGGAGCCAGATGACAGGAGATGGCAACGGAGGATGAGACTGGTGGGCAGAAGGGGCAATGTGCAGCTAGAAGGAATGGCGGGTCGGGGTGCAGGGAAGGCACAAAAAAAACCCTACGTTGTTGCTTTTAAGGTCTGTCTCACTTGTGGTCTGCTAAACAGAGTCAATTGAAATGGGGGCAATTAAATATCTTAGTCAAGAGAGTTTGAAAAATAAAACAGTACCAAGAGTTGTTTGAGAGTGGGACAGGAGCATGTGTAGATGTGGAAGACCTGAGTTGGTGTCAACACATTGGCTGGCTCTGCCTCTAGGATGTCACCATGGTGCACGCAGCTGGGTTGCCTGGCTGGGGCCCAGAAAACCAGAAAAAAGTGCCCATTTTGGCTCACTGAATGATGGCTGATCGCTGAACAGGTGCATGTTGTGCAGGGACGAGTAGCCATGTTTTTGTGAGCAGTCGAGTGTAGGGATATCTGTTGCATGCCAAGTCCTGACTGTGTGGGGGCTTCTTTCAGCAGGACTGTCGTGTTGAGATAATGGCCCGGCTCAAAGTAGTTCTCAGTCAATCAGGATTCAGCATTCTTTAAACCCATTTCATAATGTAGGTTACTTGTGGCAGGTGGTGTTTGCATGCCACTGCTGGGAATTCAAGTGACTGTGATGGTGGTGTGAATGAGTCTGCAACCCAGTAAGAGAACTACAATCTAGAGCTGAGCTACTGTTATAATTTATATTCCTCTCTGAGCTCAAGGCTTATACTCCTCCCCCTTATTTTCTGTTTTGCCTTCATGCCAATTATTATATTTTTCCAGGCCAAAGATTCTCAAATTATATAATGACATCTGTCCTGCAATTATGCATCAAAAAAACATTAAAAACAAATGAAAAGAAATGAAATGTAGAGTATTAAATTGCCATTCACAGTATTTAACATTAATGGAGGAACATTGTTTTTCTTTTTCTTTCTTTTATATTTATTTATTTTGATTGCAGATTTAACACCTTTGAGCCAGAAGGCTCTTTTACAAAGGTTCCATGTTGAGTGGACAAGAGACAACATTTACAAGACAGGTTACATACAGTAACATTCAAAACAGGTTCCATAACATTCAAGGATAACAGCAGGTTACATGCTGAATAGGTAGCGATTGAATAGGCTGTTTACAGTGTTAGGAGAATTACTATAGGACAGGGGTGCATTTCGACATAGTGAGCTGGTATCAGTTTAAGCCTGGGAAGGGAGTCATACAAATGTATGCTATGGGCATGGCGGGAGCAGCCAGAGGTGGCTTAGTCACAGAATGAGGAGGGGGATGTAAGGAAAAGGTCAGGAGGTAGGGGGCAGCCAACATAGGGTTTTGTCAGAGAGGGTGTGGAGGGAAGGGAGTGAGAGGAAGGAAGCTGAGGTAGGCAGGGGGGGTGAGTTAGTTATGAAGGTGATTGGCCATGGGTATTTGCAAGCTGCAGTCACAGAGGGACATTTGGGCCAAGAGGGTTTTTAGTTCTCTTTAAAAGGGTGCAATTTTTGTGTACTCCCAGGTGGTTTCAGGGAGTTCATTAAACCAGGTGTGCCAACGGTAGGACAACGAGCGCTGTGCAAGGCAAGTTCTTTTAAATGGGACTTGGAGCACACCCTTAGCCGAGCTCCTAGTGACTTTTATGGAGAGGGTGCGCTGGAACAGAGTGGTTGTGGAGGAGAGGGTGAGTCCAAGGAGGGTTTTTGCCCATTAGGCAAGCCCAATATTTAGCCCTTAGATGTATGGGAAGCCAACCAATGGAGGAGTAGTGGGTGCAGGTTGTGATTTGCCCTCAGGACCAGGCGGGAGCCTTGTTCATTAGTACTTTAACCCTTTTTAAGGCAGTGTCGGAGGCAGCACTGTAAATGACGAGTGCATAGTCAATGACCGACAGGATGGAGCTTCTGGAGACCAGGTTAAAAGCTTCAGGGGTCATGGCTTGCCTATGCCTATAGAGGATTCCTAGCTTAATATTAGCTGTTTTGATAACATGGTCAATATGGTGTATGAAGGAGAGGATGTCATCAATATGCACCCTGAGATATTTAAAGGAGGAGACTTGTTCAATGCCCTCCCCTTTTTGCCTATAGATAGTCAGGTGTTCATCATGCTTTTTGGCATGTGGTAGGGTTAGGTGAATACTTTGTTTTTTTGTAGTTTAAAAGGAGTCTGTTTTGGGTGAACCAGTTCTCAAGCATGGCAAAGCTTTGTTGAAGGTTTTGAGCCGTATCCGATGTGAGGCTGCCAAGCACAGAGATAACTGCGTTGTCCGCATAGAGCAGCATATTTGCTGGACAGACATTGGAGAGGGAGTTAATGAAGAGGCTGAAGACAAGTGACCCTAAAATTGAGCCTTGGGGAACCCCAAGGATTACCTTTTTGAGATCAGAGGTTACACCCCCTATCCTCACACACTGTGTCCTGTGTGAAAGGTAGCTGTTTAGCCAGGAGGTGGTATCTACTGACAGTCCCAAGGTCCTCAGGTGTCTGAGCAGGATTCGGTGGTTAATGGTGTCAAAGGCTTTTGTGAGGTCGATAAATATAGACTCCACTGTTTTTCCAGAATCAAGGGCTTCATAGATGAGAGGTGAGTCAATTAACGCCTGTGATGGTGTTGTGGCCTGTACGAAACTGTGCTGTTGTGGGCAGAGCAGATTGCACTATTTAAGAATTCGGTGAGCTGGTCCCGAGACTGCCCTTTCTAGTGCTTTAGCGGTGGTAGTATTGAGATTGGCTGGTAGTTACCCAGGTTAGTTCTGTCCCCATTTTTGTACACGAGGTGACCAGGGTAGTCTTCCACCTATCTGGGAAGATTCCAGTGCTCAGGGAGATGTTGAAAAGTATGGTCAGGGAGAGGCAAGTTTGTCCAATGCTAGTGCTAATAACTTCATTTCTAAGGAGTCACTCCCCACCCTGGTTTTGTTAAGAGTTTTCTGACATATTTAACTGACTGGGCCTTAGTAATTTTCTGAAAGTAGAACAGTGATTGGCCAGGTTTAAGTGAGGTAGGAGGGTTAGGGTCGATGAAGTCCGTATCAGGCAGGGTATGGAGAAATTCAGGGGAGGGCAGAGCTGAGTTAAGTGAAGGCATAATTAAAGGCATTGGCCAGGTCTATAGGTTGTTGTAATGGGCCAGAGGTGGTAACTATTAGATCTGGAGGAGCTCTGATCTTTACCAGTGAGAGACTTAATGTTATTCCAGAATTCCTGCCATTTCTAGTTACTCTTAAATTGGTTTCTATAGTAGGCAGCTTTAGCATTTCCTATTTGCCTACTGCACTTGTTTCTAGCCATTTAGTAGGTAACCATGTCAGTTTGCCTGCCTGTCTCTCTCTGGCTATATGCCAGAGGTTATCCCAATGTTTCATCAGAGCAATCAGAGAGCCTGTGAGCCAGGGGTTAACGGCTCCTTTTATTCTGACTGTCCTGACAGGGGCAAATATGTCACAGGCTCTGTTGAAAGTAGATATGAGGTATTCCAGGGCTGTGTTTGTGTCTGCAGTCAGCTAGTGGGGACCAGTCTGTATCCCTCAGATACCTCTTAAAATTGCCCACAAGCCCCTTTTTGAGGTAACGTTTTTTGGTAATCTGGGGGGGTCCTTTGAGCCCTTGTTTGTCCAGAAGCCAACTACTGGTGAGTGGTTGCTTAGGGTGTCTGGCAGGACCGAGATGTTTTTGATATGCTCAGGGTTTTATAGTTCACATTTGCTAAGTTTTTTATATTCATTGAATTTTGAACACAACTGCTGCCTACTGGCAGAGAAAGTTGTAGTCAACTGTCTACATAATGCCAGAATCAGACTGGAGACTGGGTATCTGTGGTCAGTCATTCCATCACAGTCCCATTCATGGTGGGTGTGCTGGTGTGACAGCTGGGTCTTAACCAACTGATAATGACTCTGTGTTTTGTTTTGCCTGGTTCGTGTTGTTTCCTTGGCATGTCTCGCCAGACTTTCCCCATGTATATGAGAGTCAGTATCTTGGCTTCCATGACCTTCGGGAGAAGCGGACATAGCCAGTAGTTGATTTATGTTAGAGTATAATTGCACTGGGGTAGCTTATACAGAGGGCTGGTAGCTCATGATGTTCTGAGCCTATTATTTCTCCTGCTTCTATAATGTCTGTATGTTCCTTGCTGATTAACAGTATTTTACCCTTATGTGAGTACCCGTCATATTCATCAAAATCCCCGCAGTGCCCATGCTTATGTGACTATGGAGAAGGACAATGGTCCTGGTCTATATATGTAAATATTCTAATCACCACACAGCCTATGCTTTTATTGCCATGCCTAGGGAAATTGTATTTCCTGCATGCCCCAGCAGCATCAGGTCCTGGGTCTAGTTTACACCATCCTATAATTTTTGAATTGGGACAAGACAATTAGGGTCTACACAGACTAACAAATATTTGTATATCTGTATAGTTAGTTTTAATGTTCCCAAATGGCCAATACAACAGTAGTCATAAACACCTCTGTCTTTTGTTTGACAATCAGTTACTCTAGTCTCTAAAACTCCAAAATGAGTATTTACATCCATGTCTAAGCAATGAATTTTCATTAAAGCAACTTTTTACTGACAGCAATTTATGCAGAATGAATTAACAAGCAAATATAATTGCGATGGGGAATGGAAGTACATTCCTTATAAAAGCATAAAAATAAAATACAGAAAAATAAATTTTGTACCAAGCAACCCTTTTCCTGTTCCTATAGCCCAGATAAACATTCGGTTCTTACCACCATCAGACCAAAACCAGATCTCAGTTTACATGAGGTCCTAGAGTTCTTTCCTGTTTGCAGTCGATCCTCTATGCCAAGCTGAACATCTGTAGAAAGACTCCTACCTTGTGTATCTTCAAGGTAGCTTATACAGGAAAAAATTAAGCTGGTGATATTTCTGCTTAGTGCTGTAAAAAGTGCACTGACTGCAAATTAGTATTTTTGTGTCATCAACAAGCTGAGAATTCAGGATTTGGCCCATGGTCTGTGCCTTTAGCTACACTGGATGCTAGGGCCTTGTGTTTATTATCCAAGTTGTGCTAAGCACACAACACCTGCCTTTGTGGTTTGCCATTTTCTATCTTGTCAAACAGTTAACGCCCTACAAGAAGAAGAAGCAAAACTACTGTCATAAGCCAAATATGTGTTTCATGGATATAAATGGCTGTAGCTTGACCTTTGATTTGCTAGCATAGAAAGGATAAATAACCATACTGAATACTGTATAGAATGTTTCTTATATATTTAGCCTACATATTACAAAGAAAGCAGAATACAGCTCATTTGCAGCTAAATATCTGTATTTTGAATTTTGAGTTTTAAAATACTTTTATTCTCCAGTCCGTGCACCATTGCATGTAATAGCCCTTAGGTCCCTCATTATTTCATTTATCTCATCAGCATCCATGTACTCTTCCAAAGTATTTTCAACAGGTTGTTCATCAGTATTGCTCTGTTCCCTAAAGTACTGTCAAGAGTTTGTTGGAGTGTCAAAACATTGCCAATGGCCTCCCCATGGCTGAATTAGCAAACTAATGTCAACAGTCTTCTCCAGTGATTAGAATGTCAAAGTACTGTCAACAGTCTGCTCCATTGCCTAGATCTCTTCCTGGAAGTGCCATTTGGGCTGCAGATACATTGTATGGCTGGATTAGCAAACTATTGTCAACAGTTCCCTCAATGACTGGAGTGTCAAAACATAGCCAATAATTTGGTGCAATGACTGGATCTCTTCCAGGGAATGGAAGGCCCAATTTGGGCCGTAGATACATTGCAGGTAGTGCAGTTTAACAGTCACGCATGATCATGTTGAGCTTGCTGGTGATGACAATGAGACAGTAATCATAGTGTCATCAGGAGGAGGAGGACTTGTGCTGGTGATGTGGGTTGCGCCCTACCTTAATGAGGATGCTCACTAACAGTAGTTCACGCTTTCATTGTCTCTCATCTTGACTTGCCTTGGCTACTGCAATGCACTCTACCAGGGCCTAGCAGCAGGTTAGACTGGTCATCTCCATTTGATGCAAAACACTGCAGCTTGACTTGTCATGTCTAAAATGAGGATTGATCATATCACTCCTGCACTGCATTCTTTGCAGTGGCTTCCAGTGAGATGGTGGATTGATTTTCAGATCCTTCTTTTGATCTTTAAGGACCTTAATGGAAGGGGACCCTAGTACTATAGGAAGCTTTTGGCAGCTTGCCCCAATATCTGTGAGTTACTTTCAGTAGTACTGGCATTTTGTGTTCCAAAGTCAAGATTAAAATTGGCTGGGGACAGAGCCTTTGGCAGCTGCTCTCTCCTTTGAATAACTCACCCATGGATATTCAGTTTGCCCTTCTGTTACCACTTTTAAAAGTAAGTTGAAGATTTGGATTTTCAGACAGGCTTTTGCAAGATGCTGAAATAGTTGTGAGTGTCTGCACTGTTTAGTAGTAGTAGTGAGTAGCACTGTTTGTAACGTTAGCAGCAATATAATGTTTTTGTTGCAATGTTTTATGATTTGAGCTATGGTTACTTAAAGCACACTGGTTTTTAGAAAGGTATTTTTATCTGTCTGTCTGATCTATCTATACTATTTACATGCGTCATTGTGTTTCCACTGCTGTTGAGAGTGACTAGCTGAATTGTGTGTGCCAGTGCCAGACGGAGCTCTGAAAGAGTTGCCATCAGGAGGTGTAGAAATGGGAACAGTAGTAGATGTTGCATATTGGACATGTGAATAGTTGAATGGATAGTAAAATGTATCCTTGGTAAGATGAGTTTAAAAGGCTATGAATTCATGATTCTCTGCATCTAGCCTTAAGCAACACGCTGAGGCAAAATTCCTAGTGGTAGTGAAACATTTTTCTAACACAGTCAATGTTGGAGGGCATACGAGAAAATACAAAGCCACTTCATCCAGTGCAGGTCAAAAGACTTGCTTGTCTTGCCAGAATTTGATTGGATCACTATTTCTGCCAGACAGTGGCTCTGCCAGATAAGCCTGCATCATGTACTCTGGTAGCAAATCTGAGTTTTCCTCCAAAATGTCTGAGTGGTGCTGGCATTCAATATCCAAAAGCTTCCACATGTACTTCATTGTCTCAGGATCATTACTGTTCAAGACTTCAGTGTCACATCTTGCTCACACCTGGCACAGGCACCATGATAAGACAATGGAGCAGGAGGAGCAGTATGATCAAGAGGTTGTGTACCTGCATTCTTTCTGGTTTCCTCAAGCTGTCTTTGCTATTCTAACATAAATCTGTGAAATAGTTCCATATAGTTATGCATCCTGGAAGAATGAACACATCATTATATTTGGGATCCAGTAGAGCTGCCATGCTAAATTGCAAGTTTGAAGTAATGCTGTCAAATGTGCTGCAAGTTGTGTAAGAAACATCTCTGCCACTTCCTTATTGAGCATTGCATCTTGCAGCTACTGGGATGACTCTGAAGAACTAGCTGTGTCACCTCCTCCTCTTCCACCATCATCATCACAGTCATTGACACCAAATCCACTAGTACTGCCACTATGGCTACTTCCAACACCACCTTCTTGCTTTGTCTTGCTTCATTGGGTTAATGTGGAAGATCATAAATAATGGAATGTGTGGCATTTAAGTAGATTTATCATGGGAAATATCATGCTAAGGGTTGCCAGTTTCTACACAGAAATCTTTGGTGGCTGGTTCATATGGCCACAGAAGCAGAAGGAACTTTTGAAGAACACACCACTGCCCCATGACAAATATCTCCCACAGACTTTGAATTCTGTAGCCTGGCACACAGGTTTCTGTTCAACAAGTCTCTTTACCATATAAAATACATGTTTTTACTACATGGAACACATCTTTAAGCAATGCTGAAGAATGGTGGAGGAGCTCAGCAATGAAACTATCTTGTAATGCCCCAACCAGTATTAAGTGTTTCTTTTAACTGTGCATGCTTGTAAAGTACATAATTCACCACCAGATTTACTGTAGTGCATGTGAAAAACAAGGTGCATGACAAAAATCCACAGCATCCACCCCCTTCAGCATGTAATTGCCCCATGTCCATCAAACATGCCCACTTTCAGATCATGAGGGTATACCCAGATGTCTAGCATTGATTGGTTGAAATGCAGAAAGGTTTATGTGCATCCCTCCATTTTATACAAAAAGGCACACTGAAATGCAGATACAGAAAATAAAGGAAATTCAAGCAGCACAATGAATTGGTGCAGGCAGGTATTTGTTGCATGATAGAATGGAAGTGCAACCATAATACCCTGGCACTTCCCCTCAATGGGAGGCTTTGTCAGGGGTCTTCTTCATGTCTGACAAATCAAGTAAGTCATTGTCCCTATTGCTGGGCCTCTGTAAGGCTGCCTGCTCCAATATAACTGCTGCAGGGGCTGGTGGTTGTGGAAGAGTTATGACCAAAATGCTGGTGCTGCTTGATCAGGACACAACCCAATGGGCAGTGAAACTGAGAAAGCATTGGTTTGTATTACTGCTTCAGATATTGCTAATGAAATGCACATACCCCATCCCAACCACCTGCAAATGTTTCACCATCTGGGTGGGTCCTGCTTCATATATAATGGGGAAAACATGCTGAGAAAACATGAAGCATGAGGTGATGTATTTGGACTTCACTTCATGCAGTTGTCTTCAGAACCAATGTTTTCTATAATGGCGAATGGCTAAAGATCATGGGTCATCTCTCCAAAGCATCAGATGATTTGTATGGAATGTGGGTAAGTAGTTTGCAGTTTAGTGCAGGGGTGTAATGACTCGGGCAGTGTAGTTTGTTCAATTTCAGCAAAGTCAAGAGTAGTGTTGGTGGAACATATGCTGGACCTCGTTCTGGCTGTTGGTGATCATATGGCTTGTGAAGCAGTACTGGTACCTGGGATGTAACAGGGAACTGCTGTGACTTCATGGTGGCTGGATTACTTAAACAAACCATCTTATCCCATCACATCCCACCCCAACAGTCTTTTCTGCTGCCTGTCTGACCTGAGTGAGGGTTCAAAATTGACATGGCTTTTAGGAAAAATGTCATGTTCATGCTTTAAATAATCGGCCAGAAAACTGGTTTCCAGTGGTTGACTAGAGTGACCTCAACTGAACGTTCTTCCCTTCTGACTGAATCTTGCCTTCAATGGATTTGTGGTGTCACCTGTAAAATACTCCTACACTGCAGAAGATCTCTTTGTTTTTAAGCTATAGTGGACTGATGGGGGTGGAGGGGGTACTTTAGGAGGAATTGACTTGTGACTGGAAGATGATTTCATTTTTTCTGTCACTGTAGAATAACGTTGTTTGGGATGTGCAGGCTGAAAAGCAGCAGCAGGTAGTACAGTGCTATGGGGATGATCTTACTGTTAATCTGGGTGTGGCCTTGTCATTAGATTTCCCTGCCTAAGAATATTGCTTTCTTGCGTTTCTATTTTTCACTACATTTTTTAAATTATGCCATCTCCTCCTCCTGTGATGGCCTCCACACCTCAGTATTACATCTATTACAACTAGTCATTGGTGTAACTGACATCAAGTTTCAAGATTCTCTCATTCTTCATACTCACGTTCTGCATGTGCTTCTTCATGCCCTCGTCCTCCCTCTCCTGCTTTTCCCCTGCTCCCGTACTTTCTCTCTCCTACCCTCAGTTTGTACTGCTTCTCTCTCCTCCGCTTTTGTGCTCTGTCTTACCACTGCCACTTTTTCTCCTTGAATGGATCACATGCTTTCCCCTGCCCATTCCCTTCCTTTTCTTGTGTGTCCCCCTCTTCTGCCTTTTCAGTTTAAAGTCCCTTTTCTGACAGGTCCATTTCCATATCCTCTTCATTGGCACTCTCCATTACAACCTGTTTCGGTGGTGGTGCTTCTCACTTGCTTTTGTAGAATTGTAGGGTCATTATAGCTTGCTCTGTGCCAAAAAACAGGCACACAGTGTATAACATATGCCATGGAAGCACTTGGCAGAGGGAGAGGGGAAAACAAATATGCTTCTGGATTACTCAGGGTGGTTTCATCACCAGATGCACTGGAAGAATGGCTGGAAAGGCTGCTTGCAGTGGGAGTGGAACTAGTGGACTTATGAGGACTAATGAAACATTGTCTATGTGGCCATACTATCACATGCCCAGCCCTAGTCCTCACAGCCCCATGACTATGACTCCCAGCTCCTGTCCCATTATGACCAGATCTACCTTCGCCACCACTTCTTGCACAGTTTGTACTTGGTAGAAATCGCATAGTGGAATCTTTATCTGTTCCTTGCCTCCCCTGCATCCCTATCACCTCCTGTTTTTCTCCTCATATTTTCTACACATGTGGACTGCCACTGGACACTATGGAAGGGCTGAGCCCATGTTTCAATGTGGGGAATAGCTCCTCCCACAACCACTACTTAGGTTCAACGACTCTACACCTCCCTTGCTTAGGGAATCAATTGCTGTAAGCGCTTCATGTGGCTTGTGCTGTGCTCTGCATGCTGCTGTGGTTTGTCACTTCCTACCTGTTTTTCTCCTTGTGTGTTGTCTGTTTTTCATTGTCATCTCCTCTCCATGTGTTCCTGTTGTCTGTCTGGCATTGTCTTTCTGCCCCCGCGGCCACCTGACCGCCCCCCACTTTTTAGTTCTCACTCCTGCCTGGGGTTTCCTACCTCTCTTTCATTCTTTTTTGGGTGATTTTTTCACTGCTTACTTCCCTGCTGTACTCCTGGCTTCATTGCTGCTTCGCTAACCCTCATCATGTTGCTTTCCCTCACAATATCTCCATTCCTGCTCAGTGCTCTGAGCATCCCTGTCCTGCCTGTCCTCTTTCCCTTCTGCTGTTCCCTTCCTTCCTGTGCTCCTGTCTGCACCCATTCCTGTCCCCGCTCCAGTCTCCTGATTCCAGTTCTCTAGACCTCCCCATTCTGACCAGCCATTCTACCTCCCCGATTCTCCCTGATGCAGATGACAGGTCTCAACTGCTTTCATAGGGGTTCCCCACTGTGAGCGTTTCCCTACCTGACTCTCATTCTTCCTAGCCACAGTTCCGGATTCGGACATGCATCTCCACCTCCATTGCATAGCAGGTACTTTCAATTTCTTTTTTAGCCACCATACATCAGGGATGGACAACGGATAGGCAGGACAGACTCAGCCCACTTCAACAGACACAGCAGCCACAGTGAAACCAGATGGCCATTGAATTTATAGCCCCTGCTAACGATATTTATCTTGGCTACACACAGCATTTGTCTTGTTGTACTATATGTATGCTATTCGGGCTGCTTGCCTCTCCTTCTCTGCCTTTACTGGGCTGCTACTACACCACTCCTCCTGAACGGGGCCTTCTCCTTCCTGTAGGTATTAAGGGGAGGGGGAGCTACGTCTGCCCTTTGACTTCTTCTGGGGGTTCAGTCTCATTATGCCAGTCTCACATTACCTTCGCCTTTACTCATGTCCTTCACTTGGTCCCACTCCTGGATGCTCTCGCAGTCCTTCCCCTCTGGCTCATACCATACTCTTCTCTCTGTGCCATGCCTTGTATCTCATCCTATTATGTGTTATAATTCTCTTACCATCCCATTACCAATATCACTGGCATCTCTGCTCCATCACCTTATCCTGTCTTACCCGTCCTAACTCTACCCATTTTTCTTCAGCAGCGTTACACTTAGCCAGTGCATACCAACAGTATTGTGGAATCTGTCCCTAACTCACACCTTCTGAGGCATCGGGTGAAGGTAGGCTTTCCCTGCCTACTGGGGATGGGATTCCATTACAATCCTCCTGCAACTTGACAACTCCGCTTTCTACCTACACGTGGCTTGCCCTATGGCGGGAGTCTGTCTTCATACTCCATTCTCTTACTCCTTCCCTACTGAACAAAGTCCCTACATGGTCAACTCCACTTGTGATGTGAGATTGGAAATCCTTATATCATTATTCCCATTGCTTTGTCAACAGGTTTTCTACTTGCTGTACTTTATGGCATCCATCAGTAACACCACCTCTCTATCTGGAATGACCATTCTTCCAGCACGGAGTCATCTCAACCAACGGATTCATCCTCTGTGCCGCTGGACAGTTTAGATGGGACTTCTTCAATTCCACCTTCAACAGTTCCTCAGCATTGAAAATGCAAATTGAAAACTAACTTTTCCATTTCAGACTGGACCTTA
Source organism: Neoceratodus forsteri (assembly GCA_016271365.2). Lineage (NCBI taxonomy): Eukaryota > Metazoa > Chordata > Ceratodontiformes > Ceratodontidae > Neoceratodus > Neoceratodus forsteri. Next base: position 243,984,576 of record CM028134.1, read on the forward strand.
CCTAGACTCATCAGCGAACTTAAAAAATGTGGCATTCCCCATACTTCATCCTTCAGAAAGCAAGAGTTATTTGATCTGTTCATTGCCTTTCAAGCAGAGCCCTCTAGTCCCGGAGTTCCTGCACCTGACGGTCAGTCCATTCCCAATGCCTCTGTAGCTCAGATCTGGGACTTCATGGCCAGATTTCTACCTCTGTTTCCCAGCTGGATTCTCGCATGTCTACTCTTGAAGCTCATTTCCCTTCTGCTTCTAATCTAACAGCACTGGCAGACCAACCAACCTTTCCAGTTCCTACTCCAGCTCCAGCTGCGCCTGCTTCCATCGTGTCAGCTCCTTCCATTTCCACAGGTTCATCCTCAACCCTTTTGTCTCCCATCATCACTCCCGTCCACCTCATTCCTGCTCATCTCCATAGAGACATCATGGATGGAAAGGACATCAACCTGGCTTCTCTTCTAATCGCCTCGCAAGACATTTTGGAAAATCAGATTGTATCCTGTAGAGACGTCTCCATTGTACTTAAGTCCAAGGACACCCGCCTTCTATGCAAGCTCACTCTGTTGGAATTCATATTAGCCTTCAGTATATATTGGGACATTTTTATGTTCCTCCTTTCCGGCTCTCCATGAAGAACGTGACACATACCTCTACCTGATGACCAATCTTAGCATTCGTTACGATGGCACCTACTTTTATGAATACCACAAATCCTTCTCTGCCAAAACAGCTGTATCTCTTAGTCATGTTGCACTCAAACTCAACTGGGTAGTTCTCGACACTGAGCCCTTTTGTAGACATTCCGTCAGTCAGCGAGCCTACTCCTGCTCCTTGTGCACGCTATTCAACCACTTTGCACCCTCTGTCATTGGCTGCCTCTACTTCTCTTCCTCCACCACTCAGGCTTGCTTGGACAGACAGCCTACTTCCTCTGGCAATCTGGTACCTAGGTTCCTCCGTGCCATCTTCAATCCATCAGCTCAAGTCAATCTTCATGGCCACCCAGCTAAATTCTTCGGAGGTAAGGCAGTCTGTAAGTACTTCAATGAATCAGGATGTCCAGTGCACAGCTGTACCTTGCTACACATCTGCACATTTTGTGGAGAGGCTCATGCCTGGTACATTTGCCCTAAATCTCTGAAGCGCCCATCATGACTCCAGAACCATCCATCCACATCCATTAATATCCCTGCTCTAGCCTGTCTCTTGAAACAATACCCCTTTCAGGCTACGGCTCTCCATTTAGCCACCGGATTCACCCATAGGTTCCATATAGGCATTTTGGTACTTCCTACAGATTCCTTTACATTCCCCAAACTGCAGTCCACTATTAAAGAACCTACTGTTGTGTCCCAACTGCTGCAAACAGAACTGGAAAAAGGATTCATCATTAGACCTTTTCAGTCTCCTCCTTTCCCTTCATTCAGGATTAACCCCATAGGCATTGCCACGAGAAAATTCTCCAGCAAGAAACGCATGATCATTGACCTCTCTGCTCCTCGCAATTCTTCCATTCCTAGCATCAACTCATTTATACCTTCACATCGCTGCTCTCTTTCTTATGCATGCATACATAGACAATGCCATCTCTGTCATAAAATGCTTTGGCCCTGGTGCATGGCTTGCTAAAGCTGATATTACTGGCGCTTTCAAATTGCTCCCAATTCACCCTTCTCTATGGCATTTGTATGGAATGCATTGGCCGGATAAATTCTACTTTGCTACTATTTGACCTTCAGCTGCAAAAAGCAGTTCTAGGCTATTTGACATCTTCTCCGAGATTCTCTATTGGGCTTTGTTAAATGTCTGTCATTGTCCATCGGTCATCCATCTCCTAGATGACTTTCTCCTCATCAGTCCACCAGATTCTATTCCAGCTACAATTATCTCAGCTTTAGTGACTCTGTTCAATGATCTCATAGTCCCCTCTACAAGGAAAGACCCTTAGTCCAGAAACCTCCATCGAATTCCTGGAATTATTCTAGATTCCTCCATCATGGAAGTACGGTGCCATTAGAGAAACTGTATCACTTCAGAGACTTGGTGGACTCTTCTCATCTAGATCCAGCTGTACTCACGCAAACTCTTGTCCCTTTTAGGATACTCAACTTCACCATGCAAATCGTACCTCAAGGCTGATCCTTTATTTCCTTCCTTCTAACTGTTGCCATATTCCGTGTTGGTCTTCATCATCGAGTAATCGTCCACGGCTGCACCAAGGTCCAACCTTGACATGTTTCCTTGCTGGGTAGTCAGGATGCTCGATGTTCTATCATGATCCTTCTCCAGATTTCCTGACCAGGATTTAAACAGATGCGTCACTGTCCTACAGCTATGCAGCTCTTTTCGTTTCAGCCTGGATCTCTGCCACATGGCCTAGAGAAGCCTTCTCTCTCCCAGACTTCTCCAGCTCTTCACCCCTATTCTAAATTTTTCCTATAGTCATTGCTGCTTAGGTCTGGGGGTCTCAGTGGTCGTTCCAAACAATCTCAGTATTCACAGATAATTTAACAACCGTGGACATCATCACTAAAGACAGGTCTTCTTTCTCAGTTATCATGATGTTTCTACAAAGACTGACTTGGCTCTCCCTTATTCATTATTTCATCATTCAAGGTTTTCATATTCTGGGACATAAAAATGAAGCAGCTGGTGCATTATCCCATTTTCAATTTCAGAAATTCAGACATCTCTACCCTTCAGCGAATCCCAACATGGTCTTGCCTCCACCATTTGCAGACCTCATAATGACATAGCTTACTATTGCAGTCAAGCTTCTCAGCTCATCTGGAACTCCCTAGTTTCTACTACAAGATCATCATACCTAACAGCTTGGAAACATTACATTACCTTTTGCGGCATTCCTCCTTCCGCTTCATATAACATAAATATTGACTCAATTCTCACCTTCCTCACATTTTGTCACCAATCCCTCCAGCTTTCCTATGGAAATATAAAACAATACCTTTCTGGCATCTAATTCTTCCTGTCCCAATGTGATCTAGCTTCTCCTTCACTTTTTAGCAATCCCTCCATCAAACTCCTCATGTTAGGAATTCAAAGGACTTTGGGGCTGAAAGTCCCCTGTTGCATGCTTATTGACAGACCCCTCTTCAGACAACTTCTAGACCTTTTTAAGTTAAATCCATTTGACTCTTTCAGCGCACTCATGATTTCCTTAGCCATCTGTCTCACCTTCTTTGGATTCCTTAGACCTGGGGAATTTACAGTATCATCACTTACTACTTCCCTATTTCTTAAAGTTTCTCAGCTAACTAAAATCAATTACCTTTATCAACTATTCTTGCCAACATCAAAAACAGACAGACTCCATCAGGGAGTCATTATTCAGTATTTTTTCTCAGGAGACTTCTATGATCCCATCGTCTACTTGGACTGTCTCAGAACCTTCCATCTCCAATCTCCATCTTCCTATCCTTTGCTGCTCTGCAGCAGTTCTCAGACCATGACGACCAAATGGTTCATGAATCACATCAGGATTCTACTACAACGATTGGGACGAGAACCACAATCCTTCTCAGATCACTAATTTCAAATTGGACCAGCAACTTCAGCCTCCAGACATAACATTCCTCTGCACATTATCAAGAAACTTCGAAGATGGACATCATCAGCCTTTGAGTCCTACATATCGCATCCAGAACAAGAACTTAGATCAGCTTTTAGGGTACTCTCCTCTTAGACTGCCCAGAAGGACGGGCAGACCGATAGCCATGGGTCCTCAGAGGTTTCCTCTACAGGGTTTTTTTCCTCTCCTGAGTGCTAGAGGTCATACTCTCTGAGAGTTGGAGGAGGTATATTTTTGGGCCTTCTATTCCCTACAACTGCCTACTACATACCTACCACTCAAGGGTGGGAATAGAGTTAAGCCACAAAAAGTTCGACAAGTTACATAAGCACTTATACTACTCATCTATTCCCCAAACATTGAATGGGAAGGCTGAGCCCATGGTTCAATGTGTGGAATAGCTCCTCCCACAACCACCACTTAGGCTCAATGACTCCACACTTCCCTTGCTTAGGGAATCAATTGCTCCACCACCTTCCCCTCCTCCTCCTTCTCTGGCACTCTTCTCACTCTTGTTCCTGGGCCTTCTATTCCCTACAACTGCCTACTACATACCTACCACTCAAGGGTGGGAATAGAGTTAAGCCACAAAAAGTTCTACAAATTACATAAGCACTTAGTACTCCTCATCTATTCCCCAAACATTGAAACTATGATGATTCACAGTGGTTAGTGATGATTCTTAGATGCCCTTTTAATCTGTATGGTGCATGCATGTGTTACTATGCTGCACAACATGCAAGGTGACAGAAAATAGTGACATGACCAAGCCACAGCCTCTCTCCATTGACAGACTCTCAACCCATCTCACTGAGAAACACTGAGAGAAGCAGGGCTGGATTTTCGAAGCCCCAAGAATGCCACATGCCTGGTGTGCATCTAATATATGTTGCACTGGGCTTGAGGCAAACAATGGGATTTTCTGTCTCATGTACCAAATGTGATGCCCACTAGAACAACTTGCTTTCGTCTCGTGATTATAATTTATAGAGTGTCTAACACTCAGCTTGTGGCCTAACTTTACCATAAGGTGCCATAAAGCAAGTGGACTGTTGCAACTGCACCTGATATTACAGAATTGAGTGAAGTTGTGGTACTGGGCCTTGGCGTAGCTGCAGAAATGCAAGGGTTTGATGCAGGGCTTGATACAAACCCCGCATCAACCTTCAAAAATCCATCCGCTAGTGCCTCACACAGCAGACTGTTTCAGAGTTCACTCACTGACAGGTTCACACATACAAGCAGCAAATAAAAAGAGGGATTTGTGCACTGACTGCGCCACCAGCAGTCAATAATAAAAAAAAAATATTGTTCAAATAAATCCTTAAAAAATCCCCTCTTGCACCTTACATGTCTACTAAGGGTCATGCCTATAAAAGGGCCATGTGGCCCAATGTGCCTAGCTGGTTAACAAAATTAAAATAAAAAAATAGAAAAACAAAATAATACTAAACTCACTATTCTCTTCTTCAGGGACTGCAGCTGCAGGCTTATAGCCAGCACGCTGCACTCTCATCTCTCCCTCTCCTCTGCAGCAGCCCACAAAGTCAGATGTTGAAAACTAGCTATGTAGAATGAAAATGAATGATTCTCTGAGGATGTGTAATTTATTTCTTTGCAGACTAGTCTTTTTGCAAAGAAATACATAACTCTCAGTCACAGGTCCTTCTCTGTGAGAGCTGGAAATGGCACTGAGACATGTACAGCATAAAAAGTTATGAACATGTGAATATGCCGGGAGGAAAAAGGCCCAGGGGTCTATCAAGTCTGCTTGAGCATGCAGCTCATAGTATACGCTTACTGCAGCTGCCCCCATTCCATCCCATCCTCCTTACCCCCCAGCTTTTCTCTCCCACGGCTCTTATCTGTACTTACTCTCCTTTTGACTCTGTCCTACCCCCTTTTAAAACTATTTACTGTCCTCAATGCGATCACTTCTTTCGACAGTTTGTTCCACCCTTCCACCACCCTTTCTGTAAAGTAATGCCTCTTCATCTCCCTCCTGAATCTGCCCCCTTCCAACTTCAGACTGTGCCCCCTCGTGACCCTTCCACTCTTTAAGCAGAACAATTCCCCTGTCTTAACCCGATTTAAACAGTCACTTAAAACCTTTCTGTATCATCAGGCTTTTCAGTGATGTATAGTTGTATGGATTTGTTATTTTGGTTAACTGTTGTATGTGTTTTTTATGAAGATGTGTTTTAATCTTTGTACAGTGCCTTGATAATTTTGAAAGGCGCTTAAAAATAAAGTTTATTATTATTATTATTAACCCTATTTATGCATTTTAAGTATTTGAAGGTCTCTATCATGTCCCCCCTGCCCTCTATGCTCAGTCTCCGACAGCACTGATTTACTGCTGCAGGTCATGTGACTTGCAGGCAGCTTGGACATGCTCAGTGTATGCTACCTGAAAAAGAAAAAGCAGTGTCATAACACTGAGGTGCCAAAGAGAAGCTGAGTCCCTTCAAACCTGCTTCACTGGTGTCAAAAGTGCAGCATTTCAAAGCTTGCACTGAATGCCAAATTTGCATCGACGTACTCTTTCTGGCCAGGCCTTTACCATTACCTTCATGAAAATGACCAAAGACTAAATGGGCACGCTTTCTGCAAATATGATGTTGGGCACTGATCGCTTAACACTGGCTGCACGAGGAGCCTTTTGAAGATCTGTACCTGGCCCTCATCTTGAATGTTTATTGAAGTCTAATCTATAGCAGGGTAAGTAGCAGAGATTTCCTTGGTCAGGAGGTAAGGAAAGGATGAGGAATAGTTCATGGTAAGCAAAGAAGAAACACCAGAAAATAAAACTGAGTAGTAATTATTTTTTTAAAATGTGTGTATTGGTTTGATAAGGCAAAACAAACTGAATTGCATTTTTTTAATTTAAGGAATATTTTAAGGCCTAGTTGAAGGTTTTTTAGTGAGGGGAAAATGGCTGCAATTTGAATGTCTTTAATAAATGAAAGTTCTGAGAGGTAGTTATTTTAGGATTTTAATGCAGACAATGAAGCTGACTGATCCTTTTGTCCCTGGTCATAGCTGGATTTACTCAGGGTAAGGATCCAAACAGATCAGTCATATTGCAGGATTTTTCTTGTCCACTTTATTATTATGTTTTGGCACCTCTGTGTGGCTGTCTCGGTCTTGTGTCTACTTGCAAAATCTTTGACTGTCTGGATTGCCTGAGGGGGCTGGTTGTATTGTAATTAATGCTGTGGTGGCTGTGACACTTGTACAGCTGGTTCTGATCAACCTATGCTTTTTGTAATATAAAAATATGTTATTGAATGTCTCTCGTGAGAGATGCTGACAGTCTGTGGAATGACAACCCCCTCCCAGGTTTTAGCTAATAGGTGTTACCTGGAAGGCCAAGAGATAATTACAGGCTAGAAGAGGCCATCATAAACTTTTATAACATTCAGAGGAAACACAGTTAAAATCCACATGGTGATGCAAAGCATGTTGCACCTCCGTGAGATCTGGCAGAGAGACATAACAAGTCCTTGATGTCCTGGAAAGGGGAAGCTGCTCATAAGATCAAAGAAAGTCATATGAGAAAATGAGTTGTGCTGAGATCACAGAATTTACCTTTGATAAGACATCCTGTTTTGCATAGATATTTTTTTTATATATTCTGACAGGGAGGAGCTAGGTGACCTCATGCAAAGAGGCTGGCAAAGACAGTTTTTAAACAGTATTCTGTTTTCCTTCAGAGACACTTCAATCTACACTCTGAGAATGACACATCTTTGAGCACTTTAAGCAAGTATTTAGAGAGAGAGAGAGAGAGAGAGAGAAAGCTAAGTACTGTAGTAGGAATTGCACTGTTAAAACCTTGTTCTTTTAAAAGATTGTATGGTTCTTGTGATATCTGGTTCTGTATTTTATGTTTTACATATTTTTATCTATTTTAGTAAAACTCTATTTTTAGAGGCTACTTGGTCTGTCTTTGAATTTCTTTCTTAAACAAGTGAAGTATATGTAGTTAAAGCTGACACTATGCATAACCTTGAATGGTGATACCAAACCAGAAAAAGGTAGAGTTAAATCTGAGGTCTTTTTATTAGAGTTTTTAAGGGTTCATTTTTGTACACCTGGTGAGGTGCCTGTAGGCAAAGATATCTGGCCCCCCGAAGACAGAATTATCTGAACCTGTGCATTGGGTATGCTAGCAAGGGTTCATAGTTTGAATCCCTCTAGAACTGAGACTAAAGGTTGATTTGAACCCACAAAACAGTCAGGAGGGTTACCCTGTTTCTGTTAACTGCTCACAAGACTGCGCTCAGAGGTTGGCACTCTGGGAGCAGAGGACCTGACCTGCTGAGTGGGTTTGTGACAGATTGGTTGGCAGTGGTGTGATATTTGGTATTACAAGCTTTTATTGTTCAGTGTGTCAGCTTGAGACCATCAGCTCACTTGCAAAGAAAGAAAAAGGCAGTGATTTATTTTTTAAAAAAGGAAACAGAACTATATCACTTGGCATACAGTCAAGTTCCTACCTGTTTTATTTTTTTTTCTAAAGTGCAAGTCAGAGTAGCCGTAGTTAGGGAAGAAGATGGCTTCCAACTGCAGCAGGCACACTGTAGACTACTTAAAATAGTTGTGCGGGTACAGAGGAGTCCCATTTGAGGTGAAAGCCACCAAGCAGAACCTTGAAGATGCCCTGATGGTAGTAGATACCCAGAGCAGTGAGTCACCGACAAACTGAAAAGGACCAAACCTCAAGTGTGGCAGGGCTAGTGGCCAGTGCAGTGTCTAGATCTGATGAGGAGGGCAACAGGGCCACTGTCAGTGAAGGGCTACAGCAGCAGGGGAAGGTCACCAGTATCCTGGATCCAGAAGTACTCAGGCTGCAAATTGAGTTGTGCAGAATGGAGCTGGAGTTCCAGAGGGAGAGGGACCGTGAACAGTGGGAGGTGGACTGTGAGGCAGAGCGAGAACGCCAAGAGGTGGACCATGAGGAGTGTGAGCACCAGCAAGCTGCAGAGGAGAAGAGGGAGTGAGAACCCTGAGATGCAGACTGTGAGGAGGGTGAGCGCCAGAGGCAACATGAACTGGAGAAGCTACGACTCCAACCAGTGGCACCAGAGCAGGTAAGTGGCTTGGGTTTAACTGGGACTACAGGACTGGGTTACAAATTGAATTCCAAATTGATAGCTGAAATTAAAGAGGTGGAGGATATGGCTGCCTTTTTAAATTCTTTTGAAAAAGTTTGTATTCAGGCCAAAAATTCCTAGAGAGTCCTGGAGCTTCCAGCTATCCCCACTATTTACGAGGAAAGCTCAGGATGCATTGGGTCAAATGGAAAATGAGGACAGTGATGATTACAGCAAACTTAAAGCTGCACTGTTAAAAAAATTTGAATTAACTGCTGAATCATACAGAGCTAAATTCCATAAGCTCAGGAGCTACGAGGAGCTAGCCATGAAACAACATCAGTTTTTAAAATGTTGATGGGAAGGAATTGGAGCAAACTCTGTTGATAAAATTGAAAATATCATTTTGTTAGAACAGCTTTATTGGGCATGCCCAGCAGAGCTGAAAACCTGTCTGGAGGACCGAGATCCCAAAACAGTGAAAGAGGCTGCTGAACTCTTGGACCTCTACGCCAAGAGCAGATCTGCTCAAAAAGCAAATGGGGCGGGCATGGCAGTGCAGAAAGGGAAAAGCACGCTTTCAGGGCAGCTAAAACCCTCACTGCCTCCACCAAAACCAGTTAGCCCCAGGTTTCAAAGAAAAGATTTATCTGAAATAAGAAATGCATGTTGGTTGTGTAAAGAAACTGGGCATATCGCCAGACAATGTCCAAAATGGATGACCAATACCCAGGGGTCTAGGAAGAAAGTGGGTTGTTTGTGTGTCCCTGGGAGCACGCCAGTGAACATGAGGGAACACATGCACCCAGTCATGGTGAATGGTGTACAGACACAGGGGTTAAGGGACACAGGGGCATCCTTGACCTTGGTAAAGGGGGATCTAGTAAAGCCTCCTCAGCTTATACCCAATAAATATGTCGCTGTACAAGGGTTCACTGGTGAAGAGAAAACATTGCCACTCGCTAGTGTTCTCCTAGACTGGGGTGAAACAGAAGGAACTGTGCAACAGGTGGCTGTAGCCAAAACCTTAGCAGTCGATGTGATCCTGGGCAACAATCTCAAACAGGGGATGGTATGTGCAGTTACCTGTAGCCAAGCAGCAAGGGAAAATTGTAGTTCCCTGAACCCCACAGAAGCAATTGTGGAAACCACTGAGAGGCTGGTTTACCAGCCTGTGTCTCCACATGGGGAGAATAATGAAAAGGGGTAGAAATTTCCCCAGTAGCAAGTAACCACGCAGCTATGGAGGGTTAATCTGAAGAGGGAAGGGTGACTCATTTTCAGAGGGTTGGGATTGACAGTGATCCTGAGTGCCCTGACATTAGTGCTAGGGACCCTAGTTTAGTGACTGAAGGGGACCTGTCCCATGCTTTGGGAATGTGTGAGGGGTTTGCAGCTGCTCAGAGAAGTGACCCTGGTCTAGAGAAGCTGAGGGCTTGGGCAGACTAGGATGGCACACAGGGAGGTGATGGCAGGCATAAGGTTTATTGGGAAAATGGACTTATGTATACTCAGGCTGTGCAGACAGAGGGAGGGATGCTAGGTAGGCAGCTTGTCATTCCCCAGGGGTATCGTGAGCAGTTGCTCAAGATTGCACATGATATTCCCTTGTCTGGTCATCTGGGAATCACATGCATGATGCAGCAGTTGGCCCAGATATTCCAATGGCCTAACTTCACCCAGCAGGTGAAGGAGTATTGCAGGTCTTGTCACCGGTGCCAAGAAATAGGGAAGGTGGGCAAGAAAACCCAAGACACCCTGATTCCATTGCCCATAGTGGAAGAGCCATTCCAGAGGGTGGGAATGGATATTGTGGGGCCTTTAAATACTCCCAGCTCCTCAGGGAAGAGATTCATCCTGACTATGGTGGATTATGCCACCCCATACCCAGATGCAGTCGCCCTATCCTCTCTAAGGACAGACAAAGTGGCAGATGCCTTACTTGGGATTTTGTCCCGTGTTGGGTTTCTGTAGGAGGTTATCACCGATCAAGAGGGTTCATTCATGTCAGACCTGATGAAATGTTTATGGGAGAAGTGTGGGATGGTGCAGAGATGCACGACACCATATCACCCACAAGCCAATGGGCTTGTGGAAAGATTCAATGGTACCCTAAAGTCAATGCTCTGGGTGTTTGCTGAACAGCATGGGAGGGACTGGGAGAAATACCTTCCCCACCTGTTGTTTGCATACAGGGAGGTGCCCCAAGAGTTGACAGGATTTTCCCCCTTTGAACTCTTATATGGATGCCGGGTATATGGGCCCCTAAACTTGATCTGAGAGGACTGGGAAGGCAAGCACGCAACCCAGGGAACTCCCATTGTGGATTACGTCCTTAGGTTTAGGGAAAGGCTGAAGGAGCTTTTGGGGACAGCCCACAGCAACCTGGAAGCTGCCCAACAAAAACAAAAAGTGTGGTATGACTGCAGAGCCAGAGCTCACTCATACATGGTGGGTCAGGAAGTCATGGTCCTTATTCCGGTCCAGAAAGACAAGCTGCAGCTGAGTGGGCAGGACCGTACAAAGTGGTTAGGAAGGTAAATGATGTGAACTGTATTGTAGAGTTACCTGACCGAAGACAGACAGAAAGGATGTACCATGTCAACATGATGAAGCCATATGGAAATAGGGCTGACATGGTGCTTGCAGTGTGTAGTCCTGTGGAGGGGACGGATGAAGAAGACCCCCTTCTGGACTTGCTGGAAGAAAGCAAGTGGGAGTCCTCTGTGAAGGCAGTAAAATTGCCTCCCCAGCTGGCCCAGGACAAGATCCAGGAAGTAAGGGAGGTTTTAGCAGATTTTGCCCCATTGCTTAGCGCCAAGCCTGGACTAACCCCCTTAGTGACTCATGATGTGGAGACAGGGACACAGACACCCATACGGCAGACAGCATATTGGGTGTCAGAGGCTGTCTAAAAGGACATTAGGAGGGAAGTGGAGGAGATGCTGGATTTAGGGGTAATCCAGAGATCCCACAGCCCCTGGGCCTCACCCGTAGTCCTTGTGCCCAAGCCAGATGGCTCTACTCATTTCTGTGTGGACTATCATGGACTGAATGCAGTCACAAAGTCAGATGCCACCCGATGCCCAGGACGGACAAACTCCTGGACAAGTTGGGAGTTGTGACCTACCTTACGACCATTGACCTGACAAAGGGGTATTGGCAGGTAGAGTTGACAGACAGAGCTAGGGAGAGGTCGGCCTTCATCATTCCGATAGACTTATTTGAATTTAAAGTAATGCCTTTTGGAATGAAGAACACCCTGACCACTTTCCAAAGGTTGGTGAACCAGGTGTTAAATGGAGCTGAGGAGTACACCATGGCATACCTGGATGACATTGCCATCTTTAGTACCAGATGGGAGGAACACCTATCCCACCTTAGGGAAGTGCTGGGCAGGATACAGAGGGCCAGGCTCACTGTCAAAGCTGGGAAGTGCCAGGTGGCCATGGGAGAAGTGGCATACCTCGGGCATGTGGTAGGCCAGGGACAGCTCTGTCCTAACCAAATATAAATACAGGTAATCCAGGCATAGCCCAGACCAGAAACACAGAAGCAGGTCAGGAGTTTTCTAGGGACAGCACGGTACTACAGGAAATTTGTACCCAATTACAGAGCCCTGGCTGCTCCCCTATCTGACCTGACAAAGAAAAGGATGCCAATGAAAATGACCTGGGGCCCAGCCTGTGAGAAAGCCTTTTCCAAACTAAAGGAGGCACTGTGCAGTGCTCCTGTTTTGACAAGTCCTGACTATAGCAGACCCTTTATAGTTCAGACTGATGCCTCAGACATGGGTATTGGGGCAGTACTGAGTCAGACATCCAGCCAAGGGAAAGATCACCCAGTAGTGTACCTGAGTAGGAAGTTACTTCCCAGTGAGTAGGCATACTCTACTGTGGAAAAAGAATGTCTTGCCATAGTGTGGGACCTAAAGAAGTTGGAGCCATACTTATATGGGCAGCATTTTGTGGTGCAGACTGACCACAACCCCCTGGTTTGGCTGACGCAGATGGGGGAAAAAAATGGTAGATTGCTAAGATGGAGTCTTGCTTTGCAAGGGTAGGATATGACAATTCTACATAGGGCTGGAGCCAAAAATCAGAACTCCTATGGGCTGTCTCATGTGTATGAGGAGTGAACTGATTTGGGAAGCTCATCCCATGCAGGGGATAGAGCCCCCAAATTCAGTCTAGGTGGGGAGGAATTGTGACACTTGGATAGCTGATTCTGATTAACCTATGCTTTTTGTAATATAAAAATATGTTATTGAATATTTCTCATGAGAGATGCTGACAGTCTGTGGAATGACAACCCCCCTCTCAGGTTTTAGCTAATAGGTGTTATCTGAAAGGCCTAGAGATAATTACAGGCTAGAAGAGGCCACCATAAACCTTTACAACATTCAGAGGAAACACAGCTGAAATCCACATGGTGATACAAAGCATGTTGCAGCTCCGTGAGATCTGGCAGAGAGACATAACAAGTCCTTGATGTCCTGGAAAGGGGAAGCTGCTCATAAGATCAAATAAAGTCATATGAGAAAATGAGTTGTGCTGAGATCACAGAATTTACCTTTGATAAGATATCCTGTTTTGCATAGATTTTTTTTATATATATTCTGACAGGGAGGAGCTAGGTGACCTCATGCAAAGAGGTTGGCAAAGACAGTTTTTTAAACAGTATTCTGTTTTCTTTCAGAGACATTTATATCTACATTCTGAGAAAGACACATCTTTGAGCACTTTAAGCAGGTATTTAGAGAGAGAGACAAATCAAAGTACTGTAGTAGGAATTGCACTGTTAAAACCGTGTTCTTTTAAAAGATTTTATGGTTCTTGTGATATATGGTTCTGTATTTTGTTTTACATATTTTTATCTATTTTAGTAAAACTCTATTTTTAGAGCCTACTTGGTCTGTCTTTGAATTTCTTTATTTAACAAGTGAAGTATATATAGTTAAAGCTGACACTATGCATAAGCTTGAATGGTAATACCAAACTGGAAAAAGGTAGAGTTAAATCTAAGGTCTTTTTATTAGAGTTTTTAAGGGTTCATTTTTGTACACCTGGTTAGGTGCCCATAGGCAAAGATATCTGGCCCCCCAAAGACAGAATTATCTGAGCCTGTGCATTGGGAATGCTAGCAAGAGATTAACAGTTTGAATCCCTCCAGAACTGAGACCAAAGATTGATTCAAACCCACAAAACAGACAGGAGGGTTACCCTGTTTCTGTTAACTGTTCACAAGACTGTGCTCAGAGGTTGGCACTCTGGGAGCAGAGGGCCTGACCTGCTGAGTGGGTTTGTGACAGTGGCTATTGTTGTTTTCACCAAAATGCATCTCTGCTTCTCATCCTTTTATTAAAGGCAGGCGCTCTTCTGAGGTCAAGGCAAGGCATTTTATTTTATACATTGTCCAGTGAGGAGGAGGAGGAGGAGGAGGAGAAGGAGGAGGACACTGAGACACTGAAACCATAGGTGTAACAGTATGAACCACACATTTGTCCCCCAACACCTAGAGCCTCCTCCTTTCACCATAGGATCAAAAGGAACACTTTCTTTAATGGAGCATGCTGACACCCAGAGTACCCTCATGATCGACAGAGCCCGGGGCTGCAACCAGCAAGGGGTTACTCTGTCTATTCTTATCAGTTTTTCACTAGTGATCCTGACTGACATGACTAGACAAACAGGAGCCTGGCACTGGGTACTATGGTACTTGTCTAATTACTTTAACAAAACTACACAATAGTATTGTTTTCTATGAATTTAGTACAGTGATATGTATTATGTATATGAATGTTTTTATGTATTTGCTGATCTCTGCCTTTCCTTACAGGATGTACTTTTAAAGGGTTTTGCTGTAATGTACATTTCTGGACAAGTTTTAAATAAATAAGTAAACAGAGAAACAAACAAATTGATATTACAGAATTTGAAAAAAAGGAATTCCAGGAATGTGTAAATGAGAATGGAATAGTCACTGGGCCAAACTTAGACTTAGTGGCTAATAACTGAGAACAAAACTGTTGTTCGCATACCATAGAGGGCATGCATTACTGTGAGGAACAAATCAATTATTATGAATAATAGTAATATTAATAACATTGTCATTCACACTAAAAGGGAGAGCATTAGCACACCCAGAAAGACTGTGTGCAGCAGAACTATTAAACATCAAGTAAGGTGAAGCAACCCATTAACTTACTTAAAAATTACTTTCAGCCAATTTGTTTCTCTTCTTTGGGTCAGCAGTGGTCAGTGTTGTTCAGAGAACACAGTGCAGTGATAAGACCAGTAATTACACATCAATACAAATATGGATATTGTTATATATAAAACATCAGGGGCTCGATATTCAAAACAACACAAAGCAGAGCACAACACCGTGCTCTGCACCTTGTGATCGTGCAGGAGCCCAATGATGCTATATGTAGTTGAACAGTGCACTGGCACTGTTCAACTGAATAAAGAGCCATGGTGGCACAATGCTAAGTCAAGTAGGACTGCCCCAACATGGATTCAGAAGTACGCCACCAGAGTGGATAGCATCGGAGCACTATCTGCAATATTCAAAGGGACCCATGCAAATAAGCTTACTGGGCATGCAAGGCACTAAGGGACCATTTGCATGTTCATTATGATTCATTTGCATGGATAGTGAGGCAGGTTAGCGCGGCACCACCCTCCCTCCCATTTGCCCAGTACCAGATATGTGTAGATATCCCTGGTGCTAGTGGTCTCCCCTCCTATTTCCAGCCTGTTGTAAAACTTGCAACCCTCATGTGGTCCCCCCAAGCACTGATCAATGGTACTGCTGTTCACAATACTGTAATCCCTGGTGTTAAGTGCCCCCCTACTGCAGCACAAACACCCAACCCCCAATCATCTTACCAGTTTCCTCAGTGCTACGGGTGCACATATGGTGACCAGCAGCACAGCCCTCCTCACACCTCCTCGACTGACTTCATTATGTGCGGGTAGGGAGAACACGTCTCATTTATAGGACAGGATGCCTCACCCTGTCCTATAAATGAGATGCACGCTCCCTACTTGGACAAATGGTGGCTAGCCGAGGAGGTGCAAGAAGGCCTGTGCCAGTCGCTGTATGCAACAAATGGCATTGAGGAAACTGGTAAGGTGATTGGGGGATGTTTGGTGCTATGATGGGGGGTGCTAGATGCCAGGGATTATGGTATTGCAACCAGCAGGGCCACTGGATGCCAGGGAGGGTTGTAAGTTTTACAACGGGCTGGCAATGGGGGGAGGGACCACTAGCACCAGCGAGGATGTTTTTACAAGGAGATGGCACTCAGAGGAAGAGACCACTAGCACCAGGGAGGGTGTTTTGTACAAGGGCTGGTGACTGGGGGAGACTACTAACCCCAGGGAGGGTATTTTTTTTACAAAGGTCTGTCAATTGGAGGGAGGGACCACAAGCACCAGGCGGGCATTTTTTACAATGGGATGGCAATTGGAGGGGGGCACTACCACCAGGGGGGTGTTTTTTACAATGGGCTGGCAATCAGAGGGAGGGGGGACCACTAGCTCCAGGAAAGGTGTTTCTTACAATAGGCTTGTGATTGGAGGGAAGGGGGACCACTAGCACCAAAGGGGATTGTACTGGTACTACAGGCTGGCAATTGGTGGAGGCGGTGCCATGGAACACAGAGGGCGGGTGTGCTCCCCCAGCGGTCAACCGGCTAGGTGGTTGCACTACCTCCGGCAGTTGCTAGAGTTGCCTGGAGTAAGTCAGGGTTTTGTTTGGCAGTATTTGCACTGTGCAAAAGGACCACACTAAACCCTTTTGTGCAGTGTAAAGCCTTTGAATATGGGGCAGCTAGGCTATTCATGGCCAAGCCTCTCCTCTTGCCCAGTCACATACATTATGTTTTGCATGGACACTAACTCTCTTTGCCTGTGCAAAAGCCCCTTTTGAATATGGGGATCCAGTGCAAACCCCGGTTTGTGTGGGCAAAGACCCATTAGTGCTCACACAAACTTTTGAATATTGGGCCCCAGGGCTCCCATACACATGACAATCAGAAAAGGTGGTACTGAGTGTTCACTGGAACCCTTTGGTGTCACTGGTGAGTGACTCTATACTCCCACTCTGTTATGCTCAAAAGAGGTCACACCATGTTTCTGTATAGACATCAAAGTGTTTCAGACCATGTGGGACAGGGGGCCTGCTGCTATGCAATGGCTCACAGAACCACTGACAAACACCTGTGGACCCTCAAAGCTGGTCACAGCCTCCTAAAAACCTTTCTGCCTGTAGACCTTTTCAAGGCAGGCATTAAGGGAGATCACAGTGCTGCAACTGGAAATAGGAAACAATGTAGGGGGAAAGCCTTGTGAGAGAGGAGTGATACCACAAAACAGTGATCCATGGATAGACCTGTGGCTGGGGGATACCACTGGATATCAGGAAAAACCTTATTTTCAGGGGTGGTGGTGAGAGCAGCGGGGGTCCAGTGAACTGCCAGGGACTTGTACTGTTGGGTCACAGATGAATCAACAGATCTACTGGGTTTATATAGGTAAGATTGGCTAAGGTGGGAGACTTCCTGGCAGGTATCCATTTACAACAAGTTGATGCATCACATAGTACCATGCAATTGGCCCTGTTCAATAGCTGTTACTAACCTGCATTTTAGCTAGCCCAAACCCTATTTTCACCTATTACTATCTGAAGTTCACATCTGTGTCTCGTCCACCTTCTGCAATGTAACCAGCTTTTTGTATTGTGCAAATGGGTGGCAGCACGATAGGGTGACAGCGACAGGTTGGCCCCATTTTTATTCCGTCATCTATCATGACCAAGAATGGAGCCCTTAGACTTTCCAGAAGAGTTGATCCCATTAATCTGTAAAAAAACATCACGATAACACAAAATAGGCAATAGCAGATGCTGTACAATGCAAGTCCTTTGTAAAAAGCTGTAACAGTGGCTGACTATCTGTGTGAAACGTTGCCTAATACATGTTTAATATATATATAGAGAACACTGCAGATAATGGGTTGCATTGGAATAACATGTTTACTGTGACTTCACCAGTAGGCGAGTGGTAAGACCTATAACTCACAAGTGGCAAAGCCATGAGATAGTTATGAAGGTCTTGCTACGTGAGTGGAGATAAATGTATTATTCCACCACAGCCCATGAGTTAGTTATGAAGGTCTTACCACTCATGTGTGAGATAATGTGTTACTCCACCACAGCTCATTAGGTATTTTATACCATACTATTTTTAATGTTTGCATTAATATTTTATTTACTGTAGTTTTAGTTTTAAACTGCCTTTCTTTCCATTGTAAGCTCTCTGACACATTGTTTTCTGTGTTCTATTTCTATGTTCTAAATGAAAATAACATGTTCTAAGTGAAAATCTATATTTATGTCGGTACGTACAGGTCTTACTACTTGTGTGGAGATTAATGTGTTATTCCACTGCAATACAGTATGTATCTGATATATACCACAATATATGTAATGCTTTTATTAATGTTTTTATTTATTTAGTTAGTTTTTGTTTACTAGGTAAGGTGCACTAGACAAACCTTTGCCTATTTTCAGGCACAACCCAGGAGGGTACAAACCATTAAAACAATATAATGCAAGACAATGACTTCAATGTTGGAGTACATGATGATCTTAGAAAAACAGCACTGTAGATGACAATAAATAAAGCAACAGACTGAACAGAGTAAACAGAGTAAACTCCATGGTACATGACTACCAGCTGAGTAAGCATTTCCTTGTTTTAGCTTAAAGCTGCCCTTCTTTCCATTGTTAGTTATCTGACACATTGTTCTCTGTGTTTTATTTCCAGATTCTAAATTGAATAAACTGTGTTTTAAGTAAGCAGTAAGACATGACTGGGTGTGCATTAGACACTAACACACGGCTAGGAGGTGTAGTGAGGCACGAGGCCATAGGCCGAGTGCATCCAGCTTCCTAGCCATGTGTTAAAGTGCCTAATGCACACACTGCTGAGAAAGAAAAGGGAAAGGGAATATTGTTTAACCAGGAGTAGCACACTAAGCCAAAGCTTGTTTCCAGATGCGGCCTGGGAGCACAAGGAAGTTAAGTGACTTGCTCAGGATCACACAGTATGCACCTAGGTGGCTGTGAGATTCAAACCCAGGTCTCCAGAACTGCAGCTCAGTGCCTTAACCCACTGTGCTATACTTCCTGCAGTGGCTTATTGAGCTTATGAAATGGGCTTTTAAATCATAGAGGGATGTGAAAAGTAAAAATAACTATATTAAGTAATAAAAAACAAATCTTTTGTCTTTAATTTAAATAAAATAGTTCCTCCGCCTTTAATTTACAGTGTTTTTTTTTAGTTGAGGACTTATATCCTAGGAAGGCTGCTGTAGTTATAACTTATGGGGTTGTTATGGTAGTCTCCCCCTACACTAGCCAGCAGCACTCCCATTTTCATTTCGTTGTTCAAAATCCAGTACTTAAAAACTGGAGTGAAGGAGTTTCCTTGTTTTATTTATTTATTTTTGGAGGGGAGATTTCCATTTTTTAAGGCACCAGGAAGTGCCAGGGAGGACATGCTGCTCACATGGGGAAAACAGGAGCAGAACTAAAGTGAGGAAGGGCAGAACAGTATGCGTGGTAAGAAAGGATTTGGGTTATAAAAGAAGTAAGGCCGTTATAATTGATAAAGTGTGAGGAGAAAACAAAATGGCTGCCACAATCTGTCTCATACCCTGCCCACCAACTGTGCAATTCACTCTCAGTTCGCAAAAAACAAGATGGCTGAGTTTTATTTTGCCAACATTTTAAATGGCAGATTTACCAGAATCAGTGCACACTGGCATTACAGGACCTTTTTCCTGTGCATCAGACACATTATCACACAATAACTGGCCAATGAGAAAGCTTGAATTTGAATGCCCTTTGTGACACTTGGACAGCTGGTTCTGATTAAGCTATGCTTTTTGTAATATAAAAATGTGTTATTGAATGTCTCTCTTGAGACATGCTGTGTTCCTGGGATGACCCCCAGGTTTCAACTACAAGCTGTTAACCTAAAAGCCAGGAGATAACTGCAGGATAGAAGATACACAAATTAAGGATCTCCTGTTTATCTGGCTTAATTGTAGCAGCCAGCTGCTAGGATGGAAATAATAAAATTTGATGATGTTTAGAGGAAGAATACAGGTTATGTCACTTAGGTGCTAAGTCATAAATGCTCCTTTGATGTCTGTGAAGGGCAGGAAGACACACTAGAGCAAAAGGGTCATATGGGGAAATAAGTTTTTGCTGATGTCACCTTAGTTAATTTACCTTCTGAATGATGAGACATCCTGGTTGTATGATTTTTAATAAACAGAGGAGGAGCTGGGTGACATCATGGAAAAGGCAGGTGCAAGACAGTGTTTTAATTATGCTGTGACTGATCTTTAGAGACATTCATGTTTGGACTCTGAAGCTACAACACCTATCAGCACTGTAAGAAAAATACTTTAGTTAGATAAGTCTAAGTGTATGGTTGGTAAGAATTTGTACTTTTAAATCTTGTTCTTTTAAGTGATTGTATGCGATTGTGATATATTGTTCTGTATTTACATTTTACATATTTTTATCTATTTTAAAGTAAACCTCTATTTTAAGAGACTACTTGGTGTGCCTTCGAAATTCTTTATTTGACAAGTGAAGCATATATGGTTGAAGCTGACACTGTGCATAGCTTACTGTTTTACCAAACCAGGAAAAGGTAAGAGTTTATCTGAGGTCTTTCATAGAGTTTTTAAGGGATTGTTTTTGTTCACCTGGTTAGGTTTTGGTAGGCAAAAGATATCTGGTATTTCTCTGAAGAGCAGCATTATCTGAGCCTGTACACGTGGGTATGCTAGCAAGAGGTTCACAGTTTGACTCCCTTCAGAACTTGAGACCAAAGGTTGATTTGAACCCACAAAACAGACAGGAGGGTTACCCTGTTTCTGTTCCTGTTCACAGTACTGTGCTCGGAGGTTGGCACTGCAGGAGCAGAAGGCCTGACCTGCTGAGTGGGGTTGTGACAGATTTGTTGGCAGCGGTGTGCATAAGTTTGGTATTACAAGCTTTTATTGTTCAGTGTGTCAGCTTGATACTGTCAGCTCACTTGCAAAAAAAGAAAAAGGCAGTGGTTTATTTTTAAAAGGAAACAGAACTATATCATTTGGCTTACAGTCAAGTTCCTACCTGTTTTATAATTTTTTTCCTAAAGTGCAAGACAGAGTAGCTGTAGTTAGGGAAGAAGATGCCTTCCAACTACAGCGGGCACACTGTAGACTACTTAAAGCAGTTGTGCAGGGACAGAGGAGTCCAGTATGAGGCAAAAGCCACCAAGCAGAACCTCGTGGATGCCCTCATGGTAGCAGATACCCAGAGCACTGAGTCACAGACAGTGACTGTAAGGGACCGAACCTTGAGTGTGGAAGGGCTAGTGGCCAGTGCAGTGTCCAGATCCGATGAGGAGGGCAGCTGGGCCAGTGCCAATGAAGGGCCACAGCAGCAGGGGAAGGTCACCAGCATTCTGGATCCAGAGTACTCAGGCTGCAGATTAAGTTACACAGAATGGAGCTAGAGTTCCTGAGAGAAGAGAAGCGAGAATGCAGAGAGGTAGACCGTGAACAGTGGGATGCAGACCATGAGGAACATGAGCGCCAGAGGCGACATGAATTGGAGAAGCTATGACTCCAACCACCAGCACCAGAGCAGGTAAGTGGCTTGGGTTTAATTGAGACTACAGGACTGGGTTACAAATTGAATTTCAAATTGATAGCCAAATTTAAAGAAGGAGAGGATATGGATGCCTTTTTAAATTTTTTTGAAAAAGTTTGTATTCCGGCTAAAATTCCTAGAGAGTCCTGGAGCTTCTAGATTTCCCCGCTACTTAACGGGAAAGCTCGGGATGCATTGGGTCAAATGGACAATGAGGATAATAATGGTTACAGCAAACTTAAAACTGCACTGTTAAAAAAATTTGAATTAACTGCTGAATCATACAGAGCTAAATTCCATAAGCTCAGGAGAAGCCCTGACATTAGCTACGAGGAGCTAGTCATGAAGCAACGTCAGTTTTTAAAATGTTGGTGGGAAGGAATTGAAGCAAACTCTGTTGATAAAATTGAAAATGTGATTTTGTTAGAACAGTTTTTCTGGGCATGCCCAGCAGAGCTGAAAACCTGGCTGGAGGACTGAGATCCCAAAACAGTGCAAGAGGCTGCTGAACTCTCGGACCTCTATGCCAAGAGCAGACCCGCTCTGAGAGCAAATGGGGTGGGCATGGCAGCACAGAAAGAGAAAAGCGCACCTTCAGGGCAGCTAAAACCCTCACTGCTGTCACCAAAACTAGTTAGCCCCATGTTTCAGAGAAAAGATTTCTCTGAGTAAAGAACTGAATGTTGGTTGTGTAAAGAAACTGGGCATATTGCCAGACAGTGTCCCAAACGGATGAGTAATAATACGCAAGGTGGAGCTAGGAAAGAAGTGGGTTGTTTGTGTGTCCCTGGAAGCATGCCTGTGAACATGAGGGAACTCATGCACCCAGTCATGGTGAATGGTGTACAGACATAAGGGCTAAGGGACACAGGGGCATCCCTGACATTGGTAAAAGGGGATCTAGTAGAGCCTAGTCAGCTTATACCCAATAAATATGTCACTGTACAAGACTTTACTGGTGGGGAGAAAACATTGTCCCTCACTAGTGTTCTTCTAGACTGGGGTGAAACAGGGGGAATTGTACAACAGGTGGCAGTAGCCAAAATGTTAGCAGTGGATGTCATCCTTGACAACAATCTCTAACAGGGGATGGTATGTGCAGTTACCCATAGCCAAGTGGCAAGGGAAAATTGTGGTTCCCTTGACCCCACAGAAGTCATTGTGAAAACCACTGGGAGGCTGGTTCCCCAGCCTGTGTCTCCTGATATGGAGACTAATGAAAAGGGGGTAGAAATTTCCCCAGTAGCAGTTAACCACACGGCTACAGAGGGTTACTCCAAAGAGGGAGGGGTGACCCATTGTCAGAGGGTTAGGGATGGCAGTGATCCTGAGTGCCCTGTGCTAGTTCTAGGGACCCTAGTTTAGAGACAGAAGGGGACCTGTCCCATGCCTTGGGAATGTGTGAGGAGTTTGCAGTTGCTCAGAGAAGTGACCCTAGTCTAGAGAAGCTGAGGGCTTGGGCAGACTCTGATGGAGCACAGGAAGGTGATGGCAGACATAAAGTTTATTGGGAAAATGGACTGATATATACTCAGGCTGTGCAGACAGAGGGAGGGGTGCTAGGCAGGCAGCTTGTCATTCCCAAGGGGTATCATGAGCAGTTGCTCAAGATTGCACATAATATTCCCTTGTTTGGTCACCTGAGAATCATGCGCACTACGCAGCGGTTGGCTCAGAAGTTCTATTGGCCCAACTTCACCCAGCAGGTGAAGGAGTATTGCAGGTCTTGTCACCGGTGCCAAGAAATAGGGAAAATGGGCAAGAAAACCCAAGCTGCCCTGACTCCATTGCCCATAGTGGAGGAGCCATTCCAGAGGGTGGGAATGGATATTGTGGGGCCTTTAAATACCCCCAGCTCCTCAGGGAAGAGATTCATCCTGACTGTGGTGGATTATGCCACCCGGTACCCAGAGGCAGTCGCCCTATCCTCACTGAGGACAGACAAAGTGCCAGATGCCTTACTTGGTATTTTCTCCCATGTTGGGTTTCCACAAGAGGTATTCACCGATCAAGGGGGTTCCTTCATGTCGGACCTGATGAAATGTTTATGGGAGAAGTGTGGAGTGGTGCAGAGATGCACAACACCATATCACCCATAAGCCAATGGGCTTGTGGAAAGATTCAATGCTACCCTGAAGTCAATGCTCCGGGCATTTGCTGAACAGCATGGGAGGGACTTGGAGAAATACCTTCCCCACCTGTTGTTTGCATACAGGGAGGTGCCCCAAGAGTTGACAGGATTTTCCCCCTTCGAATTCTTATATGGATGCTGGGTACTTGGGCCCCTAGACTTGATCCAGAAGGACTGGGAAGGCAAGCACACCCCCCAGGGAACTCCCATAGTGCATTATGTCCTTAGGTTTAGGGAAAGGCTGAAGGAGCTTATGGGGACAGCCCAGATTAACCTGGCAGCTGCCCAACAGAAACAAAAAGTGTGATATGACCGCAGATCCAGAGCTCACTCGTACATGGTGGGTCATGAAGTCATGGTCCTTATTCCGGTCCTGAAAGACAAGCTGCAGGCTGAGTGGGGAGGACCATACAAAGTGGTTAGGAAGGTAAATGATGTGAACTATATTAAGTTACCTTTCAGAAAACAGATAGAAAGGATGTACCATGTCAACATGATGATGTCACATGTTGATAGGGCTGACATGGTGTTTGCAGTGTGTAGTCCTGGAGAGGGGATGGATGAAGGAGACCCCCTTCTGGACTCGCTAGAAGAAAGCAAGCAGGAGTCCTCTGTGGTGGCAGTAAAATTGTCTCCCCAGCTGGCCCCAGACCAGATCCAGGAAGTAAGGGAGGTTTTAGCAGACTTTGCCCCATTGTTTAGCACCAAGCCTGGACTAACTCCCTTAGTAATGCATGATGTGGAGACAGGGACACAGATGCTGATATGTCAGACAGCATATCGGGTGTCAGAGGCTGTCCAAAAGGACATTAGGAGGGAAGTGGAGGAGATGCTGGATTTAGGGGTAATCCAGAGATCCCACAGTCCCTGGGCCTCACCCGTAGTCCTTGTGCCCAAGCCAGATGGCTCTACTCATTTCTGTGTGGACTATCATGGACTGAATGCAGTCATGAAGTCAGATGCCCACCCGATGCCCCGGACGGATGAACTCCTGGAAAAGTTGGGAGGGGCGACCTACCTCACGACGATTGACCTGACCAAGGGGTATTGGCAGGTAGAGTTAATGGGCAGAGCTAGGGAGAGGTCGGCCTTCATCACTCTGATAGGCTTATTTGAATTTAAAGTAATGCCTTTCGTAATGAAGAACGTCCCGGTCACTTTCCAAAAGTTGCTGAACCAGGTGTTAAATGGTGCTGAGGAGTACGTCATGGCATACCTGGACGACATTGCCATCTTTAGTGCCAGTTGGGAAGAACACCTGTCCCACCTTAGGGAAGTACTAGGCTGGATACAGAGGGCCGAGCTCACTGTCAAAGCTGGGAAGTGCCAGGTGGCCATGGGAGAAGTGGCATACCTTGGGTATGTGGTAGGCCAGGGACAGCTCCATCCTAACCAAATAAAAATAGAGATAATCCAGGCATTGCCCAGACCAGAAACACAGAAGCTGGTCAGGAGTTTTTTAGGGACAGCAGGGTACTATAGGAAATTTGTACCCAATTACAGAGCCCTGGCTACTCCCCAATCTGACCTGGTAAAGAAAAGGATGCCAAAGAAAATTACCTGGGACCCAGCCTGTGAAAAAGCCTTTACCAGACTGAAGGAGGCACTGTGCAGTGCTCCTGTGTTGACAAGTCCTGACTATAGCAAGCCCTTTATAGTTCAGACTGATGCCTCAGATTTAGGTATTGGGGCAGTACTGAGTCAGACATCCAGCCAAGGGAAAGATCACCTGGTAGTGTACCTGAGTAAAAATTTACTTCCCAGGGAGAAGGCATACTCTACTGTGGAAAAAGAATGTCTTGCCATAGTGTGGGCCCTAAAGAAGTTAGAGTCATACTTATATGGGCAGCATTTTGTGGTACAGACTGACCACAACCCCCTGGTTTGGCTGACACAAATGGAATAAAAAACAATGGTAGATTGTTCAGATGGAGTCTTGCTTTGCAAGGGTATGACATGACAATCCTACATAGGGCTGGAGCCAAAAATCAGAACTCAGATGGGTTGTCTCATGTCTATGAGGAGTGAATGGATTTGGGAAGCTCATCCCATGCAGGGCACAGAGCCCCCAAATTCAGTCTAGGTGGGGAGGATTGTGATACTTGGACAGCTGGTTCTGATTAATCTGTGCTTTTTGTAATATAAAAATGTGTCATTGAATGTCTCTCTTGAGACATGCTGTGTTTCTGGGATGATACCCCCCCCCAGGTTTCAACTACAAGCTGTTAACCTAAAAGCCAGGAGACAATTACAAGCTAGAAGAGACACAAATTAAAGATCTCCTGTTTATCCTGCTTAATCGTAGTTGCCAGCTGCTAGGATGGAAATCATAAGCTTGTATGACGTTTAGAGGAAGAATACAGGTTATGTCACTTAGGTGCTAAGTCATAAATGCTCATTTGATGTCTGTGAAATGCAGGAAGACACACTAGATCAAAAGGGTCATATGGGGAAACAAGTTTTTGCTGATGTCACCTTAGATAATTTACCTTCTGAATGATGAGACATCCTGGTTGTAATTATTTTATTTTTTATTTTAGTCTTTGGTAACCAAGTAAGGCCCACTAGGCACAAGTGCCTGTTTTCAGGGGTGACCTGGGAGCACTGGGCGGCTAAGTGACTTGCTTAGAGTCACACAGTATGCAAGTGGAGGTTGTGAGAATCAAACTTAGATCTGGTCTGTTGGATGTACCAAGCTCATTCACACCTCATTCTTCTAACCTCTAGGCTATACTGCCAGCAGGTGTTGCCAGCCAGGTTGTATGATTTTTAATAAACAGAGGAGGAGCTGGGTGACATCATGGAGACGGCAGGTTCAAGACAGTGTTTTAATTATGTTGTGACTGATCTTTAGAGACATTCATGTTTGGACTCTGAAGCTACAACACCTATCAGCGCTGTAAGAAGAATACTTTAGCTAGACAAGTTTAAGTGTATGGTTGGTAGGAATTTGCACTTTTAAACTTTGTTCTTTTAAGTGATTGTATGCAATTGTGATATATTGTTCTGTATTTACATTTTACATATTTTTATCTATTTTAAAGTAAACCTCTATTTTAAGAGACTACTTGGTGTGCCTTCGAAATTCTTTATTTGACAAGTGAAGCATATATGGTTGAAGTTGACACTGTGCATAGCTTACTGGTTTACCAAACTGGGAAAAGGTAAGAGTTTATCTGAGGTCTTTCATAGAGTTTTTAAGAGTTAATTTTTGTACACCTGGTTAGGTTCCGGTAGGCAAAAGATATCTGGCGTTTCCCCGAAGAGCAGAATTATCTGAACCTATACACTTGGGTACACTAGCAAGAGGTTCACAGTTTGAATTCTTCTAGAACTTGAGAGCAAAGGTTGATTCGAACCCACAAAACAGACAGGAGGGTTGCTCTGTTTCTGTTGTTGTTCACAATACTGTGCTCAGAGGTTGGCACTGTGGGAGCAGAGGGTCTGACCTACTGAGTGGGTTTGTGACACCCATTTCACAAGTGAAATTTATAACATGGGGTAGACATAGGTAGCGAGGTGATTCATCGATAGGGGTCAGGTGACAGTGCATTAAAGCACCCTTATTGGCACAGTTAGGCTGAAAGCGTGTCATGGAGATCCCTGGGCAGATCTGCACTTGTTCTGTAGGGGAAAGTAAGTTTGCAAAGGCAGCCATTTAAAATCATCGCTAAGCTATTTGCACTATAACTGCACAACAGACAGATGCCCTTGCAAAGTTCTTGTCCTGTACAGAAGAAGTGCAGGTATGGTGGAATGTGAGACAGGGACATCTGCAGTTCTGTGCTGTGATACCTATGATATATTTCTGTTGTCCTACCCAGCCTCCCGCCCCATGGATCACCGCAACCTGCTCTGACTCTCAAAGATTGCTGTCTCCCTTGGAGCACTCACGGGAGCAGAGACACTGTCAGCACGTTCTGTCCCCGGGCCGGGCGAGTGACAGAAACAGTGAGAGACACCAATGAAAGTGACAGGGAGAGACAGAGGTGCCGTGTGTCAGCGAGGGGCAGAGGGAGCGAGTGCTCAGTGCAATGTTCAGTAAAACATGTGTCTCTGTGTATTTGTCCCTATAGATAGATCAGCTCCCAAGTCTGCGTGTGTTGTTGCTTGCAGTGGCCCATCCTCGACAGATGCATTGAACATCGCGAAAGCTGAAAAGCCCCCCACAAGACAGACACTGACACCCCGTCCCTGACACATACACTGAACACTAACAGTGAATTGTCCTGGAGGGGACTGCCATTTGGGCATTTTGAGGTCAGGTGCTAGGATGGGATGCAGCTGCAGGAGGTAACTGGGGGCGGTCTGAGTTGGTCTGAGAATAGTGTCCATGCAAAGAAAGCAATGCAAAACAGTTTACAGTTTTAACTTTTATTTAGATATAGCTAAATAGGGATCTTTTGGGTGTATAAATATAATTTTTGAAAATAGGAACGTAACAAGCAGCCATGCATCAGTAACAATTTCCTGCCTCCTTTACTGAGACTCAGACAACAACACCTTGTTTTTTTAAATATTCGGTACCTTCTCAGGGAAATAGGGATAAATTAAATCAGAATCTAATTGTGAAACCTTTACCATGTTGGAGACAACCCTACTAAAAAAGGGCCATGTTATCCACATATATCATTATACTGGCTTTAATTGGTACAGTACATTGGGTAGCTGACTAATAAATATCAATAACAGCAGACAGCCTAAACAAGACAAAAGGCAAAATGAATGTTTCCTAAGCCAGCAAACTGAAGCCCCATATACACTGCAAACAAGTGTGCCCCCCAAACCTTTGCTATATACATATATTTCGTCTATGTGCTGTGGGGAGGTTTGTGCTCACTAACACCATGGTTAGCGACACCCATGGAGGTCTGGCTATGGCACAGCACTAGTCACATGGTGCTATGCCATGCCAATATCTCAGAACAGCTATGCTACTGCCAAGGTCTTCCCCATGGTCCATCCCATACCTTTAGGCATGCTTAAGGGCAAAATCCACTTCAAATTTTCATGTTTCCTCAAGTGAACTCCAGTCATCCCAACCTGCACCCCATCTTTACAGAGTCCCTGGCATCCAGAACCTGTCCTCCGTCCCCCTCTCCACCACGGACATTCCCCTCCCCATCCCCAGGTACTGTGACATATTCCACTTTTTTTTTTAATTCAAGTTTATTATTAACCAGCAGGTACAATTGATACAGGCAAGTCAGACAATTTCCATTCTTGTACAATAAATTAATATAGTTTGAATGAGATAATCAACATCTTTCTCCTCACTCCAGCATTCATATCTAGTTAGTCAACCGGTTATTAGGAGGTGAGAGTAAGTATACATTTCAAACTAGCAGCCCCAATTTATTATCTTAGGAGCACCCACTTCTCTTTCACTTTCCTTCCTCCCCAATGACCCTCTACAGGGCGGCAGCCACATTTAGGCCCGTAGCCATTTCAAGACCAGATTAATGCTTTTGAGAAATGGTCCTACGCTCCCCGCTCTTCCTCCAGCACTAATGGGGGGAAGAGCCTCTACAGCAGTAGGAGTGTGTTTCTGCTACACTCTCTTCCTTCCATATTTCCCATCTGGCCCATCTCCAGATATAGAGCGGGATTCTACCATTTATTTGGTACGTCAGCTCCTCCATGCCAACAATTCCTTGGACTATGAGAGTCCAGGTGGCCACCGTGGGGGCGTCAGGCTTTAGCCACAATTTAGTGATAGCCTTACGTGCTGCCGCAAGTAGGAGGGACCACAGATATGGTGAGTCTGCTCCCGTCAGGCCCTGGGGTGGCTCTCCCAAAATGAGACATGGCCAGTCTAAAATAGGTTCCAGTCCAAATACTGTAGTGAGCACTTTGGTGATCCCCCTCCAATAATTTCCCAATCGTGGGCATGCCCACATAATGTGTAAATAGCCTGCTTTCACCTCTCCACACCCCCTCCAACATGATGCATCCCTGTCAGGGCTTCTCCAGCTCAATGAGAGTGGGGAGAGGAAATATCGTACCCTGATCTTCCAGCTAAATTCCTGCCAGAAGGGGGAATTAGTCGTTTTAGTGGCCCATTTAAAGACCAGATCCCAATTAATCTCTCTGAGACTGGCACCTCCTTCCTCTCTCCACTTACTCCTGACCCTTTCCAGATAGTCCTTTTTTAGTTCTGCCAAAGCTCTATATATGGTGGAGATAAGGCCCTGGGTTTTCCCTGAGGTCAACATCATGGAGAAAGTCTCCACAAAGGGGGAGGCATCTCTCGAATGGAGGGCCGCTCTACGACAGTGGTGGATGTAATCCCTGATTTGGAGATACCGGAAAGAATCCTCTCTTCGCAACCCATAATTAGTCACCAGGGTCTGAAATCCCGTTACCTCGCCACCTGTCATAAATTGTTTAATGTGTATTAGCCCCAGTCTCTCCCACATTTTAAAGGTGTGGTCTAGTCATGCTGGTGCAAAGTTAACATCCCAGGAGGGCCTGTAAAGAGGCCAGAGGGAATACTTTATTTTATACTTCTGCCAAGCTCTGTGTGCCGCCCTCAAGGTGTCTCGTACCGATCCCAGGAGCGGGGGGTAAGCCCTAAAGGTCTCAATTTGAATAGCGCAGACTCCCAATGGAGGCCTAGGCCCCTCTTCCTCCAATTCCTCCATATCTTTCCAGTTAGCAGAGTATGTGGGGGTGGCCCATTGAAGAACCCTCTTTATCTGTGTAGCCAGATAGTAATCTTCTCTAAATCTGGAAGCGATCTGCCCCCATTAGCCTCTATTCATCTGAAGTACTCTAGCCCCTATTCTAGGTTTCTTGTTGTTCCAGATAAACTTTAGTATTATTCTGTGCCAATCCCGGAATTGGGTTTTAGGGATACAAGTCGGGAGGCATTGAAATAGATATAGATATTTAGGGAGGATATTCAATGTTACTGTCTGCAGCCTGGCATACATTGGGAGGTTCATGAGTGACCATCTGCTCATATCCCTCTCCATTTGTTTTAAAAGTGGGGTGTAGTTGGCTTTAAACAGTTGAGAGCTGTGTCTGGTCAGCCAGACACCCAGGTATGCCATTTTGGGTGTGGACCACTCCAGAGGAAGGGATTCTCTCACCTCCCGAGAAGGGGTATAATTAAATGTTAGCACTTCTGTTTTAGCTTTATTCAGTGTGTAACCTGAGTGCTTGCCAAATTCTTCCAGAATTGACCACACCCCTGGTATTGACCTCTCAGGGTGAGACAAACAAAGTAACACATCATCTGCATAAAGCGAGATCCTCCGCTGTTGTCCCCCGACTTCTATGCCATGAACCTTCTGGGAGGTGCGAACCGCCTCAGCCAATGGTTCTATATAAAGAACAAATAATAGGGGTGATAGAGGACAGCCCTGTCGGGTGCCCCTACCCAAATTAAATCTTCTAGTAAGTCCTCCGTTTACCCTAATATAAGCTTGTGGGCCAGTGTATATCGTTTTGATGCAGTCTATGAAGGGACGTGGGAAACCCATTCGCTCCAGAACTAAGAACAGAAATGACCATGAGACTTTATCGAAAGCCTTTTCGGCGTCTAAGCTCATGAGGCAGGCCGGCAAGTGAGTACGCTGCATAACATCAGCTATAACAACAGCTGAGCGGACACTATCTGGGGCCTGTCTGCCCATCACAAAGCCCGATTGGTCTGGGTTAATTAGTTCTGGAAGAATAGGGTTCAGTCTGGCTGCTAGGATAGATGTAAACATCTTATAATCTGAGTTTAAGAGGGAGATTGGGCGATATGATTCACATTTTGCAGGGTCTTTGTTCTCTTTCGGTATAAGCGAGATCGTGGCATATTGCCATGAAGGGGACAGGACATATTCCACTTTGACATGTTGTACCATTATAAAATGCCAGCGATAGAGTCTAAATATAGTCAGAACCTTGCACATAACATAGACAAAAACAACATAAACATTACCTTTCCCAGGTGCAGCCGCCAACTGGGCAGTCCTCCACTGTGGGTCATAACTATTTACAGAAGTGCTCCCAAGGCTGTAGAGCAGTATTTTCTGCTCTCTATCAGTCCGAGTTGACGCAACCCGGGTAGGAGGTAAAGGTGCCCCAAATGGAGTACGTTCCCCCTGGACCTTGAGTTTCAAAGGTCCTAGCCCGATGTCTGGGCAAAACATCACCTGCAGCATACCCAGCATCATCGAGGGTTCCCCCAGCATCAAAGCACCTGCCCGGATAAGCTTGAGTAAGTGCCTGGCGCCAGGATGTCCCCCCCCCACTTCCCTATTAAGACTCAGAGCTGCGGTCCCAATTCCCTTCTGGTATTAAGACTTCTACGGACATTGTGCCCTCCACCCTGAAACAATTCTAGATTAATGTTATCTCAGAACTGCTGTTTGAACACCTCTGAGCGTTTCCCCCCTCTCGCTAACTGGACCATCGGGGAGTATAGGGTGCCCAAATTAGATCTCTGACCCCTAAGGTGTTTCTGAATATATTTACTCCTCTAGCCCTTCTTAATGGCTAGGGTGAGTCTTCTGAATCTAGGACATACCACCCTTAGCACCTCTCACTACTCAGGAGTGTGGGCCCCCCATTAGTTACAGATCTGGAGTTGACTTTACTGATCCGAGAGAAAGCGAGGGGGTGTTGGCTGTCCTCCCCCAATCTTATTTTTGCTAGAAGTCACCGTGGGACCCGTGGAACCATCTCCTCCGATCCACAATGCTCCATGACACCTCCCATTCCCTATAATTGGGTTAATATCCTCGGAGAGAGATCACCATGATATGATGCTCCCAGGCGACCCTCTGAGCTTAACTTATATGATACCAGCAGGTCTGTTTACACATATAGAGCCGTCTGAGGAAGCATCCATCCCACTGTTCCCCCTTCCCTCCCTTCCAGGCTGTTTAACTGCTCATAAACTCCCTTTCTCGGATTACCTTGTTTTCTCCCCCCCATTTGTGGAGAACGACACAATATTCTGGAGCTCTACATTATGATCATTAGCCTTGTAAAGCCCCAAACAGATCGGTTCCTCAGCAATTACTGCCATCTTACTCCCCCCCATATCCTTAGCTTGTTATTAACCAAGACCTTCCTCTCATGTCCAATTAAAATACTCAAGATGTCCCATCAAATCAGAAAATTAATGTCAAACATATTAGGGCCCTATCCATTTACGTGATGAGCCCAGGTAAAACAGAGAGACATAGATATTGTCCTGTATCCAAACTTCCATGTTCCTCTTTCAGGTATTCTCTAAACTCTCCGTTGACTGCCCCTCTGGAGGTTGGGGATGTGAAAATCTATGTAATGCTTCTTTAATCTCCTGGAGTGTAGCTGCTGTTGTTCGCCCTCTTGGTCGGTTGGAACACCGAGGCTTAATCGACTGCCATGGCAGCTGATAAGTAGGTTGGTGTATTTTACGAAGTGAGGCCTCAGCAATCTCATGTCCTTTATCCTTCAGTGCTCGAAGAGCCTCCTCAGAAGTTTGGTATAGTTCTGTGCCTGAGTCCCACCATACTCACAGGCGAGAGGGTAGGGAGTTTGGAATTTTATATTTAATTCTTTAAGTTTCGCAATATCAGGGAGTAGGCCATGCGCTGGTGCAGTCGAGGGGTAATCTTGATCGAAGAGGCATGGCATACATTATATTCTACTTTTCTCTGTTTCCAGGCTGTTCGCAAGATCTGCTCTTTCTCTCTGAAGCTTGCAAATTTCGCCACAATCGACTGGGGCCTGGCATTCGGTGAGGTTGGTTTGGGTATCAACGCCCTGTGTGCTCTTTCAGTTCTGAAATGGAAGGACGGTGGGAGGTCTAAAACATGCCGTAGTAAATCCTCCAAAAATTTGTGCATCTCCCCGACCTCTGATGCTTCTGGCAGACCATAAATTCTTAAATTATCTCTGCGAGGCGGAGCCTTCGAGATCTGTACATTTGGCAGCCATCTGTTCTTGTTGGGTTATTATAAATTCCATCACTCTAGAGATTTGAATAAGATCGTTTTCTGCAGTTGAAATCGCTCTTCGAGTGGTCACTCTTTTCTCTAACCCTTTAAATCGAATGCAATCTAGTAAATTCCTGCATTGTTTCCGAGCGAAATTGTTTGATTTCAGACAAAGAGTTTCAAACCTGGGCGAGAATGTGTCTAGTTCCCGTTTCAGTGTCCCTCCGCCATGCTTGAAGGCGACTCTCTGCCACTGTTTACTGAGCTAGCTGGGCTCAATCCTCCGCCATTCGTCTTCTTTTTCCGGTTGTTGGGCGGGATCTTTTCCTGGCTGAGTTTCCACTGGCATTCCTTTGCATTTCTCACCAAACTGAATTGAATAAATTGTGTGGAAACAATTTGAATGGTCCGAGAGGAGAGGAGCCACTCAACTAAGCTGCCATATTGCTGATGGCGTCACGGAACCCAAACTACTCCAGGTATTGATGGCATACCTAATGATTTTATAAATGCTTCATTGATGTCTTGGCATCATGGTTGCAAATCATTTATGAGGCCATCTGGGCAGAAAATAGACTAGTACCCAGCATGAAAGATGAAGTTATGACTTTCCTCTATAAAAAGGGGGATCCTCAAGAAGTCAGAAATTGGAGGCATTTGAGTCTTCTTACCTCAGATTATCAAATTTTAACAAAACTTTTGACAGTCAGGTTGGCTAAGATAGCACAGAAGCTGATCAGTCCAGTACAGACATGTGCAATTCCAGGGTGGAATATTGTACATAATTTAATATATATAACATAAATTGTGGAACAAGATATGAATATGAATTTAGATGGATACTTGTTAACAATTTATCAAGAGACTGCATTTGATGCGATAAAACAGGAACACATTTGGGCGGTGTTGTGGCACCATGGTGTTCCAGACCAGCTGTTAAACTTGTTAAAATGTTATATACTGAAATACAGGTAACTCCATTGGTGAATGGGCACTTGGGTATTCCTGTCTACATCAAGAATGGTGTTAGGCAGGGTTGCCCGATAGAGTCCATTGCTGTATCGTGTTGGGTTAGATCCTATAGTAAGAGGTTATAGAAGCTACTGAGGATATTCCACCTCTTAGGAATCAGGAAGGGATTGTCTTTCAGAAGGTCACAGCATATGCTGATGATTGTGTTTTCACAGTAGCTAATTTGGATTCCAGTAGGAAAATTCTACAAGTCATAGATGATGTACAAGACACCACAGGGATTAAGATTAACATGGGAAGAGTAAGGTTTAGTTCTAGGTGCAGCGCAGGAAACAGAGGACTTCTCAATATCTATGACAAAGGAAATGTTAAGATATTAGGGTTATATCATGGGACAAGAGAAGCAGAGGGTATGAACTGGAAAGATGTTTATGATGTAGCTCATCGGAAGGTGATCTCCTGGCAATCCTGGAAAATGACAAGAAAGAAAAGGGTTTATTTACTGACAGCATACACTGCCCCTATTTTATTATATGTCTCTCATATCTTTCCTTTGCCTTATAATATGCGTACAAAAGTGATGGGTCTTTTTTTCTTTTACTATGGGGTAGCAGATTAAATCCTGTGAAGAGAGAGCACACCTATGGGGCCTGGAAGGTGGGTGGCTTGAATATGATACAGCCCCTGGTGGATATTTTTGGGAATTTCTTTTTTAGTTCAATACGACCCCTAGTGTTAGAAACTGCAGGAATGGGGACTTTGTGTATGAAATTGTTAGGGGTCCCCTTTTTACAGGCATGGGGTAGGGGGAAATGGCATATTTCAGAGAAAATTCTCCCGGTTTATTTGCAGACTACCTTAAAGTATATCAGAACTTGGAGAATAGAGCTTAGTTGGTTTTTAAGTCACGAGAAGAAATTTTTTTACAGAGCGATTGTGGAGAAATGGTATTTTGAGGAATCTTTGTTTCAGGTATCCTCCAATATAAATATGGAGATGTTGTTGGCAAGTATGGAACCTCAGATACCTTAAAATGCAAGATGTGGTTTGGTTATGTGTCACCAAAAACTAAATGTGAAAAATCAGAAGCATAAGCAGAAAGAAGATCAGGATATTGGTATGCAGATATTCGGATCAAATAGAAATGACACATTTGTATTGTGATTGTGTGCATGTACAGGGGTTCTGGGAGGCATTAGCAGGATGGTGGGGTGAAGATCTGTTTAGACATATGACATATGATATCTTGATTTTAGGACAGATACCCAGAAAATGTAAGAATGGCAGAAAAGCTCTATTTATGTTGTACTGGCATGTTTAAAATGGTCATTACGGCAGGCAAGATGCCAAAGATTCCTGCAAGGTAAAGTAATTCAGATGCAGGAAGTATTCTTCAAAATCCAGGAAGAACTTGATAAAGTATATGAGTACGAATTTCGCACTTTAGGACAGGAAGTTGGTTTAAAATTATGGAAAAATGTTGAGTGGGTGGGTTAATGTTTTTTATATTCAGGAATTGGAAGTATGTTGTAGATGCTGTTGGGAATTTAGTAAATGATGTTGGTGATGGGAATGATTATGATGTCACAGGTGTTTTAGAATATGGATTTGGTAATTTTTATCTGCACTGCCATGGGTATGATTTTGGTATTAAATGTGGAAATGTGTGGAGGAAGATTTGTGTTGTAATATATATGTATAATGAAACCAGTATTGATATTTGATGTATTATGTTTTGAATCTTAATAAAATTGCCTCTCTTTTAGAAGTGCCATAGGATCTTTAACATTCATCTGAACTACCACCAGAACAGGCAGATGGGATCTCGGTTTAACTTCTCATCTGAAAGACAGTTTACTTGGACCAGGTTATAAATTGCAACTCAACTGGAATGGATATTATTAACTGCAGGTACTGTGGGACACTTTTCAAAGGAGTTATACAGGATTTAGGATGCTGGACCACCGGAGATTTAAGGGCTGAGCTCCGGGCAGCATGGGCTGAGATTGCGTGCCTCAGATCGCATATTCAGGAAGAAATGTATTACAAGAACCACCCACCATTTCCCCAACATCCAACTGAAGCACCTCAACCGTAGAGGTTGGCAGGAGGTTAGGAGGGGCAAATCGGGTGCCTCATCACTCAATGCTCACCAGCGTATCACCTCCACAAATCATATAAAAACTACAAATAGTTATCTGCCTCTATCTCCAAAATCAAACACGGGGCAGAGGACACTGCAGAACAGGAGCTAGCGCTACAAAACTTGCCCATAACAGGGACCAAAACAAAAAAGGCAAAAAGGAAATCCGAAACTCTTCTGATCATAGGAGACTCCATGATTCGGGGAGTTGATATCTACCTCCGGCTGGGGGTAATGGTCAGATGTCTCTGAGGTACATCAGCGTGGAGAGACAGTGACCACATTGCTAAAACTGTGCAGGAAGCAAGAGAAAACACCAACATCCTGGTACACATAGGGACTAACTATCTCACCAGCCGGTCAGTTGTGGAGACCAAGGAACACCTGACCAGGCTGGGAGACAGACTGTCATCCATTTCATCCAGCATCTCCTTCTCTGAGGTCCCGCCAGTCTGGGAGAGGGGGGCAGATGGGCAGAAGGTCAGAGAAGGGGAGATAGGGGAGCTAAACATGTGGCTCAAGTGCTGGTGACAGGAAAAAGGACACACATTTGTAGGTAACTGGCAACAGTTTTGGGAGTGAAAGTTTTTTAAATTCAATGGACTGCATCTAAGAAGGGAGTCAGTGCATTGGGGCAGAAGTTTGATGTCTTTGCAGAATATTTAAACTAGCGATTGACAGAGGGGTGCAGCACCCGATGCATTGAATGGGAAAAGCACCCCCCCCAGCTAGTAATCAAACAGGAGTTCAGCATGTTTGTAGTTCATTTGCATCACCAGGTGAGGAAAAAGGTCCAGCTCCCCATACAATGTGCAGGGAGAAAAGCCGGACCTTGCCCCACAACTAACGCACCGAAATCTGGCAAATGGCCACAGTCTGAGAAACAAGATCCCAGACCTGGAGGCAACAATGACAAGAGGCTAAACTGGACATAGCAGCCATTAGTGAGACATTGGTCACCAGTAGCCACACTTGAGAGACTATAGTACCTGGCTATGTACTGTTCGGAAGAGACCGAGGTGAAAAAAGGGGGGCAGGGAGTGGCCCTTTATGTCAATGAAAATATCAAAGCTACACAGATTCAGAATACACATAATGAGCCAGAAGAACTGTGGGTCATCCTGGAAACAGGAAATAGGACAGCCATGTGAACTGGGGTGGTCTACAGGCCTCCAGACCAGGGGGAGGACATATACACATTACTGTTAGAAGATATTCAAAACATGACAGCTAAAGGGGAGGTTCTGCTAATGGGAGACTTCAACATGCCAGATACGGATTGGTCAATACCAGCCAGAGCATCCGCCAGAACTAAGCACACAGTGGATTCCCTGCAGGGGGAGGGCCTCAAACAATTGGTACAACAGCCCACAAGAGACATGGCTATCCTGGATCTAGTACTGACTAACAGGAAAAGGATCACAGATCTCCAGGTAGAAGGTCACCTGAAGGCCAGTGACCATCACATGGTACGGATCAATTTGATCACTAGAACTAAATCATCCCATTCCAAGGCAAAAATATGTGACTTCAGAGGAGCTGACTTTGATAAGATGGCCAGCAGAGTTAAGTTAGCCCTGGCAAGAAGACATACAGGTGAGGGGGTATAGGCAAAGTGGGCAAGCATTAAGGATGCAATACTTGAAGCAACATCCCACTGCGTCAGGGAGAAAAGCAAGGGCAAAAGAAGGAGGAAACCACTTTGGTTCTCAAGAACAGTAGCAGAAAAGGTCAGAGCCAAAAGGTTGGCCTTCAGGAAATATAAGGGAACGCAGTGAGACAAAGATAGGGAGGCATACCAAACTTCCTTAAGGAAAGCCGGGAGGGCAGTAAGGCAGGCAAATGCCCAAACCGAGGAAACACTAGCACGAACAGTAAAAGATGGGGACAAGACTTTCCATAGATACATTAGTGAAAGGAGAAAATCCAGAGGGAATTTTGCTAAGATCACAGGGGATAAGGGGGAGTGTGTGGAGAAATTAAGAAAAAGCATCTATCTAAACAGATACTTCTGCTTAGTAATTACAAGGGAGAAGTTGGGGCAGACCACAGCTCAGCACCATGGACATGGGGGAGGGAGGTGTGCAAGTGTCCTTCACAAAGAAAGGGTCCTATAACAGCTCGCTAAGCTCAGGTGGACAAGGCAATGGGACCTGATGGTATACATCCCAGAGTACTAAAGGAGCTAAGGGTGAAACTAGCAGAGCCACTAGTAGAACTGTTTAGTGAGTCTCTGAGCACAGGAGGAGGTCCCAGAAGACTGGAGAAGGGCTCATGTGATCCCACTTCACAAGAGTGGCAGCACAGAGGAAGCAGGGAACTACAGACCAGTCAGTCTTACCTCAGTAGTGGGCAAGATTAAGGAGGCACTCCTTAAGGAAAGGATAGTGCAACACTTGGAATCCATAGGAGCAAAGGATCCAAGACAGCATCGGTTTACAACAGGAAGATCCTGTCAAACTAATCTCATATATTTCTTTGACTGGGTAACCATAGTGGTGGACCAAGGGAGTGCAGTTGATGTCGCCTACCTGACTTCAGCAAAGCTTTCGATGCTGTTCCCGTAGAAGATTGATTAATAAGTTGGGAAGGCTCGGGTGTGTCAGAAGTTGGTCAACTGGGTGGCAAACTGGTTGGCGGCCAGAAAACAGAGAGTGTTGGTAAATGGTATACAGTCAGAGAAGATGCAAGTCACAAGTGGGGTACCTCAGAGATCAGTCCTGGGGCCAGTCCTCTTCAATATCTTCATTAGTGACACTTCAGATGGACTGAAGGGTAAGGTTTGCCTGTTTGCAGATGACACCAAGATCTGCAACAGAGTAGATGATCCAGATGGGTGGGCAGAATGAGAAGAGATCTGGATAAACTGGCAAAATGGTCTGAAGAGTGGCACCTGGGGTTTAATGCAAAGAAGTGCAAAATCATGCACATAGGGAAGAGAAACCCTAAAGCTACCTATAGGTTGGGAGGGCAATCATAAAGGAAGAAAGAGACTTGGGTATCATCATAACAGATGACCTGAAATCATTCAAGCAGACCACTAAGGAAGTAGGTAAAGCAGAGGGATGTTGGGTGTATTAGTAGGAAGTATCACAAGTCGTAGGAAAAATCCCTCTTTACAAGACACTGGTTAGGCCCCATCTGGAGTACTCGTGCAGTACTGGAGTCTCACCTGCACAAGGACATTAACAAAATGGAGGAAGTCCAGAGAAGGCAACCAAAATGTAGGGTCTGCATCAGAAAACATATGAGGACAGATTAGCGAAGCTCAATATGTATACCCGAGAACAAAGGAGGAAAGAGGTGATGTGATCAAGCATTCAAATATCTTAAGGGCATTAACAAGGTTAAAGAGTCTAACATACAAACACAGAAGTTGACAGCAAATAAGGACCATAAGGCCCATCCAGTCTGCCCATTTTTTCTACCTTATATAAGAAAAATAGCAGGACAAGAGGACACAGCATGAGATTAGAGGGAGGCCGATTAAGGGGTAATGTGAGGAAGCTCTTTTTCACAGAAAGGGTGGTGGATGAATGGGACATCCTACCTCAGGAAGTGGTGGCTATGAATACAGTGCAGGGCTTCAAACAGGCTTGGGATAGGCATAAGGGAGCAATACAGATGAGTATGAATAAATAGACCATTGATAGAGTAAAGGCCTATGGCACATTCATAAGGTAGAACACACAGGCAGACTGGATGGGCCTTCTGGTCATATCTGCCGTCAACTTCTATGTGTTCCTGTTCCATGTTTACTTTCTGGGTGTGAAAAAGGAACCATGAAAAATAATAATTTTGCAATTTGAGAAAAATGATTGCCCAGGTAGTGCCTCCCCATGTCCGATCGCTGTCCCAGTATAAAATATATATTTCCCTGGTAGTCTAGTGGTCTCCACCACCCCGTTCACGATCACCATCCCATATAAAAAATGTCTGTCCCCGGTAGTCTAATGGTCCTTCCCTCCCCATGATGTCGACTGCTGTCCCTGTATACAAAAATATCTATTTCCCTGGTAGTCTAGTGGTCCCTCCTCCTCCCGATGTCTGATCGACATACCGGTATAAAAATATTTAGGATTCCCTGATGGGCTAGTGGACCCCCACCCTTTGAGTAGTCACCCCCACCCTTTGAGGTAGTCACCCACCACCCCACCCCAACTCCCAGCCAGTGACCAGCACAGCCCTCCTCTCACCACCATGGCTGGATGCCAACTGGCGTGAATAAATGTGTACTGGACATCAGTCGAGGAAATCTTCTAGCACGAGCACCGACAAAAAAATAAAAAATAAAAAGATGCTGTTATAAAAAGGAAAAACAGCAAAAATGGTGGTTTGACTGAAGACAAAGCTTCTGCAGAGACCTCTGCGAGCAGGTCGATGGCAGGAAAAGACTGAGGAAGGAGCGGGGCAGCCCATGCTAATATAGTGTAGGGGACATCGAGGACGTCTGCATGGATGGCCCCTGGCAGAGCGCTTGGGAAAAGCTTCTGTGGGATCCTAGCGCCTGACGGCTAAGTTCCATAGGTGTGACCTGATGAAAGAGATATCCCCGAAGATAGATATTTTTGTATATGGGGACAGCGATCGGGGGAGGGACCACTAGACTACCAGGGACAGACATTTTTTATACGGGGATGGTGAACAGGAGAGGGACCACCAGACTACCAGGGAAATATATCTTTTTATATACCGGGACAGCAATCGGACATTGGGGAGGATCACCAGACTACCAGGGAAAGACATTTTTTATACAGGGATGGTGATTGGTGAATGGGGAAGGGATTACTTGACTACCAGAGAAATATGTATTTTTATACAGGAATGGCTATCAGACATCAGGGGAGGGACCAGTACAGTGCTAGGGAAATACATTTTTTTATTGTTTGTTCTGAACTGCAATGTACTATTGTACAATGTTTCCAAAATTTTTGTTACTACCTTAACTTATCTGTATTTTGCTTGCACTGAACTGCAATGTACTATTGCCCAGGACCACCTTGAAAATGAACTTGCTCAATGGTGTATATGCCTAGCTAAATAAAGTGATTGATTGATACGAGGATGGCAATTGGACATCGGGGAAGGGGGAGGGACCACTAGACTACCAGGGCAATATATATTTTTATATGGGAACAAAGACAGGGGAGGGACCACTAGACTACTGGGGAACTGAGAAAGTAAGGTAAATGTGGTTCAATGTATTTCAATAGGGGTTTTCAACTTTGGTGCATAACTTTGTCATTTTTAAAGATTTTGACACCAAATTTTCAGCATGCCCTTTTGAGACCCTCCTCTTGAAAAATATCAGTGTCATTTGCAAATCCTGCCCAAAAGGTACCTTAGCAGTCAGTTGGTGAAATCACCTTTGTCAGCTAGATTTCAAAATTTTCACCATACTTGTTCATGAGGTAGAGTCATAAGAAGGGTATGGTGAAAATCTGGGGTCCAAAATTTATTAAATGGCAAAATTAGAAGCTGTTGAGCAGCCCACGGCAGAAGCACATTACAACAGCTCTACATCTAAGAGAAATAAAACTCAAATAATTAAAATACAAGGCAGGAATGTCCTTTATTCTTGCGACTCTCAACAGCTGGCTTTAAAGGAGTGATTGATACTAGATACTACCATGGTGCGTAACCAAAGGTGAGTGGCAGTGGTTCTAAAACAACTCAGGCAGCAGAGCTATAGGCCACTATAAATCCACCGACATCGACTGGCTCGGAGCCCCCATGGAGAGCACTGCAAATTTCGATGCAGGCCATAGACCAGAAAGTGGAGTCAGTTCTCCAAAGGTTCACAGAGCAAGACGCAAAATTAGAGGTGGCCACTCAAACCGCTATATCGGCAGAGAAGACCGCTATTCAGTTTATGGCTACCACTTCTAAATTGGTGCAAGAAAATGCACAATTAAAGTACCGACTTGAGGCCCTGGAGAACTCATGTAGGGCATCCCATGTAAGAATTATCGGCATACCAGAGGGAAGCGAAGAAGGGGAACTGCTATCATTCTTACAAAATTGGCTAATTGAAGTATTGGATTTGCCAAAAAATACAGCTAACCACTTCTGCAAAGCCTACCGTATAACTCCACGAGCAGCAGGCCCACGTGCTGAGGCCCCGAGAGTTGTTCTCCTGATAACGGCCAACCCCTCTGTCAAACAACTACTCCTTCATGCAGCCAGATTGGCAGATGGTTTAAGCTTCAATAGTTCTACAGTTCATTTATTCCCGAATCTTTCGTACGCAACCAGGGCGAGGAGGAAGAAGTTCGATGTGGTCCGGACACAACTTTGCGGCTTGGGAATAACACACTCACTGTTGATGCCAGCCCAGCTCCGCATTTATTATGGGGGACATATGTTTCAATTCAGCGACCCTGAGGAAGCGGGTAAAAGATGGAATCCATCAGCTGAGAATTTCAAATGCCAGAGAGTCAGGACATGCCTGAATGGATGAAGAGACCTGAACTGATTAATCGAAGCTGAGGGATAAGTAAAAATGTAAACAAGCCAATTCACTGTTTAATGTTATTTTTTGATCTTGTGGGCTAGTTGAGCTCAGAGCAATGAATGAGGTTGCAAGGACTGTAGAATATAGTTTAAAATAATGTGTTTGAGTCATATTACACTAGATGTATCTGTAACTAATGTGTTATAAATGCTTGGAATACCTATTTTGATGAGGGGACATATCAACACTGGTGGCTGAGTATTACAATGCTGTTTGGACTTTTAAAATTTAGGAATGGTTTCCACAAAAAGCCTTGGTGGACTGTAGCTTTAATGGATAACCATTTTAAGTGACATTTTAATTCGTTTTTTCCACCATTCCTAATACAGATCTGTAAAGGCTACCAATCCTATCTATACATTGGATGTATC
Source organism: Neoceratodus forsteri (assembly GCA_016271365.2). NCBI lineage: Eukaryota > Metazoa > Chordata > Ceratodontiformes > Ceratodontidae > Neoceratodus > Neoceratodus forsteri. The sequence goes on from CM028134.1 coordinate 244,028,041, forward strand.
TGTACAATCTATGTGATGTCTGGCAGAAGAATGTACAATATGTGTTTTTTATGATAAAAGCAATAAATATAAAATAACAAAAATAAAGGCAAACTTCTGTGCATCTGTTGACATTTTGCTTAGCCCGCTCCTAACTTTAATAATTTTCAATATTTTGACCCCAAATGTTCAACACAGACATTTCTTTATATCACCTCATGAACTTGACAGCTGTTAGTTTTCAATTCCTAGCCAAACTGTGTTATCTCACCTGTGGTGTGGAATCACGTTGCGCTCGCATGGAATGATGTTTCGGCGAACATCTGAAAATTCTCAGCCCAGCATTCATGAGGTGGGGTAATAACAAGGTTATGCTGACAATTTTGTTGCTGTTTTGGCTCAAATGCTTCCACAGCGACAGGTATATATGCATCAATGGAGGGATGGGAGCGGGCCACATGCTTCCACTAGCAAATAAGGCTACAATTATAGTTTTTTAAAAAAGTAAGGAAATTCTTTGCAAAAAACTTCATTAATGCATCTGTTAGGGTTCAGTGACAAAAGTTTGGAATCGGTGTTGGGTTTCAAACCTAACACCCCACCCTACACACACCAACAGGCGTCGGTTGTGTGTCTTGGGGTCATAAGCTTTAACACTCACCCCATTCTCCTATAATGTACCCAACTCAGCTTATTCACTTATGGAATGGGTGAGCAATAGGGCTGATGACCCCAAGGCACACCCCAACTCCTGTTGGTGTGTGCAGAGTGGGGGTCGGTTGTTTGTTGGAAACCCCAACAGCACATTTCCAAACTTTTGTCACTGGAACCCTAACTGATGCATTTATGAAGTTTTTTGCAAAGAATATAAAAAATATGTAATTTAAATCAACTATTGCTGGTGTTTTCTGTTCATTATAGATATGCTGTTAACATATTTGAAGCTATTATATTTGCATTCTGCATGCTGTTTCCCCCCCCCCAAACTCTGTTTAGTACTTTCAAATAGGCACTTCCTGTCTGTAACTAGGGGGGAATACAAACAGACACAGAGAGGAACAAAGAGACACACACACACACGCACACACACACACACACACTGAGGCTTGATGCCTATCTTCAAAGCCTGATGATGTCTACTAGCTGGCTAATGGGCAGAAAATCAGTTTGACTGGTGAGGCTTTATCTTTTGAACTACAAAAAAGTTTACACCATTCAGCCAGTTGAACTCTGTCATCCTCAGCCTTCTCAGCATTGTCTTTCAAGAGGCAAGACTCCAGCATTTCTACATGCATTGTCTCATACAGTACACACTTACATAGCCCCATACACTTCAGTAACAATATAGTCACTTTGTATCTTGAGAACAAGCAAACTATAATATATATATAAAGTATATATATATATATATATATATATATGTAAGATATATAGTCATTGCAAACACTACTTTTGGGTTACAAGGCAAAAAAGAGCAAAATGGAGACCTAATGCCCACCTATTTCCCTTACCCTTGTGATCCAAAGCCAAGCTACAGGTTCAAAGCTGTGCCCCCATGGGTCTGTTGTTTCAAGCTACAGGTCTGAGGTCATGCAGCACAGGTGCACTATAGCTGTCTTATTTGACTTAGGGGCCATATGAAAAGAAGCAGACTCAGGTACAACCCTAGAACTGTACCTTGTTTTTGTAGGGTCCAAAAGAGCAAGTGTGTGGTGAATGGTCCCAACCTTGCAGGCCCTAAGTGAACCAAAAGACCCGTGGGGCACAACCCCAGTCCTGTAGCTTGCTTTACACAAGTCTCGTGCCTCAAGGACCCTATGCCAAGCAGAACACCCCTAGAGCACAGCCCTGGATGTGTAGCTTGTTTTTTGCATGGCCCTGTGGGCCCTATGTGAAACAGCAGACCACTGGGGCATCGCCCCAGACCTGTAGCTTACTTTGTGCAGCACCTTGTGGGCCCTATGCAAAGCAGCAGACCCAGGTGGTACAACTCCAGACATGTAGTTTGCTTTATGCAGGACTCTGAGGGCCCCGTGCAAAGCACAGACATGTAGGGAATGGCCCGACCCTGTAGCATGAAGCTGCACAGCCATGGGGTATGGCACTGGACCTGTAGTTTACACCCATGGTGTACAGCTCTGGACACATGAGGCTCTGCCTTGGACCTGTAACCTGCCTTTGCTCATGAGGGTAGGGGAAGGGGGAGGGATAGTTCTTACGGTTAAAAACTCAATCATCACACTTCCCTCCTTTTCTGTCTTTTTATCCCTAACCTATGCATTAACACAATTTGTTGCATTGAATATCCTTACTTTTGGAGAAAGTATAGTGACAGATGTATAATTTGCTTTGCACAGGGACCTGTGGACCCTGCATGAAGTAGCAGGTGAGTTATAACTTGCTTCATTCAGAGCTCTAAGGGCTCTGCATGAAATAGAGCTGAGTCATAACTTGATTCGCACAGGGCCTTGTGTGAAGCAGCAGACAGAGCATAACTTGCTTTTGGTAAAGCAACAGATGTGTCGTACCGGCCCTGTGGGTCCTATGTGGAGTAGCAGAGCCACTGGGAATGGCACCAGACCTGTAACTTGCTTCACACAGGGCCATACATGAAGCAGCAGACCTGTCTAGGAAGCAAAGCAGTGAACCCATCTGGTATGGTGCCGGAACTGTAACTTGGTTAGCGCAGGGCCCTATTGGCCTTACGTAAAGTAGGAGACCCATCGTGTACAGTGTTGGACTTGTAGAAAGCAAAAGACACATTGGGTAGATGTGAAAGTTGCTCACTTGTGTGAGTGTGAGGTAGGAAAGAAAGTAGATTATCCTTAAAATTTTAAACTGTTAAAAATCAGATGGGACAAAAAAAAAAAACAGAAAAAAATTCTAAAGTCCCTGAGCAAGCTCAGTTCATGTTTTGTTATTATATTTTTCCAATCACTCATACCTTTATTTCTTGATTTATTTTTTACCATCTTTTGAGTCTCAGGCAATTACCCTCCCTCCCCATGAACACTTAAAACAGCACAATACCCGCAAGATGTCTGCCCAGAAATAACTGCAATACCTTGATGAACCATGCAGTTTGCTCAGACATCTAATGACAGTATTGTCATGCAAATGTCCGAAACTCAGCCTCATATGACGATTTGTATTTCTTTAAAAAATGGCTTCCAGTGTGCAGGTAATACAACACTACAACACTCAGGCCTCTATTTACCCCATGGAGCATCAGTACACTCAGGCCACTATATTATGTGACTACGGTACCATCATGATTGGACTGAGTGCAATGATTCTTCTGGCTTGGTGAACCAGAGGTTGCCAAAAATGAAGGAGCTGCATATTTTTTGTTCTTGAAAAAATGTAGCACCAGTCCAAGGAATAATAAATATGACACATTATAAATATATACAGGAGAGTAAGACACATTAAACAGCACATTTCACATAGTAAGACATATGAGACATACAAATACAAAGAAAGGATTAACAGTTGTACAGATAACTTTTTTCTAAATTAACAATTAATGTCAAAATACATGCTAACAATTGTAATAATAATCAAAACAACTTCATATTACACTTGATTCACAGTTAAGAAACAGAACATCACCACGGCACAAGATAAAACAGAATAATTGACAAGTTAAATGACCTTTTGGAGTGTGCCTGTTCATACATACATATACATGCAGAAAATGCCACCACATGCCCTTGTGTATAACAATATTTTGGCAACATATGTGTAGCAAATAGAGCACTTCTACTGACCAATCTGACTGCCCTTAGGGAGTAGACTTGTCAAAGCAGCACATGACATGCTTGTTACTTTACCAGAGAGAAAATGACGATTGGGCAATAACACAGACATGTTAATCATTCATATGTCAACTGCTATTACACAATATTTCATAGCAACAATATGGCAACACAACATTATAAACAGCAAACGCACATTCTCTGTAACACTGATGTCATCAAATTATATTTTGATGAATGTTAACTCAAACGATGTGCACATATGTACTATAAATATATATATGACAGGTAACAAACAGTTCTGAACAAAACTGTTGTGTTTAATTCCCTTGCTTGTGCACACTTGTTAAATAAAGCTATTTCTTTCTATTTTACTACATTTATCCAAATATGAAAAAAATATGACTTTTTTTGTTTGCATACAGGTAACGTCTTTTGTGTGAGGTTTAGGCAGACTGAAACACTGTGCTTCGTGGCTCAGTCTGCCTGAACGTCACGCGTTTGTAGTCTATGTTATCTGATTAATATACCCTCTTATACAGTATATCGCTCATATAAGACAGCAAAATACATGCAAGAAGTGTGCATAGACACAACTACAAAACTTCTTTTGTGAGGTTTAATTATTGTTCTTACACATGGTCCTTAATATCATGGTAGTAAGGTGACTGATAATCTGACAAGGTGGACACTAGTCACATGATGTTTACGATGCACTGAGAAGCGGTGTGCTGCTAACATCTTGCATGAGATTTAGGCAGAATGAACCACTATGCTTCGCTTCACAGTTCATTCTGCCTAAACCTCATACTTGTACTTTGCAATTTCACAGTAATACACAATCACGTGGATATGTTACGCACTATTTCAGCCAAACTCTAGCAGGCACAATGGAGCAATGATGAAGCATTGTGAAACAGCAGATAAATAACTTTTTGAAGAGTGCCAACAGAGACGACGAAAGAGCAGTGATGCCAACTATTAGAGCTCATCTGACGTTAACAAGTGAAACGAGAGAAGACTGCAAACAACTGTCTAATATAATAAACAATATAACATTTCTTAAAATCACATATAAACTACCTTGACAAACCAAAACTTACCATGTTGCACAATTCAAATAAAGTCTAAGTGTCATTTTGTCACTTACTTTACATACTCCACTAAAAAAACAGACTTCCTCTGATGAAAGCAGATGTTCAAAAGTGAAAATACATTTTTGCTTTTGTGATTTGTGTGACGATACTGATGCTATACGTTAGTGAAATCGTTTGAAAGCCAAAAATTTTTTTTTTGAAAATATCTTTTTTTATTGGTTGAAGCATCACACACAAATAGACTGGGATCACCATAGTACACTGAATGTCACTATTCATATCCATAATATTATACAGATGAAGTAACTGGTCATTATTTTGCACGTATGTCAATCGCTTTGGCTCTTTGGTTTACAATGATATATTAACGTAGAGAAAGAGTCATGCACATCCTAGAGACATTCTCATTGTATCATTTGGTTCCTATCTTTTAACATATCTAAATAATCGGGGCATTTTAGTAACAGTCTCCCTGCAAGAATGATTATATTTCAGTCAATGGTCCCAGAAGCACCCCCCAAATCCATCTCCCCCAGCAATTTAGGGAACAAAGTCTTTTGTCTATCTGTGCCATGTATCATATCCACTTTGCCATTTGGTTCTAAATGGCTTAAGCTTATCATGGAGTGTGCTGTTTGGTGAAGCCCACAGTCTCTTTGTAAACTTTCAAGGAAGAATTCTCACTTTGCTCTAGGAATTGATAATAATGGAAAGCCTCAGTCTCTCCAGGAGATGAATCCAAATCCGAGTGTGCTGGAGTAAAGTAGAAAGCCAAAAATTTCTGTATAGTGACTTTGTTAGTAAAACATCTGTAAGCAAAAAACTTCTGTACAGTGATTTTATTCATTAGTTAGTTAAACCATTCTTAAGTGAAAACATTCAAAACAAATAACTTTTGTTGAAAGGATCAGTATGCAAAGACACCCTGTCTTTGTGGAAAATCAAATAAGGCTGCTCACACATGAGCACCTGTAGCTCTGAAATCCTTCAAGCAGAAGTAATGGCAATTAAAAATAATGCTTTCCATGACTGAAAGTGTAGCTCAGAAGTCACAGCTGTCTCAAAGTAAGCTTTTCAAAAACAAAATTCAGGTCCCAAGGTGGGATGGGATTGCAGAGGGAAGGCTTCAAATGTAGAATGCTTCTTAGAAACATGCACATCTAGTTGGGCCACCGTACGATCATCAACAGACACATGGAAGGACGATATGGTGGACAAGTGCACATTAATAGAAGAGTATTGGAGTCCTGCATCTGACAAGGAAAGTAAGAACTCTAGAATCTGGTCCACTGGGCAACTGAAGGGGTTCAGGAGGTGGGAAGCAGCCCACAGAGCACAACACTTCCACTTCATGGAGTAGGTAGCCCTGGTGGAAGGCTTCCTGGTGGCCACCAGAACATCAGCCACTTTAGGAGATACTCCAAATCTGGCAATGGCTATGTCTTCAGGAGTCAAGCATGAAGATGGGGTGACCTGAGTTCCGGATGGATCAGGGTCCCCTGCTCCTGTGACAGCAGGCCCTATGCACAAGGCAGGGGTACTTGAGGTTCCACTGCTAACTGCTGCAGCAAAAGAAACCAGATCTGACAAGACCAAAATGGGGAACCAGAATCAAGTGGCTCCGCCCATTTGGAGCTTGATTAGACTCTCTGTATCAGAGGAAAGGGAGGAAAGACATAAATGAACCTCCCTTTCCAAGAGAAGGACAATGCATCATGCCAGAAAACTCCAGGCCCTGGATCGAGTGGAGCAGAAATGCAGCAGTTTGCTATGTGTGGAGATACAAAAAGTCCAAATCTGGATGACCTCACCTGTTGAACAGGTCAGCAGCTCCCACTTATGCATTCTGGACTGTGACCTGCTTAGCCTGTCTGCCAGGATGTTTTGAACACCTGGAACATGGACAGCTGACAGATCTAGACCGCACTCTAGAGCCCAGTACCAACCCTTATCGCTTCTCTGCATGGGGGGTAAGTAGTTTCCTTGCTTGCTGATGATAGTGCTACGCTGATATTGTCAGTCTGAACAGGCAGAGGGCCCAGGGACAGGTGGCTATGAAAGGCCCAGACTGTACAGGACAGCTCACACCTCTAGCACATTGATGGAGAAGTCTCCACTGTAGTCCATGTCCCCTGGGTCTGGTGAGGGCTCAGATGTGCTCCTCAGCCTGTTCCTGAGGCATCCATGGTGAGGATCTGATGAGGGAAGGAATAAGAAAAGGAACTCCCTTGAGCAAATTGCTGGGGTCCATCCACCACCAAGTACCTTCTTTAGAGCATATTACTAGAACCTTCTGTTCTAGATCATCGGTGCATTGATCCACTGGACCCTCAAGTCCATTGAGAGGATTACGTAATGCAGCCTCGCTAAGCGGGACATGACAATGACTGATGTCATCAGGCCCAGCAATGCAGGAATGTCCTGGCTGTGACATACCTGTCATTGTAAAGCTCCTGGGCCTGTGTTATCAGGCATCGCTGCCCTGCCCTGTCCGGGGCCAAAAAAGCTGAACCCTGCCCAGTATACAGTATAGCTCCTATGTACTGGAGATGCTGACATGGAGTCAAAACTGATTTGGACAGGCTGACTGTGATCCCCAGTACTGAATAGTTGCCTGGTATGCTTTGGGGTCAGAGACAGTTGCTTCTGGGACTGGGCTTTGAGCAGCCAGTTATCCAGATAGAATAATTAAAGTCCCTCCCTCCTGAGGGCTGCTGTCACTACCGCTAAGCATTTGGTAAGACCCGTGGCACAGATGACAAGCCAAAGGGCAATACCCTGAACTAGTTGTGAGCCTCAAGAAACAGGAACCTCAGGCATTTCCAGTGGGGAAGGCAGACCCTGATGTGCAGGTAAGCATCCTGCATGTCTAAGGAGCATATTCAGCTTCCCTTCTGTAGCAGAGGCAGCAGGCCCTGCAGAATTACCATCCTGAACTTTTTGTACTGGATGTAGTAGTTCAGGTTTCTTAAGCCCAGGATGGATCTCAAGTCCCTGGTTGACTTTGGGGCAAGGAAGAAATGGGAGTAGAACCCCCTGTTCCTTTGATCCTTGGGAACTGGTTCTATGGATTTTTTCACAGCAGAGTAAGGACCTTCTACAGCAACACTGGTATGTGGCTTGGAGGGTAGGTCCTAGGATTTGGAGTAAGGTCTGAGGGCAGCTCCAGAAATGCCATAGTATGCCCTTGTTCTATGAGTTGCAAAACCTAGCAATCTGTCGTAATCTCTCTCCAACTGTCCAGGTGGAGGGAGAAGTGACCCCCTACCATGACCTCCTGGGGTACTGGATGGAGGGGTTCGAGCAAGGAGTCAGGCTGAAGCAGAACCTGCATCCGGGGCCACTCCTCCACCTCTCTGGATTTTTCCCACTGTGGAGGTAAGGATAAGCAAGGCTGTCCCTGCTTTGCGCTTGCCCTGCTGTCGAATCCCCGAACTAGGTCTATGGGAAGCATACTGAAAGGTCATCCGCTGTCCACTTTTCAGGTAGGTGTGGTAGAGGAATGTACAGACCGGAGAGTCTTCCAGGCTTGCAGGTCATGAAGGATATCCTAGATGTCCACCACGAACAGCTTGTTACCTCTGAAGGAATGGATTGCTGGACTGCTGGACATCAGTAGCAAAACCAGATACTCTGAGCCAGGAATGCCTTCTTAGGCAGATTCCCACTGCAGATGGTCTAGCAGAGGCATCTGTAGCATCACAGGTACTGTAGCTCTCAAGAGATGCTTATCCACATCTGCCCTGGACTGAAGGGCTTTAAGAAGCTCCTGTCTCTGAGAGGACTCTGGGAGGGCCTGAGCTGCAGCTTTGCCCTTTTTTCCAGTGTGTGTTCAGAAATTTGACCATGTGGGCCAAATAATTAGTAATTCTGATGGCCATTGTGGAAGAGGCAAAGACCCTCTCACCCATAAGGTCCAGCTTTCTGGACTCCTTGTCCTGGGGTAAGAGAGCCGAGGTGCTGAGGCCTCTTAGACCTATCATGGGCCTCATTTATTACCACAGAGTTGGCCCATGGTGGCTCTGCAAAGTAAGGTTTCCCAGAGGGCATCTGATACAATTTGTCTGCTTTTCTGGGCATAGCAGGGATCATATTTGGCTGACACCAAATGACAATGGTGGCATCCTCGAAGGCATTCAGGAGAGGAGCAATAATTATGGAAGGAGAATCTGGCAATTCCATATACTCAGTCAGGTTTCTCCAAGTAACATCCTGCTCCTCAGAATCAAACCCCATAGCAATCTGCAGCTGTTTCATCACTTAGATGAAAGAGGGGTCATCTGGAGGGGACCTCAGACTCAGAGTATAGTGGGTGGAGTCCTCACCCCTTGAGGAGACAGTGGAAACAGAACTGGGAGGCACCTGCACCTCTTCGTCATCCTCCTCATCATCTTTATCAGGAGGGAAGATCAGGATGGTACTAATCCTCATCCCGGTTCAGAAATGGAGGCACAGAGGAGCGGCGATGACCTGGAGGAGCTGGTCACAATGATGTGGAGGGAGTCGGGGTGGGGGCTGACCTACTAGGTCCTGATGGTGACAGGCCCGGGGGGGTAACTCAATGCATAAACTCCCAGGAGGAGGAAAGCATGGTCTGGAGGTTGATGGGAGGACCTTGTGGCAGCGACAGAGGGGTATTGGGGCCCCAACGTCAGCAGAGTAGGCTAAAGAACTGACACGAGGGGCTGAGGCCCTGATATTGGTAAAGCAGACTGTGGCATTGGCAGGAAAGGCTGTGTCCCCAGTACCTGAAGAACAGCCAGAGACATCGACAGAAGGGGTCTAAAGCCCGACATCAACTAGGCATCGCTGGCCGAAGCAGAGCCGATGGGACTCTCTAACTGTGGCCCAAGAGGAAAGATGGGCAAGGGCAGGGGCGGGAGTGTCGGCGGGGGCAAGAAAATCCCTGAAGATAATGGACCTCCATTGGCCAAGATGGACCCAACAGGCTGAACTGCCAAAGTCCCTCTTGTATCAAATAGGGTGAGGGAGGCAGTAGGAATCATCGACGGGGGAGAAGGAAAGCCTGCTGAAGACAGACCACTGCTGACCAGAGGAGGACCAGCAGGAAGAGCTGCCAGGGCCAACCCTGTAGAGGAGAGGGTGTGGGCGACAGGCGGGGTAGCCACCAGACTCGCTGACGACCCTGTGGCGGTCAGCACAGGAAGTGGCAACAGAACACCTCTTGGAAGGTCTGTCTTTCCCTGGTGCTTGTGATTCCCAGCTGATTTATCCCGGCCTTGGAAGCATGAGAGTTGGAGTAGGGGCCAGGGACATTGTGGGCGTCTGGCCTAGTGCTTCCTCTCCATCTGGGTAACCTTCTGTTCCATCAGGAAGGATTTGAGGGCCTGCTGACAATGATGCCGGTAGCCTTGGTTGAAGCTGCGGCAGATCCTGAGGCCTTGATGTTGTGGAGTTGGTGCTGAGGCAGCGGATGCAGGCCTCATGGTTGTCTTTGTCATAGATCTTCTTGCCACAGCTACAGCATTGGAGTAAGTTTTTAGAATCAGTTGGCATAAACGAAAAATAAATATCACTTTAGAGGGTAAAGTGATAACAAAACTAGGATGAGCAAGAAAAGAAAATTCTTGAAGGTAAGAATGGCGGTCGACTGAAGTGGTGGTATCTCTGTGGAGTCCGATGTGCGATAATCGATGGTGGGAGAAAAACTGAGGAGGGCGCAGGGCCGGCCTTAGCTATATAGCAAGGACATTGATGTAATGACATCGCCGTGGTAGGCCCCTGGTAGACTGCTAGCAAAAATGTTTCTGTGTGGTCCTAGTGCCCGACAGCTATAGTTCCAAAGGTGTGACCTGCTGCAAGAGATATCCTTGAAGAAGATCTCTTAATTTGGATGAATTTCAGAATTTTTGCACCTCTGTAACTTTGCCCCTTGATCAGACTGGCACAAAACTGTTAGGATCAAGAGACGACTGAATGGGTACAAAGTTATTAGGATGCAAAAATCAGGATTTAACATCAACATGCTTAATCAACCCTAATATACAGATGCGGGCGAGCCTGTACAATTATATATAAACACACACATATGTATATTCTTTGCAAAAAACTATGCTGATGCATCAGTTAGGGTTGAGGATAAAGCGACAAAAGTAGGGAAATATGACATTAGGGTTTCCAACCCTAAAATCCCTGCCCCACCCCTGAAGCAAATGAGGGGGGGGGAGTTCTCTGGGGTTGTCAACCGTAACACTTACCCCACTGCAGGAACAGAAAAGCTGAGATGTGATGGAGACAGATGTGTATGTTTCATGAATGCATAGAATGGTATGAGCGTTAGAGTTGACAACCCCAAGGAAGATTCCAGCCCTTATTTGCTTCAGGGCTGGGGCTGGGGTTTTAGGGTTGGAAACCCTAACATCATATTTCACTACATTTGTCACTTTATCCTCAACCCTAACAGATGTATTAACACAGTTTTTTTTGCAAAGAATTTCCTTACTTTTTGAGATAGTGAAATTGTAACCTTATTTGCCTGTGGGAGTGCAGGGCCCATCCCTCCATAGATGCATGTATGTACTGTATGTCGCTGTGGAAGGACCCTACGCTTCCATTTATAGGACAACAGTGAACAAACTGTCAGCATAGCCATCTTATTACCCCACTCACGTACTGCAGAACATTTTCTAATCCCAGCCAAAGCGTAATCTGTGCAACTGTAATGCTATCTCAAACAAGGTGCGAAACACATGTTGGCCGGGAGTTGAAAATAACAGCTGTGACATACATGAGGGGTAATAAGATGTCTATGTTGAAAATTCGGTGTCAAAATATTTAAAATTTCCAAAGTTACAGGCGTGCATAGTGAAATTGCATCGAATGGTCATAACTTTGCCATTTTTAGATATTTTGACCCAAAATTTTCAACATAGCCTTCTTATGACCCCACCTCATGAACAAGGGCAGGAAAAATGTTCAAATTCTGCCCAAAATGTAAATTCGCCAAGCGACTGTGAAATCACCTTTCAGGTGGGAGTTACGTAATGACAGTCACATTGTTCATGAGTCGTGGTCCCCAGAAGGCCATGTTGAAAATTTGGTGTCAAACTGTCCCAAAATGACTGAGTTATGCTTGCCTATAAGTTGAAAGCCCCACTGAAATACCTTGAACTGCATTTACCTTAGTTTCTCATATTGCATTTGCAAGATGGGTCTGTGATTGGAGAGTGGTTCTCAAACCTGGGACCTGTTCAGGTGAGTGAGGGTGTGTGGAGGTGCCTAGGGATGGATGTTGGGGGGGGGACTAAGTGGGTGGTGGGGGGGTGCTAATCGTCGAGGGACCTTTTTTTTTGCAGGCTGACCATAAAAAAAACATTGAGACAACGATCGGAGTACAGGGAAGGAAGGGGAAGACCACTGGACTACCAGAGAAGAAAAAATTACTTATCATAGTAATATTGTTTCTTCCAAGAGATCAACTAGTAGGATTAGACAATCAGCAGTCAGTCAAGAGCCTCTGACTGCCCCGGAACTTTGAGTTGGATGTATGCAAATTAGAGATTTGGAATGCATCATTCAAAACTGCTGCCTCTAGGTGGACTGTGTTCCATCTAACTGCCAGACTCAATGCTGTAGATGAAAACACTAGACTATTAAGTAATTATAAGTAAACACCCTTAATAACAATACCTCCCTTGGTAAGGAGGGTAGGGTTCCAAACAGTACAAAAGTGACATAAGAAAGGAGAGCTAAGTATCCTAGCCATACTTGTATGCATTAACAAATATATAAAAGATGAGCCAATGATTAATGGCAACCTTATAAACTCCCATAAAAAGTATTGCTGAACCTATTCAGATTATGTAAGGGGAGGTCTAATCCTACTAGGAGATTCCTTTGGAAGAAACAATATTACTATGGTAAGTAATTTTTTCTTCAAATCCCAGGAATCTCCTAGAAGTATTAGACAATTAGCAGATACCAAGCAGTGCCTTGGGAGGTGGGTACAAAATCTATTTGGGAAAAAGGTTCTGCAATACTGCAGTGCCATACCAAGCATCAGTCCTGGACTGGACATCCAAGCAGCAGTACTTTGTGAAGGTGTGGACCGTACTCCAGGTAGCTGCTTTACAGATTTCCAGCAAGGGGATGTCCCTTGCAGCTTCCACAGAGACAGCAGTTTCATCAGTGGAATGTGACCTGAGACCTTGTGGTGGCTGATTTTCAGTCTTACTGTACCAGAACTGGATGCAGGATACTATCCAATGTGCAATCAACCTCTCTGAGGCAGGCCTACCCTTTCCCACTTCACCATAGGTAATGAACAGCTGTGGTGGGGATTCCTGAAGGTCCTTAGTAGCGTGTAATATATTAGCTAAAGAGACCTTTTTGGGTCCAAGCTATGCAGTTTCAATTCACCTGAACTGCATTTGGCTGTGAAAAATACAGGCCGAGTGGTGGACTGATTCAAGTAAAACTCAGTTGCCACCTTTGGAAGGAACGCCTTGTTTGACCTATGGACTACTTTGTTCTTTTGGAAGATAATGTAATTAGGATTTCAGTGCAAAGAGCTTGGAGCTCACACACCCTTCTTGCTGAAGTGACTGCCACCAGGAGGACAGTTTTCCATGTGACATATTTCAGGTCAGCTGTAGCCACTGGCTCAAAGGAGGGGTTCCATGAGTTTGGCTATGCACAAATTCAAATCCCAAGGAAGTACTGGTTCCCTAACAGGAGGGAACATGCGTGCCAATCCTTTTAATTATTTTCTAAAATGTGGTGTGAAGCTATTGTTCTCTGAGCACCTGCAAAAATAAGCAGATACTGCTGCTAAGTGAACCCTAAGGGTTGCAGGCCTGAGGCCTAGAGACTGCAAATGCACCAGATAATCAAGTAATGTGGGCAAATCTGCCTTAAGGGGAATGATTTTCTTTGGCCTGCACCAGATAGAAAATACTTTCTGTTTTGAAGCATAAGTCTTTCTTGTGGAAGTTTTTCAAGAAGCGTTCAGCACTTCAAGCACCTCTTCTAACAGGTTAAACTCAGAAAATTCTAACTCCTCAAGAACCAAGTCTTCAGGTGAAGGCTCTCTAACAGCTGTTAAAAGACTGTATCTCTGGGGCAGACGAATGGGTTGCTTGGTGGACAGGATGAGCAACAAAGGGTATCATGGCGGCCTAGCCCAGTCTGGTGCAACCAGTATCATGGTTGTAGACTGACTCCTCAGCTTGAGAAGGACTCTCAACACCAGTGCAATTGGAGGGAAGGCATAAATAAATGCTCCCGTCCAATCCAGGGTCAGTGCCTCCATGGGCACTGTGCCCAAGGAGGGTGTTCTACAACAATAAAGTGGAAGCTGGTGATTTTCTTTTGAGGCAAACAGATCTATTCCTGGGATGCCCCGATGCCTCAAAATTGTGTCCAACACTTGCCTGTTCAAGGCCCATACTTGATGATCGTGGCTAATTCTGCTGAGTGAATCGGCCAGTGTATTATCTTTCCCTGGAAGATGAATGGCAGACCGATGCACCTCCAGGGAATATGCTAGAGACCAAACTTTCATGGCTTCTGTGCACAGTCTTGAAGATCTGGTACCTATTGCTTGTTGATATACCACATGGTGGTTGAGTTGTTTGTCCTGACCTCAACTGAGGGGCAAAGGCCTTTATGGCAAGAAGGACTGTTCTCAACTCTAACAGGTTGATGTGCAGCTTGGAACTCTGAGGAGACCAAGTTCTACTGATTTTTTAGGTCTCCTGTGTGTGTCCCCCACCCTAGGAGGGAGGCATCTGTTGTCAGAACCACAGTGTGATGCTGTTGCTCAAAAGGGATGCCCTGTTGGAGGTTGTCCATTTCTTTCCACTACTGCAGAGCCAGTAACAGTGTCCTTGTAACTGGCACAAGCTTTGAAATGGGGTCCCTTTTTTGGGACCAATGGGATCTGAGGTGATACTGAATATCCCTCGTCTGAAACCTGGAGCCCTTGGGTCACCCTGATGGGAGTCTTTTACCTGCTAGTATGAATTCCCTATGACTAGCCAGTCATCCAGGTAAGGAAATGATCTGATTCCTTGTCTTCTGAGGTAAGCTGCCACAACTGACAGACACTTTGTGAATACCCGTGGGGCAGAAGTGAGCCCAAAGAGAAGTGCTGAGAACTGGTAATGACCTGAGGGAAGAGAGAACCTTAGGTACTTTCTGTGGCAAGGTCTGATTGGGATGTGAAAGTAAGCGTCTTTCAGATCCAGAGATGAGAGCCAGTTTCCTTTTCTTAGAGAAGCAATAACTAAGGCCAGTGTCACCATTTTGAACCTGGGTTTTGCCAGGTGTTTGTTTAGGTATCTGAGATCCAGGATTGGCTGCCAATCTCCATTTTTCTTTTGGTCAGAAAGTTTCTTGAGTACATGCCCTTTCCTTTTTGGGTAAGAGGGACTGTCTCTATTGCCCTGGCTTGCAGGAGCTTTTTTACCTCTAACTCCAGCAGAATAGTCTCTTCGGGAAACAAAGGCCAGAAATCCCTGCAGCCCTGGAGTTTTGGAAACTGTTTGAACTGAAGACAGAGACCCAGACTCCCTACCTCCAGTACCCAGTTGTCTGTGATAATGTTTCCCCAGTGCTGGAAATAGTGAGCCAACCTGCCCCCTACTTTGGGGCAGCCTGATCTGTGCAGTCAGGGATTCTGGTCTGGGAGTTGGAGCTGAACTGGCTTGTCTAGCAGACCTCCTGCCCCTGCCTCTGTAATACCCTCTGACCTGGGTGTACTCTACAGGCATAGAGTATGGAGCATATGACTTGGGGTAGTACCCCCTACCTACCTCCCCTTACTGCAGATCTAAAAGAAGTGGAGGCCCTCTATCTTGAGGAGTTACTCCTGTAGGTGGTTTTGTACTCCTCCACCTTTTTCATGTACACCTCAGTATTGTCACCAAAAAGGAAATCTTTTTGCAAGGGAAATCCATAGCTTTTAACTGAGTGTCTGGTGTAAGATTGGTTGCTCTGAGCCAAGCAAACTTTCTTAAAGAAACTGATAGGGCCAACATTCTGGGTGAAGTGTCATTTGCATCCACAGCCATGGGAAATTGGTACTTTGTGGCATCCAAAGCCGTTCTGGCAATATCTGCCATATTGTGTGCCACATCCCCTGGAACTTTACCAATTAAAGCCAGCATAGAATTCCATAGGGCTTTCTGGTACTGAGCAGCATAAGCTATGAAAGCTGCCTGTCGGAGGAGAAGGGAAGAACCCAAATAACCTTTCTTCCCCACAGTGTCAATTTTTCTGGAATCTTTGTCTGGAGGATGAGATGCCAGGCAATTGCTATGCCTATATCCAAGGCTGCAGCCTGTATCACACCTCACGATCTGGATGGGTATACAAATAATCAGCAGAACCCCTATCCAGCTGGTATTTTTTCTCCACCTTCTTGTCCACCCCAGGGACAGAGGAAGGTGTTTGAAGGATTTTAAAAGTAGCCTTTTTAAGGGAATTATGGTTTGGAAGAACCACCTTTATCGAGGGAGCCAGACCCATCATATCTAAAAACTGGTATCACGTCATCACAGCACAAGCATTTCCACGCAAGCAATACAGCGCGGCCATTACATCATACTACAATATGCGCTAAAGCAACATCATACTGCATAACAAATACAGCGCACTACTACTGGCGAGTAACATCATACTTCGGGTGGATCAACATCACAAATATTTCTGCCACAGAGCGGATCAAATATTTAATTAAAATACATCATTACCTTGATTTTGTTTTCTGTATGCATCCACCTCCGCCATTCTGTCCACCTCCCATGATCACATGACTGATTTCCTGGACGTGCAGACGTGCAGCAGTAATGTCTAACGTATGTGTAAGGTCACAGGTTAAAGTTCCAATGGAATCTTCTTCAGCATATGTTACAGATTACAAGAAGTAACATATAAAAAGTTATACTTTATTATTAAAAGAAAGGGAACATTAAAATCTGTACTCGCTCTGGCATGAGATCTGGCACTCTAGCTGGCATTGTTTAAACCTGCAGTTGAAAGTTGTGCGCTATCCCCCGCAAATAATCTATAGCAGCACAACTTCCATATCCATTCACAACAGCAACAATCCTTTTTGCTGTGTCTCTGTACTTCCTCCTGGGTGCTGGTGGATGTCAGGTAGATCCTGTATCTTGTGCCAGATCACCTGACAAAGGTGGAAGAAACACCCTCTTGTTTCTGCACTTGGGAATTCTGTACTAAATGTTTTAACAGCAGACATTTCGAAGTCCATCATGATGGACTTCGGACTAAGATTGCTGCACAACTGTTTGAGGGCAGAAAAAACAGCACCTTAGATGCATAAGAGCAACCGCACATTAAGACAAGCACACTTGGTATCACTGCTGTGTACTGCACACCATGTACAGTGTACAGTTGTGAAAATAGAGGGGGTGTACATTTAAATGTCCCATCCGTGAACCAGTGCTGGCTATCCTTCATAAAACGAAGTTTTGGGTGGCAAAGAGTAGGAATCTGTCGGGGTCAGCAGCACCACTATCAAACAATAGAAATTCAATGCCACAGTCTGTTATGGCATACTCTCTGGGGATATGAAGATCAGCAACAGTGGTAGGTAATACAGGAGCAACAGCTGCAGTTTGCCTGGCCCACTGAGTTGTTCTTTTGAAACAGCAAAAAGATGGAAGTTTCCCAGCAGTAGCCTGGTCAGTTTTGCTTGTGGCACCAGCAACAATTTGATGTGTTGCCTCCTGAGAACACACTGCTTTGGATTTCATGCACAGCTTGTCTGACCTTTATTGCTCTTGCGTCTGGAACATGGTTGTGCTTGTACAAAAATGTTATTATGTTATCTTCAGCTGTGTGCACCCTTGCTGGACACCTAGCACTGTCATATAATGAGCATTTCCAGTAGGTTTTTGTTTCGTATACCCGCTCCTTCCAGTAAAGGAAGCCTGCATGAGAAAGCATCTGCTGCCCATGTACTGGAAATTCTAGTGCCACTGTTTCGTAATGAAAAGAAGCAGTGGAAAGAGCAGAGCTTGCATCAGGTACTGCATCCAGGTGCATTGGCTTCCCTTGTTAACCTGTGACCTGTGAATCACTGTGCATCAGTGTGCCAGGTGATTCAATATAACTTCAGTGCTGTGCCACAGAAAATCAAATACCTTTGTGAGGAATAGCATTGTGGCGTAAATACATTGCGAGCAGACTGCTTACGATGAAATGTCTGTGCTTAAATTACTGCTGGTAATTTCCTGCACTGGGATGACATGGAACCCTAAAAGATTCTGCCTCTTCCTCATCATCCATAGATTTCTGTGAGGTGAGGTTCAGGTGTCAGCCGCTTGCCTGACAAATGGAAAATGGGACAGAAAGTCATCATGCCTATGGGGAGGAGAACCATACTCCTGGTCTGGGGGTACCTCTAGTTCAATGGGTTCCCTAGATCCGGTTCCTGCTCTTCCTCCGCATTGTACACTCCAGGCCTTGGTCAATGGGAGCAGATGGTGGGATTTGAACCGGTGAACCCAGTATGGAATCTGCAGTCTGTAAAGCCTAAATGACTTGCAGGCTCTGGCAATTTCCTCTGCAGAGGATATTTTATCTTTGTCTGTTGGGAGCTCCTTTGATTTTTCAGCAGGAGGCGCAATGACATGTTTCTCTTATATTTCTTTTGGCAGGAACCAGCTCAAGCCTGCTCATTTGTTCTTTTGTGCCTAGTATGTTCAGACCCTTTTCAGTAATTTGGGGTCTGAGGAATCTTTAGAGGTCTCTCCTTTGTTTTGGAGCGGAAGAAGAAGGACCCTCTTCGGTTTGCTTTGTGACACAGAGGTAGGAGCAGAAGCTATTTAATCTTTGGCTCTTTTTTCATAGTTTTGAACAAAAGTACTACACATTCACAGTCAGAGAAATATGACCGGGACCCAAGCATTCTATACACAAATCATGGTGATCGGACTTAGCAAAAATCTGGAAGCACTTATTGCAGTTCTTAACCCCAGCGCACTTCTTCCGGTTCGCCACTTTCTCGTACAAGTTCCCAGTATTGGAATTCCCATCGCTAGATATTCACTCCAGCTACTTCCTGTCACTCGCTCTCACTCCTCTTAAGGAAACACACTATTCACCGTTGCGACTGCACCTAACTTCCATTCCTACCAAACTCCCTTCCTGTCTCTGACTGCACTCCTCCCATTGCTGTATCTATTCCAATTTTCCCCTCCCGCCCAATTTCCTTCCTCCTGCACCGCTCTCTTCCCAACATATAGCTCTTTGATTAGCCATGATAACTGCTCCCCCGAACCTCCTGCCCCTGCGATGCCCCCTTCCTCCTATTTTCCCTCCTTCCCCTATTACTCCCTGCCCCTCCCACCTTTCCATCTTTGCCAGTCCTTGGCCTCCTTGCAGGGTTCTCTGCATCCTGAAGGGAGCTTTCAGCATGTCTCTCTCCCCTCAGCTTGCCTCTGTCCCATCTCCCCCAATATTCCTTGCTGAGTCCTTTTCCCTTGCAGGGTTCTCAGCATCCTGAGAAAGGAACTCTCTCTGCATGCCCCCTTCCCCTCTCCCCATCCAACTTCCTTACAGGGTCCTTGTCCCCTTGCAGGGTTCTCAACATCCTGAAGGGTGTTCCTCAGCATGCCCCCACTCCTCTTGCCCCTTTCTGCTTCTAAATAGGCTATCTCTTCACTCGGCTTGCCTCCGCCCCCTCCCCCATATTTCCTGTTGGGACTTTGTTCCTTGCAGGGTTCTCAGCATCCTGAGAGGTGTTTCCTGGATATGTCCCTCCCCATTCCCCATCCACCTTCCTGGCCAGGTCCTTGTCCCTTGCAGGGTTCTCCGCATCCTGAAGGGAAGTTCCTTCAGCATGTCCTCCTTCCTCCCCCTCCTCTTCCCCTTCTGCTTCTAAATAGGCAACCCTATGCTCTTTACTACCCCTGTACCCAGTCCCCCACCTCCTAATACTCCAATGGTCTACCCTGCTACTGCCTACTCCCAAATTACTATACTTGCTACTAAATATTGTCTGTGCTCATCGTTTGATGCTGAACAGGATTTCTAATTAGTACTGTGTACCTCAGCAATGTGTTTGGGATTGTAATCCATTGGACTGGTGTTGCATTTTAATGTTAATAAGTATATTTCTACTGCATGTTGCACTTTGCAAATATATTTATTTGTATATATGCCTACATTATTGCTGTAGCTTAGCCTGGTTGTATTTTTGCCTATACATGTTGTTACTTGCTCTCCCACTTCTGTAATCTCCCCCCCTCCCCGATCCTTCTGGAAACAAGTTGTTTTATAGCTCATGTTGTCTTTCCTGGTAAGACCTTTCAAAATAAATAAATAAAAATCTGTTGGTCCTGTTCTCTTTTTAGGTCTGTCTGACGTGCCAAACTGTCAGTAAACTGTAAAACACTTCCCCAAAATGGATTTTCAGCAAATTGCGGTTGGTTCCTTATGTTAAAAGGGAACCGCGATTTATAACAGATTTCTTGTTTTAAACTAAACGCGATCGGTTCCTAAACAGAATCGGGAACCTATCGCAAACCAACTAAATAACAAAATGTACTTTTAAACACCAAAAATGCGATTGATTCTTTGCTAAGAATGGGAACTGATCATGAGTATAAACAGAGTTGTTTAAACTTGTAAATATATAAAAACTTTAAACAAAGCGCTAGCGGTAAGAACTGCTACAAACCCCTAGTTTAATATGAAAAACTCAGTTCCTGGGAACCGTGAGGGTACTGCTTAAATGACTAAATAATGTCCCGCTAAGTAAACTTTAGTAAAAAACTACTAGAGGCAGAGTATGAATAAAACAGTGAAGAAATACCACTTTTAAGTAAAATAAACAGTCTTGTAGCGAAGTTGCTGTGCAGCTCTTGGGAGATAGTCTTGCTGTCTGAACGGAAAAATTGAATCTGGCAGTTAGATGGAACACAGTCCACCTAGAGGCAGCAGTTCTGAATGATTCATTCCAAATTCTCTAATTTGCATACATTCCAACTCAAAGTTCTGGGGGCAGTCTGAGGCTCTGGACTCACTGCTAATTGTCTAATACTGGGGTTTGAATATTATTTTTACTTGGAGACGGTGACAGAAGAACAGGGAAGGGTTTGCTAGACTACCAGGAAACATTATTTTTTACTTGTGGATGGTGATTGGAGACTGGGGAGTGACCACTGGATTACCAGCGTTTTATTCTTATAACCAGGAATGGCGATCGGAGAACGGGGGAAGGACCACTGGACTACCAGGGATTTTATTCTTTTAAATCAGGGACTGCGATCAGAGAATGGGAGGGAGGGATCACTGGGCTATCAAGGAATATAATTTTACTACGGGGACAGATGTTGGAGAACAGGGAGAGGGACCACTAGACTACCAGAGAATATAATTTTACTACGGGGACAGTGATGGAGAAACAGGGAGGGACCACTAGATTACCAGAGAGTATAATTTTACTCCAGGTACGGCGATCAGAGAATGGGGGAGGGACCACTGGACTACCAGGGAATATCGTTTTTACTATGGGGACAATGATCAGAGAACATTGGAGGGGAAAGGGATCACTAGACTCCCAGGGACACATTATTTTATCTTCAGGGGACGGAAATTCGTGGGCGGGGGTGTCACTGGATAACAGGGAGCTATGACAGTTCGAACTGTCATGGACCTTTACTGTTCGCAGTGTTTTCGGTTCGAACAGTAAAGTCTGAACTGTAAAGAACTGCAAATGAACGAGCCCGGGAAGTCGGAGGGCTGGCCGGAGGGAGGAGGCTGAGCGCCCAGGGATCGCTTCACCTCTCCAGGAGGGAGGGGGCAGGAGGCATTGCGCTGATCAGCCCCAGGCAGAGGCCTGGGGTACAGCAAGCACCTAGCCAGTGCAAGGGGGAACAAGCGACGGACGTCGGCAGTTATGCCTTGATGTCCGGGTGCACGTCACGTCCACACAGAAAATGGGGAAAATGGCTCTCCAGGCACCAGGAGGCTGGAGTGCTTGGTGCAGACCCCGCAGCTCACACCTGCATGTCCCTGCTGGACCCAATGAAACAACAAAGTTCGGGGTGTATGGGCCCCATCTTTCCCCGCCTAGGGGGGAGAACCACAGCTCTATGGGGGTACTGGGGGGGTCCAAGTAGGTGCAATTAGCAGGCGCAGACACCATAAGCAACTTCCGATGGTGCAGTCCATGGAGGCTGGGGAGGAACAAATGCAAGTAAAAAAAAAAAAAAAGAACTGCGAATGGTTATTTTCCAGTCGAATGGTCCTTACCTAAGCGAGTGACAGGTGAAATTATTCTTGCCACACTAAGTGATATTTGCAGTGTAAATTTTAAAATACTAATAAAAGAATCCATCAAAGTATGTGAAGGAAACCTAATTACAGGTCTCGTACATTAGTCACCAGGCAGTACTTGGTTAGAAAAAGTTTGTTAAAACAGGAAAAAAAAACAAGATAGCTGACATCACAAATAGTATTTCTCTGAGAACCAACAATAAATTTACAGTTTGAACAGCAAATTTACAGTTTGAACAGTTTTCATGGATTACCTGCCTGTCTAGAGGCTATCACAAAAATCATTATAATTTAAAAATGGTGAGATATCTTCTTACCACCCTATCCAAAGAGACACCCTTGGAACAGACCCCATCATCCCAGAAAATTTCAAGAAAAAATTTTATTCCATCTGGGCTGTAGATGAGGGCAAAAAGTCCCATGTTAACCAATGGGGAAAAAAGTATTTTTTTTTTACACTCCATATCTCAAAAAACATACAAGATGCTGTCACAAAACGGTTCACATCTTGAGACACTGGCAGAATGACTGTGCATGCCACATTTTGCAGTATTTGGTCACAAAATGCCAAAGTTATTACGGTACAAAATGTTAAATTTAACATAGGAGTGCCGGTAGAACCCTAACTATACTGGCGTTACCACACAAGTATAATATATGCACGCACAAACACACACACAATTTTATAAATTAATTTTATATATATATATATATATATATATATATATATTAGTTTCAGTAGGGTTCCCACCATCAAAGAATTTGGAAATGTGGTGTTAGGGCTTCCAACCCTAACACCCACCACCACCTGCAAATGCTGACAGGCATCGGGAGAGGGGTGCCTTCTGATCATCAACCCTAACGCTCACCCTATTCCATAAGTAAATAAGCTGAGATAGGTACAGTATAGGAGAAAGAGGGAAGGGCTGATGACCTATAACACACCCAATGCCTGTCAGTGTCTGCTGGTGGGGGGTGTTAGGGTTGGAAACCCTAACACCACATTTCCCAACTTTTGATGGTAGGAACCCTACCTGATACAGTAACAAATTTTTTTGCCAAGAATTTCCTTACTTTTTGAGAAAGTATAATCGTAGCCTTATTTGCTTTTGGAAGCGCAGGGTCTTCTGGGCTCTTCGCATCCATCAGTCCATAATGGTATCCATATGTGCATGTGTGAGCGCAGGGCCCTCCAGGCCTTATGCTCCCATGCATGCATATTGTAATTGTCCCTCATTTATGTATAGAAGCACAGGGCCATCAATTCATAATGGTATCCTTGTGCCGGTGGGGTGAAGTAAGCCTCGTGCCTTATTCCACCCCCAATGCCATAGCAACACACAGTGCCTCATGCCTTACTCTACCCTCCCCAGGGCATACTAAGGGTCAAGGATCTGTTTTCTAGTGGGTACTCAACATACAATATACACCTAATTGTTGGCAAAGCAGTACAGCTCACACATTGTGAATGCATGCCACAATATCACAGTCGCCTTAGCCCCATTCATTACAATTCACCTGCAGCTTTAAACAAGGCCTGGAAACATGCAAAACAGCATACTGAGTCCTCAGGCCCCGACTGGGTAAATACAACTGTTGATGTTTACCATCTCTCTGTAATTTTTAAGCTATTTAAATTTGTTTGCCTTGTTAACTGAAAACAAGATGGCAGAATCTTGACACTACATTCCTCATTTGCGACACCAAATACCGCCTTCGCAGCAACAAAAAAGTAGTTTTGCATGGCACATCTAATTTTTCCCATAGGAAATAATGGGAAAATTGAAACTTTAATAACTCTTCAATGGATTCATATTTTTTTCACCAAACCTTCAAAAGGCACATCTGTGACCCAAGACCTGTATACCCTGCATATTTCAGACCACAACTCTACACTGTTTCTGAGAAACAGCATGACAAAGAATTTGTATAAAAATGGTAATTTTCACATTTTTTGACAATCCATATCTCCGCACCTGAACATCTGACTGAATGAAGCTTGCCACATCAAGAGATCTTTAGTCCCCAATGGCATGCAAACTTTCATGTAAATCAGTTGAAC
Organism: Neoceratodus forsteri; assembly: GCA_016271365.2. Taxonomy (NCBI): domain Eukaryota; kingdom Metazoa; phylum Chordata; order Ceratodontiformes; family Ceratodontidae; genus Neoceratodus; species Neoceratodus forsteri. Next base: position 244,052,208 of record CM028134.1, read on the forward strand.
AGTTGCAAAGTTATTATACTGCAAAATTTGGGGTTTAACATGGAAGTGACTGTTGAACCTTAACTATAGTAGTGCTACTGCACACTATTTTACTGTATGTATATATATATATATATACACACACACACACATATATTTATCAAAACAAGAAAACTATAAATTGCAAAATTAACAAGAATGTAATACACAATAAATATATTTATATCAAGTGACCTTCAGCTATCACAGTTCAACGTGCTTAACCACTAAGTACATTGGACCTTCATCATGAAGCTTTCTGCTATAAGGTAAACACTGATATAAAGCTATTTTAATTTAATTTTCACCAACATTAAAGTGAATTACTGCTCTAAGGTGATAACACCTTAGAGCAGTGTTTCTCAAAAGAGGCCTCCTGCTGCAGAGGTCTTCAGAGTCCCAGTATAACATGGTTTGGAGCTGGCAATGTCTTACCCTAGAAAGCATGGGAGAAAACATTTCAAGGTATTAGCAGCAGTAATTTGATTTATTGGGTAAAAAGATATTTGTTTTGTCAGGGGGAGATGGTTGAATAAATCAAAAATGGAGACAAAAGGTAAGTTCTGGCAGTTCTACCTTGAGACCATCAGATTCTGGGGCATTGAGAACCACTGTTTTAAAGGCCATCTGCATGACCTTATCTGTACCAGTGCAGATCAGGTCATGTAAATTTTATTTATTTATTGAGAAACTGGAATTACAACCTTTCAGCTAAAAGCTCATTTAGAAAGGATCCTCATCAGAACAAAGGTAAGGGAACACATATATTAATGAGTGAAGACAGTAGCAGCTAAAAGGCATTGTCAGTCATCAACACAATAACAAGCAATACAGGATAATTTACAGAATCTATATCAGGCAAAGAATAACATAAGCAAAAAATATGGGTACAGAATACAATAGCAGGATACAGTTCCCCTCAGCAGCGCAGGCAGTAACTACACCAGACTACATAAGGGTAGACATCAAATCATATCATAAATCAGATCATTAATGACCTGAGAAGCACTGTAGGCTGCTCCACTGTGGCAGCTCGTGATCCCTGTTTTTGTGGGAATGTGTACCAGTGCAGGCGTTTTTATCTCCAGTGCACCCCTGTGACACCCTGCACCAGTCGACCTGTCCTTCTTCCTGACAGCTCTATCACTGCCTCAGTTGCTCTCTCCTTCCTCTGTAACTTCACCCTACTCACTACTGGATTTTTTCCTGTTGATTAGATTATGTTCCTGCTGCTTCCTTTTCAGACTCCTCAAGTAACTATGGCTGCTGGTAATTCTGTTGTGAAACTGAATTCTGCTGCCCGATCCTCCCCAATCCTCAACAGAGGCAGCAAGTGGAAAGTTGCAGCAGCCTGCAATAACTCCACGCAGCTGTGGTGCTGTGACCAAGGAAACGAGGTTGAGAACCGGGGGGAGACCATCATGAGCCTTGCTGTTCTGTCAACCCCTGGTGGAAAATCAGTTAAAATGCCTGACATACTACCTGCTGCCCTGCAACAGTGCACAACTCTATCCGTATAAATTACTGTTGTGAGTGGTGCGGCTAGAGTGGTGGGCGAGCAGTGCAGATGGGAGCGCATCAGTCAGGCAAGTGAAAATGCACCTTTAGAGATACAGCAAGACAGATTTTTAAGGAATATTTCAAGGATTCCCCAAAATGTCCCAGGTGAACTCCGTGGATCCAAATTCGGCTTGCCATTCATCAGGGTTCATTCAGTTTTAAAATCAGTTTCCCAATACTAAAACAATACCTTGCAATTAACATCCACTTAGTTTGGCTTCAGGACATTCTCACAGAGAGGGCATGGAGAATACTGATCTTCACCGACTGGGAGAGAGAGACCAAATATGGAGGGAAGGCAGACTCCAACAGGTACAGAACCAGGGATTCCTTGACAGCAGGTCTACCTGGCTGAATCCCCCTTGGAGTGCACAGTCCAGGCTCCTATCTCCGCTGAAGTGACTTCTCTCCTCGATCGCTCTGCTCAGACCCAGCCAGCGGCTGCTCTCTCAGCATAAGAAGCAGTTGGAACACTTACCCAGAATTCCTAGTTGCTATATGTAAATCAGCATTTGTACTGCTGTACCACTACTGAAATAGTAGTCAACTAATAGACAGCTCTCAGCTGGAAGCAACAGCTCAGACACAAAGGGCACCCCTAAGAAGCATACTCCAAAAGCGATCCAGCCCTTAGCCTTACTGTCTGCTGTACCCACCACTGAAATAGTGGTAGGCTAATATAAAGCTCTTAGACAGAAACAACCAGAAGCAACAGCTCAGAGACAAAGGGCAACCCTAGGAGGCATACGCCAAGTGCGGTCCACTCTTAGCCTTACTGTCTGCTGAGCTTCATTGACTCGGAAAGAGACCTTCTCTCCTCCAGTCTCTAGTTCTGCTACTAAGTGGCAGACCTTAACAAACTGTTTTTTTCAGCAGTAAGGAGTAACAAAGGCTCTGCCCTCGCACCCTACTCCCTAATTCCACCCACTCCCATGTCCTCTTCCTATATAGGTTCTGCATATCACCGCCCACTTCCTGCCTCGCCTGACTAGAAGACAAAAAAAAAAGCCTGTTTCTCTTTTGTACACCTGGAACAGATCGTCTTCCTCTAAATTTGAATAATGATGTATTCTTTCTTTCCATTCACTGCATGCATAGATAACCAATGACACTTCAACACTGCAGAGACACTCTTCAAAAATCACACAACCTGACAGGCACTATCCCATATACTATATGCCATATTATAGCCCCATACATGTATATCTGCCAGCAAAGATAACCTAGGTACATTTAGGCAGCCCCCCCTCCCTTGATTCCATTAGTGTGTCCAAACAGCGCCTGCAGCCCTGTTCCCTACTTCACGTCATAATTACGCTGTTTTCAGGGGCGAGGCTGCAGTGCTCGGTGATCGCCCAACTCATACACGGAAGTTTCAAGACGGGTGTTATGGAGGGAATAACTTTTTCTATACAGCACAAAAAATGCCACATATGACTTTGATAGCTTCTAGGGCAGGCTACTCCATGTTATAGGTTGCCTGCCATGATCGTGCCAGCTGCTCTTTAAGTAAGTAAATGAACTCTTAAGAGACAAGGATCCCATTTCCATGTCGACTGATATATAGTAATAATAAAGAACAGAGGGAAGCGAAATGCAGGGGGGCGGATTTTTTAAAGGCTGGTGCGCGGCTTGCAGCGAGCCCTGTGTCAGACACTTGCATCTGCACAGCTGCGTCAGTCCCAGTTGTTGCAACCGCACATGATTTTAACTTTTTTTTACAGCACAAAAAAATGGCAGCTATGGCTAGGATGGTTCCTAGGGCAGGCAACTCCATGTTATGGGTTGCCTATCCAGAGCCAAAACTCATGTCAGCTGCTCTTTACTCTTTAGGTGAAGTCATGATCCTTTGTTTGTGGCATTATGGTTCGTTGTTGAGGAAATTATTAAAATGTCACAAACACACGATTATGATTTCAGCAGAGGATTAAATGGCAGGAGCAGATCAATAGTACAGGACAAGTAAACTGTTTCCATGTAAATCAACGTAATAATGAAGATTAAAATGAATACAAATACAGACTATCTACAAAATATAAGCAGAACTGTGTCTAAATATTTTTTATGCTTTTTTTCTAAGTCTTCCACAAAATGACAAACTGACTTGATGTAAAAAGGCATTTGTATCTGATAGTTTTACTTAAGGACAGTTTGTACTTAATACAGATAAGGTGGAGGGTGTTTGTACAGTACTGGATGTAGAGTATGTGGAGGGGTATTTGCATCTGATACAGTTTTACTAAAGGGCATGTGTATCGGATACTGATTCCATGAAGAAGTATTCCTATCTGATAGTTTCAGTAAAGGGACATTTTTATCTGATACAGATTTGGTGAAAGAGCATTTGTATCAGATACAGTTCAAGTAAAGGGGGCATTTGAATCTGATACAGCGTCAGTAAAAGGGTGTTTGTGTTTGATACACTTTAACTGAAGGGACATCTGTATCTGATACAAATTCAGTGAAGGGTATTTGTGTCTAATACAAATTCAGTGAAGGGCGTTTGTATCTGATACAAATTCAGTGACGGGGCATTTGTAACTAATACAGGTTCAGTGACAGGGCATTTGTATCTGAAACAGATTCAGTAATGGGGCATTTGAATCTGATACAAATTCAAGGGCATTTGCATCTGATACAAAATCAGTGAAGGGGCATTTGTAACTGATACAAATTCAGGGGCATTTGTATCTGACACAGATTCAGTGATGGGGCATTTGTATCTGCTACAGATTCAGTGACGGCATTTGTATCTGATACAGATTCAGTGACAGGGCATTTGTATCTGATACAGATTCAGTGAAAGGCATTTGTATCTGGTACAGATTCAGTAAAGGGGTATTTGCATCTGATGCAGATTCAGTAAAGGGGCATTTGTATCTGATACAAATTCAGTGATGGGGCATTTGTAACTGATACCGATTCAGTGATGAGGCATTTGCATCAGATACAGATTCAGTGACAGGGCATTTGTATTTGAAACAGATTCAGTAATGGGGCATTTGAATCTGATACAAATTCAGGGGCATTTGTATCTGACACAGATTCAGTGATGGGGCATTTGTATCTGCTACAGATTCAGTGACGGCATTTGTATCTGCTACAGATTCAGTGACAGGGCATTTGTATCTGATACAGATTCAGTGACAGGGCATTTTTATCTGCTACAGATTCAGTGACAGGGCATTTGTATCTGATACAGATTCAGTAATGGGGCATTTGAATCTGATACAAATTCAGGGGCATTTGTATCTGACACAGATTCAGTGACAGGGCATTTGTATCTGATACAGATTCAGTGAAAGGCATTTGTATCTGGTACAGATTCAGTAAAGGGGTATTTGTATCTGATGCAGATTCAGTAAAGGGGCATTTGTATCTGATGCAGATTCAGTAAAGGGGCATTTGTATCTGATACAAATTCAGTGATGGGGCATTTGTAACTGATACAGATTCAGTGATGAGGCATTTGCATCAGATACAGATTCAGTGACAGAATTTGTATCTGATACAGATTCAGTGATGAGGCATTTGTATCTGATACAGATTCAGTGACAGGGCATTTGTATCTGAAACAGATTCAGTAAAGGGGCATTTGAATCTGATACAAATTCAGGGGCATTTGCATCTGATACAAAATCAGTGAAGGGGCATTTGTAACTGATACAAATTCAGGGGCATTTGTATCTGATACAGATTCAGTGACGGCATTTGTATCTGCTACAGATTCAGTGACAGGGCATTTGTATTTGATACAAATTCAGTGAAAGGCATTTGTATCTGGTACAGATTCAATAAAGGGGCATTTGTATCTGATGCAGATTCAGTAAAGGGGCATTTGTATCTGATGCAAGTTCAGTAAATGGGCATTTGGAAACTATGGGTTCAGATTCAGTGAAGAGGAAGTTTGTATCTGGTACAAATTCCACTTGGGAAGGGATAGTTTCTCATGCAGTATGGTGCCCCCTTTTCTCGGAACAAACTTTCCACTTCATTGTGGAATTCTTGTTCCCTGAATGTTTTAAGGAAAGTTTGAAGAAGTTACTTTTACTGAACAACATTATACCTGTTTCAACTAATTGCATTTGACTTATCAAAATGTTATTTTCTTGTGATTTATGTTGGTTATGTCCTGTTAGTCTATACAATTTGCATGCAATGGTTTGTCTAGTATTCTGCAAGCTATACTTATGACTTGGGACGTTCTGTAAACAAGACTTGTTTCTCATGGAACTTATCCTGTAAATTATTAAACTTAAAAACAAGCTTCAGTGAAGGGGTATTTGTATCTGATACAGCTTCAGTTAAGGGGGCTTTGTATGTGATACAGATCCAGTAATTGGGCGATACAGATTCAGTAAATGGGCATTTGCAAACTATGGGTTCAGATTCAGTGAAGGAAAGTTTGTATCTGTTACAACTTCAGTGAAGGGGAATTTGTATCCGATACAGTTTAGTGAAGGGGTATTTGTATCTGATACAGTTTTGGTGAAGGGGTATTCTGTATCTGATATAGTTTCAGTTAAGCAGCCTTTCTGTACCTGATACAGTTTCAGTAAAGGAAGATTTGTAGTGGATACAGTTTCAGTAAAGGGATATCTGTATCTCATACAGTTTCAATTAAGGGGCTTTTGTATCTGATACAGATTCACTAAATGGGTGATACAACATCTGCACACCAAGGGTTCAGATTCAGTAAAGGGAGGTGTGTACTGTATCTGGCATTGTTACAATGAAGGGGTATTTGTAGCTCATACAGTTTCAGTGAAGAGATGTTTGCATCTCATACAGTTTCACTGAAGGTGGCATATATATCTAATACAGATTCAGTAAATGGGCATTTGTACATTACTGGATTCAGATTCATTGAAGGGGTGTTTGTATTTGATACAGTTTCAGTGTAGGGGTATTTTAATCTGATACAGCTTCAGTGAAGGGGTATTTGTATCTGATACTGTTTCAGTGAAGGGGTATTTGTATCTGATACAGTTTCTGAGAAGGGGTATTTGTATCTGATACTTTTTCAGAGAAGGGGTATTTGTATCTGATACAGTTTCTGAGAAGGGGTATTTGTATCTGATACCATTTCAGTGAATGGTTATTTGTACCTGATACAATTTCACTGAAGGGGTATTTGTATCTGATACAGTTTCAGAAAAGGGGTATTGGTATCTGGTAGTGTTTCAGAGAAGGGGCATTTGTATCTGATACAGTTTCAGAGAAGGGGTATTTGTAGCTGATACAGTTTCAGTGAAGGGGTATTTGTATCTGACAGTTTCAGAGAAGGGGTATTTGTATCTGACACAGTTTCAGAGAAGGGTATTTGTATCTGATACAGCTTCAGTGAAGGGGTGTTTGTATATGATACAATTATTGTTAAGAGGTATTTGCATCTGATACAGTTTCACAAAAGGGGTATTTGCATCTGATACAGTTTCACAGAAGGGGTATTTGTATCTGATACAGTTTCAGAGAAGGGGGTATTTTTTATCTGATATAGATTCAGAGAAGGGTTATTTATATCTGATACAATTTCAGAAAAGGGGTATTTGTATCTGGTACAGTTTCAGAGAAGGGGTATTTATATCTGATACAGTTTGAGTAAAGGGGTGTTTGTATATCATCGCTTTCTGTGAAGGGTACTTGTATCTGATACAGTTTCAGAGAAGGGGTATTTAATTTCTGATAAAGTTTCACAGAAGGGGTATTTGTATCTGATACAGTTTCATTGAAGGGGTATTTTTATCTGGTACACTTTCAGAGAAAGGGTATTTGTAGTAGTAGTAGTAGCAGTAGTAGTAATTTTTATTCATGAAATTATGAACAGAGATAAAAAGAACTCAAATACAAAATGCCCCTTCACTGAAACAGCATGAGATACAAATACCACTTTTCTAAAAATTTGTACCACATACAAACACCCCTTCTCTGAAACTGTACCATGTACAAACACCCTAGCACTGAAACTGTGTCAAATACAAAATACTCCTTCACTGAACCTGTATCAGATGCAAAAACCCATTCACTAAAATTATACCATATACAAACATCCTTGCACTGAAACTGTACAGTTTCAGAGAAAGGGTGTTTGTGTATGGTACAGTTTCAGAGAAGTGGTATTTGTATCTCATGCTGTTTCGGTGAAGGGGTATTTCATATTTGACACATTTTCAGTGCAAGGGTGTTTGTATAGGGTACAGTTTCAGAGAAGGGGTGTTTGTATACGGTAGTTTCATGGGGAGAAATAGGGCAGACTAGATGGACCAGTGTGGTCCTTTTCTGATGTCAAGCTTCTATGATTCTGATTCAATTGAGCATAACTCATTTCCAATGAGGTCCCTTACCATGCATACATTGTTTCATAGGAATAAGTTAAGAATTCTAAAATATCATGTAATTCCATAACAGATACAGAAAGGGTACAGCATAATCTCAATTTAAATAAATCATGTTACAACAGGTTGAGGTAGACCAGTTACACACTTGACAGGAATATAGCAGTTAATGATATACACATTTAACACATAGTTCACTTAGTGAAGGGGTATTTGTATCTGTTACAGTATCAGAGAAGGGGTGCTTGTATATGGTACAGTTTCAGAGAAGGGGTGTTTATATATGGTACGGTTTCAGAGAAGTGGTATTTGTATCCGATACAGTTTCAGTGAAGGGGTATTTGTATCTCATACTGTTTCAGTGAAGGGGTATTCTGTGTTTAACACAGTTTCAGTGCAAGGGTGTTTGGATTTGACACAATTTCAGTGCAAGGGTGTTTGTATATAGTATATTTTCAGTGAAGGGGTATTTGTAGCTGCTACAATTTCAGTGAAGGGGTATTTTGTATTTGACACAGTTTCAGTGCAAGGGTGTTTGTACATGGTATAGTTTCTGTGAAGGGGTATTTGTATCTGATACAGCTTCAGTGAAGGGGCATCTTGTATTTGACACAGTTTCAATGCTAGGGTGTTTATGTATAGTATATTTTCAGTGAAGGGGTATTTGTAGCTGCTACAGTTTCAGTGAAGGGGTATTTTGTATTTGACACAGTTTCAGTGCAAGGGTGTTTGTACATGGTATAGTTTCCATGAAGGGGTATTTGTATCTGATACAGCTTCAGTGAAGGGGCATCTTGTATTTGACACAGTTTCAGTGCTAGGGTGTTTGTATATGGTACAGTTTTAGAGAAGGGGTGTTTGTATATTGTCCACATTTTTAGAGAAGTAGTATTTGTATCTTGTGCTGTTTCAGTGAAGGGGTATTTGCATCTGAGATCTTTTCAGTGAGTTCCACGGCATCTCTGCCTGACAATTTCAGTGAAGGTTTATTTTGTAATAACTGTTTTCCCCAGAACAGCCCAATTGAGATGCAACATCTTCTTTTCAATTGGGATCCTACTTTTGCCCACATTTAAAGCTGGCTGGACTGAAGGCCAGGGAGGTCAAATTCCTTGTACAAGTTCATGCTGTGTGCCTGTGGCTGAAGCAGCATCTCACGGTTGACAGTACAGTGTCGTAACCACTAGGCCACACTACCGTCCTGTCTGTGACACTGCTGTGAAGGGTTGCAAGTGGCATTTTCAGTGAAGGAGTAACCGAACATGGCAGATTCTATAAGGGGTTACTTTGAATAACATAAACCAGTAAAGGCCAGTTTTGTTTCCACATCCCACCTCTAGGCTCTTTCCCTCTAATGTGGTGATGGTAGTACATGGCCATAACCACTGAGCAGTGGAATGCTATGCTGTTATGCTTCATACCTCGGCACCCTGCCAGTGGTGTCCACAATCCTGGTACATAAAAACTAATTCAATGCTGTTTAGGTTAGCTTTCATTATGTGACCTCTGGAGTCACCCTCACCTTCATTAGGGTATGATAAGGCTGGTAGAAATGACAACACATGCAAAAGGAAATTCTCTCATCAGTGTATAAAAAAACTGTTCCTGTGGCTTCAGAACTGTTTACAATATGCTACCATACTCTTCCGAACCAGAACAGATTGTTGTTTCACTACAGCATGTCCTATAAATTCCCAAGTGAAGGAAGAACCACCACCATTGGAGCAGGAATGTGACATGTAGTGTGTACCACGAGGAGATGTCACACACAGGAACAGGTTTCTGCTAGCTGAGGAAGCGTCCCTGTCCCAAAAGATGTGCCCTATGGTGAGCAGAGCACTTAACCCTTCGATCAGGGCTGACATGACTATTCACAAGTTATTGATGTCCCCAAATCCCTGGCAGATTGCAGACAGTCATTTGTCTCCCTGTGGCCAAAAGCATATGGCAGCTAATGGGCTGGATTAAAGATTAGAGTCTCGGCCGCAGAGATGTAAAATCATGGAAATGGTAGAAGATGATTGAACAGGACTAAACACTGTTAATACATGATTAGCTTATTGTTAAGGGATTCATTCAATTGATCCACATCTAGCCTCCCCACATGGTTTAATTAAAGACGTCTCTAATAAGCCTGGTCTCTAAATGACCATGCAGCGGAACGAAAGACAGCATGTGAAATGACCAAATGATTCTGTGAACTCTTCGGCATAAGGTTGGATACTTGTTTTATATACAACCAAACTGACTGGAACAGGTTTTTTCTTTTTTGCACGTATAAATGGCGCATTTCAATGTCATTTTTCATCAGAACCTTAGTCTTGAATTCTAATACATGATAAAGCAGAATGGTTTGTTTTATGCTTTTTTTTTGTCAGTGGTTTGTCCCTATCTGGACTGGTCCCACAGCCCTGTCATGTGGCTTTTCTGGTACTTACCATGCTCCACTGGTAGTCCTTTGCCACAGGACTCCAGGGATGTCCAGTCGCTGGTGTAGGGCCTGTGGGGGACTGAGCCCTCATCCACCCATGGTTGTGGATTTTCCTCTGGCTTTGGCCCCTGAGCCTACTAATGACGCAGTGTGAGTTCCACCTCTGGAGAGATGACTCTGTGTCAAGTGGGTGGGGAACCACTCTCTGGTGTGCCGCTGCACTGCCATCCAGATCTTCCAGGTGGCAGCCGCCTATCAGGATTCCCCTTGGAGTCATCCAATCAGCAGACATCATTCTTTTTACCTATTTTTAAAAGGATTTTTTATTTATTTATTTATCTTTTTCTCTCCGGTTTTTGCCCACCCTCGCGTCCTTGACGCAAGCATGTGGAGGCACGTGCATGTCGTGCACTGCGGGATGCCCCACCGTGCGCTCCCTGTACAGTACACTGGACACACGCCCTGTACAGTACGTAGGATGTGTGCTCCCTGGCATTCCATTTGATGGCTGGATAAGGAGGTGAGAAGAGGGCTGTGCTGTCCACCATATGGTCTCCCTGTGGCACTGGCGATTATGGTAAGGGGGGTGGCAGAGTAATGTACCCAGTGTGGATGGTGCAGGAAGGGAACCGCTAGACACCAGGGACTCCATTTACTAAACTGCAGTGAGCGATTGGAGGGTGAGGGGTGCCACTAACTACTATGAATATCACTTTTTAGTTAGCGGAGAGCAACTGGACGGTAGGGGTACCACTAGCCATGACGGAATGCAAATTTAGTTAGTGTCAGTCAATCAGAGGGTGGGGGACCACTGGACACCAGGGAATATAGATTTAACTATGGGGATGACAATCAGAGGGTGGGGGTGCCACTTGACACCAGAAAATATAGATTTAACTATGGGGACAGCGATCGAAGGGTGGGGTACCACTGGACATCAGGGAATATATATTTAACTAGGGGACGGTGATCGGAGGGTGGGGTTGCACTGGATACCAGTAAATAGGTATTTTCATGGGGTGGGTGATCAGGGTGGGGTGGGGGCTGGTCACAGGGGTGCAAACCTGCCCCACTTCCCATGCAAATGAGCCCATATTGGGCATGCATATGGTCCCTTAGCGCCTTAAATGCCAAATGAGCTGATCTGTATGGTGCCAGTTGAATACTGTACCAGGGGATCGAGTCTGGGGATGCTGTCCCCTGCACTTCCTGGATCCATGTCAGGACAGTGCTACTCAACCGAGTGCTGTGTCAACATGCCCCAATATTTGGTTGGATAGCACTGGTGCACTATCTGAGTGAATATAGCATCCTTGGGGTCATAGAGAAGGGCAAGTTCAATGCAAACCTTTGCGTTCTGCTTTTGCCCATTTCTGAATATTGGACCCCTGGAATCTTATCTGATCTCTAAACAGACTGTACACTTCGATCTGTGTCCTAAATAACAGAAGTTTTCAGAAAGACAATACTCAGGTGCCTATACTAATTCAAGTACTCCAGACTATGATAATGCTTACATAACAAGGATATGGTTTTAGAGTGTTCCTTAAAAGAAAAATAATTAAACGTATACACTGAGTACACCTGCCTATACCACTGCATCTGCCTGTCTGTCTATTAAATGGGTGGGAATTTTTCCCTATAGAAGTGGTTAGCAGTTATTTCCCTGTATATGCAATTGCTATTAAAACTAACAGTAACCATTAAAATGTATTATATAAAATAAAACATGGGTAAGTCTGCAATACTTGGAAATAAACCCATTAAGGGGGGTTAACCAGCCATTCTGCAGGGAGTACAGGTGGCTCGTCAAGGAGTGAGGAAAGAGTCCATTGATTATAGAGTGGCAGGCCATCACCCTATACTTTTGTACACCCACTCAATTTTTTTAACCACTACCCTATATTTTTTTTTTACCGCCACAATTTTTTTTTAAAAAAGCTTCTTAATTTTGTTTTATCATCATCTTTCCTGCCCTGCTACCGCTGTTTTCATATCAGCGCTCTAACCCGTATTTTGCGAGGACTGTCAGGTGTTCCCTAATGGAGGGATGCTCCACGGCAGCTCTGCATGACCAGCATCACTTCCACTGCTCTGTATTTCTAAGTAATGGCACATTCTGACTGATATCATTTGTTTTGCAGTAATTGATCCTAAGTCTGCCCATACAGTTGTGCCACCAGAAGAATGGAAAGCGTGCAAAGTGGTTTTCATCTTTAACAAGTAGGCAAGGTTGGACCAGGGAAACCATAGGAAACAAAAATCCCAGTAACAAATGAGGCTGGCCAGCCTGAGATCAGTGCTGAGCAAGGTCCTGAAAACCATGACAAAGACAGACAGGGGACCACTTGATTGAGGTCAGTGTTTCTGCCCCCTCTCTCAGCACGGCTTAATGAGGGGCAGACAATGCCAATCCAGCCAAATCACCTTCTTCAAGGGACTGACCAGGGAGGTGGACAGAGGCAGGGCTATAGACATAGTCTATCTGAACTTTAGCAAGGTCTTTGATACAGCAGCGTATGACACATTTCTGGACAAAGTACACCAGAATGGTACACATGAGGCATACACAAGGTATACTGATAACTGGCTTAAGGACAGGAAGCAGAGGGCTGTGGTGGATTGCCACTATGCTAAGTAGAGAGGGCACTAAATGGCATCCCTCAGGTATCGGTGCCAGGGCCACTGCTGCTTAACACTTTCATCAGTGATCTCTAAGATGGGGTCTCAAGCAGGCTGCTTATGTTTGCTGATGACATTAAGCTAGCAAGGGTAGTAGCCTTCTTTGAGGATGGGGAAAAACTTTTGGGGGAGCTGAAGAAGCTGGGTGATTGGTTGGATTCTGGGAGTCTCAGATATAATGTAGCCAAATAATGGATGCTACATTTAAGGTGGGAAAACGCAGGTAGGTCTTACACACTGTGTGTGGCTCCCCTTGTTGCACTGGTGGCTGAAAAATAAGCTAGGAGTCATATTAGCAAGGTGCTGTAGCATAATATGCTGTGTACAGCCACTGTCAAGACAGCCTGTAAAATGCTGGGGTGCATCAAAAGGGTGGAATGACCAGCATGTCAGGGGAAGTAAGCACGACATTTTACAAGGCCCTGGTCAGACCTCACCTGGAGTACTGCGCACGGTTCTGGGATTTTCAAATAGGATATTGAGGCGGCTGACAGGTTGCAGTGCAGGACTATCAAAATGGTCAGGGGCTTAGAGGAAGCTATTAGGAGAGGCTGATGGCCCTTACCATGTTGAGACTGGAGAAATGGAGGGACATGCTCTCAGTTTTACACATAGCCAAGGGTATGAACATGATAGCAAATACTGATGTTTGATCTGGTGTCCCCCAGCAGGACACTGGGACATGTGCTGAAGCTCAGAGGTGGCGAATTCAGGGGTAATGGTAGGAAAAACGTTTCTCCCAGAGGGTGGTGAGCTAACAGAACAGCTTACCGGTGTAGACAGTGGACACGAATACAGTATGGACACATTCCGGCTTACTAATGGAATCAGTGTGTACCCTGCACAGTAGTGTGGGTAGGAAACTCCCTGTACATTTTCATGTTTGTGCAGCACATTTCTTCATCCATGCTTATGAAACAGCGGAGGTGGGTTTGATGGACACAGAGTCTCATCCATCTGTAAATTACTATGTTAGTATGCGCATTTGGTAAACGTAGCAAGTGCCAGAAACAGAAACTTGAGGGCTGAGAAAGCGCACTGCTGGCAATGCATTTTGCAGTATTTTTAATAATCTGCTTTTATTTTATTTTTTTCTCATTTGTTTTTCTCTACCTGGGACAGGAAGGGGTGCCATTTCTGGTTTTGTAAATATCTTTTTATTAATGAAGAAATTGTTTGCACATACAATTCATACATTTCTGTGAAGGAGATATAAAATGTTACCATAGTGATAGGAATGAATACATTTTAACAGGCAAAGTAGGGTGATGTACCTCCTGACGCAGATTGGAGGGCATCACCCCAGTTTAACTGTACATTCCCATTCTCCTATATACCAAGGTATTAACAGATTTAGGTATCAAGACAAGAATCCTGGTCTTCATGAAGCTTCTTGGGGAAGGGAGATACCAATTATGCCAGAGGTCCAAGCTTCAATATAGTGAAGCGGCCCCAGACTCCACACTCGTCATTTTACTCCTTGCTACCCCCACGGCATTCCCCAGGTGACCCCTCCCACATATGGGGGAGTGGCCTGTTGCCTCATAGTGTGTAAGTTCAATGAGCTATTTAGGGGACAAAGGTAGAGTCATGTTGCACGACATACGAAACTCATGCGGTCCACCTGGAAGTGAAGACCTCTGTTTTGTCATTTAGACGAAATATAATTTTTTTCTTTTTTATAAATATCATTTCTTGTACCTCTCCACTGGTCCAATTACTCTGCAGTGGGGTCAACCACATCCTGGTGACACACGTTTTAGCTGCTACAAGCACGATCCCAAGTAAATACTTAACATGCCTATCCTTCAGGCCCCTTGAGTAAATATGTAATAGATATACGTAGGGCATTAACTACAGGGCTATGCAGAACATCTGTAGTAGCCTCTCCAGCTCCCTGAGAAAGGCTCTCTGTTCTGCACACGACCATGTTATGTGCGTATGGGTCACAGGTGGTGGTTGTGAAGCTACAGTCTTTCAGGATCCCCCTGATCATGCACTAGCTGTGAAACCGGTTGGGGTCTCTGTGATGACCCAATGAGTTTTTATGCTTTGGCAGTTTAAATTGATTTAATAAAGCTGATTTTTCAAGTGCAATTAGAGTGGTGCTGATATTTGCTCACTCCAAGACCCCAGAAATACCTGCTAATGTTACCCCCAAGAAGCAGCATAATGAACAGTCCTGCCACACAATTCAGTTAACACAGTAACAAAGCAACAAGCAAAGTACACAGGAATAAAGGGTAAATATTTATTAGGCAAGGCAGGAACAGGGATCTGGGAAAAGAGGGTCAAGTACCTTAGCTGGGATTTGAACTCAAGGTGTTCAAAATACCATTCCAGTTGTGCTACCAGCTGTGCCACCAAGGCCACTGAGAACCTGGGAGTCCATGAAGCACCTTACTCTTTTGCCAGTGAACTGCCTGGTACTGCACAGATAATTGCATCGTCATTCACAGGGGTGCGGTATGCACATATATGAAAACCAAGCAATCAGAACAGAGAAAGAAATAAGTGTCTTACCTTGGATTTGAGCCCAGGCTGCCTGTAATACTTTTCCAGTTGCACTGCCAGCTGTGCCACCAAGGCAACTGGAAACCTGGGACTCCCAGAAGCACCTTACTCTTTCTCTAATGCACAATCCGGTGCCAGACAGATAATTACATTTTTATTCACAAGGGTGCATTTTTTTTTTCACAAGGGTGCATTGTACACATGTATGGAATCCATACAGACAAGAGAAAGAAATAAAAGAAATAAGTGACTTAGCTGAGATTAGAACCCAGGCTGCCTGGAATACTGTTTCTGTTGGGCCATCAGCTGCTCCGCTAAGGCAACTGGTAACCTGGGACTCCCAGAAGCACCTTACTCTTTCACTAATGCACAACCTGGTGCTGCACAGATGATTACATAGATAATACTGGATGGGCAACTATGCATAACCAGTGCGTTCTGCAACAGAGGGGTTCTGATTCCCTCTGACCTCGAGAGCGAAGCTCGAGAGGTCCATGGGAGTCAGAACCCCAAGGTGGCAGAACACACTGGTTGTGCATAGAGTTGCTCATCATGTATTTTTTTATAGTGTATAGTACTGTGTTAAATATGTGCGCATGAGTTCTTTTGCTTTCAAAATGAAACTGACTCATGCAGTCTCTAGAGGTCCTAGAATGCTGTTCTACCACAGTAGGGTAGAATCACATTCCATGACCTTTGGAACTGTGGTACAACAACATTTTGAAAGGAATGGAATTCTATACAGAACAACACTCTACTATACACTATATAGAGGATTGTCTATGGGGAGTCATTCACAACAAGGATATTCTCGATTGAGAGGTATCCTTGGCAACGTTGGACCTCGAGAGCTTGTCCGTTGCTAAGGATACCTCGAGATCCGAGAAGATCCTTGTTTGTGAATGACTCCCCATAGACAATCTTTTATAGTGTATGGGGAGTTTATTCATTTCAAAACAGCGAATGGAAGCAGCATTTTTTAAAATAATGCCTTACCTGGCTTCCGTGTTCAGACTCGCTCTAGCGCTACTAGCACCCTTGCTGACGCGGCTTTTAAATCGCGCATACGCGAATGCGTTCGATCTTGTTGTGCTGCACCAGTGACATACCCAGTGCAGCACAAGATCATGACGCACTGAGGTGAGCACAACAACGCTGTTGGGAGCATGGATTTCCATGCTCAACAGCGTTCCACCATACACTATATTTTCACGAGGGTGCGGTGTGCAAGCAAGCAAGCAAGAAAGAAAGAAAGAGCCTTAGCAGGAATCTGAACCCAGAGTGCCCGGAATATCATTCTGGTTGTGCTACCAGCTGCACCACCACCAAGGCAACTGGAAACCTGAAAAGCACCTTACTCTTTTTTTAATGTACAACCAGGTGCTGCACAGATAATTACATTTTCAGTCACAAGGGTGCGGTGTGCACATGTATGGAACCCAAACAAACAGAAGAGAGAAAAAAATTAGTGCTTTAGCTGGGATTTGAACCCAGGCTTCCCAGAATAACGTTTTGGTTGCACCAAGAAGCACCTTACTCTTTCTCTAACCGACAAGCCTAGGGTTCCATATATATGCCCACCTCACCCTTGTGAATGAAAATGTCATTATCTGTGAAGCACCACGTTGTGCATTCTGGGAGTCACAGGTTTCCAGATGCCTTAGCAGCACAGCTGGTAGCACAACCGCAACAGTGTTCCAAGTAGCCTGGGTTCAAATCCCAGCTAAGGCACTTATTTATTTCTCACTTCTGTTTGTCTGGGTTCCATATATGTGCACACCACACCCTTGTGAATGAAAGGAAAGGTTTAAGCAGTCTATCACCAGTACAATGTAATCTCACAATCCCTGCCCCCATGACATTCCCACAATGTCTTTTAAACTGATTGGTGCACCACATTTACTACACCCTGTGCACCTAGTGAGCTCCCTTAACTGTTAATGGATACCACAGCAGTTGAATCATTGCAGGCCCGACACTCAGATTAGATGAGGGATATTCAAGTGATCATCATTTGTAATCTCAAAAAGGCCTGATAGCCTAAATGCATACCTTCTACCTGTGCACTCCCAAAGCAAACACAGTCCTATGCAGGCCTTCTACAAAGCCGTTCAATCCCTATCTCTCTCTACCTTCCACCTACCCTGTGGAACTCCTTATCAGAGTATTTGAGGAGGGCCCCCTCGGCAGAAGCCTTTAAAAAGGGGTTAAAAAGGCATCTGTTCCAACAGGCATTCTTAGACTTTTTATTATGGAATGATAATTTGTATGACAATCTATATTTATTATAATTGTTGTACGTATACGTTAATTTGTATGATTTTAATTGTTGGATAACTGTATTGTTGTTTTGTACAGCAGAGTCCCAGGAATTGGGCACTTTATAAATAAAATTATCTGTCTGTCTATCTATCTATCCATCTATCCATCTATCCATCTATCTATCTATCTATCTATCTATCTATCTATCTATCTATCTAAATACAACAATGTTGCAGAGTCTAGACCCTGTAGAGTTACTGATGGGTAGCAGACCTCACTGATCCCAGAACATCTCAGATGCAGGATGCTGGTCTCTCTGGCGGATAGCAGCTGCTATTTGGATGGTGCTCCCCCCGCATCATGTCACAGAGGTCACTGCAACATGAAGGGCTTACAGGGGCAAGCTGTGATCAAGCAACCCCCAACTTAGCAGCCCTTCACCAGATGTGGGGACTTAGGTCTTCACTCTTTGGTGGGGACTTTTTTTCCTCCTCTTCTGTGCCACATGGGGCCTTAAGGTATGATAGCTGGGGTCAATCCCTTTCACACAGTCTCCTCCCTCCCTCCTTCTAGATGGACTTCAGGTTACCCACACTCTCTGAATGCACTGACCCCAGTCAAAATCATACTCTGATTGGTTGGAAAAATACCTCATGTGTGGAAAGTTTCTAAAGCAGACCTGTCCGGCTCCAAACAGCTTGACCTTTCTCCCTGAATCAACACTGGAATAGAGCTGCTTCCTCTGAAAGATCCAAATGTGTGTACTCTGTCTGGCCTACAAGCCCATTGCGGGACACTGCCATCATGTGTGGTTTCTCTCCAGCTAGAGGAGAAGCAGCCCAGAATCTCTAGCTCTACAGGCTTTTATACCCTAGAAGGCTCACTCATGGTTTGCTGCAATTTATGGGCAAAATGATTCTTTGCAGCATACGTGCAAAATGCACGCCCTACTGTAGGCGCTCTTGAGCTTATTATTTGTTTCCTCCTGAACCCGCATCCCTTTTACCAGCAGTCTTGCAGGTTAGGGGTACAGTACTTTGTATTTGGTCCCCCATCAGTAGTCAGGTTGTGTGCTGTTAAGCCCTGAGAAGCTATGATTTTAAATCTTGAACCCACTGTCTGTCTTGGGGCTGGGAATGTGTACCCTGCTGTGGGTATCACCTGATTGCATCCCACATCAGTGGCACACAGCCATGTACAGCTGTTCAAGCCTGGCAGGCAGGATGTTCAAAGATGCGCTGCACTGAACACTCCACTGCTGAGTACCCGGTTTCTACTAAATCAATATTCTGAGATGGACCAAGTGAAGAGGATGTGTGACTGACATGCTGGGGGGGGCCTCAAAGAGCCCTAAGGTAACCCTCCAACTTTTGGAGGGGCTATTCATACATTCACCACCCTCTGGGAGACATGCCTCCTAAAGGTACCCCTGAACTGATCATCTCTGAGCTTCAGAGCCGGCTCCATGTTCTGCTGGAGGAAACCAGATCAAACTTCTCAATCTGATGTTTTCAACAGTGAAGCAAAACAACAAACATGGCAACAACCACCGGTACAGTTGTCTCTGAACACTTTAATAAGTTACTTTGAAAAAACAACTTACGTAATTGTTGTGCAAAGTGGCAGTGATGCTGTGGTGCTCACTACAGTCTTGACTCTGCACAACAATTACGTAAGTTGTCTTTAACTTACTAAACTGTTGACAACTGTACTGGTGTATTTTGTCATGTTTGTTGTTTTGTTGAGTCTTTTATGCATTGAGCACACCAACAGCAAAGCAGCCTTGTTTGTTTTCTTGATCTTCTCGACACCCTTGGGTATGTGGAACACTCGGAACATGTCCCCTCCCAGCCTCCTTTTCTATAAGGTGGACATGTTAAGGGTCACCAGACAATCCCCATGGCCTTTGTCCTTCATTTATTTATTTCTCAGAATTACAATACCTTTCAGCCAGCGACTCTTTTACAAAGGTTCCATGTCAGAAGTGAACACATTGTTACAACAAAAGGACAATTACAGAGCACAGTGACAATGATACTGAGACTGTTAGACACATAAGATCTTGACAGGAGTAAGAAATGGTTACAGTTGGTACAATCAAAAAGGTAAAAATAATTTTATTTTATTTTAGTCTTTGGTAACCGGGTAAGGCCCACTAGGCACAGGTGCCTGTTTTCAGGGGCGACCTGGGAGCACTGGGTGGTTAAGTGACTTGCTGAGTCACACAGCATGCAAATAGAGCTTGTGAGAATCAAACTCAAGTCTGGTCTGCTGGATGTATAAAGCTTGTTCACACTTTGTTCCTCTAACCTCAAGGCTATACTGCCAGCCCAAAATAAAGAAGTGCCGTCAGTAGGATGACTTTGTCATAACAAGGTAGTAGGCTGTAATATCAGCAGATGGGCACATAGCATAATTTGAAGATAAAACTGAGAGAAAAAAGACATAGGTTTACAGGTTGGTAACAGGATTTAATCAGGATATCAATGCAGTCAGAAATTGACTTAGTCTGTGTTAGAGTGGGGGATGGGGCTGCAAAACTAAAGGCAACAAAGGCCAGAGTTGACAAAAAGCTAGGCAGTTGACAGAGAGTAGAGAGGCTGAAAACCTAGTAGACAGGATGAGGTGTGGATAACAGAAAGGTGGGAGAGGAGGAGGAGTGGATACTAGTAAGGGTGGGAAAGGAGGAGTAGATACCTGAAAGGGTGGGAAAGGAGGTAGGAGGGACAAACGGTGGGAGTGTGAGGCACAAGGGAGGTTCAGTTTGATGGTTCTGGGTGATGTCAACGCCAGGGTCAACGATGAACTTTCGCAATTTGGTAACCACTTCCTCCAATTAATGTCTTCTTTAGGCCTCACACAGGTAGTTTCCACTGCTACTCATAAATCTGGGCATTCTCTGGACTTAGTCTTTCTCCTGGGGATTGATGTATCCGACTTGGGGGTGGAACCAGTCACCTGGTCAGACCACTACACCTTGAGGTTCAATTTTTGCACCCCCTGAGAAGGCCTTCCCCAGTGGAGATGGTCAGGTACCACCCATTACAGAATATTACTTCCCAAGGCCTTGCGGTGGTCCTTGACCTCTCGTTCCCCGTGTTGGCGAGCAGTAATCCAGAGACATTGGTGTTGGCCTATAATGCAGCCGTTACAACGACCCTGGATCTTATTGCTCCTGTTTGTGTGCTCCCCTGTCCCTTCACCCCAGGTCCCCTTGGTTTGATGGGACATTGAGGGAAATGCGGAGACAGGGGCGAAGGTTACAGCAGTGCTGGTCCAAGTCCGCCCTTGAAGCCGACCACCTTAGATTGATGGAACATTATTCCGTCTATCAATCTGCAATCACCCGTAAGAAGGCAGAATTCCTGTCCAGGGAGATTGCAGTTGTCTGGAATCGACTGGCTCATTTGTTTCAGACTATCGACAGACTGTGCAACCCAGCCTGTCTGCAAGTTCAAAAAGCCTTTTCGCAATTAGAGTGCGAGAAGCCTGCTCGTTACTTTGCAACTAAAGTGGCCGACATCAAGGCGGACTTGTGTCCAGCAATCTCGAAGGGTGATGCTGTGGAACAGTGTGAGTTCACAGGTTCATAGTACTTCAATTCTCTTGGGAGTTCCTTCAGTCGACCTGATTTCGTGGATGTTATGAGGATCATTCACAGTGTGAGTCCCACAAGCTGTAGTTTGGATCCTGGACCGACTCCCCTAATCTTGGGCTGTAGTGATATCATCGGTCCAGTCCTGGTGCAAATAGTCTGGTTTTCCTTGGAGTTGGGTGAGTTCCCTAGCTCCCTGAAAGAGGTGGTGGTGACACATCTCTTGAAGAAAGCTACCTTGGACCCAGACTGTTTCACAAACTATTTATTTATTTAGCTTTTGTTGACCGGGTAAGTGCACTAGACAAATCATGCCTATTTTCAGGCACGACCTGGGGAAGGGGGATACAGATGAATGCCAACTGACCTTGAACCAGATTAAGCTGTTGGTGGTATTTTTAGTGAATGAGGGAAATTTGGCCAGGACACCAGGGAAATTCCCCTACTCTTTTCGAGAAGTGCCATGGGATTTTTAACATCCACCTGAACTACCACCAATCCAGGCAGAAGGGACCTCAGTTTAACGTCTCATCCGAAAGATGGCACCTCAGAAGTGCAGCACCCCTCTCATGCTGCACTACAGTGTCAGTACTGGGATATTAACCCAAGTGCCAGATGTGGGAACTGAACCCACAGCCCTGTGATCTCCTGGCCTCAGAGGTGAGTGTGCTACCTACTGAGCCACTGACACTGCCAAACTACAGACCTATCTCTAACCTTCCCTTTATTGGGAAGGTTATTGAGAAGGTAGTGGCAGCCCAATTGGAAGAACATTTAACCATCCACAACATCTACGAATCCTTTTAATCCGTTTTTTGTAAAAGACACAGCACTGAGACTGCGCTGGTTCGGGTGCTTAATGATCTTCTGAGGGTGAAAAATCAGAAGAGACGTTCCACTCTGGTTCTCCTTGATCTCTCATCAGCTTTTGACACCGTGGATCACTTGGTGTTGATAGCACACCTGAGGCAGATTTGTGGAATTTTGGGAATTGTTCTACAATGGTTCACCTCATTCCTCACTGGGAGATCACAAAGAGTTGTGTCAGGAGTCTTTTCCTCTGGCCCAACTCCTTTGTTGTGTGCGGTGCCTCAGGGTTCTGTTATTCGTGATGTATATGCTGCCCCTCGGAGACACTATAAGACGGTATGGGCTGAGGTTTCGCTGCTATGCAGATGATACCCAGCTATACCTATCTTTTGCACCTGACCAGGATGGAGATCTCGCGGTGTTTAACAACTGTCTAGAAGAAATCCAGGATTGGATGGATTCTAGTTGGTTAAAGTTGAATTCAGAGATGACAGAGGTTTTGGTTGTGGACCCGGGCTGTCAGACAGAGAGGTCGCGTGTTGGCACGCCCTCTGGAACTTTCCTTGGTGGCATGTCACTTCCGAACTCTGAATGGGTGCGTAACCTTGGGGTTGTCTTAGATGGCAGGCTGACACTACAGTCTCAAGTGTTGGCTGTTGTCAAGACTTCCTTTTACAATCTTAGGAACATCGTCAGGGTTAGGCACCTTGTTCCATCCGACACACTGCCAATGTTGGTCCACGCCTTTGTGTCCTTGCGTCTGGACTACTGCAACGCCCTGTACTTTGGGCTTTCTGGGGTTGAAATCAGTCGCCTACAGCTGGTGCAGAACGCTGCAGCCCGGGTGTTGACTGGGACAAGTAGGTCCTGTCATATCACTCCCATGCTGCGCGAACTGCACTGGCTCCCTATACAGTGGCGGATCACCTTTAAAGTCATTTTATTGATTTTCAAAGCCCTTCACGATCAGGGTCCAGCCTATCTGAAAGAACTCCTAGTGCCTTACTACCCCGGCCGATCGCTCCGCTGCCGACGAGGGGTTGCTAGAGATTCCAAGAGTGAGTCTAAAATATTCTGGCTGCAGAGCATTCTCTTATGCTGCACCCACTCTTTGGAATTCTCTACCACGCCGGTTACGGGAGTGCACCTCCGTGGAGGAGTTCAAGAGTAACCTGAAAACTCATCTTTGGCGAATGGTCTTTTTGGATGGTTAATTATATTGCAATCTGTTGATTGTGTTGAGGTTTTATTTTTATTTATTTGATTTTAATGCCTAATGTTATTATGATATGATTTTACTTATATGTATTATTGGACTTGTATTCGATGTTATTGTTTTAATGTGTTCAGTGCCTTGAAAAATGAAAGGCGCTTTATAAATAAATTTATTATTATTATTACTAAGTTAGGACTAAGAGGGGGCATCAGTTGGTTGGGGCAGTGGTAGCTGCTAAGTGTAATAAGGTGTTGCCAGAGTCTGAACGGTCCTATCTTGGGTTCATCCAGTATGTCCAAGGGGAGGCCATCCAACCAGTTGGGAGCCCTGTATATAAAAGCCCACTGTGCTTGCGACATACGGTAGAATGGGACTTGGTAGGCGAGCTTGGATGTACGTCTCGTACAGCGAGGGTTGGGAGCATATGTAAGAAGATGTTGTGCGGTAGCTGGAATTAGCCCAAGGCTGAGCTTTTTTGACAGCAGGCAGGTCATATCCCTGATCATTTTGGTGGCCCTGCATAGCACCCTGTAAACTGCCTCAATTGCCTTTTTGTACTGAGGGCCCAGAACTGTGCACAGTTTTCCACATGGGGCCTGACCAGGGCCTTGTAATGTTGTAGGATTACTTATACTGCCCTGCTGGTCGCCAACACTTTATGCACCACAACATTTTACCGGCCCTTTTGACAGCAGCCACATACTGCAAGTTATTCTTTAGCCCTTTTGTCTATTAAGACCTCCAGGTGCTTTTCCTCTTCCACTAGACCAGTTTAGTGTCACATAGATCAGTCACCAGTATAAAACAGGTGAATATTCTAATCACATTGTCTTCATAGCATACCCAGTAAAATAAATACATATATCATTTACATACACCTCCAAATATAGCAGTTACCATTACTGCTAAGAACAGATGTATATTTAAGGGGCATAAATATTTATTTATTTTTATTTAGTTTTTGTTGATCGGGTAAGTGCACTAGATAGATTCTGCCTATTTTCGGGCACGACCCGGGGGAGGGGAGATACAGATGAATGCCAACAGACTCTGAACCAGATTAAGCTGTTGGCAGTATTTTTAGTGAATGGGGGGAAATTTGGCCAGGGCACCGGTGAAAATTCCCCTACTCTTTTCGAGAAGTGCCATGGGATCTTTAACATCCACCTGAACTACCTCCAGAACAGGCAGATGGGACCTCGGTTTTAAACGTCTTATCCAAAAGACGGCACCGCAGGAGTATAGCACCCCCCTCATGCTGCACTACAGTGTCAGTATTGGGATATTAACCCAAGTGCCTGGTGTGGGGATAGAACCCACAGCCTTCTGATCTCCCGGGCCTCAGAAGCGAATGTGCTACCTGCTGAGCCACTGACACTGCTATAAACAGATAAAGGTAATGTAGCCAGTACATTTTTAGTTTTACTTCCATTTCAGATCAACTTTTTGCACTACAAGAAAAAGAAATTCTTATTAATGTTGGTGTGCACTGGACTGGAGCATGAACTGGACTTTAGTATTGGCGTGACTGCACTAATAGTACATGCTTCTCAGGTATCAACAACAAAAAAAGATGGTAATTGGTTTGCTTAGAACTGAATTAAGAATCTGAGATAATTTTGGAAGTGTGAATTGTTTCTACATTTTTAGAGATCTTCAAACTTAAAAACAGAGCAAGAATTATTTGTCTCTGTGTAGGCATGACAATATCTCATCCATTTAGACTGACGGTCTAATATAAACCTAAAAGTGCAGTTACTGAAGTTTCTAAATGCTACTTGAAAATGGGGGATAAAGCCAAGAAGTACTGGAAGCCTATCTCTTCTCCAAGGAGGTAAGGGAAATGGGTAACAGCATAGAGGACAGCTTTTAAAATGTATGAAGAGCAGCAGAGAGAAGTGAAGCTCACCAGGACAGACTGAGGGCATCAGTTAGGAGGGCCAAAGCCGAGGCAGAACTCAAAACTGTGCAGGAAATCAAGGAACATGATAAAGTCTTCTTCAGATGTACTGGGGTTGGGGGGGAAGAAAGACAAAGAAGGGCATAGAAAGGCTAAAGATGGAAGCAAACGCTAAAGAAGGGAGAGGTGTGGGTGTTCAAGGATTCAGGGATGGCAAACTTACTTAATCCATGCTTTGCCTTGGTGTGCATGGCGGAGGAAGGCGGCCCACTGCTGGAGTGTTCCACAAAGCCAAAGGATAGCAGTAGGCAGGTGTTAGACATTGGACTTATTACAGGGGATAGGATACTTCAAGAACTAAGGAGACTGAAACTAAAGAAGGGGTCTGGGCTAGATGAGCTTCACACCCGGGTACTGAGGGAGGTGACAGCACCATTGGAGGACTGCTGGCAGACCTGTCTAACTGCTCTCTGGCATCAGGAATGGTCCAGAGGGACTGGAGCATGGCAGACGTAGTCCTGCTTAATATAGGTGGGGAACCAGGCAGGTGACTACAGGCTGGTATGTCAAACCTCCATAGTGGGAAGATACTTGAGACTATTATCAAGGAGAGGATAGTACAGTAGATTTTCCTTAGAAGAATTAACTACAAGACATGAGGCAGAATGCTTTTTTAAAGGGGAAGTCATGCTAGACAACGTCACTGACTTTTTCAACTTGGTGACACGTGCAGCTGACAAGGGTCAGGATATAAAAGTCTGATACCTGGACATCAGCAAGGCCTTCAATTCAGTGCCACACAGGAGGCTAGTGAAAATGCAGAGGGACCTGGGTATGAGTGATAATTTATCAAACTGGATAAATAATTGATTGGGAGGGAAGAAGGACACAGAAGGTGATGACAAATGGGACTCATCAGGACGGGGTCAATGGGAAAAAAGGCAAAGACAGTAAAGACAGGGATGGGACTAAAAGGGGTAAGGCTATCAAAATATGGTGGGCAATGAATAGCAATGCACATAGTCTTGGTAACAAGCTCCCTGAACTAGTGGCCTTGATGGAAGAGGGACACCTGGATACTGTTTTTTTTGCAGTTTATTTATTTAACTTTTTTTTCCTTTAAGGCATACAGAGGTATACAGATAGAAGAAATGGATTACTTTATACGGTGGTATCTACTGACAACATAGGGGACACCTGGACATTGTGGCAGTCACAGAAACATGGTACACGAGAACCATGACTGGGATGTCAACATACCAGGGTACACAATCTACAGGAGGGACAGGAAGGGTAAAAGAGGAGTAGGAGTAGCTCTGTATGTAAGGGAAGGGATCAAAGCAATGGAATTAAAGGTTAAACAGGGAGGAGTGGAGGTACTGTGGGTCACCCTGTAGACAGGAAATGGCACCTCAATCTGTATGGGGGTTGTATACAGATCCCTGTCTCAGGGAGGAAATGGACAAGGAAATGATAGAAGGCATCCTTAGAATGGCAGAAAAAGGGGAGATATTGTTGATGGGGGACCTGAATATGCCAGATGTTAACTGGAGCAACTTTGCTGCAGCCACATCCAAGAGCAGGGTAATTATTGATGCCCTACAGGGGGCATGCCTCAGACAGATAGTGTTGGAACCCACTTGAGAGGGAGCAATCTTAGACCTGGTACTCTCAAATGGGGATGGAGAGAGGATCGCGGATTTAGAAGTGGGTAGCCATCTGGGAACAAGCGACCACCAAACAGTATGGTTCATGATAAACACAGCTGTAGAGTCAAGTCACACAAAGGTGAAGGTATTGGACTTTAGGAGGGCTGACTTTGGCAAAATGGGGGAGTGCCTCAGAAAAGCACTAGTAAATAGGCAAGAAGGTGGGGTGGAGGAACAATGGGTTAAAATCAAAGCTGCAATCACTGAGGCAACAAGCCTTTGTGTGAAGCAAATAAAACAAAATGAAGGAAAAAAAACACTATGGTTCTCAAAAGAAGTGGCGGGAAAGGTTAGGGAAAAAAAGATAGCATTCTGGAAGTATAAGAAAACACAGAAGGAGCAGGACAGAGGACTGTACCTGTTAAAGCAGAAGTAAGTGGGAAGGCAGTCAGAATAGCAAAGGCCCAAACTGAGGAAAAGATTGCCAACTCAGTTAAGAAGGGGACTAAAACCTTTTTATAGGTACATTAGGGAGCGAAGAAAGACCAGGGGAGGGATAGTGAGGCTTAATAAAGGGGAGGGGTGGGGGAGCTGAGGGTGACATTGACAAAGCAGAGATACTGAATGAATACTCTGTCAGTATTCACAAAAGAAGAGGAGGGGAGGTACCTAAACCAAATAACAGAAGCACACTGGATGTTGGGGGGGGGGGGGTTGATACCAGTCCATTCACAGAAGAAGGGTTCTGATAGAACTTCTAAAACTGAAGGTGGAAAAAGCAATGGGGCCTAAGAACTAAGGGGTGAAATAGTGGCACCACCACCTACCATTTTTAACAAATCATGGGAGAATGGTGTGGACATGAGGATTGGAGGAGGGTGGATGTGATTCCCTTTCACAAAAGTGGGAGCAAGGCAGAGGCAGGCAACTACAGACCTGTCAGTTTGACTTGAGTGGTATAGAAAATGATGGAATCACTTCTGAAAGTACCTAGAGGCCAGTGGGGCACAGGACCCAAGCCAGCATGGATTCACAGTGAGAAAGTCATGTCAGACAAATCTAATCGATTTATTTGACTGGGTGACCAAAGTAGTAGACCAGGAAGGGGCTGTGGATGTGGCCTACCTAGACTTTAGCAAGGCATCTGACACAGTCCCACACAAAAGATTAATAAACAAGTTAGCCAGCCTGGGATTCGGTCCCAGGGTGGTAACCTGGGTAAAAAAAAATTGGTTGGACAACAGGACACAGAGGGTAATAGTAAATGGATACCATTCTGAAAAAAGGGGGGTTACTAGTGAGGTACTGCAGGGTTCAGTACTGGGACTGGTCCTCTTTAATGTCTTAATATGTGACACTGTGGATGGACTGGAAGGAAAAGTATGCCTCTTTGCAGATGACACAAAGATCTGCAACAGGGTCGATACTCGGTGGGGGGTGGATAGGATGAGAAGGGACTTGGCAAGACTGGAGGAATGGTCAAAAGCATGGCAGCTTAGATTCAATGCAAAGAAGTGCAAAGTAATGCACCTGAGAAACAAAAATAAGTGAAGAGTATACAGGTGGGTGGGGGGTATTAACGACAACAAAAATGGAAAGGGACCTGAGGGTAGTCATATCAGATGACCTAAAGGTAGGCAAGCAATGTCAGAAGGCAGTAAGGAGGGCTGGGGGAATACTGGGATACATAGGGAGAAGCAGCATCACCAGTAGAAAACAGGAAAGTTGTTATTTCTCTGTACAGACAGTTGGTGAGACCCCATCTGGAGTATTGCGTGCAGTTCTGGAGACACCATCTCTGCAAGGACATAGACAGGATGGAGGCAGTCCAGAGGAAGGCAACTAAAATGGTGCAGGGTCTGCACCAGAAGCTATACAAAGAGAGACTAAAAGAGCTTAATATGTATACTCTCGAGGAAAGGAGGGAGAGGGGGAGCATGATAGAAACTTTCAAGTACCTCAAGGGAATCAACAAAGTCTGAGAGGGTAGCATCTTTCTGAAAAACAGATTTGCAAGAACAAGGGGGCACAATCTGAAGATGGGGGATGACTCAGGGGCAACGAGAAGAAGTCTTTTTTCATGGAGAGGGTGGTGGATGCATGGAACAACCTTCCTGAGGAGGTTGTGGGGTCAAAAACAGTGGGGGAATTTAAAAATGCATGGGACAGACATAAGGCAATTATAGTTGGGGGGGTAGGAGGAAGTAGGGTATTGATAAAACTAGGATCTGCAGGCTTATCCAGTAAGTAGGGAAATGGGCAGATTGGTTGGGCCAAGTGGTCCTTATCGGCAATCAAAGTCTATGTTCTATATTTCATTCAGCTGTCAAGAGGGGGATTTGTGGTGTGCTTCAGGGCTTGGTTCTGGAACCAGTATTGTTCAAGTGTTCCTCTGTGATATTGGAATGGTCAGGGAAACATTAGACTGTTCGCAGATGACACAAATATATGTGGTCAGTTAGACACGGAAGGGGAAGTACAGGAAATGATGAGAGACCTAGAGAGGTTGGAAACATGGCACAGGGTTTGGCAGTTCAAATTCAATGGAAAAAAACAAAATATATATATATATATATGCATAATGGTAAAAGAACCCTAAAGTGGTTATTGGATTAGAGATGTCAGAGTAAACCAAACAATGGAGGAGAGAGGCCTTGGGGTAATCATTAGTGATAATCTCAAGTTGTCAGCCTAGTGCAATAGGGCGTATGCCAAGGCCAGTGGGGTTCTGGGTTGCATAAGCAGGGCCCACCAGCAGGAGATGACTCTAATGGTATATATATCCCTAGTGAGGCTACACTTTAAGTACTGTGTGCAGTTTTGGAGCCTAAATCTCAACAAGTGTTGTGATTGCCTAGAAAAAGCACAAAGGAGGGCCATTAAAATGGTGCAGAGTATACAGGGAAGACCATATAAGGAACAGTTGAACAAACTAAACATGTATTTGCTTGGGGCCAAACAGAAGAGAGGGAGATAGGATTGAAAGTTTTAAGTGTCTTAAGGGAATCAACAGAGAGGACAGTCAAACAGTGTTGAAATTCAGTGAGAAGAGCTACATCAGGGGACATGGGTAGGTACACATTGACGGGAGGCAAATTCAAGGACGTGAGGAAGTATTTACGAACATATGAAATTGCCAGCAGAAAAAGGCCCACAGGTCTATCAAGTCTGTCCGATTGTGCACCTCTTAGTTTCATATTAATACAGCTGCCCTAGCCCCACCCTAACCCCTCCCTTCCTAGTCTTTCCCGCCTTTGTGTTCCTGTCTGTACTAATCCTGCTTTTGACTCTATCCCAACCCCACTTAAAGCTATCCATTATCCTCAGTTTTATTAACTCCTCTGGCAGTGCATTCCATCTCACCACCACTGGAGCAGTCTACATTGACTTAACCAAGGCATTTGATACAGTTCACCATGGCCTACTTATCAAACAACTTCTATCCCTAGGGCTCTCACAGGGTCCTGGTAACTGGGTAAAAAATTACCTTGCTCAGCGCTCTCAATCTGTAAAAGTAGCTGGAGTTCTCTCAGACTCAAAACCGGTTCGCCAGGAGTTCCCCAGGGATCCATCCTGGCCCCTCCTTTCAGCCTTTTCCTAAACTCCTCCCCAAATCCTGCCCTGAACAATTAATCCTCTATGCCGATGATGCCGTGATTCTTGCCACTCATAAAGATCCGAACCTCTTATGCCTCAACCTTCAGCATGCTTTTCCAAAGTTCAGATGTGGTTCCTTGAACATAAGCTGGTTCTAAACCACAAAAACTAAATCCATGCTCTTCTCTAACCCAAAACAAGAAACGCAAGTCCCATCACCATTAATACATACCTGGGAAATACCCTTGAACAAGTGCCAATTTTCAAATATCTTGGAATCAACTTTGATCAAGGCCTAACCTTGCAACTCACATTGATAGTACAGCAAAACTATTAATCAGCTTAATTGGGATTCTGTATTGGAACCGACAGCTTCTACCCATTCTGCACTGAGGATTGCCATCTAATCTTCTATCATCTCAATCGCTGATCATGGCTTAGTTATATAATGGATCTGCCACTACTACAGCACTTGGTCGCATTACAACATCCCTAAGTAAGGCCTGTAGGCTACTACTGGTGCACATCGACGCATTTGACACATGTGAACTCTATGCT
The DNA here is from genome assembly GCA_016271365.2 of Neoceratodus forsteri. Lineage (NCBI taxonomy): Eukaryota > Metazoa > Chordata > Ceratodontiformes > Ceratodontidae > Neoceratodus > Neoceratodus forsteri. The sequence continues at coordinate 244,083,335 of CM028134.1, forward strand.
GACTCAGGTTGGTTGCAACTTCTCAAACCGGATAAAGTACCTTACCTGCCTGATGGCAAAAATCCACTCTGGGCCTCACTCCACCCTGTATCCAAGACCTGTTATGCCCGAGCACTCAGCACCTGTTTTACCAGAAGATCAGAACACCAGTCTCCAAGTCCCCATGCCGGACTTCCCAGGGACAAAGATCATTTGCCTATCTGCCCCAGCTGGCTAAATGCCCTCAGCACTCATATTACTGCTTCCACCTCTCTAGGTATTTTCAAATCAAGGCTTTTCCTCACCTTGCCACCCAGCTCCTGTGACTGCCCTGATTAAACCTCCTACTTTCTCACTACCCACCCTGTTCCGTTATTTGACAAAGACATGTTTGATAACCTTTCTCCTGCTATTGTCTGCTCCCCACACCTTTCACTTAACCTCTGTTCTGGACTTTTTCCTATTTGTTTCTCCTAATCTGGCATGACCTCTTTCTTGTAATAATGATGTGATTATTGATATCTCATGTCCTTTTGCACAAGTGATTTGATATGTATTTGTATATGTTTTCTTGCTCTTGACACAACACAAATTGTTGTGTTATTTATGTAACCTTTTGTACTGTACCTAATTGACGTGGAACCTTTGTAAAAGAGCCTCTGGCTCAAAGGTAGTAATTCCTAGAACAATAAACTAAACTAAACTAAACTCTCTCTGTAAAGTAGTGCCTCCTCATCTCCCTCCTGAATCTTCCTCTTCCAGCGTCAGACTGTGCCCCCTAGTGACCATTCCCCACAACAATTCTCCTCTCTGACTTTGTTTATGCCTTTCAAGTACTTAAAGGTCTGTCATGTTCACTCTTTCTTTTCTCTCTTCCAGCGAATGCATGTTGATCTCCCTCAATCTTTCCTCATACGCAACTCCCCAGTCCCATGATCATTTTCGTAGCCCTGTGCTGCACACTCTCCAGTAATCTCATATCCTTTTTGAGGTATGGGCACCAGTATTGCACAGAGTACTCCAAGTGCGGCCTCACCAGTGATCTATGCAAGGGCAAGATGACCTCCTCTTTTCTAGAGGTGATCCCTCTGGCAATGCACCCCAGCATCCTATTTGCCCTTACTGCCACTCTCCTACACTGTGCTGATACCTTCATGTCCCCTGTGACTACTACCCCGAAGTCCCTTTCCTCCTCTGAAGCTGTCACCTGCACTCCCCCCAGCCAGCAGCTGGTCCTGGGATTTCTTGCTCTGAAGTGCATTGCCTTGCACTTCTTAGCATTAAACCCCAGCTGTCACTCCCTAGACCAGTGTTGGAGTTTGGTTAGATCCTCCCTGAGTGACTGTCTCCCTTCCTCCTTGTCCACTTTTGCACAAATCTTAGTGTCATCTGCGAACAGGCTGATCTTACTCTTGACCCCCCTGTAATGTTTCCAATGAAGACACTGAACAAAGCAGGGCCCAGCACTGAACCCTATGGCACCCCACTTGTTACTGGCCTTGACTTGGATGTCTTCCCCCTTACAACTACCCTCTGTTGTCTGCCCTGCAACCAGCTCTCAACCCATCCCACCAGTTTCTCCCCCACCCCCATGTCCCTCGGCTTTCTCATTAACCTCCCTTGGGGCACAGAGTCAAAAGCCTTGCTGAAGTCCAGGTACAGGACATCGACAGCATGGCCTTCATCAACCACCCTAGTGACCCAGTCGAAGAAGTCGATCAGGTTAGTCTGGTGCGATCTTCCAGAGACAAACCCATGCTGTCTCTCATCCTGCAGTCCATTACTATCGAGAAAGGTTATCAACCTCTCCTTTAGAATGATCTCCATCAACTTCCCCACTATGGAAGTCAAGCTTACCAGTCTGTAGTTGCCTGGTTGGTTCTTGGGTCCACTCTTGTGAAGGGGTACCATGTGAGCCATCCTCCAGTCCCTGGGTACATTCCCCGTCTTCAAGGAGTTGTTGAAGAGGTCCGTCAGAGGGCCTGCCAACACATTCACCAGTTCCTTCAGGACCCTTGGGAGTACACCATCTGGTCCTGATGCCTTATCCACCCGCAAGGCTTTAAGGTCCTTCAGAACTCAATTGTCTTGGATGACCCCATCTGTTATCTCTGCCCCCCCTTCACCCTTGCTCCCTTTCCCCTGCGGCACTGGGCCATCCCTTTCTTTTGTGAACACCGAACAGAAGTACTCATTGAGTGCCTCTGCCTGTACTTCCCCTTTTTCCACCCATCCCCCATCCCTCTTGATTCTAACAATGTCATCTCTACAACTCCTCTTCTCGCTTATGTATTTAAAGAACCCCTTTTCTCCCTCCTTGATCTCCTGAGCCAACTTCAGATCCTTTGCTGCCTTGGCTGCCCTGATTGACCTGGTCACCTCCCTAAATGCCTTTGTGAACACCTCTCTATCCTCTTCATGTCACGATTTTTGGAACTTAATGAAGGCCAGTCTTTCTTCCCTCACCTTCCACTCCACTTCTTTGCTGAGCCAGCTAGGTTTTTGGACCTGGACTGCTCACTCTGAGATTTGGCACACGTGTTCGTGGCCTCATTCAGCCCCTTCCTAATGACTGCCCACTTCTGTACAGCAATCCATCACTGGGTTAATTTTAGCTAAATACCCCTTTACCTGGACTTCAGCAAGGCTTTTGACTCTGGTGCACTAAAGCTATGTTGTTTTTAATGTACTTCTCCAGCCCCTGTCCCGATGCCACTGTACCCTCGATGGCCTCCTTGGGTGTCAGCGTGGCTCAGTTTGTAGCACATCCGCCTCTTGACCAGAAGGTCGTGGGTTCTCGTCCCACACCGGGATTGGACTTGCACCTAAAAAAATCGCTGGCATCCGAGTGCAGTATTGGGGGGTGCTGTACTGCTGAGGTGTGCTGTCCTTCAAATGAGACGTTAAACCGAGGTCCCTTCTGCCCATCCTGGTGTTGTCTTCGTGGGTGTCCAGGTGGAAGTAAAAGAACCCAGGGCACTCTTCGCAAAGAGTAGGGAAAATTCCCGGTGTCCTGGCCAATATTCCCCTTCCCATAAACCGGTTCATGCAATTATCCAGGCTGTGTGTGGGTGATGATGTGTAATATGGCCACCACCACACATTTAGTCACTTCACTACCAGTCTAGCATTGCTTGTAAAGCGCTTTGGATGTATGAAAAGCGCTATATAAATGCTGATTCTTCTTCTTCTTCTTCTTTAGGATGCTTCCCATTCTGGTAAAATCTGCCTTCCTGAAGCCAACACTTTTGTCCTGGTCCTAGATGACTCCTTCCCTGTATTGAGGAAGAACCACACTGAGCGGTGGTTACTTCCTGTTAGAGGGTCCTGTAATACCACATCCTGGACTTGATCCCCATTTGTTAGCATCAAATCAGTATGTTCCCCTTTCTAGTAGGTTCCATCACGCCTTGCACTAGGTAGCTGTCTTGGATAGCCTCCAGCAGCACCTGTTCCCTGGCGTGTGCTGTAGTTACTGTCTGCCAGTCAACCTCAGGTAGGTTGAAGTCTCCCACTATAACTGTATTTCCCTTGCTACTGACCTTCCTGATTTGCTCCCCAGCTTCCTATCCACCTCCTCGCTCTGTGAGGGTGGCCTGTACTCTACCCCCATCCTGAGGTTCTTGCTGAGAGGCTTTGAACATCCATACTGGCTTCTGTCTTCTCTCATCCCTCCTTCCTGGTACACAGTATCCCCTCCTGACATAAAGAGCCACTCCTCCAGCCCTCCCCCAGTCCCTGCGGAACACCTTGTAACCCGGGATCGTAAGATCCCAGTCATGATATTGGGTGGCCCAAGTCTCTAAGATGGCGGCACTATCAACCTCTCCCTCTACCATCATTGCCTGGAACTCTGCCACCTTGTTTGCTAAGCTCCTTGCATTCAAGGATACTACAGTCCACCTTGTGCCCCATCCCTACTATTCCAGTCTCTCACCCTTTCACTTTTGTCTTGGTAACTTCCCCTCATTCTCCTCCTCCCTCTCTGGGGGGGAGAGGCCTTTCGATCTCCCCTGGAAGGTGCCTCCTCCTGCTATCCAACTCAGCCCCCCCTCAGTTTAAAGCTATGTTGTTTTTAATGTACTTCTCCAGCCCCTGTCCCGATGCCATTGTACCCTCAATGCTGAGATGCAGCCTATTCTTGGCATAAAGCCCCTTATTGTTCCATGTCTCACCCCACTCCTCTACAACCCCATACCTCCACACCACCCCTTCAGCCACCCACTAAACTCCTGTATTCTTAGCTTCCTCACCGTGCATGCCCTAGGTACTGGGAGTACCTTGGAGAACATCACTGAGCTTCCCACCCAACTGCAGATACCCCCCACTTCTCTGAACGTCTCCTGTGCTTCTTCCACTGTACTGACCTCTAGGTCATTTGTCCTTAGTTGCACAATGATATGAGGCTCCCCTCCCACCTTCTTCACACATTTCTGAATGCATTGCCCTACATAGACACATAGACAGTGTCGGCAGATAAGGGCCTATGGCCAACCCAGTCTGCCCATTTGAGCTTGAAAGTTCAGTTTATGTTTTCCTAGAAGTCTGTTGCCCCTTGCCCCTGACCTCCAGAATTCCTTTATGTCTATCCCATGCATTCTTACATCCTGTGATTGTTTCAGCCCCCACCACTTCCTCTGGCAGGGTGTTCCACTTGTCCACCACCCATTCTGTGAAGAAATTCTTCCTCATGTTTCTTCTGAATTGTCCTCCTTCCAACTTCATCCCATGCCCTCTAGTCCTGGAACATCTTTTTCGCTTAAAAATAGTGTATTCCTGCACCCTGTTCCTCCCTGTAAGATACTTGTATGTCTCTATCAATCCTCTCTCCTCCTCTCCTCCAGGAGTACATGTTCAGTTCCTTCAACCTGTCTTCATAGGACTTGTGATGCAATCCATGCACCATCTTTGTTGCCCTCCTCTGAACCTTCTCACCCTGTCTATGTCCTTACGTAGGTATGGTCTCCAGAACTGTACACTGTATCCGGTGGGGCCTCACTAGTGTCTTGTATAGCGGAATTATCACCTCCTTTCCTGCTGGTGATGCCTCTGCCCAGACATCCCAGCATCCTATTTGCTTTACCAGCTGCCTTGTCACACTGTTTCCCACCTTGAGGTCATCAGAGATGATAACCCCAAGATCCCTTTCCTGCTTGGTGCATGCTATATCCTCACCCCCCAACTGATATATTGTGCCAGGGTTTTTGTGCCCCATATGCATTATCTTGCACTTCCTTGCATTGAATTTCAACTGCCAAACCCCTGACCATTCTTCAAGTTTCTGCAGGTCCCTTCTCATTCTGTCTACACCCTCTGGTGTGTCTACTCTGTTACAGAGCTTTGTGTCATCAGCGAACAGTGAAATTCTGCCTTCTAGGTCCTGCGCAATGTCACTGATGAAGATGTTGAATAGGACCTGTCCCAGCACTGATCCCTGTGGTACCCCACTGGTCACTCTTCCTCTGTGGAGTGACAGCCATTTACCACCACCCTCTGTGTCCTGCCACCCAGCCAGTTACCTACCCACCACACACTGTCCTGCCCACACCGATTCCCCAGTCTGTGTAATAGTCTTCTATGTGGCACAGTGCCAAAGGCCTTGCTGAAGTCCAGATGAGCCATGTCCACTGCCCTCCCTGATCCACCTCCTAGTCACCCAGTCAAAAATTTCAACGACGTTGGTCTGACATGACCTCCCTGCAGAAACCATGTGCCTTGGGTCCTGTAGTCCATTGACAACCGGATGATCCACCAATCTCTCCTTCAGTAGTGCCCATGATCTTCCCCACTACCGAGGTGAGGCTGACTGGTCTGTAGTTCCCTGCTTCCTCTTTGTTCCCACTTTGTATAAGGGGACTACATCTGCTGTCCTCCAGTCTTTGGGTACCTCCCTGTTTCTAGTGATCAGCTAACAGGATAGCCAAAGGTTCAGCCACCACCTCTCTAGTTCTTTAAGGACCCTGCACCCCGCCTGGCCCCATTGCTTTATCAACTCTTATTACTTCCAGTTCCTTCAGGACCTTCCTCGTGTAAAGGGACTTGTGTCCATTTCTGCACCATTCTCACCCCTTGTACTCCTTCAGACCCATTACCCTCTCTTCCTCAGTAAAGACTGAGCAGAAATACCTGTTCAATATGTCAGCTTTACTGTTGTCATCCTCCGTGGCCCCATCCTCCCCTTCAGTCTCACTATCCCCCTTTGTCTTTATTTTTCACTTATGTACCTGTAAAGGTTTTGTCCCTCTACCCACTGATTTTGCAATGTGTTCTTCTGTCTGAGCTTTGGCTTCCCTTACTGACCTCCCTGCCTCCCTTTGCTTCTCCTGGTACTTCTTCCTATCCCTTCTGCCTGTGTCTTTTGTATTGCCTGAATGCAATCTTTTGGCTTTCACTTTCTTTTGCTACCTCTTTGGAAAACCATATTGGTCTCCTCTTCCTTTCCTCTTGCTAACCTGCTTAATGCATAATTCTGTTGTTCTTGTAATCCCCATTTAAATACTGCCCACTGTTCCTCAACCCTGATTCCTGTCCCATTCCCTTAATGCCTCTTTCAAGTATCTCCCCATTTTCCCAAAGTCTGCCCCCCTAAAATCCAGGATATGTGTTTTTGTGTGGTTTGGTTCTGCTCTTTCTGTGATTTCAAACCACAATGACTGGTGGTCACTGTTCCCCAGGTGCTCCCCCACTGTTACCCCCATCACACTGTCCCTGTTTGTGAGCATAAGGTCCAGTATTGCCTTCTGCCGAGTTGGTTCCATGACCAGTTGCTTGAGGAAGGCACCCTGAAGGGAGTCCAGGATAAATCTGCTCCTAGTTGATGCTGCTGCTGGGATGCTCCAGTTCACGCCTGGAATATTGAGGTCTCCAACCAGTACTACCTCACCCTTGTCTGCTATCCTTTGATGGCTAGCATCAGCTCCCTATCTGTTTCTTCCTGGGCTGGTGGTCTATGGCCACACCTGTGGATGGCTGTCCCCATTTTCCTTTCCAGCTTAACCCACTCATCTCTCCCCCATTTTGTTCCTCCGGATCTCCGTGGCCCTTATGTCATTTTTTCACATACAGTGCCACCTCCTCCTTCCTGCCTGCTCTGTCTCTTCTGAATATGTTGTAGCCAGGTATGGCCATCTCCCAGTCATGGTTATCATTACACCAGGTTTCAGTGATGGCCACAATGTCCAGGTCTGACTGCACCATGACAGCCTCAGATCTTCCATCTTGTTGCTAAGGCTCCTGGCATTTGCACACATGACTTCCATTATTTGACCTCCCTAGACTGTTTCGGCTGTTCTACTCCATCCCTTCCTTGGTTGTCCTTTATCCCTGGTTCTCCTTGCTGTCTGCCCTTCTGCTGAATTTTGCCCCTTCTGCCTATCCACCTCTTGGGCACTAATCTCCATCTGCACACTGCTTTGTAGAGATAGCACTCCTCTGGTTCACTGGTTCCACTGCTAGCTGTGGGTGGCAAGTAGGTACCCTCCTTGCTGGCCTGCCACCTTTGCTAGTTTAAATACTTGTCAATGTAGCATTTAAACTTATCATTGAGTGCTTGGATTCCCTCCAGGATGGATGCAGGTCATCAGGCTTGAACAAACCTCCATCCCTCCAGGTGGGTCCCCAGGCACCAATGAATCCAAACCCTTTTCACAGCAGCACCAGTTCTTCAACCATGAGTTAAAGTTCCTGTGCATGCACTCCTATAGCTCTCCTTGCCTCTCGGATGAAGTACTTCTGAGAAAGTGACAAAAGTAGCTACTTGCTTGAGACCCTTCCCCAATTTCCTAAACTCTTCCTGAACTTCCTTTGGCTCCCCATTTGCCAGGTCATTAGTACCTAGGTGTATAATGACATCCAGCTCATCCTTCCGTCTTGCCTTCCCAGTGATCCCCAGGATCTTCCTTCCATCCCTCCATGCCGTGGCACCTGGTAGGCACCTCACCTCCCTGTCCTCCCCTCCTGTGTTCCTAGCTGATTCTCTCTATGATGGCGTCCCCACCAGGATTCGCTCCTCCTCCTCTGGGTCCACTGCTTTCTCCGCTGAGGTCACCTCCTTGGCTAACCTCCACATCCTTTCCTTCCACTCTCTGGGTACCTCTATTTGGTTGTCCTCGTTTGCCAGTGTGGCATATGAGTTCTTGAGTGGAATAGGATCTGGGATGTGCCTCTGCCTGACCGTTCTAACCCTCCCTGAGCCCACTGTCATCCAAGTTGCTCCTCGTTCTCGGCATCCTTTGAGGCAGTTGCATTGGACTGGTGGTCTCTGGATAGGGGTGATGGTACTCCTGACCCAGTTTACTTCCGCTCTGAGTCTGGCTACCTCATCCCGCAGTCCAGAGAGATGCATGCAGATAGGGCGCACCTCAGTGTCCAGAAGGTCTGCCTGAATATGGCTGCCCCACAGCCACTGCATTGCACCACTCCCCACATTATACTGCAATTATACTGCTATTCCCTACTGTCCTCGCTGTCATACCTGGCATACACTCCACCCAGGTTTGGCTCTTATTTGCTCCCTTACTTTCCCATCTCACCTCCCTGAGCACAGAATCCACTAATACAAGTACTCATCCCCCCCCATCCCTCGCACTTCCCCCATGGTTTGCCCTCCTACGAGCCCTTTTCCTCAGTGTCATCTCCTTCCATACACTGCCCCTTTCCCCTCCCTTCTCCTTCAACTGCACCTCCACCTGCTCTCCTCCTCCTCCATGCTGTCTGTGCTCACTCCCTTCCATAACCCCTCTCCCTCCACTACGTGTACCTCCTCCCACTGCCCCCTGCATTGTGACTCCCCTTCCTCCTCCTTTATTTAGTGTTCATGCCAACTCGACCTCCTTCCCCACCACTCCACACTTCTACCCCAAAATCTTCCCTCTCACCTTGTACCCTGTACTTCCCCCTTCCCTCCTGGTCCTCTGACTCTTGTTCTATGGTGCCTTGCCCAACCTCCTGCTCTGTTTCATCAACCAGTACTGCGTACCTGTTTGTTGTCTCCAACCTCCTGCCCCAGCCCTCCCCTGTAATCCCTCCCTGCCTCTGCTTACCCCGAACATCTTTTCTATTTCCTTTCTGCCCATGTTCCCTACCACCTGCCAACACCCCCATCCGGAGCTCCCAGAACCCTGTGGACTTGGCCCCCATGGCCAAACACCCCTTCTGGCCCTCGCAGCCTGGTCTAGTTCTGGCGGAGCCCTTCCTGCCCTCTGCCCCATCTCCTCCTCAACCTCTCATTTCTGGCCCTCCCCAGTTCCCATCTCAAGCTCTATCTCCAGCTTAAGCAGTCTGGAACAGCCTGCACACTGAACACCCCCCACCTTCCACCAGGTTCCCAGAAACATTGCTGCCCCACACCCATTGCAGCTCACAACCCTCCCAGTGCCCCCCAGTCATCACTACACCATCCATCTTCCCTCCCATTCATCCAGCTGCCTCCTTGCCCTGGCCTCCATATCTTACCTTGTATTCCCTAGGCTCTAAATATTCCACAGATCTTTACAATTGCATCCATATTACTTAAGAACTGTAAATCAGCATAGGAAGGGTTGTGGACAGATGAAATAGCTTGTCAAGAGAAGTGGTAGGCAAAAATGGTGCAATGTTTCAAGGTGGAGTGGGATAGGTATAAAGGGTTGGTAACTGTGGGAATGGGTGGTGGTGGTGAAGGTGACACAGCTACAAAAGGACTGTGCTATCAGAAGGAGGTCCAGACTAGAGCGTGCCAACAACAGAATGGTGCAGCAGTAGTAGGTACGTAGGATCACAACAGACTGGATGGACCCTTGGTCTTTTTCTGCCGGCAAAGTATTTCTATGTTGTTAAAGAATGTTTATTATTAATACTTTGTCTAGTGGCAAATACTGTGATCTCTTGACTGCATACATGCCTAAAGTACAGTAATTTGCTGAGCAAGACTGAATCTTAAAATGTTTAAATGAACCGATGCACAGCTGGATAATTAGCTATCATTAGATCAAGGAAATAGCTCATTACAGTTAATACAGATAAACAGAACACCATAAAGGCATTCTTTTGAGCAACACATTAAATTTGTAAGCCAAGATGCTCTTTGTTGCTCTGCAATACATTTAAAATTCCAAATTTATTTAAAACTTGAAATGAAGAATACTACTTAATTCTATAGATTGTGAAGTTTTTTCAAGATGCACTCTTGATCTCCTTCAGATCAGCTGTTTCCTATCATCCTTAATGTAATACCACCACACATTATATCTACAGTCATTCTTGGTTGCATTCATTATGCTACACAGCACATATGGAGGTTGCATTTGTAAGCATGCAGCAACTGAAAAACAGGTTTCAGTTTACTGTTTTATAAATTGCTTTGAGACAGGGCATATGCAAAGTATGGCACAACTAAAAATGTAAAAAGAAAGAGCACTTATGTAACCCCTAGATGGCGCTATCCCAGGGACTACTACCCCTGCCTGATTTGCCACTAACAGGTTGAGGGGCCTGGATCCAATGGCGGGTGCCTCCACCCAGAGGTCAGGGTTTGCAATAGTTAAACTTCTTGGTCACAGCCCTCTGGGTTCACCCAACCTCTCTTTCTTCCCACTAGTGGCCCACACAATATATCAGAATTACCTTGACAGTATACACTTACCCCAGGACTGGTTCCGCACTGGGACCTCCTGTGAAATGAGATACAGTGCAACAATCACAGTACAGTACTTTAACATAGACAATACCTCAGGCAGTATAACTTTGCTGAAACAAGCAGCTCTGATTTATTTGGGGATATAACAAGGACAGGGAAATCAGGTTAATTAGCTTATCACCTAATAATCTCTCTATGGCTCTGTGCACAGGCCTATCCCTATCAGTTACTGTCCCTGGGTACCCAAGCCCTAGTGGCTAGTCCAAACCGTGGCAGCTGGTAGGGGCCCTTTCACACAGAGAAAAGGAGAATTAAACAGTCAGCAGTACAGTAATTCCATTTGGATTTAATGTGGCAATTCAACAGGGAGCGACCCTGAATTAGTACTCACGACCTCCAAATAAGATAGGGTCCTTCAATGTCAGCAGGGCTCACTTGAGGTGCACAAACCTCTTCACACATCCATATAAAAGAAAGCACTATACCAGGCAGGCTGCATCTGTATCCCGATCGCAATTACTGCCCAATACCCGGGAGAACACACAGCAGATTCAGTTCCTGACAGACCGAGTGTAATTTTCAGCAATTCCTCCAGTCTTCTACAGGGCGAGCTCTGGTTTCTACTCTTCAGAGATCCTTTGATTCTTTCTACAGGACGGATTCAGTCCTAACAAGCTGCAGACCGAACTCTGGGCCTTACACACGTTTTTGACTAAAACTGCACACTGAAAAGCACAGGGCTCCTTCCTTCTTCACTGCCAAAGCTCAACTGAAACTCCAACCGACAAAACCGGCACTTCCTTTGAGTTCCTCCCAGTTCTTGACTGGATTGGCTGTCACTCACAATAGACTGCTGCTGTTGGTCCAAAAAGGCACTGAAGTCTAAACTACATCTCCCAGAGTCACTGCCCATACAATCCTCTTGTGGCTGGCTCAGGTTATGAGTCCAAGTTCTGATTCGTCCAAGGCACCATTTTAGAGCTAGCTTACCCCACACTGATTGGTCCAGTTCAGCAGTTCAAAACTAGAATGGGGAACTAGCAGACACAGTTCTGACTGCAAAGAAAGCAGGTTAGACAAACTGTAATTTCATTATTACTCTAAATAATTTCTGGCAAACAGTTACATCTTTCAGATAGGTTCCCTTTGCACTCCTAGTGACTGCAAAAATGAAGTGAATTGGCAGCAGCTTGAGTGGTACTCAATCAAAGAAACACACAGTCCCCCATACAAACTAATTATGTCTGCAAGCAGACAGCTCTTAAAGAGACAGTACCAGAGGTTCTAAAAACACTCACTGATAAATGGCTTAAATGCCAAACACCATTCAGGCTTGGAGCACTCAAGCAAGCTCCTGGAAGTCTTTTGGGAACCCCCATTTGCAGGGGGGTTACACTTAAGATACTGCTAAATTTAGAAATGCTGATTTTTGTTTTTTTTACTTCTAAATATTATTTTATTGTAAAGCATCCCATACTGTTCTTCCAATTTTCAGGAGACTTTTTCATATCCAAGCTCTAAAGAGAAGGACAGAAAAAAAGGCAATCCTAAAAGTACATGGTCCTATCCTTTGTCCCATCCAATGAAAACAAAGAACTGGAAGTACAGTGCAAGTTTTAAAGGAGTTGGCTTTTTATGATTCAGAGTGACACATTCCAAAGACTGTTGCTCCGAGAACCTGAGCTGTTAAACTGCCTGTCACAGAAGCTTCCTAATGTGTCAAAGCTGTAACCAATGTGGCAATTTACTCCCAAATTCAAGGACTCTGCAGCTCTTTCAAGATGGGTTACTTTTTAAAAGACTTCTTTCTCTTCTTGCAAATGTTAATTTTTTGTCAGTATGGGCCAACTAGGAAAAATGTTAACCCATTAATAAAGTCAGCAGTATCAACTAAGAGTAAGGGAAAAAACTTTAGGCTGAGAAAAAGTGTTCGATTCCAGTTGAGTGGCAAGTTAATTTACAAAATGAACTGTTTAGGAAGCATCTGAACTGTCTACTGTTTGCTTGCTTTAGTGCTAGGAATAAACTCCTTCAAACTTCACAAAACTAAATCTTTGATATATGGAAGCTGTCAATGACAGAAGTGAAACATGCTCAGAGGCACCTTCGTTCACGTTTGTGGTATAAAGCCATGCAAACTCAAAAGCACACTAAACTGTACTAAACTGAATCTATAGTGTATGGTGGAATGCTGTTATGCATGGAATTCAATGTCTGGAATATGCTTGTTCTGCTGCAGTAGTGACATCATTATGTTGTTCTGCTGCAGTTGTGATGTCACTGCTACAGCAGAACAATTTGGAATGCTGCCACATAGTTGCTTTCCTCTATCCAGTTAAGTTGGAAGTTGTTTTTTTTTTAACTTGAACCTGCAGAAACATCTGCAGCACACTGTGTCAGTTAAAATCCATTATTCCCATTAGCACCATATGGTGTCAGAACCATCCATTGCTTAACCTGACCCAAAATGACGGCATCAGATAGAATGAGTTAAAAAAAGAAAATGTTATGTGTTAATACGTCCTTCGGAGCCACTCGTTGCTGAAAACAAGTGGTTTCACGCGCCTTCAGCTGGAGTGAGAACAGCGAAGCGAAGCTGAGCTGAGCTGAAACCACTCATTTTCAGCAACGAGTGGCAACAGGGGATGTGTTAATATATTATTGATCGAGAGCAATCAATAATATGTATTTTTTAAAATAAACCTCGCAGAACATGCCCATTTCCAGGGCATCTGCACATGAGATGATCTTCACAGAAAAAGAGTGCCTCATGCGAAGAGGAAAGGAGAGCTCTGATTGGTCGGGAGCACTCCCTCGATCTATAACAACATTTCTATTCTCTGTTGTCTTCACTAGCTGGTTTTGAGTGATTTTCTATGCTGTGACTGCCCATATACTATAAAAAAGATTACATATGAGCAGTCATACACAGACCAGGATATTCTTGTATCTCAAGGTTCCCTTGGTAACGGAGCACCTCTCGAGCTGCGCACTTGACGTCATCTGTTACCAAGGAAACCTCTTGATACAAGAATATCCTTGTTGTGTATGTCTTCTCATACACAATCTTCTATGTTGCATTGAAGATGAATCCCAGCTAAACATTTTCAAATAGGTAGGTTTCTTGACAAAACCTATGCGATTCTCAACTTAGAAACATTACTGTACCTTACACCACTGTCTTCATCCACAGCACCTTGAGGGCTATGGACTTCATACCATTTCCTTCATGTGAACATCACACCCATGTTTTCATGTACTGTACTTGGGGGCTATGGACCTCACACCCTAGTTTTCATCTATTGTACATTGGGGTTATGGACCTCAAACTATGAGGTCACAGATGTTGAAGATCATGCCATTTTGTATAGTAGCTTGTTACCAATATCTGTTTTTTTAAAAGGTTACTATTACATTAGGGCATTTCAGTACTTCTGTACATTACTGTCGTTCCTTGTAACTAAATATGTCACTTGTATGGTTTGTGTCTATATATTGAGGTTGTTCTAAAAGATATTTTAAGTTAAATGTTAAAAACCCTTTGTAATAGGCTATTTAATGTCATACGAATATTTTTTGAAACAGCTTTAAAATAAATGGCTTATTGTAGAGCTAAAAAGCTTTGAGTATCTAAATGAGATGCATTAATAAATGAAATACATTGGAATGTAAGGGCAACCATCAAATGGCCTTAAATTAGTATCTATTTTTTAAGCTTGTAGAGTTTTATTAATTGAATGATTAATTTGTAAAAAGTTGAATTTAGCATGATTTTCTCATGCAAGATAATTAAAACAGCTATATTAAAGAGATGCGTGTTTTGCTAGATGACTGTTCCCTGATGAAGTCTCATTGTTAAAGGCAAAGCATCGGGTCATCTATTTTTTAAACCGCCTTAGTGCTTTTCTACCACAACAGTTGTTTGTTTTGCACCTTTTGGAGGATGCCACCTAGAAGCTGCACTAAGCAATAAATTACTGTACACAAAACTAAATCACTTTGGTGCTTGTGACTTTTTCAATACAAATGTTCCTGTGTGCCCAAGGTCTGTGGTGAAGGATGCTATGGACCTCAAACCCTTGTCTTCAGCTATAGTACCTTGGGTGCTATGGACCTTACACCCTTGTCTTCATGTACTGTAACTTGGTGGTTATAGACCTCACACCCTTGTATTCATCCACAGTACCTTGGCAGCTATGGACCTTACATCCTTGTCTTCATGTATTGCACCTTGAGGGTATGGACCTCACAACCTTGTATTCATCTACAGTACCTTGGCGGCTATGGACCTGGTACGGACCCTACACCCTTGTCTTCATGTATTGTTCCTTGAGGGTTCTGTAACTTATACCCTTGCATTCATCCACAGTACCTTGGGGGCTATGGACCTTACACCTTCCTCTTCATGAATTGTACCCTGAGGGTTATGGACCTCACACCCTTGTAGTCATCCACTGTACCTTGGGGGCTATGGACCTTACACCCTTGTCTTCATGTATTGTACCACGAGGGTTATGGAACTCCACCTTTGTATTCATCCACTGTACCATTTGGGCTATGGACTTTATACCCTTGTCTTCATGTATTGTACCTCGAGGGTTATGGAACTCCACCCTTGTATTCATCCACAGTACCTTGGAGGTTATGGACCTTACACCCTTGTCTTCATGTATTGTACCTTGAGGGTTATGGACCTCACACCCTTGTATTCATCCACTGTACCTTGGGGGCTATGGACGTTACACCCTTGTCTTCATGTATTGTAACTTAGGGGTTGTGCACCTCACACCACTGTCTTCATTCACAGTACTTTGGGGCTATGGACCTCATAATACTAGGGGCTATTGACTGGGGCTCAGCATATCAGAAGGCACGAGTAAAGGGATAGTTAACACTATGTATGTGTTTAGTGTCACTGTTTTTAAGTTCATAACCCACTTACTTTATTTTCACTCAGCCCTTTTCTGCCAATACAACAAATTCCTTAAGCTGCAGTATATTGTATTCAGTGATACCTTTTCCAGTTCATAAAATATGGTAAGACACGGGAACCAGGGGCATAATGTTAGACTAAGGGGACACAGGATCTAGGACAACATAAGGAACCATGTTTTTATTTAGAAAGTCTTAGAAACTTAGAAAAGTGATGGACAAATAAAAACTGAATAGTTCATCCAGTCTTTCCCAAGATTCCCGACTTGGAGATGCTCTAATTTCCATTCTCCCTTTCAGGCCCCTTTCCCTTCCATCCGCTTCATGTCTGATTCATTTATTTATTTAGTTTTTATTTACAAGGTAGGTGTACTAGACGACCAAATGCCTATTTTCTGGCAAGATCTGGGAGGTTACAATGAAGAAGGCAATACAGTAGTATCAGCATACACATACTATACATACACATCCAGTGGAAGAGGTCCAGAGGAGTGCAACCAAAATGGTGCTGGACCTACATCAGAAGCCCTACGAGGAAAGACTCATGGAGTTAAATATCTACACTCTTGAGGAAAACATTCAAATACCTCAAGGATATAAATAAGGTACAGGAGGGTGGTATTTTTCATAGAAAGAGATGCTCAAGGACAAGGGGACATGATAGAAGGCTGGAGGGGGAGTCTCAGAGGAGATGTGAGGAAGTATCTCTTCATAGAAAGGGTGGTGGACACCTGGAACAGACTACCAACAGAGGTGGTGGGTGCTAAAATGGTGTCAGGCTTCAAGCATGCGTGGGACAGACACAAGGGGATCTTAACTACCAGGGCTGGAGGGGGGTATAGGCCAGAGATCGTGTAGGGTCTGCGGCAGCATTACTTAGGGAATTTTAGGGCAGACTGCGTGGGCCAAGAGGTCCTTTTCTTCTGAAAACTTCTATGTTCCTATACAATAAACATGGACCCTGACAGTAATACAAAGTACAAAATTATCAAGAGCACAATACAATAAACAAGGTAAGGGGAAAGAAAAACAGGGTAATAAATAGTGAAAGGTATACATTACAATAAATGTAAAGGGAAAAAACCTCACCCATACAATAACCACTGTGAGATGCAGAAGAACCGGATAATCAGCATGGGTTGGTATCATGACAGTAAACATAACCGGCACATTACAAAGGGATTATATAACTTATTTTTATGCATCCCATTTCTTCTTGAACTCTGCTATGGCCTTTATCACCATAATGTTGTCAAGAAGGTTGTTCCACCTATCCAGCACCCTTTCACAGAAGTAACACGTCCTAATATCCTTTATGGAACTTCCCCATCTGAACAATACATCCACCAGGGAACATGTGCTCAACCTGGGGAGCTGTTCCAAAATGACATTAGTATTACTTCATGGAGAGGGTGGTGGATGGGCATCTTGAGAGGGTGGAATTGCTTGCTGGACCACATGGTAGTGGCAAGTAATGTAAAGGATTTTCTGGACACATATTAGATAATAATATAGAGGGATATGAGATCTGAGGATTATAGGATAGGGGTCATCAGGGTCTCATTGGTTAAAATAAATTATAAAATGGGTAAGAGAAACCAAGATCTGTGACAGATCAGATGTGATCTCATAACTGCGTTAGTCCAGTACAACACCATAGGTCCAAAATACTTAACTTTCTGAAACTTATTACTCAGTTTTTAAAATACATATCAGAGGAACCATTTTATACTCACACAAAGGCACTCCAGCATGAGCATACTTGTAGGTAATGTAACTTCTCAGGTGCATGAGGCACCTGGGGCTGCCTCGTGCCTCCCTTCCTGAGGCGTGCCAGTATCCCACAATACCGCACACCCTGTCTTGTCTAATTGCTTAAGTAGATGCATGGAAGCCACAGGTCTACTAGGTCTTGGATTCCCTGATGTTTGTACTCTCCTTGGAACCAGGAGAGTCACTCACAACTCTGAGAGGTGTACTGCTACATGCCACACCCACTGGCACTGCAAGCAAACTGTCTGCAGCACCTCTGCAGAGATCTGCAGCTTTCCTGGATCCAGAGGGGTCACTGTGAGAACAGTATGACAATACCTCCATCCCTATACCTAGGGAAGCATGTCTTGTTCTGGAATGAAAGGCAAGCAAGAAGCTGAGCTTGCTCCTGAATTCAGGGTACCTGTATGGTAGCTTGCTGTCCTACCACTGGGCCATCACAGCAGCCTGTATATTATATGACGATTTTAGAGTTCACTGCTTAGGTTTTCATGCAGCTCTGGGCCTTCGTAATAGAGACACCATCAGTATGGTTAAAGCTGCTCTCCTGTCACTTATATAGTCCATTATAATGGGAATACTACAGAAATAAATGCTAATGACAGATCCATGAAGGAAAACAAGTGTTTTTCTTATAGTGGACCTGCCATTTACCAAAATAACATCTTCCCAAATGTAGTATTGCTCATTTTATATTTATTTGTGTATGTATATGGATATCTATATATCCCATGGGGGAAGTACATCCTTCAATACTTTTTTTTTTGTTAACTCTATTTATGCTCTCCGCACCTGGGCATCCTTCCTGGGTTTACATCCTGACGTCAGCCTCTACTCCCTTGCCTGAACCCTGCTGCTGACCTGACGAACTCCCCCAACCACCCAGGCAGACCTAGCCCCCCCCGGATCACCCTCCAGGGTGGGCCCGTCCTCCTGTGATGGCCTTTCTGAAATTAGTGAGGTCCTACCTTGGGTGGTGGGTCAGCCGTGGAGTCCTCTGATCGCAGGGCAGAGAGTTGGGATGTGGGCTGAGTCCCTCATACCCCATCATCTCCGCGAGAGTGGCAGGGATTTTTTGCTTTTGGTATCCTGTCCCCTGCGGAGCCCGGCCAGCATGGCAACGTAGTGCCGCAGTTCTGCCACCCAGCTTATGCAGCGCCACTATGCTGGTGCCCCCTGGCCGTCGCCAGAGGTTGCTTCAGGAGCGGACACTCCCCCAAGCCCACCCTGGAAATAGGAGAGTAGTCCATCAGACGCTCAATCTCTACCCTCCCTTGCTGACCCAGGCTTGCTCCTGAACCTGGGTCACCGGCATGGCGCGAGGTATGGTGTCCAGCGCCTCAACCCTCAGTGACACCGGGCCTACCCTTCACTGCTGTAAGGTAATCTTTACCTTTCAGCTGCTTTTTATATATTCAAGACCCCCAATGCCCAATCTAGCATTTGTGTAGTAGTGCTGGTGATTCAGTTGTGGCACAATACTTTTTATTTTTGCCAGTTTTCCATACCACACTGTTCCTAAAGCACAGCACCATTTTTGCTAGCTTCTGTTGTGCTCTGCAATCTTGTGTCACAGTACATGGTGTATGTGCCTCACCAGGCTTCAGCAGCATGTGACAGTGAAACAGCATGGCAGCAAGAATAACACCTGCAAGAACCCTCTCCCCAACCAGTGTGACATACTGTGCCCACCCCCTCCCACTACAAAGACTCTTTACTGTCACATACTCCCATCCCTTGACCCTCTAGTACCCTATGCCCCTCCTTCCCCCAAAGTCCAGGTGAAGTTTTTTTTTAAATAGATGTAACCACCTTCCCCCACCCATGCCACGTCAGTAACACATACACACTACCACCCACCTCATCCATCATGCCCTGAAAACTGTTTTTCCTTTTTGTTGACTTTCTTCAAGTTCCCCTCTCTAATCATTAGACTCTCTCCAGTGGGACACCCGGTCCAACCTTTTCCCACCCTACCTGAAGCCCCATCCTTACATGTGGTTGGAGACTCCATTCCACTCGCTTCTGGTCTCCTGGCCCCCCTGGATCTAAGCACCCCCCGGAGTGGGACTGCCAATGCCTCTTGGTGACCTTTCTGAAATCTAACTGGTCAACCAGGTGGCGGAAGGAGCACCGGAAGCAGGATGCAGGACCCGGCGTTGGGAGTGGTGGTCGGCCACTCGACCCACCTTTGCCTACCAGTAGTCAGGGCATTTTCATTGTTCTGTTCCCCCTCCCGACTGGCTTGGACATGCAATGCGCCCGCTGCACGCGTGCTTCTGCACATGCATGCAGGATCGCCGCTGCAGCCAATCCCCCCTTCAGAGGATCCACATGTTGCTGTGTCCCCAGTCACCACCAGGAGTCACCTGAAGCCCAGGATCTGGACCACCCTGCCTCCCAGGACAGGTGAGCAGTCCTCAGGACGCTCATTCCTGTCCTCCCCTGCTGACCCCCGATGACCAAAGCTCATTCCCGAACCTGGGTTGCCGGCGTGGCGTCCAGCGCCTCAACCCTCAGTACCACCGAGCCTGGCCAGCCCTGAAAACTGTTGAAAAGGTAAAAGTATTTATCTGTTCACAAGTTGGTGACTGGGAAAGGAACACTGAGCTGCAGCTCATTTCCTGCTGTGACCCGGGGGCGGGGTTTACAAGGGGAATGCAGAGTACAGCAAACTAAATGGACAGCGTACAGAATAAATCAGATATAAATTCCAGATAAGTATTACAGAATTAAGTCTAGTGCGAAGATAAAAATAAAGTGTAGAAAAAAATACAACCTTTAAGGAAGATGTGAGTACAGAAATGTGCAACTACATAAAGTAAAGTTGCATGTACAGAGTGAAGTAAGGTGTTCACACCCATACTGCCCCAATGAACAGTAGCAACAGCAGTTCGGGGGTGGGGGGGGAAGAAGTGGCATGACAAGAGGACATGGGATGAAGAAGGTGAGAGGAAAAGCAGGAGGGGGAAAGCAAGAGGACCAAAATAGGCAAAGGGGAGTTGGGGAGAGGGCTAGTTGTGAAAGTAGGTGTAAGTAGAGAGTCTGTAGAGGAGAACATTAAATGAGAGGGAGGGAGGAAGGGGAGGAACAGAGACTGGGGGAGGTTGTTTAAAGGAAAGGGGAGAGTTAAGGAGCAATAAGACAAGGCAAACCAAAATCAGTTAACCAACCACACAATCAGCCCAGAAAGAGGATCAGTAATAGCATAATGAATAACAAAATCAAAATTCAAGCAATCAAACACTGACCTACCCCAAGCAAAGACAAACTCTGGCATACTGGCAAGTCACTTACTATACACAAATCAAAACGATCAAGCATAGGGTCCCCTCAAATGTGAGAGTGCAAAAGTAATGCTAGATTAAAAAGTCCCTGGCACTGTAGAGAAACTATCAAAAATCATTATTGTTATCCACAATTCGGTTTATATTTCAAGTATATTCTGTATTTAGCTTATCGCTTATCAGTACATTGCCGGGAAAACAGGATCACTAGCCCCCAGATTTTCTCTCTCCTGGCTGCTTGTCTAGACATGGCATCACAATCCTCTGCTTGTGGCATCACAATCTGTAGCTAAGGCAATGATTATGATGTCATAAACAGAACATTATACTGCTTGGTATAGAAAAGCAGCCAGAGTAAGTGAAGGCTATTGGACAGTGATCCTTTTTTATGATAAACTGCATAGTTATTATGAAAGAGGTGAAGCTAAAATGCAGAGACTATGTGAGCTATAACATGAAATGTGTCTAAAAATTATGTTTTTGAAAATTTTCTCTGGGATGTCAGTGGCTTTTTGAAAGAAAGACAGATGACTGCCTCCATGATGTTGAGTGGTAGGAGACTGCTCTGGCTCACTTGTGATCTGGGTTCACGCCACGAGCCCAGGACATCAGAAGCTGAGACCAGCAGGGAGGACTCTCCTCCTATGGGGAGGGCTAGTGCAGCACTATTCACAGAGTGACACCTGGTGGAAGCTTGATGAAAGTGCAATTGGCAGTGTGGATGACCACACACTGCCTGGCTTCTCCCCCAGACTGCGGCAAGTATACATGTTCATGCAGTTGGAGGTGGGCGGGGAGAAAAATCATCATTGGTGGCATGAAGACAAGTGGGGCCTGTCACTACCCATGTCCACCAGGCACTATGAAAGAACAGGCCTCCGGGGACCACACTGTTGCAATCCATGTTCACTCAGAGTAGGCTATAAGGGAGGCGGTTGAAAACAGGATGTCACCCCGAGGGGCAAGATGGTGAGGCATGATACCATGGTTGATGGAGTACCGTTCTGGAGGTCTAAGAGGAGACCCTGAACATGAGTTGAAGGCAAAGCACCACCTAAAGACAAGCACATTGGTAATGGGGCAACATGTTAAGGGGGTCTGCTGTGCCCAGTCATTCCCGCTGCAGCCCAGTGGTGGCATCCTGGGGGGCGCATATACCTTACAGCAGGATGTTACCTAGTGTAAGGTGCGCCCCCCGCACACAGCACTCTGCACCATTGTGAATGGAATGGAGTGTGGGACGTCCTGCACACCCCTGCCCGCCCCGCAAGACTGCTGTCCGCGCGGCTGGGGGATTGGGTGTGTACCTCCCCTATGCCCCCTTGGTGAATGCCACGTGGGGGCTGCAGGACCCCGCTCTGCAGCATTTCAATGTAGCTATGCCAACATGCCTGGTTTATGCGGCACGTTGGCATAGTGCACACAACCCCATATAAGTAGAAGGTTAGTGATTTTCAGAGGTAAGAAATTACTTTTTGGTGTGAGTTGTTGCAGGATTAGAATCAGGTACATCTGATTCTTCCCACCTGCTTGTGGAAGCTTGCCGACAAAAAAAACGGTACTACTCAAGAAAATAATAGCGTGGAGGCCTGAATAACCTGCATCGGACACCTAGCAGAGGATAAGAATGGACGTGGAATAATCTGTCTTCCATAAAAGTCAAGGTTTCTGTACATCCTACAGTATGTGGAGAGGCTGTGGCTAGCAACTAGATATCAGCTTAGTGCAGAACTAAGGAATTACATTGTCAAGTTGAAGAATGGATGAAAACCTCCATTCTGACTGAGGAACCTGTGATTGAACTACTTAGCATTAAGGGCCATAGTAGCTGCCAGAGGTCAGTTTTGCAGGCAGACTCCAAACGAGTGACTCCATCCTAGAAAGACCAGTCTAGCTCAAAGAACAACTGGTATATACATTCCTTATCAAATTTCTGAAGGGGAATGCAGGGTATGAAGGCTGGAAGGCATGATAAGGTGGAGGCACTCTTAGCAGCACAACTGCTGCATGCTTCAGAAAGAAAACGTATTGGAGGGAATGTTGGTGGCACAGGGTTAGTCAGAGTCAGACTTCTGAAATCTTGACCTAACGTAGGAGTAGTGGTGAACTGTGACTGCAATACAAGCTCAGCAGAAGGAGAATGATGATTTGCAGAGACACACGAATGACAAAGACTATGAGGGAATGCAGTTTTTGACATCTCAATGCCCTTCTCCACCTTGGGTTGTAACCTTGAGCCTTTGAGAGGGAGTCTCCTTGAGGCCACTTTCATCGTAAAAAAAAACACAAAAAGACTGCACTCGAGAAAAAAGATGCTGGAAAAAACAGCTCAAATACCATTCATTGTAATGGTGCAAAAAAGTGAAAAGATCATACAATTTACAGGATCTAATAAATTAAAGCCAAATGTAAGTACCAAGCCTAACTCCCCAGTGCTTCTAAGTGCTCTACCTCTCCATCAGGGGTCGGTACATATCAGGGAAACTGAGCATGGGGACCATGGAATATCCACACATATTTCATGGAAATCAGAATGAAGTTTACAAGGTTTTCCATAGTTCTGTTGGATCGTTCTTGATTCTGTCTTTAATTCTGTTTTTATATATATTGTTTATGTTGTTGTTTGCTCCATTTACACCAGGTTGCTCCTGAAAACAGGCACTTTACTCAGGGCTCTCTATTATACAATGTATATGTGAACTCCATGAAATTTACAAACCCTGAAATATACTACCATTTACATGTGGATGACACAATAATTTATCTACCTGGAACAATGGACTCTCAAACTGAGAATGCATTACAGCTGGCATTTAAAGAATTGCAGCATTTTTTATTCGATCCAAACTTGTCCTGAATCCCAAAAAATCCCAGGTTATATATTTTTATAGAAAGACGAGTAGGGACAAGGCAGATAAAGTACTACAAATTAAAACTGTTGATAATCAAGTCTTAGACCAAGTTACTAGTTATAGATATTTAGGGGTTCATTTCGACTGCTCTTTGAAGTGGGATATACACATAGAACAAATGGTGAAGAAAATTAACAGACATATGGGAGCCTTATACCATATCAGACAATGTACAACCTATGCAATTATAAACCAGTTGATAAATTCTGTTATGATTCCATTGTTAGACTATGGGGATTTAATTTATATAGGGGCTAACTCCACATTACTGGGGAGACTGGATGTTGTATATAATAAAATGGCACGTTACATTACTATGGCTCTGAGAAGGACACACAGGGAGGATTTATACCGGAATCTAGGATGGTACAAGCTGGGGGATAGGAGGTCTTTACGTGTTTTGTTATATATGGAAAAAAGCTTTTCTGATAAGGTATCAAACTATATTACAGAATGCTTATGGGAAAGAATGATAAAACCAAGCCTTAGATCAGCAAGAGGGATAGAATATGTGCCGCCAAAGCATTACACAAATCTGGGTAGGGGCCATTTTTTCTATATAGGACCCTCTCTCTCTTTCTCTCTGGAACATATTACCTGTAGAATTAAGAAACAACATGGAAAAAGAAAGTTGGCTCAAATAAAGAATTGGCTTGGGATAGGGAAGACAATGGGAAAACAGCAATAATTAAGATATTCTATTAGCTTTTGGAGAAGTGAACTTAGTGCAATATTAATACAGTATTATGTCTGTATAGCTTGTGTTATTTATTATGCATTTGTATAATCGATGTAGATCTGTATGTTTCATATTTAGATAATATGTTTGGAGTGTAATGAGTGTAATGAATGTATGTGAAATTTTTACAGATCTCACTGAAAATGAGTTTTAACTCAGTTGAGCTGTCGATTCATTATTATTAATGAATAATATTTTTGCTACTACTACTTTCTTGTCTAGTGAACTGACTCAGTTACCAAAAACTAAATTAATTAAAAAATGTGTATCCTTAGTACTGTATTTGTTTCCATGACAGCATAGAAAGATGTACTTTTCCATGAAATTCCATGCCATTTTATGCTGTTACATGCTTTATGTGCCCCTTTCAGTGGAACACACTGATTAGGACCACGGTAGACCTTGTCAATTCCATCATCATTTCCACTGAAACCACGAAACATGCATTCAAATCCTCCATGGTATCCAAGATCTTTTTTTGTGCTATGTTTCATTGAAACCATGAAGGATTTAGGTAACCCATGGAAAATCTGCGAACAGATATGCAGTTTGTATGTATGCTAGACCAAGATGTAATGTGCGCCTGACATGAGAGCCGGAGATCAAGTAGAGTCTGCGGTGACACTATAGGAAGGATAAAACAGGAAGACTGGGTGGGCCAAATGGTCCTTATCTGCCATCAGATTCTATGTTTTGGACAGACTGCTTTACAGATTACAGTAGCAAGAAATTGTAACTTGACAGCTGACCTATTTCCTAGGTGGAAGGTTATACATAAATTCATTACACTATATGTAGTATAATAATACCGGAACCCAGATATTCAGACTGCACCAGGCTGTGGCGCAAGCCTGGGCGCAGTGCAACTTGGCTGCGCAGGGGCGTTGACAGGGTGATATTCAACAGAGCTGTGCCATGGCACAGCAGCATTGAATATTGCACCCTGGCTACCTGCAATGCGCATGGTGCAGTGGCACTCCTGAGTGGACCAGTGGGATGCGCTAGCGCAAGTTCCGTTGCGCTAGGCGCAACAACCGCGATATTCAAAAGTGCACATACAAATGGGGCCATAATGCATGCAAGGCGCAAATGGGGCCATTTGCATGTCATTATGGCCCCATTTGCATGCAGGTGCACCAATCCACAGCGACTTGCACCTGGTGCCCTGTCAGGCTGCTCCCGTTGGGGACCGACGCCCCCTGCACAGCGCGGCAATGTGCCCCACTGCCCGATTGCGGGCATACGTTGAATATTACATTTGTCCTATATCCCCTGGTGGTCCAGTGACCGCTTGCAGCCCGATCGCAGGCACAAGCATATAAATAAAGAGTCTCTTATCTTTTGGTCCAGTGATTCACAGGCTCGATTACCGGCAGGGTAAGCAGAGCATTATTCGTGGTACCAGTGGATCGCCAAAGTCGATCGCTGGCATAAGGCTAACGTATTCCCATATCCTTGCGGTTCAGCCGACTTCACCCACCCACTGAGTCCCACCACCCGCCTCCCCCATCACGGCGGGCGGCAGCTCCTCATTTGCTTTCGTCCGCGCCCGACCACCGACTGGATGCCGGTAGCCGCATTGATCCTTCCAGCGTGACACGGGCATGCAGCCTGCAGTCAGACATACAGTCCAGATATGTGACCATTCCATTATTCTGACTGTGTAGTATGGTACAGGCTGCATGCCCATTGGCTCACGCCATGGACTAATGAGCATAGCCCTTACGTTAAGTCAGTCGGCGGGCGGCAAGCTGGTGGGAGCTGCCGCCCGCCGTGACGGGGGAGCGGGGCGTGGGACCCAGTGGGTGGGTGGGGAGGGGTACCGCTGGACCACCAGGGATATGGGAATACTTTTATTTATACTTATGCCCACGATCGGCTGCAAGCGGTCCACTGGACCACCAGGGATATAGGAATACCTTTATTTATACTTATGCCCGCGATCAGGCTACAAGTGGTCCACTGGACCACCAGGGATATAGGATGAATGTAAGTTTCAAATTATGCCCGCAATCGGACTGCAAGCGGTCCACTGGACCACCAGGGATATAGGACGATTATTTACAGCTACATATGCCCACGATCGGGCGGGGGGGGGTGCCGCCACTAAGGTGCAGCCGGAGCTCGGGTGGCCACCCACAGGTGGCAGCTGCCGTGTTGCATCCTGCAATACGGCAGCTCACCTGTGGGTGGCCAGCCGTTGTTCCTTTTTTTTTTGGCTCACCTGTGTGCAGCGCAGGTAGGGGTTGCACATGCATGGGCTCAGCACATCCCGGGCTGAATATCGGGATGTGCGGCGTATGCTTGGGCACGCCCCCCCCACCTGCGCCGCACACATTACTGATGCACTATGGCGCATTGGGATTTGTGCCAGGCTCAATCCCTGTTTGAATATCACGCCGAGGCGCAACCCTTCTGAATATCTGGGCCCTGGAACAAATGATAAAATGTTACTATTTTTCACTTTTTTTTTTAAATTACAGGTGTAAGGACAATTACACACTGACATTTGTGCATAAACTATGGTAAACTGGGCTTATTTAAAGCTGTAATACTCTGTTTAAGGGGTTCCATCTCTAAATATTCTTGAATCATCTTTCTTTGCTTCTGTTTACTGCTGTAGAATAGGAACACTGTAAAAAAAGTGCAGATTCCCCAAGAAGGGAGTGTGTTTTCCTGGCATGTTCAGTAACAAACATTTCAGCATAATCACGTCTTTGTGAATCTGTAGTTTATTCAGAAGGATAACTAAATTCCTGTGCTTTCCAGCCCAATCAAACATCCTATGTATATTATTGTATTTGCCAAGCTTAAAAGGATAAAGTGCCCACTGTTTAAAAAAAACTGCTTTTAATACGAATATACTCATTGACCTATTTAAGGGCTTAACATTCACAGTAAATTATTATCCATATGAGTTGTTTATAACCACCCAAGATGAATATTTCAAAGGAAATGAGTAGGAAGGATTTGAAGAAATACTGTAAGTATTATGAATCTGTTTCTTAATAATCCCAAGATCAAAGGTGACAGGTACACAATGTCACCTTATATTTTGTAAACTCATATAATGTAGGCTGAAGGGAACTGGATGAGCCACACTTACTGAATGTCTGGCCTTAACCCGAGCATTGCAAATGCATGCATGGACGGAAAGGTAGCCCTGCTCTTATTTATTGGAAATAAGGTTTTAATTTGAATTTGCTTTCAATTTTTATGACCATCAGTACAGTACAGTTATATATTTTTGAGGTCAACTGAAAGCACAAACTGAAAGCACAGTGGGATAAAGGAATCTCACATCTTTACAGCCCTGTACGAGGTCTAAACATGGGAATTCTAAGCACTGGCCCAGAAGCAAGACACAATATATTTGATTCCCAAACACTGCTATCTTTCACCTTAAAGGGACATATTCCCACACTAACATCTATTTCAAAAGCCCAAGATTATTGTTCCTGGTTTACTCATTTGTTTTCTTCTAATCACTTAACATGGTACATCTGCATCACATTTCTGTTTGGACTGGCAGGTTTGTCTCCTGCTGACTCTTATAGAACTGAGCAGTTCTTTATGCTAAGCTAGTTCAGTGAAGTCTATATATTTCCTGATTTTCCCTTCAGATTTCACCTTTGTGGTTGACAATCCCATCAGGTAATCCCCCTTATGGCTGGGCCCTGGTGGACAGGGGCTTTACAAATTACAGTGGAGGCAAAGAAGACAGAACAGAATAAGGATGCAGTGGGGCTCTGGTGTTCATGTCATTGCAAGGCACTGCCACTTTGTCCCCTTTCTGAGTTCTCCACCACCTTCTGCTGACCCACCCATGCAGCACCTGATCTCTGAGGGAGAGGGAGGGCAGACACCACATGGTGACCCACAACATCAGGAGCCTCCACCCAGCCCACCAGATGCAGCAGTGTGGGTGGATATCTCTTCCTGGAGTCTGGGCATGCTGCATCTACTATGCCTCCACAACTAGCCAATAGGAAAGAGGCAGGATCAGGTGTTCCAGAAAGGAGAACAATGCACCCCACCGGTGCCCCCAGGCCAGGCTGAACAATCCTTTCTGACAGATTTTCTTTGCTTACCCTTGGTGCAAGTGTTTGCACGAGACTGAGAACCTTTTAAAAACTGTGGTACCATTCTACACAAAGATTTTTAAAAACAGGAAAGATAGGGCTGGTGGAGGGATTGCCCTATATGTGGATGAAATCTATAAAGTCACTGAACTAAAAAACATGGTACATACCACATCTGAACTACTCTGGTCTGACATCAAATTGCACAATAAAGTATTTACTGTAGGATTAGGTTACCGACCTCCCATTTAAATGCCACAGAAACCCACCAATTTCTTACTGATTTAGAAAGCATAGACATTGATGGAAATTATGTCCTGATGGGGGACTTTAATTTTCCATCCATTAACTGGGGTTTATTTGAAGGGCAAGGTACCTGCGAAAATAGATTTATTGATATTGATATTGCAATTACAAATAACTTAGAACAACTGGTTAAAATACCAATTAGAGAAAATAAGATTCTCGATCTTATTTTAACTGACATTCAGACAGGTAGGTGTATCTGATCCTGAACTTTGGCCCCCACTAGGGGGCAAATGACCATCAAATGGCTGAAATTAAAATTGAATTTAAAAATCTTAATACTAAGGGTATTACAACTGTGAGGGATTTCCACGCTGCTAACTACAAAGAAATTATAGACTGGTTAGCAACATGGGACTGGGAAATTGAACTTGTAGATCAAAGTCTTCAGAATACTTGGGAAATTATTAATGACAAAATTCAATATTGTATATCCAAATGGGTTCCACAAAGGAAAAAATATCATAACAACCAAAGATTACCCTTATGGTGGAACGCTAAACTAAGAAACTTATTAACAAAAAGAAAACGCTGTACAAAAAGGATACCAAAACCCCTAATGAAAAAACTCGGGACAACTACAAACCACTGACAAAAAAATGAAAAACTAGAATTAGTAAAAAAGCAAAAGCTGCATTTGAATCAAAATTAGCATCACATACCAGGGGCAATAACAAACAATTTTTAACTATGTTGTCTCTCTGAGAGGCAATCAGAAGGTTGTGGGTCCCATTAAAACATTAAATGATACTATTATTAATGAGAAAGATATTGCTGGTGAACTCAATATTTATTATTTTCTAAGTGTTTTCCAACCCAAAAAACAGATAAACATATTACCATTAAAGCAAGATAATTTTATGGACTTTATAAGAGGTCTCATTAGTCATAAGACCCATTAAACCCAATAGCTCTGCAGATCCAGATGGAATACCACCGAAATTCTTAAAAGAAGTGGCCCCAGTGCTTTTAGGACCTCTAACTAAATTATTTAATATATCTATTCATGAGAGTAAAGTCCTACCACAGTGGAAAGAAGCCAATGTAACACCTATACTCAAAGGCAGTGACAAAACTAAAGTTGACAATTATAGACCTATCAGTCTTACTTCGGTTATTGGGAAGTTAATGGAACGGCTTTTGCAACATCGAATAATAAATCATATTCAAGAAAAAGGATTAGTGGACATAACACAACATGGTTTCTGCAAAAACAGATCTTGCCTCACTAATCTACTTCAATTTTTTGAGCCTGCTAGTTCTGCTATTGACAAGGGAATGTCAGTGGATGTACTATTTCTGGATTACAGTAAAGCGTTCGACACTGTCTCACATAAGATTCTAGTTGAACACCTTATCAAAATTAAAAGGTAGTAATTCGTGGATATGAATCAAATTTAGGTAATGTCACAAGTGGTGTACCACAAGGCTCTCTTTTGGGTCCCATCCTTTTTAATATACTTGTATCATCTATGCGGACCAATAATTCCACATGGATGTGCAAGTATGCAGACGACTGCAAAATTGGTGCAGTCATTACAGATTTAAGTTCATGTGTGCAGTTTCAAGATAATATTAAACAATTAAGCACTTGGGCAGAACAATCACACATGAAATTTAATGAAGGCAAATGTAAAATCATGCACATTGGTCACAATAACCCTAATTACACATATACTTTGAATGGCCATATATTGAAGGCAACTACTAATAAGAAAGATTTGGGTGTTTTCATTAGTAATGATCTTTCTTTTAATTCACATGCTAAACATAAGGTCAAATATTGTCATAAAATTTTGGGTTGCATTTTTCAAAACATTAAAAGCAGGGAAGCGAATGTGATCATTGTTCTATACAAAAGTCTTGTGTGACCACACCTAGAATATTGCATTCGATTTATCGCCCCTCAAACAATAAAAGATGAAACAATAATAGAATACAGAGAAAGACTACAAAAAAAGCTACAGCAATGGACAATTTGAGTTATCAGGAGAAATTTCAAAAACTTGGATTCTACTCTATGAAATAGAGAAGGACCAGAGGTGACCTGTGTCTGGCATTTAAAGCCATGAATGACCCGTTTCTAAAGGAAACTATGGGAATAACCAGTCAAATTAAAAATAAATGCAAAAGATCTCATAACCAACAGATGACTGGAGAAAAAATAATACTGTGAAAAGAACAAAATGGTTTACACAAAGAATAATATCCAGATGGAATGCACTTCCCCAAACTATAATTGACAGTGACACAACTGAGACTTTGAAAAACAGAACTGATAACTTTATGGATACTGTTAAATACAAATACCACCCTTAAGGGGTGGCAGGTTTTCTAAGGGCTAACGCCTGTTGAACTTGTAATTTACACTATGAACCTATAAACCTATTCTCAGTTGCTATCATGTCAGTACAAAATGGATGAAATCTGGCTGCACATTTGTGCTGCCACCCAACAGTACCACACGCAAAGTCTGTCACATGCTACCAGGGGAAGGATCCCTCCAGTGATGGAGGTGCAATGCAAATGTGCAATCTACATGTCCCTTCCTTACTCTCTACTGGTTGCCTGGGGCTTTTAGGCTAGTGCATCCCCCAACCCATGGCAGAGTGGACTCTCCAGCTCAACCATCTGTGACATATTTGGGAGGTACATGGGTCCCCCTTTCTCAGCCCCAGCATGTCCCATGACTTGGTGTTCTAGAAATGTATCCCAGTCTTCAACTATCTTATAGGTTGTAATGTTTTTCAGCACCGCACCTCCACTACCACCTGGTTTTACCAAGCGGTAATTTGGTGGAGGTGCTGAAGATTGTGACTGGGCTTGTAAAGGCTGTCAAGTCTTTGTACATGGTCCTGTGGGTCATTTCCATGGCAGCCCCAAGACCCTATTCCCAACTGGTCTGAAAGCCATGACCGCATAGTAAGGGTCATGTACTACTGCTGTGCCTGACTCATTTGGGTTGCAATGTAACTTGGTGCACTAAGTGGTCACACCGACCACTAAGCACGACTATTTGGGATTGTGACTAGGACCCCTGGAATTTAAACAGGTCAGACTGTGCCCTTGCGCAGCAGGAACATACATTTTAGAAAGAAGTACCTGATCAAATTTTATATAGGCCAAGGTAAAAAAATTAATGAATGAATAAATAAATATAAAACTATGCATATTGGAAAATATAATATGTTAATAAATATGATATTAACACATGCAGCCAAACATCCTAAGAGCTGTGTATGGGGTTTCACAATATCCTGACTTGGAACATGCAAATTTATTCTAACAGTAAGAGGGTGGACTCATAACTCATGTTTGGGTGAAGCCATGAGTGAGTAATAAATTTACCCCACTCACAAATAGAATAAACTGCATACTCCAAGTCAGGTCATTGTGTTTTTGATTTATACAACACTGCTGTGAAAGTATCACTTTTTACATTAGACCCGTATATGAAGATTACATTTTCCGCAGAAGTCACTGCTTTACTCAGAGTGCAGCAAAGGGACTCTGTGAATCATCAAGTACTGTGAAAGGTACTTTCCCTTTTGTTAGATATTCAGTTGTGAGAGGAACACAGTGAGAATATTAAGGAAAGGATGATAAATCAAGAGCAAGTCTATCACAGTTATTTTCATTCTATCAGCATTACAAAAATACTGATTGTATTGTAGCACACTTCTGTCAAGTAATATCATATAAGTAAGCAATAAGACACGAAGGGGTGTGCCTAGAATAGATATTACCGCATGCCCCGGGGCATAGTGAAGCACGATGCTGCAGGCCGAGTGCCTTTAGCCCCTGGAAGTGTGGTACTATCTGTTCAATGCATACCCCCTGAGTGTCTTATTGCATTTATAAAATGGGCTTTCTTTTAAAAAAATATTTTTGTTACATTTAGTAAATATGTTTACACATGTAAGAACAGATATATTTAGCTTAACTGATGGTAAAACAGTCCTTCCGCATGCTGGACAGTGATGTAATTTTTTTTTTGCTTTTGTCCTTAACTGACATGCATAGTTGTACAGAAATTTCCTCTAGTACAATGTACATAGAACTTCTCTGTTCTGCTGTAAAAGAGAAATCTTAACCTTTTGTTTTCTTTTTTTCTTCTAAATGCACCCAGCTGCCAGCAGTCCCACACCCTCCCTCTCTAAACACTGGGTTAAACACAGGCTGTCTTGGCTCACAAACACACCTGATTCTGCAACATTCTCTGCTGCTGAACTACAAGGACCTCACATATTAGGAAAAAAGAAAAGTTTATTTTTTATTTTTTTATCGTTTGGGGGGACCAGTGTCAGGCGATTGCTACACCTGTTTCCCCCAGGCCTTCTACACATTAAACTCCAGGCTGCTTTTATCTCGGGTCCCACACCCTGTCTCCATGCCCCTTCTGTCCCATGCTTAGCTCTGCCTCTGGAAGACTTTTCCCATTGTCTGACACCAGTAAAACACATTAACTATTATACCTACTTTCTTTGTGCTTTCCAGTGAAGAATTACCAAACAACCACGCAGTCTTCTTTCTTTGCAGAGCCACAAATTGCTGCTGCTCTCACCCAGGACAGACCCAATAATCTCAGTGAGCTGCTGAGTGACAAGCAACAGGGATGGGGGGGCCGACAGAAAATGAAAGTTCACAGGACGAGAGGGACACGGTAATAAAAGATTTAGATTTTTAATGAGATAGGGATGGATTTTTTTTATCTTGCCTGACTTGGAGCAGGGCTCTAGTTATACGGAGTGAGCAAGTGAGTCCTGGGAGTGAGAAGTGATCAGGTGAGTGGCAGGCACTGAGAGAAACTGCCAGCTTTCAAAACTTTTTTTAAAATTTTTAATTTGAATTTGAACATGTAACATTCAGTATGTGTAGGGCTGAGCCATCTGATGTATACGACAGTATTTCTTTTGTATGCTATCGTTTTTTATTTTTTCCCCACTGGAGTGCTTTTGGACTAAGTGATCGGTATCGGGGAGAGATTACAGAGAGAGAGAGAGAGAGAGAGAGAGAGAAAGAGTGGTTGAGAGAAGATTGCAATTAACAGAGATTCTGGTAAGCAAAGAGTAAAGTGACACAGCTGGGTTGACTTTTTAAAAACATTTGTCTTTTTGTTTTTGCCGAAAGGGGGAAAGTGAACAGCGACCTGCAGAACAGTTTCCCTGATCAGCGGCAGGTCTGGGATGGGGCATGTTAGCAAGGAGAAAGAAAATGGAGGCATTTAAAAAAAATCAACATTCTGATGGCTCCATGATTTCTGTTACTTTTTATTTATTTATTTGAGATTGGGATTAATATCTTTGAGTCACAGACTCGTTTACAAAGGTTTCAGGTCGATAAGATACAAAGACATTACAAACAGCATATAGTTAAACAACACAATAGTTAAAATAGGGTTACAGAATTCAGCAGTAGTTGCACTGCAGTTCCACTGAATGACAGGAAATACATAATTGCTTAGGATATCGACGAGCCCGGTTACCCAGGACTCAACATGTCATAATTAGGATACAATGCTATATTGGGAGAGCCGAAATAATTAAGTTTCAACATGTAGTGTAGGGTCATCCCCACATAAGAGCAGGGTGTAGCAAGAGGAGTGAGGATACAGATAAGTTTGATATGCAGCCAGTATAGGCTTTGTCAGTGCATGGCATGGGGGAGGAGAGTGGTGGGGAGGAGTGAGGAGATATGAGAGGGAAGAGAGGAGGGGGAGTTGAGGAGGTGGAGGAGGGAAAATAGAAGGCAGGGCCAGGGGTGGGGAGAAGGAGGTGACACGAGCAGGTAGTCGGGGGGAAAGGGGTAGAATGTGGGTGGTTTTAGGGGAGGGTTGAAGGGAATGGTATGGGCAACATTGGTGGAGGATGGGAGGGCAGATAACTGATTCTGTCAATCACGGGGAATGAAGGAAGGAAGGGGGCTCTGCATGGTAGTGCTGGAATCATTGCTAAAGTTTGCAGGGGCAGTTGCAGACATTCTCTAGGGCTAAATGGGCTTGGAGACCCAGTTTGAATTGGCTGACCTTACTACATTCAATCTGGTCCTTGGGGACTTTGTTGAGCCATTTGGGACCATAGTAGGTGAGGGATCTCTGGGCTAGGGTTGTTTGCTTAAATGGTATAACCATCCCCCTCTTATCAGCATTTCAGGTCCTGATCATGGGTTGAGCAGTTTGGAATAGGCAAGAGGTTGAACTAGGGGTATGTCCCAGCAGAGACTTCTTAACAAGCCGGCATGTTTGGTATTTAATCCTATGATACAGAGGAAGCCACCCTGTCTCTTGATGGAGGGCACAGGTATGTGTCCAATTATCAACCCCTAGTACCAGATGACAGGCTTTGTAAATAAGGGTTTTAACCCTATTGAGGGCATCATCAGTGCCAGCGCCATAGATGACAAGACCATAGTCTATTGTGGATAGGACCGAGCATCCAGTGACCAATTTCAGGGCCTCCGGACTCATAGAGTGCCGGAGGCAGTAGAGGATGCCGAGCTTCACATCAGCAGTCTTCACAACATGTGAGTTCCAAATGTAAGGGCGTCATCTAGGTGAATCCCAAGATATTTAAAAGTGCTGACTTGTTCCAGCATGTCACCTTTGAGGCTCTGGACCTGCAGAAGTCCAAATGTCTTCCTGTTCTGTGGAATGCAGAAGAGCATGCTCTTAGTTTTTTATACTTGAGCAGGAGCCTATTACTCAAGAACTATTTTTCAAGTATGTATAGGTTGTCTTGCAGTTCAGCTGAGATCACAGACTGATTTCTTTCCTTTAATCGATATGACTGCATCATCTGCCTAGAGCACGATGTGCACTGGGCATACTGCGGGCAGGGGTTAATAAAGAGACTGAAGAGTAGAGGCCCAAGTATTGATTGTTGGGGGACTCCCAGGCACACCTCCCTAGGCTCAGAGAGATTACCATTTATTCTGGCACATTGAGTCCTACAAGAGCGGTAGCTGTTAAACCATGCCACCGTGTCCTTGGAGAGGCCTAATGAGAGGAGGTTCTGTAACAGGAGTTGATGGTCAACGGTATCAAATGCCTTCATAAGGTCTATGAAGATAGACCCCATGGCTAGACCATCATCAAAGGCATTGTAAAGATGGGAGGTGAAATCAATCAGGGCAGTGAGGGTGCAGTGTTCTCTCCTGAACCCATGTTGTTGGGCACAGAGTAAGTTGTGCTTGGATAGATAATCAGTGAGCTGATCCGAGACCACGCGTTCAAGGACCTTGGATAGAGGTGGGAGGATTGATACTGGCCTGTAGCTGGACAGGTTTGTAGTATCCCCAGATTTGAAGACCGGGGTGACAAGTGCTTCATGCCACTTATCAGGAAAGACACCCGACTTTAAAGAGGCACTGAAATCTTTAGTGAGAGGTGCAACTACGTCATTTAACACTAGCGCTATCATCTTCATATCGATGAGGTCACTACCCATTTGAGTCTTCTCTAGTGCTCATTTAATATATTTTAAGGTTTCACGTCTACAGAGCTGTCTAAAGTAGAAAGGGGGGGCACTACAGACTGGCACGGGGTTAGTCGTATTAGTGGTGGAGGGGGACAGATAGTCACTGGGTAGTACCGTACTGAGATCAGTGAAGGACTGGTTAAAGGCATTTGCAATGTCGTGAGATTCCTGGAGTGACCCAGCAGGAGTGATTACTAAAGCAGGAGGGGCTCTAGAGGCCTTACCGGTGAGTGATTTTACAGAATCCCAGAACTCTCTTCCACGGACCCCATTTTTCTTCAGGAGGTCATTGTAGTAGGAGGCTTTGGCTTGATGAATGAACTTGGTGCAATTGTTCCTAGCTATTTTGTAGGCAATGATGTCAGGGTGTTTCCCTGTTGCTTTAGCCTTGTGCCATAAATTGTCCCTATAGCGCATAAGCACAATGAGGGAACCGTAGAGCCAAGGGTTGGGAGCCCCTCTAACTTGTTTTGTTTTACAGGGGGCAAATATGTCATAAGCCTTGTTAAATGTGGAGAGGAAGTAGTTTAAAGCTTTGTTCCCATCCTGAGCCCTGTCTATCTGTGTCCAGTCCACCAGAGTGAGATAATGCCTAAAGGTATTCAGTTGACCAGGTCTCAGTGATCTATTTCTGATGACCTTGGAGAACTTATTTGACCAGGTACACACAACTGGGGAGTGGTCACTGAGGGTATCAGGTAGAATTGTGACCTCAGAGATGTGATCTGGGCAGGTAGTGAGAAGCCAGTCAATTAGCATACTAGTGCCCATGTTGTAGTTATGTCTGGTGGGCTTGGTAACCAGTTGTGAGAGGTAAAGGCCTGAGATCTGGTCACGGACAGTGGAGGCATCACTGGACTGCCAGTTGACGTCGAAGTCTCTGATAATGATGTGTTCTCAGTTTTGAGTATGCTGCTCCAGGTTGGAAATCACTTGCTGTACCCAAGTGGTGTGGGTACTAGGGGGTATATAGACAGTGGAGAATAGCAAAACTTTGTTGTGTTGCCCAATTGAAAGTTTGAGGCTTAACATTTGTGCCTCCTTAGAGTGGAGACTGCTTGGTAGTGTCTGACCTCTGATCTCACTCTTGATGTACACCAGACAGCCACCCCCGCGTCTGGAAAGTCTATCCTGTCGGAACACCATACAGCCAACCAAGGCTATGGCGGCGTCACTGACCTTCAGGGAGAGCCAGGTCTCTGTGAGTGCTATAACATCAGGCCAGGCCAGGAATTGTGGCATCTTGGGTAAGAGGCTTGCGGTCCTGCTTTTCTGAACTTGTTATTACCTGTGCATGGAACAGATTTCATGCACAGGTAATAACATCAAAAAACTGGATTCACTGTTCCCATTTTATAAGTAAGTAGTATGACAAAGGGCATTATTAAGTGATACATGTATGCAAAGGTGTGTAATGAAGCACTGGGCCATAGGCCGACTGGATTCTGCACCAAGAAGTAGGACTGTGTAAAATTAAACCTGCCGGCGAAATTTTGGCCAAAGTTGGAATTTCACTTTCACGAAATTCTGGAATGTACTTTGGCAACTTTCATGGAAATTCTGACTTAGAACGGTAAAATGAATGTATGAATTATGGATTAATGTAATAAACTGTGAAAAGAAATTATGCAGAACTGATCACTGTCAGTAGTCAGCTCTGTGGAATTTCTTTCTGCAGTTTAATACATTAATCTGCAATTCATACATTTATTCTGCAGTTCAGTGAGTCACTGAACTGCAGACTGAATGTATGAACTGATGATTCATGTATTATACTGTAGAAATACATTCTGCAAACCTGATCACTGAACTGCGGAAAGATTACATGTACTGCGGAAAAAATTTCTCAGAATTGTCATTCTGATTTTCATGTATATTATTCTGCAGCTCAGCCAGAAAATTGTGCAGAACAGGGTCAAAATTTGCTGGACACATTTGGAAGATTCTGATTTCGCCAAAAGCAAAAGTTCAGAAAATGTTGTGAAATTTACAAAATTTTGCAAAAGTTCTGTGAAAACAGAACCAGCAACTTCCACCCAGATCTACATAGAAGTTATAACTATTAAATCAGCTGTTTGTGTAAATATTTTTTTATACTGCTTTTTGACCACTAGGCTGCCACTTACATCTCCCAATCAGGTCTTGCTTACTGTGTTGTTGGCAACCCTTCAGCCCTGTAAGCCACTCCTCCCACCATCCAGTCGGTGAGGATCCGCACAAAGCAGGGACCGAAGGTACCAATGACCTTCATATAGATGACTTGGTGCACATTCTTTTGTCCCCGGTTTTCTGCCCAAAGTCCCTCCCTCTACCCCATGGCATAAGTGGTGCTTATGTCGACCTCAGACATCACAGCATTCCTGTGGTCAGAGGCAAGTTCCATGACCCATCCGCAGTGGGTCACTGCTGGAACTTGTCACCTACCCTCCTCAACAGAACACACTGCTGGACAGCAACTATCTCAGCCTGACTTGCCTCTTGGCACAGAGACCTGAGTCCACTCCGGAACCTGAGCTGTCCACATGGCAGTGTGATGAGCTACCACTGGGCCATTGGGCGGCCCGGTTTGTTCGAAGATTTAACTGTTTCTCTCTGATTTCAAGTACTGGCTTCCATCTGGCAAAGGGCTACTGTGATGTCATCTGCATTCAGAAACATTTTTTCTGCTGTTCCCAACCTTCGAGATATCAATTGTTACCTACCCAATAGCAAAATAACATTTTATCTTGGAGGCTGGCTATGTCATCAGTAAAGACATAACACTATTTATTTTCACAGATGTATCACTACAGGTGGAAACGCGCTCTGGTGTTAACCCTATTTATAACATGAGCAGAAAAATTCTAGTGATTTGATCGGCTGAAAGCAGCTCAGAGCCATGTAATTATTGACCCATAATTACAAGCCTGAATTACTTACAGCCATTCAAGCTCTATAACATAAACATAAAAAAGTATCACTACGCTCCCACATTCTGACAGGAGCTGTCACTTCAGACGTGTCACTTCACCAGCAGGCGGTAAAAGTGAAACAACATTGACACAGAATGGCAAATGATCTTTTTGGCTTACCTGCATCACCAAAACATTTTTCCAGAGGCTTTTCTAGAAACTGTACTACTGTAAACACTACAGGAAAAGGAGACTGCACTTTGATTATGGAGCTCAGCCATTTACTGCACCCACAATGCCTCATGACGTAAATTAGTATATAGGCTATTATATTTCTGTACTCACTACAGAAACAGGAGACTACATCTCTCAGTAAACAAATCTTGTCAGCTAAATACTGTATGCACACGGCCTCATTTTGGAAATAAACATCTGGATCTTATGTTGTTGTAACCGGTACAAAAACAGAAGACTGCACCTCCCAGTAAGGAAAATGGAAACCACCTTTACCTTGTACCTACAATGCCTTACCATGTACAGCTTCATATTAGGTGCTAGGTGCTACACTGCAGTCACCACTACCACAATAAAAGACTGCATCTCTGAGTAAGGAAACTTTAAGTACCCTTTATAATTTACCCAGAATTCCTTGTTGTAATCATTACCAAAATAAGAGTTAAACGTTGATTTAACAAAAAGGAACAATTTTATGTCCAAATGCAGTTACAATAATATTTTAAAAATGTTTTTGCAAGCCGTATTATGATTTCTTTTATTAAGTTTTACAGCTTTATCAATTTTTCTACATTGTAAGTGTGATAAGACACTTCAAGGATGTGTAATTTATGCTGTGTTACATAACGGGGGCTCTAAATCCCCTAACTTGATTGACTGGTTGGGGTCTTTACCCGTGGGTAAATCCCAGCATAACCCATGGGTAAAGTTCCGGCTATCCCAGCTGACTGCTTCACAACACAAAAAAATCACTGCCTCTTCTCTCTTTTTTTTAAGTTTTCCTGCTCCGGTTTAGCCATAGTTTTGGCTCTGTTCCTGCAGTCTCCACAGCTCTGCTCCACAGTACATGCTCCTTGCATGCAGACAGTAATGCCCTGCATCATAAACATCTGCTGTCCCAATAACTGTAATCCCCCAACCCCAAAAAAATAAAGAACAAAACACGGACTGGGAACGTCACTTTGCATCATTACCTCCTGACTGGAAAAGCAGTTACCCCAGAAACCAGACCCTGACGGCAACCCTTCAGTGTTAACAGCCACGCTGGATAGAAACAAGCCACCAAACAGAGATACTTTACTGGCAAACAGAAAGTACACACAACGCTTTCCTGTCAGAAAACATAGAGCTGGGAAATGGGAAGAGTGAGCAGCGTTTTTTTTTCCACAAGCAAAAGAGAAACAGACTGCATCCATGAAAGGACAGTTTTTTTCAGTGGTCCCTTCATTATCGTGCTCACAGCCCATTTTCCCTCCTACCAAAAACACTGCTGTCATGCTGTCTTTCCCTCTCTCCCTCTTGCTCTTGGTTGCTGGCGGACACCAATTAAATGGTGCTCTTTGCTTTCTCTGTCTCCACCAACTCTCCCTACAGTACATGTAGACAAATGATGAAAACAATGATAATGAAGAAAACAGTGCAAATGAATTCTTCCTGTTCTTGTCCTGGCTCCAGAGCAGACTATTTAGCGAGGAAGGATATTTAAAGAAAAATCAATAAAAACAATATAAATTTAAGTTTTTCTTCATTTCTCATAAAGAAAAAATAAAGGACATTGTATAATCACAATAAACCACTCCAGGGTGTGGGTTATGCTGGGATTTGCCCACGCCTGGTGTGGTTTGGTCATTCGGCCAAACCACACCAGGTGTGGGTAAAACCCAGCATAACTCACACCCTGACATGGTTTATTGTTTAAATAATTGCACTTTGCTCTCAGGTGTTTAACAACACCCTCAAGCTGAGCAATTATTACAGCATAATTACACACCCTGGGGTGTCTTATTGCATACATATTCTTTGCAAAAACTGCATTAATGCATAAGTTAGGGTTCAACTTAATGCAATAAAACATAGGGAAATGTGGCATAATGGTTTCTAACCCTAACTTCCCATTGCCCCAAATCAGCAAAAGGACACCACCACACAAGAAACCACAGACAGCCATCAATAGGTAAGACAAACAACATACACCAGTTTCCAGATGGCACAAATGCAGTGTGTTACCTTTGTGGATTTGTATCTGTGGCATGCACACCACAAGAAATTTACTGTACACTTACTTGTTGCTGCAGATATAAATCTACAATACTCAAATCAGGACACAGCTTCTGTATGCAGAAGTACAGGCACTTGTAGCCACAGATACAAATCCATGATACCTAAATTACAAGAGTTCATTTGTCTGTTGAAGTGCACTCTCCTACTGGAGCAGAGCTCCTGTAGCCTAGGTACTTATGCACACTGTAAGACATACACACACTTGATGGTCTTGCGCTTCTGCAGCCACAGGTGTAAGATATACACACCAACCTCTGGCTGAAGAAGCACAGGCACCACAAAATCCATTATACCAAAGTTGCAACACTACTTCTGTCTGCAGAAGAGGGGCCTGTACCTCTTCAACCACAGGTGTTAAGGCATACATACCTGTCCTGTTGAGGTTACAACCAGCTTACAGCAAGACTTCGACAAGGTTCGGTTCTGGTTTGCTAACCACAGTTTTCCTCAATGCCAAAAAGACTGTCTCCATGACCTTTGGCACAAGGCAGAGACTCTCTAGGCTCCCCTCCCTACCCACTTTTCACACCCTTGAGGGGACTTTACTTGAGGACACATCCTCCTTCAGGTACTTAAGTGTTTGGTTGGACCAACACCTAAATTTCTCTGGACATATTGACGCCATCCAGAAAAATCTGAACCCCAAGCTTGGTGCCCTGTTCAGGAACTGTAGTTGTATCCCGCCTACGGCTAGATGTGAACTTGTTCAGAAGATGATACTGCCCATTTTTGACTACTGTGATGTGGTCTATGGTGCTGCCACTAAGTCCTCCCTGGCTAGACTGGACACCCTCTTCAATTCCTTCTGCCGCTTTGTCCTGGATGCCCCCCTTGCACCCATCACTGTGATCTTTATTGTGCCCTATCCTTCACTTACAAATAGGCGACTCTCCCACTGTGCTAAATTCACCTCAAAGCACTGGTTGGGTGAGCACCTTCCCACCTCACCTCCTCCTTTATAACACCCCTCACCTTTCCATTCCCTTAGATCAACTGACTCACGTACTCTGGTTGTCTCCCGCAGATCCACCCAAATTGGTCAATCCAGTTACTCTCACCACCTCCCAAAAATGTGGAATTCCTTCCCCCCCTAAATCTGGCACTCATCCTCTGCCTACTCCTTCAGCTCTGCCCTGAATAATTACCTTGCACCTAGCTGCTCCCTGCTCCTGCCATGGCCCTCCCTAACTCCCTCCTCTAAGCCATAGACAAACCCTACCCCCCCCACCTTCACCTTCATTTTACCCTGTGCACACTCACCCCACCAAAATCTTTAGCCCTTCTCCCCTTCCCCATAACTGCTCCCCCTTACTGGCCTCCCTTGATCTCTCACAGAATGTAAAGGACCCTGAATGCTCTCCATGGGTCCCTCTCCTGCCCCCCCAAGGGACTTGTTATCTCTCATCTACTCCCTTCTCCCACTGTCTTGAAGGAGTCTCTCTGGGACACTGCCTTATCCCCTTCTCTCTGGTCCCCAGTCCCCTTGCAGGGTTCTCCATCCTGACAGGGCGCAGGGCACGACTCTTCCCCCACCTCTCCCTCCCTCCCTTCCCCTTTTTCTTTCATGTAAGCACTTGTTTGCTTACTAACCAGACACTTATTATTGTTCACTCTTCCTACGTTATGCGCAACACTGTTGTAACACTGTTTGTAATACCTGTCTTACAACTGTATGTTAATGTTGATCTTGTAACTTAAATATATAATGTCTCATTCCAGTTGTACCCCTTCCCCCAGGTTGCACCGGGAGATGAGTGACTTGTTGCTCAGTGTGCCTTCCTGGTGAAACATTTAAATAAATAAATAAATACCAACTTCTGGCTTCAGAAGGGCAGGCCATGCATACTGACATTCTGTCACAACGTAGGTACAGTGGTTTTGGCAGCAGATCTAGAAGTTGTTCAATGGGGTAGCAGTTTTTCAATTATGCGGAGGCATCCAGGAAAGCAGACACTAACAGAGCATGGTATCTAGTGAGGTACCTCGTACAAAGTGCATGAATACAGCAGAGTCAGCCACAGTGCAATGCCGTAACTTGCAGTGAATGACATATCACAAAATACTGCCGTAAAAAAGGGCTTAATTGCTATTAAATTACACTTTTCTCTGGAGCACACTGCAGCATTTTTGTGATAGCCTGCAGCACTACTGTATTGCATTCCGGCTGGCACCGCTGTATCTCTGACTGTAGAAGCGCAGACCCCATGGGGCCTTCTATCTACAGAAGCTCTAAAATGAAAAGAAACTTGCACTGGGAGGG
The DNA here is from genome assembly GCA_016271365.2 of Neoceratodus forsteri. Classification (NCBI taxonomy): domain Eukaryota; kingdom Metazoa; phylum Chordata; order Ceratodontiformes; family Ceratodontidae; genus Neoceratodus; species Neoceratodus forsteri. The sequence continues at coordinate 244,126,881 of CM028134.1, forward strand.
TGGTGGTTCAAGATAGTATGAGCAGTCCAGATTAAGCAGAAATCGAGCATACACCACCTGAAAATATACGGACACTAGGCTCCTGTAGTTCTAAAAGGCTGAATCGCCGTTTATTAAAACTGACAATCACAACATGTTGAAAAGAAGAAAAAATTCCCCCTCCTTGTCTTCTTGTCCAGTTGGATTGAAGTTCTGCCTGGGATCTGTGTAATCTGTGACTCCTGTGTGGTAGAGAAGGAGGGTCAGGTTCAGGCCGGATCCTGGGTAAAAAAGGCTGCTTTGTGTTTTCCTCAGGTTCTGCATCATTTGCACGGTACTATAACTAAAAGAAACGTGTTTGGCTTTTTTCAAAATTCCCTTAGGGTTATATTTCTTCCACGAATATACACAGTCTTTTTCATATCATTTTTATGTAGTTTCAGTAAGCAATAATACCCAACAGGGTGGACAGTATTGGGCTATACCGGACTGCCCAGGGGCATAATGAGCCTTATAGCCCTTGGAAGGTCCGGTATAGCACGATACTGCCCACCCTGGAGGGTATTATTGTGCTTAGAAGATGAGCACTGTAAAAAGCATAAGTTTAATAAGACATTGTTAAGTAAAACATTTGTGTAATATGAGTTTTGCAATAAAATAGTTCTTCCACATGGATCTGAATGCTGTTTGTTGTTTTTTTGAGCTGGTCATCATGGTTACCCTCCCCACACACACACACACACACACACACTAAAGCCACTGGTTTCTTGAGGTGTCATCAGCTTAGCTGCAAAAGGCAAAAAATAACTCCTGTAGGTCAAGTGTGTGTGAGACAGGATAGAGTACTGCTTTCTACCTACCCAATTCTGCTCTGTTCTTTTTTTATCCCTCTATGGTAGGAAACAGCTTGCAAGGCACGATCCATCTGAGGGATTTTGCAAATGTGTGCACAAGCCTGACATCGGGAGCCAACAAGTAATGCCGGCAATCACCGCTGATTTTTGTTAAGTGACTGTAATAATCGTGATGACCAGCGCTGGAGGTCCGGGAGTTCACATTAAGGGGAGGCTGACCTAATCGAGATTTAAAACATAGCCTGCATAAAGCAGGTAGATGTATGTTTTCTGTGTTATTTTGTGAACTGGGATACTGTGGAGAGATATAATTTGAAGCTGGGATGCATATGAAGAATTGAGCCAAGGAACGGTGGTGGTGGGCAGGTAACAGCTGTATGGAGCCTTAAGACGATGAAAGGCCCGTTGATTTTTTTAATAGTTGAAAGCTAATTATTTATTTAAAATCAATGCAGGCTTTTGGTTTTTTAGATGCAAATAATACTACATTTGTATGGTGACATCGTGCAGGGCAGTTGGTGGCAAATGTATGTAGAAGCAGAATTAGCCCAGGGAACAGTTAAGGGGGGTTTCGTGGTTTTGCTACCCATACCTGGAGATGTACTGGCTTGCTGGATTAACTATCGTCTGGCTTTGTGTGAGTGGGGGACAAGAAATGATATGTCACACTACAACAGGTTGCTACAACTAACTGGTTTAACATTTATACCAGTATTCTTTTTTTTTTTTTTTAATGTGTGTCTTTTGGTTGGGGGTGATGAACTATTAAGTGTAAGGGTTACTGTACAGTACATCTCCATTAATGGGAACAGAAATATGGCGGCTATGCCCTTACAAAATTCACTGTGCCCAATACTATTGGTGATGCGGTTGTTATCACTGGCACTTTTAAAACCCAGGCTCTGTTGCCTGATAGATGGCCACCTTGTCAGGGCTATCAGCCAATCAGAGCCCAGGATTTACTTAGCCCATTTTCTAAAACATTGTAATGTCCAATTATTTTAAACCTTGTTTGTTACATCATACTGACGTCACTGCTCTTAACCTATTTAATGAGTCTGATGTCTATTAGCCACAGCCTTTGATAAAGAGCTGCCAAGTCCAAAACGCATCAGGCGGGCTTTCCCTGTCTGTTTTTTATTTTTTTAGTATGTTGTGGCTTTCGGTTTTAATAAATGCCAACTCAGCCGTTTGTAACTACAGCAGCCTGGTGTCCAAATATTTTCATGTGGTGTGTACTCAATTTCTGCTTAATCTGGATATCTACAGAAGGGCAGGCCCTCATGGGACCTGTACTTCTTCATCTGCACATACTTATGCACGCGGTACAACATATACACACAGGTGTGGCTGCATAAGCACAGGTCTCCCTATGGGGCCTGTGCTTATGCAGCCACAGATACAAATCCATGAAGGCAGCGCATCAGTGCTACTGCATTTGTATAATTTGGAACCAACTGTATGATGTTTCTCTTACCAGATAGTGGTTGTCTGTGGCTGCCTGTGTGGTGTTGCCCTTTTGCTGCATGGGGGGGGCATTATGGTTGGAAACCCTTACACCACATTTCTCTACTTTTGTAAAGTTGAACCCTAACTGGTGAATTAATGCAGTTTTTTGCAAAGAATTTACTTTCTTTTTGCAACAGTGGAATCGCATCCTCATTCATGAAGGTCCCTTCAGGACCTTCATGAACAGATGCAGACAGACACGGCCCTCTGGGCCCTGCACCAAGGGAAAACTCCATCTTTCTATGGAAGTGCAGGCCCTGCACGTTCATGCAGCGACAGATGTCAAGAATTCATGGGGATGTTTGGTGGGCTGCACAGGGCACTGTGCTTCAATGGGGCTGCAGATACAGATGCACAGGGCAAAGATTTCATCTTTCAGCCAATGCACAGGGCCCTCTGCCACCCACAGGTGCAGAGGTGCAGGGCCCTATGCCAAGAGAAGAACTGTGTTCATTATATGGTACCTGGGCCTGTGTAAGCAGCCCTGCACCCTTCCTTCCCTGGCTGAGGGGGATACATAACAGCATCATCCCCCGACCCTCACCCCATCAAGCTGACTGATTGAGCTCACTCAGCAACTCAGCTCACCAGCACAGGATCACAAAGCACTATCCACTGGTGGCAAAGTCTGGCACTACACGCATTTCTTAATAATTATTATTTGGGACTTCCGGTGATGTCACCCAGATGGTAGCAGCCTAGAGAAACGAGCTCCAGTCTCCCCAGCAGTTTAAAACTCTTTTTCTACCTCTTTTGGACGAAGAAAGTGCTGAAGTTATCAATCGGAAGCTGTGTTAATGTCAGCTAAACAAAGCAAGTCGAAAAGGTCGAGGCAAGACCAGAAAAATAGCAAATTAAAACAACTTACTCTCCATAAGGGCACAGAAGGCCTAGCAACCATGTTGACCATGTCGACAGCACGGTTCCCCTCGGTGTCATCGATCGATTTTGAGGAGGAAGAATCTCAACCCGAAGTACCAATGGAAATAGCTGTAGCCAAAATTCTTAAATCGGTGCAAACAATCGAAACATCGATAGAGGATTTGAAGATGGAAGTCAAAAATATAAACAAAAAGGTTGAAGGGGTAGAACGGCGAGTAACCCAGACTACAGAGAGACAAGACGCAATGGACAGGCTGATTATACATCTCCTGCACAGGGAAAGACAAATGCATGCTAGGCTGGAAGATTCGGAAAACAGAGCAAGACGAAACAATTTCAGAATATATGGGATCAGAGAGGGGGAGGAAGAGGGCTATCCCACGGCTGTAGACTTTATTCAACATGTACTGAGATCACTAATAACTATACCCTCGGACTTCTCCCTCACAATTGAAAGGGCCCATAGAGCACTGGGGCCCAAGCCGACAGATGAAAAGGCCAGACCCCGGTCTTGGGTGGTGAGAATGCTGAACTTTCAAGAAAAGGATTACATATTAAAAGAAGCATGGAGACTTAAAAATCTTACTTTTGCAGGGGGACAAGTGTTTCTAGACCAATATTTCTCGACAGAACTTCAATATTGCCGAAACCACATTTGAGCAGTTATTAAGGAGCTAAAGGAAAAACATCAAATCAGAGCCCAGATTAACTACCCAGCAAAACTGAAAGTGTTTACGGGCTCCTCGTTCAAAATATACCCAACTTTGGTAGATGCGGTCCCATTCCTGAAGGAGAAAGAAATAGTGATTCCAAATTTAGATGGTGACCTGTTGGAGCAGAAACTAATCGAAGGAGCATGGAGTCTGGTTAATCGAGGAAAGAAGAGGAGCCTAGCAGGGTCGTGGCCTAAATATTTAATGCCAGATCTCACGAGGATGCTTAATGCGATGGACAGTCAAGAGTCAGAGAAACGAAAGGAAGGGTGAGAGGGACATTGGCGAAGGAGAGGAGAGTTAAAAGATTTGGAGAGAAAATCAAAAGAGATGGTCTGAAAACTGGGGAAGGAGAAACCGGACTGGAGAGCTATTTTTTGGGGGTTTAAACGAACATTGGTCATTCATATAAGAGACTTCAAGTGGCTTTCTTATTTGTTTTTCCTTAGCAAAAGACTGCAGAATGGTACGAGGTAAGGATGATCAGAAGACTGAAGTCTGCTGGGGGGGGACCGGGCTGCTGCTAACCCATTCCTGCCTGGTACACAATATTAGCTGGGAGTGGTTACACTGGGTGACTGCTGCTGTTTCTCTAACCAACTAAGGCGAGTCCCTGGGAAGGGATAAGTAGGGCAGTGGCTAGTGAGCCCACCCATATGAGCTACTAGGAATTTGCTGACAGTAGTAGAGACGTGCAGTCACACCTAGGAAGCATAAGAAGAGGGATTGACTTAAGAAGGGAGGCAAGCACTGGGAAGCAGCTGCCATGATGTTGAAAAGTTTGGGAAAGCTGAGATATATTAATCATTGGTACTTAATGGTTTAATAAGTTTATTTGTAAATGCAGGATGGGGCTCCACGGGGGATTTACAATGGAGGTTGAAGAGATGGAAAGGGATATTTCACAATAATGGTTAATCTTAAGATAATAACATATAATGTGAAAGGAATACACGCCCCTGTTAAGCGAACGAAAATTTTAGCTGAATTGAAGCGATTGGGATGTGATGTGGCTCTTATTCAAGAAACACACCTAAGGGAAGCAGAGTGTTTGAAACTGAGACGGACATGGTTGGGAGAAGTTTATGCCTCGCCGAGTGGTGATGGGAGAAAAGCGGAAGTGGCAATCCTAGTGAAAAGGGGGTGCACCCTCATAGTTAACCAGATAGATTCAGATAATGAGGGGAGATTTGTCAGAATATCTGGCACTGTATTGGATGTCCCTTTCCATGTCGTCAACCTCTATGCTCCAAATATCAAAGGCGGCAGTTTTTTTAAAAGAATTATTGACAAATTGGTAAGATTACCTCAAGGACGAATATTGATAGGGGGACTTTAATAGTGTGTTATGCCCTTTATAGATAGATCGCAGGCTGTCCCCAGACAAGTAGGAAGCATCTAAATGGCTTAAGTGGATGATAAAAGGCTAAGTTTGGTGGATGTGTGACGAGCCCATCTACCCAGGACAAGAGATTATACATATTATTCATCAGTCTAGAGATCATATTCTAGATTGATTTATTGTCCTCCAAAAGACATGTATGTATATGGTAGCTGGAGTCCGAATTCATTCGATCAAACTCGACCATGCACTGTTGAGATGGTCCTTATAATAGAGAAGGAGGAGAGACACCCGATTTGGAGACTGAATGTCTCCCTTTTGGCTGATAAATCCACAGTTAAGAGGATAGAAGATAGACTTAGCGAAATCTTTTATGCAAAAGGAAATGAAAGCTGTCAACCTACAATTAGATAGGACACAGCGAAAGTGGTAGTTAGGGGAGAACTGATAAGTATTGCAGCCAGAAACAAAACATTGGCCAGTCTCACTCAGGAAAGACTTCTGAAGGAGGTTCATCAGAGGGAAAGAGAACACAAACAGGATCCAAAGGATGGGAGAGATTAAACAATTGGAATTAGCTAAAAGGAATTAAGTGAATATGAAGAAAACAGGCAGAGAAACGGATCAGATGGCTGGGATACAAATATTCAGAGGTGGGGCAAGGCAGCTCATGTCCCATGGTAAGGCTAAAACAGCAGGAGGCGAACCTAACGATTAAAAGTATTATAATAGATGAGAAAACAGGAGAGAGAAGGAGAAACCAGTGGATATAGCACAGGCCTTCAGGAACTACTATCAGACATTATATACAGAGTCAATAATCTCAGAACAGATGGAGGAAGAGGTGGATCATTTTCTTAAGGATCTTGAACTGCAAAAACTAAGCAGAGAAGAGAGGATGGAGTTAGGAGCTAAAATTACTCAGACAGAAGTAATGCAGGTAATTAAGAGACTGAAACAAGGGAAAGCACCTGGGCCAGATGGGTTTAGCAGTGAATTTTACATAAAATGCTGTGGGACTATTGCCCCTATCTTGACAGAGGTCTTTAATAACTGCTTGGAAGAGCAGTCCCTCCCCCCAACATGGTACTTGGTGATCATTACGGTCATTCCAAAAGAAGGGAAGCCAAGGGATAGGTGTGCCTCCTAAAGACCCATCTCCCTTCTCAATCAGGACTGCAAAATTCTGACCAAAGTCTTGGCTAATAGGTTGCAGAATGTAATTTCCAAATGAATCCATACGGATCAAACAGGTTTTATCCCAGGGAGACATCTAGCAGATAGCATCCGGAGATTGTTGAATGTTATCACAGGGGCTAGAGAATTTAAAGACCAGGGATTGGCCATTTTTCTGGATGCGGAAAAGGCGTTTGACCACCTGAACTAGCAGTTCCTGGTTGCGGTCTTGAGGGAGATGGGTCTGGGGGATGAGTTTTTGAAATGGATAAAGTTACTGTATAGTAGACCCATGGCAAGGGTGAAGGTAAATGGGGTAGTTTCCACGCAGATCCAGATACAAAGAGGGACTAGACAGGGGTTGCCCTTGTCTCTGTTATTATTCGCAATCAGTATTGAACCTTTGGCTCAAGCTATAAGGAGACATCCTAGAATAACAGGTATTACGGTAGAAGGGTAGTAAATAAATATCACTTTATGGGATGACGACTAGTTTATGTGTCAAACCCAAAACAAGCTATACCCCATCTTTTAACCCTGATACAGAAATTTGCGAGATGTCAGGATATAAAATAAACCAAGAGAAAACAGAAATGAGAATAGTTTCAGGAGTATGGGATCAAGATCTAAAAAAGAGTATACCATTTAAGTACACTAACAGGCCAATAAGATATTTAGGAATTAAAATCCCATATGATATGAAGGATTTGTATAAAATAAATCATGGGAAATTAAAAGCACAGATCCAGAAGGATTTTGGGAGGTGGAAATTATTACCATTGGGGCTTACTCAAAATATAGACAAGGTCAGGATGAACATCTTATCTCGCTGGTTGTTTCTCTTCAGTACCATTCCGATAGACATACCCAGTAAAGATTGGAAGGACTTAGAGAAAGAATTAGCCAAGTTTATCTGGACGGGGAGAAAGCCTCGAATCAGGCAACAATTGTTGTCAATACCCAGAAAAGAAGGGGAGGGGATGCCACATTTACGGATTCTACTTGTGCAGCCCAAATGATGCCGCTCTGAAACTCTTGATACAGGACGAACCTCCGGACTGGGTGGAAATGGAAAGGAGGGCCCATTTGAGCCTGCCGGTGCAAGTTCTCCCATGGACTATAAGGGACACAAACCTGACTGAGGTCAGGAATTGTTGGACGAGACAAACTCTCAGAGTCTGGCTCCAGATCAAACAGAGGTGGGGAGGGACAGCTCCGCTATGGCAGAAAATCCCATTGGAATATATACCAGCTATAGTAGGCATAAAGGATTTTATCTCTCTGGAGAGCTGGGTCAGGAAAGGTATACTACAGCTGCCCCAGATAGTGGAGGGGACAGTGGTGAAGTCTTTCCTGAGTTTGCAGCAAGAATTTCAGTTGTCTCAGAAGGAATTATTCAAATATTTCCAATGCAGAAATATAATAACAGAGGAAATTGGAGTAGCTGAGGTGACACACCCCCTAACGGAGGAGATAGCGCTGATACAAAACAAAATGTTGTTGAAGGATACAAAAAGGATAGTAGCTCAAATGTATGCTTTGTTATATCAAGGGGAGGGCAGGGAATACAGAATAAACATATAAGCAAAATGGGAAAAGGAGATAGGTTATGGGATTCAACCAGAAAGATGGGAAAGGATCTGGGAGGGCATACAGAGAACAACCAGTCTACAAAACTGGAGAGAATTTAGATGGAAAGTAAATGTTAGATTTTTCAGAGTTCCAACATTAACTAAACATTACAGGAGACAGAATTCGGATAGATGTTGGAGAGGTTTCGGGGGAACAGGCTCACACTTTCATATATTCTGGGGATGTCCAGTATTAATAAAATACTGGGCAGACATAAAGGAAATTCTAATGAGAATGTTTGATTTGTACCTGCTCCTTCGGTTTGAAAATCTGGTCTTGGGCCTTCCCCCAGTAGATCTGTCAAGGAAGGACTACAAATATATGTTCTACATCTGTGTGGCGGCAGCAACTAAGGCAATTACACAGAGATGGCTTACGCGTCCTCTCCATCAGTGGAGATTTGGAAACATAACATGGAAAGGATTAAGCAATTAGAAAGTATAGGAGCAAAAGTGCAATTAAGGACGGAAAGTTTTAATGCCAGATGGTTACCCTATTATAAATTTATTCAAGAAACCACACAAAGGACGGTATTAGAGCAATACTTAACATAGAAAGGGATATTAGGTGAAGAGAAACAGAGACAGGAAGAGGTAGGATATTAAAATAGGAGGCAAACAAGTAAGAGGTGAACTGGAGGGGTGGAAGAAATGGGGGGTATTCCGAAGGTGGGTTGAGAAAAATTAATCCTGGGACACATCCTGCATAATGTTATGAAAATGGAAGGTAAAGATTAGTACTTAGATAAAAGGTATCTTTAAGACAATAAGATGGAATATAAGAAGTACAGACATGGTATAAAATAGGGTAATCTCAAAGGATATAGTGTTGAAATGGAGTGAGAGAAAGGGGGAAGCAACAAAGAAAGAACACAGAGGAAGAAGATAGACTAAAGGAAGGGGAATGAAATCTTGGAACTTAGGGATAATATAGAATGGATCAAGGAAGGAAACAGATAGGAAGAAATTAGATACAGTATTAGGGTTCGGGGAAGATATAAAAATTGTCATGATGATAAAGAGGATTGCTATACTTTGTTTCACTATTGTCTTCAGAACAACGAATGTACCTATCTGTATCTGACAAAAGATATACCATGTCTATGATACCTAAAAATAAAAAGACAAGTTAAAAAAAATAATTATTATTTGTTTTTTAAATCAAAGCTATGCAGTCTACACTACCCATGAAGTGGAATGGTCAGTGAAAAAGACAGGCAGTCTAATGGACTGGTTAAGGTGGAAGTCAGACACCACCTTGGGAAAAAATGTCCTATTGGTCCTGAGAACTACCTTGTCCCTATGGAGCCCCATGTAGTTGGGCTCTGTGGACAGGGCCTGGAGCTCACTTATCCTCCTGGCTGAGGTGATTGCTACCAGGAACACTGTATTCCAAGTCACATACATGAGCTCCACGGAAGACATAGACTCAAAAGGTGGCTGCATAAGCTGTGCAATGCACATGTTGAGATCCCAAGCTGGAGTTGGCTTCCTGTGTGGGGGATGCAAGTGCAACTGCCTATTGAAAAACTTTCTGAATACCAGATCTGAAACCAGGGAGGAGCCTTTACCTGCTGATTGGTAAGTGGATACAGCTGCCAAATGCACCTTAAGGGTGGATGGTCCTATGCCAAGGGAATGGAGATGTGTCAGATAGTCCAAGATGACTGGCAACCCCACCTGGTTATGGTCTATATCCTTGTTCTGACACCAGATGGAAAATCTTTTCCCCTTGGATGTGTAGGTCTTCCTGGTAGAGTGTTTTCTAGAGACCCAGAGCACCTCCAAAACCTCATTGGAGAGGTGCAAGCTGGCATACTCTAGGTCCCCATGAGCCAGTCCCTGAGCCTGAGAGACTGGAGGCTGGGGCAAAGGATCCTGCCCTTGAAGGAGGTCAGTAGGTTGTGCCTGGTGGGCAGGCTGATTGGTCTGGCTATTGACAAGGACAGAAGCAACGAGTATCAGGGTTGCCTGGCCCAGTCTGGAGCAATGAGGATTACTGTTGCCTGCTGGGTCCTGAGCTTGTTCAGTACTCTCAGCAACAAAGGGAATGTTGGGAAGGCATACAGAACCTTCCCTGTCCAGTACAGCAGTAGTGCATCCACCAGCACTGTGCCTACCACAGGAGGCCTGCAGCAGAACTGTGGCAGCTGATGGTTGTCTGGGGCTACAAAGACATCCACTTCTGGAAAGCCCCACCTCCTGAAAACAGTCTGCAGGACCTGCCTGTTGAGTGCCCACTCGTGGTGGTTTTGATTGATCCTGCTGACTGCATCTGCTAGGACATTGTCCTTTTCTGGGAGATGGACGGCTGACAGACTCATTCTGAGAGAGTAAGCCAAACTCCAGATTCTCATGGCCTTTGTGTACAGTGGGGTTGACCTTGTGCCCCTATGCTTGTTTATGCAGTACATGGTGGTGGTATTGTCTGTCCTGACCTGCACCACCTTGCATTGTGGCAATGGACTGAATGCCCAGAAAAACTGCCCTGAGCTCTAACTGGCTGATGTGCAGCAGTGACTCCTGCTGAAGCCATGTCCCGTGAGCAGTGTGCTCCCCAGGCAATGCACCCCATCCTTGGAGGGAGGCTTCTGTTGTTAGCACTACTGTTGGGGGCTGTAGCAGGAATGGTACACCTTCTCTGAGGTTGCCCCTTTCCTGCCACCATTGGAGTGCTTGGATGAGAGATCCTGTGACTGGCACCAGCTCTGACAGCGAGTCCCTTTTCTGGGACCAATGGGATCTGAGATGAAACTGAATGTCTCTCATCTGGAACCTGGACCCTGGCACCATTGCTGTTGATGCTGCCATGTGGCCCAACAGTTGTAAGAAGTGTCTTGCTGGCCTGGGGGGTGTGTAGCTGGAAGGAGCTGGCTATCTGCACAAGGCTGTCCACTCTTCCCTGAGGAAGGAATGCCTTTCCCTGCAGAGTATCCAATTCCACTCCTGTGAACTCCAAGAGCTGGACTGGTTCCAGCACTGACTTTTTTAGAGTCACCAGGGACCCTAGTGACTGCAGGGCATCCCTGACCTACTGAGGTGATTGACCTATGACTAGCCAGTCGTCCAGGTAGGGAAACACTGTTACCCCTTTTCTCCTTGGGTGTGCCACAACCACTGTCAAGCACTCTGTGAACACCCTTGGGGTGGAAGTCAGGCCGAAGGGCAGATCCCTGAACTGGTAATGACCTGCTGGCAATCTGAACCTGAGGTACTTTCTGTGTGATTGCATGATGGGGATGTGGAAGTAAGAGTCCTTTAGGTCTAGAGATGCCAACCAATCTCCTTGTCTTAATGTTGGGAGAATGGTCGCCAGGGTCACCATCTTGAACATTGGTTTTGTTAGATACCTGTTTAAGTATCTGAGATCCAGTATGGGTCGCCACTCCCCAGTTTTCTTTGCTTGAGTACAGACCCTTCCCTCTTTGTGCCAGAGGGACAGGTTCCATTGCCCTTTGCAAGAGAAGGTTGGTTACTTCCTCCTCCAACAGGGCTATTTCTGATAAGGTAGCAGGCTTGAACAGTCTTGCCCTCAGCCTGGGCATAACCTTGAAGCTGAGAGCCAGACCCTGTCCCACTACCTCCAGGACCCATCTGTCTATGGTGATGATTTGCCAAGCCTAGAGACAGCGGACCAACCTGCCCCCTACTGGAGATGGGAGGCGACCCTGACAGGCACATCAGGGGTTCTGTTTTGCCTATGCATCAGGCTGTGGGCTAGGGCCAGTATGACCACTGCCCTTCCTGCCCCGCCTCTGAAACACCCTCTCTGCTGCTGATACACTGGGAAGGCCTGAGGCTGGAAAAAATGGTTTGTATTGGGATCTACCCTTACCTTCTCTACTCTGGTATTTGTGGGGTGTGGATGCCTTCTCCTTGGCAGCTGCACTTTTTTTTTGCAATCTCTGTTTATCCTCCTACCTCCCCCCCCCATCTCCGACCCAGCGGGGGCACCTGGGAGTCATCCCTCTGCCAGCCACTCTACCAAGGACCTACTTTGCACCCCATGGAGCCGTGGCTATCTCCCCCGGGCAGGGAACGAGGTGGGGCCCATACACCCTGTACACATCAAATCTTGTTGGGCAAGGCGGCCTAGGTGGGTAGTGGCACATCGAGGGCACACTCATGATGCCCCGTCTTCCAGAGATGGAAGGTCTTTTTCCTCTTTTCCTCCCTTTGCATGGTGTGCACCTTGATGTCAAGGCGCTACGCACTGACGTCCATCATGCGTCTCGGCTGGCCCCTCCTGCAAGCAGGACTTGTCGTACCCCGAGCCTCTGCTCGGGTTCGGGAAAGCTGCGGGCCTTTGGCCCCCTCCCTCCCCCCAGAGAAGGTGAGCAGTCGTGGGACACTCAAGCCTTCTCCCCTAGCCAGCCCTCCAGTGACCCGATTCTGCTTCCAAACTTGGTTCAGTGGCGTCGCGAGCGGAAATCCAACTGCTGCACCGCTGCACTTCTGTAAGCTGCCTTGTACTCATCCATTTTCTTCATGTAAGCCTCTGTTTGCTCCCCAAAGAGAGATATGGGCTCACAAGGGAAGTCCAAGGCTTTTTTTCCTGGGTATCCTGGGACAAATTAGTAGTTCTGAGCCAGGAAAACCTTCTGAGAGACACTGAAGTGGCCATCTGTCTAGCTGCAGTGTTACTGGCATCCACTGCCATACTAAACTGATACTTGGAAGTTTCTATGCCTCATTTGGCAGCCTCTGTCAAGTCTGATGCCCTGGGAGCAGGAACAGCCTGGTAATTTTCAAGACAGCGTTCCAGAGATTTCTCTGGTACCTGAAAACATAGTCCATATATGAAGCCTGCCTAATGACCAGAGAGGACCCAGGTAAATCTTCTTGGTCATAGAATCTATCCTTCTGGAGTCCTTTTCAGGAGGATGTGATGCCAGTGGTATGCCTGCTTTGTCACAAGCAGCAGCCTGCACCACCCCTTCATGGCTGGGGTGTCCAAAATGGAATTCTGCTCCTCCTTTGGCCACCCAGCACATCTCCATCCTCTTGCCCACAGGGGGGACAGAAGTGGGTGTTTGCAAAATTTTTGTTACTTGCTTCTTAAGCGACTTGTGGATGGGCAATAGCAACTTCTCAGTTGCTGGTACATCCATCTTCTCCATATAATCTGGTTCCTCCTCCTCCTCAGATGACTCCTGAGTGGGAAGGTCCAGAGATTGTGCCACCAGTTTCATAAAGGCAAACTGAGATGCTGTAAACCGAGGATAGTGCTTCAAAAAACAAAAAGAAATAAATGGTACTTAGAAAACCGATAAAAACAAATATTCTTCAAGAAAGTGAAGGAGAGCTCTCCGGAGACATCTTACTGACGCAGGTGGAGTAAAGAATCTGATGTTGGCAGGAAGTACAATCAGGGACAGTGGTTTGAAAACTGAGCTCGACCCTAGCATTCCACCATTTGTATAGGTTCTATTAACCATTTCAGCTCTGGGGCAGTCCTATGGTGAGACCATACTGCATTTTGTCAGAATACAGTAAGATTTCCTGGGTTTGAAAAGACTGTGTATAAGCAACCATACACATACAATGCTATTTTTAAATCTCACTGGTTTCCATGTTTACGAGACCGCTTGAGTTCTGCTCTCGAGGTCTCCTGCTACCACGGAAACCTCTCGATTGAAAAATAGCCTTGTTGTGTATGATTGCTCATACACAATCCTCTTTATTGTGTATGGTTACCCCCTACTGTGTATAGCTTTCCATACACGTGATTTTCTTGTTGTAATGGTACAGTTCAAAGGGCACAAAAAGTTGTTTTGGTTGCCAGCCCAGTGGCACTGAGGGTTGAGGCGCTGGATGCCACACACTGCGCCACACCGGTGACCCGGGTTCGGGAACCATCACCGGGGTCAACTGGGGAGGGAGAGGATTGAGCATCTGGAGGACTACTCTCCTCTCCCAGGGTGGGTGGGTTGTCCCTCCTGCTGCATGACTGCCACCAGGTGGAGGCCTGGAAGGTAGTCCAGGACTGATTGCGACATGAAGGAAGGGCACTGCAGGACTACAGCGTGCATGAGTCTCCATGTGTGTACATGCGTACGCAACAGGGGATGGGAGAAAAATAAGAAATGGGACTGGCAGGCTCCATGACAGCCCCTGTCGTGATCTTGATTCTGGTGACCCCTGGGCTTCTGGATTGTGCTCCGGGGGAAGGGGGGGGGAGCCGGGCTTCCTGCCTCCGGCCCCACCAAAGTGTGGGGGGAATCTCCAAGGGGAAGCTGGATCGGGATGCTTGGGTGCTGGAGTGAACAAGCCCTCTGGGAGGGGTCCAGAGCCTGTCTGCCAGCCCTGTGCAGAGTGGAGAAAAAAGCAATATAGGAAAAAAAAAAGTTGTTATGGTATTGTTCTGATGTCTGATGTAGGAGGCAAAAAATGAGTAAAAAAAAAAGAATGCTGCTCTCAGAAAAAAAAAAAAAATTGGAAAATGGTGGCACCGTTTAGTGACAAGCGGCTGAGTGAGGCAGTTTGGACATAGACACTGATAAGTGGTTCCATGTTACCAAACAGAATTTATTACTTTGTTTTTTTTTTTAACCACCATGCAATGGATCGCATATCTTCAACAGCAATGGGACGAACGAATGAATGGTCAGCACCAATGCGTCACACTAACAGGAGAGATGAGTGACAGTGAGGTGCAGGAGCAATAGTGGAAGGTACAGACACCGTTTAATAACTAAAAAGTTTCAACAGGCTCTAACCATATACTATATAAAACAGTGGATGGGTGACCATCCACAACTAAGGCTGTGTTTCCATCTCGGGAAGTCATGACATCACAGAGCCCTCTCGAGCTTTGCTCTTGAGATCTCCATGATGTCATTACTTCCCTTGATGGAAACACAGCCTTGTTGTGGATAGTCACCCATCCACTATTCTATATCTACTTGATAAAACAGAACTTGATTTCACTTTCTCCCGATTCAACATATAGGGAGATGGGGACAACGGCACATCATCCTTTCAGTCCTCCAGAAGTAGGCAATGTATTACCACATGTTAAGCTACTGTGAATGGTATGCCTTTATGTTAATAGTAAAGATACTTAAAAGCACTTTTTAGTGAAAACACTTTCATCTGCAAATTGTTAACATTAGTGACTGCACAAAAAGTAAAGTTACGTAGGAACTTACCATAACAGCAGATCTTCGAGAGAGGTTCCTTCAGTAGGTCATCACATATAGCACTAGCACCACCTGGCGTCTGGGCCACATGGCAGACTTTTCTAGCAATACCTGATGGGGGACCACCCACCCAACGTCACGTGGCCAACGTCAGCGTGACCCAATATAGTGGGCGGTCCCCATGTCCGCCCTCCAGTTGTCCCACCGGAGCCTGGAAGAGGCCTGACAGCAGGAGAAGGAACAGAGTCTGGAGTCCCTAAATAAAGAGGGGGAAGGAGGGAGGGAAAAATATGACCTACTGAAGGAACCTCTCTCGAAGATCTACTGTTACGGTAAGTTTCTATGTAACTGTACTCTCTTACTTCGAGAGGGTTGCTTTAGTGGGTCTTCACATATAGGACTGAATCCCAAGCAGTCCCTCCTAAGAAAGAGACCGAGAGAAACCAGGGAGGAGGAAAAAACTCCAGCAACCAAGGAAAACACAGAGTGGAGCCAGCCTAGGACAGACGGTCCTGCAGAACAGCTAGGCCAAAACCTGCTGTCCGCCTAGAAGCAATGTCCAGTCTGTAGTGTTTGGTAAAGGTATGGACAGAACTCCATTTTGCCACTGCACAGATATCAGCTGCTGACACACTGTGCAAAAAAGCTGTGGAAGCAGCCATGCCTCTTGTAGAATGACCTCTCATGGGCCCCGGCAGAGGCTTGTCATACTTCTGGTAGCAAAAGTGTATACAATTGTCCAACTAATTGGACAGGCACTGCTTAGAAACAGCTTTGCCCAAAGACCTGGGGGCAAAGGAGAAAAACAATTGGTCATCCTTGCGGAACTCTTTCATATGGTGGGTACAGCACCGGAGGATACGATGCACATCCATAGTGTGCAGGAGTGCCTCACCCCTATTCGCGGGGGATGGAAAATATACAGACAGCTCCACTGATTGGTTCAGTGTGAGCTCCGACACCATCTTAGACAAAAACTTTGGATTTGGTCCTGAGGACCGCCCGGTCCCTATGGAAAATTAAATAAGACTCCTTACAAACCAGAGCTTGAGGCTCTGAAATTCTTCAAACTGAGGTCACTGCAACTAAAAACGTCTTCCAGGACAGGAAGCATAAATCGCAGCTCATTGCTGGTTCAAAAGGCAGGACAGTGAGTTTCTCCAACACAAAGTTTAAATCCCAAGGTGGTGTAGGGCTGCGTTGGGGGGTTTCAGATGGAGAATCCCTTTCAGAAATGTTTTTGAGACTTCCAACTGAGCCATGGGGTTTACCACCCACCAGCTTGTGGTACACCGAAATGGTCCGAAAGATGGACTTTCAAAGAGGAATAAGAGAGGCCCGAATCTGAAAGATGAAGGAGGTATTCCATGACTTGTGGGGCAGAACAAGACAAAGGGTTCCAATCTTTGGAAGCCACTCAAATGGAAAAATGTTTCCACTTCATAGCATAGATGGAATGGGTAGACGGCTTTCTATCCTCAACCAGTATCTAGGCAACACGAGAGGAGACCCCAAAGCAAGAGACCGCTATGTCTGCAGGAGCCACACATGAAGGTGAAGGGTTCTGAGCCCTGGATGAACGAGCTGGCCTTGATTCTGTGTCAAGAGATCATGAGTCATAGGAAGTGGAAACGGTGGTTCCTCCGCTAACTGCTGCAGAAGCGGGAACCAAATCTGCCTTCACCAGAGGGGGATGATGAGGATCATCTGTGCCTTCTCTGCCTGAAGCTTGAGGAGAATCCTCTGAAGAATGGGAAACAGAGGGAAGGCGTTCAGAAATGTCCCTGTCCAAGAGAGAGGCAGCACGTCATGCCAGAAAGCACCATGCCCTGGATATAGCGAGCAAAAACTGTGAAGTTTTGCATTGAATGGGGAGGCAAAAAGGTTGCGTTCCAGATGCCCCCACCTTAGGAAGAGAGACTCTGCCACTTCCTGACTTCGTTCCCATTCATGACTGAGAGTCCGAGACCTGCTGAGATTGTCCACCAGGACATTTTGGATGCCTGGAACATACACGGCCATTAAGGCCAGATCGTGCTGGACTGTCCAGTTCCACACTCTCATCTCTTCTCTGCAAAGAGGGGATGAGCGAGTTCCTCCTTGTTTGTTGAGGTACCAGACTACTGATATGTTGTCCATCTGGAAGAGCAGTAATCCCTTGGGGAGAAGGGTCTGGAATGTTTGAAGTGTGTACAAGGCCACTCTCATCTCTAGAACCTTGATGTGCAACAATGCCTCCAAGCTGGACCAAAGCCCCAGGGCCTGGTGTTCCCCTAGATGTGCCCCCCATCCCATGTTCGATGCATCTGTAGTCAGGGATGCTGACAGGGCCAGGCTCCTGAAAGAGAGACCCAAGGAAAGGTTGCAGGGATCCCTCCACCAAAGCAAGTCTTTCTGGACTGCCAACGATACCAGGACCGGATGGTCCAGGTCGTCCAGGAGTTGATCCCACTGCACCCACAAGGACCGCTGAGTGACTCTCATGTGAAGCCTCATGAGAGGAACGGTAGTGATGGAGGCCGCTATCAGGCCGAGAAGGCGAAGGACCTCCCTTGCTGGGATGGTCCTGGATGAGGCCACTACTGAAGCCTGATGGACCAGAGTCTCCACCCTGTCTAGAAGAAGGAAGGCTCTGCTCTATCCAAGACTGCCCCGATAAACTGACGTCTCTGGGTTGGGGAAAGAGACAACTTGGGGAAAATGACAGTAATCCCCAACTTGGAAAACAAATCCAGAATGATTTTTTTTTTTTTTTAACTTTATTTCCCTCTGGTCACAGCCCATGGAACCGCTTTCTGGCATCCTGCCCGTATCCTGCCTGCCTGAGTTCCCCTCTGACTGTGCCTCCTCTCTCCCCCCTCCCTGCAGCCAGCACCCCTGGTTTAACCCACCTGGAGTGGGTCTCCCTCTCCTCTTGGGTGCTTTTCTAAGTCAGTCTCTGGCTGCAGGTTAGGGCCCTGAGGAGGAACTGGAAGGCCAGTTGAGGCGAACGGAATGGCACATGGCAACCCTGCCCGCATCAGCCACGCTGTACAATGTGCAGCCTATGAACTGCAGTGCTCCCGATCTCCACTGGGAGCCGCTGGTGCACCGGGCTATCCCCCCAACCTTAGCCCAGGGAGGAGAGCTGCCCTGCGGGCGCTCAATCTTCGACCCGCCCCTGCAACCCCTCGGCCTGAGCCCGCCTCCCCCAACTTGTCACATGCAGTGTCCAGTGCCTCAACCCTCAGCGCCACCGGGCCAGCAAATCCAGAATGAAATTCACAGCTTCAGAGAGAGAATCCCTGGAAGGGGCTCAGATCAGCCAATTGTCCAGGTAAGGGAAAACTGCTATGCCCTGGCGATGCAGAAAGGCCGCCATCACTGCCAGGCACCTGGTCAAAACCTGAGGTGTCAAGGAAAGACCAAAGAGCAGGGCCCGGAACTGAAAGTGCTCCCCTTGGAAACAAAACTGCAGGAACCGGCAGTGGCTGGGGAAGATTGGAATGTGCAGGTAAGCATCCTGCATATCCAGACCACAAAGCCACTGGTTCTCCAGAAGGAGAGGGAGAAGGCTTTGGAGAGTCAGCATTCTGAACTTTTTGTACTCAACGAACAGATTTAGCCTGCTCAGGCTGAGGATGGGTCTCATATCACTTGACTTGTTTGGAACCAGGAAGAAGTGCGAGTAGAACCCCCCTTCCCCTTTGTCGGAGGGGAAAGCTCTCTATTGCTTCCTTGAGTAAGAGAGAGATTGGATTTCTTCTCTGATGAGAAGAGTCTGGTCTCGAGAGTAGGCTGACCGGTTTGGCGGAGAGTCTTGGGGAATCTCCAGAAACTCTATGGTGTGTCCGGCGGACACCAACTGCAGGACCCATGCATCGGAGGTAATGGCCTGCCACTCCGGCACGTGGTGGGCAAACCTCCCCCCCTACTGGCTCCTCACAGTGAGGCTGAGGAGGGGGTGGGGTAAGGGAGTCAGGAGGTGGCAGGACGGTCATGGGGAGGGCCCCCTGAATGTCTCTGATTCTTGGAGGCGGGAGGAGTGGCGGAACCTGTGGACTTACGCTTGCCCTGGCGCCGAGCTGGGGGCCTGCTTACTCTGCCTCCGGGTCCTTTTCTGAAAGGGCTGCTGTTGTTGTTAGGCACCCAATCGGTACATGGACCGCACAGACCTCAGGGCCTGACCTTTATCCCAGAGGTTGGTGATGATGTCCTTGGTGTCACCATTAAAGAGCACCGAGCCCCAAAAGGAGGTGTCCTGAATCGCAGACTGAACCTCATTTGTGAGGCCAGAGATGCGAAGCCAGGCCTGTCGTCTCAAAGCAACGGCAGTCACCGAGGCACAGGCTACTGAATCAACAGAGTAATAAGTAGTCCACAATGCATGTCTGCAAGAAGAGTGTGACAGGTGGAGCTCCTTGGCGAGCTCCTCCTTGAGATCCAAAGGGTCCATAGCTTGGACTCAGGCCTTGAGCCTGGCCAAGGTAGCTTTTTGGTGCAGCACCATATGGGCCATGTAGTTAAGGGACCGAAGCACACATGTGGCCGAATAATAGACCTTCTTACCGAACTGGTTAGTCTGCCTCGACTCCTTGTCTGGAGGAGAGGTGCTCATGTGCTTAGGTGCTGATGAGCGGTCATGAGCAGCTGAAATCACGATGGAGTCCACCTTTGAATGTGCACTAAGGAAAGGAGCATCCCTGGGCATCCGGTAAACTCTGTCCACCCTCTTGGGGACAGCCGGGATAGAATAAGGCATCTGCCAGACCGTACAGGTGAGGTCCTGGTGAGGGCCTATCCATGGGGGAAAACAGGGATCGGGGACAGAGACTCCAGGTCCAGATGTTCGGTGAGTCTCTGTCACATCAGATCCTGTTCCTCTGACTCCCAATCGAAAAAATTCTGCATGAACCTCAGAAGGTCCGAAAAGGCAGGGTCCTCCGTTGGGGACTTGGGGAAGCCTTGCTCTTAGGCACCGAGGACTTGTGATCCGATGACTTCTCTGCTGACTTATCACCATCCTCATCATCGTCATCCTCCACATCCAGATGGTCTCCAAAATCCGGGAGAACTATATCCTTGGAAGTAGTCCCCATGACACAGATGGTAGAAGGGGAAGAACTCCTCGGGGACGGGGACCTAGGAGAGCGTGGTGGAGGGAGTCTGCTCTCCAGGTCTGATACCAGCTCCAAGCGCACCCCCTGCCACCAAGACAGGATGAGAGTCTTGAAGTCCAGTTGAAGTGGAGCTTGTGGAGGAGGCGGGGGAGGAGGAGGAGGGGGAAAGATTACCGGAGGGAGGAGGGTAGTGATACCCCTGGTAACCCGAATAGCATACCCAGATACGGATTGTATCCAGGGAAGTAATGCCTTGCGCCACTCCAGTCTGGAGGGGGACCAGTTGGGTAATGGTCCCCAGGATACCCTGAGGGGTAATGTGGGACAGTCTGTGGTCGAGAGTATAAGCCCAATGTCAGGCCTGACGGAGGAGGAACCCACATAGGGCATGCCGTCGTGTAAATCGGTGGCAGGTCTGGCATCGGGGGAGCCAGCATCGGGGCCCCACCGTCATTGGGACCGGCACCACCTGATCTGGTGCCGGAAAGGGGTCCGGCATCAGAGCCGGGTGAAGGGGACCCAACAGAGGGACCTCATCTGGCATCGGAGCCAAAGGCTGGGGCAGATGACTAGGCCCTGGCTCGGAGACCATCGTTGGAGGGTCCGGCGCTGGGTGAACTAAATGCCGGATCCAACGGGGGGATCTTGACTGGGATAGGTGCCGGGTTGGGAGTGATCCCACCAGAAGGGATAGGAGGGGCCTCCGGAGAAGGGTCTGATGGCTGGGGAGGAGCCTCCTTCCCTGTAACTCCATCGGGGGAGTGTGGAACAGACCCAGAGGGGTAGTCGACGTCTAGGAGCCCTGCACTATCCTTGCCCGAGGTAGCGACCCAAGCCAGGGAAGCTACTGGCAGTGCAGAAGTGGGAAGGGGGTAGACTCCCCCGGGCTCATCCAGACATCTGATTGGGCGTCTCTAGGTCCTGATGGGAGAGCCATGTCTGAGTGCCCGCCAGAGGCAGTTGTCTGACCAGAAAGAGTCGGGTGGGAGGAGCCCCCTGCCGACTTAATGGCTGAGGCCGTGTGGGTCCCCTAAGCTTGGGGAGCTGGCTTACTGGTGGCGGGGTGGTCCCCGGAGGAGCCAGGGGCCGATTTAGCAGCAGGCACGGTGCGGCCGTCAGAAGAGCTGGTGGCCGACTTACCTGCAGAGGAGGGTTTGCAGGGCTTACTTAGATCCCCCGAAGCTGATCTCTCCTTAGGTGGCGGCTGAAAGAGGCCTTACTAGTCGAGGGCCTGAAGGCCTCGGCCTGGGAACCTTCCGCAGAATGCTCCCGCTCCCTGTGCTTCTCTTTCCGGTGTTCTTTTTTAGTAGAGGAAGAAGATGAAGATTTGCGGATCCACTCCATCTGTTTTTCTAAAGACACCAGCCAGGTCTTCAAAAGGTGGGCCTCCAGAGCCTGCTGCCGTCTATTGCATGTGGCCTGATTAAAAGGCTGGCAATCCGGGCAAGAAAAAACTGGGTGGTCTGGGCCCAGGAGAGATCACGCACTTCATGTGTCCATCTTTATGTGGGATCTAGGTACCACAAGACTGGCACTTCTTCTTCGGAGAAGACATAGAAGGCTTTGTATAGCGAAGAGAAAAAAACGCAGTGAAAACTGACGAGAAAAAGGGATCTCTTTCAACGACGATCACTGTGGGAAGTCTGCGATGTGACTGACATGAGGCGACAGCAGGAAAGAACTGCAGGGCAGGCTTGGGGACCGCCCACTATATAGGGTTACGCTGACGTTGGCCACGTGATGTTGGGTGGGTGGTCTCCCATCAAGTATTGCTAGAAAAGTCTGCCGTGCAACCCAAATGCTAGGTGGTGCTAGTGTTATATGTGATGACCTACTGAAAGAACCCTCTCGAAGTAAGATCTCTGGCTACTTTTTACATCAAGGTAAAGAAATACTGAGTTGGGACCTTCCTTGAACACATGCTGTGCTCATTTTTAATCTTCCCCGTCTGCATTTGTGTTTAAGAGTATTTATCAAGTCAGTTCAATTCTCATGCTTTTATATTCTGTACATAAGAGGTAATCTGTGTATGTATCAATTGTTTGTTTTATTGTAAATGCAAACTGTTATTTAATGTTCTTAATTGTTGTCTCTCTCTCTGGATATGACTGTGTAACCCCCCTGTTCCCTGGAGTTACTAGAATCCCATCAGTGTCAGTGTTAGGGAAGGCAGCTGGTGAATGACTAGTTAAATAGATTTTCACCTAGTCCTCTCTGCTTGCTTGGTTTCTGCTAAGAGCAGAGAGGTGATGTAATTTAGAACCCTCGCAGCCTCATAAACCACACAGCTTGCTGTGAGTGTGGGGAGCTTGAGAATTTTGAAGAGTCTTATTTCTGTGCTCAGAGAGTGAGCAGTGAGGAGTGAGGAGAGACAGTTTTTTCTTATCCAAGTTCTGTGAGCATCTTTTGCCTGCCTTGTGAAGTGGTGGAAACCGTCTCCAGGATTTCCTGATGCCCTCATCCTCGGTGGGATGAGGGGGACTGCAGAGGATTTGAGGGGCAATCCCTTGATCCAACCTAGAACATTCTGAAGCTGCCTTTGGTGTACAAACTGTGAATAGATTCCGAGAGTTACCCAGGATATGTACCTGCCTTGTTCTCTGTGGGGTGACACTCTGATAAAGGGATCCATTCACCCATTTCCAGGGTATTAAATAAGCCGAAAGAATTGATTAGCAGTTTGACACGTGAATGTGCTAATCAGCTGTAAAAATGCCTAGCACTTGGCACAGAATGGTTAGCAAAATTTTAAAACATATATAATTTTATTAATTTTGTCTACTCTGCCATAGACTCACTGAAATAAAAATGGTTAGCAGTCTACTGCTACGCATGTTTGGAAATGGTTAGCATTACCCAGTTTTGCATAGCGTTTTGCTATGCTATACCAGATTTATAGTGCATAGTGGAGTGTTGTTCTGTATAGAATTCCATCCCTTTCAAAATGCTGTTGTACCACAGTCCAAAGGTCACAGAATGTGATTCTACCCTACTGTGGTAGAACAGCATTCTAGAACGTCTAGAGACTGCATGAGTCAGTTTCATTTTGAAAGCAAAAGAACTTACAAACACATATTTCACACAGTACTATACCTATACACTATAAAGAATACAGGGTGAGCAATTATATGAACAACATGTGTGTTTTGCCACCTCGGGGTTCTGATTCCCATGGACCACTCGAGCTTCACTCTCAAGGTCAGAGGGAATCAGAAACCCTCTGTGGCAGAACACACTGGTTGTGCATAGCTGCCCATCCAGTATTCTCTATTTAAAACCCTGCATTTCTGCTTTGAGACTGTTCTCAAGAAGTTTGTTTAAAGTTTGCTGACAACAGGGGATGTCCCAGGTGTGACTAGGCACTTTGTTCAGAACTTTAGTGTTACACTCCTTTGTAGTGTGTCTGATGCTAAAATATGCTAAACATTTGAAGAAAGCATAATTTCGACTGTTCATTAACTGTTGAGGTGTAACTCTGGAAGAATGGCTGGGCATGGATGAGGAAGCAAAAGGTGGGCAACCCCCCATTTGGAGTGACCAGTTCAGCACTTTGGGTTCTGGAAGGGCACCTGTTCTTTCAGCGCTCCGTCGTGGCCAGTGTGCCACATTTCCTTTTGTAAATCCTATGCCATATGGGAACTGTTCTAAGTCATGGCCTAGCGCCACTTCCAGGAGAATTTTGTGTGTTACGTCATGGCTAGTACCACATTTCCAGATGTCTAATCCTGTGCTGTTTGGGAAGTTTGAGTTTCTGTTTTCTACAGATGTGTTCTACATTGCCTTGTGCCACGAAGTGTAAACCCTTGGGGGTCCATCTTTGCTTTTGTGTACCAACTGTTTTGGCATAAAGCCACACTCTAGAATCCCAATCTGGTATGGACAATCTAGTTACTGCTTCCTGTGTGGATTTCCTGGGTACCCCTTTCAAAGTGCAAACCTAGCATAGCCCTCAGCAAAGTTTCTCTCCTCGGGACCTGGGTTTTGGTAAAGGTCTGTTTGTGTCTTGTACACACTTTGTGTTTCTCTGTTTATTGCTTTGTACCCCCACCCCTCTCTTTTCCCCTAGGCAGAAAAAAGTATGGGAGGTGTGCCTACTAGTTAAATAAGTGGTCAGTGGGGGGTTACAATTGCAAATGAGCTGGTTCATTCATTTTGGTGGCCTACTGTAAATTATTTCATTTTTTTTTTTTTTTTTTTATATTTTTCTTTTATTCTTATATTAACTTATATGAATGGTCTTTGTACCTTATGTAGAATTTAAATCTTCTGTAAACTGTCCTTTTGTATGGTTTGTATATTATGTTTTGTGTTTTCTGTCCGAGTCATATGTATAAAAGTACCATGTGGCTCAGTGCATTTACCCAAGTACTAACATTTTAAATAAATAAAAATAAACAGTGTTTGAATAAACAATCGGAGTGCACACCAATATCAGGAGAATGCAACAAATACAGAACATTACGGATCACTCGAAGACCCCAAGCTGCTGTTGCTGACTCAAGCCAATTTTTGTTTATTTTAAGTTGAAGAAACAACACAATCCTATTTTCCTCCAAAGAAGCTTATAAATTATTGTCCCTTTTCATATTAGATTTTTACCATTGGACATTATGGCAATTTTGTGACCTTTTCAACCTTGAAAAACTATAGAAAGTTATTTGCTTGGGGTTGCTTTGACAAGGTGCTATGCTAAAGCACCGATTCGTTTTGAATACATGGGACCAGAGACTCCCGAAGTACATACGAACATACAAAGAAGCCAGCAGAAGAAGCCCATTTGATCTATCAAGTCTGCTCATATTGCAGGGTCCACAGCTTGAGCTAATGTCTTGGAATTTCAACCCTTTGAGTCAAAAACTCTTTTGCAAAGGCTCCACATCAGATTTACTTACAAACAAGTTACAAAAAATTACAGGAGATTAATACAGTACATTATACATAGGATGCGATTATACTAGTAATACAGTACATTATACATAAGTGCATCATAAATGAGGGCAGAGTGCATGAACAAAGAAACAAACACAGTAAGTAGATTTAAAACAGACAGGACACAAAACATTATGGGAAATTAATACAGTACATAATACATAGGATAAGAGTATAAAAGTAATGCAATGCATTATACATAAGTGCATCATAACTGAGGGCGGAGTACATGATAATGAAACAAACATGGTGCAGGCAGTGCTAGCTATTTGAGTAAACAGACAGGAAATTAAAGCAAAATAAGGGAGACCAGAAGCAAGTCAGTTAAGGAGAGTTGTGAGACAGCTGGGGGTAGGGAGATGGGTGCAAAGTGTAGAGAAGGAGGAATAGGAAAGAATGCAGGTAAAGGATGAGTAAAGGGCAGGAGGGGAACAGAGTGGGAAGGGAGAAATTAGACCAAGATAAGGTGGGGAGGAGGAGCAGGGGGGAATTGAGGGACAAGCCATGAGCAGTTCCAGATTGACCAGTAAAGTCTAGGAGCAGTCACAACTATTCATAGACAGTAGGTGCTGGTGAAGTTTAGTTTTAAAGGGGCCCAATTTAACTGTAGAGGAAACCAAAGGAGGCAGGCCATTGAGCAGCACTGTGGAAGAACGCTCGCTACCCTAGGGATGTTTTACAGAAAGGGACTAGGTAGAGGGCCTTATCAGAATTCCTAGTAGAATGAGGGGTAGGGGCAGGGGAGATGAGCTGCTGGACTGAGGGAGGGGAGAGTGAGGTGGTAAGCTTCTTGGCCAACAGGCAGGTGTGATAGTCTAGCCTACCCTTAACGTTTAGCCAGTTCACTTGACTGTAATGATAGCAGGTATGGGTTAGCTTTGGTGCTCCTGTTATGAGGCAACATGCTTTATTGAGGAAGAGCATTATTCTTTTAAGAGCAGTGTTAGATGCAGATCCATAGATCACTATATCATAATCCACTAGGGACAGAACGGAACTAGTGACAGCCAGATGGAGCACAGCCTTTATCAGGCAGCTCCTATGCCTATAGAGGAGGCCGATTCTGGTGTTTACTGCATTGCAAACCAGATTAATATGTTCTTGGTAGGAGACAGAGGAGTCTAAGGTGATCCCGAGGTATTTAAAACTCCTAACCTGCTCAACCTGCTCAAGTGACAAGAGTTGACTATTTCGGATGTTTAGTAACACTCTTTTATGTTTATTCTGATGGTTTGCAAACAGCATTACTTTGGTCTTTTTGTAATTGATGATAAGTTTATGAAAGGAGAACCAGGACTCGATTTGTGTAAAGCTATTTTGCAGGCATTGTTCAAGCATGAGGGGTTCAGGGTGACTAGAGAAAATAACTGCATCATCTGCGTAGAGAAGTAGGTTGCCAGAGCAGGCTTGGGGAAGGGTATTCAGAAAAAGACTAAACAGGAGCAGGCCAAGAATTGAACCCTGTGGAACCTCTGAGCGAACTGGACTTACTGGAAGAGAGGGTATCAACTCTCTGAGACCTCCCAGAGAGGTAACTATCAAACCAAGTGGTAGCATCAGAGGATAGGCTCAGCCCCGAGAGGGAGGCAGAGAGAAGGCCATGGTGGACCATGTCAAATGCTTTTGTTAGGTCTATGTACACAGACCCAACCCAGTGACCCCAGTCCAGAGCTTTACATATAAAGCTAGTGAACTCCAGGAGGACTGTGGAAGTACTGTGGTCCTTTCTGAAGCCGTGTTGTTGGCTACGCTGCAGATTATACGTGGCAAGATATTCAGAGATTTGATCATTCACTATTCTTTCAAGGGCTTTAGAAATAGGGGGAAGGAGAGAGAGATGGGGCGATAGTTACCATGGGCAGTTCTGTCACCACTCTTGTGAACAGGGGTGACTATTGCAGATTTCCACTGAGAAAGAAACTGACGGAGACAGAAAGAAAGATTAAGAATTTTGGTGAGAGGTGGGAGTACTGCATCAAATGCTAAATTAAGTAATTTTAGATCAAGAGAGTTGCCACTGAATCTGGACTTGCCCAAGACTCATGAAAGGTAGGATCTAGCGTCACTTGGATATATTACTCTGAAGCGAAAGGGAGGGATGCCAATAGGGGCAAATGACGGAGGGGAGATAGAGGGGTCAGTAAAGAAATCCGGAGGTAGAATAGTACTTCGATCGGTAAAAGCATTACTGAATGTATCTGCTATGAGTAGTGGGTCTTCTTGGGTAGTAACTCCACTGATACTTAATAGGGAGCGGGGAGATGTTTGATTTGCCCATTAGGTCCTTAAGATTTTGCCAGAACATAGTCCCATTACCCCAGGAGGAAGAAAGGCAGGTTGTACAGTACTTAGCTTTAGCTCGTCTAATTTCCCGACTACAGACATTTCTGGCTGCCCGATAGCACTGTCTGTCTGCAGGAAGTCCAGACCACAGGGCCTTTTTATGTTTACTCTGCTGGGCAAGAGTGATATAGCATTTGCTTTGTGCCTGTAGATTGGACACAACCTTATTTGCGGTTTAGCATATAAGGACTGACCCACCCTTACTCCAGATATTTACCTTTAAGAGCCTGGACAACCATAAAAGACGCTATAAAACAGTGGCTGGAAATGGGGAATTCTAACGGAATGACGGCATTATAAAAGGACTGAGTTAATGGCCAGAAACCCCAATCTACAATAAAATAACTCACATTTTAACTATTAAATTATTTATTAAAAAAATGTAGTTTAACAATAGCATTTAAGCATCCCAAGGGTGTTATCCACATTAATCTAATCCTAAGGGCATATGGCACTCGGCTTGTGTCTCATGGGCCCCTTAAAGTTAGATTAACCAGCTGGCCCACTAGCGCAGTGGTTGGATTTCCGTCTGTGATGCCAGTGACCCGGTTCGGAATGAGCCTGGGCCGCTGGAGGGCCGGGCCGGTGGAGAAGGCTTGAGCGTCCCACGACTGCTCATCTTCTCCCGGGGAGGGGACTGTCCACATTTGTCTAACCCTACAGAGGCTTGGGGTATGACAAGTTCTGCAGTTGCAGGAGGGACAGGTCAAGGCGTGTCGTGGACATCAGCGCATAGCGCCTTGACATTGGGGTGTACACCACACACAGGGGAGAAAATGGCAGAAAGAAGCACTGCAGCACCGAGGGGAAGGAGCGCCGTCACGAACCCTGATTGCTCCCACCTACCTGACCTCGACTGGGGGACCCCACGAAATAAGAAGTTCTCGGGGTGCTCGGGCCCCACCTTGTACCCGCCTGGGGGGGTATAGACATAGCTCCATGCGGATCCTCTGGGGCTACAGGTAGGTGGTGAAGCAGGGTGGTGCCTAGGCATCTCCCGACTGAGCGGGGGACTCTGGTGCTGAGGGGAGTATAAAGAGACAAGTTAAAAAAAAAAAAGTTAGATTAACCAAGGGTAACCCAACCTCAGGCCATGTTTAATTAATTGTCAAAAGATGAAAATTGCTACTTTTTCCCCAGACATTTGCATTTTTTCTTCAGTAAGTTACATTTTCTTAGCAACAGCATATAAAGGGAGTATAAAGGTATTTTATCTGTGCCTTTATACTGCATCAGAACTGTGATATCATTCACTGTAACGTCAGAACTGAACACTCATGCACGAAGCATGTGGTGTGGCATCAATGTGTTCTTAGCCTGTCTACTGTATATTAGTTATATCACAGCACAAGCAGTATGGTCACAATGTTGGGCATCATTTGGGGGCAGCACTACAACAATTACCAGGTGATGGAAAAGGAGATTGGTTCCCCACCTACAGAGACCACTGGAGGACAACAACTTATATACATTGTTTTTAAGAGATATCAACAGTAATCTGAGAATAAATTCCTCAAAGACAGAAGTCAGAAGTCTTAAGCATTTTAGGTTTACCTTCCACCAAGAGAGTTTTATTGGGCCAGACCGACAGTGCAGCAGCTGCATTGTTCCTTGGTGCTCACAATACCAGGGAGCCAGGTCTGCTCTACGCCCCAGAGTATGCTCTCCTACTCAAGGGTGGTGGTGGATGGGGGAGGACCACAGGTAACAGTGAAGCCGAAATAATTGCAGCAGGAGAATGGATGCTGGTTGATTCCATGCTGGTTTACTACAGTGTCAACACTTGCTGGAGTCCTTGAAACCAGTGTTCACATGGAATGGGAAACAACAAGGAGAGCAAGGACAGAAAAGCCTCCTGCCGCGGTATATACATACACACATACATATGTCTATATCTTGGGCTCGCCCACTTGACTATTGTATGTTTTTTTGCATCATGCATTAATTTGCACTGGCCACTTATCCTTAGTAAATAATTGTATAATAATTATTGCTTATCATAATGTACTGATTGTTTTTTTTAGCCTCTCATTAATTTTACTTTCCTGTGTCACTTCCTCTGTTCGCCAATGATGTCTGTATATCGACATGGCTTGTACTCATTGTATAACTTGTCACTACCTCTGTAACTGCTGCCTGTGTGGCCCGGGTTGTGCCTGAAAATGGTCCCCTGGATCAGTGCACTTACCCGGTTACCAAAGACTAAATAATTAAAAAACACACACACATATATATATATATATATGTGTGTGTGTGTATAGATATTTATAAAATGGGTAGGCTAAACCAGCCATTCGGAGACCTACCTCAACATGCATGAAATATGTTTCATGCATGGTTAAAAAAAAGGACAGCAGTGAAAAGGCAAAAATCACTAAGCCTTAGAATGCTGGCATTTGAAAATGCTGCCAATGTTTTTCCTCGCTACTGTTTCCCTGCACTTACCCTATAACAAACCAGACAGCATTTGAGAATGAAAGGAGCAGTCTGTACAGAAAAGCAGAGTCTGCAGTCAGCTACTATCACACCCTTCTCCAATTTACTTTAAATTGCACTCGCATGGCTCCTACTCGGGCCGAGCTTAGCCACAGAGACACAGGAAACCGTCGAGTTCAGCAGCGCACACACACACGCACAGACACTCTCACAGAGAGCCGGGATAAAGGACACTAGCAGAGAGCAGACTTTCAGAGTCTGTAGGCAGCTACCGTGAAGTGGGCGGGCGATGACCAGGTTCAAACTGGGTAGAGAGGTGCGCTTCACAACATTATTCAGAGAGGGGAAAGAGCGAGTGAGCTGTAGCCCTGCAACGATCGCTTTTTGGGTAAATTCATGCAGTCGAGAGACGTATGGGTGGGTGCAAATAGTCCGGCAATAGTCATTTAACTACTATTATCTCAACAGCAGAAGCTGTGAGTTTAATTAAATTAATTTACCAAGTTTAATAAAGTTGCTAGGTCTATTGAAACTGTAGCATTGAAACTTAATGGACCTTGAGTGGAGGGTGCACTGTTAACTACAGAAGGATTTGCAAATACGCTCATGAATATTAAAACAATGTCCGTGGAAGGACTATTGTATCATAGATTAGGAACATTTCTACATGTTTTCTACATACAAGCATGTTTTTTTCTAGTGGTAAAAAGTAAAATAAAGATAGGATCCCATTTTATAAGAGCAATAAGACTCTCCACGTGTGTGCATGAAACATATTTTACCACATGCCAGGAGTTAAAGGCACTCAGTCAAGGCCTCATGCCTTATTACACCCCTGGCCATGCGGTAAAATACGCTCCATGCACACCCTGCTGTGTCTTATTGCTAACATATATATATATATATATATGTGTGTGTGTGTATATATATATATATATATATATTTATATTCTTGGCAAAAAAAACTTTGCTAATGCACTAGTTAGGGTTAAAGTCCCGAAAGCAGGGAAATGTGATGTTAGGTTGGAAACCCAACCCCCACTCCTGTAGGCAGCAGGAGTTGTGGTGTGTGCCTTGGGGTTGTCAACCCTAAGGCTCACCCCATTCTATAAGTAAAAAAATGTGAGATGGGTACAGTATATGAGAATGGGGTGAGCGTTAGGGTTGACAACCCCAAGGCACACCCCACAGCTGTTGCTGCCTGCAGGGTGGGGGTGGGGTGTTAGGGTTGGGAACCCTAATGCCACATTTCCTGACTTTTGACACTTTAAACCTAACTAGTGCATTAACAAAGTTTTGTTGCCAAGAACTTCCGTATTTTTTGGGAAAGTATAATTGTTGCATTCTTTGCCCTGCGTTACCATCCCTCCATAGATCCATACATGTATGTTGCCATGCAACCATTTCAGCCAAAACAGCAACCAAATTGTCAGCACAGCCTTCTTATTACCCCACCTTATGAATGCTGAGCTGAGAATTTTTAAATGTTCGCTGAAACATCATACCGCACCACCGTAATGTCACTGCACGCCACAGGTGAGAAAACACATTTTGGCCATGAATTCAAAACTGACAGCTGTCACATTCATGAGGTAGTGTAAAGAAATGGCTATGTTGAGAATTTGGGGTGAAAATGTTGAAAAGTATGAAAGTTAGGCGTGAGGGTAGCGAAATGTCAACAGATGCCAGAACTTTGCCATTTTAACACATTTTGACATCAATTTTTCAACATACCCTTCTTATGATCACACCTCATGGATAAGTATGGTGAAAACTGTGAAATCCATGCCAAAAGGTTATTTTGCCAACCGACCGCGAAAGCACCTTTCGGGCAGGATTTGGGAAATGACACCAACAGAAGAGGATGAGTGTGAAAAAGGGTATGTTGAAGATTTTATGTCAAAATCTTGAAAAATGACAAACTTTTGCTGCAAACTTGAAAATCCTATTGAAATATATAGAACCGCATTTACCAGAGTTTTTACATTGCTTTCCCACTATAATGTAATATTTCCCTGGTAGTGTAGTGGTTCCCCCTCCCCGATGTCCGATCCTGTCCCCTGCTGTCAAAAAACATGCCCTGGTAGTGTAGTGGTCTCACACCCCTCCCCAATTGCCCTCCTGCTATTTGCCACAATATTCCCTGATAGTGTACTGCTCCCTCTCCACCCCGATGTCTGATCGCCATCCCCTTATCTGAAGAAACTGCCCCTTCTACTATAGTGGTCCCAACCTCCTCCCTGATTGCTGCTCGACCTCCTGGTATTGTTTTTTTTGTTTAAATGTTCCCTGGTAGGCTAATGGTCCCTTCCCTGGCCCTGACCTGTCCGGTCAAATACTGAAAATCCATAACCCTGGTGATCTAATCCCGCCCCAATTTCAGAAGGTTCTAATGGGGTGCTAAGCAGTACTGTAGAATTAATTAAAAAAAAAAAAAAACTTTCACTTTCCTTAAATGTTGGCTGGCAATGGAGCTCAAGTGTTGCTGCCCACTCACCACCACGACCCCGGTCTACTGCCTGCTGGGGGTCCGGATGGGGTTGCCACCCCGGCTGCTGTTGCTGCTGACTGGGGAAGGAAGAGGAAGGCCTGGCCAGGAGACAACACTCCTGATATTCTGCTATTGCCTCTGCTGCTTGGAAGGAGGAGGGGGTGTAATCTTGGGAGCTGGTGGACTATGCTGCTGCTGTTAGGAAGAAGGGATTAGGCCTCCAGATTATTGTGGCTGAAACAGCTGCTGCTGAGAAGGAGCCAACTGACTTCACACTCTCCCAGGAGGGAGATAAAGCTTCAGGGGATCACTGGACCAGAGGGGAGCAACATTAATGGAACTGACCATTTCCTTCAACCGATCCAGGCGAGCTTTTCCTTTCTATTCTCTGAGCACCCTCCACCCTCAATGATACCAGCACTGTCCGTTGCCTCAAACAAGCTCAAGGTTCTTTCAAGAGATCACCTCCAGATCGAGCTGTCATCCTCTCTTTTGCTGATTTGAATTTTCCTATGCACTGGGCTAGGAGTAGCAATCCTAGTACGTGGCTGGCTTCTCGCTCATGCTATCTGCCAGGAGGGGGGTAGTTTCATATGCTGAGTGCAAGCAGCAACCAAGGTTCATTTTAAAACTAGCCTTGAGCTGCACTGAGCTGAGTTTTCTTGGGTTGGTGGCTGTTTATGCAGGGGAGGTATGCTGCACCAGAATGCTGGAAAGGATATCACACCTGTTACTGGTGCGGTGCTGGTGTCACTGGACTACAGCGATTTTTTTTTTGAGGGGATCTGCATTTACTGGGGCAGATGAGCTAAATATGCCAAAAGTATTACTGAAACACTGTTCCCTGGGGCCCCAATGTAAACATATATGCTCCTCCTTCATTCTGGGTCCCTGACTACTAAAATGGCCCTACGGGGTCCCCAACTACTGTATGGCCCTAAGGGTTCTCCAAACACCTGTACTATCCCCACCTCTTCTGGGTCCATGATATTTTTCTGTAGGGCCCAAGGCTTTGTGGCACTACACTACCACAGGAAGCATCAGCCAAGCTTAAGAATTCCAATCTATGGTGTTTGGAAAACATATGCCCGCTCCCCCACCCAACCAGAGCCTCAGCTGGCAACCAGCATAGCCCTCCTCTCACCTCCATCGCTAGCCACCAACTGAGCTGTGAGTGAATGCGTACTGTATACAGTACACACTCATTCACAGCTCAGTTGGTTGCCAGCTAGTCGCTGGCTGAGGATTGGGTTGGGGGAGAATGGTGTGGTGGGTCCAGTACTTCAGAGGCTGGGGGGTCCACTAGACCAGCAGGCTTACTGATTTTCAGTATCTGATGGGACAGGGATCGGGGCCAGGGAAGGACCACTAGACTACTGGAGAACTTTCAAGCAAAATCTGTACTTTCAGTAAATAGTGTTGGGGATCACTCGAAGTCCTTTAAGAATGCAATTATAGTTTATTTCTTTTCAAAATCTTTTATTTGCCCTGACTTTTCACTCGTTCAATTGAGCTTTTTCAAAGGGCTATGATCTGAAACAGTTAAATGATATTTAAAAATAAATTTCATATCACAATTTTCATATTTTACACATAATACATATATAGTGGAATAACTGTGTAGTTACCAGAGATTCTCCTCCGTTTGCTTATTATATAAAACAAGTCACTATTTTGATTGTATTCATCGAATTAGATTGCTAAAACCTACAAACCAAAAATTCATTCTTTATAGAAAATATATGCTTTTAAGCCATTCTTTTATATAGTGCTCAACTTGCGCTACAACCTAATGCAATTTTCAGTTCTGAAGTTAATTCACTGGGGCCAACTTAAACAAATACTTGAAAACAGCACAGACCTGTTAACTAAATACCTTACTTTGTACAGATTTACTTGTGCCTTTAAGGTATAGGAAAGCACTCTGAAATGAATAACTGGTAAAATGAATTAACCCATCTTAAAAAAAAGAAAGAATTATGCCTAGAAAGGTAGAATATAATGATGTGTAGACCTGGTTAAACAGCAGACCCGTTAAATGAATAATTGTGCTGTACACAGTTTCTGCCAGGGTTACTGATCACATGTTATAATGGGTTGATAGAATTACCTACACGTTATGAAGAAATGCTGTGTGCACTAACTCCTGGCCACTGCCAGGAGTCAGTCTACTGCTGGCCGCCGCACCTCATCCCACCCACCCTGGAAGAGGAGAGCAGCCCTTCAGATGCCCATCATCTTCCTCCCAGCCGATCCTCCAAAGTTCCAGGCTGATTCCTGAACCTGGTTCATCAGCACTACAAGTGTTAGCACTACCACTTTCACCAGCAGGCCAGCTAGGGAGGTTCCAAATTGAACACACTGGTATCGATTTGCCAGACAGCTTTTAAACCTTGGAAGCACTGTGGATAAGATGACCAGGTTACTTAGTTTCTGACAGAGCAGGGAGTGGTCTACCAAATCCAAGGCCTTGGTGAGCTTGATGAATACCCCACCTGTTAGCTTACCTCTATCCAGGGCACTGGCAATGCTGGTAGTGAGCAAAAGGAGGGCAGTGGTGGTACTGTGGTTTTTCCAGAAACCATGTTGTGCAGGAGAAAAAAGGCTATAGGTGGAGAGACAGTCACTGATTTGGGAAGGAACCATCTTTTCAAGAATAATATTCAGCACAGGAAGGATCGCAATGAATCCACAATTGATAATATTTTTACTGTTACGCTTTTTGAACACTGGCACAACATACAGCGTCTTCCATATGTCAAGCATTGCTCGGGAGGTAAGGGACAGGCTGAACATTTTTGTAACTGGTGCAGCAGGTTCAACGGCAGCTTCCCAAAGTAACCTATGCTCAATCCCATTGCAGCCCACAAATTTGGTTACAGAAAATGTAATGAGATGTTTATGTACACCAGAAACACTGACAGCTTTGAAATAGAAATGGGGGTACTGCCACTGGCCAATGTCAGAGGTAGTAGGGGAGTTCAAAATTATGGTTGTAGGGGTGACAATACAGTATAGGCTGTGAGAAACATAGAATTTGTCAGTAGAAAAGGACCACTTGGCCCACCCAGTCGGCCCACATGTTCCCTGCATATACTGTCACAACACACCCTAATGGGTCTCTGGTGACCCTCCCTCTTCCCAGCTTATTTACCAGTATTCCTCTATGTCTTATCCTAAGCATGTTTGAAATACTACACTGTCTTCACCCCCACAACCACTGGTGGCAGGCTTTCCATGCATCCACCACTCTTTCTGTTCCTCCTTAACACCCTCCCTTCTAGCTTCTCTGCATGCCTCTTGTTCTGCAGCACTTCCTTATTTGAAACAGGCTCTCCACCTGTACTCTATTCATCTCCATGAGGTACTTGATGATCTCTATTATGCCCCCAGGGTGTACATGTTCAGATTCCTCAGTCTCTCCTTGTATGGTTTCCTGTGCATCCCCTGCACTGCCTCCAACCTGTCTATGTCCTTTCAGAGATGTGGCCTCCAGAACTGCACACAGTACTCCAGGTGTGATCTTACCAATGACCTATATAGTGCTAATACCACGTCCCCACCTTGCTGGTGATACCTCTCCTTATACACCCCAGCATCCCACTGACACTACACACTGCCATGCAACTTTGAGACGATCAGATATGATAATCCCAAGGTCTCGTTTCTACTTAGTGATCAACAGTCCCAACCCCCATTTTATACTCAACTCCTGCTTTTTCTTGTGGCCCAGATGCATGATTCTGCACTTTTTGACACTGAACCTCAGTTGTCAAACAGTGGGAAATCATGTACCTGGGCACAGAAACCCATGATCCGAGTATAAAATGAGGATGGGAGGGTACTGTTGGTCTCTGAGATCCATGAAAATAGCAGTTACATAAGAACTTACTGCAACAGTAGATCTTCGAGAGAGGTTCCTGCAGTAGGTCTTCACATACTAGGACTGCACCCCCTGGTGCCAGGGCCACATGGCAAACTTCTAGCTAGCAATTTATAGCGAGGGACCGCCCCCGGCGTCACATGACAGACGTCAGCGTGACTGTATAAAGGGGGTGGTCCCCATGCCCACCTTCCAGTTCTTTTTTTTTTATTTACTGTACTTTATTAGTCTGACTTTATACAAACAAGAGTTACATCCACACAAAACAAAATAAAAACCTCAGGATACAGGTTGATTGGGTGTAGACAGGTACAACTAAAACACGACAATACAATACAATACACAGTACATCCCAATACCCCTTCCTCCCACCCCTCCCTTTTCCTGGAGACATAATTCAAAGTTGGTGTGAGTGCCATACAAAGAGTGGAGAAACACCAGTGCCATATAATGTATGCTTGTACCCTTAATGATTATGTCTAGTTCTTAGGTATAATGAAAAAGAATACCAACTTAAGGTGCCAATTCTGATATGGGCAGGTTAGGAGAAGAATGGGCTACCAGCAGAGCTTCCAGTTTACTCCATTTTTTGACATAAGCTGGTAAACAGTTCCGTGTACTAGCAATTGTTTTTTCTATTCGTAGATTAAATAACACCTCATTCAGACATTCTGGGTAGGTAATGTCCTCTTGATCAAGCCAGTGGCACAAAGTAACCTTTTTAACAGACGATATTAATGAGACGTGGAACTTCCTTTCAATCACCGGAATATCAGCCACATTGCTCAAGATACAGACTTCAGGGGAAAAGCAGTCTTGTAATCCTAATAAGGGGTCTAGATCTGTTTTAATTTTTTCCCTGGGGGGGGGCTACCATAGAACACTCCCACAAGATGCACAAAAGGTTTCCCTCAGCCACATTGCATCTGGAGCATTGAGTGGTGGAAAGTTTACCCATCTCATTTAGATGAAGACGGGTAAAGTAAATATTATGTAGTATATGAAACTGCATGAGGCGTAGCTCGTCATTTGACAAAAATCGGTACATATCCTTCCAGAGGTTATCCCAGTTGGGAGTCGGATTGGGGAGGACAGACAGCCAGTAACACGACTCACCCAATGCATCAGGGAATAACTGTGTAAACAGTAGGGAGACTAATTGGGATACAGTATGGGGTTGCCAGACATGAGACAGCACCAAAGAAATAAAATTACTACAGGCCATAGCCCATTCTGTCACTCCAAACCTGGCAATCAACATACAGTCGTGGCCAAAAACATTGGTGCCCTTGCAGTTTTTTCTAATAGTGCACCATTCCTTCCAGAAAATTGTTGAAATTAAAAAATATTTTGGTATCCACATATGTGTTTCTTTGGTTTGCAGTGGAATAAAACACAAAAAGCAGAAAAATGTACTAAGTCTTAGCTTATTCCACACAGAAATCCTTAAATGGCCCGGACAAAATTATTGGCACCTTTTGAAGTAGTTAGAAATAATTAGATTTCAAGCAGGTGATTCTCCTTCACTTTGGAATTGAACTCACCTGTGGTGAGTTGCAGGTGCCTACAATATAAAAATCACTCATTCAACCACTCTGAATAGAGAAAAGGACTCATTCTCCTGTTCTGTGTCACTGTGTGTACCGCAATGAGCATGGAGAAAATAAAGACAGCCAGAGAATTGTCTGAGGAGGTCAGACAGAAGATTGTAGCCAATCATGGACAATCTCAAGGCTACAAATCAATCTCCAGAGACCTTGATGTTCCTGTTTTCACTGTACTTAATGTTATCAGGATGTTTAAGGCCCATGGCACTGTAGCCAACCTCCCTGGACGTGGCCACAAGAGAAAACTTGATCAAAGATTGCAGCGCAGGATTGTTCGAATGGTGGAGAAAGCACTTAGATCAATTGCCAAACAGATTCAAGCTGACCTTCAGACACAAGGTACGACAGTTTCAACTCGCACCATCCGTCGCCAACTCAATTGAAGGGGGTTATATGGTAGGAGGCTCAGGAGGACCCCACTGCTGAGAGAGAGACATAAGAAAGCCCGACTGGGGTTTGCCAAAACACACCTGAACAAGCCAGAATCCTTCTGGGAGAATGTCCTGTGCACAGATGAGACCAAATTAGAGCTTTTTGGTAAAGCACATCATCTCTATGTTTACAGAAAACAAAATGAAGCCTTCAAAGAAAAGAACACCTTCCCTACAGTCAAACATGGAGGAGGTTCAGTGATGTTTTGGGGTTGCTGTGCTGCCCCCTGGCACTGGGTGCCTTGAACTTGTGCATGGCATCATGAAATCTGGAGATTACCAGGCCATTTTGGAGAGCAATGTTGAACCCAGTGTCAGAAAGCTGGGTCTCCGTCGAAGGTCATGGGTCTTCCAGCAGGACAATGACCCCAAACACACTTCAAAAAGCACCCAGGAATGGTTCAAGACAAGACGCTGGACTGTTCTGAAGTGGCCAGCAATGAGTCCAGATCTAAATCCCATTGAAAACCTGTGGAGAGATCTGAAGACAGCAGTTGGGAGAAGGCACCCTTCAAATCTGGGAGAACTGGAGCAGTTTGCACAAGAAGAGTGGGCCAAACTGCCAGTAGAGAGGTGCAGGAAGCTCATCCATGGTTATAGGAAGTGGTTGATTGCAGTTATTTTGACCAAAGGCTGTGCTACCAAATATTAAGTCTAGGGTGTCAATAATTTTGTCAGTGCCATTTCTTTTCATTTTCTGATTTAAAAGGACATATTAAATTTTGAATCAAAAACAAAGGTTCTGTAATATTAACAGAGAAATAAAGAATTGTGGAGACCAAATACTGTACTGTTGTTAATTTCAACTTATGTTTAGAGGAAATTGTGAGTTATTTGAAAAAGTGCAAGGGCACCAATATTTTTGGCCACGACTGTATGTCTTAGTTGAAAATTTCAAAAGATGTGCCTCGAGGGGAGATTAAGTTGGTTCAACAGATCTCTGCTATTGGGGATCCGTCCATCCACCAAAGGTCAGAGACCAGCTTGTCTTGCAACTCAGGGAAGTTCAAATGAGACAACATCATGCCACCCATTTTAAAGTTTAAGTTGCCACAGAGCAGCTGAGAGATGTCTTGTAGTTTATTGTACCGCATAGACCTACAGAGCTGGGCATGTACATGCAGTGAATTATTTATTACTGTACCTTTAAATCCGGGTGGTAACTTACTAGGAGATGTGTAGAGAAGGCTGTTAGGGGACATTCCCAGGGACTGAAACTGCTGTCTTTCAATTTGCAGCCGGATTGGTGTATAGGAGGATCCCTGATCCAGATTTATGGGCCACTGTGCATATTTAGAGCAGTGACTAGTCAGATAATAGAGACAGAATTGGGCAATTTGAGTCCACCTAAATGTTTTGGGGCCCCCAATTTAACATATGCTTTATGTGGAGTCTTCCCCCTCCATATGAACTGAGATATGGCTGAGTGAAGCTGCTGAAACCAGCTGCGTGGGAGGAATAGGTATAACATATTAATGACGTAGAAAATACCCGGGAGCACATTCATCTTAATCACACTAATACGGGCTTGCAAGGAGAGAGAAAGGGAGTTCCAACTGTCGAGGTCTTGTTTAATGACATCTACCCCTTTGTCTAAATTAAGCACTCTCATTAAGGATTGCTTTTGGGAATGAGAGTTACCCAAATATTTCAACTCTGTTGCCCATGTCATTCCTAGGTGGGCATACTCAGCAGGGATAGCCTTGGGGTTAAGGGGCATTATAATGGTCTTATCTAGATTGAGCTTGTATCCAGAAAAATTCTCAGATTCAGAAATGAGGTGCAGTATTTCAGGTACGGAGGAATTCAAATGAGATAAATGTAACAAAACATCATCTGCATACACAGATATCCTTCGGTGAAAGGCTCCAACAGAGATACCAGAAATTTGGGAGGAGGTCTTAAGATGGTGAATTAGGGGATCCAAATGTAAGTTAAAAAGTAGGGGGATGGGGGCATCCCTGCTGAGCACCTGAGTGTAGAGAAAACCCTTTTGAGAGTACCCCATTGCAATATACCCTTGCTTGTGGCTCAGTATATAGTACTTGTATCCAGTTTATAAGGGATTAGGAAACTTTAATTTTCCCAAAACTAGAAACGTAAAATCCCATTGCACCCTGTCAAAAGCCTTCCCTGCATCCAGGGAGAACAGGGCCATAGATAGCTCAGCCTCCCTGGATGCAGAGAAAACATGTGCCAGTTTCCTCAGATAGTCAGCTGAGGACCTGCCCCTCATAAAACCAACCTGCCCAGGCCCAATCAGGCCCTCACAGACCTGCATAATTCTGGTGGAGAGAATTTTTGCAAATATCTTTATGTCATAATTCATAAGGGACATAGGATGATAGTTAGTAACTTTATCTCTGGGTTTATCCGGTTTAGGCAATACTATAATTAGGTCCTCCAACAGGGAGTAATCTGTTATCCCCTTCTGGCATGAGAAGGAGAACAGTTGGTGGAGAATAGGCTCTTTGGCTAATACTTTGTAAAAATTAGAGGGGAAGCTGTCCGGACTGGGGGATTTGTCAGAGGACAGGGAGTTAATGGCAGTGAGAATTTCTAGGGCAGAAATGGGACATTCCAGGTATGCCTTCTGTTCTGGAGACAAAACTGGTAGCGAGACTGAACTCAGGCAGGCCTGGGCCTCTCCCTCAGGGGGTGAGTTAAACTGAGAACTATACAATTGGCTATAAAACTTATCAAATTCATGGGCAATATCCACCGGGGATATTTTAAGGGAACCATCCTCTTGGGATGAGATGACTTGGATCAACTGGGAGGCCTCCTGTTGTCTTAGCCAGAGGGCTAGCAGATGACCTGCCTTTCCTCCTTGATCCACGTATGTGGAGTGGGTTTTTAGTATGGCATACTCCACCCTTTCTCTCAGGCAGTCTGCATATTGGTGCCGCAGGTTAGCTAGGGCAGACTGGCTTGCTTCCAAGGAATCCAGCAGTGGATCCTGCTCAAGGGCTTTGATTCTAGCCAGAAGGGACTGCAAAAGGGCCTCGTACCTTCTCTTCCTGGTGGCAGCTATCCTAATAAACTCCCCTCTCAATGCACATTTAAGTGAAAATCAGATCTCATCTATATCTGGAATAGACCCCTGATTCTGCTCCATAAATTGACCGATAAAGGATTTAATGCCTGTCAGAGTCTGGGGATCCTTTAGCAGTTGGACATTCAATTTCCAAATGTGATCCCTGTTGATGTTTGGTAGAGAGATGTGCACCATCCACACAGGGAAGTGGTCTGATAGGACCCTTGGGGAGATTCCTCCATCCACTACCCCTGGTAGGGAGTTTGTACTAATTAGGAAGTAGTCTAGGCAGGAGTAGGACTTGTGCACTGGGGAGTAGAATGTGTATTGGCGTTCAGCCGGATGCACGACTCTCCATAGCTCACAGAGTCCCCCCATTTCCATAAGTTCATGGAGTGCTAGCTGCGTGGGAGAGAGGCATTTGGGATGGTGACCTGACCTGTCTAAGTCAGACGTTAGTGTCACATTCCAGTCAGCCACCAGGAGGATTGGTAGGTGCGCATAAGGGGCTAGAAGGGTAACCAGATGAGAAAATAATTGAGGAGATGGTATATTGGGACCATATATGCATCCCATCATATCTCCATTTGGTCTAGTATGCCATGTAGCAAAACAAATCTTCCTGTAGGATCTGTAATACTTTGCTTTAGACTGAAATTGGTACCTCTGAAAAACGATACTGCCGCCCCTCTTCACTGAGTGGAATTCCCGGCAGTGAACACTTGGCTCACATTCTGCTGACGGAAGAGCAGATTTTCTGTGGACAGAAGGTGGGTCTCTTGCAGGAATGCTATTTGGCACTGAAGGATTTGCAGGTGTTTTAGGATCTGATACCTTTTCCCCCTGGCTCTTGCCCCTTTAACATTCCATGACACGTATCTCATTTATAAGGAGTACTATGAAAGGGGTACAAAAAAAAAAGATAATGATTGCACTTTGTTTCTCACAAATGGCACCATTCGGCATTACATCCTGTGTCTCCAGCCCTCCCCCAATAAGAAACATACCCTACACTCCCCCTCCAAATCCAAACAAGTTTCCCCTGACTTTTCCCAACATATAATTCCCATAAGAGAAGAAAAGGAACAGCTACCCACAACTACCCAGTCCAGATGAATATCTTACCCTGGGCTGTGATGTTTCATGTACAGCCCAAACAAATACATCCCTCCCCTCCATCACCCACTCAGAGTTTAACCTCTGAATTAAACAATTCTGTCAAGGTATTTGAAACAACTTATCTTTAAATAACCTTTCTAAGCAGTAACCATTTAAAATATGCAGTGCTTTCTGAAAATAGCCTCGAGTGCCCCTGCTACCAAAGAACAGTTCTCACGGTTTAGTCAGGGACCACCTCATGGAGCCAATTCTTATCCGTGGAGCGATCATGTTAAACTTAGAGTTCAGGCCATACCAAAATCAGAAATTATAAATAAAAGCTGTGTGTCCGCTCACTAAACATAATAAATATATATCAGAGGTCCCCTCTCAGTCACAACCTGTAACACGGCAGTGCGACTGCTACAGTCACAGCTCCAATTAAAGCAGCAGAGGTTGTGCTAACAAACAACTAAAGGTTTAGGGTGAAGGCCCCCAGCTGAAGCACCTACATATTAGCCATAAAGGAGAGTTACTCCAGAAATAGAACCATTGAGAAAACCATCCACTCAAAAGGTAGTAGACATCTAGGCCACAGAATTTCCACAACAGGAAAAATGTTCCAGGATCTGACTAGCCCTGATGTAAAGCGAAAGTCTTGCAGTATAAAAGCAGAATCAGACCATCACTCAGTTCTATTTAGCAGATATTAGCCAAAGACTTATATACTGGCAAGTAAATACAAAGTCACTTGAACAGGTCAGGATAGTGACTTTTCAGAGCAGATAGGGCTTGGTCTGCAGATTCAAAACTGAGCCATTCATCCCTGTGCAGCACTTGCAATGTAGCTGGATATTTCATGCGGTACTGAATCCCAGCCGCTATATGTTTTGCCACGATTGGGTGTAGCTCTGTACTTTTCTGCCTTACCATTTTCGGTAGGTCCTGGGCCACTCTGATGGTCTTGCCTTCTCCAGTATATGCTGTTTGTCTAGGAAATTCAAGGCCCAAAATATTAGCGGCCTAGGGAGTGCCCCTGAAGGAGGAGTCAGGCAGAGAGCTCTGTGGGCCCACTTGATTATGTAGTTAGGCCCGTTGGGAGAAGGGCCTGTAATTTTGGCACAAAATTTCTGAACGAAGACAATCGGGGAGGGTCCCTCATCACCTTCTGGCAGGCCTAAGACGACTAAGTTATTCCTTCATGACTTCCCTTTGAGGTCTTCTAGCTTCCGCTCCATGGCTTCGAGTCCGTGACACAGATGTGTTAATTCAGGCTTGGCCCTGGCCCTCCAATCATCCAGCAATGAGATTCTTACTTCGTTATCAGCTGTGCGCTGGGTGAGGGATGCTAGAGATGTGGTAATACTTTGCATGTCTTTAGCCAGGGACCCCAGTGAGGATTTCAGTGGTGATAGTCCCTCCAGGAACTTCTCCTCCGTTAGTGCGACCTGGTTACTTGCTTTAACAGCGGCCTCCGAAGGTAGTGTCTTAGCATGCTTTGAGGTCTTATCTCTGTTTGGAGTGTGCGTCGGGGTATGGGAAGGTAAGGCATCCTTCATTTCCTGCTCCATTTTACCAAAGTTAGTGTACAGCGCTGTCTTAGCTTTGCTCCGCAATTAACTGTGCCAGGATTACTGTTCTACAGTGATGCTTGACAGAAAAAAGGAGTTTTATTTGAGTGCAATCTCGGGAGCTCTGGAGAGTGCATCCACTCAGGCAGCCATCATGTGCCGACTCCCCCGCCTTCCAGTTCTCCCACCAGAGACCTCGGAAGAGGAAACAGGAGAAAGGAGTAACAACTCCTAAAGCCCTGAGCTGCTAATAACAAAGCCCTGGGAAAGGAAAAGAGGAAAAATACAGGAGATGGGGGAAGGTCGGAGAGAAATCGAGACCTACTGCAGGAACCTCTCTCGAAGATCTATTGTTACAGTAAGTTCTTACATAACTGCTATATCTTACTTCGACAGGGTTCTGCAGTAGGTCTTCACATATAGGACTGAATACCAAGCAGTAAAAGAAAAGGAAAGTCGGAGACTAAGTTCTGGGAGGAGGAAGAGTCTACCAACTAGAGGTCTGCTTAGGACAGGAGGCCTTGCAGAACTGCCAGGCCGAAATCGGCTCTGCGCCTAGAGGCCATGTCCAGACTGCAATGCTTGGTGAAGGTATGGACGGAAGACCAAGTGGCCACTGCACAAATATCTGCAGGGGACACGTTCCTCAGGAAGGCCGTCGAAGCAGCCATGCCCCGAGTTGAGTGGCCTTTCACATCCCCCGGAAGGGGCTTCTCGTACTTGTGGTAGATGTACGAGATGCAGTTAGTCAAACATTTTGACAAACCCTGTTTGAATATGGCCTTGCCC
This sequence comes from Neoceratodus forsteri, assembly GCA_016271365.2. Taxonomy (NCBI): domain Eukaryota; kingdom Metazoa; phylum Chordata; order Ceratodontiformes; family Ceratodontidae; genus Neoceratodus; species Neoceratodus forsteri. The sequence goes on from CM028134.1 coordinate 244,171,823, forward strand.
TGACATCTGGGTGCGAAGGCGACAAACAACTTGTTAGACTTACAATCCTCTTTGGTCCTAGAGATGTAACATCTCAGAATCCTATGCACGTCTAAGGTGTGCAAGAGGTATTCCCCCTGTTGGAATACTCTGGGTAATATACCAGCAGTTCAACATTCTGATGCAAACTAAATTCCGAAACTACCTTCGGAAGAAAAGAAGGGTTAGTCCACAGAGTCACCCCAATCTCTGTGGAAAATCAAATATGGCTCCTTACAAACTGGGGTCTGAAGCTCTGAAATCCTTTGAACAGAGGTAATGGCGACTAAAAAGAGCGTGTTCCAAGATAAGTAACGCATGTCACAACTTGCTGCCAGCTCAAAAGTGGGCAAAGTAAGTTTTTCTAAAATAAAATCCAAATCTCAGGGGGAACCGGAATATGGACCGGAGGTTTAATGTGGAGGATCCTCTTAAGAAAGGTTTTAGAGACCTCTAACTGAGCGATGGTTTTGCCCTCCACCAGAAGGTGGTAGGCAGAAACCGCAGATAGGTGGACCTTCAGCAAGGAATAACTGAGGACCGAATCAGACAGGTGCAAGAGGCACTCAAGGACCTGGGGTGCTGAGCACGAAAAAGATCCAGACCTTTGGCTGTGGACCAAACAGAAAATCTCTTCCATTTCATAGCATACATGGATCTCGTGGAGGGTTTTCTGGCCTCCACTAGGACCCGAGCGACTATGGAAGAGACGCCAAAGCGTGAGACGGTTATGTCCAACGGTGCCACGCATGCAGGTGGAGAGACTTGAGGCTTGGATGCTCCAGGCTGCCCTGCTCCTGAGACAGGAGGTCGTGTGAGAGAGGAAGAGGTACCGGGGGTTCCATCATCAGCTGCTGCAGCAGAGAGAACCAAATCTGCTGAGGCCAAAGAGGGGCAATGAGAATCATGTGGGCCCCCTCTGCTTGGAGCTTTAGCAGAACCTTCTGTAGAATACAAAAGGGAGGAAAAGCATACAGAAATATTCCTGTCCAAGATAGAGACAGAGCATCTTGCCAAAAAACACCACGCCCGGGAACAAGTGAGCAAAAGCTGGGTAGTTTTGCATTGTTTGGGGAAGGTGAAGAGATCTATTTCTTGCCAACCCCACTGAAGGAAGAGATCTTCCACTACTTCCTGCTTTAGCTCCCACTCATGAGCCCGTGAGACAGTGCAGCTGAGACTGTCCGCCAGGACACTGTGAATTCCTTGGACATGGACTGCTATCAATGTCAGGCCATGCTGGACTGCCCAGTACCACATCCGCATCACTTTCCTGCAAAGGGTGTACGATTGGGTGCCTCCCTGTTTGTTGATGTACCAGACTGTGGCAATACTGTCAGTTTGGATCAGAAGTGTTCCCGGGAGCAAGAGGGATTGGAAAGCTTGAAGAACGCAGAGCACTGCCCTCACCTCGAAAATGTTGATATGCAGATGCTCCTCTAGGGGAGACCATATTCCCTGAGTCCAGTGGTCTCCCAGGTGGGCTCCCCAACCATGGCCAGAGGCGTCTGTTGTGAGCGTCATGGAGGCGGGCAGGGGATGGAAAGGAACCTCCAGAGAAAGGCTGGATAGATCCTGCCACCAGAGGAGATCCCTCTTCAAGCTGCTGGAGACTAGGACCCTGTGACCCATGTCGTCCATGCGCTGATCCCACTGGACCTGGAGGGACCATTGGGTCACCCTCATATGCAGTCTGGTCAAGGGGACTGTGGGTATGGCAGCCACCATAAGACCCAACAGGTGGAGACTAGAGTGCGCTGTGGTCCGACGGGAGGAGGACACCAATGCGGCTTGTTGTATCAGGGTTTCCGCCCTGTCCATTGGTAAAAAGGCCATGCCCTGGACCATGTCCAGCAACGCTCCAATGAACTGAATGCGCTGGGACAGTGAGAGCTGAGACTTGGGATAGTTTACAGCGATGCCAAGTCTGAAAAAAGGTTCAGGGTGGTGGAAAGAGAATCCATCAGACAGTCCTGCGATGGAGCTAATAGCAACCAGTCATCCAGGTAAAGGAACACATAAATCCCCTTCGGTGCAGGGCTGCAGCCACCACTGCCAGGCACTTGGTAAAAACCCGAGGTGCTGAAGAGAGGCCAAAAGGAAAGGCCTTGAACTGATAATGGTTCTCCTGAAAGGAGAATCTCAGGAAATGGCAGTGGGCCGGGAGGATAGGGATATGCAGGTAAGCATCCTGCATGCCCAGTGAGCACAGCCAATGATTTTGTGGGAGCAGGGGGAAAGAGTCCCTGAAGGGTCAGCATGCAAAACCTCTTGCGCTCTACAAAGTGGTTGAGCTGACTGAGATCTAGAATGGGTCTCAGATCTCCCGTTTTTTTGGGGCACTAGGAAGAAGTGGGAGTAATATTCCCTTCCTACCCGCCCTGGTGGAACTGGTTCTATGGCTGACTTGGTCAACAGAGCTTGGATTTCCTGTTGGATAAGGCTTAGATAGCCTGATGGGTGTCACAAACCCACTCAGTAGGTCAGGCCCTCTACTCCCAAAGTGCCAACCTCCAAGCGCAGACTTGTGAACAGTTTAACAGAACAAGGTAACCCTCTTGTCTGTTTTGTGAGTTCAGATCAACCTTTGGTCTCAAGTCTTGGAGGGATTCAAACTGTGGACCTCTTGCTAGCATACCCAATACACAGGCTCAGATATGTCTGTCTTCGAGGGGACAGATATCTTTGCCTATGGGCACCTAACCAGGTATACAGAGATGAACCCTTAAAAACTTTAATAAAGACCTCAGATTTAAAACGCTTCTCTTTCCAGTTTGGTACTGCTTCATGTCTGCTATAACCATACATATACTCTTCTTACAAATGAAAGAAAATTCAAAGACAGACCAAGTATGCTCTAAAAAGAATTTTACTACAATATATAAAAATATGTAACGCACAAAATACAGAACTGTTATATCACAAGACATACAAATCTTTTAAACAAAACAGGTTTTAACAGTGCAATTCCTACTACAGTACTTAGTCTCTAAATACCTGCTTAAAGTGCTCACAGATGTATCTTTGTCAGAGTCTAGAGAAAAGTGTCTAAGTAAAACAGAATATTCCTTAAACAAACTGTATTTGCCCAACCCTTTTTGTGTGAGGTCACTAGCGCCTCCTCTGTCAGAATATATATAAAAAATATATATATATCTTATACAAAAACAGGATGTCTTTTCAAAGTATTACATTCTGCAACTTCAGCATAATTGATGTCCTTCAAATGACACTTTGTTGATCTCATAATAAGCTTCCTCCTTCCAGGACATGAGAGCATCTTTATGATTTCGCACTTCTATGTAATAACCTGGGTTTTCCCTCCAACGTCATAAAATGGATATGATTTAGCAACTACGGCTGTAATTAACTCAGACAAACAGGAGATCCTTGATTAAGGCCTTCCATGTAACACCTAGTATCTAAAATTGTGTGTGTGATCTCACATGCTGTTTTCAGCATTTTCTCATGACTTTCATCTTTCAGCTGAAACTTGGGGGGGGATGAGTGAGGTCATTCTAGAGCATCAGATTTTCAGCAGAGACAGTCAGTAATACATTTTATTTAAAAAAAAATGATACAGCACTCAGAACTGGCTGTCCACATCACAATGGGTAGTGGGACTTTCCCGGCGGATTGCCCGGGGGGTCTCTCCAGGAACTCGATGGAGTGCCCTCTTGTGACGAGCTGGAGGACCCAAGCATCTGTGGTTATTGCTTTCCATCCTTCCAGGTGGAGGGCAAACCTTCCCCCCACTGGCTCTTCCAGAAATACGTGAGCAGGTGGAGGGGAACCCCTTGAATCAGGATGCAGAGGAGAGAGCCACTTTGCCACCGCTGCTGGCCTCTTGGGACTTTGCCTGAGGAGTCTGGGTACCAGAACCGGTGGTACAATGCTTGCTCTGTCACCTGCCCTGGTTCTGCCTATTCCACCTCTTTTGGGGGCGATGAAAAGTCTGCTTGGGTTTTTGGCCCGAGTGGTACATGGAGTGGACATCTTTAAGAGACCTCCCACTCTCTTGTAGCTCTGCTAGTATATCTTTGGCGTCGCCTCCAAAAAGGACAGAATCCCTGAGGGGGCGTCGAGCAGGGTGCTCTGGATGTCTTGCACCAGTCCCGTAAGATGGAGCCAGGCCAGGTGCCTCAGACAAACTCCAGTAGCAGTGCAACGAGCCACAGAATTGATGGAGTCATAAGTGGCCCGTAAGGCAACGTGGCAGGAAGACTTGTTAAGTCTTACTTTCTCTAGAAGCCTATTTCAGAGGTCCTCATCTGGAATGGCCTGAAGTTCTTTTTCTAAGTCGGATAAAGACGACTTCTGAAAGGACACCATGTGGACCACATAATTTAAATATCAAATGGTGCAGGTAGAAGAGGCATAGACCTTGCAGCCATATTGGTCCATTTGTTTGGACTCCTTGTCCAGTGGGGAGGCACTCAGGTGTTTAGGCTGGGCTGATCTATCGTGGGCTGCTATAATGACAATACAGTCAGCTTTAGGTTGGGTAGTCAAATGGAAAGTCCCTTCTGGGGGGTGGTAGGTCTTGTCAGCTTTTTTAGAAACTGCAGGAATAGATGACAGCTGTTGCCATATGGTAGAGGTTAAGTCCTCATGCAGTCCCATCCATGGAGGAATGGGGAGGGGATCTGCGTTGATGAGGTCTAAATGTTCCGTCAGCCTCTTTCTCTTGGGGTCCATCTCCTGGGAAGACCACCCGCAGGCCTGTTGAATGGACCGGAGGAGTTCTGCAAAGGACGGATCCTCCTGTGGAGACTTTGGAGACTCCTTGGGCTGGGGCTCTATCAGGGAATGAGGCTCTGAATGGCCCACAGAGTCGGAGTCTGAATCCAGATCGGAGGACTCTGGTCTGGTGGGCAAGGGAGTAACATCTGGGGCCGCCTCCTTGACACTGGTACCCGAGGGAACCCCCATCGGATGCCTGTCCAAATCTCTATTGTACATCCGGTCCATAGGGGATGGGCTTCTTGTCCTGTGGGTCAGGGTGGCCACCACAACTGGTTGGGGATGGCTCAATTCTTGCAAAAGTTGGGACTTAGCATTCTTCCATCAAGCCGGGATAGTCTCTTGGGGTTCTGGCTGGGGCGGGGGAGGTGGAGGCGGCTGAGGCTGGTAGCCTGGGTACCCTGTGGCATAAGGGGGGGTAGCCAGGTGTCTGGTACCAGTAGTGGTATGGATTGTATCCATGGTACATGTGACCCTGGCCCAAGGTCGGGTACCCTGGCGTCAGCACTTGCGCCGGGTAAGCTGGTGATGGCCCTCCCAGTGTTGGGCAGTAGGGGAACTGAGGTGTCGGGTTAGCTGGGATAGTTGCTCGTGGGGCCCAACAGAGGAGGGGTGGAAAGCCCAGTAGTGGCAGTGCTGAGGGACCACTGGGGCCAGTAGGATCCATCGGCAGACCTGGGGTCGGTGTGGGGACCCCTGAAGGGCCAGAAGGGTGCTCCAGCATCAGAGTAAAAAGTTCCTGGTCCATGTCCAAATCTGAGGGAGAATGAACCAGGGAGTGGCCCGGCGTCGGGGGTCTGAAAGCACCCAATGTCAGATCAGAGACAGGCGAGGGGGGTAAGGTGATGAGAACCCCCGTTGAAAGGTCTGCCAGGGAGGCAGGAGTCTCAGAAGGAAAGCCCGACACAGGAGAGGTCTCCTGGACAGCAACACTCGATTCCTGTGGATTCAGGGGAAAAGAGACATCAGGCTGCGTCAGTGAGGCTCAGGAGGGGGAACCCTTGTGGGACCAAGGGGAGCCTGGAAGCTCGCTCTGAGTGACGTCAGAAACCATGCGAGTATCCGATGGGAGAGCAACCGCCAAGCAAGCCAGTGACTGACTTAATGGCATCAACCGGAGGAGCTGACGTCTGACTTACAGGTAGAGGTCGGACCGACAAAAACTGGGAGGCTGGAGTCTGGCTGGTCAACCAAGGCCAGACACCCGGCAGCAGAGCTGAAGGGAGACTTATCAGCCGAGCTTGCAACAGGTCCTAAAAGAAGATCCTCCAGAGAGGAGACCCCTGACTGCCCACTGAACAAGGCAGGAGGGGGGAAGGCATCCGATCCACCAGGGAGAATGGAGACCTATGAGGTGGAGTACTCACTGATGTAGAGGCCTCGCCCGATATGGCGTCGGTTGTCTGGTGATGTTGAGTGGAGGGAGAATGGTCCTGCTCGCAGTGCTACTCCTCCTTCTTTTTCTCCGGGGTGGGTGAAGAAGAGCATTCCCTCAGCTTCTGAAGCTCTTTTTCCATCGATGCAAGGTGTTGTTTTAGAAGGTAAGCATCGAGGGCCTTCTGGCGAGGGGAGTATGTGGCCTGGTTAAAGGACTGGCAGATTTGGCAATCCACTATCTTGTGTTTAGGGCCCAGGCAGAGAATGCAGTGGGAGTGGTCGTCCCCATGCGGGATCTGTGTGCCGCACTTCGAACACTTTTTCTTCGGGCTACGCGAAGACATACAACATGATGTTTTAGGAAAATTATGGAAAAGACTAATACTTATACTGATAAAGATGGCGGACGACTGAAGCTGTTCAGCCACGAGGTCCAACGATTCAGGTCTACGGCAAGAAAGAACTGGAGGGCAGGTGTGGGGATCACCCCTTTATACAGTCACGCTGACGTCCATCATGTGACGCCGGGGGCGGTCCCCTGCTATAGATTGTTAGCTAGAAGTTTGCTGTGTGGTTCTGATGCCAGGGGGCACAGTCCTAATCTGTGAAGACCTACTGCAGGAACCCTCTTGAAGTAAGATCATTGGTTAAAGGCATCTGCTGTTGCAGGATTGTTGCAGTTGACTCCAGTGATGTCTAAGTCCAGGGGTGGGAAATTGCCTGTCTAACCAAGGGTTAGTTTTATACATCTCCACAACTGGCATGGGTTACTGGTGGAAGAGTCAAAGAGAGATTTACAGTGCCAACTAATTTTATGTCAAATGATCTTTTTACATTTGTTTCTGAGCTACCTATTTTGCCGTCAGAGGCAGCATTGGAGGCTTTAAAGTTGGATCAACAAGCAGCCTTCACTGAAATCAAAGACAAAAAAACGGCAATCCAGTCATTTAGTTACTGGGCCATGCACTCTATGAGTGGTTTTAAGTCCAGTGAAAGTTTGTTTGAAATAGGAGAGGGCCTGATTAACATCATTGGTGGTAAGCAACTGTGCCCAGTCCTGACAGGCAACCTCCTGTTTAAATTGTGCTGGATCAAAGTGTGAAAAGTCACGGAAATGAATACTTCTGGGAAGGGTCTGTGGAAGCTTTGCTCTCCATAAACAGAAGACTGGGGAGTGGTCACTGATGGCATCGGAGAGTACTCCTGAACAAATGATCATGTCCAGTCTGGGTGTAAGTACCTAGTCAACAAGGGCAGCACACTGACCATTGGTAGGCCTCCTGGTATGTTCTGAGATGGCTTGAATAAGCTGCAGTTTATGGAGGGGTAGACCAACGTTTTTATTTTTACGTCTGAGCCAGTCAATATTAGACTCCAGTGAAGAGGAATTCGTTGTTTTTCACAAAGGGGCCCACAGCTCTAATAAGAGTAGTAAGGGCCTGCAGACTGTCAAATGTGGGAATATATACACACATAGGAGACGTAATTTTTTGGGAGTTTCCCAGAAGTAGGATTGCGTGACAAAGTTCCACCTGAGAATCAAGGGTAGTTGAACAACTAGGGACAGAAACATGTAGATGTTTTTTTATAATAAATCACTGTGCCACCGCCTTTCATAGCAATGGTATGGTAATTTCTTATAAAAAGTAATATCTAGGTAAAAAAACACATAGGTTATCTGGTATGCTTGACTTTAACCAGGTTTCTGAGATTCCTAGAATATCAAGGTTGTAGTGATTAACCCATTCTATGAGTTCTCCAATACTAAGGATCTGGCTTCTAATATTTAAATGAGCAATTTTGAGACCCTTTATGTTCTACCAGCGAGGGGAGATGAGATTTGGAAGACTGGACAACTTGCAGCCAGAGTAAGGCTCAATATCCCTTGCAGCCACAAGTAGGGATAATATTAGGTATACTAAGAAGCAGTCCTTTGGTGGTATACTTGCGGACAGAACCTCCAACGGAGCCTACTGAGATAAATGACAGCTTGATACCAGACTTGGGGTGTAAAGTTATAACTCAAAAGAGCCTCCATTTTTTTTTTAAGTTTATACTTTCTTACTCACATTCTTGTCACTCCATGATTTGCAAAAGGGTTTTCTTAGTTTTCAGATACCAGCTGATATTTGAAATGAGCCCATTCACCAATGAGAAGGTGAAAACAATGGGTGGGTAACTACTCATAACATTTACAATTATAACTCGCGCATCTGAGCTGGGGTCCTCATTGCTTTTCTCTGTGTGAGACTCCTCTGAAGCTTCCCCATGTTCACTTCTGTAAAGAGTGCAGATACCTTGAAGCTTATGGCTGGTGTGCAGGGAGCTTGCAAGAAGACAAGGTGTCAATCACAAGGAGAAGGCAGGTAAGGTCACATATAAGTGCAAGAGCCCAGAGTAAAGTACCCACTGCGATGACCTAAGGGTAGGTAAAATTATAAATAATTAGAACAAGATAGAAAAGGGTCTATGCATTACACCGGCTGTAAACACATACAAAAGCAAAGTGAACCAGGCTAACGAGATGCACACAGACAACAGCAAGGCCAGTGCTCAGCAGCAGCAATTATATAAGGTCAACCTATCCAGAGTGACTACCAGGAATCAAGTAATACACAACAATAATTAGAAACCTATGGCAACTGGTTACTGCAAAACTGCTATAAGATGGGGGACCAAGATGTCCCTGGGCATTGAGGTGAGTGTGGAGTGGGGGAGGCAGGTAAGACCTGAAGCCTACCCTCATGACCCCTGGTCCAGCTAGCATCTGGATCTGCTGTAGAAGCGTCAATCATGCGCATCCATTTCTTTCTGCTTAAAAGTTCCTACTCCTGTATAATCCACCCACCATACAACTTGATAGGTTGCTTCAAGACTGCTGAAGGTACAGGTGCAAGACCAAGGCAGATATATGGATAGCTAGACAGATAGGCAGACAGACAGATCTGAAAAGAGAGCAGGCTATGTCATGTCTCAATATGACACTGAAAATGATGAAAGACAGTACAGTTACATAAGAACTTACCATAACAGTAGATCTGTGAGGGAATCTCTTGCAGCAGGCTACACTTATATAACTATCGCCGCCAAGCACTAGGACCACCCAGAAACTTTTCTAGCTAGCAGTCTATCTGGGGGCCACCTGCTCAGACATCACCCTCTGACGTCGGCCAACCCTATAAGGGTCGGCACCCCATTCTCCCTCCTCAGTTCTCCTGCCAAAGACCAGAGCAAAATGCTCCCTACTAAGGAACCCAAGAGGTACCGAAGGTTCCTGCCAACATGAAAGCCTAAAGAAGTCCACAGGCAAAGGTCTACCAGGTCCAGGGGAAAGATGGAGGGACGGCATGGCCTGCTGCAAGAGATCCCCTTGCAGATCCACTGTTATGGTAAGTTCTTACATAACTGTACTATCTGACGTTATGGGTATCCCTTGCAACAGGCCACACATACAGAATGAGTCCCAAGCAATTCTGACAGCAGAATAGCCAGTTTGGGTGGTAGGAGCCAAAAGCCTCAGAAAGTAGGCCCTGGAGAACAGCTAGGGTGAAACTGGAACTGCGCCTAGAGGCAATGTCCAGACTGTAGTGCTTGGTAAAGGTGTGGACAGCACTCTTAAGTAGCTACTGCGCAAATCTCTGCAGCTGAGACATTACTGAAACAGGCAGCGGAAGCAGCCATACTCTAGTGGAATGGTCCCTAACATCTCCAGGAAGATTCTTGCCATACTTTCTGTAGCAGAACATAATGGAGTTGGCCAACCATTTGGACAAACACTGCTTAGAAACAGAAGTGCCCTCCCCAGTGGTGGCACTTTCTGTAAAAAGTGGTACCCATACTTGTCTGCACATTTTAGAAATGACCCCTTTCCTTGTTTTTTTTCTGAAAAAAATGGACCCCTTTAATACAAAAACAAGGAGTCAGTTATGGCCTCCAACCCCCTTTTTCGCTTCTAGTGAGGAACCAACCATGGGAACCAACATGGTAATCCTGGTGGTAATGGGTTTGCATCACATGTACACATAATGTTGCTAAATAGTAATAACTGTATGTAAAACCTAAACATTTCCAGTTAAACAACTGTACACAAGTCACAAACACAGACACACACACACACAGTATTCTGTTCTAGGACGTCTAGTTACTGTGTGCATTACTTTGCACCTTTTGGCATTAATATCCCCTCACACCCTTCACCACATCTCCAGCCTTTCCAGGTCCTCCATCATGGTCCCTATCCCCTCTTCACTGTCTACCCTTCCACAAATCTCAGCATTTGAGATCTGTGAAAAGGCATATCCTTCTGGACTACTCCTCAATATAACATACTGTATTTGTGCTGTATAAACAAACTAATCCTTTAGGCACTCCACTTGCAATGACCCTCATCTCTGAGTGCTCGCCATTCTGACCCCCCCCATCTGAACCACACCCTAGGTGCTTCAACTCTGCCAGTTTCTTACCAAAAAAAACAATTATTTTGTCCCCACCAAGTTTCTTGACTAACTGTCCATGTGAGAGAGAGTGAAAGGCAGGGCATCCATTGCCTGAACCTTGTCCACAGCCCCTGTCACCCAAAGAATGCTATCAGGTTATTTTTGCAAGACCTCCCACTGGTAAACTCATGCTACCTGGTTTCCTTAAGGGGAAAGGGAAAGAGGAAATTGTTTAACCAGGAAAGGTACACTAAGCCGGAGCTTGTTTCCAGGTGCGACCTGGGAGTATAACGAAGTTAAGCGACTTGCTGAGGGTCACACAGTATGCAAGAGGGGGCTGATGGGATTCAAACCCAGGTCTCCAGATTTGCAGCTCAGTGCCCTTAACCACTACACTATACTACCTCAGTCAGTGCCTATACTGCCTAAGACAATTTGCCTCCAGAAACGCTATCAGCCACTTCTTTATCGAGTCCAATAGTTTCCCCCACGATACACCTCAGTACTGTCTTATGACTGGAAAGAGCTTATTAAGAGCAGTACATGAGTCATCAGCAAATCGCTGTGGCCTCAGACATTACAAGTCACAACTAACTTCCCCGACTCAGTTTCTTGTTCGGAAACAAAAGTGCTTGCAAAAAAAGGTAAATGTCAAAACCTCATTGACAGTAAATACATATAAAAAGGCAGGACTTGTAAATTCACTGTACAGTATTCCAGATTTGTTCCAGGACTGAAGCTGATCTGAACTCCAAGAAGCAACAATGGGGGAACTGCACTGTGCTCTGCTGAGCTGTTAGCTCAGCTGGCATGGAACCACGTCAGCTAGTGAAAAAGTCATAGAGACATTAGAAGCAGCTATTCTCTTACTTGCAGGTAGCTATAATTCAAACACCATGTTTTACATTAGCAAGCAATTCAAACCTATAGCCAGCTTGGTATGGCACCATTTATAACTGTGAAGCGTTAATGTCATGCACACATTGATGCCAGAAACATGCGTAAGTACTACAAGTAGTACAAACCAGGACTACAAACCTTGGTTAAACACCTTATGCATGAAAAAGGGTAAGTGTTTATAATTAACTGAACTTTTTATGATAAAATCAGACAATTGCTCTGCTGTCTGCAAACATAAATGGATAGAATTTCATTTTCTGATACTCTGGTTAATGAGCAAAAATAGACCGGACTGGCTATTTTCAGGCACCATCAGGGACAATGTTACAATACAACAAATTCAGGGACTACATACTGTGCACAAGAGAAGGTAATGATAAACCGAACTGGGGTAGTTTTAAAAACAGTTGCATAAAATTGGATTTTAGCAGCAACTTATGGAAGGCTACTCTGAAGTGTCCATTCCTGTCTAAGCTTCTCAGTTGCTCCAGAAACTAATTCCACAAATAAATAAACCTTGACAAGTCCAATGAATTGCAGCAAGATATTTTAAATATTATAAGGAGATGTAGTGCAAACCACAGATACACTTCTGCTCACTCTGTGATATTAAGACTTAGTACGTAGTACTGAGGTACAATGGCACCTCTCACCATGTACAGACAGGATCTAGCACATGAGACACTAGGGACTGCAAATGTAGTCCGCTTCAAGCTAGACGGGGGTTTGTGCCATTATCCACTGAAGCGGCGTGGCTCTGTGTGTAGAAGTAGACAGGGTCAGGCACCAATGGCACCACCTCATGCCTCACTCCTCACATTGGGACAGTTGAAAACACCGGGTGAAAACGTATCCCCTTTATCACGTGCCTGCTATCAGCAGTCTGTTTAGCAGTTCCCTTGGCATAGGCTTAACGTACCAACTACTGGGCTGTCACACTAATGGAGGGACTTGCTGTAGAGGGTATCACGCTGTGCCCCCCCTCGGGCCCCATCAAACTCTTCATCAAGCTAGTGCACTGAGTATATGTTAGTCATTGACAAAAATCTGTCCTGCCTGTTAACTCTATAACAGGTATTGGCTGGAAACAACACAGAACCCCCACCGAGAACTCACCCCTATGAACAACAAAAAAAAAAAAAAGCAGAAAACACAATAAAAGTTCGCAGTCAAGGTCCAGAAGTTCCAGACCAACTTTAGGAAATCCGCATGAGAAGTCCTGAAAGGGCAAACTTTGATAACTGACATAGTAAACTATGTTCTCCTCTCTGTGCATGTCTACAGCTGCGAACAAAGTTGCTGAGAGTTAGTTCTCACTCTGGGCTCCAACAGTCAATGTTTACCTGCTGATGTACCTATCCCCATCCCCATCGCAGGTTTGGAACCAGAGTTTGGAAGAGCCACCTCATTCTCTCCACATTCTCTCCTCCCTGCCAGTACTGGATGTGTCACTACTAGCCCCCGGGCTACTGGCTCTGCTTCTCCCCAGTGCGTCTCACACTCACATCTGCCCCGGTCCATGATCCGCCCACAACACGGGCCACAACAGCAAGGGGTGAGGCGCCTGCAGCAGCTCTGACCGCAAACTCAGCAGCCGCTTGCCCCATCCAAGCACAGATAAAAGAGAAGCTGCCCCGCTTCCCCATCGCCTTCTCAGCTCGCCTTCCTCCCACTCTTCTGATAACGTACTGTGACGTGAGCGGGGACACAAGACAATGCTGGACCCCAAACTGCATATGCGCAAAAGCTCCACCACAGCGCTACTGGGGGGGGGGAGGTAGGGGGGTACATATTGGGAGACAGAGCCGACAGGGAGACAGACCGGGGAGACAGAGGAAGAGTTAGATTTGCCCACCCCCACTCCGGACACACCCCTATTTTTACTAAGCGTGGAGCGACATTCCATGTCAAGGGGCCAAAAAATACCCTATTAAAAAAAAACAAACAAGGAGCCAAGCATCCGCGTCTGCAGTTTAAAAAATATCCCTTTTCCACGATTTTGCAGAAGCGGATGCATACCACAGTGCATAGAAAGTGCCACCACCAGGGTGCTCTCTTTCCCAGGGGCAAAAGAAACTAACAACTGTTTGGACTTCCTGCAGTCCTTGGTATGGTGTGTATAGTAATGCAAAATTCTATGCACATGTAAAGTGTGGAGCACTGCTTTCCCCTGGATTGGCATACGCTGGAAAATAAACAGGCAGGTGGATTGATTGATTCAGGGTAAACTCAGACATCACCTTAGAAAGAAATGTAGGGTTAGTATACAAACACACCCTGTTTTTGTGGAAAATCAAATAAGGTTGCTCACACATGACATGAGCACCTGTAATTTGGAAATTCTTTGAGTAGACTTGCTTTAGCAAGACTTTAGCAAGGCATTTGACACAGTCCCACACAAAAGATTATTAGTCAAATTAACCAGCCTGGGAGTGGGTCCCAGGGTGGTAGCCTGGGTAAAACATTGGCTGGACTACAGGACACAGAAGGTAATTGTAAATGGAGTCCACTCTGAAGAAAGGGCGGTTACTAGTGGGGTACCGCAGGGTTCAGTATTGGGTCCAGTCCTTTTTAATGTCTTCATCAGTGACATTGCAGAGGACTGGAAGGAAAAGTATGCCTTTTGCAGATGACACAAAGATCTGCAACAGGGTTGATACACAAGGAGGTGTGGAAAGGATGAAAAGGGACTTGCAAGGTTGGAGGAATGGTCAGACGATGGCAGTTAGGATTCAATGCAAAAAGTGCAAAATAATGCACCTGGGAAACAAGAACCCAGGGAAGAATACACAATGGTGGGAGGTAGTAACAACAACAAAACAGCAAAGGGACCTGGGGTAATCATATCAGATGACCTTAAGGTTAGCAAGCAATGTGAGAAGGCAGTAGGGAGGGCCGGGGTATACTGGGATGTATAGGAGAGGCATCAGCAGCAGAAAACAGGAAGTTGTTATCCCTCTGTACAGACAGTTGGTGAGACCCCATCTGGAATACTGTGTTCAGTTCTGGAGACCCCATCTCCGCAAGGACATAGACAGGATAGAGGCAGTCCAGAGGAGGGCAACTAAAATGGTGCAGGGTCTGCAAGAGAAGCATATGAGGAGAGACTAAAGGAGCTTAATATGTATACGCTTGAGGAAAGAAGGGAGAGGGGGGACATGATAGAAACTTTCAAGTACCTCAAGGGAATCAACAAAGTCCAAGAGGGTAGCATCTTTCAGAAAAAGAGACTTGCAAGAACAAGGGGACACAATTTAAAGATACAAGAGGGCGGTCTAGGGCAATGGAGGAAGTATTATTTCACAGGAGAGGGTAGTGGATGCATGGAACAGCCTTCCTGAGGAAGCTGTGGGGTCTAAAACTGTGGGAGAATTCAAGAATGCATGGGACAGACATAAGGCAATTCTTGTGGGGGGCAGGAAGATATAGGCTGTTGGTTAACTAGGATCTGCGGCCTATCCTATAGTTAGGGAAATGGGCAGACTAGATGGGCCTAGCGGTCCTTATCTGCCATCAAAGTCTATGTTTCTATGTTTCTAGAAGTAATGACAACTAAAAACAACGCTTTCCACGACAGAAAGCTTAGCTCGCAAGATGAGGCAGGCTCAAAAGGAGCCAAAGTGAGTTTTTCCAACACAAAATTCAAGTCCCATGGAGGGACGGGATTGTGGATAGGAGGCTTCAGGTAAAGAATGCTTCTCAAAAAAGCATGTGACAGTTTGGAGAAGGATTGTGGCCCCGAGGGCAGGGCAGGAAAAGAGGAGGAGCTCCTGGGCTGCAGCTTCCGTTCCATGTTGGCGACCTTCTGCTGCAAGAGGAATTCTTCCTGGACCTGCTAGTGACTGCGCCAAATGGTCTGGTTGAAGCCTTTACAGCTGTTGCAAACCTGGGTGTCATGAGTAGGCCCAAGGCAGTGGACAGAGGCAGAGTGGCCATCTTTCTCTGGGAGCTGCTTCCCATATGCACACTTCGTCTTGGAGGCCTGGTTGGTAGAGGAAGATGGGTCTGACATACAAAAAGAATCAAAAGAGAAAAAAAAGTAGGGTGAGAAAATAAAAGAAAATTAGAAGAAAAATGGTTGTCGACTGAAGCTTGTGGCGGTCTCTGGAGGTCTGACATGCATTGGTCGACAGCAGGAAAAGAGCTGAGGAGGGAGTGGGGGCCGTCCACCCTTATAGGGTTAGCTGATGTCAGAGGGCAACATCAGAGTGGGTGGCCCCCAGATAAACTGCTAGCTAGAAAAGTTTCAGGGTGGTCCTAGTGCCTGGTGGCTATAGTTCCATAGGTGTGGCCTGCTACAAAAGATACCCCCAACATCAGATCTGCATGTTCTTCTCAACCTAAAGAAGCCCAATCTAGAATCTACTTAGTCTCTAGAATTCTCAGGAGCAGAACTGAACTCCACAGAACAGAAAGTATTCCTTCCATTACAAAGAGTTCAGGATTTAATAACTTATGTAGCCGCTTCCCAGGCAGGCACCCTCAGGACTGCACAATAATTTCTCATATAGCTGAGTTGAATGTCCTCCACAACAGCAGTGGTTCCCTTGGCAAGGTTACACATGCGAGAGACTCAGTGGTGCCTCAAAAAAGTCTGGTCTCACAGACATGGATAAAGATGACTTTTGGTTTAAATGAGGTTCCTTGCAACCCATTCAAGATATGTATGACACAGATTTAAAAAGAACCGGTTCTTTATCATTTATCTAATAAATTATTGGTTTATTTAATAAATATTATTGGTTTATTTAATAAATAAATACATTTATCCACAGGAAGGTAGCATGGTCGTGGGGTTAAAGCACTGAACTGTGTCTGGCACAATGAAGTGATGTGGTACTGTGCTGCTGGGCAAGTCCTGGAATCCCACACTGAGTCCTGCTGGGAGCTGGTGAGGTAAGGTGACTGGCTGTCAGAGAAGAAGGGTATGCACCCTCTGACATTCACACTCTCTAGTTAACTGTCCAAGGAATGAAAACTTGTGTTGCCTGAGAAAGCAGCCACTTGTCCATGCTCCTAGCTGGAGTATGGGCATGCACAGTTATTCTGACCTCAGTCATCTGGGTAGGGAGAGGGGGCACAAAGGGAAAAACATGAGGAAATAATAATAAAAAAACCTGAATGTGAAGCAGAGGATCACATATCTGAATCCTAACACAGGCACTGGTTCACTGCGTGACCTTTAGCAAGTCACTTGACCCCCCCTGTGTTTTTCTGTACTTTATTTTACAATTTAGGCACCCATGATAGCCCAGCTGAGATGTACCATCTTGTTTCCAGTGGGATCCTGCATCTACCCATTTTCTACACTGGATGGAGTAGAGCGGTGGTAAGTTAAGTGATTTGCCCAAAGTCATACAGTGAGTGCCTGATTCTTGTGGGGTTTGAACCAGCAATCTCACGGTACCCAAGCCAGTGCTCTAATCACTAGACTGTAAAACTGAGCAGAAGCAGGACTCTAATGAAAATGAAATGTTGCATGGACTATCCTGAATAAACTGTAAAATACAAATACATAGTTAAATAAAGGCACAGTTCAATATGTTTTAACTTGCTGAGGGACAATTAAAACGGCAATTATTTTCGTCAGCTATGTACAGAAATTATAATGTAAGATGCAAACAAGGATTTTGGAAAAATATTTTTGACCTATTAGAAGGCCTAAGGGAAATAAATATGACAGTTTAATAATTGTTCTCCTCTAGAGATCTGAATCAGGATCTCATTTCGATCACAAAAGAATGAGTTTGGTCATCCCATCTCAGTCCATAGTAATGCACACTGTTCCACACACACCTAACCCAAATCACTGTAATTGGACTGTGGTATCAAACTACCCCTGTACAGATTTCAGAGGGCTGAGCTGCAATGACGAGCACAATGCGATACCTTGCAAATGTTCAACCCAGTTAAGGAGTCAGCCTCTAATCCTGGCATTTTCTTAAATTCCTCATACACTCTCTTCCAGCACAAAGGGGGTGAAACATTAAAAAGACATGTCTAATAGGTGATATTTTTGGTTTCCCAGAGTGTGCTGCTTAACTAGCTGCAGTCGCTGCCCCAGCCCCTGCCAGTCAATGTCTTACACTTTTTGTTAAGCACCAGCAGGCTGTGCAGGTGGTAGTGACGATTTGTCAGAAAGAGTCCTCTTCTCGTCTCATCATATCAGCAGCATCCCTCGGCGTTGCTGCTGCACTGCTGTAATGTGCTGCTAGCTCAGAGCCCAATGTGCTTAGCAATGACAGAGAGTGAAGTCAGGGCTTCTGATGCAGAGAACCAATATGTCAGTGCAGCAGTTCCGTGACCACTCATACTACAAAGATAAAAAAGTAGAATTCCTGAGGTCTGAGACATTTCTAACTCCATTTCTTTCTTTTTTTTATCT
The DNA here is from genome assembly GCA_016271365.2 of Neoceratodus forsteri. Taxonomy (NCBI): domain Eukaryota; kingdom Metazoa; phylum Chordata; order Ceratodontiformes; family Ceratodontidae; genus Neoceratodus; species Neoceratodus forsteri. Next base: position 244,189,682 of record CM028134.1, read on the forward strand.
GTTCTTATTTGAGTTCATTATAAAATGTTCACATCATGGTACTTAAATAATTGGCTCTATCCAAGTCTGGTCTAAATTTATTAAGTTATACCTCCCCAAATAACTGTCACGCTGTCTTGCAAAGATCAACATACAGCATTTGGGGTTAGACATAACTGGCTAAAAATAATCCGATTTCACAATGAGCCTTAATTTGAGCTCCAGCAAACAAACAAATGTGAAGAAAATGCAGACCCTGATAAAGGTAAGACCCAGAAATGTTTGTTTTGTTTAATCTGGTAGGTCCATGGGCCAAAGACCCGTTTTCATAGGCGACCAGAGTACATAAAACCATACACTGCACAACAACAATAGTTGGGGGTGTGGCCTAGCCGAGGAGCTAAATGGAGGTGTTTTAGCAGAGCTCCAGCTAGATCTACTGAAAATCTGCACCATCCTGCATCTAAATCTGCAAATAAAAACAGGCAAAATTATGCTTTAATCAGCCTTCTAATCTGAGCACTACAGAGCGCCTGTAGAACCAATGAGGGGCTCTCCCTCCCAAGCCAAAGCCCCACAAGATCCTGGAGGTGATGCTGAAAATACAGCAATGGACACGAACTACCAAAACCTGGAAAGACTGATCCGCGATCTGAAATATGACTTGGACACACGGATGCAGTCAGGTTTAGATAATATGACTGCACAAATTCAGTATTTACAACAACTGGTGAACACAACCTCGGAGACTGTGGAGGCCCATGCTACTCGCACTGCTGAAGCGGAATCCAGAATCAGTACTCAGGAGGACGATACAACTCAATTGTCTGCAGACCTACAACAAGCCCTAAAGGACACAGAATGTTTAAAACAAGTAGTGGATGACCATGGAAATCGAGAACAGTGATGCAACATCCGCCTCGTGGGCCTCCCCGAGGGCATGGAGGGGAAGGACTGCTAAAAATTCATGAAGGACTGGCTTCAAAAAACCCTGGCACTTTCACCAAATATTTCCCTAGAAATACAAAAGGCCCATCTTTCACCAGGTCAGAAGCCAGCGCCAGACCAAAAGCCAAGACACCTACTTGTGAAATTTCTCCACTTCCAAGATGGCCGTGGCAGTCCTTGCAGCTGCCTGAAAATGCGAACCCATCATGGCGCAGGGGTCCCGAGTTAGCATATTTCTGGATTTTTCCAGGCTGTTACAGACCTGAAGTCAAGCATTCGCAGAGGTCAAACACAAGCTGCATGACATAAACTGCACCTTCATGCTGGCCTACCTGGCACGGCTGATAGTGCGCCACCCTGGCAGTCAGCAGTAGGCCTTTACTGATCCCGACACGGTGGTGGAGTATGTGCGGGGATTGCGACAATGTGAGCAGACTGATCGTGCAGGAGAAAACTAAGGGTGAACTCGACAAGCTGGTGCCAATTTACATAGTTTCTTAACCAGGTAATCCCAGGGATAGGGTTTTAGGGGAGGGATCTTCTTGGTCCGTAACTCCGGGGCTCGGAGGCTTATCAGGGCAGGACTTGAGCGGAATCCTGTTTTTACCCACCCTGTCCCTTGGGAGGAGTTGCCTCTTGGCATCATGATTCTTTTACCTCCAGGGCGCCTGTATTATTAAGACTACAGTATGAAGCTTTGGACACTGACTTTTAGCCCTGAGGGGTCCGTTTTCACTGTTCATATGCTGAAGTTTGGCTGTGGTATTAATGCTACATTCTGGGATGTTTATGGCTGTTAAAGGAATAGAATTATGCTTGCATGGTCACAGCACCAGCCTGTGTTGGATTTGGGCTATATGTGCAACCGAATTGGTGGGGAGAGGGAGGTACATAGGCGAGCGAACACATGCTACTGTGCCCAAAAGCCCATCTCTCATTAAGGGATTAACTACACCTTGTATTTTTAGACGGGGATTTCTATATGTGAATGGAAGAGTGATGGAGACAAGCTGTATCAAGCATATTAGAGCTACAGGGGGCTGCGCCTGAATGCGCCACTCTGGGCATACTGCAGGCCTCTCTGTCTGCTAACCCATACATATATCTGACTAATGGCTAAAGGGGATGGGGGGACGGGTTGTTTTTCCTTGCCGGCGCCCACCTGTGGCTGATGTATCATGCCGGTGGCGGGCCCTCCCCCACATCACAGTACTGCAGGATGTTCCCATCTTTATGATATTCCCTCTTCAGAATCAGTGGATCTAGTGGCTCACTTCACGAAAAGTAGAGAATGAGAGTCATAGAGGACTTCCACAAGAAACTAAGGACTGAGGGAGGTAATGGTGCAGAGGGAACGAGGGGAGATAGAGACATGTGGGGATGTAAACAGGGGAGCAATAGCAATCATACATGTAAAGGGCAGACTTGGTTGGGGGAAGGGGGACTGAAGGATCTGTTTTGAGGGGTTCCGTTAAAGTTAAAAGTTGTGGATTCTACAGACAATGTTTTATTATAGTTGACATTAATCAAAGGTACTATTTTATGGCTGTGGCTAGACGTATTAAGATTCTTCTAAGATGGCAGACTTAACTATGAGATCATGGAATGACAATGGATTGAAAACAGTGGTTAAAAGGAAGAGGGTGTGGTCTTCCACAAAGAAAGAAAAAGGAGATGTGATGCTGCTACAGGAAATTCACCTCATCAAAGACAAGGTGAACAGGCTGGCTCAGTCGTGGGGCGGGGATCCTCTTGGCAGCACCATTCACCTCAAGGGCTTGGGGAGTTGCAATCTGGATCCAGCCCAGCCTTCCCCATAAAATTAACAAATGGGTGGCAGATCCTCAGGGCAGATTTGTGATAACTGAGGTGGATCGGGGGTGGTAGGCTGTTCACCTTTCTTCAATCTACGCCTAACTTTGACTCTCCAGGTTTTTTCACCCACTTGGGAGTGACCTTAGCCCCTTTCCTGGACAGCATAGTGATGGGGGGGGGGGGGGTGGATTTCAACACCTATCTAGACCCAGCTCTGGACCACTCTGGCAATAAAATGAAACCATACCCTAAAAGTGTGGCAGCGTTAAGGGGGCTGATAGAAGGGAGGGCCCTAGTGGAAGCCTGGAGATACATTCACCCTGGGGACAAAGAATATTCTTTTTACTGTCACGCCCGACTCTATACTAGACTAGACTATATACTCATCTCCACTCCCTTGGTCACAGAGGACATGCAGGCCAACTACGGACCCATGCTTATCTCAGACCATGCTCCTCTGTTGCTGCACTTGCAGGCCGTGCTGCAGGCCCCCACTGCAATTACTTGGAGAATGGACCCAACCATACTTTCAGAGCCCCACTATATAACCTACATAAATGAGAAAATTAAAATCTTTATTGATCTCAACAAAGACAAAGGGACTCATATTAACTATGTCTGGGATGCTCTCAAAGCATTTATATGAGGGGAGACAATCTCCTATGCTGCCCATCAAAAAAAAAACAGTCCCTTAGGAAAGAGAGCCTCCTTTTACAGGACATTCAGAAGCTGAAGAAGGCAGCCATGGCAGATCCACAACCACACCTAATTAAAGAGCTAAAATTACTAAAGGGCACCCTAAACCAATTAGGGTCTAGGCAATTGGAGAGGGACCTCCTAATCACCAAGTCCTATGTGCATTTTGAGGGGGACAAGGCAGGCAAGTGGCTTGCTGAGCTAGTGAAACATAAGAAGGTGGAAAGGGCCATTCTTAAAATGGTCAAGCCAGACGGTACCCATACCTGCGACCAGACGGAAATAAACGATACCTTCCAGGAGTTTTACACCACCCTATACACCTCTCAAGTGCCACAGGATGGTAACCCTGAGACATTTCTCAAGGGTGTCACTCTGCCCTCCCTAGGTGCGGACTTAAGGAACAACTTGAATTTACCTATCACTTCTGAGAAGATCTATATGGCAGATTAATAAAGGGAAATCGCTGGGCCCGGATGGTATTCCTGCCGAGTTCTATAGGCATACTTGGGACTCTGTGGGCTCACTCATGACAGATGTCCTCGGCAATTCTTTGGAAGAGGGAGCACTACCACCCTCTCAGATGTTGGCAACCATTGTGGTACTCCCCAAGCCGAGAAAAGACCCTACAAAATGTGGCTCTTACCGCCCTATATCCCTTCTCAACACTGACTACAAAATATTAGCGAAAACACTAGCGGGTAGGCTGGAAAGGATCCTCCCAGAACTAATCATAACGATCAGGGTGGGTTTGTCAAAGGCTGTCAGGCTAAGCACAATTTCAGATGCTCCATCAACATAGTCCACTGGTGGACCACAGGGGAGGGGGCCCTGACAGAGGCCTTCTCGCACTTGACACAGAAAAGCCTTTTGACCGGGTCGAATGGCCCTTTATGTTAGCAGTCCTTCATAAATTTGGACTGGGAGGACCCTTCCTCACCTGGCTCAAAGCCTTATATAACAATCCCCAGGCCCAGATACTCACCAACAACACCACTTCAGCTCCATTTGCTTTATTCAGAGGGACGAGGCAGGGCTGTCCCTTGTCGCCCCTGCTCTATGTCCTCACTATGGAGGCTCTGGCATCCACAATACGGAGAAACCTAGCAATACAGGGATGTGGGGTGGGAGGGAGAAATCATGTTATTTCCTTGTTCGCTGATGATGTCCTTTTATTCTTAGACAACCCTGAGGTTGTCCTGCCGGCCCTAGCCATAATATTTCAGGAGTACGGGCCATTATCAGGACATAAAATTAATTGGGACAAGAGGGAGTGGCTCCCACGTGGAAGGCGAAGAACACCTATTATGATTGCTGGCACTACCATCTCTCCCACCAAACAAATAAAATACTTAGGAATTCCCCTCCCCAGTAAACTCTCACATATTATCCAAATTAATTACAGGCTGCTGATACAGAAAATTAGGGAGGACTGTATTAACTGGAGGGCTCTTCCCCTGACTGTCTTGGGAAGAGTCAATATGATTAAAATGTATATTTTACCATGTACTCTTTACCTTTTTCAAACCATTCCTATCCATCTCCTAAGAAGTACATCAGGGCACTAGAGACAGCATGCACTCAGCTGCTGTGGTAGGGCAAGAAACCCAGAATTCGGAAGGAAACATTATGGAACCCGGAACACCTAGGGGACCTGGGGTTACAAAACATGTGTTTATATTACCTAGCTGCACAACTAGCCCACATACAAGATTTGCTGAAAGAGGGAGGTGTAGCCCCCACTTGGCGGGACATGGAGTCTAGAGGAGACACACACCTTTACCATACCCTACTAGTTAATTCAATAAGGAATACGGTCCCTCCTAAGATTAAGAACCCTTGCACTAGAGCAACCTGGGGGTGTGGCCTGCAGCTAATGCCCTGCTAGGGGCTCTTCCACATTTCTCAGCTGATATGACCTTGGAGTTGGGTACTTCCTCTACTTCAGACTTAAAGCCAAGATAGAAGCAGAGTTGTCCACGAGGCTTGGTCACCAAGCTGTACAACGCACACCCCTAGAAGAGTTATTTTCAAAATGTTCTAATACCCAGGGTTTCAAAGCATTAACCAGATGCTACAAGATGTTACTGGGCTGCCTCCGGACCCTATACAGAGAATTAGGAAGCATGGGAAGAGAACATTTACCAGATGCACTCACTGGGGGCTGGAACTTAATATGTAAAACATTTTGAAGTGTTCTGTCAATAACTGCCTGAGAATTATCCAATATAATTTCTTTATGCAGATATACCACACTCCCAAATTAGCACACAAAACTGACCCAGGGTGTTCCCCATATTGCTATATGTGCTCAGCACAAGAAAGCACCTACTATCATATGGCTTGGGAGTGCTCAAAAGTTCAGAAATTCTGGGAGGAGGTGGTAGACATCCTATCGAAAACCCTGAATTATGCACCCAGACTAGACCCGGCTGAAATCTTACTAGGGCGTCCGAGTCAGGGGTCCTGGAAACCCACGAGGGGACATAAGTTGTGGAAACTGGGTATTGTAGTGGGAATGTGGGAACTAGCATTACACTGGAGACTTCATCAAGCCCCCACTATAGCTACCTGAATATCTTCCCTGCTCCAGGTAATGAAACTGGAAAGAACTCGGTACCTAGTTAGGAACCAATTGGGAACATATGAAGAAATCTGGTGCTCCTTGGAGCAGGCACTCTCAAAGGACTGGTTTCCAGCCTTTTGAAGTGGGAGTATAGATCCATTGACATTCCCTATCTTTCTTATTAGGCTATGTTTAGTTCTTCTATAAGTACAATAGTTGTATGTAGCCACAAATAAATAATTTTTTTAATGTATAGATACAGGTATAAGCACAGTACTTAACTGATCAGAATCTGTACTTTTTTTTTTTTTATTCTTACTATCAATTTATTGCTACCTCAGTTAGAGGTGGATTACTTATGGTACCTCAGTCATTTAATATATTGTATCCCTCCCAGGATGGGGGAGGTATGTCTGTATGAATCCAACTTAAATAAAGTTTACAAAAAAAAATAACAATAATTAACATAGTGCACATATAAATATGTAACAGTTGCAGATTACAAACAAAGTTAATGTAACAAGCACTGACATAAAAAATGCTAATGGAAAATTACCAAAAATTTGCAAAGAAGCTGGATTTTTCAGACCAGTAAGTTAGTAACTGCGAGGACAAAGGCAACATGGGTGGAAGGTGAGATGTACAATTCAGGTATTATGATCTCCCCTGATCTCGCAAAGCTTAAGACAGCTTAAAGCAGCAGTGCATGTTAGCGGTGAAAGTTTTGGCCTATACTTTTTTATTCCGTTCTAGATTGCCTCTTATCTGCCGTTTTGTATGACACCCATTTCTGGTATACTTTAGCACTCAGTTTTGCATTTGAAATAATAAAAGGAGCGTTCCTTTTAATATGGCTCTGTCCAGGTTTTCATCAGTATTCTATGTTGCTTTTGAACGCCCATAGTTTAACAGCACTCTTCTTGCGACTAAAATGAACTAGCATGCAGCAGACAGTGCTCCCTGATATTATGGGTCAAAAAGTGTACAAAAACTGCTGAGAATGCTGATAAAAACCTGGTCTGAGCCATATCAAACAGAACGATCCTTATATTATTTCAAATGTAAAAAGCACTAAAGCAAACTCCAAATATTGAATGAATGTATCGTTCAGAACAGGTGGTAAGTGGCAATCTAAAATGGGATAAAAAAGTACAGGTCAAAATTTCACTGTAGCATGCACTGCTGCTTTATTAACTTGCCCATTTTGAAGGAAATAGAGCTGGAACTTAATAGGTGGCAAATCCTACTAGTTACACTGCTAGGCAGAATGGAGATTGTTAATATGAACTGCTTATCCAAACATTTATGTCCTTCTCAAGTGGTACTTCTGCACTTAAAGGCAGCGGATGTGCAAAAATGTAAATTTAATGAACCTCATTTTAGTCTGGACAGGTAAATAACAGACGTGCAATCTTTTGAAAAAGTTATGTATGGATGAGGTGAGGCAAGGCAGGGTAATTTTATTTATGTGGATCCCCTTTCCTAGGGCTCAGGATGCTTCACAGACAGCAGTGCACTGATAAAACATTTCTGTACATTAAACAAATTTAAATCAATTAACAATAATAAATACATTACAAAATTAAACACACAATATCACAAGCCAACAAAGCTAAGAACTCAGACTGTCCAATTTTGCCAGTTCACTCTGAACCAAAAGCTTGCATTAACAGGAAAAAATGTCAGCCCTCTTTTAAACGCCACCACTGAGGGTACACTCCTAAGATGGTACCGAAGAGAGTTCCAAATAAAAAAGGCCACCCTGAGAAAGCCCTTTGTCTAGACTATTTGAGACAAGACTTCAGGATGGCCAAAAAGTTAACCTTGGTGAAGTAGAGGGGGTGATAAAGGGTATGAAAAGGTCAAGAGATCTTTAAGGTAGCTAGGGCTCAGTCCATGTAACCATTGCAGGTTACTAAAGCAGCCCTTAAAGTGGTATGCCACCTAATGGGTAGCCAGTGCATATTCTGCAGCACAGATGAAATATGGCTCATGCATGAAGCCTCTGTGACCAAAGTGGCTGTAGCATTCAGCACCGGCTGCAACATTCTGCACCAGCTGTAGGTGACACACCAGCGTTCCAGACAGCCCAATACATATAGATCATTAAAGTAATTGAGTCTTGTGGTAACAAGGGCCTGTACAAAGGTCACCAAGTCCTCAGGCACAAGACAGAGTTTACACCAGGAGAAATTCTGTAATTGTAAAAACCCTGCAGACTACAGCAGACACATAAAGCCCCAGTGACAATCTGCAGTCCACAGTGACCCCCATATTCTTTATTTCATTCCTGGCTGGCAGAGCGGTACTATTCAGAGATTGCAAAACTGGCACCATCCCAACCTAGCCAAGCCCAGAGGGCCTGTTTCCACCAGCATGAACTATATTTTGCCCGGATTGAGAGTCAACCAGCTGGAGGCCATACAGTCAAATATTTCTTGTAGGCACTGGCTCAGCATGGGGACCACTACATGCTCATCAGGTGAAAAGACAGGTACAGTTAAATATCATCAGCATAACAGTGAAAGCTCACTCCTTACAATCTAATGGTGGCAGGGACCATATGGGCAGCCTGGGTGGGCCAAGGGGTTCATTTCTGCCAACAATTTCTATGTTTCGCCAGCCTGGTGCTACAGAGGGTTGAGGCGCTGGACGCCACACCTCGCACCACACCGGCGACCCAGGTTCAGGAATGAGCCTGGGTCATTGGAGGTCAGCGGGGGGGGAGGGAGAGGACATGAGTGGCTGCCAGCCCTCTGCCTCGGGAGGAGGTAAGTGGTGTCCTCAGAGCTTGGCTGCCCCCGGTGGAGGCCAGAGTGATGGCGCTGCTCCAAAGGACTGCCGACATTAGGCTGAGGGAAGGGTGAAGAGACCTGGCACTGGAGCTGTGGTGCGCATGCGCCACCACTTCCGGGGTCTCGGGCATAGGACCACAGGGAGTAACGGAGGAAACAATGGGGGCCACCAAGGATGATGCCTCCGGACTGGCTCATGGGATCTGCTGGGGCACGCATAGTGCCTCAAGACCCCGAGACCGGTAGGGTTGGCATTCGAGGGTGACCCGCCGCAGGAGGATAAAGAAACTTCAAGAAAAAAAACAAAAAAACAATTTCTATGTTTCTAATGACCCATCCCAAAGACAACACATAAACTGCAAATAACATGTGGAGGAAGAATCGACCCCTAGGGAACCCCGCAGACCACATCAGGATGTGACAATAAAGATTCCATGATAACCTGCCAGAAAGAAATTATTCAAATCATGTCAAGGTTGTCCCATTGACCTCTTTGTATCCTTCCAAATGACCCATCAAAACCCCATAATACACAGTATCAAGTGCTAATAGAGGTCAAGGAGAACGACAGTCGAGAACTCATCTTTATCCCTCACCAGAAGCAGGTCATTAAACACACTGACAAGCCCAGTTTCCATGCTGTACAGAGGCCTGCAATGGGACTAGAAAGGTTTGCAGATGTCAAATTCCTCAAAGTGAGCTTCACACTTCATCAACACTACCTTCTCAATAATCTTCTGATAAAAAAAAAAATAATAATTTAGCCTGGCCTGTAATTCCCCAGCATGTCCAAGTCGAATTATGTTTTTTTTAGAAGGGACTTCACCATGGCTCTCTTAAGGGTCGATGGAAAGCATCACCCCATAAGGGAACAATGGACAGTGTGGGTGAATACTGGAGCCAGTGACTCAAGGCAGTTCACTAATAGCCCAGTAGGCCCTGGATCGAAATCACAGAAAGTGGGGTGCAGTCTGAAGATCCCTCTGTGCATCTCTTCCCCCAAACTGGCTGAAACTCACTCCAGAGCATCCCTGCCTCTCTTCTCCCCAACACTGACAGGCTGCCTGGAGGGATTTTCACTCTACTAGAGGGCACTCTGCCAAGGAAGAACCAACTGAACTCCTCATACCTACTATATCTGCAGAAAAACACCTCAGGACTGTAAACAGTGAGGATGAACTAACCTGTCCACAGCGAAGAGTTAAGCTGGTCTAGTCTTACGTAAGGCAACCACTTTTGGCAGGAACTATGCCTTTTTTTAGGGAGCTTGCTCTCTGATAGTCTTTGTAATGGACCCTCAGAGCCATCTAGTTCTTCACTAAGCCTGACCTCTTTCAGGAATGCTTCTCAACCTTCACCCGGTTGCCTTCAAACATCTCAGCTCATTATTACACCATGGCCAGCTGCGACGGGAAGTCAGTGGGTAGACACAGAAACATAGAAGCTATCGGCAGAAAAGGAACTCTTGGCCCACCTAGTCTGCCCTAAAGTCTCTACCTACTGTGTTACCATAGACCCTATTCGATCTCTGGCCTTACCTCCCCCTCAGCCCTGTTACTACGGTTCCCCCTGTGTCTATCCTATGCATGTTTGAATCCTGTTACCATTTCTGTACCACCACCTCTGCTGGGAGGCTGCTCCAGATGTCCACCACCCTTTCTGTGAAGAAGTATTTCCTCATATTCCCTCTAAGTCTACCCCCTTCTAGCTTCATATCATGCCCCCTTGTCCTTGAGCATCTCTTTCCGTGCAAAATGCCCCCTCCTGTACCTTAATAATACCTCTGAGGTTTTTAAACATTTCTATCATGTCTCCCCTTCCCTCCTTTCCTCTAGGAAGTACATATTTAATTCCTTGAGTCTTCTCCTCATAAGGCTTCTGATGTAGGCCATGCACCATTTTGGGCACCCTTCTCTGTACAACATCTACCCGATCTATGTCTTTTTGGAGATGGTGCCTCCAGTACTGGACACAGTACTCCAGGTGGGGCTTCTTCATCAATCTGTACAAGGGTAACACTACCTCCCTCTTTCTGCTGGTGATACCTCTCCCTATGCACCCCAGCATTCTACTAGCCTTTCCCACTGCCTTATCTCACTGCTTTGCTACACTGAGGTCATCAGATATGATAACTCCCCAGGTCCCTTTTCCGTTTTGTGGTTGTTAACACCTCTCCCCCAAATAATACATTGCCCTTGGATTTCTGTGTCCCATGTGCATAATTTTGCACTTTTTGGCACTGAAGCCTAGTTGCCAAACCCTTGACAAGTCTTCCAGCTTTTTCAGATCTTCCCTCATCTTTTCCACCCCTCCTGGTGTGTCCACTCTGGTGCTGATTGTTTGTGTCATCCGCGAACAGGCATACTTTCCCTTCCAGCCCCTCTGTGATGTCACTTATAAAGACAGTGAAGAGGACCAGTCCCAGTACTGACCCCTTTGGCACCCTGCTGGTCACCGTGCTTTCTTCCAAGTGAACCCCATTTATCACCACCCTCTGAGTCCTGTTACTTAGCCAACTTTGTACCCACTTTACCACTTTTGGACCCACTCCCAGGCTGCCCAGCTTGTTTACCAGTCTTCTGTGTAGAACGGTGTCGAAGGCCTTACTGAAATCCAGGTATGCCACATCCGCCACTCCTCCCTGATCCACCCCCCGGTAACCAAATCAAAGAACTCGATCAGGTATGTTTGGCAAGATCTCCCCCTTGTGAACCCATGCTGCCTGGGATCCTGTAATCTGTTGGCCATAAGGTATTCCCCAATCCATTCTTTTAGTAGTGCTTCCATAACTTTGCCCACTACCGAGGTCAGGCTTACAAGTCTGTAGTTTCCTGCCTCCTCCCTATTTCCACTTTTGTGAAGTGGGACCATATCTGCCCTCCTCCAGTGCCTTGGAACTTACCCCATATCCAGAGATAGATTGAACAGGGCCATCAGAGGTGCAATGTCCTCTTCCTCTATCTTTGGCCCTTCTCCTAAGCCTTCCTTCATGAATACTGAACAGAAGTACTTGTTTAGTATGTCTGCTTTCTTCAGGTCCTCTTCCACACTCCCCCCCCTTCCCCTTTTAGTCTTACTATCCCTGCCTTGTTCTTCTTCTTTTCGCTTATGTATCTAAAGAATGTTTTATTCCCTTGTTTTTTTCTTACTGACTTGAAACTGGCCCTCCAGAAGTCCAGGAGCCTTGTTTTAGTGTGGTTTGTTTCTGGCCCAGTCCTAATATTTAACCGCACCGTATGATGATCACTGGTCCCCAGGTGGCTTCTCACTGTGATATAAGTGACACTGTTCCCATTTGACAGTACCAGGTCCAGTATTGCCCCCCCCTCCCCCATGAGTGGATTCCTAAACTAGTTGCCTGAGGAACACCCACTGCAGGGAGTCTAAGATTTCCCTACTTTTAACTATTGCTGCAGCAGGGATGCTCCAATCTACATCTGGTAAATTGAAGTCCCCCACTAGCAATACCCCTCCCCTTGTTTTCCATCCCTTGGATTTCTTCTATCATAACCTTATCCCCCACCTCCCCCTGTGCTGGAGGTCTGTAGATCACCCCAGTTCGAATAGCAGCCACCTTCCCTGCCTCCAGGGTGACCCACAGTACCTCCGCTTCTCCCTGTTATTTCTGTGGCCTTTATGTTTTCCCTGATGTAAAGAGCCACCCCACCTCCCTTTTTTCCTACCCTGTCCCTCCTGAATAGAGCATATCCTGGTATGGCTACATTCCAGACATGGTTTTCACTGCACCAGGCTTCTGTAATTGTAACTATGTCCAGATCTTCTGCTGTCTTGGTGGCCTCTAGGTCTGCCATCTTGTTGCCCAGACTTTGAGCATTTGCACACGTGGCTCTCTATTTTGTACTGCTACCTCCTCTCATCTTGTCCTTTTGCCCTCCCCATTTCCTCCACTACTTTCTTCCTCCCCCCTCCCCCTCCTGGTTACCTACCTGTGTTTGTTCCTTTTGGGACTTCTTAACCTCATGATTTCCACTGTTGACCCTGTAAGCATATGTGTGTGTGTGCGTGTGTGTGGGGGGCAGACTATGTCTCCTTGCCTTATTCCGCCTACCCCCTCAGCCAGTTTAATGCTTACCAATGTAGCATTTAAACTGTTCACTGAAGATCTCAGCTCCCCTCCTGGATGGATGCAGGCCATCACCCCTGTACAGGCCCCTATCCCTCCAGACACACTGGAGTGAGCAAGTCCAGAGTGGTTATTCATGGCTGCCAGTGTACCTCCCTTGCACAGTGACACAATGCATGAGATGTCCAATACCACCATGATCGTATACAGCTCACGATTATGTTAAGGTTGATACTGGATCATCTACGTAGGGGGTAAAGGTCTCCAACAGCCCCTACAAGAAACTGTATGGCATGATATGACCACCCAACTGGATTAATACTGACATTTCAGACATTCAGTCTCAGCGAGAAGACAAGCTTCAAGGTGTGGCTGAGGTCATGGGTCATAGAGCTAACTGCCTGTGTGAGGCCCACTGAATTCATTAACTGGAGGAACTACTGAGTAAATTGCACATCTTCATTGTCAACCCATGCATTGAAGTCCCCAGCATTATTAGGTTGGAAAAGTCCAATACCAGGTTGAAGATGAAGTCTGCAAATTCCTGTGAGACCTCACATAACCCCCCCCCCCCCAGAGGGCAGCAGATCAGTAGAATCCTGCACTTCACAACTGTGTTTCTGTTTATAACTCAACATTAAATGTCTCACTCAGAAGGTATGCCGCAAGCCTCAGGCAGGATCTAACACAGATGGCCATTCTGCCCTCACACCAAGCTCCCACCTCAAGACGTGCACCACCAAGAAAGCATCTGGGATGGCCACTTCCAGGACAGACCTATAGTCATCCCTATGCCAGATCTCAGTGAGAGCGAGACACATCATATTTCCCCAGGAATCGGTGATTCAATCAGATATCAAGGTTGTTTTATTCCTCTGGAATCTGGGGTTGAATAAAATTCCCTAAAAGGGAAGAAATAGGTCAGCCAGTCCACGGACGACCTGCCTCCCATTCCCAGGGGAGAACACCTCTCTCTGCCCCTTTTTAGCCCAGGGCACCTGCTCAATCTAAAACTCCTGATCCGGCCTCCCATGTGACATCAACCCCATGGTCATGCAATCTCACTCTGCAGTGATCCATGAATGCTGCAAGTGGAACCAGAGTCCTAAAGGGGCAGAGCTTGAGGAGCAGTCCCCGGGAGTAGATGTGTATAGGGTCAGGTGCCTGTCGACACATCCATACCTGTCAACACTGGGGATGCGGGATTATCTGTGCCCAATTTGTATCCGATGGCATGTCATCACCAATATATGATGGAGTGGGTAGATGTATCCCCAGATAATATGCGGTGGGAGATGGGGTGGAAGGATTTCCAGACAATCTGCTATAAATACTTAATATGGCCATACAAGATGTTAAAAAATTCTCTGTCTTAACATTCACTTTTGGAACTTTGTTAGTCAGGGATACTTGGAGAGGGAGAAGCAACTGAAAGGAAAGCTAACGATGGTGGAAACAATATGGGATAAGAAGAATTATCTGCCTCAGATAGCTAATGAGGGGTTTCGTCTGTGGCATTGAAACAGTATTGTCTTATGATTAGATCTGTTATAACTGCTTTTTCAACAGTTTAAGGAATCTTGTGGTACCTGCAGAATGTATTTTTTTTCATTCTATGTGTATTTCTCACCTTAGCTACTTATCTTCAGCACCATTTCAATCTACCAAATGCTGCTCCTACCCATCAACTTGACTGTTTCACTCCTCCCCTGGGCAGAACAACCGGCGTCGAGAGTAACATCTCATGGGAAAGCCCCCAATGGTAGACCCGAGTTCTGTTGCTCTTGGATCCTAGGTTTCTCGTTATTCCTTCATCTCTCACTCATCATTGGAACTGGAAGGGGGAGTCAGGAGGCAGTAACATGGAGTGCATAATACTGGTGTCATTTGCACAACCAGCCCACTACCACCCATGAACTTAGGCATGCATGTCCTCATCACGCTAGCTTGGGGGGGGCAGGAAATCCAATGCCACCCCTAGCCCACGTCATAAGGCACCAATGCAGAAAGAACATGCTCCCCCCCTCCCCCAGGTAATGGCTGAGCATCAATCCCTAGACTGCTCTGTCTGGTATAGGGAGTCAAGTCCGCACCAAGAACCTGGGTTTCTCATACAGAACTGCAGCATGCCCAGTAAGCGTCACTGGGCCATGTAGCAAAATGAACTTTTACAAACATATGCAAGATCGGGACTATTTTAAACAGCAGCATAGGTTCCGTCTTTCGGATGAGACGTTAAACCGAGGTCCCATCTGCCTGGATTGGTGGTAGTTCAGGTGGATGTTAAAGATCCCATGGCACTTATCGAAAAGAGTAGGGGAATTTCCCCGGTGTCCTGGCCAAATATCCCTCATGCATGAAAAATACCACCAACAGCTTAATCTGGTTCAAGGTCAGTTGGCATTCATCTGTATTCCCTTCCCCCGGGTCGTGCCTGAAAATAGGCAGGATTTGTCTAGTGCACTTACCCGGTCAACAAAAACTAAATAAATAAAATAAAAATAAAAAGTATTTTGTTAGTCAGCGAAAGATTTCATCATGTAGTTTTTTTTTCCAGCAACAATACATTTCTGACATCCTTAAAGTCATTGCCAGTGCTCTTTCAATTCCTTCAGATGATTAAAAAATGCTTTTATTACTGGTTTTGCAATTAACGAGTCAAGTCACTAAACTGGCCACCATTAGCAATTTTTTTAAAAGGTCTTCTACTAAGATTATCTTCTGTCTGTACATACTACAGTCATAGTGTGGTTGTATTATGAGGCTGCTAGCAGTCATTTCTGATGGTAAACGACACAACATAGCACCAAGATGATTTTTTTTTCAAAATAGATGTGGAAAGAGAGCAGGAACTTTCCAAAACTTCAACAACATGCATTTGGGTTCAGGAATGAATGCAAATGAAAAGAAAAATGTGTCTATTGATATGCTGCCAGAAATACATTATTGCTAAAAAAAATGCATGATAAAATTGCTTGCCATCTACCAAATAGTATAATATACTGTACATAAGAATAACATAATAACACAGTAATTTGAGATTGGAAGGGACTCTAGGTCTATCATGTCCTCTCCCCCCCTTCATAAGCAGGGTCTAACAAGTATGGAGACATGCAGTAATTTATAAAGTGTACTCAGGGGACCCTGTGATTCCCTTGGTAAGCAGAAATTTTGCCCAGGTTTGCCTTAAAGGCCTGCATTACCTTGCAGTCCATCATCTCCACTGATAGGCTGTTTCATAGGTTCACCACTGTCTGGAAGAAGAACTGTCCCCTAATGGTACCCCTGAATTTACCAGCTTTGAGCTTCAGGATGTGTCCCTGCATCCTGCTAAAACCCACCAGATCAAACATTTGCATCTGTTCAACCTTGCTGATACCCTTCGGCATGTGAAAGACTGAGTTCATTCCCCCTTTTTCCAGGGTGAGCATGTTAAGGGCTGCCAATCTCTCCACATATTTTTTGTCCTTCATACCGCTGATCATTGCAGTGTCCCTGCATTGCCCCCTATTTACTTCCACAGTGCCCTTTTGTAATGGGGAGCTGATTTATTACAGCACAGCACAGCACAGCTTGAGGCCATACTGATAGTCAGATCATCCAACTAGAATCATGGATGCAGTTGACTTTAAAAAGAAAATATTGGGCCTGGTGGCGCTGAGGGCTGAGGCGCTGGATGCCTTACCTTGTGCTATGCCGGTGACCCATGTTCGGGAACGAGAACGGGCCACCAGGGTTTGGCAGGGTTGGAGAAGGATTGAGCATCCGAAGGACTGCTCTCCTTCTCTGGAGGGAGGACAGCAGAGGTCGGCGCTTGACTGACCCACAGTGAAGACTGGGGGGCAGTGCACTGATGCTGCAGAAGAGGGGCGGAGATGGGGCAGACGCCATGGATGCCTCCAAGTTAACTTCCTCCTGGGCCCACCCTCCAGGTCTCCGCAACGGTGGGTTAAGTACCCGCTGTGATGCGGCCTGGAATGGCTGTGGCGGGGAGGTGTGAGCTCTGGCTGCGACCGGGGCAGCAGCCGTGTAAAGCTGGCTGGAAGTGGGGGAACCAAAGGCACAACCCCCCAGCAAAAGGACATAAAATACTAAGGAAAAAAAGAAAATATCAGCTTATGTTAAACTTCTGCAAATCATCCACACATATACATATAAGTGATATAGATGATTACTGGGACAAATGGGCTCAGGACTTAGTGACAGGGGTCATCTCACAACTTTGGGTACATGCAATCTCTCACACCAGTTTTCTGATTTTCTTTATGGTGGAGGAAAAATGCAGAAAACATTATTTCACTAGTGCAGAATAATGCCAAATTCATAAAAAGTAAGACTTGAGGTAGATAAAACAATGACAATGTGGAAGGGTAGTCAGATACAGCAAGAAACAGGCAAAGAAGTGTCTTGAGGTGGGGACATTGGAAAGCTTTCATGTTTAGATACAGAATTAGTTTAGTTGCCGTATTGGTCCTTGTAAGAACAGATCCAGAAACAAATGGTTTGATACCTTTTATTGGACCAACATAGATGTAGCAAAGGAAAACAGTGCTTAAGCTTTCGGACCAACTTGCTCCAATAAAAGGTATCAAACCATTTGTTTCTGGATATGTTGTTAAGAGGCATTCCTATATGGTTTTACATCAGCTATTTTGCTGTTTTATAAATATCTGACTAAAAATGTCAAAAGTCAGTGTGAAATTAAGTTGTAAATACTGCAAAAGTTTTAGAAGAAATTTGGAACTGATGGCACAGACTTTTTATTTATTTTTAATTGTTTTATTTTAGTCTTTGGTAACTGGGTAAGGCCCACTAGGCACAAATGCCTGTTTTCAGGGGCAACCTGGGAGCACTGGGCGGTTAAGTAACTTGCTCAGAGTCCCACAGTATGTAAGTGGAGGCTGTGAGAATCAAACCTAGGGCTGGTCTGCTGGATGTACCAAGCTCGTTCACAGCTTGTTACTCTAACCTCTAGGTTATACTGCCAGTCAATTTTAAAACCTTTGACATGAAAACTGGCATATATGAGAAACATATAATGGGAATACAGATTTAATTGACTAAAAGCATAAGTAGATACAATATAGAGGAATAAGGCTGGGAACAGAGCGAGGGAAGTACAGTACAGTCAGCATTAAACTTTAAAATGAGCTCATTGCTACCAAGCTGTTACTCAGTTTAACTTTTTTTCGATTACCTGCTAATTCTAAATGTTTAAATTTCTTTTCCAATACGCAGTGTAAAAAGAGATTCTAGCCGTATTGGTCCTTGGAAAACAGGAGATGCTGGAAAGTTTGATACCTTTTATTGGACCAACAAGTGTCTTGTACCAAGATGGAATTATACACAGGCTTTCGGGGTCTCACAGGTCCCTTCTTCAGTTTTCACCTGAAGAAGGGACCCGTGACGCCTCAAAAGCTTGTGTATAATTCCATCTTTGTACAACACACTTGTTACATACGAAGATGCCAGCAGAAGAAGACCATTTGGTCTATCAAGTCTGCTCATATTGCTGGGTCCACAGCTTGAGCTAATGTCCCTGCCCTCCCTCCCCACTCCTCCCATCCTCCCTGCCCATGATCTTTACCTTCCCCCTACACCTACCCCAGCCTCTCTTAAAGCTGCCCACTGTTTTCAATGAGATTACCTCTTTCAGCAGCGCATTCCAAGTGTCCACTATCCTCTTTCTGAAGAAGTGCTTCCTGGCTTCTCTCCTAAACCTCCCACCCTCCAGCTTAAGACTGTGCCCCCTCATGTTATGGTTGCCACTCAGCTTAAAGAAACTTTCCTTATCAACCTTATTTATACCTTTCAAGTACTTGAAGGTCCCAATCATGTCCCCTCTCTCTCTCTCTCTCTCTCTCCTCTGTCATCCAGGGAGTACATGTTCAGTGCCCTCAGCCTTTCCTCGTATGCCTTACCCTGCTGACCCACTGTCATCTTTTAGCCATCCTCTGGACCTTCTCCAGCAGGTTAGTGTCCTTTTTGAGGTGTGGGCACCAGTACTGAACTCCATACTCTAGATGCAGCCTTACCAGTGACCTGTACAAGGGCAGTATAACCTCCTCTCTCCTACTACTGATCCCCCTAGATATGCATCCCAACATCTTGTTTGCCTTTGTTGCTGCTTTCTTGCACTGCGTGGAGTGCTTCAGGTCACTAGTGATTATCACTCCCAGGTCCTTCTCCTCCTCTGATGCAGATACTCAGACTCCACCCAGGTGGTACTCTGTCCTGGGATTCCTGGCTCCAATATGCATAACTTTGCATTTCTTGGCATTTAAACCAAGCTGCCAGATCCTGGACCACCTCCCCAGCTTTTCCAGATCTTCCTGTAGGTCCTGTAGCCCTTCAGCTGTGTCCACTCTCCCACAGAGCTTGGTGCCATCCACGAATAGGCACATTTTGCCCTTAATGCCACCCCAATGTCACTGATGAAGACACTGAAGAACACCGGCCCCAGCACTGAGCCCTGTGGGACCCCACTGGTTACCTCTCTGGTGCCAGATAACTCTTCCCCCCACAACCATCTTCTGGGTTCTGTCCCTCAGACAGTTTTCCATCCATCTGGCCATCTTTTCCCCAACCCCACGATCCATCAACTTCCTGATCAACCTTTTGTGGGGCACAGAGTCAAAGGCCTTGTTGAAATCAAGATAGAGGAGGTCTACTGCTTGGCCCCTGTCTATTGACTTAGTGACACAGTCAAAGAAGTCAATCAGATTTGTTTGACACAATCTGCCCCCCCATGAACCCATGCTGCTTCTCATCCTGGAGACCATGCTCCTCTAGATATTCCACCAACCTTTCCTTTAGTATGGTCTCCATTAGCTTGCCCACCATGGAGGTCAGACTGACTGGTCTGTAATTCCCTGAGTCATCCTTGGAACCGATTTTGTGGATGGGGCACTACATGTGCTGTTCTCCAGTTCTACGGTACCACGCCTGACTCTAGTGAACTATTCAGTAGGTCTGCCAGTGGTCCTGCCAGCTCTTCAGCCAGGTCCTTTAGTACCCTTGGATGTGCTCTGTCCAGGCCTGGTGATTTGTACACCTTCAATGTCAGCAGCCCTTTCCTCACTCTGTCCTCCTCTATCATTACATCTGTGTTCCCCTCCTCCCTGCTCCTCTTTTCCCTGCTAAAGGCACTGGTCCATCCTTCTCCCTGGTGAAGACGGAATAGAAGTATTTATTTATTATCTCTGCTTTCCCCCATTATCCTCCACCCACTCCACCCCTTTCTTAAGCTTAACAATCCCTTCCTTCTTGTCTCTTTTATCACTTATATAGTGAAAGAACGCCTTCTCCCCCTTCTTAATTCCTTCAGCTATCAACAGCTCCTTCTGCGCCTTTGCTTGCCGGACTTCCTTACTTGCCTCACTAGCCAACCTTAGGTAATTTTCCCTAGCCACCTCTCTCTTGGTCTTCCTGAATTTTCTATATATCAACCTCTTTTTCCTCACTGCCTTGGCAACCCCAGAACTGAACCAGCTGAGCACTTTGGCCCTTGTGTTCTTCCCCCTTAGCCTAATGCACTCATCTGTGGCAACCAGTATTCCTTCCTTAATGACGGACCACCTTTGCTCCACCCCCATATCTTTTTTTTCATTTTCATTTCATTTACTTTATACTGAACAAAATCTGTGAGCAAAGAATGCCCATTTTCACAGATGTCCAGTGACAAATAACAACAAAATATAAAAAACAAAATTACATAAATACAACAATAAACATTTTGTTACAAATACATTAGAAACAATTACAAACGTATCTGCTCTGATGTCCACCAGATGGCTCCTTAGCACTTCGCCCATTTTCCTGAAGTCAGCACTCCTGAAATCCAAGATTATGGTCTTAGTCGGGATGCTTTCCCTGCCAATATCCAACTGGAACCACACTGTGCAATGGTCACTTCCACCCAGTGGCTCTCTGACCATTATTTCCTGTACGTGCTCCCCACTTGTGAGCACCA
Source organism: Neoceratodus forsteri (assembly GCA_016271365.2). NCBI lineage: Eukaryota > Metazoa > Chordata > Ceratodontiformes > Ceratodontidae > Neoceratodus > Neoceratodus forsteri. The sequence goes on from CM028134.1 coordinate 244,210,537, forward strand.
CATCAAGAATTGTCTCAGCTCTTGTTGGTTCGGTGATGCCCTGAGTCAGGAACCCACTCTGCAGTCCTTCCAGGATCATATGACTCTTAGCAGATGTTGTGGATGGTATGCTCCAGTCCACCTTGGGCAGGCTGAAGTCCCCTACAATTACCACCTCTCCTTTCCCCGCAGCTTCCAATATTTGTGAGGTCAGTTCTCTGTCTCTCTCTCCTCATCTTGACTGGGTGGTCTGTAAACCACCCCCAACCTCACCTTTCTATCTCTTTTGGACCTTAACTGAACCCATAATGCCTCAACCTCCCCTTCCTCTGACAACTCCGTCATGCAAGTTATTCCCTCCCTGATATCAACTGCCACCCCTCTCCCCTTCCTGACTACCCTGTCCCTCCTGTATAGTTTATATTCAGGGATCGCACGGTCCCAGTCATGGTGTGATGTGATATTGTTGGTCTAATAAAAGGTATCAAACCTTCCAGCATCTCCAATATGCAATGAAGTGCAAACCAGTTGGCAACTCTGTGATGTAATCATTAATATTAGAAACAGAAAACTGGTTAAAAACTGATTAAACTTTACTTATGCATCAGACAACCTGTATTAAAAACCACCAACCAACTGAACATCAACTTGTACTCAAACTAGCTAGCAACTCATTTCATTTACAGTTTAATGCTGTCCATACAGTACAGGACTTTACAACAGAAGGAATGCAGGGTTATGATTATGCAGGCCAAGGCTGATCCAAGAGGCAGGACTGCACTAGGGATCCAGTGGAACAATAAACTCTATTTTTGAAACATCCTGGCTATTGGGGAGGGGGAGGAACCATTGAGTGAGGCAGGTGGAATCGCAGAGGCACTGAAAAATGACTTTGTGTCGGGATTCTGCCATCATGGCAGAGGACCATGGTCATGTGAGAGTGGAAGTTATGGACGAGAGGCAGTCTGATCAGGAAACAGGGCTGAGCATGCTACAATTAGAAAGTAAATATCCTGAGGGCCTGAATTCAGGTATATCCCACGGTCTTTGTGGTATTCACCTGAGAATAACAGGGTTACAGGGGGTTCTGGCTGGGCCCCCTCATTAATGTATTTCAGGTGCCTTATAGAGGCATACTACTAGAGGACTGTAAAACAGTTAGTGTTGCACCATATTCCAGAAGGTGGCGAGGTCAGACTGATGTAACTAAGATCTATGAGCCTTACACTGGTGGGTGGATACTGTTTAAGTGGATCAGCAAGAAAACGGGCTGTTCCTAAGCATATCACATAGTTTCACACATAGTACATACTGTTAAACTGACCAGAATGCCTTCCTTGAGGAGGTAACTAGGGAGTTTAATAAGGACTAAGTGTTAAATGTAGTCTAGCAAGACTTCGGCAAAACCTTTGACACTGTACCGCATAAAAAAAATAATGAAAAAAGGATACAATATGGCGGCCAAAAATGAAGCAGGCAGATCATCAACTGGCTGACAGGTGGGAAGCAGAAGGTGGTGGTAGATGGTCACCATTCCGAGTTGAAAAATCATTTGCATGGAACACCCTTGGGGCCAGTGACGGATCTGTTACACATTAAGATATTCACCGATAGCTGGGGGTGGGGGTTGGTGCAGGGGTCAGCAGCAGGCTGCTAAAGTTTGCTGATGCCACTAAATTAGCCAGAAGAGTGGATGTACCAGTGTGGATACACTACAGGGGGACCTGCCCACAGGATGCTGGGCTGAGAATTGATGGGTTAGATTTAACTTGGGAAAGTGCAAAGTATTACACCCAGGTTGAGGAACCTGGTTTATGCATATATGCTGGGAGTGGCAACTCTATACAGCATGGCTGTGTAAAAAGATACAAGAGCAAAGCTGGCAATGTACTGTTTCAGTCTAGGGAGCAAACACAATGTTGAGATGCATTAGGAGGAAGCTACGGAGCACGTCAAAGGAGGTGATACCCCTCTGTACAAGGCTTGGTTATACCACACTGCATCCAATGCTGGTCACCACAGTCCAGAAATGATAGTAAATAGATGGAGATGGTTCTCAACAGGATCACCAAGCCTAAGCAACAAGAGTAACCTTAGAAAAAAGGAAACATTTAAGGAGAGATTAGATATCTATTTACATGAGGTAAAAATAGATACTACTACAGAGAAGTGTGTATGTGAGTGGGGTCTTGATAGTTGACAAGCCGTCTTCCCTCCTACCATTCATATGTTCTTATTTTTTTTTTTTTTTGCATGTTCTTTTTATTCCCCCTTCCTTCCAATCAGGTGACCCACTACTCTGAGAGGCCAAGTCCTCACCCTCAGCCGCTCCCCCATTCTGCCATCTGTCTGCCCCGCTGCACGACTGTCCTGACATATCCCTTTCATCGAGGAGGCCCCCCTACCCATGAGGAGGCATCCAGGAGGGGAGATCGAGGTACCCTTCAGCACTCCCTCACACCTTGATCGGGTGGCGTGGGCTGACTCAGGAGCTTCCCGGCTTCATAGCCATGGAAGGCGGGATGCCGTCATCTGGCTGGCACTAGTGGCCATTTTTCTTGTTCTGTTCCTCCACCCCCTAGAAGGAATGCTGCAGTGTCCTCGTTTCTTGTGCATGTGGTCACCCACATCGCAAAGCACAAGGCTGAATTAGGCCACGAAGAGCCACTGAAGGGTGATGCCTCCATGACCCTCCCCCCTGGGTGGAAAGCGTCCAAGGGATGTTCTTCACTCCTGACACTCCAGGCTCGGGTGTGAACCCGGTTCGCCAGCGTGCCAGGCGATCCCCCATTGCCTGGTGCCACAGAGCCGGCCTCTTATGTTTTTAAGCTCAACAAGGAGACCTTGACCATGTTCAGATCATTCAGCCTAGAAAAGGCTGAGGGGACATGATTGCAGTGTTCCAAATACTAAAGAGAACAGATGGAGTGAAGTGTATACAGATGTCTGAGCTGGTGAGTGGAAGCAGAACTAGTGGATATGCACTTAAAGTGGGAGTTATGGTGGTGGTGAGGAGAGATGGGAAACGGCTGTATTTCAGATGGGGAAGTTAACATGTAGAACAGCCTACCCAGTGAGGTTACATAAGCATTGTTCAGCATGCGAAGGGTTCTAGCTAATAAGTTCGGAGGTGTGTCCATATTCATATAGGCATGATGACCCTTAAGTCCCTTCTGTCCTCACAACACTACGTTACTATAAACTATTATACAGATTATGTATACTGGGAGGCAGTATAGCCTATAGGTTAGACCACTGAACTGTCAGCATATCTAGGTTTGAATTCCAGAACTGCATTAGCATACTGTGTGACCCTGAGCAAATCACTTCACCTCCTTGCACCCCCAGGTCACACCTGGAGACAAGTGTCAGCTCAGTGTGCTTTTCACAGCCACAGATTCTAAATAAATGAACAGAAAACTGAAGAAAATTTGAAGGGATGCCTTAGAATGGTGCACTGAATATAAAAATGTTTTAAAGGGAACACGAACAATATCGTTTACCTATTTTAATACAATTGTAAATCTGGTCACATATGAAGTCTGTTTTATCACCCCAGTGCATTGTTTTGTGTGTTTGTTTTCACATAGGCCTATTTGTTCATTATTTAGGACCACATATTCATTTTGTTTAATTACTTAGCAGTTCCAGAACCCAGTAACATTAGTGCTGCTGAAGACTACAATGAAGCAACGTGGAACACAATGCCATTGGCTCAGCTGATGTTTGTGTGTTCCACATTACAGCAGTCTTCAGCTTAACTGATGTCACTGGGTTCTGGAACTGATACAAAAAAAAAATACATATTGGGTGGGGAAAAGGCTGCATTATTACAGGGCCCACAATGGGGGAAAAATTGAACTATTTCAAATTAAACACACAAAACAATACACTGGAGTGATAAAACAGACTTCTCACATGCACAGATTTACAATTATATAAAAAAAGTAAACTACATTGTTTTTGTTCCCTTTAAGAACTCTCATACAATGAGAGAGTGCCCAGGCAGAGATTGTTTGGGCCCATGTTATAGCTAAAAGCAGAGCGGGTAGTTGCACACACCAACAAATTACAGTGCTGTTGGTTGCAGGAATAGAACCTGACATACTGGAAAAAGGCAAAAAAAACAATACAAACTAGAACTGCTTAGAACAGGGTTTAATTATAGCCCATGGTGAACTCCACCAGCACCATCTGGCAGTTTACGCAGTCGATAGGCACCCCTGGTGTGTATTAGGTTTTGCTTTTTTCCTCTGGTTTACAGTATTTTTACTCCAAAGTTATTGGTCCCAGAGTGTGCAACCCTGGGGGCCCAGACAGCCTCAGTTGGGATTGTATTACCTGGGATAGTTGCATAATCTTCTAGTCATCAAAGCAGAAACCGTAATTCTATGACATTAGACAAGATGGACCCAAGTCCCTTAACAAAAATTTAAATAGTCCCATTGGCAGTTAGGACAACAAAAATACCATTAACAAATCTGTGTTCCTATTTGCTTCATTTTATTTCTGAGACAAAAGCTTTTAAAAGTCCTTGCTCCTTTGTGAGGCTCACCATCATGGATATATGTAGATCAGGGTGGTGCTGTGCTGTGGGTCATCAGAAACCTGTGACAGCTGAGCAACACCCTGGCATATCTGAATCAAGACTATAGTGTTTACGCTGATGAGGACCTCAGGAGAGGAGATTTAAATATAAATGTGTGTGTGTGTGTGTGGGGGGCTGATTCAAATGATATCGAGTTTCCCACAGTTCGTGAATTGCTCAAGGAGGTTCTTAATAATTCTTTTGACTTGTCGCTGCCACCCCCCCTTAGCAAAAGCTTTACTAGTCCCTTTAAAAAAACACACAATAAGAGGTCAGAATCATCAGTGCTTCTTTACAACACTTGAGGAAATCCACAGTTCGGACAATGTTTGCCTAAGTCAGACTGGGGGTTCATTTTTCATCTTGTTAACATGAAGGGGGGTTTATGTAACAAGATAATACATTCATCTGTATTACTTGTTCCAGACACAGCAGCGTCATTGTCAATTTCTGGCATATCACCAGGATGCCTTGAAAATGGGTACCCAGTGACAACTCCTTGGGCCAGCAAAAGTTAAAGTTACAAAACACCGAAACAAAGAATTTTGCAGGTATGATAAGACCAGTGGTCTGCCTAATATGTCCTGTCTATCTGCCTCAAATAAGAAAAGAAAATATAAGTTACCCACCTGTAACTGTAGTTCTAGGAGTGGTACACAGTTCACATCCACACTTTGGCAGTTCCTCTGGAATGGTCCAATTCATTCTTCAAGCTAAGCTCCTCCTGCCACCCAGGTAGTATATCCTCCAGCACCTCCCCCCCATTATGTCAGATCTTTGCACGCTGGAAACAGGGATCCGTGTGCCACTTGCCAGGGGAGGCCAGGTGAGCTGTATGGATGTGAACTGCATACCACTCATGAAACTACAGATATAGGTGAGTAACCTACATTTCTAGGGGCATGGATACAGTTCACAATCCGCACTTTGGCAGACTCCTAACAGTTCTTCAGGAGGAGTGGGCAAAGCGCACACCCCTATTTGGCAAACAGAGACCGTAGAACCAAGGCCCACAAAAGCAGCTTCTTGACGAGACAGAATGTTGATGCTGTAATGGGAGATGTAATGGAAGATGAAGCTATGTGCTTTAATCCAGGTAGCAGCCTGACAGATCTCCTGTATGAGGATATTCAAGGAGGCATCCACCAAGGCAGCAGTATGTCCGGCAGAATGAGCCCTAAACCCTTTGAGAGGCTTCCTACCAGCCAACCTATAGCAGGGGTCAATGCACAATGTGATCCACCTGCCAATCATCCGCTCTGCTCTTGGTCTGCCAGGCATGGCTTCAGGGTATGTTATAAATAGCTGGCAAGCCTCACCCTGAACTCCAGCTGTGCGTGCCTTATAATAAGCGAGCACCCTCTGTAGGCCCAAAGTATGAAGCCTGCAGTTGGTCTCAAAAGATGAATCATTGAAGTATACCAGATGGTCAATCACCTGGAAAAGGTGACACTCTGATACTACCCTTTGGGAGGAACTTCAGGTGGGGGCTAAGGACAACCGTATCCTTGTGGAAGACCAGGTAAGGAGACTCCACTGAGAGTGCCTGGAGCTCCCTAATCCTTCCGGCTGAGATGACAGCCACCAAGAAGGCCATCTTCCACGACAGGTGTGAAATCTCACCCCTGTGCATAGGCTCAAATGGCTTGCCCATGAGCATATCCAGAATCAGCAGTAAGTCTCAAGGTGGAGGTGGCTCATGCATCAGAGGGGACAAGCAGTCGAGGTCTTTGAAAAGCACCTGACCACTTTTTCCAGCACGCAGATATGGCTATCAGGTGCACCATAAGGGTTGTCCCTCACAGTCCCGACTGCCAGAAGAGCCAGAGATTCTTCAGGATGCTTGCCACAGGGCAGGTAAGGGGATCAAACTCCTTGCCCTGACACCAGAGAGAGACAGAGAGAACCTATTCCATTTGAAGGCATAGCATCAGTGAGTTGAGTCCTTTTGGGAGACCTCCACAGCATGAAGCACACCTTCTGAAAGACCCAAGGCCTGGAAATCTAGCTGCTCAGCAGCCAGGCTGAGAACCAGCCTGCCAGTGCAGGGGTAGTGCTACCATCTGCAATGCTAATGACCCGGGTTCGGGAACGAGCCTGGGTCATCGGAGAGCCAGGCAGTGGTGGATGGTTGACCATCTCATGGACACTATCCTCCTCAGGGTTGGACAGGAGTATGGTCTCCGCTGCAACACCACCACCTGGGTGACCACAGATGGAGGTGCAGCTGGAACTATGGATTGACGGACAGGGGCATTGGCGACACAACACTATGCATCGGCCAAGGGGCTTCTCGATGGCAGAGGGCAGAATAGAAAAAAGTGGAGAAAGCTCGGAAGATGCAGGATGCTGTCTGCCACAGGCACCACACTGCTGGTTGGTACTATGCTTCACTGAGCGACATTCAACTCTGCCTAGAGGGAACAAGGCATGGTCACCCCAGCAGCCCTTCCATGGGAGATTATCCACAGGGGAAGAGGTCAAGGTAAGTCCAGAGATGGTGGGTGATGGGGTTGGGCAGAGTGGCTGAACCAAAGGGGGCCTGTTGGGACATGGGGGATAAACAGAAAATAAAAAAAAGGAAAAAGAACTGGGCTGAGAGGTGCAGGGAGTGAAGGTCTGGGTGCAGGACCTTCCCCTGTTGTCTGGTCAGCAGGTCTGAATGAAGAGGCAACCACCATGGAGACCTGCTGCTGAGGCTGTGGAGATCTGGATACTAGAATTGTATGGGACAGTCTGGAGCAATCAGGATCACCTGCACCTTGTCCTTCTAGACCTTGATCGCCACCATGCGGATCAAGGGGAAGGGAAGGGAAGGAAAGTGTTCACGAGGCCTAGGGTGCAGGGCCTTGCGAAGGCATCCCCCGACAGTATCCCGGACTGTGGGGGGTAGGCACAAAACAACCTCAGCTTTCTGTTCTCCCAGAAGGCAAACAGATTCACCAGAGGGGTGCCCACTGGAAGAACAGGTTGTAACCACCCTCCTGATGTACGGACCATTCATGCCATGTCTCTCCCACCCAGCTGAGAACATCTGCCAGCTGACTGTGAACTCCCATGACATGACTCACCAGGAGATCTGCACACAGGCTGTGCACCAGTGTCCAGGTGCAGACAGCCTCCTGACACAAGGGAAGGGAGTGAGTTCCTCTCTGCATGTTCAGGTAAAGCATGGTCATGGTATTGTTTGTCTGGACCTGCATGACTTGAGACCTGATCAGAGGAGCAAATTCCATGAGAGCCATCTGCACTACATGGAGTTCCAGCAGACTGATGTGGTGATGGGACACCCAGGGGAACCAGAAGCTGTGGGCTCTGTGATCCCCCAGGTCTGCAGTCTACTCTGGGTGGACAAACAAGATTCCTTCCTCCAGGTGTTGCAGCACCAGCCACCACTAGATGGCATCCCACACAGGCTGGGTTACAAGAATTGACTGTTCCGGATGACCCAGTTGCTGAGAACACTGGTGGTCCAGCATCCACTGCAGGTGGCACATTCACCAGGGTGTCCAATGGACCATGCTGGTGGTGGATGCCACATACCTGAGCAGCCTGAGGAAACCCCATGCAGGACATGAGTGCCCTACTGGAAATGATCAGACAAAAGAGATAAGGTCCTGAACCTAGTCTGCAAGGAGACGAGCCTTGACCTACAGGGAATCTAGTTCTGCCCCGATGAACTTGATAACCTGCAAGGGGATCAGTTCAGACTTGTCAAGGTTGACCAACAGAACCAAGTCCCTGCAGGTTTGGAGTGCCAGATCTCTGGACCGCTCTACAGCCTCCTTGGATGGCCCAGTCATCAGCCAGTCACTCAGGTAGGGATACCCCAGATACCCCTACACTGCAGGACAGCTACACCATAGCCATGCACTTCGAGAAGACACCGGTCGTAGGCAAGAGGCCAAAGGGAATGATCTGATAGTGATATAGAACCCCTTCTGCATGGACACATAGGTACCGCTAGTGGTACAGACAGACTGGGATGTGGTAGAACGCATCCTGAAGGTCCAAGAATAGAACCACATGCCCTACATTAGGGATGGTATGATCAGACTCAGAGTGACCAACCAGAACCGACACTTCCAAAGTAACTGATTTAGGTCCTGCAGATCCAGTACAGGGCACCAGCCCCCCCTCCCCCGTCCGTTTAGGAACCAGAAAGTACCTGGACATGTACCCCTGACTTGCCAAGGCATCTGGAACATGGGCAACTGCCCCGTTAGCAAGAACCTGAGCAAAGTCCAACCTGAGGGCAGACAGTGAGTTCTGTGACACTGAGAACTCCTAAGGAGCATGAAGTCAGTAAAGCAGGAGAGCCACGAACTCTAGAGGCAACCGTCTGCCTAACACCTCTAGTACCCACTTGTCCATAATAATGAGGGGCCAATATGGCCAGAAGGGGCGTAGCTGACCCCCACTACTGGAAGCTGGGTCAGGGATTGGACAGCAGGAGGATAACACTCCTCAACCTGTCACTTGGCAGCTTTGGAGGGGGCACCGGCCACTGCGGTGGAGGCGCACCACTTTTCCTGCCCTGTCTCCTTTCAGCCCCTGGCTGCTGAATTTGGCCTTTGGATGCTAGGATTTGTAATGCTCTTGCTGGGGCTCCTGCTGAGCCTGCTGCGCCTGAAAGGACAGGTACCTTTTTAGGCTTCTGAGGCTTAGGGTCCTTCTGGGATCATGCTACAGAATCATTAGTGGTGTTGGAGGTCTCTGTTCTGGTAAGATGTCCCTTCATCTCAGGGCCGAAGAGGTCACTGCCCTGAAATGGGATGTCAGCCAGTTTGTGCTGGGTAGCCACTACATGGTTCAAAAGCTGCAGCCAGGCCCTGCTACTTATCCTGATGCTGATGCCAAGGTATGGGTACAAGAGTTGCCTATGTCCAAAGCCATCTAGAGCTGGTGCTTATCCAGAGCTTGACCCTGGTACCTGACCAACTTTACCTTGAGCTGCCAGTCAGCAGGAAGGTGAGGGAGGACATTATCCAGCACTCCCAACAGGGAGAGACCAAAGTTTGCCATCATCAAGGCATAACTTGCCATGCAGAGACTAACAAAAGTGGCGTAGACCTCCTTGGCTGCATGGTCAAGCTTCTTAACTCCTTGTCAAGGGGTTTGTCCATGTCCCCTTGGCTACCAGACTTCTGGAAGGCTGAGCCCGAGACCAACCCTTTGACTGAAGGGTAATTTGAGAACTTCAAAAGGGACCCTGCAGGGACTGCATACTTGTGGACCATCTGGGTGGAGAGTGCCAGGCAGAATGCTGAATGCTGCTAAAGCTATAGGGCTGGACCTAAGATGGCCTCAGCCACAGTAAAGGCAACCCCCGGGGATCAGTCCTTATCAAGATATCAGTGAATGGGGTATTTAGCCCTCTTCTGCACTGGTTCCAAGGGCACACTCATGGACTCTGACATGAAGCAGAGTAAAGCTGCAAATAGCACCAGGCCATGGTTCATAGACACATCATTGACCGAGCTATGGTGGAAAGTGTGGCTCCTCGACAACAACATGGATGACCCTTTTGAGTTGTTGAAGGACTACATAAATATGGCCCTCGACTGCCTCTGTGAACCACCTGAATGTTGGACTGGATGATTTCCACCAACAGCTGGTCTGGCAAGCTGGTAGCATCACAGGAGTCCTTTCTTGGAGCTCTCACCAAGGGCTGCAGTGGTGACGGCTCTACCCTCAGGGTGGAGAAGCAGATGCTGGGGACATCTGCCGTGGTGGGCCAGCGAAGGCATGACTGGCTGCTGCCAATTGACCAAGGGTCCAGTGAGCATTGCCCTACCCCACCCCACAGTGATCCACTGCTGCTAGAGGAGCTCCTCGTACCGTCTCTGCATCTTGAGGTGGTGTCACTTCTCAACTGAGGATGAGGAGATCAAGTAGCATCAACAGTGGAGCCTCTCAGTTGAGAGGGATGGAGAGTGTGAGCGGCACTTTAACCTCACTGTCAACCCGGGGGCTGACGTCGAGAGGAAGCCTCAAGAGGGTCGTGATAGATCACATGCTGAGCCACATTCAGAAGCATCACTTCGGAGTCACAATCACTGGTGCAGACTGGTCCTGAGGTGATCTGCTTAGGGACACTGACTGGGTCACGTCCTCCTGGATGAGCAATGGGAGCAACAGGGTCTGGGAGATCAACTCATTGTTGAGCTCCTCTGACAGCCGGTCAACAGGCTCACGAAAAATCTCAGCAGCCTGCTCGACTGGAGTCAGGGTTGACAAGCCCACTGGAGGTACTGAGGAGCTCTCGACCATGCCCTTGACCGAAGGCAGCTCAAATGCAGTTGATTGCTCTACCAGTGTCAAGGGAGTCAAGGGAATGAGTGGATTTCAATCTTTCCTGGTCCCATGACCTGTGCTGGTGGCACCTATGCTTCTTGCCTGAGTGAGAAGGTCTCTTCCCAAAGGTCTGGAGGTCCAGACATTTCATGGAAATCTTCCATGATGGACCCGCTGATGCTGGCTCCAGCCAGGAGCAGCATTAAGACTGGTGAGGTACTCACCACGGCATTAGCCACCTCCTCCTCAACAGTCACAAGTTAGGAAGCTGAACAGGCAGCTGCACAGGCCTTTTTGCAGCCCTTAGGTCAATCCTTGGGGTTCCTTTCTGAGTGTTAACCAAGGATGAGACTGGTTTTGTGATCTTCCAGCAATGCTGGAAGCATTACTTAACAAGGGTCACAGGCCTTCACATTGTGCTGCCCATGTAGGCAGTAAAAGTAGGACATGTTGGGGTCAGTTTTCGACATTTTTCTGTTGACAAGTCACACAGAACTTGAAACCGTGTGAAGGCTTTCCCTATTCCACGGCGAGACCTCTCACTGAAGGCAGAGCTGGAATGAGTGGAAGAAATAGCTAACAAAGTTGAAGAAAGTTGATATTTTTGCCAAAGCACTAACTTGCAATGGAATCCTCGAATGCTGCTACAGCTGCGAAAGAGGATACCCATCCCTTCCAGCAGAAAGAAAGAACTGACGACACAGGCGGAGCTGGAGAATATACCACCAGGGTGGTGGGAGGAGCTTAGCTTGAAGACATTTAGTGAATCAGACTGTTCCAGGGGACTTGCCAAAGTGTGGATAGTGAACTGTATCCACGCCCTTAGAAATTGTTTTCTCTGATACTGACCAATATGCAGTATGTTTGAGATCCTACCTTTTGCAAGAGGCTGAGAGATATAACTTTTTTTGTCCACAGCATCAGACAAAGATTTGTCTGATTTAGCTAACACAGCAGATAATATGAATCCAGCACTGTAATATAATTAATAACAGAACAACCTGATATTATATCTTGAATATAACTGAAAATGCACTTAAGAATATGGAATAAAAAAAAATTCTAGCTTTATAAAAAAGGGACACAAGTACCCTTTGACTCCAAATAGTTGGACCTTAGCTATATTCTGAACTTTTTAAATATGGTTTGCTCTACGGTTTGCAGACATTACTAAAGCAATTATATTATAACATATATCATCTCTTTCTACAGTATATCCGGTGAACACTTTCTTTAATTGTGGCTGGTTAGTCATAACTGGTTTATTTTGAGATAGTAATTGCTAATTCATTGAATTTATCATTATATGAACTGAACTACAAAGGGCATGACATCATATCAGGAAGAAACATTTTAGTAACAGCTTGTCTATGCTACTTTTTTCCATTAATTGTCATCTCCTCATTTGTCTGAACTAAATTTAAGTTTGCATACTTTGATTTCTTTGAATAAGAGGAATGTAAATCATATACAGATATGTAAATTTATTTGACACACCTGCCTCCCCTGTGCCAGCTCCCTGATGACCCGAGGTAATTCCCAAACCCAGGTCGCTGGCGTGATGAGAGTTAAGGCAGAGTGCCTCAGCCCTCTGCGCCACCGGGCTGGCTGTGTGCTATGCTTTGGTTTTTTCAGTGTTGCTGGACTGGTTACCTTTCACCTTGTATCTGCGGCACCTCATCAACTGTGGAGCGCATTTTCTCCTTCATAGTTTTCCCATGTTAAGAAATGCTACTGTTTAAACCCTCATTGTCTGTGTTCATGAAAGAAAACATTTTTCTACACTGTAAACAAGTAAATAATTAAAACAAAAAGTAAAGAACAGACCTAAACAGAAACACAGGTAGACAAGCAGACATTTCTAACAGTTTTCTCAACGGAACTTGTTCTAGACATCCACAGCATGGTTGCAAGTAAATAATTCTCTAGCTGCTCATCTTACATGCATTATGAAATCACTTGAACAAACTCCATTTATTTGGTCTCAGTAAGATAAGTGGCTCTTACAAGTGTTAATTTTTAATGTTGTCAGATGCAGTAAGGTAAGCATTTAATTGTTACGGTGGATAATCTGTTTACCCTCCCAAAGTACTAATCCACGCTCAATTTTTTCCTTATTTATTCTGTAAAAAACACCTCAGCAACAGAGATTGTCTACTCCAGAGAACATTCCCATGAAGCATGGCAGCTGTTATTCCGTTCTTAAGGGAAGCTAAGGAATTTACAATGAAAACCCGGGTCTCTGGGCTTTTTTTTTTGGTTTTGGAAAGAGTGAGTTAGTGTATTAAATCAGTCACAAAGCTTGCCTTCGAACACAAACTAAAGAAATCTGGAAAAGAAACACTGCCGCTCTGTTCCTTTTGTCCTTCTATGAAAGGCTTAAAGTGCTAAGTTTTTTTTTTGCTAATGGATAATTTCTTCAGTTCATCCAGATAAATGTGAACTGTACGGCTGTGGTTTGGGTCACAGACTAAAGTATCTTTACTGGCTGCTGTAACCGGGAAGGCCTATTTTTCAAATGGAAGGGGCCTGGTTTTAAATATACTCCCCCAAGACTACTCTGATTGCTAATACAAACAGTAGTTGCAGAAATACTTCAGATTGTTATCAGCAGTCTACAGAATAAAACAGACATCTTCCCAATGCATCAAGTTGACTTGACTGTCCCTCGTAGACTGGGCTCAGTGCAGCAGGAGATGGATGTGTCTGTCTTAGTTTATAGATCACAGCTGGCTCAAAAATATTTCATAGATATTATTATTGCAGTTGGCTGTTCCTTCAGTCTGCTTGTTTCACTACAGACCTAGATGGATTTAAACAGTTATTTTGCCAAGTAGTTTGTTCAGGTCATGTTTTCCACTGGGGGATACTCTAGACTATTTCCTGAAAACTGCCACATAAAAAAAAATCTTGGGTATCCTAGGTAACCCATGCAGATTGTTTCCTGCACAAAAAGCATAATTTTCTAAACCTTCCCCTCCACTAATACTGGGTTTAGTCATTAAATTTACAGGACTGTAAGGATGCTTCTGGTGAAAAATCTAACCTTCAAATTTGGAAAATGTTAATGTTAGGATTGTCAAGAAGATCCTTTCTGGCCAACTGTTCCAGTGGTCAGGGTGCTGTGAATGGCAAGAAAGGGGTGTGTACTTACCTACAACTGTAGCTCTTTCAGATCCCTCAGATCCACATTATAGCACTTTTGTGTGCACATGTATTGACACCTTAAACTGTTGTGAACTCTACTGTATGCCTCTGATATGCACTCCTCAACTGACCTCACAGTCACTGGAAATGAGGAAATCAGTGGGAAAAGATTAAAGTAAAGCTCTAGTCACAAGAGTCAAGGAGGATAGGGGAATCTGTGAGTACCACAAGAAGATCTATGGCTACAGGTTACCAACCTCAGGCCTATATTCAAATGTTTGCACAGTCGCACATGGGTGTTTACCCATCAAACCGGATGTTGCACCAGAATGCAATATTCAAAAGGGCCAGTTGTGGGTGCTAACATGGTTAGAGCATGAAAAAAAATAATGTATGTGGATGAGCAAATGGAGAGGCAGGGACAGGAATACCCACATACCCTCACAACCCAATAGTCAGCACATTTGCGTGGAGCAAAAGCAGTTAGCATGGTCCCTTTGTGCAGCACAAATACCGCACAACAAAATCCTGTCTTAGCCCCGGCACCCCTAGTGGCTGTTGGAGTGGGAGCACACCTGGTGGTCCGTGGTCCTCCCTCCCTCTGACCACGGTGCCGGTAGTGATGGAGAGTATCCTTGAAGCCTAGTGGTCCCCCTCTCTCTGACCGCTGACCTGACATGAAAGAAAGAAATCCCCGGTGCCCTGTAGTCTCCCCTGCCCTCTGAGTACCAGCCTGTACTGTAACTAAAAAATCAGTGGTAGTCCATAGCCTTCCCCACCCACTGGTTGCCATCGTCATAAGCCCTCTCAATGTTTCTGGTGACTAGTATCCCTCCCCCACTTGCCAATCGCCAGCCCCAGTATGATCAAAAAACATCCCTGTGCCTACTGCCCCCCCTCTTCTTCAATCCCCAGTCCCATACAAACATGGAGACATCCTGGTGACCCGTTACCCCCCAGGTTCCAATCCCTGGCCCTGGTATAGATATGAGTCCTACCACTGTGTCTAGTGACTGTCCATATGTGACACAGATGTAATGCATCTTAAAGAAACTACAATATTTCCTGGTGTCCAGTGGTACCCCCCCACCCTCCGATCTCTGTTCCGTAGCTATAAAGTAGTCCCTGGTACCTAGCAGCTCCCTTGTACCATGGGCACCATCAATCCATCCTCCCATTCCCCTTCCCCCCTTTACCAAAAGCTCTAGTGCTGCAGCAAGATATATGGTGACTGGCACAGCCCTCCACTCACCTCTTCGGCTGGCCACTGTACAAGAAGGCTGGAAGTGCATAACCTATGTATAGCGTAGGGTGCATGTACTGTACACTATGCAATACATAGGTCACACACTCCCAGCCTTGCCATACGGTGGCCGGCCGAGGAGGTGAGAGGAGGGTTGTGGCGGTTGCCATATATGGCCATTGCACCAGCACTTTCGGCAAAGAAGGGGTTGGGAATGTGGGTTAACAGTGCCTGCTGTGTGGTAGGGGTGGCCGCTAGACACCAGGGACTACTTTATAGCTACAGAAATGGAGATTGGAGGGTGGGGGTGCCACTAGATGTTAGGGAATGTCATGGTGTCATTATGATGCATTACATCTGGGTCACACATGGACAGGCACTAGACGCAGTGGTAAGACTCTTGTAGCTGTACTGGAGATGGGGTTGCGCAATGGGCCACCAGGGTGTCTCCATGTTTGTACAGGGCCAGGGATTGGAGACGGGGGACACTAGGCACAGGGATATTTTGTGATCATACTGGGCTGATGATCAACAAAAGGGGGGCGCTAGGTACCAATGGACACTGACAGGGCTTCTGGGGATGGTGATCAGAGGGTGGGAGGGGCCACTGGACACCAGGGAAACTTTGATGCATTACCGGGCCAGCGGTCAGTGGAAGGGAGGGAGCATGGATCACCAGGGCAATGTTGGTGGCTTACAAGGATGGTAAACAGTGGGTGGGGAGGACCACGGACCACCAAGGATTTATTAATTACAGTACAGGCTGACGATTGGAGGGCAGGGTGGCCTGCTAGCCACAAGGGACGTTTTAGATACAGTATGGGCTGGTGACTGGAAGATGGGGGGACAGGTGGTCACCAGGGACTTTGAAGTTACAGTGCAGGCTGGCGACTGGAGGGTGGGGGGGGAACCGCAGTCACCAAGGACTTTTAGTTACAGTATGGGCTAGTGAATGGAGGGCGGGGGGACAGCTAGCCACCAGGGACATTTAGTTACAGTATGGGGTGGCAATTGGACGGCGGGGGGAGGGGACTGCTAGCCACTAGGGATTTTGTAATTACAGTACAGGCTCGTGATTGGAGGGTGGGAGGCCCACTAGGCACCAGGGACATTTTCTTCTTGTAGGGGACCGAGCAATTGGGGTGAGGCAGCGGCACACCAGTCTACTGCTGCTTCCCATGCAAATAAGCCCATAATGGGCATGCAGATTGCCTCGTAGCACCCTGCATAGCCAATGGCCTCATTAACATGGGTCCCTAGAGCTCTGGCACTACCAGGTCTTGTGGCGCTATTCCCTACACAGCAGGGATCCATGCTGGGGTAGCACTACTTGACTTAGCGCTGCGCTGACATGTCCCTATATTCAGTCAGATAGCACCAGTGTGCTATCCGACTGAATATAGCATCCTCAGGATCCTGGGCAATGGCCAAGTGCAGTGCAAAACTTTGCCCATTTCTGAATATCGGGCCTCCCATCTTTTACCTGTGTGTACTCATCCAGAGCTCCAGTACCTGTGATGATGAGACAAACAAAATTAGCTCTTTAGGATGAAGGCCTCCAAAACTTGCATCCCTGTGGGAATGCAGCTTGGTGCAGTAGTGGGAAGTGGAAGCAAGAGCAGAGGGCCAGGTGACAGCCTTACAAATCTCACACTTAAGATTTCTTTGTGCCAGACAACACATGAAGAAACCCACTTGTACAAGGCATCCCTGTTATCCACCAGGTCAACACAAAGTGGGCAATGCTCACAGCCAGGGCTGGGTGCTCTGTAAATGAACATCCAAAAGCAACACAGAGGCCGAGCACTCCCCCCTTCTGGATTTATTCAAATGCTAAGGTGCAAACTGCATCATGCAGCAGAAGAATAAAAAGTATTGCAAACAGTGGGCCACCAAAAAGGTGAGCCCTGATGCTCTGGGGCATGGACCTCTTCATCCACCAGGTCTGTAATCCCACTCCAGGGGGTGCTCGTCAGCCACAATTTCCTCCCAGTCTTCCCTCTACATGTTACACATTATCAGAGTTATTTATTTAATTTAATGTAGTGGATAAGAGAAATTCTGCACTATGATTGGAGGAATCCAGTCAAATGACCAAGTGTTAATATAGCCTAGTTCACTGTGTAGTTTTTGAATAGCTAATAAACGTGTATCTGCTTAAAGAGCCATATTATAAGCAAAATAACACTCCACATCTACACCCAGGGCTTGTATTCATTAGCATAATGTACACCCTGTTATGCATGATTGTAGATAACCCACATTGAGGCATCTTACAATCATAAAGGTTTTGTGACCACCCCCACCCTAAGGTGACTGACCAAGCCTGATAGTTGGCAGAAGGTGCTATGTGTTTAGACCTTAAGGTGAATGGCACCTATGTTTGGGGTGGTATTATTACTTGGATGAGGTACAATATCTCCACCTATGTGGATCCTTCCAGGATTGGTACTTCCCCACCAGAAATTAAAGTTCCCATCCACAGTTAAAAGGAACCCGAATAATATACTTAGAGTTCCCCATGTAGCCAATACAATATAACAGTAAATACAGTAACCAAACACTAATCACCTCTTGTGGTTGCACGGGTGGTGCATCAAGCACAAATGGTAGTGGAAGGAAGGGTTGGGTGGTTCTGTGGCTGCACATGCCTGATGCATGCATGCAGAAGCATGTTCACTCTGGGAGGGAGAACAGGGAAAACTGCTTGCCAGGAGCAGGATAAAAGCTGCACCCAGCAGACCCTGCATCAGCTGAACCGGCTACAGCTCCATACATGGATTTAGTCACCGACAGGGGAACTGCCTCACCATGAGTGGTACCAGGGAAACAGATACAGGGAGTAAAGGAGTATTTGACTCCCATTTTCACATGATTGACTACCACTTTTTGATTTTAGGAATTTATTTTCCAACCTGCATAGTGAAAGTATATTTGCTACAAATGCAAAATTAGCAATACCGTGCAATGCTAGCAGCCCCAGGATCCCACACTAACAGAGTAGAATCAATAGCGGTGGAGACAGAAGAAGAGCATGAGTGTCAGCTGTGACTGTACAGTCCACCAGTTGCTGTCCGGTCAGAAGCGCTGTTGTAATTTGGCAAACTGTTAAAAATAAGGTCACAGCCCTATGCATCACCAGGAGAGTGTCTCAAATCCCATCACCAGGCAAAGGGTCACAGGCTGCAGGTGCCCAGCTAGTTTGAGACTTGGTTTTGAGACAGCTGTAAAGGCACTGGTCTATGGATGGCATTCCTGCCGATTAGACAAAAATACTGCTGAGCTGAGGAAGGTAGCAGTAAATTAGAACATAACACATTGGTTGTCCCAGTCCCTTTACGGGGTGCTCTCAACTCCCAGGCTGTGCTGGTGTCATTCTCTAAACTATTTTGATGCGGTTACCATTGCTCCTGCCAACGGTAATGGCTATCCCATTAACTGGGCCTCCCCCATCAGCACCGTCATCACTGACAGGATCCAGAAGCACAACTTTCATTCCTTCATCGCAGTCATCCACTCCTTTGCTGGCTCTGATTGCTCCCGTCATCATTCCAAACAATGATGACGAGGTTGAACACAGTCCTGATCTCCTTAATATGGAGGAAGATTTGAAGGATGGTGAAAGGTGAAGAAGGTAGGGCAGGGCCCACAGCTCAGCAGCATGGACACGGGGGGTGGTGAGCACTACTCCCTACACAAAAGAAAGGGTCCTACAAGAGCTCGCTAAGCTCAGGGTGGATAAGGCAATGGGACCTAATGGCATACATCCCAGGGTACTTAAGGAGCTAAGGGTGGAACTAGCAGAGCCATTAGCAGAACTGTTTAGTGAGTCTCTGAGCACAGGAGAGGTCCCAGAAGACTGGAGAAGGGCTCATGTGATCCCGCTCCAGAAGAGTGGTAGCAGGGAGGAGGCAGAGAACTACAGACCAGTCAGTCTTACCTCAGTAGTGGGCAAGATTATGGAGGCACTCCTTAAGGAAAGGATAGTGCAACACCTGGAATCCATAGGGGCACAGGATCCAAGACAGCATGGGTTTACAAAAGGAAGGTCCTGTTAAACTAATCTCGTAGATTTCTTTGACTGGGTAACCAGAGTGGTGGACCAAAGGGGAGCAGTTGATGTCACCTACCTTGACTTCAGCAAAGCTTTCAACACTGTTCCACATAGAAGATTGATAAATAAGCTGGGTAGGCTCGGGTGGGTCAGAAGTTGGTCAACTGGGTGGCAAACTGGTTGACGGGCAGAAAACAGAGAGTGGTGGTAAATGGTATACAGTCAGAAGAGATGCAAGTCACAAGTGGGGTACCTCAGGATTCAGTCCTGGGGCCAGTCCTCTTCAATATCTTCATTAGTGACATTGCAGATGGACTAGAGGGTAAGGCTTGTCTGTTTGCAGATGAAACCAAGATCTGCAACAGAGTAGATGATCCAGATGGGGTGGGCAGAATGAGAAGAGATCTGGATAAACTAGCAAAATGGTCAGAAGAGTGGCAACTGGGATTTAATGCAAAGAAGTGCAAGATCATGCACACAGGGATGGGAAACCCTGAAACCACCTATAGGCTGGGAGGGGAGTTGCTGGCAGTCACAAAGGAAGAAAGAGACTTGGGCATCATCATCACCGATGACCTGAAATAATCCAAGCAGACCTCTAAAGCAGTAGGTAAGGCTAGGGGATGTTGGGGTGTATTAGTAGGATATCACAAGTTGTAGAGGAGGTAATAATCCCTCTTTACAAGACACTGGTTAGGCCCCATCTGGAGTACTGTGTGCAGTACTGGAGGCCACACCTTCACAAGGACATTAACCAAATTGAGGCAGTCCAGAGAAGGGCAACCAAAATGGTGCAGGGACTGCATCAGAAGACATACGAGGACAGATTAACGGAGCTCAATATGTATACCCTTGAGCAAAGGAGGGAGAGAGGTGATATGATCGAGACATTCAAACACCTTAAGGGCTTTAACAAGGTGAAAGAGTCTAACATGTTTAAATTTAAGAAAAATTGCAGGACAAGAGGACACAGCATGAGATTAGAGGGAGGCCGATTAAGGAGGAATGTGAGGAAATTCTTTTTCACAGAAAGGGTAGTGGATGCATGGAACGGCCAACCTCAGGAAGTGGTGGCTATGAATACAGTGCAGAGCTTCAAACAGGCATGTGATAGGCATAAGGGAGCAATACAAATGAGTATGAATACATAGGCCACTGACAGAGCAAAGGCCGATGGCACATTTATATGGTAGAAAAAGAAATAGGCAGACTGGATGGGCCTTGCGGTCCTTATCTGCTGTCAACTTCTATGTTTCTATGAAAAGGATAATGATACATATGGGGGATGCCCTCTAGCTCTACCTTCTCTTCCTGCAGCAAGGACTCTGTGGTGTACACCACCCCAATCTCCCTCCTGAGGATCCTTCTTTTCAGGCTTTGCTCAGACAAATCCAGGATGCCATGTGATATGAAGCTAAGAAGGACACCTTCACTAAGAAAAATTTAATGGAGTGTTTGGAGCTTCCCACTGTGTCCTCCATTGTGATTCCTCCTATATATCCTACCTTAGAGTATGCTTCCTCTTCCTGCTCGGCACAGACCTAATACCTTGCCTGTAGTACAAAAGGCTGATAAACAGTATTCTGCTCAGTCTGTTAAGCCTTATTACGCTTCCCATCCTGAAACAGATTCTGTGGTTATCACAGTTGCTCATGACCGCTCCAGAGCCCATAGACACAATACAATAGCACTTTGCCTCCTGGCAAAGAATCCAGGAGGCTGGATGTTATGGGCAAGAGAACTTATACCTCTGCATCCTTAGGCCTAAGAACTTTAAAATACAAGGCATACATGATTAAATATCATGATTAAATATCAGAACAGTCTGAGGAAATCTGCTATGTCTATCATTCAGACTCTGCCTCATGGTCTTGCCAAGACTGACTTGCTTAAAGCTGCCTCTACCGATGTGGATACCGGAAGGTATCTGTTATACTCTGCATATGATGCTTCTGCTAGGGCTGCTACCTTCGGCATATGTCTTTGCAGATTTTCCTGGCTTATGGCAGCTGGATTAGCTACTGACATACAACAGACTGTGCTGAATGACCCTTTTAGAAGCTCCAGGCTGTTTGGGATGTTGAAAATGCTCTACATGAGCTTCAGTCCTTCAGAATGTCTTTGAAGTCACTCAAATCTCTAAACCATGAACCTGCCAGGGAGTGTGGTAGGGGCTCGTTTCACAGACCTGCTACCCGTGGTGGCACTGTCTCCCATCAGCAGCCCCTTCCAGGTCCCCTCCCACCCAGTGCCCATGCAAAGGCATCCAAAGGTGTTGGTCACAGTGGCGCCACCACCGCCCCGGTACTTTCTGACTCCCCATTTCCTACCCCTCCACTGTTGCCTTCAAGGATGCAAGTTTGGGAGACAGATCTCTCTTCATCTGTCAAAGTGAAGGGTGATCACGACAGACAAGTGGGTCCAAGAAACAGTGGAAAAGGGGCATGCTCTGTTGTTGCTGTCTACCCGCCAGTTCACCCTCCGCCTCCTTGTCATTATCCTACAGGCCACTTGTCCTTTCTGCTAGAGGAGGTTCAGTTGCTTATATTCTAGCAGGCTATTGAGCTGTTCCTCCCCAAGAAAGGAACAAAGGGTTCTATTCCGGATACTTCCTGGTTCCCAAGTGGACAGGAGATCTGTGTCCTGTACTGGACCTCAAGGGCCTAAACCTGTTCATCTAATACAAAAAGTTTAGAATGGTGTCTCTTCAGGCTCTCATCCCTATTACAAAAGGGGGACTGACTTTGTGCCCTGAATATGAAGGGTCTTCATATTAAGATTTGCAAGTACAACAGGCAGTACCTCCAGTTTATGCTGGAGGGCAGCCACTATCAGTATCAAGTACTGCCCTTTGATTTATCTTTGGCATCATGAGTATTTACCATATGCTTAGCAGCTGTGGCAACAGTCCTTTTGAGGGAAGGGCTTTATGTCTTCCCATATCTGGACGACTGGCCCCTGAAGGCCCTGTTGCAGGAAGAGATTCTGCAAAACTTTTTTTCAGGATGTTCCTTTATTTTCTCCAGCTTCCATGCAGATCCTCACAATGGATGGCTCACGGTCTGGCTGGGATGCCCACTGTGGATGCTGTCAGACCAAAGAGTCCTGAACCATTCTGGAGTCAGATCTCCATATAAATTTCCTGGAGATGTGGGCTGTTCTGCTTGCTCATGTATACCCTAGAGCAAAGGAGGGAGAGAGGTGATATGGTCGAAACATTCAAACATCTTAAGGGCATTAACAAGGTGAAAGAGTCTAATATGCTTCAATATAAGAAAAATAGCAGGACAAGAGGACACAGCATGAGATTAGAGGGAGGCGGGTTAAGGGGTAATGTGAGGAAGTTCTTTTTCACAGAAAGGGTGATGGATGCATGGAATAGCCTACCTCAGGAAGTGGTGGCTATAAATACGGTGCTGGGCTTCAAACAGGCATGAGATAGGCTGGCAGTATAGCCTAGAGGTTAGAGGAACGAGGTGTGAACAAGCTTAGTACATCCAGCAGACCAGACCTGATTCTGATTCTCACAACCTCCACTTGCATACTGTGCGACTCTGAGCAAGACACTTAACCGCCCAGTGCTCCCAGGTCACCCCTGAAAACAGGCACTTGTGCCTAGTGAGCCTTACCCGGTTACCAAAGACTAAAATAAAAAAAATAAATAAATAAATAGGCACAAGGGAGCAGTACAGATGAGTATGAATAAATAGACCACTGACAGAGTAAAGGCCTATGGTACATTCATAAGGTAGAGAAAATGGGCAGACTGGATGGGCCTTGTGGTCCTTATCTGCCATCAACTTCTATGTCTCTATGTCTCTAGGTATTCCAGGTGTCATGCACTACATAAACAAACAAGGGGGCACTCGCTCGGATCCCTTGTGCAGGGAAGTGATGAGGATGTGGTACTTGGCAATGTCTCATGGCCTTCAGTTATTGGTCTTTTTCTCACAGGTGTTCAAACCATCTTGACAGACAGGCTAAGCAGGTCTCGGTCTCTGGTGCACAAATGGGAACTGCTGACCTCCATGGTAAATGATCTCTTCACAAGATGGTATCATCCAGAGTTGGATCTTTTTGCATCCCACACAGTGCAAGACTGCCTTGTTTCTGCTTGCTCGCTCATAGGCATGGAGTTTTCTGGTGAGACGAGTTGTCTCTTTCCTGGTAAGGGAGCTTCCTTTATGCATTTTGTCTGATCCCTTCCATACAGAGGGTTCTTTTCAAGCTGCGTGCAGAGCATGCCACCTTAATACTAGTGGCTCTCTTCTGACTTCGCAAGATTTGGTTTCCACTTGCGGCATCTGGCAGTGGAGCCTCCTGTTCAACTCCCCTTTGCTGCAGTCTACTGTCACAAGCTCAGGGGTCATTGGTCCCTTTGGACATGCACTCTTTGCACCGACGTGCATGGCCCATGAAAACACAGCTGTTGTCCATTTTGGGGTTTACCCCCAGGTGGCCGATGTCTTGCTTGCGACTAGAAAACCTTCTATGAGACACACCTATTCTTTGAAATAGAAGCGCTTCTCCATAAGATGTGCTTCCCATTCAGTGGATCCATTTATGTGTCCCATGAATACAGTACTGGATGATCTTCTGTCTCTGTCTGACTCCAGTCTTCAGTACTTGTCCATTAAGGTGCACCTTGTAGCAGTTTCGGTCTTCCTTGCCCCTACTGATTGGTGCACAGTGGCACAATTAGAGGTGTCCCATACGTTTTGAAGGGTATTCTGCACATGCGTCCCCTAATTTGTAAACCAGTTCCACCTTGGGACCTCAATTTCATTTTGGAAATATTGACCCTGGCTCCATTTCAGCCTGCTGTGACCTGTGAGATGCGTTTCCTTTCATGGAACACGCTGTTTTTGGTCACCTTGATTTCTGCTCATGGTATTTCTGAGTTTCAGGCTCTGATGCATGAGTCTCCTTATTTGATCTTCCACAAGGACAGGGTGTCTTTGTGGACCAATCCTTGTTTTCAACCAAAGGTGGTGTCTGATTTTACACTGAATCAGACTGTACACCTTCCTGTGTATTATCCACAGCATGCTAACAAGGGCGAGGCATTGCTCCATATACTTGATGTACAGAGAACACTACATTTCTGTCTGGGTCACACTAAGGACTGCAGAACCTCCTCTCAGCTTTTTGTATCATTCACTTCTGGGAAGGAGGGTGCCCCTGTGTCAAAACAGTGCTTATCCAAATGGCTGACTAACTGTAGTGTGGTTCTGTTACAGGAGGTACGGTAAGGAACTTCCTGGTGGTCTGCGCGGCCATTGTACATGTGGTATGGCCACTTCTGTTACTTGGTTTTAGAATGTTTCTGCAGGTGACATATGTGCTGTTGCTACATGAAGCACTCTACAAACTTTCACTAAGCACTGCAGTCAAGATATCTTCTCTCACAGATGTGCTGGCTTTGGTCTTGTGGTGCTGCAGGGTCTTCTGTTCTGATTTCATATCAGACTTTGCCATCCTCCCTGGCTACATTGTATACTGCTTGGGAATCCTTCCAAGAGTGTGGCCCAATGGAGGAGATAATCTTGATGAAGACAGAGCAGTTATTCACTGTAAAAGTAGATCTTCAAGAGAATCTCCTCCACTGGGCCACAGTGCATTCACCCTCCTTCCCCCTTTCTAAGGTGTAAGCTGGTAGGTTTATCCACTGCTTTGTTTGGAGATGTCCATAAGTGCCTTATGTATACTATGTGTCCAGTCCAATGCCTCTCCTTGTGTGCCTGGTACTGGTCTGGTCTTCTGGTTCCTCACGGTAGGAGGTCCTGCAAGCTTATCTATGGCAGGGGAACTCAGGAGCAATGGGACCATCCACGATTATATAGGCACCGACATTGCACACCATTATGGATGGCCTCTGGACAGCAAAAGTTTCCGAGTGGTCCTGACACCAACAGCTTACAGTTCCAAAGGTGTGGCCCAATGGAGAAGATTCTCTCCAAGATCTACTGTTATACTGAGTAACTGTTCTTTCTCCTAGTCTTTATTGTACAGCTGTAATGGGGACAAGCTGCCTTGGCATCTGGTGGTTTGGCCTGTTTACATGTGTCAATATGGTGTATTGCATTTCACCAAAGTATAAAAACAATAAAAAAGGGGTCTTTTTTCATGTTCCCATTATCTAAGAAGCTTCGTCAGGCCTGAATTTCTGCAAGTCATCTGGAATTATGACAGAAGTCTGGAGAATGAGATGTTCTTTGTGAGGACCATTCTTATTTGTTTTTGTTTTTCAATACTGCCAAAAATCACCAGACACTGTGGGAACAAAAGGCTGGATCTGAAGAAGGGGGAAGTTCCAAAACTGAAGTTCCTTCATTTTATTTTCAAATTAAGAAAAAAAGGGGCAAAAGAAAATACAGAGACGGCCCTCCATGCCAGCATGGCATGCTAGGGGGCAACCAGCGACAGGGCCTAATGAGACCTAGTACAGTCATAACAGTGCCTCATAGGACTTGTGAACCAGGTTGTCTGGCATTATGGCAGACCCTTGGACTGCATACAGCTGCCAGCTCCTGCGTCTCCCCGAACTTATGGAGATAAGTCTGTGGACTGTGCGCATGCGCATCCCCATGTAAATCACCTACTCTGCTGCCCATGTAGCTACACATGCTGTTCAGGATCAGGTGCAGAGGGGGCACACATCTCACTTTGTGGATGAGATGGAGTGCCTCTCCAGTGCACATCTTGTGCAGATGGGGCACTCTCTGGATTTTCCCAGGCCCTGCACATGCTAAAGGGCTAGGAGACATCTGTGGATCAGACTCTTAGTATGGAAGCATATTTCTACTGCTACTATAATGAGTAGTATTTTTACAAAGTACTGACTTAAGATAGCGGTTTGTATCTTGTAACGTTTTCTAGTGTATCATTATCTACTGTGTTGTATCACATTCCCTTTGTACTGTATCATCTCAAGGAAGGGAGGGAGGGACTGGTGTCACAATGAAATGGTTATGCTGTGGTTGTAATGAGTATTCAGAATACAGCTAGATAAAAATGACCAACCATTGCCACCAAGTTGGAAATACAAAATCACCCATACCCCAATAATGGGAAGGTCTTTGAGTTAGTCTCCTGCCACTGCAGCAGTTCCATCATGCATTTTATAACATCAAACACAGATTAAGACTTAAGTGTTTTTTTCTGGACCTTCGTAAACCTAGGAGAGAAACTGCTAGTGGCAGAAACCCCTGGGAAGCCACAGTAGAAGATGTCTACTAGTTCCTCCCAAGTGTTCTTCTGCAGTCACAGAATGCTGTCCTCCATGAGTCTCCAGCGCCCCTCAGTATCATATTATGTACCTTGCAGTATTGGTCTGTATTAGATAATTATCCAGTTTCTCTTTAAAAATTGGAATACTGGCTGCATCCACAGCCTCTGCAAGGAACCTGTTGCAAACATAAACAGTTCTTTGTGAGAAAAAGTGTTTAGTGATGAGTGACATATGCAATAAGAAGGCAGCCGGCCAAGGAGATGAGTGGGGGGTTGCAATGTCAGTCCCCGCCGCATTGTGAGAGACAAGAAATCAAGTGTTTCAAAGGTAATGGTGAGAGGAGTGAGGTACCACTAGACATCAGAGAGCAATTCAAAGAGGACAAAGAGCAGAAAAGGGTGCCGCTAGACACCAGGGAGTGTTTCAAAGGGGATGGGGAGTGAGAGGTGGGTAGTACTTACTGGCCCTCGGGCTGTGTCAGCAGCATTAAAAGGTGAGAATGACTGGTTTTAACCCAGTCTCAGGCATTGGGTGATGCAATCTGTAGACTCTTGTAACCATACTGTACGTTCTCTTCTGTATTCCTGTGATACTCTAGCTAGCCTGTTAAAATGTCCCTACTCCTCCTACATTATTTCAAATACAAAGCCTATGAAGGAAAAGAAATCACAAATACAAAAATTATTTGTTAGGAAGTGGAAAAGCATGCTATGTTCCATTGCCTTGAGTGTACAATTTGTGGGAAACCAATGTATCAAAACAGGGTTCTGTACTGAAAACTACGAGTCATCAGCAGAACACAGTAACAGCCTTGATTACCTGGATTAAATATCACAATTACTCTTTAATTTTTATTCTATTTATTTATTAAGATCTTGGATTATCACCTATGAGTGGGAGCTGGTTTACATAGGCTGCATGTCAGAGGGAGTTACAAAGGAAGTTACACAATGCAAGGGAGGTACATTAAATCATGGTAAAACAAGATAATACAGAGAGAGTAACTTTAACTGGCATTGTACAGTGTATGCTAGGACATATTCACAGAGTGAAGTACAGAAACAAGATACCAGTTGAGAACAGGTAAATCACCCAGGCGGCTGTGTCAAGTAATAGACAGGAAGTCTGGAGGTGATAAGGTGGGGGGTAAGGAGGATAACTAGAAAAAGGAGACAAAATAAGTCAGTCGGGAGGTGGCAGAAAGGTGGTGAGGAGGGGGTGAGGTAGGTGGAGGAGGAGGGAGGGTGGGGATGTACAGATAGGGAAAGGGATATTGGGTTGCGTGGGGGTGAAGTAGGAAGGAGGTAGAGACTGAGTAGAGGGGAACAGTGCAACGAGTGCTAATGATGAGGGGTAGGAGAATAAGTGCAATGCGAGTAGGAGGCGCACAGTGTTGAGGGGCACTAACGTTAACATTATATTTTCATAGCCACCACCAAATGTTTGTTTATTTGTAAAACAGGTTACCCGTTAAGTAAGCAGAGCCAAGAAGGGCTAGTTTCCAGCTGCAAAGGGGGGGGGGGGAACAACAAGGCAGTACAAAAATCGAGGCATTATTTATTTAAGCAATATACCATGACAGATGGTGGGTATATTGGTGGATTTACCACACCTGGTGTGGTTCGGTCACAAGGCGCAGCCGAGTGACTTAACCACACCAGAAGTGGTAAATCCACCCATATACCCACTCTCTGTCATGGTATATTGCAATTATACAATGTTCAACTTGTTTTTTGTTTTTATAGTGATATAAAGCTTTTACAGAGGGTATACTGGAGGATTTATCATGGTCATGTGATGTGTTCTGACCAATGAGGTTAGAGGATTTTCATACCCCATTGTATAATTACTGATTTATTTATTTATAAATGACCAGGAAAGGAGTTATAGGCAATTCTTCCAGTTTTCAGCCTCGTCCCAGGGGGCGGATCTACAGATGCAAACTGACATACTGAATCAGGTGAAGCTGCTGGTTGTATCCTAAGTGAATGAGAAATATTTGGCCAGAACAACAAGGAAATTCCCCTACTCTTTTTGAGATGTGCCATGGGATCTTTAACATCCTCCTGAACAACCACCAGAACAGGCAGATGGGATCTCTGTTTAATGTCTCATCCAAAAGATGGCAGCTCAGGAGTGCAGCACCCCCCCATGCTACACTACAGTGTCAGTATTGGCATTTATCCCAAGCTAGCTCCTGGTGTGGGTTAGAACCCACTGTGACGTGGACAGCCAGTTCTGAGTGCTGTATCATTTTTTTAAATATAGAAGGTATTACTGACTGTCTCTGCTGAAAATCTGGTGCTTTAGGAGTGACCTCCCCCCCCCCCAGGTTTCAGCTGTAAGATGAAAGCCATGAGAAAATGCTGAAATAGCATGTGAGATTACACACACACCGGTTTTAGATACCAGGTGTTACGTGGAAGGCCTGAAGCTAATTACAGGGTGAAAGAAGCTTGAGTTGAGCATATCCATTTTATGACACTTCCAGAGGAAGAAAAGCAGGTGGTGATGTATTAGTGCGAAATCTTAAAGATGCTTTCATGTCCTGGAAGGGGGAAGCTTAACATGAGATCCAAAGAGATGTCATTTGAAGAACATATGAGTAATGCTGAGGATTGCAGAATTTAATTCCTGAAAAAGACATCCTGTTTTTTTTATTAGATTTATTTTTTATATATTCTGATAGAGGAGGAGCTAGGTGACCTCATCTAAAAAGGGGTTGGCAAATACAGTTTGCTTTAAGGAATATTCAGTTATACTTCAGACACACTTTTATCTAGACTCTGACAACGAAACATCTGTGAGCACTTTAAAACAGGTATTTAGAAAAATAAACAAAAAAATCGAAACATTGTTGTAGAAAATTTGCACTGTTTAAACCTTGTTCTTTTAAAAGATTTGTATGTCTTTTGATATAAGAGTTCTGTATTTTGTGTTTTACATATTTTTATCTATTTTAGTAAAACTCTTTTTAGAGCATATTTGGTCTGTTTTTGAATTTCTTTTATTTGTAAGAAAAGTATGTACGGTTATAGCAGGCACTAGGCAAAAGCTTGAATGGTGATACCAAACTGGAAACAGAAGCATTTTAAATCTGAGGTCTTTATTAAAGTTTTTAAGGATTCATCTCTGTATACCTGATTAGGTGCCCTTAGGCGAAGATATCTGGCCCCCCGAAGACAGCAATATCTGAGCCTGTGCATTGGGTATGCTAGCAAGAGGTTCACAGTTTGAATCCCTCCAAGACTTGACACTAAAGGTTGATCCAAACTCACAAAACAGACAAGAGGGTTACCTTGTTCTGTTAAACTGTTCAAAAGACAGCACTCGGAGGTTGGCACTTTGGGAGTAGAGGGCCTGACCTGCTGAGTGGGTTTGTGACAGATTGGTTGGCAGCGGTGGCATAATTTTGGTATCACAAGCTTTTATTTTTCTGCATCAGCTTGAGATCATAAGCTCTCTTGCAAAGAAAGAAAAGTACAGAGTTTTATTTTAAAAAAGGAAACAGAACTATATATCACTTGGCGTACAGTCAAGTTCCTACCCGTTTTATTTTTTTTCCTAAAGTGCAAGTCAGAGTAGCCGTAGTCAGAGAAGAAGATGGCTTCTGACTACAGCAGGTACACTGTAGATTACTTGAATCAGTTGTGCGGGGACAGAGGAGTCCCGTTCGAGGTGACAGCCAAAAAAACAGAACCTCATAGAGGCTTTGATGGTAGCAGATACCCAGTGCAGCAAGTCACAGACTGTGACTGAAAGGGACCAGAACTCGAGTGTGGCAGGACTAGTGGCCAGTGCTGTGTCCAGATCCGGTGAGGAGGACAGCAGGGCCACTGTCAGTGAAGGGCCACAGCAGCAGGAGAAGGTCACCAGTATCCTGAATCCAGAGGTACACAGGCTGCAAACTGAGTTGCGCAGGATGGAGCTGGGGTTCCAGGAGAAGAGAGAGTGAGAATGCCAAGAGGCAGAGCAAGAGAAGTGAGAGGCAGATCGTGAGGCAGAGCGAGAACGCAGAAAGGGAACAGCGAGAGGCACAGCGACAACAGATGGAGGCAGACCATGAGGAGCGTGAGCGACAGCGAGCTGCAGAGGAGAAGAGAGAGGAGTGCCAGAGGCAACACAAACTGGAGAAGCTCTGACTCCGACCAGCGGCACCAGAGCAGGTAAGTGGCTTGGGTTTAACTGGGACTGCAGGACTGGGTTACAAACTGAATTCCAAATTAATAGCCGAATTTAAAGAGGGGGAAGATATGGATGCCTTTTTAAATTCTTTTGAAAGAGTTTTTATTCAGGCTAAAATTCCTAGAGAGTCCTGGAGCTTCCAGCTATCCCTGCTACTTACTGGGAAAGCTCGGGATGCATTGGGTCAAATTGACAATGAGGAGAGCAATGATTAAAGCAAGCTAAAAGCTGCACTGTTAAAAAAATTTGAATTAACTGCTGAATTATACAGAGCTAAATTCCGTAGGCTCGGGAGAAGCCCTGATATGAGCTATGAGGAGCTAGCCACGAAACAACGTCAGTTTTTAAAACGTTGGTGGGAAGGAATTGAGGCAAACTCTGTTGATAAAATTGAAAATGTGATTTTATTAGAACAGTTTTATTGGGCTTGCCCAGCAGAGCTAAAAACCTGGCTAGAGGACCGAGATCCCAAAACAGTGCAAGAGGCTGCTGAACTCTCAGACCGCTGCCAAGAGCCGACCTGCTCTGAGAGCGAATGGGGCGGGCGTGGCAGTGCAGAA
Organism: Neoceratodus forsteri; assembly: GCA_016271365.2. Classification (NCBI taxonomy): domain Eukaryota; kingdom Metazoa; phylum Chordata; order Ceratodontiformes; family Ceratodontidae; genus Neoceratodus; species Neoceratodus forsteri. Next base: position 244,241,821 of record CM028134.1, read on the forward strand.
AGGGAAAAGCGCTTCTTCAGGGCAGCTAAAACCCTCACTGCCTCCACCGAAACCAGTTAGCCCCAGGTTTCAGAGAAAAGATTTCTCTGAGAGAAGAAATTAATGTTGGCTGTGTAAAGAAACTGGGCATACTGCCAGACAGTGTCCCAAAAAGGTGCGCAATAATACACAACAGGGTGCTAGAAAGGAAGTAGGTTGTATGTGTGTCCCTGGAAGCATGCCAGTGAACATGAGGGAACACATGCACCCAGTCATGGTAAATGGTGTGCAGACGCAAGGGTTAAGGGACACAGGGGCATCCCTGACGTTAGTAAAGGGGGATCTGGTACAGCCTGGTCAGCTTATACCCAATAAATACGTCACTGTTCAAGGGTTCACTGGTGAAGAGAAAACATTACCCCTCACTAGTGTTCTCTTAGACTGGGGTGAAACAGGGGGTACTGTGTAACAGGTGGCTGTAGCCAAAACATTAGCAGTGGATGTGATCCTGGGTAACGATCTCCAACAGGGGATGGTGGGTGCAATTACCCATAGCCAAGCGGAAAGGGAAAATTGTAGTTCCCTGAACCCCACAGAAGCCATTGTGGAAACCACTGAGAGGCTGGTTCCCCAGACTGTGTATCCTGATATGGAGACTGATAAAAAGGGGGTAGAAATTTCCCCAGTAGCAAGTGACCGCACAGCTACAGAAGGTTACTCTGAAGAGGAAGGGGTGACCCATTGTCAGAGGGTTGGGATTGACAGTGATCCTGATGGCCCTGACGCTAGTGCTAGGGACCCTAGTTTAGCAACTGAAAGGGACCTGTCCCATGCCTTGGGAATGTGTGAGGGGTTTGCAGCTACTCAGAGAAGTGACCCTAGTTTAGAGAAGCTGAGGGCTTGGGCAGACTCAGACGGTGCACAGGGAGGTGACGGCCGACATAAGGTTTATTGGGAAAATGGACTTATGTATACTCAGGCAGTACAGACAGAGGGAGGGATGCTAGGCAGGCAGCCTGTCGTTCCCCAGGGGTATCGTGAGCAGTTGCTCAAAATTGCACATGATATTTCCTTGTCTGGTCATCTGGGAATCACGTGCACTATGCAGTGGTTAGCCCAGAATTTCTACTGGCCTAACGTCACCCAGCAGGTGAAGAAGTATTGCAGGTCTTGTCACCGGTGCCAAGAAATAGGAAAGGCAGGCAAGAAAACCCAAGCCGCCCTGATTCCCTTGCCCATAGTGAAGGACCCATTCCAGAGGGTGGGAATGGATATTGTGGGGCCTTTAAATACCCCCAGCTCCTCAGGGAAGATATTCATCCTGACTGTGGTGAATTATGCCACCCGGTACCCAGAGGCAGTCGCCCTATCGTCACTGAGGACAGACAAAGTGGCAGATGCCTTACTTGAGATTTTTTCCCGTGTTGGGTTTCCGCAGGAGGTTATCACCAATCGAGGGAGTTCCTTCATGTCGGACCTGATGAAATGTTTATGGGAGAAGTGTGGGGTGGTGCAGAGATGCATGACACTGTATCACCCACAAGCCAATGGACTTGTGGAACGATTCAATGGTACCCTAAAGTCAATGCTCCGGGCGTTTGCTGAACAGCATGGGAGGGACTGGGAGAAATACCTTCCCCACCTGTTGTTTGCATACAGGGAGGTGCCCCAAGAGTTGACAGGATTTTCCCCCTTTGAACTCTTATATGGACGTTGGGTACGTGGGCCCCTAGACTTGATCCGGGAGGACTGGGAAGGCAAGCATGCCACCCAGAGAACTCCCATTGTGGATTATGTCCTTAGGTTTAGGGAAAGGCTGAAGGAGCTTATGGGGACAGCCCAGAGCAACCTGGCAGCTGTCCAACAGAAACAAAAGTGTGGTACGACCGCAGAGCCAGAGTTCGCTCATACATGGTGGGTCAGGAGGTCATGGTCCTTATTCCAGTCCGGAAAGACAAGTTGGAAGCTGAGTGGGCAGGACCGTACAAAGTGGTTAGGAAGGTAAATGACATGAACTACATTGTGGAGTTACCTGACAGAAGACAGACAAAAAGGATGTACCATGTTAACATGATGAAGCCATATGCAAATAGGGCTGACATGGTTTTGCAGTGTGTAGTCATGGGGAGGGGACGGACGAAGGAGACCCCCTTCTGGACTTGCTGGAAGGAAGAAAGTAAGTGGGAGTCCTCTGTGGAGGCAGTAAAATTGTCTCCCCAGCTGGCCCTGAACCAGATCCAGAAAGTAAGGGAGGTTTTAGCAGACTTTGCCCCATTGTTTAGCACCAAGCCTGGACTAACCCCCTTAGCGACACACAATGTGGAGACAGGGACACAGACGCCTATACGGCAGACAGCATATCGGGTAGTCGAGGTTGTCCAAAAGGACATTAGGAGGGGTGGAGGAGATGCTGGATTAAGGGTAATCCAGAGATCCCACAGCCTCTGGGCCTCACCCGTAGTCCTTGTGCCCAAGCCAGATGGCTCAACTCATTTCTGTGTGGACTATCGTGGACTGAATGCAGTCACAAAGTCAGACGCCCACCCGATGCCCCCGACGGACGAACTCCTGAACAAGTTGGGAGGGGCGACCTACCTTACGACTGTTGACCTGACAAAGGGGTACTGGCAGGTAGAGTTGACAGACAGAGCTAGGGAGAGGTCCGCCTTCATCACTCCTATAGGCTTATTTGAGTTTAAAGTAATACCTTTTGGAATGAAGAATGCCCCGGCCACTTTCCAAAGGTTGGTGAACCAGGTGTTAAATGGTGCTGAGGAGTACGCCATGGTGTACCTGGATGACACTGCCATCTTTAGTACCAGCTGGGAGGAACACCTATCCCACCTTAGGGAAGTGCTGGGGAGGATACAGAGGGCTGGGCTCACTGTCAAAGCCGAGAAGTGCCAGGTGGCCATGAGAAAAGTGGCATACCTCGGACATATGGTAGGCTGGGGACAGCTCCATCCTAACCACCTAAAGATAGAGGTGATCCAGGCGTGGCCCACACCAGAAACCCAGAAGCAGGTCAGGAGCTTTCTAGGGACAGCAGGGTACTACAGGAAATTTGTACCCAATTACAGTGCCCTGGCTGCTCCCCTATCTGACCTAACAAAGAAAAGGATGCCAAAGAAAATTTCTTGGGGCCCAACCTGTGAGGAAGCCTTTACCAGACTAAAGGAGGCACTGTGCAGTACTCCTGTTTTGACAAGTCCTGACTACAGCAAAACCTTTATAGTTCAGACGGACACCTCAGACGTGGGTATTGGGGCAGTACTGAGTCAGACATCTAGCCAAGGGACAGATCACCTAGTAGTGTACCTGAGTAGGAAGCTAATTCCCAGGGAGCAAGCATACTCCACAGTGGAAAAGGAGTGTCTTGTCATAGTGTGGCCCTAAAGAAATCAGAGCCATACTTGTATGGGCAGCATTTTGTGGTGCAGACTGACCACAACCCCCTGGTTTGGCTGACGCAGATGGGGAAAACAATGGCAGATTGCTAAGATGGAGTTTTGCTTTATAAGGGTATGATCTAAAAATGGTACATAGGGCTGGAGCCAAAAACCAGAACTCAGATGGGCTGTCTAGGGTCTATGAGGAGTGAACCGATTTGGGAAGCTCATCCCATTTAGGGGATAGAACCCCCAAATTCAGTCTAGGTGGAGAGAAATTGTGACGTGGACAGCCAGTTCTGAGTGCTGTATCATTTTTTTTTAATATAAAATGTATTACTGACTGTCTCTGCTGAAAATCTGGTGCTTTAGGAGTGACCTTGCCCCCCAGTTTCAGCTGTAAGATGAAAGCCATAAGAAAATGCTGAAACAGCATGTGAGATCACACACACACACACACCGGTTTTAGATACCAGGTGTTACGTGGAAGGCCTGAAGCTAATTACAGGGTGAAAGAAGCTTGAGTTGAGCATATCCATTTTATGACGCTTCCAGAGGAAGAAAAGCAGGTTATGACGTATTAGTGCGAAATCATAAAGATGCTTTCATGTCCTGGAAGGGGGAAGCTTATCATGAGATCCAAAGAGATGTCATTTGAAGAACATATGAGTAATGCTGAGGATTGCAGAATTTAATTCTTGAAAAAGACATCCTGTTTTTTTATTAGATATATTTTTTTATATATTCTGACAGAGGAGAAGCTAGGTGACCTCACCCAAAAAGGGGTTGGCAAATACAGTTTGCTTTAAGGAATATTCTGTTTTACTTCAGACACACTTTTATCTAGACTCTGACAATGAAACATCTGTGAGCACTTTAAAACAGATATTTAGAAAGATAGACAAAAAAATCTAAATATTGTTGTAGGAAATTTACGCTGTTTAAACCTTGTTCTTTTAAAAGATTTGTATGTCTTTTGATATAAGAGTTCTGTATTTTGTGTTTTACATATTTTTATCTATTTTAGTAAAACTCTTTTTAGAGCATATTTGGTCTGTTTTTGAATTTCTTTTATTTGTAAGAAAAGTATATATGGTTATAGCAGGCACTAGGCAAAAGCTTGAATGGTGATACCAAACTGGAAACAGAAGCATTTTAAATCTGAGGTCTTTGTTAAAGTTTTTAAGGGTTCATCTCTGTATACCTGGTTAGGTGCCCGTAGGCAAAGATATCTGGCCCCCCCAAAGACAGAAAAATCTGAGCCTGTGCATTGGGTACGCTAGTAAAAGGTTCACAGTTTGAATCCCTCCAAGACTTGAGACCAAAGGTTGATCCGAACTCACAAAACAGACAAGAGGGTTACCTTGTTCTGTTAAACTGTTCACGAGACTACGCTCGGAAGTTGGCACTTTGGGAGTAGAGGGCCTGACCTGCTGAGTGGGTTTGTGACACCCACAATCTTCTGACCTTCTGGCCTCAGAGATGAGTGTGCAACCTGCACAGTCACTGACACTGATAATAATACAGTGTTAATAAACGTACAGAGATGTAATACAGAAATACATGAAGACAGCAGCTGGAGAGAGAGAGAGAGAGAGAGAGAGGAATTGCATACAAAATCCTGGGAGTTCTGGAATTTAAAAAGACAGGAAATAATGTTTATATAGTTAACTGCCCTTCCATCTTCCTTTCCATGCCAGTTATGTATACTGATGTGCTTTGACCAATTTTTGACAAATAAATAATCCAGGTTTGGGGTGCCCTCAGGGCTACACAGAGTTGCATTCTCCTCACCAGCTACTGCTCTTTCTTTTCACATTTGTAAGACATTCTATGACACCAGTAACACCATTCTATGCTATTGGTCTGAATGGCCTGGAATGGGTGTTACTGATGTCACAGAATGTTCAGGCAGTATGAAAACAAAGAACAGCAACTGCTGAGGAGAGAGGGATTCTGGGTAGTTGCAAAGGCAACTAAACTAGATTACTAGTTTAACAAAAGGTAAAAAACATTTCAGAATATTGGATAGACACTAAAAAGACCACAGTAGGGCATCTAAAGGTGTGAAAAACTGTTTTCTATCACCTTTAAGCATTTTAGCTTCACATCACACAAAATAAATGTCATGTTCATCTTGAAGCATTCACAATATACAGTTAAATCATTTAAAATAAAATAAATAAAGGCCCAGGAATGATAGACGGGCTAAGATACACTGCCCTGAGAGAGCAACAGAACAAGGATGCTGCCTGGAGAAATCAAGTATATCAAGATTATGCGTCTATTAAGCTTTAAAGAGCTTTTAATGGGGGTTCAGAGACTGTGGAAAATTATGAATGTGCCATTTAACATCAATTGTTATGTTAACAAAAACAGTTCCCCAAACATCACTGTATATTCTTGATGAATACTGTACCTAAAGCACGCCTCTATCACGTATTATAAAACTGGATGAACACTGTTTGAGAAGTTACAGGTCTTACACAAAAGGTACTGTAACATTTGTATCGATGGTAAATGGAGTTTCAGCAACTTTAAAACTTGTTGCAAGGTACAGAGTCACACGGTCAATGTGTCCTCAAACAGATGAGTCAAAGTAATTGGGCATTTTCAGTCAATGGTCCCCAACTGTGGTACACTTATCTTTTCATCAGAGGGTCACTTACTTCAGCCTGACCACTCTGAGAAGATTTTACGCTTAGTAGCAGTGGTGCATCTATTTATCTAGTGCCCAATCCCTGGGGCTCTGAACGCTGTACATAGCTAAAAACAAAAATCAAAAATCATAATAAACAGATATCACAGAAATTAAAATAAATATAAATTAAAAGAGTTTAGACAGAATGATATAAATAACTAAAAGCTTAAAGTAACCAGCAGGCTTACTAACATCAAAGGCCTGCCTAAACAGGTAGGTCATAAGGCCACTCTTAAGGGGTTTCCATTGAGGGGCCTCCCTCAAAGAACTGGGAAGCGAGTTCCACAGGGCCAGGTCAGCCACTTCAAAGGTATGATCCCTGGTTGTTTTGAGCCTGGCCCTGGGAACCACTAGGAGGCCACCTCAGAGGAGCGGGGGAGAACAGTAAGAAGACAGGAGATCACTCAGATAACCTAGACCCAGTCCATATAGGGCTTTGTAGGTCAGGAAACCAACCTTGAAGATGATTTGCCATTTCACTGTCAGCCAGTGCAGGTCACACAGGACCAGAGTCACATGACAAGACTTTGGAATGCCTGTCAGTAACATGGTACTCTGTTCAGCACCAACGGCAGGCAATGTAGACCCCTTTATTAACTCTGAGATACAGAGCATTACAGTAGTCAAGTCTGGAAGTCAAAGAGGCATGTACCAGTGAGGGCAGGTGAGATTAAATATTTAATTTGGGAGATGTTTCTGAGATGATAAAAGCCACCCCAGACTATGGATGATACCTGATACTAAAGTGTCAGTCTTTCATCCAGAATGACACCCAGATTCTTAACCTTGGTGGAAGCTACAAGACTGGAGGAACCAAACATCAGGCCAGTCCTCTCCACTGTAGTCCCTGCACCCTGCGGTCGAACAGACCCAATCACTAATAGCTCCATCTTGTCTGGGTTGGGTCTTAGCCAGCTGGGGACATCCAATCCTAAATCTCAACCAGATATAAATTCAGCACATCAACCGTGCCAGGCATCCCAGGTATAAATGACAGGTACAGCTAGGTAACATCTGCATAGTAGTGAAAACCCAATTTGTAATGTCTAATGATATCACCCAGGGTAGCATGTACACCATGAACAGCATATGTGATAGGATACAGCCCTGGGGTACACGACAGAGCAGGGGCTTCAGGGGTAAGGAGAAATTCTGCATCACCACCCTCTGTGTCCTGTCTCTGAAGGAGGACTCAAACCAGCTGATGACCATGTCAGTACGTCAACAGTACTCCCTTAGGTGATCCAACAACAACCCATGGTCCATGTTGTCAGGTGCAGAAAAGGGATCGAACAGAATAAGAACTGACCATTTCCCTCTATCTCTAGACATGAGGAGGTCATTATGCACCCTGACTAGCACAGTCTCTGTACTATGCCTCAATCTAAATCCAGACTGGAGTGGTTCATAGATGTTAAAGAACATAAGGTGTGTCTTGAGTTGCAGAACCACCATCTTCTCAATAACCTTTCCCAAAAAGGGAAGGTTAGAGACAGGTCTATAATTTTCCAAGCAGTTCAGATCCAGAGATGGCTTTTTCTGGAGGGGCCTCACCAATGCATCCTTCAATGTACTCCAAAAGGACCCCTCCAAAAGGGAGCACCAGACTATCTCAGCGAACACTGGGCCCAAAAAAGCCATCACAACTCACTAGGAGACGTGTTGGACCTGGATCCAATTCACAATAAGTGGGCTGCAACTCTGTGATCACCTCACTAACCTCCTCCACTGCTACTGGCCTAAACTTGCTCTAAACAGTGGGAGTACTCCTCATGACAAACAGCTCCCTTCTGCTGGGCCATGACAGCCCAGTTGGAGTTATCCCAGACCTGACCAAGAACACCTGGTCAGAAAAGAATTGAGTGAACTCTTCGCACCTCGTGGATGAAATTGCTCTTACCGATCGAAGATAGGCAGGAGGTAAGAACCTGTCTAATGTTCGGAAAAGTTGAGCCAGTGTGTTCCTACCTGATGCCACTGCCCTGTACAGAAAAGCTGCCTTCTTATGGAAGATTGCTCTTTGATAATCACTACAGTGAGATCTCAGAGCCAGCCTGTCCTTGTTGGTGCTGGACTTCCGCCAGCAACACTCCAGTACTTCAAATGTTCAATATTCTTTCATGTCTGATCTTAGTGAACTCTTAAATTCTCACAATACTACATCTGCACATATGCCATCTCTCAGACCTCCTTTTTTTGTTTAAAACATCTTTAGGCAGAGGTCCTTTTTGTATCATACTGTTATGTTATGGAACACTCTTCCTGTATCACTGTTGACTCTTAGATCTTTGAATGTATATAAGAAAGATTTACAGTTGCACTGTCTAGTTACTTCTCAATGTTTTTGTAACAATACTTGATGTAACTTGTACTGTAGTTTTTAGTTTTTGTAATTCTTCAGGTCCTCGTTCAAAATGGGCATGTGATGCTCTTGCGGCTTACCCAATCAACAAATTTAAATTAAAAAAAAAGTCTACTTTCTGTGGATATCCAGCCTTGTGAGGACCAGTCACAGACTGGGATCTCATTTCACCACCATTGCCAATGCCCAGCTCCCACTCTCTGAGGCTCCACCGCCAACATGCTCAGGACCCCACAGGCCACCCGCGTCTCACTGCTGTGCTGTCCCCGTGGCTTACCCCCAAGGGCCGAGTACATCTTCAGCTACGCTGGCATTTCTTCCCCACCATCTTTATGCCCAATGACAGTGGAGGTAAATGCTTGGGGTACTTTCTGGATGGTTATGGTTGAAGCCCAAGGCTGAGTGTGGTAAGCAGGCAAGGGCTTCATCTGCCCAGTCCTGCACCATTTTTCACTTAACACCACCTTCACCCAGGAGTGTGCTTACATCACAGGGTGCCGGCATGCCTGACGCACAGAACTGATAGCAGCACTCACTCCAACACCCCCTTTTAATGTTGTCCCCTGCACCACCACCACCACCACCACCACCTGTGGTTACACAGGTGGCAGTAGAGTAGAGGACCTGTGAATGCCCCCCCTCCCCGCAGGAAGAAAGTGCTCACTGGGATGCTTGAGTATCCTCCTCTTGACTGGACCTGGCTTGTTCCTGAACCAGGGTCTTTAGTGTGCGACCGATAGCGCCACCACTGCGCTAGTGGACCAGCACAATATCAGAACTTTTTTTTTTTTATTATTGTGTTTTTCCTCCCATGTTGACCAGCCCCCTTCTAATGGTCCCCCCAGCCCCGTCACCACAGCATTCACTGGGACTTACCTCGATAGGACGGAGGTACCCAGCTGGATGAGTGCAGAGCCTGTGGAGGATCGGTGTTATCCTGCTGGTCAACACCATTTTCCACCTGTTTCCCCCTTCCTTGTTGTGGCCGCATGTTCGCATGTGGAGGCATGCACACGCTGCGGTTCCCGCAACACCCCCCTTTGTGCCGCTTCCTGTCCTGCGCTGTCCTCAGACTTCCACCTGAGGGCAGCTGTGTGGCTGGAGTGACCGAATCCCTCCCCGGGAGAGGAGAGCTGCCTCTCAGCTGCTCAATCCAGTTCCCATCCTGCTCCCCTGACGACCCAGGCCTGTTCCTGAACCCAGGTTGCTGGTATGGCGCAAGGTGTGGCGTCCAGCACCTCAACTCTCAGTGCCACTGGGCTGGCTTGACATCAAAACTTTTAAGAGCAAGGTGAAGACAGCCTATGAGGCTGCGTGTCTGTTTTGATCTTGTATTTTATAGTGTTTGATTGTGAGCGGTGAACAGTATTAAGGGTCTCTACAAATAAAGATTATTATTCTGATCATTTTTTGAAGTGATGGGATGGCATCTTTTACTTTAACAGCACAAATTACAAAATGTACTCCACAAGCTTTCTATCCTGGTGATATTTTGACAGTCAACTGCATATCAAAAGATTTACAAGGGGATCAGGTGTTAGTGCCAGTAGCCATGCACTGCTTGATGTGGTAAAGCAGACGGGAGTTTTATGTTTCATGCCCACTGGCTCTTTTGGGACCGCAGCAGATTACACTGTAGAAATTATCCAGCCCACTGGTAGCTTGCATTAGTCAGGTGGCTTCTGCCCCTGACAGAGAGGTAGGAAAATATACCGCACTAATGTCTCAGGGAGAAGACAGCAGTGACAGAGAATTAAGCATCTTGTTTAGTCTAATCTTGCTTGCCTGGCACTGGGGTAGTTCCAACCAGCCAAGTAATTTTTCTAAAATCTCTTTCACCACTTACGAAACCAATTCACTGACTGCTTAGATAACGCTAACACCTTATGGCACTTAAGAAATACTAGTTTCTAGAACATAAGCAGTTGTTGCAGTAAAAGGCATTTCAATGAAAATAATGTTGCTTTCTTTGCAGAGTCCCTGCAAATTAAATTTCGCACTATAAACAAACCATCTGATGTTGTCATAAATAGGCCACTTTGCAGCAGAAACAGATTTGACGATCGGCTGTTTAATTCTGGATCGCCACATATATCCACAACCTGGACACACACTATGTTGCAGTTAAAATGACTTTCACAATAAGGCATTATGGACATAATATATACCCTCAAAAGACACACAAGTTTTTTTTTTTTTTTGTGGCCTACATGGCTTTGAAAATAAACTTTTCTGTTTTTTTTTTTTTTCTTTTTTTAGTTTGTCTGCCCCCTTTCTGGTGTGACCATAACATTATGGATTAAGGCAGGAAACCCATTTTGTTCTCAATTGTCTGCAACTACCAATAGTGCTCCACATTGTGGTCTACATTAATTTCTTGCTTAGAGTCCGTTTCAAAAACGGCACAACTGACATCGTTTTATGAATAAAAGCCAAAGTTACTTGCCTGCAGCTCTTGATCTTGCCGAACGTCCCCTCCACAGAGCCACATTCTCTGGTCTTAGAACTAGACACACTAAGACCCTGTGGAAATGCAGAACTTTTAGGGGACTACAGAGCATGGTTCCAGTGGCAGATCTAGAGGGGGAGTGAAGGGAATGGCTGCACACCCCACTGTAACTTACTTGCTTGCTGCTGCCGCATTTCACTTTGCTGAGGAAGTCAGATATAGTGACTGTAAGAAAATAATACATTCAAAACTATAGATCACAGTTGTAGCTTCTGACAAAAATGTAACAAAAAAGATAAAAAGTAAAAAAAAGATAAAGTAGACAATGTAAAGGATTAAAAAAAATTCAAGTATGCGCATCACCTCAGCACCCCCATTGTAAAATCCTGGCTCTGACACTGCCATGTGTTTGTTGATATATAAATGTCATATATCGAGCGGAAAGGAGATTTAAAGGAAGAAGATAATGAAATAAAATATATACTAAAAAAAAAAAAAAAAAAAACACAAAACCCTAGACTCAAAGGCTCAAAATAAAGTACTGTACGAACCTCAGTTAAAAAAAAAGGAAAAACTGAGTGCCCTCTCAAACTAAAAGGAACAACATAAAAAAAATGGATGGAACTTATGGTGCCCCACAGAAATCCAGTTATCCACTGAATAGGGAGACACACAAAGTATGAATAAAAAACTCTGCCACTCTACCCAGGGTAGAAAATGACAACCAAAAAGTGCCTTTACACGACAGGCTCTGCACTGCAATCAGCGGTGCACAGCAAGTGCAGCATTACCGTTGCTGTCATGCAGAAGCTCCCGGCAGCGCATCCAAAGTGAACGTTCGCTGAAATGGCGTCCCCTGTTTTTCTGGGTTTGCTGTTTCAGCGTATCCTTCTGCACCACATCCACTGGCCATGTAATCATCTGGGAGCAGTCGCATCTGTGAAAGAGAGCATCTTGCGAGACCCCCCCCAGGTTGTCGGAGTTCTTTCCCCAGCTGCACATCATCATACCCCTCCAGAGGCTAGTGTGGATTTTTAAACACGAGTTCAGCTAAGAGTAGCTTCTGATACCAGAAAGAACACTTAACTGGGAGAACTAGTGCATCCACAGTAATGAGGGCTAAAAAGGATTTAAAAAGTGCTCTGAAAGTGGAGTCGCGGTACTGAGCCTGCAAGTATGCATATTCATAGCCTGGATATGAATATGCATGGCGATGCCCAGTACCATGGTTCACTTTGAACACTATTTAAATCCTTTTTAGTCCCCATTACTGTGGATGAACTAGTTCAGTGTTCTTTCTGGTATCAGAAGCTACCCTTAACTGAATTCAGATTGAATAGTTACATTTCGGAAATTTTGTGCTCTCTTGGCCAGCCGGAAATATGGCAACTACACAGGAAGGGCCAAGACAGTGATGCAGGGGTCAGCGTGTAAAGCCGGCACCAGAGGGAGGCATGGGGAGCGATGTGAAATGCTACCTGACTGTAGTGTTCTAGGTAGGTGCTGTGTAAAAGCACCTAAAGAGACTATTAGCTTGATCCACAAGAGATTTTCACTACAGGCACAGAACGGGAGAAACAGCTTTGTGGATAGTGTCATAAGGCTAATTAGCCTTCCCCTTGTTTTCCCCTCAGAACAAACAATTTGCAAATGATGTTTTTAGCACCCAACTAATACTCCACAAGCTGGAAGCCAAAACATGACCTACCTCTACAGAAAACAGGGGGACCAATACTACCTTTAGAGACATCAAACATAGAACAGTACACTGCATATCAAAGCAAAAATGGGGACCTAGCCATGCCACCCTTGAAGGAGAAACCAGAGAGGAACACCAAGCTGATACCAAAAAAATGAATGTACACCATGAATTCATTTTCACTGTCACACAGTTAGGAACAGGAGGCTCACAACCCTACTCACCAACTGGCCAAAAAGCTTTCAGGTAGTTAGTTGCCAACATAACCACTCAGAGTGAGCTTAGAACTCCAAACCATAGGCTACTGACATGGAAGATGGTGGGTCACTTGTGGCTCTAGGGAGGAGATGCTGTTGAAGATCGAGAGTTACTGGTAAGTTACTATTTTCTAAAAGGTACTTTATACAGACCCGCACTCTTTTGTCAAGAATATAGCAGTGAAAAATACAGCCCAGAGTGGCAGTTGGAGAGTTGCCTGGGTCTTGCAAGGTGATAAAAAAACAACTGTTCCACACCACCTCTTGGGGAACCCCACCCTACCGGTAGCACATACAGCACACTAATAAAGCAAAAGGAGCACACGAATTGGGCAGGAAATATTGAGCTCAGCAACTCATAAGGGAAAGTCGCTGGGCAACAGTCATTGTGAGGAGATGGCAAATAAGAAAAAGCCTGTATGATGCCTCTGGGAGATATGTAAACCCAAAAGGTAAACAGTAGTGGGAGATGCAACTGCACTGAATGCCGACTGAGTACTACTATAGTACAGTTGGTTCACAGACTGAAAGAGATCCTGGCTTTTGCCCTCAGCAGAGACTTTAAGGAGCATGGAGAGTTGAGTAGGGACATGTCTGCATTTAAGCTTACACACCGTATTCTCCAGTTTGGGGGAGAACAGCACAAAGCTATCAAGGAGGCACGGAAGATCTTGGTACAACCATCCAGTGATAGGGCAGTCACCTTTAGCCATGCATGTCATCTGGCTGTAACACCTGAAGTCAAGGAAAGTGCAGCCCAATAGAAGGCATTCAAGGTGGCCCATAGCTGATAGCACTTTGAATTTCTGCCTACTGGCCACAACTGCCAGGCTACTGGTCTTTATGGGAGAATCAGGGAGACCCATAACAGTAGAGGAGACTGACTGCCACAACAGTTTGTCAAATTTTGTGTGGTAGTTGGCAGTGCAGAGGTTGAGAACTACAGAGAAGAAAAAATCACTCACCATAGTAATCTTGTTTCTTCAGAGGGATCACTCATTATGATTAAACTGATGCAGTCAGCCTCCTGTGTTGGACTGCCCGGAGAGATGGAATTATATGCAAATGATGGAACTCCGAATTGGCTCATGCCAATTTCAAACTGCTGCACTCTGAGTGCTTCAGATTCTTACGTAGCCTAAACTGGGTATAAGACCCGCTAGCTATAATAATATTTCTATAAAATAATTTTTTTTGTCCTCTCAGGTCAAAAAAACATCCCAAGAAGTAAACCTAAAAAACTTGAGACCACAAAGGAACCAACTGGTTAACAAAAGGTGAGTCTCTACCCTGACCTATATGGAAAAACACCCTAAAACAGGGATGCAGAACAACTTTCATAGGTTTTAGTAGGGAAGGCAGTGTGGGTGCTTTAATCATAATGAGTGATCCCTTCGGAGAAACAACATTACTATGGTGAGTAATTTTTTCTTCTAACCCCAGGAATCACTCATTATCATTAAACTGATGCAGACTACCAAGCAGTACCTTTGGAGGTTGGGCAGAAAAATCTATTTAGGAAACAGGTTCTGCAGCACTGCTGTACCAAACTTGGCATCACTTCTGGATTGTAGATCCAGGCTGTAATGTTTTGTGAAGTGTGTACTGTTTTCCACGTGGCTGCTTTTCAGATTTCCAATAGTGGAATCTCTCTTGAAGCTGCCACTGAAGTAGCTGTGCCCCTGGTGGAATGTGCTCTGAGGCCCAGGGGAGCCTGTTTACCCACTTTACTATAACAAAACTGCATACATGCCACTATCCAGCGAGCAACTGTACATTTTGTGGCAGGTCTGCCCTTACCTACTTCTCCATAGGTAAGAAAGAGCTGTGTCTGACCTGGTCTGTAAGACTTAGTTCTGTCAATATAGTGGCTAAGTGCCCTTTTGACATCAAGGGAGTGAAGCCTCCTTTCTGGAGAACTGGAGTTCTCTGTAAAAAAGACAGGTAAAATGATGCACTGATTTAAATGGAAATCAGACACCACTTTAGGAAGGAATTTTCTATTGGTCCTGAGGACCACTTTATCCCTGTGGAATGAGATGTAGTCTACATCCGTGCACAGGGCCTGTAACTCACTGATTCTTCTGGCTGAAGTAATGGTAACCAGAAACACAGTTTTCCAAGTGCTATACTTCAAATCTACAGTTGCCATCAGTTCAAATGGGGCATCCATTGGCTTGACAATGCAGATATTCAAATTCCAGGCCAAAACTGGCTCCCTCAGAGGAGGGTATACAAGAGGTTACGGCCTTCAAAATACTTCTTGAAGACTGGATGAGAGGCAATGGATCTCTCTTTACCAGCTGACAAATAAGCTGAAACTGAAGCCAAATGGACCTTGAGTGTCGAAGGCTTCAGACCTAAAGAATGCAAATGTGTTAGGTAATCCAGGAGAATAGCTAGGTCAGCCCTGGATGGGTCAACACCCTTACCTGTAGACCATATGGAAAACCTCTTCCACTTAGCAGAGTATGTCTTTTTAGTGGAAGGTTTTCTGGAACCCTTAAGTACTGTCAGCACCTGTTCGGACAGTTTAAGATTAGCATACTCTAAGTCCTCAAGATCGAGGCCTTGAGTCTTAGTGATTTGAGGTTGGAGTACAGTATCCTGCCCTGAGAGGATGTCAACAGGTTGTGCCTCCTGGGCAGATGAAGTGGAGGTACTACTGATAGAGCCAACAGAAGTGAATACCAGTGTTGCCTCGTCCAGTCTGGTGCTACCAGTATCATTTTTGCCGATTGGCACTTCAATTTCAGCAGGGTCCTGAATATCAGTGGAAAAGGAGGGAAGGCATACAGAACTTCCCCGTCCAATCCAGTGCCAATGCGTCCAGGGGTAGTGTGCTCCTGAGAGGAGGCCTGCAACAGTATACTGGTAACTGGTGATTTTCTACAGAGGCGAAGAGATCTATCTCTGGAGTGCCCCATCGTCTGAAAATCGAACCGAGTATTTGAGGATTCAGGAACCACTTGTGGTGGTCCTGACTTACCTTGCTGAGGGAGTCTGCCAGCACATTGTCCTTTCCTGGAAGATGTATGGCTGATAGGGATACCTTCATGGAGTAAGCTAGGGACCGCAGCCTCATTGCTTCTGTGCACAGTGGGGCTGACCTGGTTCCTCCCTGTTTGTTGATGTAATACATAGTAGTGGTGTTGTCTGTTCTGACCTGCACCACCTTGTTTTGAAGATGTGGAGCAAATGCCTGCAGGGCTAGGTACACTGCTCTGAGCTCCAGCAGATTTATGTGCAACAGGGATTCTTGAGGAGACCATGTGCCACTTGCTGTATAATCCAACATGTGTGCTCCCCAACCCAGAAGGGATGCAGCTGTTGTAAAAATTAAGGAAGGTTGTTCCTTTGTGAAAGGCACACCTACCCGAAGGTTGTGCTTATCTAGCCACCACTGCAGTGCCTGTAGCAGGCTGTGGGTGACTGGGACTAGTTTGAACAGAGGATCTGTCCTCTGCGACCAGTATTGTCTCAGATGGAACTGGATGTCTCTCATTTGGAATCTGGAACCTAGTACCACTCTGGTGGCAGCTGCCATGTGGCCCAGGAGCCTGAGGAACTCTCTGGCTGGTTTGGGCTTCCCTGGCACAAATGAGCTTGCAACCTGCAGAATGCTGTTTACCCTGTCCTGTGGCAGAAAAGCTCTGCCCAGACTGGTGTTTAGCTCTGCACCAATGAATTTGAGTACCTGAACTGGTGTTTGCTGAGACTTCTGTTCGTTTATGAGGAAACCCAGGGATTCCAGAGTAGACTTTGTTAGTGCTAAGGCCTGCTCTGTATGCTGTAAAGATGGACCCACTACTAACCAGTCATCCAGGTAGGGAAAGACTGACATCCCTTGTTTTCTCAGAAACTCCACTACCACGGCCAAACACTTTGTGAAAGCCCTTGGGGCAGAAATCAGACCAAAAGGAAGGGCTGCAAACTGATAATGGCCTGAGGCCAATCTGAACCTCAGGTACTTTCTGTGAGAAGGTCTGATGGGGATGTGAAAATAAGCATCCTTTAAATCTAGGGAAGCTAGCCACTCTCCCTTGTGTAAAGTGAGAATGATTAGTGCAAGAGTGACCATTTTGAATTTTGGTTTCATAATGTGTCTGTTTAGAAGTCTTAAATCCAGGATAGGTTGCCAAACCCCATTTTTCTTCTTTGTAAGGAAGTATCTGGAGTAGAAGCCTTTGCCCCTCTGGTTTAGGGGCACCGGCTCCACTGCCTTGATTGCCAGCAGATGTTTTACTTCTGTTTCCAGTAAGATTCTGTTTGCAGATGTAACTGGTGCAAACGTTCTTGCTCTCAGCTTGGGGAGAGATTTGAAGCTGAGTGTCAGACCCTGGCTCACCACCTCCAGGACCCACTTGTCTGTGGTGATGGTATACCAGTCCTGGAGGTAATGAGCCAGTCTGTCACCCACTGGTGGATTTATGACAGGAGGTGCGACCAGTACTAGCCCGTCAGGAGTTCTGAGTAGGTGGTGCTTGAATCACAGGGGAGGGAGAAGCTCTCCTCATTGCTCTTCTGCCCCTTTCTCTAGGCTGTTGTTGCAGCTGAGAGGCCTGAGACTGGAAAAATGGTCTGGGATAGGATCCCCTACCCCTGCCTCCCCTAGTTTGGGCCCTATAGGATGTGGAAGGCCTATCCTTAGATTTACTTCTATAGGTGGCCTCGTATTCTTCTACCTTCTTCATATAGGCCTCTGTTTTGTCACCAAACAGCAAATTTTTCTCAAATGGAAAGTCCATAGCCTTGGCCTGGATGTCCAAGGTCAGGTGTGTGGCCCTGAGCCAGGCAAATCTCCTAAGGGAGACAGATAGTGCCATCAGCCTGGCTGCAGAATCATTAGTGTCCACAGCCATGTGGAACTGGTATTTTGTAGCACCTAAAGAAGCTCTTGCTGTATCCTGTAGGTCCACTGCCGCCGCCTCACCTGGCACTCTGTCAGTCAGGGCTAACACTGCATTCCAGAGTGCCTTCTGGTATAGCACTGCATAAGCCATATAACTGGCCTGTCTAAGGATGAGCGAGGCAGCCATATACCCTTTTTTTCTCCATTGCATCCATCTTCCGAGAATCCTTGTCTGGAGGATGGGTAGCCAAGGGAATTCTGGTTGTGTTGCAGGATGCAGCCTGCACAACTCCTTCAGGGTCAGGGTGGCTGAATAGAAAATCAGCTGTTGTCCTATCAAGCTGATATTTCTTATCAGCTTTCTTGTCAACTCCTGGAATAGAATTAGGAGTTTGGAATATTTGTAATGCTGCCTTTTTTCAAGGACTTATGCATAGGCAGTAGTAAACGTTTTGTGGAGGGTAGCCCCATCATATCCAAAAATTCTGCTTCCTCCACATCCTACTCTGTCTCCTACAGAGGGAGGTTGAGTGTTTCCACCATGCTTTTAACAAAAGTATAATGTGAGGTATAATCTTCGGGACCCGGGGGGGGGGACTGAATTCCTGTTCTGAAGAAACCTCTGGATCTATCGGTTCCTCCTCAAAATCATCATCATCATCCTCAGAAAAGGATGCCTGCGGTTCCTGAGAAGGTGGAACCGGCACAGGAACCGGGGCAGCCGGTATTGGAACTGGTACTGCAGCTTGCAGTGCTTGCAAGACCTGTAGGGCCTTGGCAATGTCCTCAGCCGAGGGCATACCAATTTTGTCAGCTGGGAGCTCCTTAGCCTTCTCGGCTGGAGGTGCAGCGACATGCTTTTCCTTACATTTTTTCTTGAGTGGCACAGGTTCAGTCCCTGAGTCCACTGTTCTTTTTGACTTGCCCTGCTCAACTTTATCTGATCCTTTATCAGGATCCTTAGCTTTACCTCCATCCTTTCTTATGTCAGAGGTGGAGCATCCACTTTCACCAGCATTAGTAGAAGCAGAGGCCATTTCTTCCAAAATGTTGGACCTTTTCTTGAGAGTTTTAGGACAAAATGTTTTACAAATACCACAATTTGCAAAAATATGGCTAGTGCCCAGACAAAAAACACACAACAAATGTCTGTCTGCTTTAGCTATGATCTGACCACAAAACTCACACAATTTGAAACCAGTGGGTCCTGTGCATTTTTTAGGCTTAACAACAGGAGCCTCTGACACTGAGCAGGAATCACTAAAGAAAAATATATGTAATTATCGGTTCCCTAGAACCGAATATTTCAAATACAAATAACCGCTAACAATTCCGGGAACCAGGCGCTACTCGGTTCCTGACAAAAAAGGGAACTGAGAAACCAACAAATTTAAATAAAATTTAAACAAGTATATGCGGTTAAAGAACCAACCGCAAGAGCAAACAAATATATAGCAAAATTGAGGTAAAAAACCTCACTAGAAATAGCAGAACCCTCGGTTCCAAGGAACCATGAAGGAACCGTTAATCACACAAAATATTCAAACAAATTACAAATTAAACTAAAACTAAGTCAGCAATCTGAAATATATATTAAAAACACTACTTATCGACCAGATAAATGGATTTTGAAGTGGTTGAAGGAGAGCTCTCCGGGACATCTTCACTAGGCAGGGGGAGTAAAGAATCTGAAGCACTCAGAGTGTAGAAGTTGGTAGGGCAGCAGTTTGAAATTGGCATGAGCCAATTGAGAGTTCCATCATTTGCATATAACTCCATATCTCTGGGCAGTCCAACACAGGAGGCTGACTGCATCAGTTTAATCATAATGAGTGATTCCTGGGGTTAGAAGAAAGTCTTTTTTCCCCATTTTTTGGGCCCAGTGTTTAACTGACCGGAGGATTCACCACAGTTGTAATCCCTACAATGTTTATAATTAAAATTCCAGCTTTGGGGTTAACAGAATAGTACTGCATGCCCAGGGGCAGAAATACCAGGCCAAAGCCCCAGGCAGAACTGCCATGGATTTGGCAGGGTGTCGCCACACCATCAACAAGGCCAGCTCAAGAGCAGGCTGGATAGGAGGCACCACAACAGAAGTAGGACTCGTGGCTAGAAAACTGAGACAGTCCTTTCTAGCCACTCCAGCTGTAAATCGAGGGTGACACACAGTTTCATGTACCCTGCTCGCGAATGCAAAAACAAAGTGTGGTCCACTAGTGTAGGGAGCAAATGTTTCGATGACAAAGAGCTGGTGGCAGAGGAAGTGGAACAGACTTCCTCTGGGGCCTGCCACAGATTGCCAATAATGCTAAGAGTGTTTTTTTTTTTCTCAGGGGTAAAAAGCTCCATAGGTAACAACTCCTGTCCTGGCAAGGAGTACTCAGGATTCTCAGAATGCTTACCTGAGTGGATAGAGACATTGAAAAGTGGGAGTTCAAGAGATGGGGATACATGACTGGGACAGCCACAGATCCTATCTCCTTGAGCTGCAACACAGTTAGCTGTAAGGAAACAGATGTGCACAGGCTGAGTACTCATAATAGACCCCTAGAATATAGGAAAGTGCAGACATAGGCTTTTGTTTTACCTGCTCAAAAAGGCAGCACCCAGTGTAAAATGTCTTACTGGAAGCAAATGAAAAGGCATGGTAGGCCAAGACAAAGCGGGGGATGCTGGCGCCAAGCACAACACCCCTATAAAAGGTGTCTGTAGTGCAACCCCATGCACTGCCATGAACAGTCCTAGCTGTTCTGGTACCATGGAGGGCACCAGGGGCATGTTAACATGGTGTTGTACATGGCAGGAAGTCCAAAGCAGTGATCGACCATCAAACTTGGCACAAAACACTGCACTGATTATGGCACCCAAGGTGGTGCTAAGACAGCTCTTGAACCCACTGAGGCAAGCATCTGTGCAGGGCTCTGAAACAGGATGAAAATTGTCTGGTGAGAAGCAGGGACAGAAGTTTCAAAGGCAGTGCAGCCCCTTTCAAGTTGGACTCAGCAGTAGTAATTTCCATGTCCTCTCACTGGCCACTTCTACCCCATGCACTGTTTATGTGTAAGTGAAGAGAGGAGTGCAATCATCATTTTTCCCTCACTAGGGTGAGAGAAGATGACAGTGAGAACACTGAAGAGCTCAGTCCTTCCAAGTGTGCTGTATCATGGCCTCACAACTGACCAAGGGTTGAGGTTGTGTAGGGGAACCGGGCATGTCAGGCAATCCTCACTGCCATTCAGGGAATTAATCCTGTTCCTAAACTGACAAAAAAACAGAAGGAACTAGCATCTGACTTAATAGGAATAAAACGTAAGGAGACTGAGTTGAAAAGGGTGACAAAAGCTGTGCTTGGAGAGGCGACAAGACCAAAATTCTGGTCCCTGCGAGGTCACAATGTGCTGCGATGGTTGAGAAGAAAGGAACTGTGGCATGTGGGGCTGACAATGCCATTTATATAGCAACATATGTGGCATTACTGTCACCGAAATGTGCTATGTTCCTGCAGGCTCCTAGCACCTCCATCACTAAGACCAAAGTGGGGTTCAGTGGAGGAGATTACCTCTTAGAAGATCTTCCATTTAGTGGAAGTGCAGTCAGTGCTCTGGATCAGGGCTAAACATCCTTTATTAGAAGCCCAGTGACTTGGGACAGTGCTACACATCCTTTTTTGGAAGCTCAGTAAATGCCTTATGCAAGTGTGAAATTTTCTTCTGAAACCCAGTAAGTGCCCTGAACCAGAGTAAAATGTATTTTATTGGAAGCCCGGTAAGTGCTCTGGGCCATTGTTAAATATTCTTTTTTTGCAATCTTGTCAGTACCCTTGTCCAGTGTGAAACATACTTTACTGGAAGCCTAGTCATTGCCCTAACTAGAGCAAAATGTCCTTTACTGGAAATCCAATCAGTGCACTGGAAGAGTGTGTGATTTCCTTTACTGGAAGATCAATACAGCATAAAACAAATATACTGTGTAAGACAACATGGAAACAATCAAGCTTTTAAGTCCTATCTCCACAATCCGTGTTTAGGAAAAATAAGTCTGTGGAATGAAGAGAACAGTCGTAAAAGCCGCAGACAGACAGGGGATAGTGGGAAGGTCATCTGTGGCTCTATGGATGAATTACTCAAAAAAGATCAAGTGTTCCCAGTAAATAACTGGCTCAGGTAGACAGTAGTCCATGAAAGACTGCCTGTCCAAATACTTTTTGCATCCTGGCAATCACATCCACTGAGCGGTGCTTAGTGAAGGTATGCACATTTTAGACCATCTGATAGCCCTACAGATTTTGGCCAGAGGGGTTGGGGTTGCAAACAAGCTATGTACATGATTACTGTTCAAGTAGGATTTCCAGTTTTCCTGCTGCAGAATAACAGTGCGGAATACAATTCACAATCCATGTGGATAGATGCTGTTTGGAGACTGGTTTACCTACAGAATTCCGATCATAGGTAAAGAGTTGGGGAAGGGGACTTCATGAGAACCTCTGTTCTAACAACACAGAAACTGAGGGCGCTCTTCATATACCCAGTGAAAAAGCACTTCTGGATTCTCTGGCATGGAAAAGAATGTTGGTAGCACCAAAGACTGGTTGACATACATGTCCCAGGAATTCAGGTGTGTCAAAAGCACCACTTTAACTTTATCAAACAATGAACATGGTAGTCCGTCACAAGCACTTGGAACTCTGAAACCCTGAGGCCTGAAGCTATGGCCATGAAGTCACATCTGTAAAAAAGGCCATATGAATGGTGAAAAATGAATTCTGCAATTCCACTCTCCTTCCCTCTGCTAGGGATCTCCGTAATTTCTGGAGTAATGTGAAAAATGTGGTTGGTGGTTCAGCCTCACAGTCACAAATGAACTCCTCTTGATGGGATCAATTGTAACAATCCTTTAATGATAGCTAATGTGTTTTAATGGGCAGTTCTCTGACCTGTTGTCCCTCACCTCCCTATTGTCTAGGTCTGCTACTCAGGGTCCACCTACATCCCCTTCTCATGTTCCTCCCCAACACCTTCCCCTCTATCTCAAAAAATAAATAAATAACAGTTACTGAAACTGCCAGACTCTTGGGTGGTCTCTCCCCCTATATCAGTGTTGGCTTTGACAGCATGAAGCCTAAACTTATTCAAACAGGTGCCCCCTTCTTGTCCCACCCATATATCATATGTTTAACCTCTCCCTGATCTCTGGGGTTGTCCCAGGTTTTTGGAAGGTTGCTAGGTATTTCCTGTATTTAAGCATGGTGAACCAAAATTTATAGAGAACTACCACCCCATAGCAATCCTATCTGTGATCAGCAAGTTCATTGAGAAGGTTATGGCTTCTCAACTAACAGAATACCTCTATTCCATAATCTATTGCCTCTGGAGCAGCATGGCTTCCAGACAGAACACAGCACCTCCACTGCCCTTACCACAGCCACTGCTGGTACAAGGACTGCTATGGATCACAGAAAGCTTTTAGAGGCAATCTTGGTTGTCCTCTCAAAAGCTTTTGACATATCTGATCATAAGTCTATGTGTCACAAGCTTAGCACCTTAGGTCTGTCTGCCATTGCTGTTGCCTGGTTCTCTAATTACCTGCAAAGCAGACAAGAATGGGTTAAATTTGATAGGACACTGTCCAAGCTCACTCACTGTCAAGTCTGGTGCTCCCCTCCTTGAGCCTATTTTATTCTCACTGTATATAAATGATTGCCCTTGGATACCTGCCTTCTACAGCTTTATCCTACGTGCAGATGACCTAGTGCTGCTTACCTGCTCAGAGAACATCAGGACCATTAACTCCCAGTTGAATGCTGATTTCTGCTGCTTTCAGTCTTGCCTTACTACGAATAGGTTGGTCCTTAATGTTAAAAAGACGCAATCTATGCTCTTTGGGTCCTGAGGTAAAATTAATTCCTGTCCAGAATCTCTGGTGTTCTCTAGTACTGACAGGTCCCCCATTACCACAGCACACTTCTTTAAGTCTTTTGGGGTAACTCTTGACCCTCAGCTAGACTCCTTTTTGCACACCTATTACGTTTGCAGGACAGTGAACTGCAAACTTGGTCTGGTCTATAAGGCAAAGCATATCCTTACCCCTACTTGCCCTTGCCAGAGGGTAATTCTCATTAGCCTTAACTGCAGGCTCATTTCCTATGCCAATAATATTAAATCCACGTTGTTTAAATGGCATGTGGCATATAATAATATCTACAGGTTTGCCTTCTCTGCAGTCCATCTCACGCACCATTGTGAGTTCTACAGTAAACTGGTCTGGCTATCTCCTGCTAATATTCGTTCATTTGTCCTGGGTTGTTTCATTGATCAGGTTATCAGAATTGCGACCCCTCCTATCTTTGTGGATCAGTTAAAAGAGACTAATTTGAGCTACCTCCTTAGGTCAAATGGTTGACCTCTGCTGTCTGTACCTAAGACCCGCACTGCCTCAGGTGACCAGGCTTTCACTGTCTGTACACCTACGCTTTGGAAGTCCCTTCTGCCCCTGGTGCATGTTCCCCCTCCCAAACACTCTTTAGGAGGTCCCTCTGGGACTGCCTAAAGGTTGACTCTGTATGCACATGCACTTAATTTGACAGATCAAGACCCGCTTGTGTTAGGGACCCCTGCATTCTCCTTTGTGTATGCCTCCAATCATTTAGTCACTGACAGTGTACATTTAACAGAGTGATTCTCATTGTATAATACTTTGATCTCTATATTTAGTTCTTGGTCATCACTGTACAATGGAATTGTCCACTGATATTGTATTTTTGCTTATTGTTGTGCCACCTTGCCTTCCTGCAACCTTTACATTTTTTTTACTATTTTGTGATATGACTGTCTTCATTAGTTTGCTTTGTACCTCTCCCAGGTCATACCTGAAAATAGGCATTGTAATTGTCTAGGGTGCTTACCTGGTCAATAAAACTAAATAAATAAATAAATGGTACCAGGAAGATAGTCTTCCATGTCAGGAATTTAAGATCGCACATGGCTACCAGTCTGAATGAGGCCTGGGCAAGTTCAGTCAAAAACAGGTTCAGATCCCAGTAAGCCACTGTGCATCTCACGTTAGGCTTAACATGGGGAATTCCTTTAAAGACTCTCCTCATGGGGGGCACTGTGGAGCCTGTGCAACGAGCAGCAGCTTTTGAAAGCTCTCTACAATTACTATTAAAATCTGCCTTAATCCTCCTTTTCTAAGCTCCAGAACTGAATTCTTCTTACACTAGTGGAAAAAGCGACTTCCATTTAGCCAAAAGGGTAACCCTAAGACAGACAAAATAGCTGGAGGAGTTGGAAAAAGTAAGGGACTTGGTGGGGCCTTGCAACCAGAAGAAGCCATACAGGCTGAAGAGGCATCTGACTCTGAGGAAACTATTACTACTCTGGGACACAAACTACAAACATTAATCATTTCAATGTCCTCCCTTAATCAGAAGGTGGATGATTTTAATAGTCATGTCCTGGTTTTAGAGACCGCAGTTGATGGCCCAAAAGGAGAAATGCAGGAGGTGCGTAAGCAGGCTGATACCCCTACTGGAGCAACCACACTCATGGCGAAAGAAAACCAACATCTGCAGGCGCGATTAGAAGCCCCTGAAAATCGAAACCAGTCAGCAACATCTGTATAGTGGGACTACCTGAAGGATGTGAGGGTGATCACCCAGTTTTGTTTATCCAGGACTGGCTTACAGATAAATTGTTGCTGGAGGGAACAGATGGAGCATGGGAGATTCAAAAGGTCTACCGGGTTACTCCCCTCGGTCGCTCACAAAATTCTGACGAGCCCCGGACTTAAATGCTGGTGACCTCGAGAGTCAGGGCTAGAGACAAGATCCTCTGTTGTGCCCGTCAGGCTGCACCATTGACCCAAGACGAATGTCAGGTCCACATCTTCCCAGACATATGTTGTGCTACAAGACAACAATGGAAGAAGTTCAATGGAGTAAAGCAGGTTCTGCGTGAGCTGGGTGTGCCGGATACAGTGATTTTCCTGGCCCGTCTTCAGACCGTCCATCAAAGTAAAATTTATATCTTCTCGGATCCTACTGAAGCTGACAAGTGGGCTGATTGCAAGGCATCTGAGTACCGTACTCAACCAGAGGATTCTGATTGCGAGGATGTTTTGGGTGCACCCTGAAGCATTAATCAGGGCTTTGGACTTACTTTATAATATAGCTTAGAGAACTAAGCTAACTGGTATTGTTTTTCTGCATTTTGAATTTCCAATGTCCGATTCTGTTTTACCAAGAGCTTATATAATTCTGAATACAATGTTCACTTTAGTTGGGGGATGTTTCTCTCTGAATAACTTAGCATTTATTACTTTCCACATGGGCAGTCTTCTTAGGGCCATAAGTAAATGCTCTTTTGTTTTTGTTCTCAGGAGCTGAGGATATGGGAGGAAGAAGGGGACAGACTGGTTTCAGATTTATAGATTTGGAAATTATCCTGCTGCACGATTATAAAGAGGTGTACTCCTTTTCATTAAGATTTAATGCATGGCACCAATAGTCCCATTTGGGACGCTGTTGTTTTACTGGATTGGAATTGCTGGACAATCCTACCACATCAGGAATAGCCATGTCGCTCATGGACTCTTTCACGCAGCACAATATGGACTTAATCTAGGAGAAAAGTCAATATAGATGCCTCCTAATGATGTATCACTATATAGCAAATGCATACGTTTTCCTTTGATTAAGGGAGTTGTTTCCTAATAGTTGCTCTGCCTGATGGTCTGTTTGCTGTATGTTTTTTTCAGATGTCGTGTCTATGATAAATGGATAACAATAAAGTACAAAAAAGGAAAAAAAGGAATCTCCTCACGATGGGCAACTGATAAGTTGAGATCACCAACCAATTTGTGGTAGACCAAAACAGCTGGCAGATGTACCTTTATCGACAATGTCTACCAATACAAAAGTCAGATATCACAGTATACTGACTGTGACAGATAAAAACCTCTCATGATAAGTATCGATGAAAAAGAAGCATTTATTTGCTGAAAATCCATAAAACCATACAGCAGCATCTTCTCCTTACAACACCGTTTCACGTAATACTTAACACCTTGACAAAGCATGAAGTACGATGTGAAACGGCGTTCTGAATGAGCAGATGCTGCTATATGATTTCATGGATTTTTAGCAAATAAATGCTTCTTTTTTATCGATATCTATCATGAGAGGTTTTTATCTGTCAGTATACTGTGATGCCTGACTTTTGTATTGATACACTTTATGTTTTTTATGTCGTGGCTCCAGTTTTCTTTTAAATGGCCGCCTCCCTGCACTAACCTTTACTAACAAGAATTCTGCTAACGGCAGCTTGATTCCTCTTGGTACCATTGGCACCCAGATTATCTCTTTGTCCCACATCTTGGCTTCCAAACTATTGTTTTACCTAGCCACTTTCTGTCTCAAAGCAATCTAATAATCCACTTTTATTCTCCTGTTTTGGTCCTTTAAACCCTCTCTTTTTGACCACCATAGGTGCATCACCCACTGGTAACAAAGGTGAGATGAAGGAACTTCCTGATAAAGTGGCACTGTGCCACGAAGTGCTGAGGTGCTATACAGTTTGAGCATTCAGTATATGAGCCTATGTAAGTTTGCAAAAAAAAAACTTTTGGTTCTTGGTCGGGATTTCAGTTCACACTGTTTTTGTGCTTGCAGTTAACTGAGTGTTCCAGCCTGGTTTCGGCAGCACTGTTTGTCCTGCCCTGATGTGCATTTCCCCATTCTGTGTGCTGTGAGCTAAATGAATACATTTGCAACCCACAACAATTCTGGTTTTAGGTCAACTAGCATACACTTGGCAGTCAGGCCCTGCCTCACCCCCCCACCCCAGATAGTCAGCTGAATGTGCTCATTCCAGGAGTGCTTTTTAATCAGGGTCTCCTGCCTGATAATGGGATGTGCTGCTGCCGTACCATCAAGTCCAACCGTCTGATTGCTTCCTGAATAATTTTAACGCTTTTGCTTTGCAACTCTGTCTGGTAAAATGTTCCAAAACATCTATTAATTGTTGACTGAAAAGGCGTCTCCTAATACTCTTTTTTCATGCTCAATCTTGTGAATTCATTAATACCCCTTGACCCTATACCACTGTGCTGTGTGACGTTAACCACATCTGCACTATTTGCTGCTTTGAATACTTTGATTGGATCCCCTTCAGTCTCCTCCTTTAAAGACAGTACAGTAAGTTTTTCAAATCTTTCCTTGTAGCTCACCCTCTTGAATCATAGGAACACCGCCTGTAGTGACATGCTCTATACCTTTTAAATTGTTACTATATCTTTTTTTTTTTAAAACTGAGTGACCAGAACTAGCTTAACTGGGCGTCTGACTGACATTGTATAGTTTTGAAGTGACTGCCCTACACTATTATTCCACTCTTCTGGTTACTTATGACAGCATTCCGTTTGCTTTCTTAATTGCTATCTGACATTGAGTATACACAGATAGAAAAGTGTCCACTACATCTCCCGGGTCCCTGTCAAAGTCTCCCTGCAATATTGAAATCTCAGTTGTTTTATACTTACATCCAGTATTTACTGCTTTACGTTTGTCAGTTTTGAATTTCATGCACACTATGTTTGTTAAATCAGAAAACAAGTCCTCATTCTTTTAAATGCCATGTATCGCATTCTCCGTGTCTATCATTCTCCGCAGTTCTGTTTCAGCACCAAATCTAATCAGCTTATTCCTGATCTGTGTGCCCAGGTCACTTACAGATATGAAGGACGAAAAGAGTTTGAACTTTAACCCTTTGGGGGAGCCCAGAAAACACCCTTCTGCATGCATGCACGTGCTTACGTGCACACCTGAAAACATACAC
This sequence comes from Neoceratodus forsteri, assembly GCA_016271365.2. Classification (NCBI taxonomy): domain Eukaryota; kingdom Metazoa; phylum Chordata; order Ceratodontiformes; family Ceratodontidae; genus Neoceratodus; species Neoceratodus forsteri. The sequence continues at coordinate 244,270,344 of CM028134.1, forward strand.
ACACACATGCATCCAATGTTGCACCTGTTAAAAGTACTGTTTTTTTTGTTTTGTGTAACCAATTTCTTATCTATTCCAAAGTTTTACACCTGACCCCATACTGTTTTAAGCTTAAGTAGTAGACTGACATTTGGAGGCTTTATCAAAGGTTTTGAAAATTCTGGATAAACTGCAGCATAAGCACTGCAATTGTCAACCACCTCAGTAATCTCCTCAAGAAAGTCAAGGGGGTTACTCTAAGTATGATCTCTCTCTCTCCTTTAAACCCATGCTGGCTGTCTCTTAATACTGCTGCCATAAAATGGTACTTCTAACCTTCCCCTTAGTATAAATTACATTAGTATATTGTTAGGGGTGTTAAACCGATGGGCCCGTACCTATCTGGGTCAGTGTACCACTTTTACGCAAGCTGTTGCCATGCTTGCCTGCGTTCACAAATCTGGAATCTCAACTGCACTTCAGGTGCCCATTGCAGGGGAAGGGTCCAGCTTTCACGTCTGTAAGAGGCAGGCAAGGGCAGCCATGGTAATGAAAGTGGGCATCAGCAGCACTCGTTCTGGACCCCCTCCCCATCAAACTGCAGAGGAGATTTAACTAATAAGTGGCTATGAGAGGAAACAGATATTGGAGGGCACACATCAGCAGGAAAATCTCACCATCCCAGCGGCAACACTCATTACAGACCCTTTAGCCACATGAGTTGCCAGAGGTAGACCAGGTTAGGTGGACCATTCAGACATGGAATCAGGTATGCTGTGTTAATAGTTCAGCTACTGACCTTACTTATCAACTTCATGACTGATTTCCTACCATAGTTTCTCACATTCTTCTTTGATGCTTTCCTACTACTGGAGTACTGTAAGAGCGCTGATACAGTCATGATTAGCACAGCTATTTTAATTGCTACGGTCCTCACTGCATTTCTAATGAACTTCTTTACCTGCCTTAACAAGTACTTGAACTCTTTATCACAGCTCTGTCCTTCCTTTGTTCCTATATTTTTTTGTTTCAGTCCCCCCTGACAGCAAAAGATTATGAGTCCCTTATTCAGAACTGGCCGTGTGCACTCATAGACAGGAGTGCTGCACAGCAAATAGCACATGGCTAGCTCAGGGACAATATTCAGATAGTTAGTGTGCACAACCTGAGCACACTATCGGAATATGAGTTGTGCCAGCACATAGTGATTGTGAAAGTACAGTTACGTAAGAACTTACTGTAACAGTAGATCTTCGAGAACAGCTCTTGCAGCAGGTAACACCATTAGGACTGAAGCCGGCAGGCGTCAGGACCCCACGGAAATCTTCTAGCTAGCAGTCTTCAGCAGGGACCACCTCCGACTTTGGTCCCGCCCCTGATGTCAGACGTAGTACATAAGGAGGCGGTCCCGCCAGATTCCCCAGTTCTCCCGCCGGAGACTCCCGGCCGTAGGATGACATCAGAAGGGGAGACCAAGGATCCGCCAACAGAAGGAAAAGCGCAAAAGCTCCTGCCAAGGCCTGGTAGGCCATACCTCCTCCAAGGGGGAATGGTGGGTGGGAAGGTACCTGCTGCAAGAGCTGTTCTCGAAGATCTACTGTTACGGTAAGTTCTTACGTAACTGTACTATCTTACTTTGAGATATAGCTCTTGCAGTGGGTAACACCATTAGGACTGATTCCCAAGCAATAGCACCTGTAAGCATTCTGGGAGGAGGAAATTAGAAGAGATCTTGAACAAGTCCTGACTCTAGGACAGGAGACCCTGTAGAACGGCCAGGCCGAAACCGGCTCTCCGCCGTGATGTAATATCCAAGCTATAGTGCCTAATAAATGTATGCACAGAGCTCCAAGTAGCTGCAGCACAAATGGCTGAGGTGGAGACGTTATGCAGTGCTGCACAGGAGGTACCCCCTTGTCGAGTGGGCCCTGACTGTACCCGGAGGCTTATGCTGTTGTTGTAGCAAAAAGAAATACACTGGACAAGCCAGCGAGAAAGGGTCTGCTTTGAGACTGGTTGGCCCAGCATCCTCTCAGCGAAGGAAACAAATAGTTGCTCCAACTTGCGAAGCTGTTTAGTTCTATTCAGGTAGAACCTTAAGGAGCGGTGAACATCCAGGGTGTGAAGCAGTCTCCTCTATTAGAGTACTTGGGAAATACACAGGCAAATCGATGTCCTGGTTGAGAGTGAGGGCAGAGACCACCTTAGGCAGGAATTTAGGATTCTGCCTCAGAGAGACACTCTGTCCTGGTGAAAATTAAATAAGGCTCTTGCACATGAGAGCGTGAAGCTCGAAACTCTCCTGATGACGTGACAGCAACTAAAAATAACGTTTTCCATGACAGAAAACGCAGCTCTCAATCCACGGCAGGTTCAAAGGGGGGAAGCGTGAGTTGTTCCAGGACAAAGAGTAGGTCCCAAGGAGGAACGGGATCCTTGATGGGTGGCCTAAGGTGTAACACCCTCCTCAGGAAATCTCGAGAGTCATCAGTTGTGCCACTGTGCGCTGTCCCACCAGGACGTGATATGCAGAGATCACGAGAGGTGCACTTTAATGGAGGAGTAGGTGAGGCCCGAATGGAATAGGGAAAGAAGGTATTCCAGCACCCCTTTCACCGGCATTCTAAAGGGAAAGGCCGCGGCTCTGCACTATAAGTAAAAGCGTGCCATTTCATGGCGTAAGTCGCATGCGTTGTCGGCTTTCTGGCCGCGGAAAGGACTTCCGCCACCTCTTGCGAGACCCCATATCGCATAATGGCTATGTCTCTAGGAGCCATGCATGCAGGTTCAGTGAGCGTAAGTCCAGGTGGACTAGTGAACCCTCCTCCTGAGACAATAGGTGGGAGCTGAAAGGCAACGGAGCTGGAGGTTCCCGGACAATTGTGTCAGCATGGGGAACCAGATCTGCCTGGGCCAGAAAGGCGCTATCAGGATCATTGTTGCATGCTCCCTGCGCAGTTTGAGAAGAACTCTCTGGATCAACGGGAAGGGAGGGAAAGCGTAGAGGAATCTGTCCACCCAGGAGAGGGACAACACGTCTCGCCAGAAAGCACCAGGCCCTGGATCTAGCGAGCAAAAATTGGGCAGTTTTGCGTTGGATGGGGAAGCAAATAAGTCCAACTCTGGAGTGCCCCATCGAAGGAACAGATCCTCTGCTACTTCCTGAAGAAGTTCCCACTCATGGACTCTGGCCTGGGAACGACTCAGGCCGTCTGCGATTGTGTTGCCCACTCCGGGAACGTGAACTGCAATCAGGCTCACGCCGTGTCGGATTACCCAATCCCACACCCTCATAGCTTCCCTGCAGAGAGGGTAAGAGTGTGTGCCTCCTTGTTTGTTGAGGTAATACATCACTGCCGTGTTGTCTGTCTGAAGCAGAAGGGTACTCGATGGTATTTCTGACTGAAAGGCCTGCAGGGTGTAAAGGACCGCCCTCATTTCCAGCACGTTGATGTGGAGGTGAGTTTCCTGAGGGGTCCATGTTCCCTGGGACCTCACCCCGTTCAGGTGCGCTCCCCATCCCAGCCCTGAGGCGTCTGTGGAGAGGATTGCCTTCGGGGACGGCGCGGTAAATGGGACACCCGCAGAAAGTGTCCCTAGGTCTAGCCACCATTGCTAGTCTTGAATCACAGCGTTCGTGATTCTGCCCGGATGCTGCATATGGTCTTGCCTTTGGTCCCACTGCACCTTGAGCATCCACTGAGTTACCCCCATGTGGAGCCTTGCCAAAGGGACAGTTGGAATGGCCGGTGCCATGTGTCTGAGCAAGCGAAGGACCAACCTGGCGGGGACGGTCTTTTTCGCTGAAAGACGCCTGATGAGGGATCTGATGTGTTCCGCTCTTTCATCGGGAAGAAAGGCTTTCCCTTGGACGGTGTCCAGAACTGCACCTATGAACTGCAGCTTCTGGGACGGTACTAGGAGAGACTTCACGTAGTTGATAAGAATCCCCAGAGACTGAACATCCTGGGTGCTCTGAATAGCCATCAACAGTGCCTCTTTGAGGTGGCCATGAGAAGCCAGTCGTCCAGGTACAGGAACACGAGTGGCCCTGTCTCCTCAGAGACGCTGCCATGACTGCCATACACTTGGTAAAGACCCTGGGATCAAGACAGTCTGAACGAAGGGCCCGAACTGAAAGTGGTGGCCGAGAAACTCAGGCGCAGGAACCTCCTGAGCGCTTGAGCTACTGGGATGTGCAGGTAGGCGTCCTGCAAGTCCAGGGACGCTAAGAAGGTGTCCTTTTCAGCATGGGAATGAGTCCTTGAGGTCACCATGCAAATATTTGTAGGCTAATCGGCATGTTGAGGTCGCTGAGGTCCAGGATTGGACGGAGGTCTCCTGTTTTCTCGGAACCAGAAAGAAGTGGGAATAGTATCCAGATCCTATCTGGCTCTCTGGGACATACTCCACCGCCCTCTTTGCAGGAGCACGAAACTTTTGACTGATGAGTGATCTGTGCTGACCCGAGTAACGGGAGAACAGAGGAGGCCTTGTGGGTGGCTTGTCCACGAATCTTATAAAGTGGCCTCTTTCGACCAACTGAAGGACCCACCTGTCGGTGGTTATGGACTGCCACCCTGGCAGGTGGTCCGCAATGCGGCCCCCGACCTTGGTGTCCCATTGATCCTGAGGGGCGGGGGCTGGGAAGGAGTCATGCTGTGGCGGCTGAGGGTCCAGCAGGCTGGGTCGACTTAGCTGGTCGTTGACCTCGGCCCGCTGACGACTTCCCCTGGGCTCTACGGGAGAAGGAGCCCCTCTGTTGAGGACCAGCACGGGACTGCTGTCTCTACATCCAGCCTCGAAAACGGCTTTGGTTCCTTGCAAAAGGAACTAAGCTTGGGTCTGTACATGGCCTGGACAGACCGTATCCTTCCCGCCTCCTGAAGCTTGGTGAGGACCTTCTCAAGGACTCACCAAAGAACTCTCCATGAAAAGAGGCGTCCAGGATGTTCTTCTGAACGTCCGGGGTGAATCCGGAAACACGGAGCCATGAGTGTCTCCGGAGGCATACGCCTGAAGCTGCCGCTCTGGCTGAGGAGTCCGCGGAATCATACGCGGCTTGCAGCACCTGGATTCCCACGTCCGAACCCGTACAAAGGAGCTGTAGCAACTCCTCCTTCTGCTCACCTTCTGGCATCTTTTCCGCCAGATCCAGTCCCTGCTCCCACAAGGCGTTTTGAAACTGCACCATGTGGGTCAAGTAGTTGAGGGATCTGATGGCGCAGGTAGCGGAGGCATACGTGCGCCTGCCCATAGCGTCCATCTGTTTGGACTCTGGGTCCGGTGACAGGGTGCTCAAATGTTGCGGCCTCTGGGACCAGTCATGAGAGGCTGTAATGACCAGAGAATCAGCCAGAGGATGTGATGCCAAGTACTGGTCCTCCCTAGGGGCCTTGTACAGGCGGTCAGCTTTCTTCGGCATCGCCGGAAGCGAGTGTGGATGTTTCCACGCTGCCTTGGTGACGTCCACGAAAATGTCCACCAAGGGTGGCACCACCACAGGCTTAGGATCTTTTGGCCGAAGATATCTGGCAAGGCGTAATCTCTCGGGGTCTAGTTCCTCTGCATCCCAGCCCATGTTCTCCTGGATATGTCTCATAATCTCTGAGAATGATGAGTCATCTGGAGGAGATCTTGGGAGCTCACGTGGGTCCGGAGAAGGGACGTTGATCGGAGAGGGGGATCTGCATCTGTCCGAGAAGTCCGATCCTGTGTCCTCCGTCAAAGGCGAACGGCGGTGTCTTCTGGGTCTCTTGGGGCTGGGTGACCCTGAAGAAGATCTGGACGGAGGTCTCCTATTTCGTGATCTACCCCTAGGAGGGTCCGTAGGCTCCTGGGGGGAAGGTACTCGGCCCGCATCCCTGAGTGAGGTAGGGGGCGCGGGGGCCGGCAGAGTAGCAGGAGGAGGAGGAGGAGGAGGAGGAGGTGGTGGGGACCACATCCCTTTTTATGGTGTCCCACCAGGACGAAAACAACTCCTTGACCTCGGATATGCTGAGGCCCGACGACGGACTGGGCACCGATGGCCGGTCGTCGGGTTCTGGCATCGGCTCCTCAGGGACCTCAGGTTCCGGCGAGGGTTCCTGGGGGCTACGACAGGACCGGGTTCGCCTGCCTGGTCTCGGGCTGGTCAGCTCCTCCATGATCGCCTCCTGACCGACGCCGTGGAGGCGAGGGGTCTCTCTCAGTAGATGCGGACGCCAGTCCCCAGCCGCATCCATGGAGGCAAGGCCTGACCGGCGACGGGTGTCTGGTGGTCATCGTGCTCGGGACCGATGGTGTTTGGCCGACGCCGAAGGGCCGGCCGGGCCGACGATCTCTTGAGAGAAGCTGCTCTTTGGTCTTCCACTGGGAGGAGGAGGCAAAGAGACTGGACCTACGCCGGGTTCCAATGGCGGAACCGGACTTGTGATGGTGGTGATGGTCCCCTGACCTCGACAGGGCCTTGGTGGCTGAAGACGAAGAAGGTCTGAGGTCTTGGCTCATGCGGGAGAAGAGGAACCCGAGGAGGTCTTCACCGCTGCAGGAGGAGGCTGAGAGCGGCCCGGAGGGGAGCGGTCGGACCGGAGCCGGAGCTATGGGAGTCAGAGGCCCTAGACAGGGACCTGATCTCACCTCTCCCTATGCTTCTAAGTGTCTCCGGCCTTGTCGGAAGATTCCCCTTGAGGCTCGCGTCCATGGCTTTAATCTTCCCCGAGCAAGAAAGCCTGAAGGGCCTTCTGGCGATGGATCCGGTCCGCTGTTGAATCCCTGGCAGAAGGAACAGGCCCGGTGTCATGGTCTGGGCCTAGGCACCGGACGCAGGCTGAATGCGGTCTTTGAACGGGATTGCTTCCCACCGCGCACTTCAAAGGATGGCCTCAATGGAGGTTGGAGAGACATCAGATAGAAACTGAGCCGAAAACAAACTTTTTCCAGGGAAGAACTTAACCAGGCGTCAGCGACTAGAAACGAACCAAAGGGTCGAGACATGCAAGTCGACGGGCGGAAAGAACTGGGAATCTGTGGACGCCCTTATGTACTACGCCTGACGCCAGGGGCGGACCGACGCCGGAGGGCGGTCCCCGCTGAAGACTGCAGCTAGAAGATTTCAGGTCCTGACGCCTGCCGGCTTCAGTCCTAATGGTGTTACCTGCTGCAAGAGCTGTATCTCGGAGTTAGATCTGCGTTGACACAGTCCCACACTGAACATGGTGCACAGGAGCACAAAGGAGATAGGTTAGCTCCAGGGCTCCTGTGGGCCATATTCCACCCTAACGTGCTAATATGACCATTGGGAAGGCAGCGTGCTATGAGCCATTTGCATGCTCATTATGGGATCATTAGCATGCAATCACCATCCACGATGGCCCGTCTTGGCTGTTGTACACATATCCTTGTGCTTTAGTGGATCCCTCACCGTGATCACATGTCTGGACTGGTGTATACATATCCTGGTGGTCTAGTGGACCTCCACCCCACTGACAGTGCTCCTGTCCCCCCTCGCGACCCAACCACTCATGACCCTCTTCCACACACACCACTGTCATGGTTACCAATGCCAAACTATGTCAGGAGTGATGGCAATGGACACTGCCTTTTGCTTAGCACCTTGGTCAGCTGCCACCTGACTCTCAGTGAGTGTGCGCATACTGTAGAAACTCTTTCTACAGTACACGTGCAATTGCTCACTTACAGTCAGATGGCGGCTGGCTGAGGTAGTGAGCAGAGAGCAGTGCTGGTCACCATCTCCCCTTTTTTATTTAGTATGCTTTCGTGCACCTGATCTGCTTCCACTGGCCGGCCTCTCCTCCAGCCCCATCACCTGCTGTCTCTGGGACTCACCTCTGACCCTGCAATGCCTCATGGTGTACCCCCCATGGTGGAGCCTCTCAGGTTCCCCAAGCCCGGGACATGTTTAGCTTGGTTGCAGTTGGCAGCCCAGTGAGTGGTGTGGGGCCTGTAAGGAGAGAGATGGTGTCATTTTCATTTCATTTTTACTGATTAGACTGGAAAGGCATGTGAGCACAACTGCCCATATTTCACAAGTGTTTTGACTCATTTATTTATTTTCTTTTTTTAAAAGAAAAGTATCTGAGGATCAGTGGCAGGATTTTTAGGACAGTAAATTGATAAAAAGGGAACTAGGAGAGCTTCAGTAGCAGACAAGTAGTGGAATAGCAGTATAATTTCAGTATAATGTGGGGAGTGGTACAATGCAGTGGCAGCGGGGCAGCCATATTGAGGCAGACCTTCTGGACACTGAGGTGCTGCCCTATCTGCATGCATCTCTCTGGACATCGGGATGAGGTAGCCAGGCTCAGAGCGGAAGTAAACTGGGTCAGGAGTACCATCACCCCTATCCAGAGACCACCCAGTCCAATGCCACTGCCTCAAAGGATGCCAAGAACGAGGAGCACTTGGATGACAGTGGGCTCAGGGAAGGTTAGGGCAGTCAGGCAGAGGCACATCCCAGATCCTATTCCACTCAAGAACTGATATGCCACACTGGCAAATGGGGAAAACCAAACAGAGGTACCCAGAGAAGTGGAAGGAAAGGATGTGGAGGTTAGCCAAGGAGGTGACCTTAGCGGGGAGAGCAGTGGACCCCAGAGGAGGAGGAAGCGAATCCTGATGGGGGACTCCATCATAAGAGGGAGCCAGCTAGGAACACAGGAGGGGGAGAACAGGGAGGTGAGGTGCCTACCAGGTGCCACGGCATGAAGGGATGGAAGGAAGATCCTGGAGATCACTGGGAAGGCAAGACGGGAGGGTGAGCTGGATGTCATTATTCACCTAGATACTAATGACCTGGCAAATGGGGAGCCAAAGGAAGTTCAGGAATAGTTTAGGAAATTGGGGCGGGGTCTCAAGCAAGTAGCTACTTCTGTCACCTTCTCAGAAGTACTACTTGCGAGAGGCAAGGGAGAGCATAGTGGTGCATGCACCAGGAACTTTAACTCATGGTTGAAGAACTGGCGCTGTGAGGAAGGGTTTGGATTCATTGGTGACTGGGGACCCACCTGGAGGGATGGAGGTTTGTTCAAGCCTGACAGCCAGCATCCATCCTGGAGGGAAATCTGAGCAGTTTAAATGCTACATTGACAAGCATTTAAACTAGCAAAGGGGGGTGTCAGGCCAGCAAGGAGGGTACCTACTTGCTCACCCCCCACAGCTAGCAGTGGAACCAGTGAACCGGAGGCGTGGCTATCTCTACAAAGCAGTGTGCAAAAGATGGAGATTAGTGCCCAAAAGGTGGATAGGCAGAAAAGGGGCAAAATTCAGCAGAAGGGCAGACAGCAAGGAGAACCAGGGATAAAGAACAACCAGGGAAGGGGCTGGAGTAGAACAGCTAAACAGTCTAGGGAGGTCAAATCATGGAAAGCTATGTATGCCAATGCCAGGAACCTTAGCAACAAGATGGAAGATCTGGAGGCTGTCATGGTACAGTCAGACCTGGACATTGTGGCCATCACTGAAACAAGATGTAATGATAACCATGACTGGGAGATGGCCATACCTGGCTACAACATATTCAGAAGAGACAGGGCAGGTAGGAAGGGAGGAGGAGTGGCACTGTATGTGAAAAATGACATAAGGGCCACAGAGATCCAGGAGGAACAAAATGGGGGAGAGATATTATGGGTTAAGCTGGAAAGGAAAATGGGGCCAGCCATCCACACAGGTGTGGTCTAAAGACTACCAGCACAGGAGGAAGAAACAGATAGGGAGCTGATGCTAGCCATCCAAAGGATGGCAGAAAAGGGTGAGGTAGTACTGGTTGGAGACCTCAATATTCCGACGTGGACTGGAGCATCCTAGCAGCAGCATCAACTAGGAGCAGATTTATCCTGGACTCCCTTCAGGGTGCCTTCCTCACAACTGGTCATGGAACCAACTCAGCAGAAGGCAATACTGGACCTTGTGCTCAGAAACAGGGACAGGTGATGGGGGTAACAGTGGGGAGCACCTGGGGAACAGTGACCACCAGTCATTGTGGTTTGAAATCACAAAAGAGCAGAACCAAACCACACAAAAACACGATCATGGATTTTAGGGGCAGACTTTGGGAAAATGGGGAGATACTTGAAAGAAGAATTAAGGGGAATGGGGCTGGAATCAGGGGTTGAGGAACAGTGGGCAGTATTTAAAATGGGGATTACAAGAGCAACAGAATTATGCACTAAGCAGGTTAGCAAGAAGAAAAGGAAGAGGAGACTATTATGGTTTTCCAAAGAGGTAGCAAAGAAAGTGAAAGTCAAAAAGATTGCATTCAGGCAATACAAAAAGACACATGCAGAAGGGGATAGGAAGAAGTACCAGAAGAAGCAAAGGGAGGCAGGGAGGTCAGTAAGGGAAGCCAAAGCTCAGACAGAACACACTGCAAAATCAGTGGGTAGAGGGGACAAAACCTTTCACAGGTACATAAGTGAAAAAAGAAAGGCAAAGGGAGGGATAGTGAGACTGAAGGGGGAGGATGGGGGCCGCATGGAGGATGACAACAGTAAAGCTGACATACTGAACAGGTATTTCTGCTCAGTCTTTACTGAGAAAGAATAGGGTAATGGGTCTGAAGGGAGTACAAGGGGTGAGAATGGTGCAGAAATGGACACAAGTCCCTTTATACGAGAAAGGGTCCTGAAGGAACTGGAAGTAATGAGTTGATAAAGAAGAAGAAGAAGAAGCATCCGCATTTATATAGCGCTTTTCATACACAGTATCCCAAAGCACTTTACAAGCAATGCTAGACTGGTAGTGAAGTGACTGAATGTGTGGTGGCGGCCATATCGCACATCATCACTCACACACAGCCTGGATAATTGCATGAACCGGTTTATGGGAAGGGGAATGTTGGCCAGGACACTGGGAATGTTCCCTGCTCTTTGTGAAGAGTGCCCTGGGTTCTTTTACTTCCACCTGGACACCCACCAGGATGGGCAGAAGGGACCTCGGTTTAACGTCTCATCCAAAGGACGGCACACCCCCGCAGTACAGCACCCCCCAATACTGCACTCGGATGCCAGCGATTTTTAGGTGCAAGTCCAATCCTGGTGTGGGATGAGAACCCATGACCTTCTGGTCCAGAGGCGGATGTGCTACCAACTGAGCCACGCTGACTCCTAAAGCAATGGGGCCAGATGGGGTGCACCCCAGGGTCCTTAAAGAACTAAGAGAGGTGGTGGCTGAACCTCTGGCTATCCTGTTTAGCCGATCACTGGAAACGGGGAAGTACCCAAAGACTTGAGGACAGCTGATGTAATCCCCTTGTACAAAAGTGGGAACAAAGAGGAAGCGGGGAACTACAGACCAGTCAGCCTTACCTCGGTAGTGGGGAAGATCATGGAAGCACTACTGAAGGAGAGATTGTTGGAACATCTGGTTGTCAATGGACTATAGGACCCAAGGCAGCATGGTTTCACCAGGGGAAGGTCATATCAGACCAACCTCGTTGAATTTTTTGACTGGGTGACTAGGGAGGTGGATCAGGGGAGGGCAGTGGACATGGCCTATCTGGACTTCAGCAAGGCCTTTGACATTGTGCCACATAGAAGACTATTACACAAACTGGGGAATATGGGTGTGGGCAGGACAGTAGTGTGGTGGGTAGGTAACTGACTGGGTGGCAGGACACAGAGGGTGGTGGTAAATGGCTGTCACTCCACAGAGGGAAGAGTGACCAGTGGGGTACCACACGGATCAGTGCTGGGACCAGTCCTATTCAACATCTTCATCAGTGACATTGCGCAGGACCTAGAAGGCAGAATTTCACTGTTCGCTGATGACACAAAGCTCTGTAACAGAGTAGACACACCAGAGGGTGGTAGACAGAATGAGAAGGACCTGTAGAAACTTGAAGAATGGTCAGGGTTTGGAAGTTGAAATTCAGTGCAAAGAAGTGCAAGATAATGCATATGGGGCACAAAACCCTGGCACAATATATCAGTTGGGGTGAGGATATAGCATGCACCAAGCAGGAAAGGGATCTTGGGGTTATCATCTCTGATGACCTCAAGGTAGGGAAACAGTGTGACAAGGCAGCAGGAAAGCAAATAGGGTGCTGGGATGCATGGGAGGGCATCACCAGCAGGAAAAGGGAGGTCATAATTCCACTATACAAGACACTAGTGAGGCCCCACCTGGAGTACAGTGTACAGTTCTGGAGACCTTACCTACGTAAGGGCATAGACAGGGTAGAGAAGGTTCAGAGGAGGGCAACAAAGATGGTACATGGATTGCATCACAAGTCCTATGAGGACAGGTTGAAGGAATTGAATATGTATTCCCTAGAGGAGAGGAGGGAGAGAGAGGGGACATGATAAAGACATACAAGTATCTTACAGGGAGGAACAGGGTGCAGGAATACACTATTGTTAAGCGAAAAAGATGTCCCAGGACTAGAGGGCATGGGATGAGGTTGGAGGGAGGATGATTCAGAGGAAACTTGAGGAAGAATTTCTTCACAGAACGGGTGGTGGACAAGTGAAACATCCTGCCAGAGGAAGTGGTGGGGGCTGAAACAATCACGGGATTTAAGAATGCATGGGATAGACATAAAGGAATTCTGGAGGTCAGGGGTAAGAGACAACAGACTTCTAGGAAAACATAAACTGAACTTACAAGCTCAAATGGGCAGACTGGGTGGGCCATAGGCCCTTATCTGCCGACACTGTCTATGTATTTATGTATTTCACACGTGTCCAGGCTACAAACTACAGAGCTTAACATAGTTACAGTACAGAGCATAGAATAGATACAATTACAGTGCAAAGACATGTCGCTGCAATCAGGGGATTATTCTTCCCTTGTTTTGTTCTCCTTCCCCAGGTGCATCATGGGCTAGGACTGCATAGATGTCCTGTGCAGACGTCCCTGTCAGGAGATGCCCCTCCCACCCACTGTGACTTGGCCTGCACTGCACCTGTGGTCACCCATGTGGCAGTAAAGCAGAAGAGCTCAAAGACCTCCCTTTCCTGAGGAGAAAAGTGTCCTCTGGGATGTTAGATCCTCCTCCCTCTATCCCTGGTTGGCCCCAATGACTGGGGTTCCCTTCTGATCCTGGGTTTCTGGTATTGTGAGCAGTAGCTGAAGGGCCAGCGATGCCACTATCTCTCCTGCAAAAGTCTGACATCACTGACCGGGGTGAGGGTGGGTAGGTGGGTCCTGGGCAGGTGAGTCAGGAGGGGTGACAAAAGCATTGTCAGGGGTTGGGGGGTCATCTAGACCACCAGGAGATCTTACAATAGTCCAGACGAGCATTGGGATGGGGGTCCACTAGACCACTCATGATATGTGTGCACCAGTCCAGACGGGGAGGTGGGTGGGATCCAGGGGTCCACTAGATCACCAAGATGTGTGTACACCAGCCCAGATGGATGATTGGGGAGGTGGAGGGTCCACTAGACCACCAGGATATGTGTACAACAGCAAAGATGGGTGTTCGGGGAAGGGTCTCTGCACTGAGAAATGGGCACAGTTTTGGCAGCATTAAACAGAGATGCACTGCTGAAACTTTTAAATACATACCACTTCATCCTGTATGCATGAGGGATCCCTCATTTGCATGGGCACAATGGTATATTCTGTGCAGGCATGCTGTCGAGTCAGCATAGTGCACCAAGAGTCTTTGAATATGGCTTCTGCTCTGTTGGCCGACACTATTCACAGCTAATGTGGCACTAACCCAGTTAATGCTGCACTAACAGTTTGAATATGGGAGTCTAAATGCATTAGCACACCATTTCTCACTGGAAGAAAAACTTATTTAATTTAATAAAAAGCAACTTTTCTAATAATGACTGTTTTGGGCAATATCTGTTGCAGCAATGATAATTTTGTAAACCTTGTTAGATTATGGTATAATTTCTAGATGGTGGTTGTCTGAGACACAGATCAGGTATATAAAACCTACTACTATGAACAAGGCTGCCATAACTCTATAACTGTACTTGGACCCCGTCCATTTATAAAGAAGCATACTGAGGGCTAGAAACAATTCACACCAAATGTAGGTGATCAGAACCCAACTGTACGTGATCTAATTCAAAGTAAGACTGTTTGCATCCAACAGCTCCCTAAAACAAAGAGCTTTTTAAAAACTTACTCAGCTGTCTTCAATAATAGTTTGATAAAAGAGCATCGAGACAGGCTGATGTTAATACCTGATTTAAATATACTTGATTTAACTATAGCTATATCTGAGTTTACATACACCTTGAATATTTACACCAGACACGCCTAGGTGTAATAATTAAAACCTTCATAAGGATAAAAGATCATGTTTGAAAAAAAGCTAGCAAAATGACTGATAACAATGTCTGGGTACATTCTGCAAAACTGAGAAACCAATGTAACAAGTTAACAAAAAGGGAAAAAACAAAATATTACAAAATTAAAATGAACACTATGACCAAGACCACTGGTTTACGGTGATTAAAATAATGAAATTCCATTTTTAAGACTTGAAATTCCAGAAACCGCACCAAAGACCATTAGTCTAATTTCCGTATTTTACCAGGACTCTACTGTCATTCTTTTAGAATGTGTATACATTATCAGAATATAAGAAGGCTTAATATGCAGAGCATTTAATGAAGCAAACTGAAAATAGTACAAGAAGCAATTATAAGAAAAATACAAGTTTTGCAGATTTACTGATCCAGTATGAAATGCCAAATTCTGTGAAATTCTTTGCTTTCGCCAGTGTTTGGGCAGTCCAAATTCTGGAATTTTACCGGGTTTTCCAGTAAAAACTGAAAACCAGTGGCCTTGATGATTACAGGTTACAATCTTATTGGGAGCTTAGAAGTTCTAAGACCCCAAATAAAACTTGCCCTCAAATAAAATTCACACAGGAAAATGATAAACAGTAGCCTCCAACAACCTCAGCAAGAATATTTAACCCCACCGGGGGACATGAAACAACTATGAGCATTTCCAGAGCTAAAACTGCAGTGAAAGTGGGCTATCTGCAATTCCTTAAAGATGCTAGCAGAGAAATTAGAAAACTGAATATTAATATATCCCCTGGGTTGAACTAAATTGGAATTAAATTTCTTAAGCTATCGGCAGACATAATAACCTCTAATTAAACACAATTATTTAATTGGAGTATCACTAAAGGTTCACAGGAATCCTAGGAATGATACAAGCTATGTAAGGCAACTAAGCCCCACTTTAGCTTGCCATTTCTCAATGCAGGTAGTTGTTTATATAGCTTTTCTTCAAATACGAATCCAGGTCTTAAATGTTTTTATTTTTTCATATTCCACCATGTCCTGGGCTGATTATCCAAACTGCTACCACTCTCTGAGTTATCCAGGTTCCCCTTGTGTTAGTCTTGTACAAATCTTCTCTCGGTTGACTAGCAACAGCCCCATTTTCAAATGGAGTGTCTTTCAACTTGAAGTCCTAAGCATTCCCATATATTGCTATCTTAAAGGGCCTGATATACCAAGAATAGGTCACCTCTCACCCTTTGCTCTAGAGTATACAAATTAAGGCTTTCTTCTTTGGTCATACGTCATGTCCTTCATACCCACAACCATCCTGGTAACCTTCACTGCATCCCCTCCAAAATCTTTATTCTCTTCTTCTTCTGAGGTTCCCCAAATTGTCTACAATAGTTCAAATGTGGCATCACCAAAGCTCCATAAAGCGGCATTGTAACCCTCTTGTCCCTACTGGAAATATGTCGACCAATACACCTCAGCAATTTAGAAAATGTCTTAGTAACCCCATACAGTCAATTTCAAAACTTAGGACATTTGAGGCTAACACTCCCAGGTCTCTCTCCAGACTTGATTCCCCTAATTCCTTGTCCAGAACAGTATTCTTTGCCCTGTTATTCTTGCTCCCAAGATGCATAACCGTGCATTTGTCTACACTGAAATCAAGTTTGTGCTCCATTGCCCAGTTTCCCAGCTGAAAGGAGTTCATTCCTGAATCATTCAATAGTCTCATCTGTATCAACAGTGGAGCTAACTTTGGTGTCATCAGCAAATTTATACACCCACCCTCCCTGCCCACATTTCATTTATGTATTAAAAAAAAGTTGGTCCCAGTACAGAACCCTACAGCACACCACTTGTTACCCTTCCCCGTTCAGACATGTGGCCCCTTATAAAACTTACTGCCTGCAACTGTCCAGCCAAGAGTCAATCCAGCTCACCGGTAATGGTTTATGGGGACTCAATTGTAAAAGGGATCCACTGATTGAGGAAGGGGGAAGCATATTAGGGAAGATCAGTTTTTTGTGACCCAGGGATGGAGGTAAGCAGGGCAAGAATCAAATAAAGCATTAGGTTACTTCGAGGTAAACCACACCTAGTCCTGCACCTCGGAATGAATGACCTGGCAAGGGGGAGGTACAAAGGAGATTCAGGGAGTTAGCCAAAGGATGTAAGGGCATAGTCAGTTCTCTGGCATTTTTGGATGTCCTGCCATGCAAGTACAGCCAGACAGCTAAGAATCAAAGATTTTAACCACTGGCTAAGACAGTGGTGCAGAAGGAAGGGATACGCATGCATAGGGGAATGGGGGTACACATCGGTAGATGAACACCTGCATGCAAGGGACAGGATATATATAAATGAAAGGGAGCTAGACTGCTAAGGGGGGGAGCTGCAGGGGTATATAGATGAAATCTTGGGGAAGGATTTAAACTGAGGAGGGGGCAAAGCTAGAGGAGGACTAGAAAAAGTAGCTAGTGGGACTTACCTACAGTAACATGCACTTTCCCGCAAAAGGGAGCAGGGGACACTAGGAGAAAGGAGAACAGAAGAGGAGGGGATAGATGGAAAGCTCTGCTGGCAAACACTAGGAGCCTGGGAAATAAGATGGGGGACCTGGAGGCAGTGGTGGAGACGAATGACCTAGATCTGATAGCAGTAACTGAGATGTGGTGGACAGAAAACCACAGTTGGGAAGTAGAAATACTGGGGTATAGTCTCTATAGGAAGGACAGGAGAGAAAGAAAAGGGGGTGAGATAGCCCTATACATAAGGGATGGGATAAGAGCAATGGTGAGTAGTGAAGGACAAGGCTCAGCAGAAATCCTCTGAGTCACGATAACTAATAGGATAGGGGAGGCAGTACGGGTAGGGGTGGCATACAGACCACCAAGTCAGGGGGAGGAGATGGATAGGGAAATGGCTAGTGAAATACAAAAGGATGGCCGGCAAAGGAGAAATTCTGGTGGTAGGGTATCTAAATCTCCCCGATGTGGACTGGGGGATTCCAACAGCAACATCGGAAAGAAGTAGGGAGTTACTGAAGTCAATGCAGGAGGCACTTTTTCAAAGCTGATCAAGGAACCAACTAGGGGAGAGGCCATACTGGACCTGGTGATGACAAATGGGGACAGTATTGAGGTCAGGGAAAGTCTGGGGGATAGCGACCACAAAATGGTTAGGTTTAGTCTTCGGATGGGGTCGGAAATAAACAGGACCACCACTAGGATAATGGACTTCCGGAAAGTGGATTTAGAAAAATGAAAGAAATTCTCAAAAACAAACTAGAGGGTAAGGAGAATCTAAAGGGCACTGAAGAGATATGGGGGTCAATAAAGGGGGAATTCTACTGGCAACAGAACAAAGCATCAGGAGGGTGAGCTAACACAAACAAGGGAGGAAACCACTTTGGTTTACAAAAGAGGTGGGAAGAACAGTCAGGGAAAAAAACAAAGTGTTCAAGACCTACAAATCTTCACAGGGGATGGTGGAAAAGGAAGCTTACAGGGAAAAGCTAAAAGAAACCGGGAGAATAATCAGGAGGGCTATCAATCAATCAATCAAAATCTTTATTTATCCAGGCGAACACCATTGAGCAGAGCTCTTTTACAAGATGGACCTGGTTAGAACAGGGTCGGGTAACATCCATCATAAAAACATAGAAATACATGTAAATAAGTATATAAACACAAACACAGTGGTGCAGTAATAGGGGAGTCAAATGATAAAAGGAAGACAAGGCAAGCCATAACAGAGGAGGATTCAAATACAAGGGGGCAGGTCCACCATTGGACCATGCAACTGTATATAAACCATGTTCTCGTTATAGAAGTACCAGTTAGTTCATTTACCAGGGGCAATCAGTAGTACTAGCCATGAAAATGGCTTGGAGAACCACCAACTAATGGCAGATGGGGTACCAGAAGGGGTATGTAATATGTAAGCGAAGGATAAACATTGTGAGAAGTGGCTAAGGTGGACACAGAGGAGAAAATAGCAAGGGAGGACTAAAGGGGAGACAAGAAATGTTTCTGATATATAAGTGAGAGAAGAAAAAGCAGGTACATGATTACGAGACTCAGCGGGGAAAGGGGAGCTCTGATGCAGGGTGATGAGGATAAGGCAAAGCTGTTGAATGAATACTTTACCTCAGTCTTCACGGTTGAGGAAGAAGGGAAGGGGCCAGAGCTAAGAAGCAGGGGAAGAGTGGGTAGGGAGATGGGCACAAGCCCCTTTTCAGAGGGTAGGGTATCAGAGCAACTGGGAAAATTGCAGACGGACAAGGCAATGGGCCCCGATGCAATTCACCCCGGAGTGCTCAAGAAGTTAAGAGAGGAACTTGCGGCACCACTCACAAAGTTATTTAACCATCCCTAGATAAAGAGAGGGTCCTGGGGGATTGAAAAGGGCTGATGTGGTGCCACTGCGTAAACGGGAAGGGAAGGAAGAGTCGGGTAACTATCGTCTGGTCAGTCTTACCTCTGTAGTGGGTAAGCTGATGGAGGCACTTATAAAGGAAAGGCTGGTACAATATCTGAAGGAGGGAGAGTTCACAGACAACAACCAGCATGGGTTCACAGGTGGAAGGTCATGTTAGACCAACCTGACTGAATTCTTTGATGGAGTAACGGAAATATGTGATCAGGGAGGGGCGGTGGACGTGGCCTATCTAGACTTCAGAAAGGCCTTCGACACTGTCCCTCACAGGAGACTAATAAGCAAGTTAAGAAGCTTAAGGGTAGGGAGTAAACTAACAAACTGGGTGGAGAATTGGCTGGTAGGTAGAACTCAGAGGGTGGTGGTTAATGGAGTGCACTCCAAGGAAGAGGGGGTGATGTGTGAGGTACCCCAGAGGTCAGTGTTGGGTCCCGTACTGTTTAACATATACATTGGGGACATTTCAGAGGGCCTGAATGGGAAGATGTGTTTATTTGCAGATGATATGAAGATCTGTAGCAGGGTGGACATGCCTGGAGGGGTGGAAAAAAAATGAGGGAGAATCTGTCCAGGCTGGAGGAGTGGTCAGGGAAGTGGCAACTGCAATTCAATGCAAAAAAATGCAAAATTATGCACATGGGGCGTAAGAACCCAAGGGCAAAATACTGGCTTGGAGGGGAGGAACCTGAGGAAATGGAGCAGGAAAGGGACCTGGGGATCATCATTTCGAACAGCCTGAAGGTTGGAAACCAATGCAACAAGGCGGTGGGGAGGGCAAGCAGAATGTTGGCATGCATAGGAAGGGGCATTACAAGTAGGAGAGGGAAGGTGATCATGCCACTATACAAAACTATGATCAGAACACATCTGGAATACGGGGTGCAGTTCTGGAGGCCACACTTACAGGGTGACAGAGACAGGGTGGAGAAGGTCCAGAGAAGGGGAACCACGATGGTTCAAGGACTACACGGGAGGCCTTATGAAGAACAACTGGAGGAACTAAACTTGTACATGCTGGAGTTGAGGAGGGAGAGGGGGGATATGGTAGAAACCTTCAAATATCTGAAGGGAATAAACATGGTGAGGGAAGGAAGCATATTCAGGATGAGTGAGAACAAATCAACTAGGGGAGACACACTCAAGCTAGAGTGGGGCAGATTTAGAGGAAATATGAGGGGACAATGCTTCACTGAGAGAGTGGTAGGCCCTTTGAATAAGCTGCCAGAATGGGTGGTGGGGGTAGATTCAGTGAGCAAATTCAAGAGGGCTTGGGACAACCACATGGGGCTAAATAGAAGTAACAATGACAATGGAATAAAGGGAGTAAGATACGCCAGACAGGGAGGGGGAAATAGGCAGACTAAATGGGCCAAGAGGTCCTTTTCTGCTGGCAAATTTCTCTGTTTCTATGTCTTGTGTTTAGTCCCACAATTTTTTTAAAACTTTATTTATAAATTTTATAAGGAATCAACACAAGTACATAACAATAGAACAATCACACAACATAGCTTGGCATTTCATTTGGATTAACATAAGGTCTCTGATAAATCATATTCTTTTTTTTTTTGTAATTTTCTATTTTTTCCGGGCAGGGCCCCGTCCTAACTCGGCCCTAGTCACGGCCCCCCGGAGACCTCCACCACCGCCTATGGCTGCCGAGATCCCTCCTCAGCCTGGCTTACCCCGGAGAGTGGGCCGTGGCCACCTCGCTGGTGACCACGGGACTATGACTGGTCGAGGATCTGCCTTAGCGGTGGTGTCTGGCGTCCTCCGGGAGGGCTGTCATGTGTCACTTGCCGTTCTTGCCTTGGCTTCTTTTTCTTTTACGGAGGCGGGACGTGCAATGATGCAAGTGTCTCGCCCCCGGAACTGCATGTGTCGGTAGCCTGAGGTCCCCAGCCTCCGCTAGGAGTCCTCAGTGCGCCGATGGCTTCCCTCGCCCTCCCCAGAGAAGGAGAGCAGTCCTAGGATGTTTCATCCTTTTCCCTGGCCGCTCCTCGCGATCCGGGTCCGCCTGAACCCGGTCGCCGGTGTCACAAGTGGAATCCCATCACGCGCCAACGGGCTGGCCGATAAATCATATTCTAACAAATTAACATACTAACATTAAGATGAATATTTAAATGATCCTTTTGCTAAAGGGTGCAGTGCATTGTCACAAATGAGGGGGCTTATGGGACAAAGATCGGGTCTACTGTATGTGGGGCAATGTATACTACCCTCCTTCTCTATTCTATTTCAAGTTGTTCTTGTTTTTTGACTATTGCAGCTATCCGTTCCAACTTATATATCTTTCTCACAATCTCTTGCCAGTGCTTGAGTCGAGGGGGGGCTCATAGGAATGACATTTTTTGTTATGGCCTTCTTAGCCGCTAAGAGACATGTGGTTTGCAATTTCTTAGTATATAGGTCCCTACATCTCTCTGGACAGTTAGAAAACAAAAACAGATCAGGGGTGAGTTGTATTGAGGGCAAAAAATGCTCCAAGAGGGCGTCCTGTAAAGTTTGTTTAAAAGGTTGAAGTACTAGGCACATCCAAAAGATATGACCATGAGTGGCTGGGGAGCCCTCACATCTTCTCCAGCACCCAGCATCTCCATTTTGCAAATATTTCACCTGAACTGCAGGTGTTCTAAAGAACCGTAGGGTGACCTTCCAGGCAAACTCTTTCCAACTTAGGGTGGATGTTCCTCTCTGTAAGTATTTTAAATGCCTTTCCCAGACCTTGCCTTGCAGCGTTATACCCAGTTCAGTTTCCCATGCAGTTTTTACTGTACTGCCTGCAGAGAATTACTCCCCAGGGAGGTCACCCCCACATACAGGTAAGATATATGACCCAGAGGGGCCCCTCCCTCCATTGCTAGTCTAATGATGCTCCCCATGTGCAGAGTGGGTGTGGTAGCAAAGTCCCCTAATGGGAGGGTTTTTATAAAGTTCTTTACTTGCAGATATCTATATTGATCCTGGGTACGTATGCCGTATCGCTTTATCAACTTTTCCAGGGGTATAAGGTTTCCATTTCTAATAAAATGCACTACCATATGTAGGCCCAATCTTTCTCATCTGTGGTATCCATGATCTAAACATAATGGTAGAAAGGATTCTAGATATGGGAGGGAGCATAAGAGATATTTACTTTTAGTAATATGCTTAGAGTTTAGGATATGCCTCCAACATCTAAGTGTGTTAGTCGTGTAGGGGTTTACTGTAATATACTGTACTGGGTCCACTGGCTGTTTTAATAAAATTCTATTCATATTTGTTAAGTCTTCTTCTCTCCTCTCCAGCTCCTTCTACTTAGCCCTATACTGCGGGTTCAGCCAATAAAGTATGCCCCCCCAATTGGACTGCATAGTAGTAGGCTCTCAGATCTGGGAAAGCCATCCCCCCAGTCTCTTTGGTAACTGGAGAGTGGTATATCTTATTCTAGGTTTCTGGAAATCCCAGATATATCTCAAGCTGCTTTTGTTTAATTTTCTGAAAAAACTATCTGGAATACATATGGGAAGAGTCTGTGCTAGGTATAAAAAAATGGGACAGAATGTTCATGCGGCCCGAATCTATCTGCTGAATTAAAGGTAGGGGCAGGGTTTTCCACCTTTCAAGGTCCAGGGTGAGTTGACGCATCAGAAGGAGATAGTTTAAATTAAACAATTGAGTATGGTCTTTTGCCAACTGTACCCCTAAATATTTCAATTTAGTAAGGTCCCATCTAAAGGGGAATCTCCTTTTAATCAGGTCAGAGGGTTCATAATAAAATTGCAATACCTCTGTCTTTGATGGATTAACTTTATATCCTGCTAGTTTGCTGAATTAATCTAGGAGCAGTCACAGGGCTGGAAGCGAGGTTTCCGGGTTTGTAATGTACACTAGTAAATCGTCTGCATATAATGCCAATTTACGATGGTCACTTCCCACTCCCACTCCCCGCATGGTTCCTTCCCACACACTGCCTGTGCCAAGGTTCGAGTATATGGCAAATAGCAGGAGCAACAGTGGACACCCCTGTCTAGTGCCATGTAATAAAGGTATAGGGTCAGAGATTGCTCCATTTACCTTTATATATGCCATGGGTTGTTGATAGAGAGACATGATGAGTCGAATAAACTCCTTGGAAAAACCCATTTTCGCCAATGATGCCATAAGAAATGGCCACACCACCCAGTCGAATGTCTTCTCTGCATCTAAGCTTAACAGCAAAAAAGGGGTCTCCAACCGGGCAGTGTGGTGTAAAATATGAAGGGTTCTTTTAATATTATCTTGGGTCTGTCTAGCGGGTGCAAACCCAGTTTGGTCCATATTAATTACAGGAGGTAAGAGTGATTCCATTCTTCTGGCCATTACGGCTGCAAAAAGTTTGTAATCTATATTAAGCAGTGAAATAGGTCAGTATGAGGCACAATATGTGTGTTTTTTTCCAGGTTTTGGGATACTAGTGATTGTTGTGTATCTCCACGTCCTTGGGGCCTCCTCCCCCTCCTGCACCTCCCGGCATGCTTCCAACAAAGCTGGAGTAGCTCCTCCTGGAATGCTTTGTAAAACTCCCCAGTATATCCATCTGGGCCTGGGCTCTTGTTAGCTTTTAAGTGGGAGATAGCTCCATTCAATTCTGTTACAGTGATGGGAGCATCCAGCCCCTGTATATGTTCCTCAGAAAGGCTTGGCAGGCGCAGGTCTACCAGGAATGCCCCCATCTCCTGTGGGTCGGCCAACCCCTCAGGCATGTACAAGCCCTGCTAATATGCCCTAAAAGTTTGCATGATCCGAGATGGTAACTGCTCCACTCTCCCTGACCCCGCAACTTTTATTTATGTTATGGTTGACATGACTGTCTTTTTTCTAAGGCGTTAGGCTTATAGTCATCTGTCCCTTGGACACTCCTCATAGAAATTTTGTTTTAGTAATTGAAGGGCCTGCTCTGTCTTTATGTCTAAGATATTTTGTACTTGCTGTTTGGTAGCCTGTAACAGAAGGTATGCCCCCTTGTCCCCCACAGCATGCTGTTCTTGTAATTCCTTGACTTGTCTTTGTAAAGCGTCTAGTCGTGCCGTCTGCTTTTTTTTATACCATGAGGCAAACTTTAAAATATCCCCCCCATGAAGACCACCTTTAGGGTGCCCCAGAGTGTTCCCACCATTATGCTGAACATTTTGTTTTCTTGTATTATTTGTGGTATTCTTTCCCCTACCATATCTTTAAAATCTTGTTGATTCAGCAGGAAGTTGTTGAATTTCCAGAAGGTTATCTTTCTGTCTGAGTCCCAGTCCAGTCTAAGGAACAAACCAGAATGGCCAGAGATAGGTGAGGGGAGATGTTCGCAGCTATGAATTTTATATTGTTGTTCAACTGTAATATGAAAATAGTCATTTTTGAGTAGGTGCCATGCGGTGCCGAATAATGAGTATAACCTCTGTCATGCGGATGGAGGTATCTACCTGCATCCACCCACTGTGCTTCTTTTAGATACAACTGCGCTATTTTTTGTGCACTAGATTTTTTAAGCATCCTAGTATTGGTGGTATCCGGGGGGCTATATGTGAGATTGTGATCCCCACCCATTATTAAAGTCCCTTTCTGGTGTTCTGTAATTTTCTGAAATAGGGCCCGCAACACCCTTGCTTCTGACCTGGGAGGGATATAAATAGAAACTGATGTAATCGTGGACCCCTCAAGTGTCCTCATTACTAATGCCAGGCGGCCCTCTGGGTCAGAGTATGAGGTAGATGGCTGGAATGGGGAACCTCAATGTATCAGTATGCCTGTTCCTCTACGCTGGCCCCCCCCCCCCCAATAAGAAGAGGCAATAACCTGAGTGTATCCAAACTTAGTTAATGTTTGGTGTTCCTCTCTACTCAAAAGAGTTTCCTGCAACATAACAAAGGTGGATTTGTGTCTCTTAACGGAGGACATTCATGTTTTGTGAACTAATTGTTAATTTATTTACAACAACCATTTATCTGACTTTCAAGAGGCACTTCTTGGTAATGTCCCCGGGCAGAGCCCTGCAGACACCTCCATTTTTTTTGTGATATAAACTTTTGGGAGGCAGTATTTTCTCCTCCATCTCCATGCCCCTCCTCCTAATCACCGCACCAGTGTTATACTCGAAATTCCATTGCATCCCAATAAATAATTTGAGCACTTTCAATACTTGCCTTACTGTGCCAAGCATAACATATATATAACCATAGAAAACAGTGTCATAACAAAGAACTGAACATTTAACATCAATGCTTCCAACGTAGGAGGGTTGCCAAGTGTACCCTCTGTATTTTCGTTCAGATGCTCCAAGGTGAGCTCCTGATCAAAAAGGAGGTAAGGTGACAGACAAGGCTGCCAGACTTCCTAGGTCATGGTGTAGTCTGGACAAAGTCAAGATGGTAATTATTAGGAAAAAGGTCATCGCCCAGCAGAACACGAGGAAGCCTCCGATTCCCCTTTGTTCTCGGGGTGCCAGGTGCATCACAGACATCCAACGTCCACCATATTTATGATTAAGATACTGGTGTTTGTCCCGTTTCCATCATTTGTTTTTTTTGTTTTGTTTTTCTTCCCTTTTCCCCACCATTTTATCACACAGACAATGGCCTAACCTTTTAAAACAGGTGAGGGAGAGTCAACAAGGGCTCCCACCCCACCTTTGCCCCTCCTCAGGGGATCCTAGAGAGCCAGGCCCACCCCCTACATCAAGTTACGGCTCCTGCTAGGTCGAATGCAAAAATCCACCCTCTCAGCTTTATATCCTGTTAATAAACTTCTGTTACCAGTTAGCCCAGCTCCTATAGCTAGCGCTTCTTCCAGCAGGCTTGTCAATTTTAACCTGCCCCCACAGATCCATCGTATTTACATTTTTTATAAATGAAACGAAGAAAGAAACCTTTATTTTATAATTTTCTGTTGACCCGGGGGGGAGAAGAGAAGAGGAGAGAGGCCCCCCTTCACAAACCTTCTTATCATAGGGCTATCTTTCCCTTTAATTTTACATGTCCCGTTTTTCAACAGCTAGACCAATGTGCTTTCGGCCATTCAGGCTGAGAGTTAATCTGGGCACGAGCATGAGGTCATTAGTCTCCTAATACTGTTGAACTGTTTTATATGGCCTTCAGGGATCAGTGTTTCTAATAGGATCCATAATAGAAAATAATGCTATGAATGGAGAGGGCCCCGTAGCAGGGAGGCAGTTCCGATGTATCCCCAGTCAGTCGAGCTAACTGGATGAAGCATTCTTCTCCCTGCAGGTTTCTCCCCCCTCACCTTCATTGCAGGTTATTATAAATCGAAAAAAGGGCAATGTCCGAGAGAGTTTTATTCAGCAAGACATCTCGGAAATAGGACTATGCCTCCCCACTTCCTTCCCCAATAAACTGCATGCCTCCTGGACTCCCCGCAGCAGCTGCCATTCAATTCCTCATTCAGAAAGTCTACCGTGAGTTGCTCAAGTGTTCAATTTACTTTGGGGATCTGTTGAGAGAATTTGTTTCTGAACCGACTGCAGGAGTTTTCTTATATCATGCAATGTCCTGGGGCTGCTTTTCTGGCCAAATTTTTATGTTGGTGCATAGATCCCTGCTGCCACTCTGATCGCGGAGGTCTCGGCCTTTGGTCTGGCTGTGATGGTGTTGCTTTTGTCCAACCTTTCTCCCAGAGCACCCTCTGAGCTTCTTCAAGGGAACTGCAAGTCACCGCTCCAGAGTCCCAGAAGATTCTTAGTTTGGCTGGGTATGGGGTCTGGAACTGGACTCCATGTTCTTTCAACTCTTGACAGGGCGCGAAGTATGCCATTCTTTGCTTTACAATATCAGTCGGATAGTCCTGATCAAAGATAAGGCGGGCCCAGTTATACTTGACTATTTTTTTTTTCCATGCAGTACGGAGGATTTCCTCTATATCCTTATAGTTGGAGAACTTCAGCACTATCGAGCGAGGCCTAGCAGAGGGGTCCGTAGGTTTAGGCGCTAATGCTCGGTGGGCACGCTCGATCCGAAAGCTAAACATGGGTGGAAGATCCAATATATTGTGGAGTAAATCCTCCAGAAGTTCTGTCATTTTGCCAGTCTCGGAACCCTCCGGGAGACTGTAAATCCATAGATTCTCTCTTCTTGAATGTGCCTCCAGGTCCAGAAGTTTATTTTGGAGGGCCTCCTGGTGATCGACTAAGAAATCCATGGCCGAGTGTAGCTGTGCCATCTCGTTCTCCACAGCTGCCATGCAGGTTTCTGAGGCCTCCAGACATTCCTCAACTGCATGTAGCTGTGTTTGCAGGGCTTGAAACTCCTGCTTAGTTTCAGTATGAAAGGATGTAATGTCAGCCATCAACATTTCAAACCTTGAGCGGGATAGGTGCTCTGTTTCAACATCTGTGTCTGGGTCGTGGTCAATCATGCTGGCGGGGGACGAGGTCCAACTGTGCAGGTCTTGCTGCATTAATTCATCACCATCTGCCTTAGTTGCTAAGTTTTTGTGCCGGGATCTATTTAATCTAGTCCCTCCACATTGTCTTGAGGTCATTTTGCAAAGTTTGTGTATGTTTTAGGTATGTTCTGGTGGGATTTAATATGTGGACATCTCAGAGCTCTAGCGGCTGGCTACCATCAGGGTGATGACATCACCGGAAGTCCTAGTCCCACAATTTCTAATTTTAGTATAAGCTCTTTATGTGCTACATTAGTAATGGGTTAAGATCGCGAGTCCCCTGTTTAGTCCCACAATTTCTAATTTTAGTACAAGCTCTTTATGTGCTACACTATTAATGGGCTACTGACCTCTGGAAACGTGCAAAGACGGTTCCTATCCATAACGGATGATATAAATAACACATTGAATTGCAGACCAATTGTACTGCTATCTATTCTCTCGAAACTGCTAGAGCAGGTGGTGTAAAGGCAGCTATACTCCTATTTGGAGTATTATTTTCTGCTAACAGTCCGCCAGTCTGACTTCAGAGCAGGAGAGTCCATGGTCAGTGCAAACAGCTTTTATGGAATATTCGGTTGAATATTCAGTACTCAGCAGCTGAATATTCAGGTATTTGCTATTTGAGTATAAAAATAAAGACCCCCTCTCTACACCTTTTATGGAACGCTGGGGTGAATATTCGGTATTTGGCAGCCAACTATTTGGATATTTGCCATTCGACTGCAAAGATAAAGCTCCTCCCTCCACCCTTGCTTATTTCTCAAAGTCCCACTCTCCTCCACCACCCAAAACCCTTTAAATATTGCAACTCCCCATCCCCCCACCCTCTATCAGCACCCTGATTCACCCTTCTACCCCAGCGCCCACAATATTTGTATTTTAATCCCACAGTGGGTGACCGGCACAAGCTTTCACCATCTCAGGCTGACTCGCCATTTTAATTAAAAACAGCACTCATTTGTGCTAAGCAAATACAACCCCTAATGTCTCACCATCCCCCCACCCTGGCAGCACCATGATCCAACCCTTTCCCCTCTACCCATTTCGGATGTGGGTGGATAACTGGCACAACCTGCCCTCTTCTATGGCTGGCAGCCTTCAGAATAAATGAAAGTGCTTGCATGTTTCCTCTCTCTAATCAACTAACAATCCACATTCAACATCAGAAATGGTTGATGAGGAGGGAGGAGGAGGAGGAGGGTGGGATAAGGGTTCTATCAGGGTGGGGAGGGGGAGATGGTAGGACACCAGAGGTTGTATCTGCCTAGCGCAAACAAGTGTTATTATTTAGTTAAGATGGTGGCCAGCCGTGGAGACTGGTGGATTGTGCCAGTTGTCCACCGTTGGATAACAATACAATAAATTGTGGTGCTGAGAGGAGGGGGTTTGGATTCGGATACTGACAGAGGGATGGGGAAAGAGGTTTCATTATTTACTGGGTTTAATCTGGGGGAGGAGGGTAGGAAGCTGGTTCTTTTTTATTTGTTTTTTTTCCTTATTTCATTTACCAAATAATAGTTCCCTATTCAGAAAGACCTTCTTAATATTTGGGAGCCCTAATATTTGTGGTATTCAGGAAATACTATTCAGCCTCTGCACGGCCCTAGTGAGCACCAGATTCACAGACTTCAGGAATCAGGTAGCTGTAGCCTTGTATGCAGAAGACTTCATTGGTGCAGTGTTCGTGGAACTTTCTAAGGCCTTGACTTGGTGGACCATGTCCACAACATCCTACTAGCTAGAATGGAAGTGAATGGACTTATGCTAGATACTTCCTTGGTTCACGTCATATCTTCAAATTAGATCACAAAGAATGGTGGTGGAAGGCTATTTATCAGAGCCTGCTACGCTATACAGAGAAGTACCACAAGGATCGATATTAGAACCCCTATTATTTTTAGTATACATTAATGTTCCGGGTTTAGCTTCAACCCTATCTCATTTAAACAGGTAGAGGACCTTTTAATCTCACTAGATATCAAAAAAAGTGCTGGTGCCGATCGGTTCGAACCTCTTTTCTTCAAACTGGGTCACCCCTACCTCACAGCACCCATCACTCATCTATTCAATTTGTCTCTTATACAAGGGGTCCTTCCCTCATTCTGGAAAATAGTGCATATTATCCCCCTCTTTAAGTCAGGCAATCATGCAACCTCAACAATTATCAGCCCATAAGACTGCTATCTAATTTTATCTAAATTACTTGAACTCCTCCAACCTTCTCAACCCTTTACAGTTCGGCTTTAGGCCAAAACACAGCACCATATCTGCTCTGGCAAAAGTTACTAAGGATTGGCAATCCATATTTGACATTAAACATCATGTCAGCACAGTCTTCCTGGACCTGAGTAAGGCCTTTGATACAGTGGATCAGACAATACTTCTCCACAAGCTAAAGGACATCGGCCTAGATGCCACCACCATGCGAAGGTTCTCATGTTACCTTATAGATAGCCAGCAACAAGTCAAGGTGCAAGGTAATCTTTCCCCCTCTTAAAACTCTGCCCAGAGGAATTCCCCAGGGGTCTATACTTTGACCCTTATTGTTTGTAATTTACATAAATAACACTGACACTAATGTCAAGATGACTAACGTGCATCTCTTTACTGATGACACAGTACTTTATGTCACTAGGCTCTCCCTCGAGCTTGCCTGTGCAGACCTACAACATGACTTTAACCTGCTCCAACAAAATCTTTTCCATCTCAAATTGTTGTTAAATGCGAAAAAAACAAAGGTCATATTTCTTTCCCCCCATGCCCAAGCAGCAATTGCTTCGACCACCTGCCCCCCCTTCCAGATAATGACCCTCCTAGGAGAATCACTTGAGGTAGTGGACAAATTTAAATATCTGGGGTTCTGGCTTGACTGTCGGTTATCATTCGCAGTGCACATTAAGGATCCCTCCAAGAAACTAAAACAGAAGGTAGGCCTCTTCTTTAGAATTAAGCACCTTTTGAAAGGAAAACTGTGCGGCACTACACCGCTCACTTCAATGCATCTGCATTGACGTGAGCAGTGCAGCACTGCACTTTTGCACTAAATGAAGTCTCAAAGCGTCGGTCATATTCCAGATTCTTGGACACTAAAAAACTAAAATACAGTAAAGTTGCAGCAAGTAAAACAAGGGCTTTTCCAGGGAAAAGCTTAATCTGGGGTAAGCCTTTGGGGGGGGGGGCAAGGACTTGAAGATTTAGACAGTTTTATTTTAACTATGAAGCAAACATAAGGGTGGTCTAGACCACTTTTCTCCCCCTCATTGACTACGCAGGTTTCATTTATAGTCAATGTTCTAAATCAGCCTTTAGTAAATTGGACACATTTTACCATAGAGCACTAAGGTTCATCACTAACGCCCCCTTCAGAACTCACCATTGTGCTCTTTATGCCCAACGTGGCTGGCCTCACTTCACAATAGAAGGCTAAAAAATGCCACACTATGGTCATACAGAGCTATCCTAAATAAACTCCTTCCTTATATCACAGAATTCTTTAAGTCCACTCCAGGAACCTACTCATTGAGGAGATACTCTTACATATTACTAGATGTACTTGGGGTAGGGTCCTGATATGGCAAAGCAGCAGTTAGCCATGCTCTCCCAGCCGTGTGGGATACTCTCCAATGCACCCTGAAACTTAGTAACATTATCTGTTTCCAGACCTTTAAAGGAAAGCTGTCATTTGCAGGTGCTCCTGCCCCTGGAAACCTAACCTTCCGGTTTAGGTTTACTGAAAAAAGCGACTTTTCCCTCGTGCCACAAAGTTGTTTATTTTAATTCTCAAAAGTCCACTACCCGGAAGTATGGCAGACGCTTTGGCAAAATCCATTTACTGTAAAGGTGCGGCTCACACCGTATGCTTCAACACAAATGCATTGAATGCATGGTGCGTGCGCCGCACTTACAGTAAATGGAGCCGCCTATGTCCACCATACTTGGGTAGTGGACTTTGAGAATTAAACAACTTTACGGCATGAGGAAAAAGACGCTTTTTTTCAGTAAACCTAAACCAGAGGGTAAGGTTTGTAGGGGCAGGAGCCCCTGCAAATGACAGCATTCCTTTAAATCCTTATTGGATTGCTTTATGCAGGAGAATTGTACTTGCTATTCATAACCTGTTTTTGTCCTTCTTGCTACATTATAGCCTTACACGGCTCCCCTTGGGAATGTCTGTTCTGTGTATTACCACCTACATAGCACTTGTAACTTTGTAACTAACTGTTTGTAGATCGCAATGTACTTATTTATTTCTTATTGCGACAGGGCTGAATAAGGCCCTGCCTCATTTTTTATGCAGAAAGAGTTTAAACGCAAGGGTCTGTTCTATCCTCTCTTTTTCTGTCTCTTCTCTATTTGGTTGTGCAACCAAATTTTCTTGTGAGACCTAGGAACTGATCACTCTGACGGGTTCGCAATTCTCCGCCTCTCGCTATCTTTCTACTTTCACTTGCTGTTCTGTCTTTTCTTCCCCCTTGCATATCTGCAGTTATAAAAAAATATATCTGAATCTGTGCAAAACTGTATGTGATGCTGGGATCCCTTTGTTTAAAACTATATACAGTAATACTGTTTACATGATTGCAAAAAGCTATTTGGCACTCAAGGGGTTAACCTGAGATGCAGTTTTTAAGCCCTTTGCAGAGCTCTGATTAAGAGGCCAGTTCTGGGACACCATGTACTGTTTTGTTGCACCTGCAAGGAATGAAACTTACAAGAACATTCTGTAAACTTACAAGAACATTCTGTGAGGAGCAGGCTCTCTTAATGAGTTCCCAGACAAAAACTTATAAAAGGAGCAGCAATGCTTTTGCTAGAGAGACAAGGAGAGTGAGAGACTGAGAGAATGAAACTTGGAATTAAGAGATACCCTCAGAAGGACTAAGTTTTCTCTGTTTGTACTGCCTTCGTAAACAGTTATACTGAATAATTTTTATTTTTTATTTTGGTGTTATTAAGAAAAATAAAACACTATTTGCGAATTTTGAAACTGCTCCTGGTCTTCCTGTGCTTCCTGACCTGTGCTTCGACAACACTGATCAAGCAGATATGCCATATAAAATCTTCCTATACAGACCTCAATTGCACTGTATCATCTGTCGGACCTTTTCTGATTGTAATGTGTAATGTTATTTCATTGTACTGATGTATGTATTGAAATGTTTTCCGTTTGTGTCCATCCAGGACCACCCTGAAAATGAGCTTGCTCAATGGTGCTATACCTGGTAAAATAACATGCAGGCAGCCGCACTCAAGAATCTCCGCTGCCACTCCTCTCTCCGATTCTCCAGATTACCCCTATTAAAAGTGTGCATACGAATCAATCTTTTTTTTTTTTTTACACATTTATTTGTCTTTACCACCCTGCTCCTCAACCTTTGCCAGCTTAACTCACCTCGGTTAATCTTCAGCTTCTGATCGTTCCCCCTAAACGCGGTTGCCCACGTACTTGCTATACTTTCCCAACACGGAACCCACCGTTTGTAATAAAAAAAAAGAAAGAGAGAAAGAAATGTACCGCTATCTATCAACTTCAAACCCCAATTTAAAAAATCTCTTAAAAATGAAACTAAGTTTTCTAATCCCATAACCTGCTCCTGCTTTGGACCACATTTAACAATAGTTACAGTGCCCTCTACTGCCAGTACCACCACAATGCAGTGCAGTGCAGGGACTACTTTACAAAAAACTACCTTTTCTAATTCATTTACAAGAACTTTTTTACACTGTTTACTTACTTTTTTCAAACAATCTAGTTAAATAATAGCAAGCCCATTTCTTAAGCACAATAATACCCTCCAGGGTGGGCAGTATGGGATATACCCACCCTTCCAGGGGCTATAAGGCCCTCCGCCTGCGACGTCGGGCCTCATTACGCCCCTGGGCGGGCGGGTATAGCCCAATACCGCCCACCCTGTCGGGTATTATTGCTTGCTTAAAATGATGCTGCAATGCAGTGCAACTAAAACATGCACTTCATTGACATTGAAAACAAGATATGCTCCATCATATAATCTGAAAAGAGCCCTTAAACATGAAATGGTTCCAGTATGTAGCTCTATACAGTATAAACTTTTAACCAAATGGTTTTCGTTTTACTGATTTGTGATTACAGTGTCATATCAGAAACTTTTGTTTCAATGTATTCCAAACTCTTAGTGAATCTAGAATTGTTTTGTTGGATACATGTCAATTATTTTATCTATGCAACACTCAAAACAGAACAACTTTGAAAATAGAGGCCCTCTGGTCCTAATAGTGCTATCCTGGGAAATAATAGTTTTTGTACTACTACTAATCCTACAAGGTAGCACTATGTTAGGTGTTAACTGCACCTGCAAAGGAATGAAAGCATACTGTATATGAACATGTGAATGCATTTTGGGTTTTATTTATATTATGTTTTTTATCAACTGTTTTTTGTGTGCCTTACTTGCCCACTTCATCCCACTCCTTCGACCCCCCACAACTGCCCTTCAATATGTTATGCCACTCCCTACTGTTGCTGGGTACCAACCAGACTTTCAGTTTCTAGACTCCTATACGGCTGGCATGGACCTGCCAGGGGTCTCCTCTGACTTAGAAACATAGAAACTGATGGCAGATAAGGACCTCCAGGACCACCGAGTCTGCCCAAGGTTTCTAACTAAATGTTACTCGAGATCCCTAGGGGTCCTGGGTCATTTCCACCCTTGCCCCATCTTCAAAATTCCCTTATGCCTATCCCAAGCCGCACTGAATCCTGTCACAGTTTTGGCCCCACCACCTCCTCAGAGAGTGCATTCCAACCACCCACCACCCTTTTTGTGAAGTAGGGTTTCCTAATATTTCCTTTGAATCTTCCCCCTTCTAGCATCATGTCAACCCCTCTCATTTTTGAGAGTCTCTTATTCTGGAAAATACTGCTCTCCAGAACCCTGTTTATACCTTTTTGGTACTTGAAGGTCTCTATCATGTCCCCCATCCCTCCTTTGCTCCAGCCTATACATGTGGAGGTCCTTCAGCCTCTTCTCGTATGACCTACGTCTGAGACCCCGCATAATTTTCATTGCCCTCCTCTGGACCCTCTCCACCCGATTTACATCACTCGTGAGGTATGGTCTCCAGAACTGGACACCGTATTCAAGGTGTGGCCTCACCAGCTGCTTTTACAAGGGCATCACCATCTCCCTCCTCTTGCTCGTGATACCCCTGCCTATACATCCTAGCATTTTACTGGCCCTCGCTACTGCCCTCCCACATTGCTTTGCCACCTTGAGATCTTTAGATATGATAATACCAAGGTTCCTATCTTGCTCTAGCTCATCCAGTACCTAACACAGAAACACAGAAACTGTTGGCAGATAAGGACTGCTAGGCCCATCCAGTCTGTCCATAGGCCCTATACATGTATGCATACACTCGCCCTAAGTGGTCAATGGCTTTTCATCACTCCCTTCCCGCTCAAGGTTTCCCTGTGCTTATTCCAGCATGTGTAAACCCCTCCACTGTGCCTGCCCCTACCACCTCTAGTGGCAGACTATTCCAAGCGTTCACCACCCTCTCCATGTAGAAAAACTTCCTCACGTTACCTCTTAATCCCCCCCTTCCAATTTCATATCGTACCCTCTTGTTCTGGTATCTTTTCTACATTGGAAAAGGTCTCCAAACTGCACCTTGTTTATGCCCTTGAGGTACTTAAAAGTTTCTATCATGTCGCCCCTTTCTCTCCTCTCCTCCAGTGAGTACCACTTATCCTGTAATCTGCTCCTTGATTCCGACTCTTTAAGTGCATAATTTTGCACTTCTTTGTATTAAAGCTCAACTGCCACTCTTTTGACCACTCCTCTAATTTGTGAAAATCCCTACTCATTTTTTCTACCCCTTCTGAAGTGTCTGCCCTGTTGCAGAGCTTTGTATCATCTGCAAATAGGCCAACCTTCCCCTCAAGCCCTTCTGCAATGTCTCCTATTAAAACGTTGAACAGGATCGGTCCCAGTACCAACCCCTGTGGAACTCTACTAGTAGTCACCCTTCCTTCCCCTGAGGGAACTCCATTAACTACCACCCTTTGACTTCTTTCCTCCAACCAATTTTTCACTCATCTCACCACTTCTGGAACCACCCGCAGGGCTCTCAGTTTGTGCAGAAGCCTTCTATGCGGCACAGTGTCAAATGCCTTACTGAAGTCTAGGTAAACCACATCCACTGCCCCACCCTAATCTATCACTCTGGTCACCCAGTCAAAGAACTCAATTAAGTTCGCTTGACTTAGTGGAGGTATATTAAGCACCTCACCTGACTGCCTCCATGGATGGCCTGTCCCTGCTGAGGGCCTCCTGTGGTCTAGAGGAGAAGCATCTATTAACTTTGGTGCCAACTGGCGGCATCCCGATGGCATGCTGGAGGGCCTGCTGGTGAAGGGGTGATGAGGGCCATTATCCAGGGCACCAGTGCAGCATTTCCACCGCTTTCCTCCCACTCCTCATCCCCACATTTGCACAAGCCTGCTGCTGGCCTTGGGGGTGGGGAGCCTGACAGCATGTAGTCACCTACACCATCAATGACACTTCCACCACGCTACCAACACGAGCTGCTGTAAGAGCACAACACAGAACCAGGAGGACAGTTTCCATCTGACACTCTGAGTCTGTCCTACCGGCCTCCACTCCTGATGGCTTGGGTTCAGGGTGTAAACCCAGGCCACGAGCATGCCACAATGATCCCCATCACTCAGTGTCACAGAGCCAGTTAACTAGTACATTTAAAGGGTTCAATATTTGAAAAATTAGTGCCACACTAACTGTGCTTTGTATGCTCCAGAGCTAGTTAGTGTGCCTGGTGCCATGTCTGAAGGCACAGTTAGCACAGCCCAAAGCTGTTAGCATGCAGGAACTAAGGAATGCTAGAAATGCATGCAAACAGGAAGTGGAGGCATGCTTAAAGGGTGCACTGGCATATTCAAAGGCTTTTGGAAATGCTAACAGGATGCCTGTGCAATGCCAGTTAGTGATTCCAGAAGCCTAGTTTTATACCTGGGTTCCCAAATATGAATACTTGGCCAAATATTCAAAATAAGCTGTTCTCACACCCCTTATAGCTAATCCCACAGTTGGTTCGTATTTAACATTAATGTGTGCAGTGCCTTCATCTTCCATATTGCATAGAATTTTGTGCTGTACTGGCATTAGCACTATGTAGAACAACAGGGTGGCAGTGGGGGGTCCAAATGGAAACCAACTCACTGGGTGTACCCCCACCATCAGTGAGGAGAAGAAATTGTTTTATAACTAAAGGAACGGTGAGTATGACTATAAACATTGTATGATGTGGAAGCTGCTAACAGCTCATGTACTGAATGACATTTTTTTAATTAGTACCCCAGCATAAAAGACATTACATAAGGCTATGTGTTTTCAAAGGTTTAAGTGCGTTAAAAAAATCCCTCTTGTGGTGTACTTGGTGTCACAAATGCACTCCGAAGGTCAGGCCCTCTGCTCCCACAGTGCCAACCTCATAGCGCAATAGTGTGAACAGGTAACAGACAGGGTAACCCTCCTGTCTGCTTTGGGTCCGAATCCCCTTTAGCCTTGAGTTCTGGAGGGATTCAAATTGTGAACCTTATGCTAGCATACCCAACTACAGGCTCAGATATGTACGCTCTCCGGGACTGCAGTACAATCTTTCACCAGGGGCACCCAGCCAGGTCTCCAAAATGAACCCTTAAAACTCTATAAGAGACCTTAGGTATATTTTCCTTTTCCAACCTTAGTAACACCATCAAGCCTTTTAACAGCTGTCAGACTTAACCCCATATACATCATATGCAAAAAGAAACTGAGAAGACACCCAGGCAGTATTTCAAAAAAATGGTTGTTTACTAAAATATGATAAAATGGTAAAATTAAACGCAGAACAATATATCATACAGCTTACAATCATGTAAAACAAAAAGGAAGTTACAGACAAAACACTTCTACCACACAGACTTAATTTCTTAAACTATTACCTTTCTAAGTGCTTTCCCAGTCAGAGTCTAGAATCATATGTCACAATCCCATATACAATGTTTCATTTTTAACTCTATCTGTCCCCACTCCCTTTTGATCAGGTCAGCTAGAACCTTCCTTAGATAATTTCTGACTTAAGTGTCTCTGAGGATGTGAGTCATTGCTTTGAAAAATCTGTACTAGCCATTTCCCAAATATGACAGTGTTTAATTAAACATTTTCTCTTTGAACTTAACAATCCCACACTCATGTCCTCTTGGACTGATTTCCTGTGCTAGTGTGATCTGAGGGATTATATGACTCTTCACACACTTCGGGTTACATGCTAAAAGGAGAGGAACTAGCCCAATTTCCCTGCCTCTTGTAACATCATAAAACTCACATTTAGTTTCAATGTCAAAAGCATGGGCAGGTCATAAAAAGGTAATAAAATATCCTTCTGTAAGGATGTCTTCATTAACTGGTTCTTCTGGTCTGTTTTACAACATCCTGTGGTTTTAGCTGTAGACCTTGAATGTTAAAGGCCAAATCTCTCGCATAATGACATTTCATACATAGACCATTTATTTATAAAATAAGTATCATACAGGTAACCAGAAGCAAGGGCAGAGTGTCACACTTGGTACTCATCTTTGCTAGCTACAACTTTTGTTGTACAGGTGTCGTGTAGTCCAGTGGCTGGAGGGCAGGCTTAGAACCAGAAAAGTGGGAAAGCTAGTGGCCTGGTTTGGTGGCTTTATTTAATAAAATATACACTGAGCACCTGATCTCTAAATGCGTTTGAGTGCACTAGATTTTTGTTGTCATTCTCTCGAGAACTAGGAATCTCTTTACCATCACTGGAGCTGTGCCAAATTTCCATACTTCCACTCTTTTGGCAAATCATTACATAATTTCCGCATTTCTTGAAGTTCAGAAATTGGCTTGATGCCCCCATCCCCAATGAAACAAGTTTCCAAGCCCACTCCTCTACCACTTCCCCATATCATCATAATGTTCTTCAGTGTACCGTCTCCCCCATCCAATCTGGCGGATGCGAGGCATGCCTATTGTGCCTGTCTTCCTGGTAGTGGTAGTCTGGCTGGAAAATATTCCGAAACTGCCCATGGACATCTGCCCCCATCAACTGCTGTCCCTCTGAATGCTAGTTAATTAGAGGGGGCGTTAAGGTGCAGTAGCCCTTGAACTATGGTAGCGGGCACTGTCTGCAAGTGACTTCCTTCATGGGTCGAGCTTCCCTCAAATTGGGATTCAGGGCAGGACTTGAATAACGATGTCCAATCACAGAAGATGCCATTATGTAATCCTCAACTTGGATACATACAGGTAAATTTATTTAAATGTCAATACCCAGTCAGGACTGTGGGGCACTGCTGAAGCACCTGCTATTACTTTATGAAACGTGTGGTTAAACAGAAGCAGTCTGTTCCAAGTATAAATAAGTTTCTCGCCTTTTTGAAGCAGCAGAACTCACGATTCCGTTAAACAATACGAGTACATAATCAAACACATTGCTGTACCAAGCCAGAAAAAGCCTTCTGTTTCCAACAATACAACTTCTGGACCTAGAAGATGAACTAAATCTTTGAAGCGTATGTATGCATATATATGTAAATTTGTAGCTAAAATATAAAGGAAGAAATTGGCAGATTTATGCTATCAGGTATATTTGTTTAACAGCATCTTGCCAAGTATCTGTGTCAGCTTAAACCAATCTTTCTTCACCCTAATGCATTCAGTGGCCCCAGCATGGTGCTTATAATTCTCTCCCATACAGTGAGTGATGTTTCTGAGACGTTCACCGGCAGAACTCTAATTCGTACAATAAAGCATTACATTTAGCCTAGTGCCTGACACAGTGCTATCCCTTTTAAATGCGCAGCACAGGTCTTTAGATGTTTTTGGCAGCAATAACACCGACTGTAACAGCTTCCAATAATCTGTCCCACTCTCCAAGTGTAAGCCTCTCAGCTTACTCTCTTAGCTACAAACAGATTACTCTAATTTGCCACATCTGCTTTAAAAAGAACATTAAAATTCTTCATGCAGAAAAAAAACGCATCATCTCCTCCATCAGTGGGTACTGGAGACACGAGAGCCTAGCTGTGTTAGCCTTTATTTTATCACTTTTAATGGTTTCTTTGCTGCTTGCTCTCCTAGAGCAGATGTTTTAGCTACCTTAAGGATATATATCCGCAGCTGGTTGATTGTTGAGCAGACAGCCCAACACCAATTTACAACTCGAGCCTCTGCTTCCACCTCTGTTTATGTAAATCATATTAAGACATGCAGAGATGGCAGTTTGGCTTGACTGAGAGGGAAATCTCTCTATTTTCAACTGTGAAGACTGTAACACTCAGCTTGACTTCACTGTATTTATTCAGAACCTCTCTATAGTTAGCACATATCTAAAGGGAATCTTTTGGAAAAAGGAAGACAGCACACCAACTCTAACCTCAGTGCCAAACTGTTTTAAACTGAGCATGCTGAGATTTTTCTGACCATTCGGATCAGACTGACTAATACATTCACACATTGAAAAACGAGAGGCATAAACTCAATTATTCATTCAGAGAAAACAAAACTGGCTCAGGATCATCTCTTCGATGTCTTACACCTCAGTAAGAAGGAAATTTCTCCAATGAAAGGTGAGAGAGTTCCGCCTCTCAGCATGCATACTCTGTTGTTCCTGTACAATGCAGAAACAGACATCTTGCTGTTACAGTGTTTATAGTGCTTGGAATTAGGCTTGGAGTCCACTGTGTCTGTCATCAGAATCCAAGTTAAAGGAAAACTTCACCCCCGTAGCTTGTAAATTTTATTTGTTTCCATGTCAACAGGCAATCCTTTTTCTGTAGCTGCTGGGGATATACATGTTTGCTTTGGTTTGTTTTCACTGTTCATTCTAGTGCCCTGTAACTATACCGGGAGGTTTCCATTATATGGTTGCTGAAATCTCATTGTGCATGAGAGCTGAATTAGCATATAAGAACATGATGTCACAGCACCTATGTATACCATGTATCTCTATACGGAAAGTACAAATATCATGAAAAAACAACACCTCTTTGGAAACACACAAACTGAATGCAATTTAAAGGGAAAAAACTGCATTACAACTCGGTTTGCAAAGATAACTGAAGGCAAATGTGGTATTCCACACCTTGCTACAATGCCAGCCAAATGGCAAGAGACCTATGTAGTTGCAATCCACAAGGGAGGTCCCAAGGAACCTACTGCAAATTACAGGCCAATCTCAGGCCTCTGCAACTTGGCCAAGATACAGGAGCGGCTTGTCTATAACCAACTCTGTGTCTGTCTGGAAACGATCAACTGCTGGTACTCAATCAGCATGGGTTCAGATGAAATCACAGAACTGACACAGCACTTATCACATTCACTACCGACATCCTCAAGGCCCATGGCAATGGCACCTCCACTGGCGCCATATTCATCGACCTTACTAAGGTCTTTGATTTGGCTGATCACAACCTTCTGATAGACAAACTAAAACTCACCCGGCTACTCCCTAACCTGGTTTGAGAATTACCTGTCCCATCACACCAAACAGGTCAAGTGGACGAGGTCCACATCAGGTCAACTATCTATTAAGGAGGAAGTACCCCAAGGTTCTATCTTGGGGCCCCTCCTGTTTTCCCTGTTCGTAAATGACCTCAGTAACAACTGTGGTGGCAGCTCAGTAATACAATACGCTGATGATGCTGTACTATACATAACATTGGATAGTGTACTGGCCCTTGTGCCTCAGCTGCAGGAGGGCTTCACAACCCTAGAAAGATGACTGCTGGCTAACAGGTTGTTGTTAAATGATACGAAAATGAAAGTCATGTTATACAGACCTAGAACTCTAGGCTCAGATAGAACCCTACTGCTCCCCCTCGTATCCTCATGTGGTACGCCTATAGAAGTTGTGAGCTCCTTCAGGTACCTGTGCCTTGTCCTTGACCAAGGTCTCTCTTTCAAATGCCATGTGGACCATGTCACCAGAGTCAGACACCAAAAGCTAAGTCTACTATACAGGTTGAACTCACAATTTATCCCTGAAACCAGGATAGCAATCGCAAACAGCATCCTTCTACTGAACCTTACCTATGCTGCCCCAGTCATACAGTCACTTACTGTAAGAAAACTTGGTAGGATGCAAATATTTTATGAGATTGCTCGATTTGCTACCAAATCCCACCCAAGGTACCACCTCTGTGAAGTTCTTGACTCCTTAAACTTGCCGCCCCTTTCCCAATGGCTTCAATACCCTCTCATGTGCACCGCCTACAAAATAACAAATGGTCCTCACCTGACAGGCCTTACTGGGCTGCTGATCCCCAAGCACCCGGGTAGACTGCTCCGCACCTCTTCTCAGAAGCTCCTGGAGGTTCCTAGGGTACGGAAGACTGCAGGTAATAAGTCCTTCTCCCATGCAGCTCAGATCCTCTGGAACAATCTCTCTGACCATCTGCAAAATGCCGGCTCTCTGGTCTCCTTTAAAAAAGGGCTCAGAGTGCACCTGCTGGAAAGCAACCTATGCACATGCCAGGGAAAATCCAGCAATAGAGCCCCAGTAACATACCCTGCCTGAGATGTAAAAGCCCCAGCAATAAGCTGCACAGTGTGATAACAGTCAATGTGGTTCAACGTCTGTTATCTATAACCATAGTAACTTGTATTAACAATTTGTCATTGCTGGTAGCCACCTCCTGTCTCTATGAATGTGTTTATAAAATGTCTAGGTTTGTTCCTCTAACGTGTAAGACATCTGGATTTACCGTGATTGTTCTTAAAATTGCCTTGTATCATCTAAATGTTCTGTATCCAACAGATTTCCATGTAATTAATTCCGGGTCACCCCTGAAAAAGGGACCATTTGGGCCCAGTGGGCTCACCCAGTTAACAAAATGAAATAAATTAATAAATTGTTTTAGTGAACTCTAATTAAGCAGACAGGCATACTGTGTAGAGTCTAAAGGGTGCTGACACACCATATTCTCATATGCTAATGCAGCTCTCAGGGACAATGAGATATCAACAACCAGAAAATGGAGACCCACCCCCCCAGGATAGTTACAGGGACTAGTATGAACAGTGAAAATAAGCTAAAGCAATTACACATATTCCTAACAGCTACACAAAAAGTTGTCTATTGACATGGAAACAATACAGTTTACAAGATATGAGGGTGTAGTTTTCCTTTAAAAAGTTCCCATCAACAGTGGCAGCGCCAGGAATTTAGACTGACTGGGGTACAGCCAGGGTCCAGAAATCCTGAAATGGGGCACATAGAAACTGAATATGACAAACCATTTCCATGTTTGTTCAGTTAATGTAGGTGCCCTCTTTTAGACAATATCCATGAATCAGCACTACTGGCACCGCATTATACCCCAGTCTTCTGAACCTCAGTCAACTTGCCTTTCCCAACTGCCTTCCACATCTCATTCCTGTCATAATCCATACATCTCAGGGGTGTAGCCAGGCATTTCAGATTTGTACACCAACCTGCCACACTGCTACCCCCCACCCTACTGTTGTTCACACCTGCCCCCCCCCAACGACTCGAGTCCAAGGTTCCTTGCTCCAATCAGATGATTCCCACACTAGACAGGCTGTCTGTCTGCACTGCTAGTGTGGTGCCTGCTGTCCACTGGTAAACACCACTGACTGCACCACGAGTCTAAGACCATGGCAGAAATTTCTTCTCTCTCCCCCGCAGGTAGGCAGATTTGCTCCACTTGCCACTCCACATGAAGTCTTTTTTTCTTTTAGCTGGCTCTGAGTCTGTTCTTCTATCTGCTTCTCCTCAGTTTTCTACTGCTTCTCTTGCTCCCAGTACAACTGAACTAATAGTATGGCTTCTAACTTTGCTGAAGCATTTAAACTTGCCACATCCCCTACCAGATGCTGCAGGCAATCACTATGCAGGCAGACCATGCAGACCTAATTGAGACCTTCAGCTTCAACATCCATGGTCCACTCTGCCACCCCCCCAAAAAAAAAACAAAGTTGAAAGAGAAAAGAAAAAAGTCTGCAAAGCCAAACAAAGGAATTTAAAAGCGATGGACTAGAGAGGGCAGAGCAATGCTGGCCAGCTTGTTTGCTACCCCTGCTGCTGAACTTGGTATGCCAAGGCTTACTTGGAGTATCAGTAGCTACACCCTTGATACATCTCAACTATCCCAGATTACAAGGATGCCCCCTAAGTGTACCAGTCAGAGCCCCTCTGTTCATACTGTGCCTCATAACTGCTTCACATTATGAGAGACGTTTCCTCATTCTACTAATCACAGCTTCTCTGTCTATATCTCTCAACTGTTCAACATTAGAAGGGACGTCCCCTCATTTTACCAATCAGAGCCCATCTGTTCATATTTCTCTACTGCTCACCTTATAAGGGACATCCCCTAATTTACCATTCAGAGCACCTCTATCCCTACCTCTCTACTGTCCCACATTATGAGTGGCTTTTCTCATTCTACTGCTCAGGAACCCTCTGTACAAGTGTCCATCCATCTCAACTGTGCCTCAGTATTCCTGTCAAATTTAATCCGTCCCATTTCCACAAGTTTCTGAACTTGTAGATCCATGACGGGTCTTACATTTTCCCATATTTTTGCTGTCAGCGTCCCACCACACTTCAGTGACAAAAGGTGAAGAGGTATGTACAAATCCTCCTCTCCTCCATCTCTTCCACCCATCACAGATTAAGATTCC
This sequence comes from Neoceratodus forsteri, assembly GCA_016271365.2. NCBI lineage: Eukaryota > Metazoa > Chordata > Ceratodontiformes > Ceratodontidae > Neoceratodus > Neoceratodus forsteri. The sequence goes on from CM028134.1 coordinate 244,314,097, forward strand.
AATCCCTTTGACCCAGTCCTGGCCCCGTGTTCAGCCTCAGGCCTGCTGCCAGCCAGTTTTCCGTAGTCAGTAAATAACCTTGCTCCCACCTGGCAGCAGCATCTAGTGGTGGATGTCACAGCAGTATACACAGTCACCTACAATCACTGTAAGTTTTTTCGCTGATACAAATTGTTCATTGTTACTTACACTGTGTACTGTATGTACCAATGATATCGATGCCACTTATATCACTTTACTGACAGACAGATGTTGCCAGACTAGTGAAGGGACTGCAGAGCCAGTGGCACAATATTTTGAACTTGCGGGTTTTGTCAGTGACAGAACATGCAATAGCTTGTGTTGTTCACTTCACTGAATTAGAAACCCATGGCCACCCACCAGGTCCACCCATGGCTAAAGGCACTGGCTGGTTAGCTGTGCTCATGTTGGCACATGACGCTGGGATCCCTCACCACTTCCTCCAGTCACTATACACTCCACTGGCTGGCTTCAACACAAGGGTGATGAAAATCAATCAGCTGTGCAGGACTCTCAGAAGCAGAATTCTTTTAATTAAAAAATAGGACTATTGGAGGGTGGAGTCACACAATGCACACATTCCCCACTCCCCCAAGCCATTGACTATAAATATCTCATTGGTCCTAGGGTTTGCCGCTGTCAAGTCAGCAAGACATAAATAAAAACCCTCAAAAAACACATGGAGTTGCAGAGTCTGAGACCTGGGTACAGTTAAAACACAGCACTATTTTACCAGGGAAAATACCCTATCTGGCTTGGCCTGGGGTCACCACAGCCCCCCCCCCCAAAAAAAAAATGCCATAAATTCAGCCAACACCACCCAACTTGGGACTGGAAGCTCTATCCAAGTGAAGGTAGCAAAGAAACATGATATAATTGGTAAAAAAAAAAATTGTAAGAAATCATAGATAGAGCTAAAAAAGGTAGCACTGCCACAAGAACAACCTCACTTTTCCAGCAGAGAAAAAGATCTGGAACATGGAGGGGTGAGGGCGTGAGAAGAATCAGATGAGCTGAAGTGCTAGCGAACAGACTTCCAAGGAAATTGCACATGCTCAGAAGACTGCATATGTGTGACTAAGTAGAAGGAATTCTGGGCATTATAAATGCAGTTACAAGGCCCACATGTTAGCTGGAAACACCAAGCCTATTATATTCACTACATCTTTCAGATGAGACGTTAAACTGAGGTACTGTCTTCCTGTTCTGGTGGTTGTTCAGCTGGACGCTAAAGATCCCATCACACTTCTCAAAAGGAGTAGGGGGGGATTTCCGCAGTGTCCCGGCCAAATTTCCCCCATTCACTAAAAATACCAACAAAAGCTTAACCTGATTCAACATGACAGTTTACATCTGTATTCCCGGCCCCCCAGGGATGAGCCTGGAAATATTTACAATTGTCTAAGCCTCAGTTCCTGATCAACATAAACTTAATAAACAAATAAATACATCCAATGGACTTTTTTCAAAAATATTAAATACTCTCAAATATTCTTTTTTTCTACAGAGGTTTTTCTTCTGGCTGGTAACAACTTTTATAGAATTATACCATGCTTGTAAAGATATATCCTGATCAGGTTGTACCCAACTATCCCTGCAGAACGTACCAGGTTTTTCTGTCTTGTTTTTACTCCCTCCCTATGTCGGCCTCGCCCGTGCACAGCTTCACCCACGGCAGGAGCACCCTCTCTGTCCCGGCCACAGGAGTCACTGCAGTGGCAAAGCCCACTGCCAACCCTCCCTGGCAGAGATGCAATGCCAAGTGACAGCTGTCTCGGCCCGTCTTGCCTCTCGACACGACTTCTGGGCATCGCTTCCAAACCCCAGGTCATTGACACAGCTGTGGAATGCACTGCCGCTAGTCCATCGGGGCTGATTATTCCCAAATTTTCTGAGAGAAAATCATTTACTAGAAATTATAGTACAGTACAACCAAGCATCATATAAAAAAACTAACATGTGGCAGCTACTCTTCTCTTTTCTTTGGACGTTCCAGGAAAAAAAAATATATGCACAAAGTCTTCAGAATTTAGTTAGCCAGCCCTCCGAGCTATCCTCTCAGTACTGCCTCAGCCCCCATCTAGCACTTTATCCCCTCGGTCTTCTCCTCCCACCTCCTTCCCTTCACCCATCCCTCCCCCCCCTCACCCTCTCCTCCTAACCTCGCTCTCTGCACTTCTCTATGTGCTGTGACAAGGCCTCTGGCAGCTCTTATCTCCCTGTGTCTTACCCATGTCTTGTAATGCTGTTGCACATCCTTAACTGCCCTTGTCCTGTTTTCGCCAAAATGTATGCATTTTCCTCTGTAACTGATTGTAAACTTGTTGAACCTATTTACCCTGCCTATAATTTCCATGCCTTGATGTATTACCATGCATTGTTGTAGTTCATTGTACTGTCCTCAAACTGACGTTGAACCTTTGTAAAAGAACCTTGTCTCAAAGGTACTTGTAATCCTATATTTAAATAAATAAAAATAAATAAATAAATGTAGACTAGATTTCCCAGGGCTGTCAAGAGAGCATAACAGGACAAGCCTTTTGGTGCAGTGGTAGGGCTACCACTGGCAACATCGGCGACCTAGGTTCAGGAGACAGCCTGGGTTATTGAGGGCCAGCCAGGTTGGAAAACTGAGCATCCGAGTGACCACTCTTGTCCTCTGGGTGGAATCATGCCAGTTCACTGCTACCACATCTTTCCCTGGGGTAATACCATGGGGAGGTGCAGCAGACACACCTCTGATGTTGCTGGGTGTGCACATGTCTGACAGGGCGTCCTAGTGTGAAACGTCCTCAGAGGGGATCACAACATAAACAGGAAAATAACCTTGGCTGTGCAGAATGACAGCCCTACCACTCCTGCAGACCCAGTACCCGCTGACTTGGGCTCTGCCTTTGGCCTGAAAGGATCCTGCCTTGGGGGCGTAATGCAAGGGAAGGTAAGTGTTGGGAAAAGGCAGGGTTAATGGGTTGAAGAGCAGTGGCTACTGAGAGGGGAACTAAGAGACTGACTGATGAAGGAGGAGCACAAGCAATGCAAAACAAACAGCATAACAGACACATCTTACTCTGCTTGAGGTAGTTCTGAAATCAGTTAGTCCTTGTTGGAAATTTCACGCCACAGTATTTTGTAGCAGTTTGGGTCTACTTACTAAGCTAAATCTGCAGCAAAAGATGGGATTTATGGAAACCTGTCATTCATCTACACCCACAATTCCACCGAACACATTTAATAAACCCAAGCCCCGTAAAAAGCTAGTAGCACCAGAAACAGCAGACAGAAAATGTTATTCATTTTAAAAAGCAGTCAGTTCTTACTTTCTACTTCTAAAGTATTTTTCTCTTTGCATTCGGTCATTAGAAAGTTTTCTACCTGACAGTATTAGGTGGGATGTAAAGAGCACGGGCCAGATTTTCAGCTGGCATGACATGTCTCAGAGACTTAGTTTCTGTGTGCAACTCCTTGATGCAAGGAAAAGTCCCCACATCTGCAAAAATGCTATTTTCAGCACTGCATATGCATAGCCGGCATCGTACTTTTTTTCCCCACGGCTGCACAAAAAAATGCTACACCTAGTAATACCTGATGCAGCATTTTTCCACAGCTGCGCAAAGAAAAAAATATGTGCAAGTGCAGTAAATTGTGGAAAAGGTTGCAAGAAAGCAATCCTTTTGAAAATGGAGTGCATGTGGTTCCGTAAGGAAATTCTCCCTTGAGGAACTTTTTCTGCAGGTGTGCAGTTCAATACCACTGTCACTGGGGACCCATCATGCTTGTGTCAGACAGAACAGAGGATGCTCACAGAATGAGTTAGAGTCTACAGTTCATTTATTTGATATTTGGTAACCAGGAAAGGCACACTGAGCCAAGGCTTGTTCCCAGGTGTGACTTGGGAGCAGGAACAACATGTACATTGTAAAAAAGGAAATAAAAAGGTACAATAATGCAGCACAGAAAATTGAACAAATAATGAAATCAAGTACGGTATGCAGCTGGTATAATAGATAAAGAACCTCTGTGCGCAAACACTGAGGCAAGGGTTACCCCAAAGGGCATTTGGCTGGGAAGCCAAGTTTCAAGAAAATACAAAATCACACATGCCCACACAATGCAAAGCATCATGGGCTGCATATGCAAATCACCACAGAATGTTATGCTGGTTCAACTTTAAGCAGAATCGTATGGTGCCAAAGGCCTCTCACACAGTTTGCAAAGGGTGCTAAGAGATGACATAGACACGTGTTTCGTCCTACCAGGACTCATCAGTATGCCTCGTCTGTTTGACACCCCAGTGGAATGGACCAGCTACCCTAAGACAGTGTGTATTGGATATGTTGTGGTGAACCCATTAAAATAAAAAACTATGTTTACAGAGCAATGCAGTTGTATGGCAAAAATCAATTAAAGGAGAACAACACCCTCATATCTTGTACATTTTATTTGGTTCCATGTCAGCAGACAACTCTTTCTTGTAGCTGTTGGAGGTATATAGGTTTGCTTTAGTTTGTTCTCACTGTCTGAGAGTTGCATTAGCATATGAGAACATGATGTCACATCACCCATTTATACCATGTATCTCTATGCTGAAAGTACAAATATCCTGAAAAAACTATCTGGAAACACACAAATGAAATGCACTTTAAAAGAAAAAACCCTGCACTACAACTCAGACAGTTTGCAAAACTAACTGAATGTAAATGTGGTACTTCACACCTTGCTGCAACTTGTTTTGTTAAACTCTAATTAAGCAGGTAGGCATACTGTAGAGTCTTAAAAAAGGAAATAAATCCTCAACACAGGATTGTGTTCCAGCAGACACCTGAGTCAATGGCAATCGGGCGTCTGCTGGAACACAATCCTGTGTTGTGGATTTATTTGCTTTTTCAAGTATTTTCATGTTTATTTTGCTTCGCTGAGTGCTTCCATTCGGTTTTTGTTTTTGGATTTCTGGTTTTCTTGGCAGGCATGCACTCGCCTATCAGGACGCTGCTCATTTGGTTTCTGGATACTGTAGAGTCTAAAGGGTGCTGAAGCATCATGTTATTGTATGCTATGCAGCTATCAAGGACAATGAGATTTCAACAACCAGAAAATGAAGACCCCCAGGATAGTTACAGGGACTAGTATGAACAGAGAAAATAAACTAAAGAAATCACATATATCTCTGACAGCTGCACGAAAAGGGTTGTCTGTTGACATCGAACCACATACAATTTACAAAGTATGAGAGTGTAGTTTTCCTTTAACTATAGGAGATAGGGATGGCCAAAAACAGCAGATTGTGCAAAAAAGGGCAAAAATGCAATGGCAAAAAAATACCAAGTTGTATATGTAAATGGCACAAAGCAGCAGAAAGTCAGAGACTGGTAAAAAGTAAAGGCAAGAGAAGGAGTGAGAGAAAGTCACAAAGAGAGGATTTGAAAGGAAGATAAGAAGGGGAGAGGTGGAGGGAAGTTGGAAGATTGTTCCAAATTGATGGGAGACAGAATCATACTGAAGACTGTCCAGAAGGAGTATGACAAGTAGGAACAGAAAGACTGCGAGTCATAGGAACAGAAGGAGTAGGTGGAAGGAGATAAACAGGATAGGAGACAGCTAAGGAAGGAAGGGAGGAAAACCAGAATTTAGAAAGAAAGGAAACACAACGAAATGGGCAACAGTAGACCAAGGATATCAGGTAGAGGGATTGATACTGGAGACAGTGATGGTTGACAAGAGGGTAGTTTGAGGCAAAGCGGCAGAAAGAATGGGACTGAGGCTCCGTGGCAAAGTAGGTTTTGGAAGCAGCTAGATGAACCACGTCCGTGTAATTAAACACTGGCAACATCATTTTTACAACAATTTCCCCACAGACTGGGCATGGGAGGCAATCCTTATTGTGGTAAAGGGCCTCTAGTTTAGAACATAATTTCTTAAGAATGGCATGGATATGAAGAGAGAAATCAAGGTTCCGCTCAAGCCATTTACCAAGGTACTTAAAGGAGGGGACATCCTCAAAAGGGGAGCCATCAAGAATGGTGAAAAGGGGTAGGAGGGAAATCTTACTAGTTTTTGCCTAGTACCAAAGGACATGGAAACTGTCTTTTTAGCATTAACGTCCAGTTAGAGGAGAACCAGCGCTGAACATTATCAAAATCCTGTTGGAAGTAGTGGTTTCAGCATCAATGCAGGTGAACTGTAGCATAGAGGACTGTGTCATCCGCATGAATGTGCATGTTGACAGTGACACAGATGGAAGGGAGGTCATTACAGGGAGAAAAGAATGGGATCAAGAATGGAACTTTGTGGTACTCCAGTCTGGGGGAAGGGGGGCAGGAAAAATTAAGCCACTAACCTGAACTGACTGGTAATGGTCAAAGACACTGAAACAGAACCATTTACAGTTGGGACAGAGAGGCCCACAAGCTTTGATTTGTCTACAAGGAGAGTGTGGTCAACAGAATCAAAAGCCTTAGCAAGGTCTACAAAGATAGCTGAGGTGATGAGGCCCTGCCCCATTCCTGTGAAGATGTAGTCAGTGACTCTAAGCAGAGAGGAAACAGTACAGTGGTGTTTCCTGAAGCCAGGCTTGTATTGACAGAGGTATCCATAGGAAACCAGGAAGAGAAATAGCTGAGTGAAAACAAAGCATTTCTGCAACATAGAAGGAGTGGAAGAAAGGAGATGGGGTGGTAGTTACCAGGAGAGGCTGGGTCTTGACCTTTGTGCAAAGCAGTAGCTGCTGCATTACTGAACTGATGGCTCAGCTCTGGCCCCCTCCTCATGGCATGACATTATGGACAGTGTACTTGGGCTGCAGTTTCAGAGGCAGCCACCAGGATACTGTTAGAGCCAGTGAATGAAGGCTTCTGAGGGACTCAACCATAAGGTAAGTGATAGTTAAGTATTTTACTCACATCACTTACCTTAGGAGTCCACCACAGAAACTTTAGGAAAACACTTTAAGTGAAAGACTAGTTGTCCCCTTTTTTGTCAACATTCAGGGCCCCATATTTAAAAGGTTAGCAAGGGACTAAACTGAGTTAACGCCTGCACTAACCTGGATTAGTGCCTACGCTCCGGGCAGGGCCATATTTGGAGCCCCCGGAGGGCTGCCCAAACCCGGCAGCATGATCACACTAACCATATCACTGCGCCAATGCAAATAAGGGAATTCCTCATGCATAATAGTGTAATGGAATATTCAAACAGTTTTGGCAGCTCTAAACAGCCTGTAGCACAGCGCTATTTATTGCCGAACAGAAACCAGTCTTGATGCAACACTAATGCCAGGTCTTCACCCCCTGAAGGCAGAAAGACTGTACAGCAGCCACCTGACCCTGTGTCTAGTGAACCCCCCCAGATGGCCCCTGTCATATGCTTAATTCAACTTCCCTGGTAGTCTAGTGGACCCCCCCTCCCCATGATCACCCTTGTCATAAGTTTAATTTGACTTCCTTGGTAGTCTAGTGGACCAAACAGTATGTGAGGAGGAAAACAAAAACACCTGCTCTCAGGAGGGGTCAGGTGCTAAACCACAATAATAGCAGGACAAGAGCAAATAATGGTAACATTCAGAAATGAGTAAAAAAGAAAATACACAACACTGAAAGTGTAGCCAAACTAAGTGTTTTATGCGTAAAACGTCAGAAGCACGGCACTAAGCCCAGGTGCTTTGCATCATAGATATGACACTTTGTCAGAGGGTGTGACTCTGCAACATACTGCTCATTCTTGGATAGCTCCATGTTAAAGATACAGTACACTTGTTGTAAAGCAGTTGTGCAATGCAAGACAGCACAGACAAATTTGATAAGATTTAGAATGAATTGCTCCATTAGAACACATTTAAAGTGCATGAAAATCTTGTACAATAATTACTATAAACTCCTAGTGAAACTGACGTGCAAGACATTAGTAAAGTTAAAAAGTTAAAGGTAAACCGGCCCGGTGGCGCTGAGGGTTGAGGTGTTGGATGCCACACCTCGCGCTACGTCAGTGACCCGGGTTCGGGAACGGACTCAGGTTGCCGGGGGTCGGTGGGGGGATGGAGGATGGAGCGTCCCAATGGATGCTCTCCTCCTCCTCCTGGGGTGAGTTACCGGGAATGCCTTGAGCACCCGACACTCCCAGGGCTGGTGGAAGCATGGACTTTCAGGGGCAATGGCAACTCTTCGGGGCCAGGGAGGACGCTGCGGCGCTTTGGCAATGGCGCAGGCCAGCACGCTGCCTGCCTATACATATGTCCTTCGCACAATGTCGCTAGGGTCTAAGGGGAGAAAAAGGAAAAAAATGCATACACCCCCGGCCCCCCGAGCAAGATGAAACCAGGGCAGGTTTGCCTAGAGGAATGCCCAGGCGGATGGAGTAGGAAGGGGTACGAGGCCTCCTCTGAAGCCGTGGGAGCTGGGCAAGTAAAAAAAAAAGGTAGAAAACAGGAGAAGATAGAAATAAAGGGCAAAAAGAGAGGGGAAATGATGGGGATACACAGAAATGTGATGGCAGAGAAAGGCACCACGGCCCATCTAGTCTGCCCAACACCCTGCCTCCCCCCCTTCTGTTATGCTTCCAGCCTCTTTTCCCAGCCCCTTAAATCTATCCCAAGCCCTCTTGAACCCCTCCACCGTTTCAGCTGCCACTACCTCCTCTGGCAGCTTGTTCCAGGCCTCCACCACCCTCTCTGTGAAAAACTGCCCCCTGACATTGCCTCTGTATTGCCCACCTTCCAGTTTGAGGCTATGTCCCCTCGTGTTCACTTCCTTCTTCAATTTGAACAAGCTGTTACCCTCTACCTTATTTATTCCCTTCAGATACTTAAAGGTCTCAATCATGTCCCCCCTCTCCCTCCTAGTCTCCAGAGCGTACAAATTCAGCCCTTTCAATCTTCTCTCATAGGGTACATTCTGCATCCCTTGTACCATTTTGGTTGCCCTTCTCTGCACCTTCTCCATCAGCTCAACATCTCTTCGTAGGTGAGGCCTCCAGAACTGCACCCCATACTCCAGATGCGGCCTAACCATGGTTCTGTATAATGGCATTAGCACCTCCCTCTTCCTGCTATTAAAACCCCTTGCAATGCAGGCCAACATTCCATTTGCCTTTCCCACCGCCCTGCTACACTGGCTGCCCACCTTGAGGTCATGTGATACCATAATCCCCAGGTCCCTTTCCGTTTCCTTCTCCTTAATCACCAACCCCACAAGGAAGTAAGTTTCCCTCCTATTCTTCCTCCCCAGATGCATCAGCGAGCACTTTTGTGTATTAAACTTCAATTTCCAGGTGTCAGACCACCTCTCCAGCCTCTCCAGGTCCCGCCTCATGGCTTGCACCCCACTAGGTGAATCCACCCTATTGCAGACTTTTGTATCGTCTGCGAACAGGCACACCCGTCCCTCCAGACCCTCTGCTAGGTCACCAACATAGATGTTAGAGTGTATTGGTCCTAGCACTGACCCCTGTGGCACCCCACTGGTCACCACCCATTCCCTGGAATGTGTCTCATTTACCACCACCGTCTGACTCCTTCCCTTCAACCAGTTTTCCACCCACCTGGTGATCCTGTTGTCCACCCCTAGTCCGTCCAACTCATGTACCATTCCACCATGCGGAACGGTGTCGAAGGCCTTATTGAAATCCAGATAGGCCATGTTCACTGCTCCTCCCTGGTCCACTATCTGTGTCACCCCATCGAAAAACTCTATCAGGTTAGTCTGACAGTACCTTCCCTTGGTGAAGCCATGCTGCCTGTCATCCTGCATGCCATTCATCTCCAAGTATTCTATCAACCTGATCTTAAGTAGTGTTTCAATTACCTTCCCCACCACCAAGGTAAGACTAATAGGACAGTAGTTTTTGACCTCGTCCTTCTGCCCCCCCCATGTAGTGTGACCACCTCTGCTCTCTTCCAGTCCATTGGCACCACCCCTGTGACCAAGGACAAGTTAAACAGCCTTGCTAGATGCGGCACCAGTTCATCCTTCACCTCCTTGAGAACCCTTGGGTGTATTCCATCAGGCCCAATTGCCTTGTCTACCCAGCTCTTCCCTTACTCCTTCAGCAGTGAATTCTGCCAAAGCCACCTGCCTGTGGCTGTCACCCTCCCCACCCCTTCCTGGTCCCCTACCTTCCCTTTCCTCCGTGAAGATTGAGGCGAAATAGCTTTTTAATGCCTCTGCTTTTTTGAAGTTCCCTTCCAGTATTGTTCCACTTTCCCTCCTTATCCTTCCAATCCCATGCTGTGCCCTCCTCCTTCCTGCAACGTACCCAAAGAAGGTTTTGTCCTCCCTCCTTGCCTGCTTTGCTGTCTTCTCCTCAGTGGCCTCCTTAGCCTTCCTTATCTTTTGCCCAGCCTCCTTTCTTTTTTCCCTGTAGGTGTCCCTGTCCTCATCCTTTTGTGTCCTCCTGTGCCTCTTGAATGCTCTAGTCTTCTCCCTGACCCCTAACACCACCTCTCTAGTGAACCATAGAGGTCTTTTCTGTCTTCTATTCTTTCTTACCCTTCTTATACATGAGTCCATGGCTTTAAATACCCCTCTCTTGATGGCTGCCCATAATTCCTCCACCCCCTGCACATCCCCTATCCTCAACATTTCTTCTCCAACTACCTACCTTCCTCATTCCATGAATGTCAGCCTTTCTGAAGTCCATTACCTTGGTTCTTGTCCTAACCCTCTCCCTGCCCACTCTCACCCTGAACCTGACAGCCCTGTGGTCACTGGTGCCAAGCTCTTCCCCCACCTCCACCTCCTCCACACTGTCCCCATTTGTGAGGACCACATCCAACAGGTTTACACCCCTAGTGGGCTCGCTGACCCTTTGTTGCAGGAATATGCCCTGAAGAGCCTCTAAGATGCCCCTGCTCCTTGCAGAGACTGCTGTCTGGGCCTCCCAGTTGATGTCCAGAAGGTTTAAGTCCCCAGCTAGCACAATTTCCCCTTTCCGTGCCATCCTTGCTACTGATTCTACAAAGTGTCTATCTCCTTCCTCCCCCTGCATAGGAGGCCTATAGACTACCCCAACACACAGGTTTTCCCCTGTCCCCTGTCTAAGGTGACCCACATTATCTCTGTTTCCCCCTCTTCATCCTGCCCTTCCATGGCCCCAATCCCTTCCCTGATATATAATGCCACTCCTCCCCCCCTCCCCTCCTGATCTTTCCTAAACAACCGATACTCTGGGATCACCGTCTCCCAGGCGTAGTGCTCATTCCACCAAGTCTCACTCACTGCTACAATGTCTAGGTTCTTCTCCATCATGGTGGCCTCCAGTTCTCCCATTTTGTTCCCCAGACTCCTGGCATTTGCAACCAAAGCCCTCCAACATGTAGCCCCATCCCATCCTTCCCTGCTGCTAAGTGTTCCCTTGATGAGTGTTGTGACTTGGGGGAGACTGATAGCCTCTCTGCTCTGCCTCTCATAAGGCTGGCCCTGTCCTTAGCCACCCCCTCCCTTATTTAGTTTACATTGAACTTCCTTGCCATGAAGTCCCCCAGTTTACTCTTTAGTGCAGCTGCCCCTGAAGAGTTCAGGTGCAGCCTGTCTTGGGGATACAGCCCCTCCTCCTCCCATGTAGAGCCCCAGTCACCTATCCAGCCGAACTCCATCCGACTGCACCAACCTTGTAGCCAATTGTTGAATGCCCTTATCTTCTCCTTTCTGGGTGTGCTCACTCTTGGTACTGGCAACACCTCAGAGAAGGAAATGGAAGGAAAAACTATGTTGCTCCTACAGAACCTAGCAAGTTCCTCGAACCTTGCCTGTACCTCCTATAGACTGTTCCCTTCCAAGTCATTTGTGCCCAGGTGAAACACCAGATGTGTCCTTTCATCCTGCTGTTTACCCCAGCAAGGAATGTGATGCCTCACTTCCAGCACCGTCATCTCTGGCATGCACTGTACCCATACTGCATTGTTTTTTGCTCCCTTCCTTCCCCATTTTAGCCCCTTAATTACTGAGTCCCCCAAGAGTGCCATTCTACTGCCCCCTGCTTCCTGGGTGTCCTTTTGGACTCTAGCTTTGTGTCGCGAGGTTTGGCTCCCTTTGGACTCCTCCTCATGTTCCATCCTGACTTGGCTTCTGCCCCTGCTCATCTTTTATTCCCCATCACCTAGCCTATCCTGATTTTTACCCACACTCAGCATCTGTACCTCTTCACCCTCTCCCTTTAGCCTTTCAACAGACTTCCCCCTCCTGTACCTCTTCATCCCTTGTACTTCCGCCTGGCTTCCTTCATCCCTGCAGATCCCTCCTGCTTCACAGCTTGAGCATGATCCAATTTCACCTGACCCCCCCCCCAAACTGATCCTGGCCTTCCCTCGTCTGCATCACTGTGCGAGATTGTGCCAACTGTGCTTGATCCCCCTCCAACTGTTCCTGTCCTGCCCATCTTTGCAGAAGGTTTTGAGCACTGCACCCCACATGGGGAAGTCTTCCTCCTTACCACCTGCCCTGTCTGCATATTTCCCCTCTCCTGCACCATGCCCGGCGCATGCCCCAGGCTCCTATTGCAGCTCCTAGCCTGCAGGGTTTCCTTCAGTTCATTTTCAGCATCCCAGGAGCTCAACTCCAGCTCTTCCAGTGCTTCCTTCCTGCCCCTTTTCTTATGCCACAGTTCCCCTAGTGCCACCTATTGGTGTGTCACTAATGTGCCTGTCCCCTCCTCCACTCCTTCTCCTGCATGCAATGTGCCTGTCCCCTCCTCCCCCCCTCCACTGCACCTGAGATGTCCCCCCCGACGTCCCCCAGCCGCTCTGCACCCCCTTTCTCTGATGGCCCCTGCTGGACCCCTTCCTCTCCAATGTCCTCGACTAGAATACCTAGGAGGGCAAAACTATTTGTTACTTCCACCCTCTGGCCCATTTCACCTATGCCTGCATTGTCCTTCATACTGGGCATCTGTCTGCCTTTTCCTGAGCCTACTGTCTTTCATTCCTCCTGATCCCTTACTGACCCCTTTTCTCTAGCTACAGGTGTCATTTCCGTGCCTCTAGACTTCCTGCTGTCAGTTCCCACTGACCCCTTTCCTCCTGTCTCGGGCGTTACTGTCCCAAATCTGGACTTGCTGTTGTCTGTTACCACCTCTAGTCTATCCCTCTGGATCCCCTTCCATCCTCTCCCTCCCAAGCCTTTGACTTCTGGAACAATGTATCTGATCCTCCAGTGAATCCATTCAGCCCTTCCCACTCCTTCCTTGGCTTATACCGTCCCGGTCTCTCTATCCCCTTTCCCCAGCCCCCCCCCCCCCCATTTAACCCCCACCTTAGCCCAGCCACTTCCTCTCTCAGCTGAGTGAGCTGCTTACATATCATACAACCCCCCATCCTCCAAGCCCAATTTAGGATCTTAGCCGTTCCACAGCCACTGCACCCCACCACCCTGCCAAAGATCCCCCTCCCTTGGTCACCCCTCCCTCTGTGCTGCCCTACCATTTCGTCTGTGATACTTAGATACAGTCCTAAAATCACCCTTATGTATTTTCTGAGCCCCCGAGCCTCACCCCCTTCCTCAGCCCCAACCCACAGTCAAGACTTTTTAGAAATAATAAAGCATGTGCAAACTATAGGCATCAAGAATTAATAACCATAGCCACCACATTCAAGTCCAAGTCATCAAGTTCAAGTCCAAATCCCCAGCACCTCCAGCGTCAGTAGTCCAAGATCAAGTTCCCAGCTCCTCCAGTGTCAGTAGTCTCAACCCAGTTCATTTCACCTCAATTTCAGCTCTTTTGTGAAGGATTTCTTAGTGTCTGTGTCAATTTCCCATGTCCACCGAGGTTGAAGTCCAAGTCCCCTGTGGAGAAATGCAGAACCCAGTTTCTTTGCTGCAAACCTGCTCCTCTCAGTGATTTCTTTAGCTCAGGACGCTCCTTGCTCCCACTTTTAGTCCTTCTATCGGTCTGGCTGGCTATTTTTAAAGCTTAACGCCTTGGCAACTCTCTCCCTGATTGGCCTGATCCTACACCGCTGTCTGCGGTTGGCCGTCCGTCCGTCCCTGCTTCAGTCGCCAGACTGCCACCTGTGTCCCTTGCTAGTTCAGCTCCAAACAGCTCAGCTCTCCTTCCTCTGATCACCAACCTTGACCCCGCTTCCGACTGCAGCCACAGCTCCACGCAGCTCTCCACTCTCCTTTCTCTGGTCGCCGACAGCGACTCGCTCCCCTGCTGCTGACACAACTAACAAACACAGGAATACACAGTCCAGTTTCTTTGTGATGTGGAAGTTGGACGGGGAGAAGAAATTAAATAAGAAGTAGTACAGGTGATTAGAGGGGTTCTTTGTTGGTGGTAATGTGGAAGACAGGTAGGGGGAAGGATTTATTAAATCAAAAAGAGAAAGAAGACATCACAGTGCATGGGTCCAGAAAAAGACGATTAGCAAGAAATGCCTGATGTAAATAAATCTCCAAATTCCTAGAAAAAAGACACCAACTTATTTAGAGAACAACATAACTGTAACTGTAATCTGAAAAATATCAAAAAGAAGAAGAAATTTCTATTAGTTTGATGCATAAATCTGAAAATATAAAGACAATTCAAAGAGAATACATAAACAGTTCAATTTAATTTACTATAAGCAAAAAGTTACAGGAAGGGTACAGAGTCTTTAGAATCATTAAGGTCCAGAGGGGAGAGGGATGTTAACTTATAAATTCATCTGGATTCACACAGTAAGAGTCTTTAGTCTATCCCCTCCCAGGGTGTGGGGGGCAATGTGTTCAATGCCCGTGAACTTGAGCTGACTAGCATTGCTGCTATCAAATTGTGCTAAGTGTGTTCCAATGGGTGTTTGAACATTGTTGTTAATCACTGAACGAATACACTCTTGTACTCTCTCTATCAGAGCACATGTGGTGCGTCCCACATCAGCTCTGGGACATGAACACTGCAGAACGTGAACAACAAGCTGTGTGTTACAGTTGTTAAACTGTTTAATACAAACTGTAGATGGTAACATTTGGATGCATCAGTTGCTTGTCCTGTGTGAAAATCTGGCACATGTTACAATGACCAACACGAAAACTGCCCTTGGGAGGTGGAGGTAACCACTCCGGGCCTGTGATGGGGAGAGGTTTTGTATACAGACTGTTTGTGACCATATCTCTTAAGTTATGCTGTCTTCTGTATGAAATTGTGGAATGGTTGAGAAGCAGTTTGACCATGACTAAAATGGCTATCTGAGCATTTAGCTCTTCACCTCGGGCTCACACCATTCAAAATACTTAATTTTTCAGACTGCTTTCTTGCCAGAATTTTTTACTGTTTTCATTTATCGGTGTTCCACTGAAATGAAAAATACCTTCTTAGTGGAAACCCAATGAGTTTTTCCTGTCAAATTTGTTGAGTTACAATGACACAGCTAATGGTTATGGTGAGCAGTGCTGTGAGCCTGAGCGGGTTGGTCAACCCAGCAATTAAACAAATGTTTCAACAGATCCTGGCTGAAGTGTCGGGTGTAAAACAACTCTATTTTGGTGTTAGGATGAAGCAACAGTCCTCAGGGTGGCTGACTCTGAAAATGCCCTGTGGCATCTGGACATTGGCAGCAACAGTATACCAATGGCACAGCAACGGGAATACCACGAAGACCATCACAGCGACATTTTCAGCAGTTCACTGTGATGGTCTCCATGTATTCCGACACTGTTGCCGCTGGGGTATTTGCCCCCCTCCCCGAACTAACTCTGACTGGAGTTAGTGCCCATTGCGGGGGAGCAGGGGGCAGAGCCCCGCATGGGGTGAAGCCTCCCACAGAAAACATTTGTTCTCCCAGCGATGGTACAACACCAGCTGGCGGTCCTGTGCTGTCGCTGTGCCGATGGTCAACAAATTTCTTGTCGCTGTGGCATAGTGGAACCAGCAGCAACCACCACACAATGAAATTCACGTTCTGAAGAACAAAATCTCCCTGCTGTGGGAGAAAATAGACGATCTACAGTGCAGGAGCTGAAGGAATAATGTGAGGATAATTGGAGTTCCTGAGGGGGCAGAAGGCATAAATGTGTTCAGCTTTATACAGCACTGCCTGATATTTTTGGGCTCAAAAACTTTTCTTTAGGCATCCAATGAGCCCATTGGACACTTGCCCCCAAACCTAAAGCAGGTGAGAAACATCGTCCAATGCTGCCCCTCTTTCTGCATTATTCTGTCAAGGAAAAGCTACCATCCCTGGCATGGGAAAAAGATACCCTAACTTGGCAAAGACACAGGGTGTCCATTTACCAGGACTATTTGGCCAAACTTAAAAGAGGAGTAGTCTTTACAGAGATTTGTTGGTCCAAGTGTGTATTAACTACAAGATGGCACACCCAATCACCTGCAAAATCAAACACAATAGGGTCTTTCATGATTTTACAGATCCCTCTAAGGCAGCTGGTTTCATTACCAGAAACAGGGGCACTGCAGTGAACTTAAGCCTTCCGCCCCCTCCCAAAAACTCCAGATAGATTGCCAGGGCAGAAGGGGAACATCAGGAGATGGACATATCTTACTACTCCCCAGGACTGACCACCAGTAATGCTCCCCCAGAACAATGGCAGTTGCGAAGAGGTAATCGTCGAAAGACCAATGTAGAGATGACCACCAGAAAGGGACACTCTGACTGGCCACACTGCTGTTGCAGCTGAGGGTACAAAGCATCACCCAATGATTTCTCCTCTTCAGTCTCACCAACTGAACAATCAACACTACTGCAATTACTTGCTGAACCTGTCTATGCAGCCCCACTGCCCCCAATGTCAACACCAGCACCCTCAATAACAGTCCCATACTGATGGTCCCAGTGCCCTCTGTGACTGAGCGACTACAACCATGAATGCCCTCGCAAACTGACAAATCTTGGGCAAACATTGCGCAATTGAGTATGGAAGTTCTGGTGGCTTCCCCCAAGACTGCAACGAAAAAACTGAGTGCTCTGAAACACTTCAAAAATACCAAATGAGCAATATATCCTTTTACTGACTTGTGCTTACTTTGAACCTAGAAAACTGTGAGTAGCTCCCAAAATGAGCAGTTATGTTCTAATGGTGCCACGGTAATGATGTGACAGGACTTATGAAATTAGCTAGCAGGGGTGGGGTCCCATGCAAGGGGATCCATCGAAGTTCTTAATTCAGCCTACTTTGTACTTTCCCTTAACACTGAACGGTTTTGTTTTTCACAGCTATGTTTAGCCCCCCCCCCCACAGGCAGGTAACTTCCCTCCCAACCTGCAGGGGCAGAAAACTCCATGTTTTCAACCCGGCACGTCCCAGTGAAGTCATGACTTCCCTTAAGGACTGCCTACCACTGATGGGACACTCGGATGACATGGACCTGCATGTCGCTGGGCCCTTTGCGACTGTCCCAGTGCAATTTCCTCAGCCCGTGCTACATGAGAGAAGTTGTCCTAGCATCTGTCTGCTGCACTCTGTGTCCATTTTGGAGAACTTGTTCAAAACCCTCTCATGGTAAGCAGTGCACTCCACAGTTGCTGGATCTGCTTCCCCCAAACAGGCAGATGCAAGGATCCTCACATGATGCCCCGGGGCATAAGTATAGCATGCTTCACCATGCTTCTGCTTGTGTTGCTGCTCACTGCTGTTAAAAGTCACACCTTCTAAATGCAGTTCCTCATCTCTGTCTTTATTTTACCACAGGCACACCCCCACCCCCACCCCCATAGCTAACAGTGATGCCCTGATCGCAGCTCGGATGCATAACCCTTAATTTCTCTTGAAGGTTAGTGCAGGCCTGGGGGGGGGCCAGACCACTGCACCAACTGATCAGAGGCTGCCCTCGGGTTGGTAGCTTCACACTCCTCCCTTCTCTCAAAAACACTGCGCACAGAATGCCTGTAAGGTAGTTTGACAATTCCTGTCTGGGTTAATCAGTTGCAATGTGGTTCAGAATACCATTTACTGTTCCCTCCTGCACCTGGATTCCTGTTTCATCTGCCCTCACCAGTGGTCCAGGACACTGCCTATAAGCGCTTTGAGACCCTTTACATCCCAACCCCACCTCACGTCTCTCTTTCCCCCCATGTACAACTGCATGTCGTTATACTCCTCTTTACATGTTCCTGTGGATTTGAGCTGTGACTCACCATGCTGCATGTATACCCATTTGATCGCAGAGACCCAAGGGCTGTAACAGTGATGACACATGGTGAGCAACTAGTGGAAGGGAGAAGGGCAAGTGTTGACAGTGTGCACAGCTGCACACAGGTGTGTGTGTGTCTCCCCACTGAACCGCCACCCACAGTAATTTGATTCCTCCATGCCGAAACGTGAACATGAACAAGGCTGCCCCGCTGCTAGGTGTGCAAATGGACAAAGGCAGCAACTGAAAATGTACAATCCTGCACTACCAACTGTCTACACCAAAAAAAGGCACCAAACTAGCAAAATTGTATGCAAAAGTGTA
Organism: Neoceratodus forsteri; assembly: GCA_016271365.2. Taxonomy (NCBI): domain Eukaryota; kingdom Metazoa; phylum Chordata; order Ceratodontiformes; family Ceratodontidae; genus Neoceratodus; species Neoceratodus forsteri. Next base: position 244,332,493 of record CM028134.1, read on the forward strand.
AAATGAATTTATTGCATAAATATAAGGCAGGTACCTAATGTGTCTGCCCCTCAAGGAATGCTGGCAAGAACACAGCAACCTCCAACTGGTTTCGCTTCACAGCATCATCAGGGAGAACCAGTGTGTTATACATTGTGTGTTATACATGAATGCTTAACTAAGATACCTCTTAAAGACACAGTATCACAATGTATAAAGTGTGTACATATTAAGAACATAGTGCACCTCACAGTCATATAGAGAGCAACAAGGCACAAAAGCATAGTAAATTAAAATAAATATATATATATGTACCGACCACCAGTAACCACTAAGCAATAACAGGAAGCTTTCATAATAGATACATGGAAATCAATGTAGTGCAGTGTGCCCAGACTTTTGTGGAACTGACCAATCAAAATGAATTTGGACTTAGCTTTACCTCAGTCTGTGACAAAGAGAGCATTACATTCTTGGATCTGCTTCTCAGCTGTGTGGATGGCCAGAGTGCATTCTGAATCTTTTTAGGAAACCTACCTCTGGAAACAGTCTGCTGCAGGCTTTAGGTGTCCATCCACCTGACCAGAAAAGTGGTATCCCATATGGACAGTTTGTCCCCATTCATCGTAACTGCTCAAGCTTAGAAAATTATGACAAACAGGCTGAAGAGTTAAAACAAAGATTTCTAAACATAGGATATCAGGAAGGCATCCTGAATGAAGCACTTCTAAAAGCAAGAAGGTTGAATCGTGGTAACCTTTTAAAACCAAAACAGAAGACAACTACCTCTGAACAACCAGTCATCACTTTCAGACAACTTGCACCTCAAACTGCAGTTACTGTTCAGAAATCTGTGCTCATTTTGGATGGTGCTACATAACACTAAATAATAAATAACACTGTAGGAGCCCATCCCAGAATTTCATACAGAAGAGGGCATAACTTATGAGACATGGTCACAAACAGTCTGTATACAAAACCCCTCCCCAACACATTCCTGGAATGGTTATCACCACTTCCTAAGGGCAGTTTTTATTGCGGTCGTTGTAATGTAGGCCAGTTTCGCACACAGGCTAAGCAATTTGTACCTCCAAATATGGAAATGATGAACTCGCCATAATTCTTGATCTTCTATAACATCTTCACTGTTCATTCACATTAATGGGCCTGTACTGGAGGCACTAGGATGCCATGGGAGCAACAGCCTTCAAAGCTTAGGGCTAGGGGGCCGACATCAGTGATGGTGCTGCCCATAAGACAGATGTCTGACGTGGTGCTCATGGAATGCCAGTGACTGACACCAGCCCCCTCCCCACCTCAGTTCTGTTAGCCAGGAGAGAAACAAAGTGGGAGAGAAAGAAAGAGAGGGGCTAAAATTTGCTCAAAGGGTTAGGAAAAAGGATATAGGATATAAAAACAACAAAATAATAAAACCCAATTAGAAGAGAAGGGTGGGAGGGAGGTTCTAGTAAAGAAAGAAAGAAGGAAGGAAGGAAGGAAAGAAAGAAAGAAGAAAAGAAAAGAAAGAAAGAAAGAAAGAGAGAAAGAGATGCAAGTTAAGGCAATCTGGGCAGATAGAAGACAGATATACCCCACCCCCCAAAAAAGAGGGGGCAAGGGATGACAGGAATCTGAGGCTCCCAGAAGTCAAAAACCCATGTTACCTAGAAGTGGCATGAAGTGATTCTTATACAAGTAAAAGGGGAGAGTGGACCACTATTCTGACGTCAGGAGTGGGCAGAAAGGGTATTTGGGAGTGTTAGTGAGATCCCTGTCAGGAAGTGTAGTGGTATACAGCTCTGAGGATTGGCTGTTACAGAATTATTTACTATTCTGAATTTTAAAACATATTTTATATATATCATGCAAGCAAAACAAAAAAGGAGGGGTGCTATCTTTGCCCTTTAGAGGAGAAGAGAAATAGAGGAAAAAAAAGGCGCCTGGAGGGTAACAAACCTGCAGGCAGAGGCTCTGTGCAGGAAGCCTCCTACAACAGGACACAAAGGAAAAGCAAAGTTCCTCATTACACTCCATTGCCCCCTTTTTTTCATACATATTTTCTGAAGATTTGCTACTGGGACCCAGGTTCGGGAATGGACTTGGAATGCTCGCGAGCCAGCCGGGGCAGGGGTGGACTGAGCGGCCACAGCACGCTCTCCACCTCCGAGGGAGGGAGGGGGTAGAATACCTCCAGTCTGGTGCTCCCGGGTGACCACGGGATATGCTGTTACCAGAGCACCAGCTAGTGCAACTCTGGGAGGGCGTGTCGAACGCACGATGTGGTTATGTTCCGGTGTCCACTTGACATGCCCCCCCCCCAAAAACACATTTAAAAAAATCCTCTGGCATACCCAATGATGCCCACACCACATAAGTGGACCCGGGTACCAGCCTTGCACTGAGACTTGGATCCAATGGGGCCAAGCCTGGGGTGCCCCTGCAGGTTCAGTCCTGAGGTAATCCAGAGAGCACTGCGAGCGGCGATCCCAGGATCCACCTGTGGAAGCCAGGCCCAAGATGGTTGCTGCCTAAAGCACAGTAAAAAAAATATATATATATATATATATATATATATATATACACATATATATATATATATATATATATTCTTTTTTTTGTTTTATAGGAAAAACAAGAAAAAGATAAGAAAGGGCTATTCTTGCCTCCTTACAGAAAATAAAATAAAGATTGGCCCAAAAGGGTAAAAACCCAAAGGCAAGGCTGCTTGCAGAGACCCTCTGCAAAGAAAAATCAAATGAGCCTTCTGTGTGTATTCCATTTTTTTTTTTTTCTTTTGTGTGTGTTTTTTAATATTATGGGCCAAAACCCAACAGTGGGTGAGGCAAAGGAAAAACACTACTAAAGCTTTTTTCCACATGGTTCAAAGTCCAGTAGGGGCAGAGAGTAAGAAAACAGGGAAGAGGAGAACAGAGAAAAGAAAGACAGAAACGGGGTGAGCTGCCCAGATGCATGGCCATTTGAGAGTGGGGGATGGAGGGCAGGCATGTGAATGAATGATGAAGATATTCTGGAAGATCAAGAATTACAGTGAGTATTGAATTTCCATATCATCCTAGAATCCATCTTAATCGTTCATTCACACTATTGGGTCAGAGTACCACCCAAGGGGTGGTGAGCTCACCTTGAGGAAAATGGTTGTTTCCTCACCCTCCTGTAGGGGATGGCCAGAGGGAGGCAGGGACCCCTCATGTGTCTGGTGAGATCCGAGACTGGTCAAGGGGCAGCCGGAGGCTCCCATAGTCTGGGAGCTGAAATTTGCCTCGCCAACTCATGCCTGACTCTACGGGAGAGAAACTGGGTCCCCTGGAAATGCGAGGCCAACATCCTATGCTGGGCCAAGGGTGACAGCCTGTAGAGATGATGCCATGCCATCCGTAGAATACAGACCACTGTTCCCACCAGCCTGGAAGCAACCTCACTGGTTTCAGAAGATGCTTCTGACTGATGCCTCACCAGGTCCAAGCCCTGGGCGGAAAGGCCTCGCAATCCAGCAAGGAAGATTTCACCCAGTGTCGTCCACAGGTCGCCTGATGTACCCAATGTGCTGCAATGGATAACATGTTGCGTGCCACTGAGAAAACTCTACAATCCCAGACATTAAATTCCACAGATTCTGAATCTGGGGGGTGGTCATGCACCAGGCGTCTATTCCCAGAGGGGGGTATCCAGGAGCTGGATCCCTGAGAAGGGATGTGGCATGGATCCTGGGGACCCCATGAGTGTGCAATACTTGAGCTAGATGTCCCTTGGTGCTGCCAAAGGGGCAAAGGGATTAAGCCAGACATCCCTGGATGCCTCTGTGAAGGGTTGAGACCATGGAGAAATGACTGCTGAGTCACGTCTGTATTCCCATAAGGAATGACAGTAGCAGGTGAGCAGGGATGTGACTTGGAAAGTGGGAAATTCCTAGCTCCCTCATCATCTCCGTCAGGAACTACTGGCACGTGGTATACCCAGCATCAAAAGACAGATACAGGGAAGTGTCCTCTTCCTCAGAGAAGGAAGTGGGAGAGGAGGGGGAGCTGAAGGAATGGCCTGATGTAATGACCAAAGGTATTGAGGAAAAGGCACTTGCCGACAAGTAGAATTGTTCCCAGGTCAGGTGCCCCATAGGAGCCGACAAGTAGAATTGTTCCCAGGTCAGGTGCCCCATAGGAACCAAAATGCCCGGGACTGGTGGAGGAGGTGGCAGAGGAGGAGGGGGGGGGGAGTCATGAAGGACCAGGCTGGGTTCTCTGCCAAAGCTATGGGAATGCTCAGGGGACCTCACCTTGGGGTAGGGCTGGCAATCTTGTCCATCAATGAGTGCTCAACAGCCGAGGAGTGGTCAAGGAAGTGCCCTTGGGGGAAACCCCCAGGTGGAGAGAGTGGAGCCATGAAGGTCCCTTGGCGCATCCCTGTTCCTCACCACTGATAGGGCCAGATGGTTCTGATATGCCCAGGGGGTCGAATCGGCACTGCAACTCTTTGCAGAGCTGCCACCTGCCCTAAACAAAGAGTAAGCCACCTCACCAGACCTCAAAGAGCCTACATCACCAGAGCTGGCCTGGCCCCTTGGGCTAGGCCTAAGAAGGACATCCAGCGCCTTCTCCCGAGCAACAGAGGAACTGGTTCTGGGAACGGCACAGATCCAGTAGTATCAATGAATGGTGAAGATTGATTCTATGAAGATTTTACATGTACAATTTCTATTAAACAGTTTATTAACTGTAACACTCAATTTTTTTTGTTTACGTCCTGCTATGTTCTTGTCCCAAAATTTATGTGAGACACACCACACATGCTCTGAAAGAGTGTGTCCAAGAACATATTTGCTCAGAGATTATTAACAATGTTCAGGCTGGCCCGGTGGCGCTGAGGGTTGAGGCACTGGATGCCACACCTCGCACCACACCAGCGACCCGGGTTCGGTAACGGACTCGGGTGCCAGGGGTCGGCAGGGGAAGGGTTGAGGACTGAGTGCCCGAGTGGTGCTCTCCTCCCCGGATTGAGGGGATGGGATGGCCTGGCGAGCCAGAGACCGCCGGTGGAGACCAGGGGTATTGCAGCAAGCTGGGCTGGCATGCACTAGTGTGGCCGACGCTGGCAGGTCTAGCCGTGTGCCAGATAGCATCGGGGCATGCCCACGCATGGGGAAGGGGACAGAACACGGAAAAAACCCGGTACCAGGGGTAGGCGATGGCACCAACCCCCATGCCCACTGCCGGGCCCAACCTCGCCGACCTTCACAGATCCTCCGCCCAGGGGCCCACGTCTGCAGATGGAGTCTACAAAGTTTGAAGTGCGCCCAAGGTAGGAGGGGTGGCCCCACCCTGGAGGGGTTAAGCTGGGGGTGCTGGGGGTAGAGGTGAGGAAGGGGCAGTCGAGGGGGCTTCAGGCAGGGCAGGACACAAGTTGGATGCCTGAGAGAGCCTCCTGGGACCGTGACAGGAGCGAAATAATCAGAAAAAAAAACAACGTTCACACACCCACTGGAACACACATTGTACAATTTCATAACAGCGACCCTAGTCAGCTCAGGTTCAAGGGCACCAAACACAACATCCCTCACCTCCAGGGAAAGGACAGACTAAAAGCCTTCTTACAGCACAAATACGGATGGATATACAACTTCAAAGCCCTCTCCCCTCTGGCTCTTAATGACTCTAAAGACATTGTACCCTCCCTGTAACTTTTTGTTTCTAGTAAATTGAACTGAACTGTTTATATATTATCTTTGAATTGTCTATACTTTATCTTCAGATTTGTGCATTGAACCAACAGTAATTTCTTCTTTTCGATATTTTTGAGATTACAGTTACAAATCTGTTCTCTAAGTATGTTGCTCTCTTTTTTTCCAGGAATTTGAAGATTTATTTGGCTCAGAAGTTTCCTGCAAATGATTTTTTTCTGGACCCATGCACTGAGGCGTCTACTTTCTCTTTTTGATTCTTTTGACATCCACCCACCCACCACTGACCCTGATTCCCATGTATGTCAAATCACCATTCCCCAATAGTCTAGCTCCCATCCCACACTATGTGCCACTGACACCCCCCTAATGACACCCCCACATGCCAAGGGCCCCCCAACACTGCACCCACCTCACCCTGGTCAACATTCTCCACAACATCTGTGGTCAGATCAGTGGCTGGCACAGCCCCCACTCACCTCCTCAGCCAGCCACCATCTGACAGTCACAAAGCGTGACTGTAAGTACACAGTCCTGCTCGGTGGCTGTCAGATGGCAGTTGGCCAAGGAGGTAAGCAGAAGGCAGTGCTAGCTGAGGAGGTGAGCAGAGAGCAATGCCAGCCACCAGTAGGACCACAGATGTTGTGGAGAGTGATGACCAGGGTGAGAGGAGTGCGCTGTGTGTGTGTGGGGGGTCCTCATCGGGTCAGAGGTACCAATCAGAAGGAGGAGGAGCAATCAGTTTGAGGGGGTGCTAGCCCACTAGGGAATGGGGATTTGACATATATGGGAACCAGGGTGATTGGGGGACAGGCCCACTAGACTACCAGGGAAGTAGAATTAAACTTATGATAGAAGTGATCAGGGAAGGAGGTCCACTAGACCAGCAGAGAAGTAGAATTAAACTTGTGGCAGGGGCAATCAGGGGAAGGGGGATCCACTAGACTACCAGGGATTTTCTACCAATGCCACCCTGCATCAGTAGTAGGGGTCTGCTGGGCACATGCAAATGAACCCATAATGGTTATGCAGATTGCCCCTTAGTGCCTTGCATGTCAAATGAGTTAATTTGCATGCCTGGGTGAATATAGCCCACAAGAGCCCTGGCGCTATCCTGTTGTGGGCAGTGCTATCTCCTGTGAGCCATATGTAGCCTTGGGCCATGTCAGCACAGCCCATATTCACCTAGTGCTGTGCCAGCATGGCCCAATATTCTGTTAGCGCACTTTGTTAGTGTGTGCTAACTAGCAGAATATAGCTCAGAGCGTGCCTTGCAATATTTTTGGTGCAGCACTACTGGCTGCATTGCACTGAGGCCGACTCTGAGTATGGGGGCCTCAAACTTTTACAGTAACTACTTAGAACTTTTTAACCAGTTTTCAGGTGCTATTATATGTATGGCATCACAAATCCCATTATACAGTGCTATGCTGTGCCCACGTATCATAAGATTTTTGGAATGTTGAAAAGTACCTGCTGGAATTGCCTTCTGGCATTGCCTTCTTTTTTGTCCCCTTCCCCCACATGATGGAGTCTCCCACTGAGTTGATGGATGAGTTTCAGTTGCTGTGGGTCCACTGATGGGAGAAGAGCCCAAGCTTGGACGTACATATACGGCTACATATATCGCACTGGAAGCCTGGTAAGGCAGGTAGATGAAGGGCCTTGTGTGCCAGCTGCTTGTCAGCCAAAACCTGCAACCTCATAACCTCAAATTAATTCAAACTGATCTGGCAGATGTGATGCCATCACTGTCTGTTGGTGGCTGTGTTTTCCCAGGTTTTGGGGTTAATACTGCAAGATTTTAAGGTGGCTTTTAGTGTGTCTTTATAGCATTTCATGTGCCCACCTCTGTTATAATACCTGGACTGCAGTTCTCTGTAGAAGACAGCTTTGGGAATTCTACAGTCAAGCATGCAAACGATATGTCCAGACCAGCACAACTGGACCTTTCTGATCATGGCATCAATTCTGGTTATACTGCAGTGCTTGAGGATATCTGCATTAGGCACCTTGTCTTGCCACTTGCAGCCAGCGATATGTCGTAGACAGCGCAAGTGGAAATGGTCAAGTTGCTTGATGTGACGGTGGTAGCAGGTCCATGACTCTGATTCATATAGGAGGATGGTGAACACAAAAGCTTGATATATAGTGACTTTTGTTTGCAGACTAACCCCTCGTTCCTGCCCGAGTCTCCACTAAAGTTTGCCAAAGGCACAGCTGGCTCTGCCAACCCAGTAAGTGACGTCATCGTCGATCATGGCATTCTGCGAGAGAACACTACCAAGGTAGCAGAATTTGTCCGTGACTTTAAGTGGTATGTTATTGATCGTAACCACAAGGGGTGTAACTTGATGACCAAGTATGGGCTGTACCATGACTTCAGTCTTTTTTAAGTTGATTATAATGCCAAGACACTGTGCCACTCAAGCAAAACAGTCAGACAGCAGCTGGATGTCCTCAAGAGTGTGGGCGAGTAATGTGCAGTCATCAGCAAAGAGCACATCATGAACAGTTATCTGCATTCCTTTTGTTTTAGCTTGTAGCCATCGAAGGTTGACGATGCCACCATCTGTGCAGTATTGAATGTAGATTCCCCTGTTGCAGTTCTTGAATGTATACTAACATACTAAAATGCCAGCAGAATAGGCCTAATGGTCTTTCGTGTCTGCTCGTTTGGTCAGCCCCCACCCTGGGTGCTGACCTTGCTGTCCCCCTCGCCTTCTCTGGCTTCTCCCTTCCCAGTTCCGGATATTCTTGCTGCATTGGATTTTGCTTCCTGAACCCTTCCCCTGTACCTGTCCCACCCCTCTTGAACCCCTCCACTGTCTCTGCCTCCACCAGCCCCTAGGTGCATTCCATGGCTCTACCACCCTCTCAGTGAGTAGCACCTCCTCCTTTCTCCCTGAATCTTCCCCCTCCAGCTTCCACCCATGCCCTCTAGTGGCCCCTTCCTCCTTCCTTGAAGCACCCTCACTGTTCCTCCCCTATTTACCCTCTTCATGTACCTGAGACCTCTATCATGTCCCCGGTCCCTTCTCTCTTCCAAAGTGTACATATTTAGCTCTTGAGCCTCTCCTCATAGGTCCTGTCCCCAAGCCCCAAATCATTTTGGTTGCCCTCCTCTGGACCCTCTCCAGGAGGTTAATGTCCCTCTTTAAGTGTGGCCTCCAAAACTGCATGCAGTACTCCAGGTGCGGCCTCACCAAGCAGTTATACAGGGGAGTATCACTTCCCTCCTTCTGGAGGTGATCCCCTAGCGATGCATCCCAGCATCCTGTTGGCCTTGGCTGCTGCCCTCCTACAAGTCTCAGGTTGTTCATCTTGACATCCACCACCCCCAGGTCCCTCTCAGCCATTGAGACTTGTAGTATTCCCCAGGGTGTACACTTGGCCTGGGTTTCTGGCCTAGATGGAGTACCTTGCATTTCCTGCATTAAACCTCAGCTTCCACTTTCTAGACCATCTTTCCAGAGCCTCCAGGTCCCCCTGCAGGGCTACCTCCCCTCCTCCCCATCCACCACTGCCCCCAGTTTGAGTCATCTGCAAGAGACTCATCTCCTCCTGATTCCTGTCCTTATGTCGAATCGTGGCGTTGAACAGAAGGGGCCCAAGGACTGATCCTGTGGGACCCCACTAATGACCCTCCTTGGGGAGAGATTATCCCACCAACTCGACCCTCTGGGTCCGGTCCTGGAGCCAATTGCCTATCCATCGGATCATCTGGTTTCCCACCCCATTCCTCCTAGTTTATCCAACAGGCCCCATGAGGAACAGAGTCAAATGCCTTGCTGAAGTCCAGAAGAGGACATCCACTGGTCTACCCAGGTCCAAGGCACTTGTCACCCAGTCATAGAACTCCACCAGGTTTGTCTGACACGATTTCCCGGGATGAATCCATGCTGTCTATCGTCCAGGCACCCTGACTTATCCAGGGCCCCCCTAGCCACTCCTTGACAATGCCCTCCATCACCTTGCCCACCACTGATGTCAGGCTGACAGGCCTGTAGTTCCCTGCCACCTCCCTTGATCCCCCCTTGTGGATAGGCACTACATGCGCCACCTTCCAGTCTTGGGGCACCCACCCTGTCCTCAGAGAGATGGTGAAAAGCTCTGCCAGGGGTTTCGCCAGGACATCTGCAAGTTCCTTCAGCACTCTAGGATGTAATTTATCCGGCCCTGGTGCTTTCTCCGTCTTAAGGGAGCTGAGGGCTTCCCTCACTCTCTCTGCTGTGATTTCCACTTCCAGTACCTCTTCTCCCTGCTTAGCCCTCCCCCCACCTGCCAGTGATGCCCCCCCTCTCCCCAGACCTGCCGATTGGTAAGGGTCCCCCCTCCTCATTATCTCTGTCTCCTCCCATGTATGATGCAGCATCCCCATTTTCCCTGGTGAAAACTGAGGTGAAGTACTCATTTAGTACCTCAGCCTGCTCCTCTGGGTCTTGTGCCCATCTCTCCCCTGATTTAATCCTGCTAATCTGCCCCTTCACCCTTCGTCTTTCCCCAATGTATCTAAAGAACCCCTTTTTCCCTCTCCTAATTTCCCTGGCCAGGTTCTGCTCCTTCCTTGCCTTAGCCGCCCTCACCACTCTAGTGGCCCTTCTAGCCAACAGCTCATACTCCCCTCAATCCCTTTCCTCCTTGAGCACTTGAATTTCTTATAGGCTGCTTTCTTTCCCGCACCACCTCCTGGACCTCCTGGTCCACCAACAGGATTTTGGGCCCTACCGCATTTACGTCTTACTCTTGCACAGGTGCTGGTAGCATCCTGCACCCCTCTCCTGATGATTTCCCACCTACTATCAGCGTCCATGTCTGACCCAATCCCATCCAAATGCTCCTTAAGGATCCTTCCCATTTCCTTAAAATCCACCCCCCTGAAGTCGGTTACTTCCGTCTTTGTGCAGCCTCCTACCCCTCCTAGGTCCAGGCAGAACCAGACCGTGGCATGGTCACTCCCCGCCAATGGGTCCCTTACCTCCAGGCCCCCAATCTGGTCACTCTCTTCCAGGACCACATCCAGTACCCGTGCCTCCCTGGTCGGTTCCCTCACCTGCTGAGTTAGGAACGCGTCTTGAAAGACATCCAACAACCTCTGTTCCCTGGTCACAGAGGATGTCATAGTCTCCCAGTCTGTTCCTGGCATGTTTAAGTCCCCTAACACCACCACCTTTCCTCTGCCCAGTCTGCAGTGTCTCCTAACATCTGCCACCAGACTGTCCTCCAGCTCCTCCGACAGGGCAGGGGGTCTATACACCACTCCTATTTTTACTCTCTTGCCCCCCCTTGTTATCAAGGTGACCCAAATCGCCTCCACGGTTCCCTCTGCCTCCTCAACTCCCCCTATGCCAATGCAGTTTTTACTATCATTGCTACCCCTCCTCTCCTTCCCTCCCCCAAGCAGTACTGCGGCAAACAGTATGCTGAACAGGGCTGGGGCAAGAACACGATGACACACGGCCTGGATCTATTATTCAGGCCATTATACCAACACGTAATTGACAAACTATGTTGACAAATTTGCCAGGGCATCCGAACTTTAGAAGAATCTCCCGCAGTGCATCACAATTTACTGAGTCGAATGCCTTTGCCAAAACAACAAATACCATGTAGAGATTCTGGTGCTCTTCTCTACATTTCTCCTGGATCTGATGGGCTGGGAATATTATCTTGGATGTTCTGTGACAAGCTCAAAATCCGCTTTGGCTTTCTGGAGAATTTTTTCTGCTAGTTGTTCGTTTAGTTGACGGAGCATGATGCAGGTGACAATTTTACCTGCTACCGAGAGAAGTGAGATTCTGCGGTGACTATTGCAGCATGAGCGATCACTATTGCACTTGTAGAGGTGCACAATGTCGGTGTCTTTGAAATCTTGCAGTACAGTTTCATGATCCCAGATTTTATTACAGAAGGTGAGGAGTCTCTTCCTAAGCTTGTGGCCCCCATGCTTGTAAATCTCAGTAGGAATACCATACAAACCAGCTGCTTTGTTATGTTGTACCCATGTATCATAAGATATTCTGAATGTTGAAAAGTGCCTACTGGAATTTGCTTCTGGCATCCCCCTCTTTTCTGCCCCCTTCCCTCACATACTTACCATTAAATAGGGCCCTGCCAAATCCCCCACACAATGCTGGATCCCAGACCTATTGAGGTTTCTAAATTAGATTTTGTAACACTTCTTTCTAAGAGGTAGGGGTGGGGGGGGGGTGCAGTAGCTCTAGCTGTGGACCCTGCAATACGAGCAGACTAGATAGACTAAATGGCCTTCTGCTGGCTTCTTCATACGTTCGTATGTTCTTTTTTGTTGTTTTTTTAAGTAACGAAAAAACAGTTTACATGACTATAAAAACAGGCCAGTGTCAACTTGGTTTTTTACACACCCGTGGTTTGTGATGAAAAATAAGCCACTCACAGCCTGTTCTTGTGGTTTTTGAGTTCATCACAGACCTTGGGTCTGTAAAAATTCCTCTTCAACACTGCAGCCATACATTACTCTAAGTATTATGGTGACTCGGTAGCGCCACTATAGGGTCGAGTAGGCTGTTTAATGTTAAACCCCTAACTTTGCACTTCAATAGCTTCACTACCGTTCAATAGATTTGCATAAAACTTTGTGTGTGTGGTTTCGGGGGTAAGGTTTCTTTTTGCACCCTACGGCTCGGGCATCCTTTCGAGGTACTCACTCGGCAAGGCCTCTATTCCCTGCCTGAACCCATCACTTCCAGCTTCCTCCCCAGAAACACCCAGGCAGGTCTAGCCCCCCCAGATCGCCCCCCCCCGGGGTGGGCCTGCCCTCCTGTGGCAGCCTGTCTGAAATTAGAGAGGTCTACCTGAGCGTTGGGTCAACTGTGGAGTCTCCTGGAGTGATGGGCTGGCGTTGGGATGTGGGCCTGCCCCTGGAGTCTCTATCACCACCATGGTGCCGTAGAGGGGTTTTCTGGTGTGTTTTCCCCCCAGGAGTGCAGTGGTGTGATGACATCGGCACATGACGCTGCAGATGTCCGCCGCACTCCTTCCACTTGTCAGCCCCAGTGTGCGTAGTGCCTCCGGCTTCCACCAGGGGCCGCTACTTCACCGGGCATGCCTTGCATCCCTCCCCAGGGAGAGGAGAGCAGTCCACCGAATGACTGATCCCCTCCCTCCCCTGCAGAGCCCCTGAGCCCCGGCGCTCGAGCTGGTCCTGAACTCGGGTCGCCGGCATGGCACAAGGTGTGACGTCCAGCGCCCCAACCCTTAGCGCCAGCAGGGGTAAGGTTTCTTGATATGCAAAGTTTTATTCCAGTCAGATGTGTGGAATCCAAGATCCAGATAGCAAAAAAATATATATATATATTTTTTTTTGTCATAGCTTAGCGCCCAAACAGTTTGGAATTCTAGTCTGAAATTTTCAGGGTAGAAAGGGCTTGGCCCAGAGTGGTGTCTTTTGTTGGTTTGATGAAAAAATATTACTTACTCCCTTCCACAGTTATAAGGATTTGAAATGTTGGTTCTGAGCATGCTTAATACACTCTTTGGGATAGCTGTTTCATACGAGATTCTTTTTTTGTATGGCTGTCATCTTGTTTCTGTTTTTTTTTTTTTTTTTTAATTTGAAACTCCCTAAAAATTGTACCATGGAAACACACCAACACATGTATCTTGCTAATCAGGACCTCGTTAGGTGGATTCTGCAGTTACATTTTGTGTTAACACATTTTAAAATTATTTTTTTGTGAGATGATTTTGTTTTTTTGTATGGCCATATGAAACAAGATTGCCTTCATTAGAAAAAAGAATTTGGACTTAGTTTTTTTCACATTCCTTTTTCACATGAAGGAATCTTTTTCCGTGAGAATGACACAATCCCAAGAAAAAAGATTCCTTCATATGAAAAAAATAATTTGGACCTAGCTTTTTTCACTTTTTGTTTTTGGTATGAAGGAAACTTTTTTTGTGAGATTGTGTCTTTCTCACAAAAAAAAAAAAAGACTTCTTCATACAAAAAAGGAATTTGGACTTAGTGTTTTTTTCTGTATTTCAAATTTAACAAGCCATGACGCCATCAATATTTGTAGTTACGGGACAAATTATACATCAAAAGAAAGGTCCTAATGAGTACTACAATACTAACACATAAAACCCCCTCCTCCAAAAAAATTAGGGGCCATGTAAAAAACATAAATATTAAAAAATGAAAATTCCTATAGGATAAGATTGCAACTTTAACAAGTCATTCATTACTAACTGGTGCTAAGGGACAATGTATATATCCAAAAAAGGTGTCAGTGAGTACTAGAACATTGACACATAATTCCCCAAAAACATTCATGGGGTACGCACGGCCCCCCAAAATTACCTCCAGTTTTCACCTTGGTGTCAAATCCATAACGAAAGTCTGATCATCATCAAAAATACATCAAAGGTGTATCTATTTAGTCTTCCAGTACAACCACAGCAAATCTCAGAGCAAATTGACAAAAATTTACTGACTCACATGTAGAAAAAGAGTAAAACATTTTTGCCCACATACAATCAAGTGCTGGCAGTTAGGAGGGACACTTCACGTATTTTTTCCACTCAAGTAAGCCCCACAAAAAAACAATTACAACCAAGCACATAAATTGCTTTTCTGGAGGCATGGAAGTACAGGGCTTGGACAGCCCTGTGCTTCCACAGCCTGATCGATATGTGCATCTATGAAGGGATGGAAGCGCAGGGCCCAGAGGTTCCTGCGCTTCCCTAGGCAGATTGATGTGTTCATGCAGGTTTCGAAGGGACCTGAGTGAATGAGGATACAATTATACTATCTGAAAAAGAAAGGAAATTCTTTGAAAAAAACTGCGTTAATATACCAGTTAAGGTTCATAGGAAAGTGACAAAACTAGGGAAATATGGTATTAGGGCTTCCAACACTAACACTCTACCCCAAGCTTCCAAGCAGCAAATTAAAAAAACATTATGGTTTTGCCTGTCCGAAGTTTTGGCGAATCAGGGCTGCAGTCTTCCTTGGAGGTTATCAACCATAACGCTCACCACATTCTCATAAAGTTTGCACATCTGAGCTTATTTGGTGATGCAATGGGGGGAGCGTTAGGGTTGATAACCCAAAGAAAGACCCCAGCCCTGATTCTCCAAAGGCAACACCATATTGTTCTATCCTTCTGCTGCTTGGAAGGTGGGGATGGGGTGTAACACCCCATTTCCCTACTTTTGTCGCTTTACTCTGAACTCTAACTGGTGCATTAATGCATTTTTTTGCAAAGAATATATTATATTGTTGACTCCTATTACCCACTGATTACAATGAAGTGAGAAATGTTCACAGTTTACACTGTTATTAACAATCATGACATCACACCCAAGATTAAAGTGTGAACTGTGAATGACAAAGGCTCACACTTGCACTCAGCACTCTTGGGGTACAATACACAGCTGCAAAGGACTGCTGTTTGGTGGTTGCAATGACTACTTGGTGCTAGTCCCTTGTCTTGTGTCCCACCGTGCTATGCACAAAGGAGTCACAAGCTTTCCCCTGTACAATGTCGCTCCTGGCACTGTGACCATGCAGATGGCCCATGGTACCATATATTTTTTCTTCTATACAGATTTTTATGCCCCTTCACCCCCCATGTCTCGGTCGTACACGTGCGTGTGGAGGCATGCACACACCGCGTCGCCAAGGCACCTTCCCGCTACTTGCCACCCGCCTGCCTATGCTGCCCATCAGACCTCCACCCAATGGCAGTAGAACTATGGGATGGGGTGGGGTGACAGAGATCCTCCCCAGGAGAGGAGAGCTGCCATTATGGCTGCTCAGTTCTGCTCCCTCCCTCCCCTCCCAGCCAGCTCCCCGAACACCCTGGCTCGTTTCTGAACCAGAGTCGCCGGCGTGGTGTCAGATAAGGCGTCCAGTGCCTCAGCCCTCTGCGCCACTGGGCCCCCCCCCCATAGTGCCATATCTAAAGTACAGTGACCCTTGCAGAGGTGACTGCATTCTTTTGTGACATCCCCTGCCTGTTAAACTAATAGACACAGGCGGTAGGGAACGCAAGCAAAAAGGGAAAAGCTACGTGCACAAGTTCAACAGTGGTGCTGCTGTTTACAAGATGAGGACCATCTGTAAATCCATAAAAAAGCAAATAAAGCAGCGCACACACCAAGGCCAATTGCCAGGCAAATTTATTAAAGTGAAAGTGCATAATAAGCCTGTGACAAGGCAGGAGACTGTCCTGTTGTGTTGCAGACTTTTAGTGTATTTGCACTTTAATAAATTTGCACTTGCAATCAGTCTTGGGGTGTGTGTGTGTTGATTTGTTTTACTGTTTCACAATGGTAGGGGATGCCACAAAACAGCAACTGCCTCAGAAGGAGTCAGTGTGGGATCGAGATTTTCCTGAGACCATCCTTTCTAAAGTCAGTGTGGAATGTGAGGTTAGGGAGGGAGTTCCACTGGATTTGAGGGACCTGCAAGGGTTTACCACCAGTGATTGCAGGAAGCAGCCTAGGAAATTTACACACTAATTGGCTAATAACTGGGCAGGTGGACTGGGGGAGTGCTAAAGCGATTGCATGGTTTACCAAGGGTTCCAAACATGGAATAGCACCATGTTACTGACTCTATGCCATGGGCAGAACTCTGTGTTTGCTGCAAGTCAGTGTGTTAGTTGGTTCCTTTTGTTTAGTAATTGACTGAGTCACGTTTGTATGTAAGTTGCAAATTTGTAAGTTTTATATACTTTTTCTATGTAGTTGACTTTTCATACTTATTGTATATTTAAAAAGTCATACAATATGGCACTCACCACTTCCATAAAAAAGGCAATTACTCCACAGTTTATTGTAATACAAGCATGTGCAAAACATTATTAGTGCAAAATATAAAATGCTAAAAAACACAAAAAGCATTTCGGAGAGGTCATCCTTATCAAAGAAGTCTTCCTCTTTTGTTAAGTTTTATTGCATATGTATTATAACATAATGGACACCTAAAATCCTGTAATGTGACTGATTAGTGTAACCCCTAGGTGGCGCTATCCCAAGGGCTACTACCCCTGCCTGCTTGGCTAGTAGCAGGTTAAGGGGCCTGAATTCTGAAATGGGTGCCTCCACCCGAAGGTCAGAGTTGGTAGTGGTCAAGCTAACTGGGCACAGCCCTCCGGGACACTGTAACCCCCCTCTTTCCCCTCTAGTGGCCTGAACACTGTACAATAATCACTTTCACAATACCCCTGGTACACCACACAAGTACCCACACTGTTTGCACTTACCACCAGGGCTGGTTCCTCTGGCTCAACCCTGGGGACCCCCTATAAAACAAGGTTATGCACAGCAAATAGCAACAGTACAGTACTTTGAGCACAAACTGGAACCACAGTCAGATTACACGCAGAAAAAGTTAGATCTGATTTATTCAGGGGACTTGAACAAGAAAGGAACAAAATCAGGTTAATTAGCTTAAAGGTTGTATCAATCAAGCAGTTATGCATGCGCTTTGAGTCCCCCCACACAGTCACACCTCTGGGTACCCAGGTGGAGAAGAGATAGACTAGCCAGGACTATTGCCCGGGGTTGCAGCTGGTTGAGGCCCTGTGATGGAAAACACAACATGCACAGTACACAATATTTGTAATCCGGAGCCAGAGAGCTCAGTTCGTAAAGGAAACGAAACTACAAGACAATCAGATGACACACTCAGATTAAGCTGTTGTTGCAGGGAGCTACCCTGGTATTTACTCACGATACCCAAGACTGGACAAAGGCTGGACGAAAATCGAGACTGCAGGTGGTTGATCTGGAATTCCAGGAGAAGCAGGGCCCACATGAGTCGCAGAGGCGTCGTTCCTGTTGAAGCGTGGAGCAGGGGGCTGATCCCCAGGCAGGTCTCTCGTCGATGGCTTCTCTGTGCAGTGGGTAGCCTGGCTGGGCCAGTCTGGCAAGGCACAGACCGCATGGAGACAAATTCGGATGCAGTCCATTTTGGGCTGGATACAGCTTCCAGCAGGTGGAACACAGTTCACACAGTGGGGAACTAACTCACAACCCACTAGCAGCTCATAGCACATTTACATGTATGTGAATTCTACTGCACCAGGCAAAGCGCTCTCCGGTCACAATCGCAAAGTCTCAGCATACACCGGGAGCTTAGGGTTTGCTGGAACTCCTGACAGGCCGATCGCATTCAGCAAAATCTTCGGTCTTCTTCAGGTTGAGCCTGGCCCACTTCAGTAGCTTACTTTAGTCACACAAACTTGGATTTAGTCCAAAATAAATTCTCTTCTCTCCCTCTCAGAAGCAGCAGCAGACATGCAAGCCAAAAACTCAGCCCTTTCACAGTTTTCCCATGCGAATCCACTCAGGATTGCTGCCCAAAAACACTTGAGCTCTTCTCATTTCCCTTCCCAGCTCAGAACTAACTGAAAACTGCCAGCAGCCTGGGACTTCTCCAAGATCCAAAAGATTCGGTTGGCTGATTTGGCTGTCAGTCAAAGCAAGAGCTCCCCCTTCAGTTGCAAAAAAGGCGCAAAAAGTTCAAAACTACAATTCCTACAGATTTTGACTTCAGACAGCTCCTGTAGTCCGGCTACATTTTAGGTCCCACCAGGACTGATTGGTCCAATTTGCAGTCCAGGACCAAGATACTGGACACAAACAAAACAGTCCTTGCTACAAAGAAAGCAGGTTAGACAAACTACATTATCATTATCACTCTAAATGACTGTCAGCAAATAGTTACATCTTTCAACAGAGCTCCTGCTCAGATTACTTAGACTGCAATCAGGCAGCTCTTAAAGAGACAGTACACAGAGGCTACACAGGCTCTGGTAATCACATTTAAACTGCTAAAACGCAGGACACCAGCCTGGCAAGTGAGCATTTAGGCAAGCTCAAGGAAGACTTTTTGGGAACCCCCATTTGTAGGGGGGTTACACCCTTCCCTGCCTGGGAAAACTTGGCGTCCGCATCAAGTCTGTACCACCATAGCATTGAAAATGCAACATATACAAGACATTTATACCATTAATATGCTATACAAGTACTATCTGATTCATTCTGACAATACATTATGCATATTTCACACAGGTAAATTGAACATTACTATACAGAATCATGTAATAACTTCTTGTACTCTAAACAATGCAAGAGGGGGCCCTTCCCTATCAGCTAACTTGGGGCTGGATGGGGCAGGGGCACCATGGTGAGAGGGCAGAACAAGTAACCTGGAATGGGTCATCAAGCTCAATTTGGGCAGTGAGCTCTGAGAGACATAAACACCTTTGTGGACTACATTGAGAGGCAAATCCACTGGCCTCCTTGGGGAATCGTAACTGAAGTGCACCACTGGCTTCACAGCTCAGCCAGTCTTTCTGGGGTGAACAGCCACAGTCTCTGTACTTTCAGCAATGGTCTTGGAGCTTTCATCACTTGTGAGGGGTGCCTCTGCATGAAGGGGAATGTCCAAGTTGGGAGCACTGTCAGACCCTTGCTCTGTAGTCTCTGTTTCTACAACACTTGGCTCATTTTGAAGACACTCTGGCATTGAAGGTGGGTTGTCAGCACTCTCATAGTGTTCCTCAAGTTCTGGCATGTCACCAGAAAGACTCATACCATCAGCCTCTCCTTCAGGCAAATCATACAGTTCCATGATACACAAAGACTCAGCATCCTCAGACGTGATACTTTGCACTTCACCTTCAGGGAGCATTGGCTCCAAGGATGATGCCGGGGCATTAGGCAGTCCAGAAGGCCCAGCTTCATCCCCATAATTTAACATAGGATTTCCACAAAACAACTGACTCAGTTCATATGAAGGATAATAGGCATTATCACACTCACTGTCATCTGAGTTAGACTGGCAGTCACTATCATTCTGGGCCTGCTGCGGGGGAAGTCTTAAATTGGCAACCATGGGGGCAGGATGACTCTGTTTCTTTCTTGCAGCAGCACGAGTCACTAGTCCAGGGGAGTCAATCTCGGTGGGTTCAGCCTCAATTATAACTTGACCAATAGGTACCAAGTGGTTACGGTGTATGGTCTTGACAGCTTTGGAGTTATTCTCTAGGCGCACTTTGTACACTGGCAAATCATCCAACTTTCGAACTATGACATGGGGAAGATGGTGCCATCAATCAGCAATTTTGTGTTTACCATGCAATCCTAAATTTAGCAACAACACATGGTCTCCAGGCCTAAGCTCTTGAGCCTTTACTTTTCTATCATGTCTCTCTTTGTTGGCTAGATTTCTTTTGGCGGCCATTGTCTGGGCCAGTTGATAGGCATGGTTCAATTGAGCTTTCAGTTTTTGTATATATTGCAGGTAATCTTCGGCTCAGACCCCATCGGGAGAAACCCTAAAACAGACATCAACAGGCAACTGGGCCTCTCTCCCGAACATGAGGCGGTAGGGAGAGAACCCAGTAGCATCATTCTTTGTGCAATTGTGTGCGTGTACCAAGGTGCTAATCTGCTGGCTCCATTTATGCTTATCTTTTGGGTGGAGGGTGCCTAGCATGTCTAGTAGGGTGCGGTTAAAGCGTTCCGGTTGAGGATCCCCCTGAGGGTGATAAGGGGTGGTTCTTGACTTTCACACCCCCCATAGACAAAGTATTTCTTTGATTAGCCGACTCTCAAAGTCCTAGCCCTCATCAGAGTGAATTCGCTGGGGGCACCATAGTGGACGAAGAAATTTTCCACTAGCACCTTGGCCACGGTAGATGCTTTTTGATCTTTGGTGGGAAAAGCTTGTGCATACCGTGTGAAATGGTCCGTAACTACTAACACATTGCCAATGTTTCACTGATCAGGCTCTAAACTCAAGAAGTCTATGCAGACTAGTTCCATTGGGGTGCTGGTAGTAATGTTGACAAGACGGGCAGCCCTCTGAGGCAGAGCTTTTCTCTGCAGGCAGCGACTACAAGTCCTTACATGGTGCTCAACATCGGCCCCCATCTTGGGCCAGCAGAATTGAGATTGTACTAGGTCAAGGGTCCGGTCGCTACCAAGGTGGCCCATATGATTGTGGAGGGACCTCAGTAGTGAATCTTTGAAGGCTGTGGGCGGGACCAATTGTTGCTTGTCTATTTGGCCACCCCAATCTACAGTCTCCCTATACAACAACTGATTAAGCAGCTTCAACCTGGGGCCCTCATTAAACAATAAAGTTGTTCGCAGATCAGAGGAACGCAACTTGGACACATCTTTTCCTGCACGAAGGGCATCAAGTGCTGGCTGAATCATAGGATCTTGGGATTAAGCCAACTGAATGCTGTCATTGTCAAACTGAGGTAGTGCACTAATATCTAGAGCAGAGAAGTGGCAATACGCAGCCGGTATGCAGGTGTCAGAGGGTCCCAAGCAATCTACTAAGCAGTCTGCTGTGTCCGTAGACATCTGTTCATTTCTATCAAACTTTTGGCACAATGCTCGGATGTCAGGTTCAGGCAGCCTGACCCAGTCACTCTTGGAAATGGGCCTCCGAGATAGGGCATCAGCATCAATATGATTTAGGCCTGGTCTGTATTCGACAGCATAACCATATGTTGACAATGCAGAAAGCCACTGGTACCCTGTGGCGTCTAACTTAGCTGAAGTCTGTACATAGGTCAATGGGTTTTTGTCAGTCCTCACCAATATTTTTGCCCCATAGAGGTAATCATGAAACTGGTTGACAATGGCCCATTTAATGTAAGGAACTCCAACTTGTGCACAGGGTAGATTCGCTCTGACGTGGTCAAGCTCCTACTGGCGAATGCCACTGGTCTCAAACCATCCTCATGGTCTTGCTACAGTACAGCTCCTAGACCCTGCAGACTGGCGCCAGTATGCAGCACATAGGGTTTGGTGGGATCAGCATAAGCGAGGATGGGGGCATGGGTGAGCTGGTATATGACTTCGTGGAAAGCTGCTTCACAGTCCGGCGTCCAACGGCACCCGAAAAGTTCACCTGGGCGGAAATATGCTTTGTCTGGTTCTTTGACGGCCCCTGTTTTGTATTTTCGATTGGTAGGAGGGTAACCCTGGGTAAGATTCAAGAGTGGCTGAATCACTTTGGAATAGTCCTTTATGAACCGACGGTAGTAGCCACAGAATCCCAAGAAACGCTGTAGTTCTTTCAAATTGTGGGGCTGGGGCCAAGTAGTAAAGGTTTCAACTTTACTAGGATCAGTCTCTATCCCCTCTGTAGACACTATGTGCCCCACATACTTCACAGAGGTTTGGAAAAATTGGCACTTGTCGATGGACAGCTTGAGGCTGAAATCTTCCAGTCAGTCTAGTACTTTGAACAGTTGACTCTCATGTTCCTCTAGGGAGCTCCCGAACACAATGACATTGTCCAAGTACACCAGGCATTCTAGCAAATTCATGCCTCCCACTGCTCGTTCCATCAGTCGCTGGAAGGTGGCTGGGGCACCCGATATCCCCCCTGTGGCATTCTCAGGAATTCGTAGAACCCCAAAGGACAGATGAAGGCTGTCTTCTCATGGTTCTCCAGAGCCATCGGAATGTGGTAATATCTACTGTGAAGATCCAGCACCGAGAACTATTTGCTCCCATTCAGACAATCCAGAGAATCTTGTATATGGGGCATGGTGTATTGATTGGGGATGGTCCGCCGATTCAGAGTTCGATAATCAACACACACTCTCACAGATCCGTTCTTCTTACGCACAACCACAATGGGAGAAGCATATGGGCTCCTGGATTCTTGTATCACACCAGCCGCGAGCATTTCCTGCAAGTGTCTTCTCACATCATCTATGTCTGCAGGGGCTAGGCATCAAGACCTCTCTCGAAATGGCAGTTCATCGTGCAGGCGTATGTGATGCTCCGCACCCTGGACACATCCCACATCCCATTCCTTCAACGAAAACACTTGACCTCTCTGGGCAAGTTTCTGGCTAATTATAGTCTTCCATTCAGCTGGCAACGGGGAGTCACCAAAATCAAACAAGTCGGGAGTCACTCTATCTGTCTTGCCAGGGTGCTTGTTGCTGGGCAACACTGCAGTGTCTGTGCAGTGTGCCATAGCTAGGGTGCATCCTCTGTTCACCCCGATCTCCTGATCTGACACATTATGAATCTGGACCATCACTCGTCATGCATAGCATAAGCACAAGCTGGCAAGATGCTGGGCTTAACCAATAATCCTTCCGGCAATTTTCCATCGCCTGGTGCATCCAACATCAATATTTTGCTCTTGACATCTTTGCGGAAGCGGACCTCCCCTTGAATGGTACACTGGGCATTAGGGGCCAGTACCATTGAATCGGGATCCTTCTTTCACACGACCCCTACCGGTTCATCCTGGTCCACTCCATTGGGGTTCTGCTGCAAATCATAGGCCCTCTTCATCAGAGTGGGAATTCTTAGGGCCCTCCCAGTCTGTCAGACTTGTTTCTTGTGACAGAGTCATGCCAGTCTCCCAAACATATGGGTGTTGGTCCCAATTAACAGGGGAACCCCATCATACAGTCCAGAAGGGGAACACACTAAGGCCAGTGTCTCGACTTGCTCCTCTACTCCAGTTACAGCTGCAGGAAACTACAACCAGAGGCGGACATATCCTAGGTTAGGATAAGACTTGTTGCTCAGCCCCCACACATGTAGGCCTTCCAGGGATTGTAAGGGCACAGCAGATAAGTGTTTGTCATACCAGTCCTTAAATACAATGGTCACTTGAGACCCACTGTCCAGCACAGCCCGAGTAGGAATACTATTCACAGCCACTTTAGTCTCCATTGAAGGGTCCACTTTTTTGGACCAGTCTGGAGGGACAGCAGCAGGCACCTGGACAGATGATTTAGCCACATAGGGATTTGAGTTACTACTTCTTGAACCCTCACTGCGGTCATTTTGGGCACTCCTCGACCGCTGAATCATTCTCCGAAACTCTTCTTGAAGCCTGTATACAACTTTATCTAGGTCTTTTGTGGACCGGCATTCTCTCTTCATGTGCCCATCCTTCCCACAATTATGGCAAAATATCTTTTCTGGGATTTGGAGTGGCAGAGGCATCACACTGGGAGCTGGGGCGGTGGTACCACCAACTGAAAACCTTGGTGCCATCTCTGTCTGCTGTGTGGTGAGCATTTGGAGACATCTTGTCAAATCTCTTACTTCCATAGTCAAGACATCGAGTTTCGAGCTGCTGTCAGCAGGAGATGCCTGGGTGGACACTCCCACCCCCATAGCAGATGCAGTTGGATAAGGGTCGGTGCCTGTACTTGCAGGAGCGGTCTTCATAAAGAGACTGTTTTTTGTTTCCCTGAACTCCCTAAGCAGTTCATTCCATGGTGGCACACCCTCATTGGTCCCCACTTTGGAAGGGCCTTCCGATGCCGTGATCACTTGGGCTGCGCTCACCCTAGAATTACAATCCCCCTCTTCATCTTCAACCTCCCAGAGTTCCTTTATCAAGTCACAATAGTCCGGTGGGTTACCCCTTCTATCTGGGAGCCTTAATTGAAGGAGCTGCAATTTAGAATGCTTTGCATGTTGCAGTACGTGCCCCAACCTCACATGGTTTAAGTCACTGGCGGCTACCCCACCTTTTCGGTAAGCCTTCTGCAGCGCTCTTTCCAGACGAGTAACATATGCAGACAAACTTACCCTGGCCATTGTTTTTACCTTGAAATTTCCACATCAAGTTCTCCCCTGACTCAATGCTCCCAAAATTGCCTTCGAGTGCAGATAGGTACTTCTGGGCAGATGCATCAGGATTTGTGGACCTCAGAAATTTAATGGCCTCTAGGGCGGGACCCCTCAAACTTTCTATGATCCTTCTCCATTTCTCAGCCTCTGCACACTGCCATTCAGGTACCAAAGGGGCAACACAATCTATCCAGGTCTCCCAATCATCCTCCCCTTGGGGGGGTGGGAAGGGTGCCAGAGAAGATTCTCAACCTTTGGTAAGAGTCGTGACTAATGGCAGGTACAGACATAGGAGCCAGCATTGGCACAGGCACAGAAGGAGGGGCAATAATGGGTGCTGGAATGGGAGGGGGTGTTGGGGGAGGAACACCCCCAGGTGGCAGGAGTAGTTTCTTTAAGTCCTCCACAGTTTTTCCTTCCTCCAGCAACAACTTAGCAAATTTCTCCTCAAAAGTCT
This sequence comes from Neoceratodus forsteri, assembly GCA_016271365.2. Classification (NCBI taxonomy): domain Eukaryota; kingdom Metazoa; phylum Chordata; order Ceratodontiformes; family Ceratodontidae; genus Neoceratodus; species Neoceratodus forsteri. The sequence goes on from CM028134.1 coordinate 244,357,251, forward strand.
CAGATAGTTGGGGGGGGCCTCATTCTCCCCGGAGTCTTTACTGTCTTTAGTTATCACTCTCCAGGCAGTGAGGACTCCTTCGGGGGGTAATAGTCCATGGCACTTTGGAACTGTCTACTGGGTCCTTACACTCTACTAACGCCATGAAACTTTGGGCGAGCTGATTAGCCTGTCGACCCACCACCACAGGGTTTTGTAAACATTCAACCTTGGATAGTACTCCCTCTACAGTGTCCTTATTGGTACCCAGGGGAATATCCAGGATAAGTATAGCATTTTGGGGGTCGATCTCCTGTCCAGTACACCACCCCACCAACTGGTGTACAGCCACTTCTGTTGGGGTAGCCATTTATTTTTAACAGCAATTTGCAAATTTGGCCACTAGAAGACACAAAATCCCAGCGGTGAGCCTCCAAGATGTAACCCCTAGGTGGCGCTATCCCAAGGGCTACTACCCCTGCCTGCTTGGCTAGTAGTAGGTTAAGGGGCCTGAATTCTAAAATGGGTGCCTTCACCCAGAGGTCAGGGTTGGTAATGGTCAAGCTAACTGGGCACAGCCCTCTGGGACACTGTAACCCCCCTCTTTCCCCTCTAGTGGCCTGAACACTGTACAATAATCACTTTCACAATACCCCGGTACACCACACAAGTACCCACACTGTTTACACTTACCACCAGGGCTGGTTCCTCTGGCTCGACCCTGGGGACCCGCTGTAAAACAAGGTTATGCACAGCAAATAGCAACAGTACAGTACTTTGAGCACAAACTGGAACCATAGTCAGATTACATGCAGGAGAAGTTAGATCTGATTTATTCAGGGGACTTGAACAAGGAAGGGGCAAAATCAGGTTAATTAGCTTAAAGGTTATATCAATCAAGAAGTTATGCATGCGCTTTGAGTCCCCCACACAGTCACACCTCTGGGTACCCAGGTGGAAAAGAGATGGGCTAGCCAGGACTGTTGCTCAGGGTTGCAGCTGGCTGGGGCCCTGTGATGGAAAACACAACATGCAAACTACACAATATTTGTAATCTGGAGCCAGAGGGCTCAGTTCGTAAAGGAAACGAAACAACAAGACAATCAGATGAGACACTCAGATTAAGCTGTTGTTGCAGGGAGCTACCCTGGTATTTACTCACGATACCCAAGACTGGACACAGGCTGGATGAAAATCGAGACTGCAGGTGGTTGATCTGGAATTCCAGGAGAAGCAGGGCTCACACAATTCACAGAGGCGTCGTTCCTGTTGGAGCGTGGAGCAGGGGGCTGATCCCCAGGCAGGTCTCTCATTGATGGCTTCTCTGTGCAGTGGGTAGTCTGGCTGGGCCAGCCTGGCAAGGCCCAGACCACATGGAGACAAATTCGGATGCAGTCTGTTTTGGGCTGGATACAGCTTCCAGCAAGCGGAACACAGTTCACACAGTGGGGAACTAACTCACAACCCACTAGCAGCTCATAGCACATTTACATGTATGGGAATTCTACTGTACCAGGCAAAACGCTCCCCGGTCACAAAAGCAAAGTCTCTGCACACACCAGGAGCTTAGGGGTAGCTGGAACTCCTGACAGGCCGATCGCATTCAGCAAAATCTTCAGTCTTCTTCAGGTTGAGCCTGGCCCACTTCAATATCTTACTTTAGTCACACAAACTTGGATTTAGTCCAAAATAAATTCTCTTCTCTCCCTCTCAGAAGCAGCAGCAGACATGCAAGCCAAAAACTCAGCCCTTTCACAGTTTTCCCATGTGAATCCACTCAGGATTGCTGCCCAAAAACACTTGAGCTCTTCTCATTTCACTTCCCAGCTCAGAACTAACTGAAAACTGCCAGCAGCCCGGGACTTCCCCAAGACCCAAAAGATTCGGTTGGCTGATTTGGCTATCAGTCAAAGCAAGAGCTCCCTTCAGTTGCAAAAAAAGGCGCAAAAAGTTCAAAACTACAATTCCTACAGATTTTGACTTCAGACAGCTCCTGTAGTCCGGCTACATTTTAGGTCCCACCAGAACTGATTGGTCCAATTTGCAGTCCAGGACCAAGATACTGGAGACAAACAAAACAGTCCTTGCTACAAAGAAAGCAGGTTAGACAAATTACATTATCATTATCACTCTAAATGATTTTCAGCAAATAGTTACATCTTTCAACAGAGCTCCCGCTCAGATTACTTAGGCTACAATCAGGCAGCTCTTAAAGAGACGGTACACAGAGGCTATACAGGCTCTGGTAATCACATTTAAACTGCTAAAATGCAGGACACCAGCCTGGCAGTGAGCATTTAGGCAAGCTCAAGGAAGACTTTTTTGGGAACCCCCATTTGTAGGGGGGTTACATTAGCTAAGGTCTATACCCTTGGGTAAATCCTGCAGTACCTCACAGCTGAGGGAAAAACATGTCTAAAAAACCTAATTGAACACATTTTAAATATATTTTACACACAAGTCCACTGTATAATTTCAATAAGACACTCCCGGATGTGGATAATTGGGGGAGTTCCCACTTTTTGTGTGGTTAAGTCAGTCGGCTATGCCTCATGACACAATTCACAAGGCGTAAGTAAATCCCCCCAATAACCTATGTCCTGTCATGCATTCCTTTTTCTTGTATTTGTTGATTGTAACTTTCTGTATGCCTACAGGGCCACATAAAAAATTGCTAATGCTCAAGATGTACACCCTGATAACAGATAAAATGAAAAAGGCTAAAGCCAAAGACCAAGCAGGGTCAGCGGCCACTGATGTAGGTAGGGAATATGGGAAGACTGAGTGGGCCAAACGGTCCTTATCTGCCATCAATTACTATGTTACCATGTTACATGAAAAATATGATGAGTGGGAACAAACCCTGTTTGCATCCGCTAACATCTGGCACACGGATATGCACTGAGACTGTCACCAGGGAGACTCCTGTCCTAGTGATTAAGTCAAACCTTTGTGCTTCGCAGTTTTTGTGGTGGCGCATATTCCTTCCCCACCCTGGTGAATAAGTCCGTCCGTTTCCACCTTATGACCCTACGCCAAAGTGCTCAGTGATTTTCATCACAACTTCGGCAGTTGAGGAATGCAGGCAGGAAACTGGAGCGCAGCTTGTGCACGCCAACAGGCTTGTCACAGAGGGAAATTTGTCTTACCAGCGTGTGGTCAGTGTGGAGGAAAGGAAAAACTTCTTCAAACTGATTACATACGAACACATGAACATACGAAATTGCTGGCAGAAAAAGGCCCACAGGTATATCAAGTCTGCCCGATTGTGCAGCTCTTAGTTTCATATTACTACAGCTGCTCCACCCCCAACCAAACCACTCCCTTCCTCCTCTTTCCCGGTCCTTCCCCCCTTTGCGTTCTTGTCTGTACTAACCCTGCCCTTGACTCGATCCCAACACCGCTAAAAGCTATCCACTGTCCTTTGAGCGATTAACTCCTCCTGGAGTGCGTTCCAACCCGCCACCACTCTATCTGTGAAGTAGTGCCTCCTCTTCTCCCTCCTAAACCTTCCCCTTTCCAAATTCAGACTGTGCCCCTAGTGACCCTTCCCCCCCCCTTTAAGCAGAACACTCCTCCCTCCCTGCCTTTGTTTATGCTTTTCAAGTACTTAACGGTCTCTATCATGTCCCCTCTTTCCCTTCTCTCTTCCAGCAAGTACATGTTGAGCCCCTTCAACCTTTCATCGTACAGCAAATCCCCTAGCCCTGAGATCATTTTTGTAGCCCTACACTGCACCCTCTCCAGTAATCCCCCATCCTTTTTGAGGTATGGGCACCAGTACTGTACACAGTACTCCAAGTGTGGCCTCACCAGTGACCTATACAATGGCAGGATGACCTCCCCCTTTCTAGAGGTGATCCCTCTGGCAATGCACCCCAGCATCCTATTTGCCTGTGCTGCCGCCCTCCTACACTGTGCTGATACCTTCATGTCCCCTGTAACTATTACCTCCGGGTCCTTTCCTCCTCCGAAGCCGTTACCTGCACTCCCCCCAGCCAGTAGCTGTTCCTGGGATTTCTGGCTCCGAGGTGCATGATCTTGCATGTCTTAGCATTAAACTCCAACTGCCACTCCCTAGACCAGTGTTCAAGTTTAGCTAGATCCTCTCTGAGTGCCTGCCTCCCTTCCTCATTGTCCACTTTTGCACAAATCTTAGTGTCATCCGCGAACAGGCTGATCTTACTCTTGACCCCCTCTGCAATGTCTCTAATAAACACATTGAACGAACCAGGGCTCAGCATTGAACCCTGCAGTACCCCACTCATTACTGGCCTTGGCTTGGATGTCTCCCCCCTTTACGACTACTCTCTCTAGTCTGCCCTGCAACCAGCTCTCCATCCACCCCAGCAGTTATTCCCCGCCCCCATGTCCCTCATCTTGCTCATTAACCTCCTGTGCAGCACCAATTCGAAAGCCTTGCTGAAGTCCAGATACAGGACATCCACAGCATGGCCTTTGTCAACTGTCCTAGTGAACCAGTCGAAGAAGTTGATCAGGTTAGTTTGGCAAGATCTTCCTGTGACAAACCCATGCTGTCTCTCACCTTGCAGACCACTGCTATCAAGAAAGGTTATCAATCTCCCTTTCAGAATGGTCTCCATCAGCTTCCCCACTATGGAGGTCAAGCTCACTGGTCCGTAGTTGCCCCGTTGGTCCTTGGGTCCACTCTTGTGAAGGGGCACCACGTGAGCCATCCTACAGTCCATGGGTAAATTCCCCGACTCCAAGGAGGTGTAGAACAGGTCCGACAGAGGGCCTGCTAACACCTCTGCTAGTTCCTTCAGGACCCTTGAGTGTACACTGTCCATTCCTGATGCCTTGTCCACCCCAGGGTCCTTAAAGAACTAAGAGAGGTGGTGGCTGAACCTCTGGCTATCCTGTTTAGCCGATCACTGGAAACAGGGGAGGTACCCAAAGACTGAAGGACAGCAGATGTAGTCCCCTTATACAAAAGTGGGAACAAAGAGGAAGCGGGGAACTACAGACCAGTCAGCCTCACCTCGGTAGTGGGGAAGATCATGGAAGCACTACTGAAGGAGAGACTGGTGGAACATCCGGTTGTCAGTGGACTACAGGACCCAAGGCAGCATGGTTTCACCAGGGGGAGGTCATGTCAGACCAACCTCGTTGAATTTTTTGACTGGGTGACTAGGGAGGTGGATCAGGGGAGGGCAGTGGACATGGCCTATCTGGACTTCAGCAAGGCCTTTGACACTGTGTCACATAGAAGACTATTACACAAACTGGGGAATATGGGTGTGGGCAGGACAGTAGTGTGGTGGGTAGGTAACTGGCAGGTGGCAGGACACAGAGGGTGGTGGTAAATGGCTGTCACTCCACAGAGGGAAGAGTGACCAGTGGGGTACCACAGGGATCAGTGCTGGGACCGGTCCTATTCAACATCTTCATCAGTGACATTGCGCAGGACCTAGAAGGCAGAATTTCATTGTTCGCTGATGACACAAAGCTCTGTAACAGAGTAGACACACCAGAGGGTGTAGATAGAATGAGAAGGGACCTGCAGAAACTTGAAGAATGGTCAGGGGTTTGGCAGTTGAAATTCAATGCAAAGAAGTGCAAGATAATGCATATGGGGCACAAAAACCCTGGCACAATATATCAGTTGGGGGGTGAGGATATAGCATGCGCCAATCAGGAAAGGGATCTTGGGGTTATCATCTCTGATGACCTCAAGGTAGGGAAACAGTGTGACAAGGCAGCAGGTAAAGCAAATAGGATGCTGGGATGTATAGGCAAGGGCATCACCAGCAGGAAAAGGGAGGTCATAATTCCTCTATACAAGACACTAGTGAGGCCCCACCTGGAGTACAGTGTACAGTTCTGGAGACCATACCTACGTAAGGACATAGACAGGGTAGAGAAGGTTCAGAGGAGGGCAGCAAAGATGGTGCATGGATTGCATCACAAGTCCTATGAAGACAGGTTGAAGGAACTGAACATGTACTCCCTGGAGGAGAGGAGGGAGAGAGGGGATATGATAGAGACATACAAGTATCTTACAGGGAGGAACAGGGTGCAAGAATACACTATTTTTAAGCGAAAAAGATGTTCCAGGACTAGAGGCCATAGGATGAAGTTGGAGGGAGGATGATTCAGCGGAAACATGAGGAAGAATTTCTTCACAGAATGGGTGGTGGACAAGTGGAACACCCTGCCACAGGAAGTGGTGGGGGGCTGAAACAATCATGGGATTTAAGAATGCATGGGATAGACATAAAGGAATTCTAGAGGTCAGGGGTAAGGGGCAACAGGCTTCTAGGAAAACATAAACTGAACTTACAAGCTCAAATGGGCAGACTGGGTGGGCCATAGGCCCTTATCTGCCGACACTGTCTATGTATCTAGTGACGATGGCCATGAAAACTGTCTGGACTCATTAGGTAACGAGCACTAATTAGAGAACAATTGTGCGGTGAGTAAAGGAAGCATAAGAAATTCCTGGAGGCCAGGCAGGCTAGACTGGAAAAGTCCAATCCTTCATCTCCAATAAAAAAAGGTACATACGGCTCTCACAATTCTGGTTCCAGTGGCTCCAGTTCTAAGACTGTAGTTGTTGAGGAAAGAGATTCCTTCTAGATGTTGGCTAAGTATCAGCTCCAGTCACTCAGTAGTGGCTGCAGATCTCCAGATTTCAAAGCAGGTGGAAAGTACTACCACTCCAGCTTACACAGAAACACAGAATTTGATGGCAGATAAGGACCGCTTGGCCCACCTAGTCAGCTCCATGTGTGTGCAAAGGACATTCTGCGACCCACTCTGGCTCCAGTTCCAGCTCCTATGCCTTTTCCAGTTCCCAGCTGGAATGTCCTGTGCACACTGGTACTCCTTGGGCCGTAAGCGTGGTCCAGATTCTGATTCTGGTCCCATGAGCTATTGCTGTCCCTACTTCCTGGGTAGCTACACAAAATAAGTTTAAATTGAACTCACTAATATCAATATCCCGTTTCAAACGTATCTTGTCTGAGCAAACGACACATGACTGCACTTGTTATTCTTAATTGTGACAGTTGATTGAACTCGTGTATCATTTGTTGTACTTCCTTGATACCCTTACCATGTGTGTTTTTTTTTAGTTTAATCTTGTTCATTTATTTACATGGTGCGTATTACTTGTATGCATATTTATTGTATTGATTATGTCTTTTTTTTGTATTGGATGCAATTGTAAGTAACAGCTTGCTCTTAACTTGCTTTCCAATAAATTTGAATTTGAATGAGTTGGAGTTTCAAATCCAGCTCAGTTACTCCCCTCCCTCATGAGGGTTCAAGGATTAATGGTTCTGGCTAACTTGAACTCAGCCCTGGGAAATGGGGGTGGGTAACCTATTGGGTCCTTGGAAGTAGAAAAAAGGAGCTGGCTCCCAGTTCAGCCAAGGTATCACATCCCAGTCCCTTGACTTTGGGAATTCGGCAAGGTGCAGATGTTCAATTCCTATGGCCCCATGGTTACTGAACCTTCTGGCACAACTTCAGAGTAGCACCTGCCACTCCTGATGTGGCAAGCCTGGCTTAAATACAGCCCTTAGGTTGGATATCTGCCTACTGGGATCCTTCACAGATTTTGTCTCCCATTTACTTTATTCTAGAGTTGTGCAGAATTTTCAGGTTCTACTTCTACCAGAATTCTGCAGAATTTCTAAACTTCTGCCTACATCCAGGGAATCCCACTGGTAGAAAAATTCTGACATTTTGAAAGCAGAATGTTAACTGCAGAATCGTATTTCACAGTTTATGTAAACCATGGAATAATATTTTGTGGATCTTATAATATGCAGAATTTCATTCTACCATTTACACAGAAGTGCTTTTTGGAATTCTAGCTAGCCTAGTGGCACTGAGGGTTGAGGCGCTGGACGCCACACCTCACTCCATGCTGGTGACCCCGGTTCGGAAGTGAACTCTGGCTGCTGGGGGTTGGCCGGGGGGAGAAAGGCTGGAGCGGCCCATGACAGCTCACCTTCTCTGAGTGGGAGAGAGGGATTTCAGTCCGGCAAGTGGTGACCCCTGGCAGAGACTGGGGCATGACAGCATGCTGGAGTCACTGGGGTATGATTGGTAACAGGCGAAGGCCTGGGAATAGTCAGTTTCAGGGGTGGCTCCTTCGAGGGGGAGAGCTGCAGATGGCAGCACGAGTGCCATGATGTATGGGTGTGCAACATCCCACAGAACAAGGGAAAAGCCCTTCCAGAGCCAGGAAGACGAAGCACCGAGCCTGGTCCCGATGTGCCAGTGCCTGCCTGCAGTCCGGGACCCTGACAAGATTGCAAGAGTCCGGGGTCTGCTCACACCCCAACCCCGCCCAGAGGGTATCCAAGGCTGGATGGAGGGACCAGGGGTGTCAGGTAAGGCACTGGCAGGGACAGGCTTAATTGGTGACTCCCGATGGTGTAGCTTTGGTAGGGATGTAGGGGGCTAAACAGAAAAATCCAAAAAAAAAAAAAAGAAGTGCTTTTTGGAATTCTATGGAGTTCTGATACAACAACTCTGCACTAGAATGAATTCACACAGGTATGATAGTAATAAGAAGATGAGTGACAAACCAGTGGCACAGTACTTCTCTCAGGATGACCACTCAATCTCAGATATGTCTGTGATGGTCTTGAAAGGACATTTCAACAGTAGACAACAGAGACAAGCTTGTGAGATCAGACTTAATACGGTGGAAGATGGCTTGAACATTGGTGTTGGATTTATGACACATTACATGTAAACTTACATGGACCTTTACTTCAAAGGATGGACATACATATTTCAGGTTTTCAGCGAGCCCTGGACTTTGACTCTTACACTTATACAGTCCCTCTTAACTGGTTATCTACAGGTTGGCCTCTCACATTAGTATTGTGTGAATGTGTGCGTGGGTGTGTGTATGTGTGTGTGTGGGTTTGTGTGTGTGTTGTGGGGGGAGAAGAAGTGTGGCACATTGAATTTTAATATACGTTATTTGAGATGGGTGGTTATGTGGGTATAGTGGATGTGAATATTGTGGGGATATTGCGGTAAACTTATGTTCAGGTACATGACATTATGATGTGATAGTGGCTAGGACTCTGGACTCGTACTATAGTGGATATTTACTTCCTTCTGCTAGTTCTGTAGTTTGAGCATATACTGTTATGTTTTTACATTCTGTACTTATTAGGACCCATTGTCTCATTTACGTGGGGGTTCATGACAGGTGCAATTCCTTTTTGGGTAACTACTGTAGTGATTGGTGCAACTGATGGTGTATTAGGATTCATGTACATATATTACAGATTATGGAAATTTATAATGAAAAGTAAACACGGAATTCATCATTGCACTTTACTTGAAAAATTTAATTGGTTACAACCTGGATCAAAAAGAACATAATTATGGTTATTGTGGTGTCAAAAACTGATATTTCATAAAGAAGTTCACCCATTGAAACAGTTGATAACAACCACATCCCCTGCATTTAAAATGGAAAACTTTAGGAGAAATAAGTTAATAATTCCAGGGGAAAGATCCTATAATAGGACAGGTAGCCTTACATTACAGAACAGCGTGCAGAAGCCTACTATTTTTTAAAAAATATTGTTTAAATACCTTAGCTCAAAATGTACATGTTTTAATTAATCTTAATGTAGTGTTAATGTTGTATGTAAGTTTGTCTTTTGGATTTTATAATGTTTTATTTATGGAACACAGGTCTTTGTCGTAAATGGGGGTCACTCCCTAACAAATGTTTTCTGTACAAAAATAAATTTTTATGAAATTAAATGTACATATATTTCCTTTTAAGTAGTTACTTTCCCCGGGGGGGGGGGGGTTAATTCCTAGGAATTTTTGTTTAGATTCCTTAGATTGTTTCTGTAAATGTATTATTTCTATTATACACTGACAATTTATTGAAATCTGTACACATCAGACTGTATAGTCTCAATTTCTTGGGGGTCCTTGACTAGTACTTCTTTGTACCTGGCACTTACACTGACAATAGATATTATCATGTATAGAATATTGTTACAACACTGAAGGCCTTAAGGTTTCTGGAACATAATAGGTGGTTGAGAGTAGGTTGGGACTATATCTCCAGCTAGTTGTACATTCTGACGTGGAGCCTTTGGAAACGGGTCTATGACTCAGAGGGTTGTAATTCCGATTTCTTAAATAAATAAATTCATCAGTGTGATACACTTGCTCACTTTAGGTAAATATCATTTTAATCCTTCTATATGCCATGCAAAGATAATTTCTGTTGTAATTTTTGGGGCTTATTTTTAATCTTTTACTTGCTAATATGTTACATTTTGGCATGCAATTGTTTTATCCAGGGTCATTTTCTTGTCATTGGCCATATTCTCAAACTATAAGAGTTCTGAGCAGAGCTGAAACTGTCTTCTACTGGTGTGCTCTTACCTCACTGTTGAAGCATGTGTCTTTGGGAGTTTTTTTCACTTGACATATAATTTAGTGAGTAGAGAATACTAGTGTTTTGTTATTCATTAGACTGATACATGGTATAATATATGTGGGTTGAACTCTCTGCCTGCTGTTATCTCTGGATAACCTTTGACCTTTAAGTTTGGTTCAGCTGAAAGCACACTTAAGATATTCAAGCTCTCTGACGTCACTTTAATTATGTTCTGAATGCCTGTTTTAAACCAATGAGAACTATTTCTCTTTTTTTCTGCATGTTCTAAGTGTTAATAATATGGCATTTTCTAAATAACTGTCATTAAACTTCCGAAGAAGGACTTGGTTTGAAAGTTAAAGCTATTTGTTATTTTTGTAACATCCTTGTTGGTCCAATAAAAGGTATCAAACCATTTGTTCTGGATTTGTGGAATTAAAAAGGAATTCTAAAAAGCACATCAGACGCGAAATTGCCATTCCACACAAATTCTACAGGCAGAATTCTACTTTCAGCACAGCTCTAGTTCACCCCTGTTAAACCTTTGGTTATTACAACCCCAAGACCAAATTTGGATGTCCTTTATTTAGAATATCATGAGTCTGTCTGGAAGGTCCCTATGAATTAGGGGAACTCTCGGCACTGACATATAAGAAGCAGACTCTAACTCAAAATATCTCTTTCATTTGTTTTTGTGGACTGGGAAAGGAGGCCATGGAAATAGTTTCTCTTTTCAGTCATGTTCAAGGGCAAAAAAAAAAAGTTATTGGTAGCATTTATGACAGACCACTGGGTTGGGTCTGGGTAAATAAGCATCTTTTTCTAACATTTAAGAACATAAGATGATGGCAGATGGGGACCTTGTGATCCATCTAGTCTGTCTATGAGTCCTACCCTGCCCCTATAGGTTGCTTGTTTTGCTTTTACCGTAGTGTTGCTCACATGTGTGTTTAAATTCATTCACCATCTTTGCTGCAACCACCTCTGGGGGAAGGCTATTCCGTGGGTCTATCACTCTCTCTGTGAAAAAGAACTTCCTGCCAGCCTGGTGGTGCTGAGGGTTGAGGTGCTGGACGCCACACCTCGCGCTACACTGGTGACCCGTGTTCAGGAGTGGGCATGAGTTGCCAGGCATCGTCCAGGAGGAGGAGGATTGAGCATCCCAGGGACAGCTCTCCTCCTCCTCGGGAGGTGGGTGGGGAAGACTGCCGAGGTGCCGGCTCCTAGTGGCAGCTGGGGGCTGTGCAGCATAGGGGCCAACAGCAGGGGATGGCATTGGTGGCGTCCGATGTGCAATGTATGGAAGCGTGCATTGCAGCGTCATTGATGCCACTGCACACCAGCGCCGGGGGGGGGGCTCTCACTACAAGGAAAAAAAGCCTTGGCAGCATGACAGCTGCCTCGACGACACCACCACAGGCCCAAGTTGGCTCCTCCTGTGCCCACCCCTCCAGGTCTCTGCAGTAGTGGTGTAAGTACCACCGCAAAGACCTGGGAAGGGCTGAGGAGAGGGCTCTGGCCACGGCTGGGCCGGGGGCTGTGAGGGTTGGCTGGATGGGGGAACCAAAGGTACAACCCCCCCAGCTGAGGATATAAATAAATAAGTAAAAAAAAAAAAAGTACTTCCTGACATTATTTCTTAGCCTTCCTCCTTTCAGGCATAGGTTGTGCCCTCTAGTACGTACCTCCTTGTTGGCCTGGAAGAGGTTGTCTGCCTGAACTGTGTTTATATCTTTAATGAATTTTAATGTTTCTATCGTGTCCCCCCGTCCCTTCTCTGTGCCAGGGAGTACAAGTTCAAGTCCCTGAGTCTCGATTCATATGGCTTGTGATGGAAGCCCTGCACCATCTTACTGGCCCTTCTCTGACTAGTCTCCAAGTGTTCCTTGTCCTTCTTTAGGTGAGGCCTCCAGAACTGGACACAGTATTTCAGGTGTGGCCTCACCAGGTATCTATAGAGTGGGATGATTACTTCTGGTTTCCTGCTCGTAATTCCCTTTCCTATGCATATGAGGATACTGCTTGCCTTTTGTGCTGCTTTTTTGCATTGTTTCCCTACTTTAAGGTCACCTAATATGATTACGCCCAAGTCCCTTTCAGTCTTGGTCACCTCTAATGTATGCTCGTCTAGATATATACAGCCAGTACTCGTTTATCCAACTCGTATTTTACCGGTGTACGCATGTATCCGTTATTGACTGGTTATTTTTTCCTGCCCCATTGTGTTTTACCCGCTTAACCGTCACTCGCGTTATCCATATCCATCAATGATCCTGCATGTTCTCTCCTATGCACCTCACAGTCTCCCCTCTCAGATGACTGACCTTCCACGAGACTATGCTGTTGAAACACTGTGTTTTTTTAGCACAGCTTCTAGGCGCTCCAAGCGGACCAATCGGAAGAAGCAGGACATCAAGGAGGATCCAGACACGTTGGGAGAACTCTGTAAAGGCACCATCACGAACACCATTGTGAAGATTAAGAAAAATACCTTTACTGTAGTGTACAGTACTTAAAGTAGAAAAAAAGTACAGGTAGTACTGTACAGAAAACCTATATAGTACATGTAAAGTACTGTAATTCTCACCTCAAACGATTTGTGCAGACAAACTGGAGCAGGCAAAGCAGCCACTAATCAAGCAGCCATAAAGTAAGTGTTGGAACACCATTTCTTGTTAAATGTGTGTGGGGGGGGAGAGAGAGAGAAGGCAGAGGAGGGGGAAGAAATTTTTTTTGCCACCAATCAAACAGTCATAAACTAAATGTTGGAGCACCACCTGTTGTTTCATGTGTGGGTGGGAAAGGCAGAGGAGGGGGGTACAGTGACTTTTTCTGCCACCAATCAAGCAGTCATAAACTAAATGTTGGACCACCACCTGTTGTTTAATGTGGGGGGGGCAGCAGAAGCCGGGGGGTACAGCGACTTTTTCTGCCACCAATCAAGCAGCCATAAACTAAATGTTGGAGCACAACCTGTTGTTTCATGTGAGGGGGGGAGGAGGAAGAGGAGCGGGGTACAGCGACTTTTTCTGCCACCAAGCAAGCAGCCATAAACTAAATGTTGGAGCACCACCTGTTGTTTCATGTGTGGAGGGAGGCAGAGGAGGGTACAGCGACTTTCTGCCACCAAGCAAGCAGCCATAAACTAAATGTTGGAGCACCACCTGTTGTTTTAATGTGGGGGCAGAAGGCAGGGTACAGTGACTTTTCTGCCACCAATCAAGCCATAAACTAAATGTTGGCGCACCATCTGTTATTTATTGTGGGGGAGGAAGAGGAGGGCATACAGCAGTCATAAACTAAATGTTGGAGCACCACCTGTTGTTTCATGTGGTGGTGGGGAGAAGGCAGAGGAGGGGGTACAGCGACTTTTCTGCCACCAATCAAGCAGCCATAACCTAAATGTTGGAGCACCACCTGTTATTTAATGTGGGGCAGAAGGCGGGGGTACAGTGACTTTTCTGCCACCAATCAAGCAACCATAAACTAAATGTTGGAGCACCACCTGTTGTTTCATGTGTGGAGGGGAGAGGAGGAGGAGGGGGGTACAGCGACTTTTCTGCCACCAATCACAGCCATAAACTAAATGTTGGAGCACCATCTGTTGTTTCATGTGTGGTGGGGAGACAGAAGGCAGAGGAGGGGGTACAGCAATTTTTTTTTGCCACCAATCAAGCAGTCATAAACTAAATGTTGGAGCACCACCTGTTGTTTCATGTGGTGGTGGGGAGAGAAGGCAGAGGAGGGTACAGTGACTTTTCTCACCAATCAAGCAGCCATAAACTAAATGTTGGAGCACCACCTGTTGTTTAATGTGGGGGCAGCAGAAGGTGGGGATACAGCAACTTTTTCTGCCACCAATCAAGCAGCCATAAACTAAATGTTGGAGCACCACCTGTTGTTTCATGTTGGGGGCAGAGGAGGTGGTACAGTGACTTTTCTGCCACCAATCAAGCAGCCATAAACTAAATGTTGGAGCACCACCTGTTGTTTAATGTGGGGGCAGAAGGCAGGCAGCGACTTCTTCTGCCACCAATCAAGCAGCCATAAACTAAATGTTGGAGCACCACCTGTTGTTAATGATGGGGGGCAGAAGGGGGTACAGTGACTTTTTCTGCCACCAATCAAGCAGCCATAAACTAAATATTGGAGCACCACCTGTTGTTTCATGTGGTGGTGGGGGAGAAGGCAGAGGAGAGGGTACAGCACTTTTTCTGCCACCAATCAAGCAGCCATAAACTAAATGTTGGAGCACCACCTGTTGTTTAATGTGGTGGGGCAGCAGAAGGGGGGTACAGCAACTTTTTCTGCCACCAATCAAGCAGCCATAAACTAAATGTTGGAGCACCACCTGTTGTTTCATGGGGGCAGAGGAGGTGGTACAGTGACTTTTTCTGCCACCAATCAAGCAGTCATAAACTAAATGTTGGAGCATCACCTGTTGTTTAATGTTGGGGGCAGAAGGCAGGGGGTACAGCGACTTTTTCTGCCATCTATCAAGCAGCCATAAACTAAATGTTGAGCACCACCTGTTGTTTAATGTGGGGGGCAGTGACTTTTTGCCACCAATCAAGCAACCATAAGCTAAATGTTGGAGCACCACCTGTTATTTCATGTGGAGGGCAGATGGAGGGGGTACAGTGACTTTCTGCCACCAATCAAGCAGCCATAAACTAAATGTTGGAGCACCACCACCAGTTGTTTCACGTGGGGGGCAGAAGCGACTTTTTCTGCCACCAATCAAGCAACCATAAACTAAATGTTGGAGCACCACCTGTTGTTTTAATGTGGGGGCAGAGGTGGGGGTACAGTGACTTTTCTGCCACAATTAAGCAACCATAAGCTAAATGTTGGAGCACCACCTGTTGTTTCATATGTGGAGGGGGAGAAGGCAGAGGAGGAGGTACAAGCGACTTTTCTGCCACTAGTCAAGCAGCCATAAACTAAATGTTGGAGCACCACCTGTTGTTTCACGTGTGTGGGGGAGGCAGAGGGGGGTACAGTGACTTTTCTGCCACCAATCAAGCTGTCATAAACCCAAATGTTGGAGCACCACCTGTTGTTCATGTGGGGGCAGAGGGGGTACAGTGACTTTTTCTGCCTCCAATCAAGCAGCCATAAACTAAATGTTGGAGCACCACCAGTTGTTTCACGTGGGAGGGGGGGCAGAAGGCGGGGGTACAGTGACTTTTTCTGCCACCAATCAAGCAGCCATAAACTAAATGTTGAGCACCACCTGTTGTTTCATGTGGAGGGGGAGAAGGCAGAGGAGGGGGTACAGCGACTTTTTCTGCCACCAATCAAGCAGCCATAAGCTAAATGTTGAGCACCACCTGTTGTTTAACGTGGGGGTACAGTGACTTTTCTGCCAGCAGTCAAGCAGCTATAAACTACATGTTGAGCACCACCTGTTGTTTAATGTGGGGCAGAAGGCGGGTGGGGGTACAGTGACTTTTCTGCCACCAATCAAGCAGCCATAAACTAAATGTTGAGCACCACTTGTTTAATGTGGGATGTGTGGGGGGGCAGCTGTGCAGTACAATAAAAAGAACTTTTTTTTTTTTACAGATTTAAAGTGGTTACAGTACACTATAATTCACACAGTACAGTACTGTAAGATGGAGCCTGCAAACAAAAGAACCAGGTCAGCCATTGCTGCAAATGTGAAATGTAGCATTTGTGTTTTCCATACCCAAAATCTGAAATGCTCAAGGTCTGACATAGTTGCCTATGTTTTAAAGGAACATAAACTGTCAATAGGAAAATTCACAGTTTCAGACATTTTGAGAGACACGGACAAGTAGTTAACTTGTTCATCCTCTGATGCCTTAACTAAAGTAAGAAAGCCTCAGCATAAGCAACTAGAGGATGCCCTGATTTTATAGTTCATAGATGCCAGGATGCAAAAAGTGACCATAAGTGATAATGTCCTGTTAACCAAAGCAAAACCACTTGGCCAGCGTCTGGGTGTGCCAGACTCCTTTTCCTATTCAGTGGGATGGCTGCAAAGATTTAAACAGCGTCACAACATTAGGCATTACAAATTGCATGGTGAGGCTGCAAGTGTGGATGAAGGCGTTGTATCTGATGGGCATCTGCAGTTGCAACAAGTTTTGAAAGAGTATGACCCTAATGACATTTACAACATGGATGAATCTGGTCGGTTCTTTCAGACGGAACCCAATGCTACACTTTCAACAGGGCCAGTGTGTGGAAAAAAGGAAAAATAAAGATAGATTGACAGTGGCAGTATGTGTCAATGCAAGTGGCACAGACAAACGTAAGCCACTGGTCATCTGGAAATTTAACCACCCTCGGTGCTTTGGAAAGGACTTTGATCCAAACAGTTTCTGCTACATGTACACGAACAGAAAAGCCTGGATCACAGCGGCAATTTTTGAAGAATGGCTAAAGGAGTTTGACAGATCTTTGCATCTACAGAGACATTGTGTGATTTGGCTGCTTGACAATGCTTCCTCGCACTCCAACACAGTTCGCCAACGTAATGTCACCCTTCATTTCCTCCCTTCAAACACTACCTCTAAAATCCAGCCGTTGGATGCTGGCATAATCCAGAACTTTAAGGCTCTGTACCGATGACAGCAACTGCAGCACTATGTCAACCGCCTGGATGATGGCAAACCAGCAGATGTTAACATCAAGGAGGCTCTGTATTTCATATGGGACAGTTGGTGCGATGTGAGCACAACAACAATTGTCAATTGCTGGAAACATATGGAAATTCTGTACCCCGTTGCTCTGCCTTCTACTGACAACAGTACCACCCAAGAACAACCTAACAATTCCACTGACTGTGGTGCGATCTATCTCCTCCATTCTTGACCAACTGCCTGACACCACAAATGTCAATGCGGTAGACATCCTGCGGGCTGAAGAGAATGCTGAAACCTGCGTACCACTAGAAGAGGAGGAAATTGTTCAGATGGTGCAACCATTCAGTGCAGCAGAAAATTCAGATGAAGACACTGACAGCATCGATGACACAGAAACACCTGTCACCCGGACAGCAGTGGATGCCCGTTGTGGACTGTAAGTTGCCTTGGGATATGCCGAACAGAATATGGATTTCTTCGACATAAAGGATATTGACTGCATCCAGGCCCTGACTGCAAAGACTTTTGTGGTGGGTCAGAAAAAGTCATGTCAGACTGTGATCGAGCAATTCTTTAAAAAAGATCATGAAGACAGTGAATTGTGAGGCACTTCAAACTGTGCATCAGTGCATTTCCTTTTTAATTGCAATGTTATGGCACCGTTGGTAAGTCCCAGGACATGTGGGGGACTGTTGTCTCTTAAATGAAAAAAAGAATGCCATGCTATGGGTGGGAGGGGGAAATACCATGGTTTTGTGATGGTGTGGTGGAATGTTTTTCCTCAAAGTTACACAGATGCCATGCTTTATTCTGGGCATGCAGGGGAATGTGGTTTCTTAATTGACAAAAATAATGCCATGCTGTGGGTGGGAGAGGGGAAATGCCATGGTTTATAGATGGGGTGGGGGATGCTATGGTTTGTGATGGTGTGGTGGAATGTTTTCCTGAAAGTTAAAAAGGTGCCATGTTTTACTCTGGGCATGTGGGGGACTGTTATCTCTTAAATGAAAAAGAATGCCATGTTATGAGTTGGGGGTGCCACGGTTTTGTGATGGTATGGTGGGATGTTTTTCCTCAAAGTTACACAGATGCCATGCTTTATTCTGGACATGTGGGGACTGTGGTTTCTTAAGTGACAAAAAGAATGCCATGCTGTGGATGGGGGATGCCATGGATTTGTGATGGTGTGGTGGAATGTTTTCCTGAAAGTTAAAAAGGTGCCACGTTTTACTCTGGGCATGTGGGGGACTGTTATCTCTTATATGAAAAAAAAAAAAAGAATGCCATGCTATGGGTGGGGGATGCCATGGTTTTGTGATGGTGTGGCGGGATGTTTTCCTCAAAGTTACACAGATGCCATGCTTTATTCTGGACATGTGGGGACTGTGGTTTCTTAAGTGATAAAAATGCCATGCTGTGGGTGGGGGGGATGCCATGGTTTGTAGGTGGGAGGGGATGCTATGGTTCATGATGGTGTGGTGGAATGTTTTCCTGAAAGTTAAAAGGTGCCATGTTTTACTCTGGGCATGTGGGGGACTGTTATCTCTTAAATGAAAAAAAGAAAGCCATGTTATGGTGGGGGGCATGGTTTTGTGATGGTGTGGTGGGATGTTTTCCTCAAAGTTACACAGATGCCATGGTTTATTCTGGACATGTGGGGACTGTGGTTTCTTAAGTGACAAAATAATGCCATGCTGTGGGTGGGTGGGGGTACCATGGTTTATAGGTGGGGGATGTCATGGTTTGTAGGTGGGAGGGGATGCCATGGTTTGTGATGGTGTAGTGGAATGTTTTCCTGAAAGTTAAAAGGTGCCATGTTTTACTCTGGGCATGTGGGGCTGTTGTCTCTTAAATGAAAAAATAAAAGAATGCCATGCTATGGGTGGGGGTGCCATGGTTTTGTGATGATGTGGTAGGATGTTCTTCCTCAAAGTTACACAGATGCCATGCTTTATTCTGGGCATGCAGGGGAATGTGGTTTGTTAAGTGACAAAATAATGCCATGCTGTGGGTGGGTGGGGGATGCCATAGTTTATAGGTGGGGGATGCCATGGTTTGTAGGTGGGAGGGGATGCCATGGTTTGTGATGGTGTAGTGGAATGTTTTCCTGAAAGTTAAAAAGGTGCCATGTTTTACTCTGGGCATGTGGGGGACTGTTGTCTCTTAAATGAAAAAAAAGAATGCCATGTTATGGGGGGGTGCCATGGTTTTGTGATGGTGTGGTGGGATGTTTTTCCTCAAAGTTACACAGATGCCATGCTTTATTCTGGACATGTGGGGGACTGTGGTTTCTTAAGTGACAAAAAATGCCATGCTATGGGTGGGGGTGGAGGGATGCCATGGTTTTGTGATGGTGTGGTGGGACGTTTTTCCTCAAAGTTACACAGATGCCATGCTTTATTCTGGGCATGTGGGGGACTGTGGTTTTTTAAGTTACAAAAAGAATGCCATGCTGTGAATGGGAGGGGGGAAATGTCATGGTTTGTAGGTGGGGGGGATGCCATGGTTTGTCATGGTGTGGTGGAATGTTTTTCTGAAAGTTAAAAAGGTGCCATGTTTTACTCTCGGCATGTGGGGGACTGTGGTTTCTTAAGTGGCCAAAAAAATGCCATGCTATGGGATGGGATGGGGGAAAACGCCATGGTTTGTGATAGTGCGGTGAAATGTTGTCCCTGAAAGTTAAAAAGGTGCCATGCTGTACTCTGGGTACAGTACATACTGTATGTGGGGCACTGTTTATTTTTATTTATTTATTTATTTCTAAGAATCAGTTTACAACCTTTGAGCCAGAGGCTCGTTTCCAAAGGTACTTGGTCACATAAAGACATACATTGTGTTTTTGGTTACATAGCATAGATTTGCAAAACAATAGGGCTCAACAGAGGCACCATGTCACACTGTGGTCAGACAAATACAATTAGGTTACAGGGTACATGTAATTGATAACAGGTGTTACACAAGTTGGTATCAAGTGAGCAATCTAGTTGGTAAACACCTAAACAGTGGGCACTGGCCAGGTTAAACATAGGCACGGTGTACAGGGAAGTGGTGGTGGGGATGGCTAGGTGGAGAGCTGCCCGGGGGGTGTTGTCAAGAGAAGCAGAGGTGGAGGCTATGTTCAGAGACAGGAGCAGTTACGAGTGCTGATGATGTGGTTCCGAAGGGTGGTTTTGAACTTGGAGATGGTGGTGGCATTGGTGATGGGGGCAGGGAGAGAGTTAAACCAGGTTGGGGCTCTATAGCAGAAGGACCTCTGGCAGCGGCTGGTTCTTGATCTGGGACCTTTAGAGTGGTCTTGTAGGAAGACCGTGTTTGCAATAGTGGGAGGGCTCTGGTGGATGGATGCCGTTACCCAGGGGGGAGAGCCCGGTAGGGTTTTTTTAGAGAGACAGGTTTGCATCGGAGCCGCTCATCCAGGGAAGTAGGTTAGCCCCCATACAGCTGACAGGGTGTGTGTGAGCCTGGGGCACCAGTAATCAATCTGCAGGCTTTATTCAGGGTTAAGTGAATTTTGTTGAGTGCAGTGGTGTCGGCAGCACCACATACTGGTAGACCATAGTCTACAAGGGACAGAACGGATGATGTAACAGCGAGCGGAGAGCATTTGGGGAAGGCAGGTTCTATGAGGAAGAGGATGCCAAGCCGTGTGTTAGTGGCAGATGTTAGGGCGTGTGTGGTTGTGAAATGTGAGGGCTGAGTCGAAGGTAACCCTCAAGGTATTTGTAGGAGCAGACTTGTTCCAGTGGCTGATTGGTACTTGGAAGGATATAGAGTGGGTGGTTGCTAGCTTTGTTTTGGGGGTGGGAAAAGAGCATAGCTTTGGTTTTATTAAGATTGATGACGAGTCTGTTGTCTCTTAAATGAAAAACAGAATGCCATGCTATGGGTGAGGGGGGGAAATGCCATGGTTTTGTGGTGTTGTAAGTTACACAAATGCCATGCTTTATTCTGGGCACGTGGGGGACTGTTTTCATTGCAAGTGCCTTGTTTCATGGTGACGTGGAGGACTGTTTTCCATGAGGCTGAAAAATAATTGCCATGCTTTTGTACTGTACAATATTGGGAAGGGGGATGCCATACTTTGATGGTGTGGTGGAATGTTTTTCATGAAACTGAAAAATGCAATGATTTCTTGTGATGGGGTACAGGGTACTGTTTTGATTACTGTACTGTAACAAGGTGAATTGTTTTAAAAAGTGGAAAATGTACAGTACTTACAGTATCATACAAATACAGTAGCACTACAGAACTGCACAGTGAAAACAGTGCTAAAAACAAGAAAAAATAAGATAAATAAGAAATAAAGACCATTTTACATTTTAAGTCGTATTTTATTAGTGTTTTACTTAGTATCTAGAGTCATTAAAGCATTGCAGGCTCACCAAAAACTCTTTTCCTGCATTTCAAAATGGTTTCCATGAGTTCTGGCGATCAGACAGAAAAGCATGCATTTAACTGTTTCTCTCACATATCGGTCACCATGCCTGGGAACCAAGGGAGACGGATATCTGAGTGCTGACTATACTGTATTCCTGGGTTCTGTTTACCTAGCTGCATCACTTTGCATTTTTTAGCATTGAATCTAAGTTGCCAGTCTTTGGACCACTGTTCAAGTCTTTTAAGATTTTCTATCATGCTAGAGGCTCCTTCCCTCTGAACTACAATGTGGAATGAGGCAGGGTGCCCCTCTCCCCATTACCATTTGCCCTATATATTGAACCATTAGCTTGGTATATTAGGCAAGCTGACAAAGGTCCGGGCCTATGGGTAGTAAGGGGTGAACACCACATCTCTATTTATACAGCTGATGTAGTTAGTATATTTGTCAGACCCAGCAGCCAATTTGCGAAAGTCATAGATAAATTTACATATTTTTGGTGCTCTGCCAGGCCACAGGATTACTCAGAGTCAGACAGAAGTACTTTCCTTTAATTTCCACCCCTCTCAGGGGCTACAAGATTGGCATCCACTATGTTGGGAACAAAGATGATTAAGTACTTGGGGGCTAAGTTGTCAAGCAATGTGACACACCTACACCAATTAAATTATGACTCTTTGGTGATCCAACTGACAGCCAACCTTGAATTTGGTGCTGGCTCACAATTTCATCCTCCAATCCTGGCCAGAAGCTGCAAGCTCCTGAAAGACTCAAGACACAAAGTGCCAAAACTGAGAGACCAACACCAAAGCAGGCAGAGCTCACCCGTCATGCCTCCACGATGAACACATAGCAGTCAACATGGCAACAAACACTAAGGGGTCATAGGAAGCAGAAAAAGACAGACAACCCTGTAGAAGAGCTCCCTCACTATCCCGCCAGGAACACAGCCTCAACAGAAGCCACAGCTGGGAACTGAAACTGCAAACAGTGGCAAACAAAAATCTGATGGACTCCAACATATATGCTGCTCTACAACAGACACCTTCGGATGAGGATTCAAAAAAAGGGTTTCGTCCTCCATGACCTTCTGCTGCCAAGGTTTCTAGGTGCTTGCTGTGCATGCCAAAAGAGTCCAAAGCTGCTGCTAATGGTTGGTGTTTATTCAACCGTGTCAACTCAGCCTCCATCTCTGCCTCCCTTGGTCCAGTGTTGCTGCCAGCAAGTCACCTTCCACCACCCCAGGACAGAAACACAGAAACATAGAAATTGATGGCAGATAAGGACCACTAGACCCATCCAGTCTGCCCATTTTCCCTACCTATCTACTGCAAAAACCCCAGACCCTACTTGATCTCCAACTTTACCTTCTTGTTTCTATCACTAGGGCTCCCCTATGCCTGTCCCATGTATTTTTGAATTGCCCCACTGTATTTGCCCTCATCACCTCTGCTGGGAGACTATTCCATGCATCCACCACCCCTTCTGTGAAGAAATACTTTCTCATGTTACTCCTTAGTCTACCTCCTCCCACCCTCACGTCATGTCCCTTTGTTCCTGAACATCTCCTTTTTAGAAAGATGCTACCCTCTGGTACCCTATTTATGCCCTTTAGATATCTGTAGGTTTCTATCATATCTCCCATCGCTCCTCTCCTCCAGGGTATACATATTGAGGTCTCCCAGTCTCTCCTCATATGACTTTTGTTGCAGGCCCTACACCATTTTTGCTGCCCTTCTTTGAACTGCCTCCACCCTGTCTATGTCCTTACGGAGATGAGGCCTCCAGAACTGGACACAGTACTCCAAATGACACCTTACCAATGATCTGTACAGTGGCATCACCACTTCTTTTCTTCTGCTGGTGATACCTCTCCCTATGCACCCCAGCATCCCACTGGCTCTCCCCACAGCCTTGGCACATTGTTTGGCCACCTTTAGGTCATCAGATATGATTACCCCTAAATCCCTTTTCTGTTTGGGGACTGTCAGTATCCCCTCCGCCCGTGTAACCCTCCCCTGGGTTCTTGCACCCTAAATGCATGATTTTGTACTTTTTCACATTGAATCTCAGCTGCCACACTCTAGACCATTCCTCCAGTTTACCTAGGTCCCTCCTGATTTTTCACACCCCTTCCAGAGTGTCCACCCTGTTGCAGATCGTGGTATCATCTGCAAAGAGGCACACCACCTTTTCTTCCAGACTGATTCCCAGTCCTAGCTGTTGCCTCCCTGCTCTCTGGCTCAGTCACTGGTCTCTCTCTTACTGAGCTCTGTGACTTCCAGATTGGATCTTTCGGACCTCACCGATACCCGAGAGGTTAATACAAAATTAAGATCAAGAAAATAATATTATATTACAATAGGCAATTTTTTTACTGGTTTGGAGTGGGTGGGATGGTTCTTTTTCATATTTCAAAAATGTAAATCCTTGTAGATCAATGACATTTCACACAAATTCAGTTCTGTTTTGACATTTTAGATGGCATCTAACCTGCAGTTTATAACCAAGGTTCTACAGAATGCACAAATAATGCAGTTCAGGGTCGCAGTCCTCAGTGTAAATTAATCGCCCCTAGATCAGTAATATCATGACACCACAGATAATATGATGGAAAGATGAGCACGTGTGTGATACAGTTCAGTGCTACAAACTTTAATGCGTGCACAGGATGTTTTAAATTGGCACAATCTCTTTATGCAGTCTGTGCCCATCCAACCACATAATTACAGAATTTATAACCAGGTACTGTAGCAGGCTGGCACTTCCTTTTTCTGTATTCACTACGTAATTGGATATAGTCAGTATATTCCTGCCCAGGTATTCAGCAGCCAAACAGACTCTTCAATAAATGTTCTGAGATGAACACTGTGGAAACCATGTGGATTAATATTTACTTTTATGTTCTTATAGTAGAGCACTGGACACTACACAGAGGTATAGAAGTCTGTTTTTCATATCTGCTTAATTTTATGACCCTGCTAATGCGACATAGCAGGGTCAGTCAAAGAAATCACCTTTTCTAAATCAACCCTAGGATTAAGGGGTCTCCATGTCAAAAAAACAAAAGGAAAAATATCCAAAAAAGAAAAACAGGAAAGAGACCGACCAGGTCACCAGGATTAAGTACGACATACAAACATATGAATGTGCCAGCAAATAAAGGACTTATGGTCTATCTAGTCTGCTCAAGTGTACAGTTCCCACCATGTTTACAGAGGGAACTACCCCACCTTCCTCATATCCCCCTTGACCCCCCTCAAAAACCCCCTCCACCCCTCTACCTGTAACTTTCCCCCTCACCCTGTCCCAACCCCTCCGAAACTGTCCACCATTTCTCGGAATACCAGCTCCTCCAGCAATTAATTCCACTTAGGTACCATCCTCTCAGTGAAAAAATGCCTCTTCATCTGTCCCCTGAACCTTCCCCCCACCAGCCTTAGGCTGTTACCCCTAGTGGTTTTGTTTCCACTAAGGCTGAAGAGGCCCTTGGTGCTCACCCTGTTTATACCTTTAAAGTACCTGGCAGTCTCAGTCATGACCAAGCTGGTTCAATGGAAAGGTGGCCAGAGTGGTAAGGGAAAAGAGGGCAGCCTATAGAAAATTCAAAAGAACAGCAAAGGAAGAGGATGAGGAAGAATACCGGAGGCTGGCTAAGGTGGCAAAAGGGGGTGCAGCAGGCAAAGGCACAGGAAGAGCTCCAAATAGCCAAGAGAATAAAGAATGGAGAAAAGGCCTTCTTTTGCTACATAAGTGAAAGGAGAAACAAGAAGGACAGCATTGTTAGGCTGAAGAAGGGGGATGGCTGGGTAGAGGAAGATGGGACCAAGGCAGAGGTATTAACTGAATACTTCTGTTCCATCTTTACAAAGGAAAAGAAGGGACCAGTGGCACATATAGGGAGGAGGAGGGAAGATACAGGGTGTGAAGCAGTAGGTGTAATTGGGATTGAAAGAGTGAGGAAGGGGCTGATGGCTCCGAGGGTGGACAAATCCCTGGGACCATTAGAAATACACCCCAGGGTGCTGAAAGAGTTGGCGGACGATCTGGCGGGGCCGCTGGCTGTTCTCTTCAATAGATCTCTGGAGTTGGGTGTGGTGCCGCAGGAATGGAGAATGGCACATGTGGTGCCACTCCACAAGACAGGAACCAAGGATGACCTGGGTAACTATAAGCCAGTCAGCCGGAGATCGATAATATGTAAACTCATGGAGACCATATTAAAGGAAGGGCTGATGAAGTACATGGAGCAGAATGGTCTGCAGGATGACAGACAGCATGGATTTGTGGCAGGCAAATCATGTCAAAGGAACCTGACTGAATTTTTCTATTGGGTCATGAGGGCAGTGGCCAAAGGCCAGGTGGTGGACATCATATACCTGGACTTTAGTAAGGCCTTTGAGTCGGTGCCACACAAAAGACTGATAATGAAATTGAGGGACCAAGGGGTGGGAGAGAATATGGTAAGATGGACTAAAAATTGGTTGAGGGGCAGAAGCCAGAGTGTAGTGATTGGGGGCAAGTTCTCCAGCACCAAGGAGGTCACCAGCGGGATCCTGCACGGATCAGTGTTGGGGCCAGTGCTGTTCAATGTCTTCATAAGTGACACTGGGAAAGGTACAGTATAAGGCAAAATGTGCCTGTTTGAGAATGACACCAAACTCTGTGGGAGGGTGGACAACAATTTATTTATTTATTTGAGTTTTGGTAACTGGGTGAGCCCACTGAGACAATTACAGTCCCTTTTTCAGGGGTGACCCAGAAAGTGCAAATGTGTTTAGAAAGGAGTGCAAAGACATAGGTAAGACAATTACAGTGGCAGGACATTAGGGTATACAGCATTCAAGGAATTCACAATAATGAGATGGATACAATATACAATCGGTACAAATAATAAAATAAACTTGGCAGTGTTGATACTAGTAGTAGACTCTAGCAAGGGAATTTAGCTACAGAGATAGACTTGTTAGGAAACGGAGGCAGCAGTAGTTGCAGTGGAATAAAAAAAACAAAACAGGAAGACTATACAGTGTTATCAGTATAAGGTTTAATCTAGGGCGCCAGTCACTGAACAAACACAGGAGAGAGCAGAACAGACCAGGGGGTGGCTAGGTCCAGAGACAGGGCAGGGAGGGTAACAAAAATTGAGGGATAGCGTAAGAAGGAGAAGAAAGAGAAATAGTACTGATAACAACAGGGAGTAGATATTTCTGGAAGCAGGGGCAGGTTTCGGAGGCAGAGAGAAAGGACAGCAGAATGGACTGGAACCCAGGAAGGGTTGTGCAAGAAAGGATGGAATGTGGAAGGGAGTTCCAGTCACACTGAGCTGCAAAGGTGAAGGATTTAAGTACCACAGCAAGCCGCGGTTTCAGCATGATTAGTAAAGGGAGGGATGCAGAATGCAGGGCACGTTGAGGTTGCCTCAGGTGAATAGATTCAACGAGGCAGGGAGGAGTGAATTTATGAACCAATTTTTGCATAAAATTCAGGGAGGCATACCTGAGTTTAGATTCATAAGGAGAGGACATCACAGTGGTGGTGATGGGCATGGACCCCAGTGCAAACCTGCCCACCCTGTGGTAAGCCATTTTTGGAAACAGTGTTAGGACCACCCTTGTGTACAGGCATGACTACGGCAATGTTCCACTTGTTAGGGACAGTATTTGAGAGGAAGGACTGGTCGATGAGGTCACGGACAGGATGTGCAAGGGCAGGTGCACCCAGCTTTAGAAACCTGGGCTCAAGAGTGTCATGTCCTGGTGAGCTGTCAGGTTTCAGTTTAGAAAGGAGCCGACAGACCTCATTAAGGGAGGCCAATTTCAGGTGGAATGCTGAGAGGGAATACAGAAACTGAGGGAGGACCTCGCCAGACTAGAGAGATGGTCAGCACACAGGGGCCAAGGACACTTGGGCAGAATATTTTATAGGAGAGGTTCAGATAAATGCTTTCGAAGAGGAAAGGATCTAGGGGTAGTGACTACAAGTGACCTGAAACACACCTCCCAGTGTAAGAAGGCAGTGGCAAAGGCTAACAAGCTGCTGGGGTGCATTGCATGGGGATTCAGTAGCAGGCAGAGCGAGGTCATTTTACCACTGTACAGCTCATTGGTGTGACCACATTTAGAATATGGGGTGAGGTACTGGCATCCATACCTTAAGAAGGATATCAGCATGCTGGAAGGGGTCCGTAGCACAGCAACTAAGATGACAGAGGGGCTACAGGATAGATCCTATGAGGAGAGGCTGGGACCCCTGGGGATGAACTCCCTGGAGGAGAGGAGGCAGAGGGGGGCTATGATTAAGACCTTCAAGTACATGAGTGCAATTAACAGAGTATACAAGGACAGTTTCTTTAATATAAAGGAAAACACCACCACTAAGAGGCACAGCCTAAAACTGATGGGGGGATTCAGAAGGGATGTAAGGAAACATTTCTATACGGAGAGGGTGGTGACCATCTGGAATGAGCTGCCAGAGGAGGTGGTATCAGCAAAGATGGTGGGAGCATTCGAGAGGGCTTGTGACAAACACAAAAGAAACCCTTGGGACCAAGGAAAGGAGGGAAGGGGGAGGGAGGGGTGATTAGGGGGCAGGGTCAGTGGCGTTAAGTGTAAGACCAGATCTTGCATCATTACAAGCAGACTTGATAGACTAGGTGGTCTTCTTCTGCTGGCTCTTTTCATGTGTTCATATACCCCCCCCTTCTGTCTTCAAGACAGTCCATGTTGAGCCCCCGAGTCTCTCCTCGCAGGTGTTGCTTTGCTGACCCTGGATCATCTTGGTTGTCCTTTTCTGGACCGTCTCCAGCAAGCTGATATCCTTCTTAAGATAAGGGCACCAATACTGTGCACTGTACTCCAGGTTCGGTCTCACTAGAGACCTGTACAGCGCAGAATGACCTCCGCCTTCCTGCTGGTAATTCCCTGTCTATGCAGCCCAGCTTCTGATTTGCTTTGGCTGCTGCTTTCCTGCAGTGTACCGAGTGTTTCAGGTCACTCGTGATAACTACACCCAGGTCCTTTTCTTTCTTTAACCTCAAAACCTGCATCCCACCCCACCAGTATTTGGACCCTGGGGTTTTTGCTCTCAAGTGCATGTGCATAACTTTATATTTTTTAGCACTGAACCCCAGTTGCCAAACGTTAGACCACTTCTCCAGCCCAGCCAGGTCTTCCCTGAGTTCCTGTCTCCCCTCCTCTGTGTCCACTTTCCCACAGAGCTTTGTGTCGTCTGTGAACAGGCAGCTCCTACCCTTGATCCCATCCGTGATGGGACTTATGAATATGTTAAACAACACTGGACTGAACACAGAGCATTGTGGGACCCCACCAGTCACAGGCCTGGTTTCTGAGCATTCCCCACCCTGACTACTACCTTTTGGCTTCTGTCCTGCAGCCATTTTCTGATCCACCCAACAAGCTTAACCCCTATCCCTGGGTCTTCTAGCTTTGTGACCAGTCTCCTGTGCAGTATAGAGTCAAACGCCTTGCCAAAGTCCAGATACAGGATATCAACCCCTTAGCCCTTGTCCACTGTCCTAGTGACCGAGTCAAAGAAGTCAATTAGAGTCTGGCAGAACCTCCCCGACATAAACCCATGCTGCCTCATGTCCTAGAGCCCATTATCCTCCAGAAAGCCCACCAATCTCTCTTTCAGAGTGGTCTCCATCAGCTTGCCCACTACTGAGGTCAGGCTGACTGGTCTGCAATTCCTTGGTCCATCCTTCGTCCCACATTTATGGAGATACAACACATGTGCAGTTCTTCAATCCTGGGGCATGATCCCTGATTCCAAAGATGCATTAAACAGATCAGCCAGGGGATCCACCAGAGCCTCTGCCAGTTCCCTTAGGACCCTTGGATACATACCATCTGGCCCTGGGGATTTATCCACCTTCAGGGCCCTTAGGCCCTTAAGCACCCCGTCAGCTTGAATTATGCCATCCGTGACTCCCCATTCCCCTGTTCCCCGGCAGCACTGTTCCATCCTTCTCTCTAGTGAAGACTGAACAGAAGTACTTGTTCAGTACTTCCATTTTCTCTTCACTGCTCTCTTCATAGAAATGACACTGGGATTCTGTTGCATTACTCTGTTTGGGTGCCAGTATAAATGTACTTTTAACTGCTTCAAAAGGAAACCTGTGTTGCAACAATAAGTCAGGTGGCTAATTGTAATCCAGGTATAGCTAGGGAGCTTTTTTAGGAGAAGAAATATCTCCACTCAATTGTTCTTTCTCCCCATTAGGTCCTTTAGCATTTGGGTGTGGGGCAACTGCACTGGTGCAGAAAATGGGCACACTGCCCTGTGGGCTGGTGAGTCACCAGGGGGTCTGGGTATTGTCACAGTTACAAAGGTCAGGGGGAGGGGTCAGTGGATGGCAGTGGGGTACACAACTTTTTGAAAGGCAGGTTGGAGCTTAGTGGGGATGTTTGCCCAAATGGCAAGCTATATACTTTAAAAAAACTGAGACATAGCAAGGGCAGGATCACGTGTGCCTTCCCACAGTATACCTTGTTGTGCAGCTGAAGCACAGACTAAGAGCAGACAAGGTTTGTCATGTGCGAAGGTGTGCGTCTTATCATTTCAGCTTGTGAACTTATGATGGAGGAGCCCAAGCCCAGCATGAATATGGAATTTGAGCAGCAGCTGGTGGCCCTGGTATGGGCCACCAGCTGCTGGTGGCCCTGGTATGGGCAAAAGGACATGTGTGGTGGGAAGTAACCTTGAGCAGTCCAGGTGGACCTGATCTGATGGGCCAAGCAAAAGTGCCATTACCGCAGCCTGAACCAGTGATCCCAGGGCCAGTAGCCCCACGAGAGCTGATGCCAATGACAGTGTCAACAGGCAAGTGAGGGAAGTTGCAGCAGGCCAGGCAGGACCGTTCGGCTACTGCACTTCCTCAACCAGGTATGCCTGATTTTTCTAACATGTTTGATGATGAGTTCAGGAGAACATTTCAGGTCCCATGCCTGGGGTGCCTCCACCAAACAGGCCACAGAAGCCTCGTAAGGGGATGCCGGGGGTGACGGGTCCTGGAATGTGCTGCAGGCAATGCCGCTAGCACCCTCGACTCTGGGTCCATTCCCCTTGCCAGGTCCTGTTCCTATCCTGTTGGCCCCATTACCATGGTGGGATTATTCTTTTGGTAACCAGGTAAGGACCACTAGACACCTGCTGCTCCTGGCCCTACTTGGATGCTGCCAATTTCGCAGTTGGTGTTCTTGCCCATGCCAGTCCAGACTCCCTATCCTCCGAGTCCAATATAGCAACAAGCTGTGAATGACCTTGGTACATCCAGCAGACCTGGTTTTGATTATCGCATCCATTTTCATACAGTGTGACTCTGGGCAAGTCACTTAACCTCCCCATTGCTTCCAAGTCGCCCCTGAAAACAGGCATTGTGTCTAGAGGTCCTTACCCAGTTACCAAAAGAATAAACACAGTCTGAAGCATTAGCTACTTAAATTTTGTTGAAATTATTTTGAAAGCTACAATCCACCACCACCCATGTAGCGAGGCTCTCCTCCTGACAATCAGAGTACCCAACCTTGCTTAGGGAGGTATGCTGTGTCAATACATATTACTTACACTGTTGTCTGTAGTGTCTATTATAATGTAGTATATACTACTGAACTACTAGGATGGTGGGATGGTCACAGGAAGATTTTATTCAGACTGGTCTGGAGAGGACAGAGTGGTGTGGCTGGGAAAATAACATCTGTAAGTCAGAACCTCTAAGTGCCTTTTGTGCCCTCCTCATTGTAGGCATGCCCATATTTGTTACCCGGACCACCTGTACACCCCATACTGCACTTCAGAAAGTGCATGATAAGAGCAAGCAAGACAGCGGTACTTAGTTTTATGCAATGGGGTGGATATCAGACAGTAGGAGTAACCACAATCGGTGGTCAGGGCCCAGAATGCGCACATTCTCCAATCAACCTGTAAGCCATGGTTTACTTGGCGTACACCTTCCTTCACCTATGGGAGGAGGGTGGGAGACACTGTTTTGTGGGTGGGAGTGGATTTTAATTTACTGTGTGTGACTCAGGACCTGTAAGCTCCCGCTGCTTCAGTTAAGCTGTCCTGAGATGATCCAGCTTGTAACAACATGCGATCAAACATGCTCAGCATTGACAAATGCTTGCTTAGTTAGCAGCCAGTACAGCAGCTTGTTATAACCAAAAGTTGGAGTTCATGGTGCACCTCATTTGTTGATGTTCCACTGCAGTACATTGCTGTATCATCTGCACACAGCTGGGCCATAGCATTCAACCAGAGGACATTCACAAATATTGAGAATAGGAGCAGTGGGAAACCTTGTAAAAGAATATATTTGGGGGGCTGAGGGGAGATTCTGTTAAAATTCTGCTGTCGACTCCTCTCACAATTCAAGCCTGGAGTAAACTTTTTTTTTTAAACTGTCTTGAGGATGAGAACGGGAGTGGAGTATAAGAAATGACTAACATGGAGGCAGTGTGTTGCAGGGACTAGTCCTGGTCACTTGGAGAGGGCAAGAAAGTTTTTTTTTTTTTTTTTTTGTGTGTGAACAAAATATTTTTTCCATAGATACTGAAAACTATTCAGTATTTGGCCGAGTACACAAGAAGCATTTTATTTGAGGTATTCCAGAAATAATATTCGGCCTATGCACACACCTCACATTTTTATGGTTACATTTTCTTTTGCAGTTACTTCTTGAAGATTACCTCATGTTGAAAAATTTCTAATTCGATTTTCTATTCTCAATACGCACTTAAATAACTTCAAGAAAAGGACCACAAGTTACCTAAGGCTTAAGTTTACTTATAGACTTTTAGAGGTGCCTTCTTTATCTACACCACCCGAATTGGTGACAGGATGAGAACTGGTTTATTAAAGAGACGGTGCCACATTTTTGGGGTCTTAAATTTTTATGTTGTCTTGCGCAGGCGCAAGCAACATCTTGTGGTAGTAGCACATTTCAGAGGTGTGTCAGTGCTGGCCAAGGCATGGAATGCTTTAGTCAGTGCGTCCCTCAGCCGCCAATTAGCGAGCACGCTGCCGATGACAGCAGTTTCAAAGACAGCCACGGAGTTGCAAGAAATCTGCCGCTCCAATGAGGTGCAGTTTCCTCATTGGAGCATCAGACGACAAGACTCTGTTACGTGCCTTTCCTGGTGAAACATTTCAATAAATATGGCGGCTGCTACCGCCCGCCACACACAATCCCCAAAGCCGATATTGGGGGTGGCCAGTCCCCATGTTGGCATGCCCCATAAAACAAATAGTTTATTTGCCGTGGGGGCCCAATCCCCGTCAGCATCATGTCCCCCACCCCACACACACTTTCTTTGTCAACGGGGGCCCAGTCCCCATTGCCATTATGTTCCCCCACCCCAAACACTTTCTTTGCTGATGGGGGCCCCAATCCCAGTCAGCATCAGTCCCCCTCAAACTCATGGGGCACACTGGGAGCCCACCCCAGTGTCCCCAACATTTTTTTTATTTTACCTGTAAATAAAGAAAACCATCCCCCGATGTCTGCTGAGAGAGAGAGAGAGAAAGTGAGCGAGAGAGAGAGACAATGTCCCTGTAAAAAAGAAAACAGTCCCTTGTCGTCCCCAGTGCCTCCCTCCCCAACTTGTACCCACCCTCTGTATACCCACCCTCTGTATACCCCCACCCTCCTTGCACCCCACTTACCTCATACTTACCTCCAGGGGTCCGGTGCTGCAATCTTCCATGGACCGGGAACACGTCTGAACTCTTCAAAAGCCAACCTCAAAATGAAGAAAATCACAGTAAGCTCTATAATGGCATCAATGGGGGGGTTTCAAGTTAGGTTGATATCTCAGCCATTTTTTGGAATCTTGGCTCCAAATTTTCAACATGCGTTCTTGGGACCCTACCTCATGAACACATGCACTGTCATTTCGTTACTCGGTCCTGAAAGGTGATTTTGCAGTCATTGTGCAGGAATCACCTTTTGGGACCAATTAACGAAATGACAGTGCCACTATTCATGAGGTGGGGTCCCAAAAAGCCCATGCTGCAAATCTGGTGAAGAAATTCCAAAAAATGACTGTGTTATGAGTGTGCGTTGCGTAGTTTCCATGCACGCTTGTAACTCCGACAATTTGTAATATTTTCATTCCGGATTTTTCAACATTGCCATTTGTTCACAATTCCTTATGAACAGTACAGCTGTCATTTTTCACATCCTGCCCGAAATGTGTTTTCACACACGTGTCGCACAATGGCACAGTCGCTGTGGGAAAACAACTTTCGGGACAGATTAACAAAATCATAGTGCTACTGTTCATGAGATGAGGTCCCAAAGTGCCTATGTTGAAAATTTAGTTAAACAAATCCCCCAAATAATTGTGTTATGGGTGTGCATTGCGCAGTTTCCACGCACACAAGTGACCACAAATTTTTCATATTTTCACTCCAGATTTTCAACATTGCCATTTTCTTTACACCTCCTCATGAACAGTACAGCTGTAATTTTTCACATTCTGCCCGAAATGTGTTTTTGCACCTGTGGCGCCAAATGGCGCAGTCGCTATGCAAAATCCCCTTTCAGCTAATGAACTGATAGTGCCACTGTTCATGAGGTGGGGTCACAAAAAGCCCATGTTGAAAATTTGTAGTGAAAATACCAACAAACATCCGGGGTGTTAGGGTTTCCAACCGTAACGTCCCAGCCTGTAGAGACTGACAGGCGTCAGTGGTGTGACTTGGGATCGTTGGCTGTAATGCTCACGCCATTCCACCCTACCCCCACCCTGCAGCCAGTGACAAGCATCAAGGTGTGCCTTGGACTCTTCAGCCCCAAAGTTCAGCCCATTCTCCTATACTGCACCCATCTCGGAGCATTTCCTTATGGAATAGGATGAGTGTAAGGCCCAAAGACCCCAAGGCAAACTGCGATACTTGTCGGTCTCTGCAGGGTAGGGGTGAGGTGAAATGGCGTGAGCATTATGGCCGATGACCCAAAGGCACACCTCCAGTGCCTGTCAGTCTCTGCAGGGTGGGGTGGGGTTGGCATCAGTTCAATACTTCACTACCATTCCTATTATGCATCTCTCTCTCTAACTCCTGCACTACCAATGCCAATGCCAGCAAAACAACATTCGGCATTGACAAATGCTTGTTATGTTGTGACCATTTATTGAGTTCCACCAAATAAATCCTGATGGGCAGCATGCAATCAAGGTTTGCATGCAGTACACACGCTGCTGTCATGATACTTTTAGAGAGTCAAAATGTCTGTGATTGTGATTAAGAACCAAAAGGTCTGACAAAAAAAAATGCAACAACATAAGAACACAAGAATTCTAAGAAGGAAGGAGGCTGGGTGGCCCATTGGGATCCTCCTCCTCCATTTCTCAACAGCTGTAAACATGTATGATGTTCAGGTTCAGGAAAGGAACACAAAGATTTCTTAAAGGAGTCTAGGATGAGCTCTCTATCACCTCAACTGGCAAACTAGTTTCAGGCTTCCACAACACGTTGGGTGATAAAACCTTTTAATAAACTTACTGTCTGGGCAGTGCAGGCTACTGAAGAATGCGTTCTAAGTAATCACACTGTCCAGTTTTGGAAGGAGGGTAACCTAGCCCAAAAATGTGACACTGCCTCTTTAAATATTACTGCCTGGTGGAAGGCAGTGTTTTTTTTTTTCCCTAACTCTTTTTCTCATCTCTGGAGCCGGAACTCTCTCGGGCCTCACCTCTGGCCGATGCTGCTCTACCGCCCACTGTGAGCCCCGCCATCCTCAAGGGCATTACTGTTCCTCCCCGAACCCCCCAGAGGACATAGGGCTCGAGGAGACAGAAGGGGCGGTGGAGGGGCTCCAGTATTGGACATGTGGCAGCGTGGCTCAGGGCGGGCGGTCACCTATCCAGCCCAGAGGGGTTTTCCCTGTGGTGTTTTTACGCCTCCCCGACACGGGACATGCAATGCCGTCCCAGCCCGAGACGTGGGTGCTCCCAACCACGTCCAGAGGACAGCTGCCCAACGTCTACCCCTTCGCTAAGCCCCATGTGCATAGCAGAGCGGCCGGTCTCCACTGGGGGCCGCTGCCGCACCGGGCTACCCCTGGATCCCTCCCGAGAGAGAGCAGTCCTGCAGACACTGATCCTCTCTCCCTGCCGACCCTCGGCAGACGGGCTTGTTCCCGAATCCCAGGTCGCCATGTGAGCGCGAGGTGGTGGCGTCAAGCGCCTCAACCCTCAGCGCCACTGGGCCGGCCCAGAAAGCAGTGTTAACTACTGTCTGAAATACCTGTATCTTCTACTAGTAGCACTAAAATCTTGACCTTTCTCAAAACAACAGCATTTCCTAAAATCAAACCATGTCAAAAGCTCAACAGTACTGCACATGTCCCTGAGGAATAAGGCAAGTAAGACATGAAGCACGGTATAGGAAGCATGCACGCTTAACTGATTCGTTCAGACTCTGTAGCCACTCTTAACACTCCCTCTCGGTCACCTCACTGGCAGACAAATGATAACAAATACCTCTATCAAAGGTGCTTTGACGCCAGCTTTTATCACTTCTCTGCTTTGGGACAACAATCTGGTTTTCTGTGACTGCCTATTAGACATGCCTGAGCAATCTGGCCTCTAGCAATAATACTCATTTTTTTGTTACAATTTATTTACCAAGGATAGCCCAGGTGAGATGCAACATTTCATTTTTAGTGGGGAACTATTCCCACCCATTTCCACAGCTGGGTGGACTACAGCATTGGGAGGTTTAGTGACTTACGCAAGATCACATAGTATTTGGCTCTAGTGGGAGCTGAACCCTGTGATCTTCTGGTTCCCAAGACAGTGCTCTAACCACTAGACCACACTACCTCTTCAATTACACAATATTTAAAGAGCCACTGACGCCTCAAAGAAAACTTTGAAAAACATAATAAGTAGGTAAAATTTTGCGTGTATTCCATATATATTCTAGATTTCTCCTCCCCATTATTTATTACTGAGGAAATGTGCATGAATACATGATTTTTGTCCCTTAAAGTTACTTTAAAGTTCATCTGCCTCTATAGCTTACTTCCTATTTCAAGTCACAATGCTCTGTTGTGACATCACAATATGACCTCAGGTAGGAAGACAGCACCAGAAATAGATGAACTCTTCAGGAACATAAATCCTGTTTTCATGCAAATGACCTCAGCAATAAATAATGGGGAGGAGGAATAAAGAACTAATGTGAAATACAGGCTGAACTTTATCTAAATATTATGTTTTTGTTAAAGTTCTCCTGAAGGTGTCAGCTGCTCTTTAATAAAAATACTATTATGAGATTGTTTGAATTATTGAATGTGCTTTATAAAACAGGCTCGTTTGCAGCTCCATGGCACTGAGCGGTGGGGGACTGCTCTGGATGTGCTTTACAAAACAGGCTAGTTTGCTGCTCTGAGGCACTGAGTGGTGGGGGACTGTTCTGGATGTGCTTTATGAAACAGGCTTGTTTGCAGCTCTGTGGCACTGAGTGGTGGGGGACTGCTCTGGATGTGCTTTATGAAACAGGCTTGTTTGCAGCTCCATGGCACTGAGTGGTGGGGAACTGCTCTGGATGTGCTTTATAGAACAGACTCACTTGCAGCTCTGTGGCACTGAGTGGTGGGGGACTGCACTGGATGTGCTTTATAAAGCAGGTTTGTTTGCAGCTCCGTGGCACTGAGTGGTGGGGGACTGCTCTGAATGTGCTTTATAAAACAGGCTCGTTTGCAGCTCCGTGGCACTGAGTGGTGGGGGACTGCTCTGAATGTGCTTTATAAAACAGGCTCGTTTGCAGCTCCGTGGCACTGAGTGGTGGGGGACTGCTCTGGATGTGCTTTACAAAACAGGTTCATTTGCAGCTCCGTGGCACTGAGTGGTGGGGGACTGCTCTGGATGTGCTTTATAAAACAGGCTCATTTGCAGCTCCGTGGCACTGAGTGGTGGGAGACTGCTCTGGATGTGCTTTATAAAACAGGCTAGTTTGCTGCTCTGTGGCACTGAGTGGTGGGGGACTGTTCTGGATGTGCTTTATGAAACAAGCTTGTTTGCAGCTCTGTGGCACTGAGTGGTGGGGGACTGCTCTGGATGTGCTTTATAAAACAGGCTCGTTTGCAGCTCCGTGGCACTGAGTGGTGGGGGACTGCTCTGAATGTGCTTTATAAAACAGGCTTGTTTGAAGCTCCATGGCACTGAGTGGTGGGGACTGCTCTGGATGTGCTTTATAAAACAGGCTTGTTTGCAGCTCCGAGGCACTGAGTGGTGGGGGACTGCTCTGGATGTGCTTTATAAAACAGGCTCGTTTGCAGCTCCGTGGCACTGAGTGGTGGGGACTGCTCTGGATGTGCTTTATAAAACAGGCTTGTTTGCAGCTCCGAGGCACTGAGTGGTGGGGGACTGCTCTGGATGTGCTTTATAAAACAGGCTAGTTTGCAGCTCTGTGGCACTGAGTGGTGGGGGACTGCTCTGGATGTGCTTTATAAAACAGGCTTGTTTGCAGCTCCGAGGCACTGAGTGGTGGGGGACTGCTCTGGATGTGCTTTATAAAACAGGCTAGTCTGCAGCTCCATGGCACTGAGTGGTGGGGACTGCTCTGGATGTGCTTTATAAAACAGGCTTGTTTGCAGCTCTGTGGCACTGAGTGGTGGGGGACTGCTCTGGATGTGCTTTATATAACAGGCTCGTTTGCAGCTCCGTGGCACTGAGTGGTGGGGGACTGCTCTGGATGTGCTTTATAAAACAGGCTCGTTTGCAGCTCCGTGGCACTGAGTGGTGGGGGACTGCTCTGGATGTGCTTTATAAAACAGGCTAGTTTGCTGCTCTGTGGCGCTGAGTGGTGGGGGACTGCTCTGGTACACTGGCAATCTGGGTTTGTGCCCCCAGCCTGGGACACCAGCAGTGAGGGTGGGCAAGCAGGCCTCAGATCATAAACTCTTCTACCGGTGGTGGGGAGGCTATGTAGCATTGCTCTTCAATGACACCTAAGGGGGGGCTCAGTGGTGCTCTTGCTGACACTGGTGACCACACAACCTCTGGCACCCCCCTTCACAGCAGCTGCAAGCACACTGGGTTCTAAATGGGTACACTCTTTATATTGTCATGCAGCGTGATGCTGCAGCTCTAATGGCTGATGACACTCCAAGGACACCCAAACATGCCATCTGTTCCCCTACGTCCATGCAAACCCTGAATCCATGTCCCTCTCCTTCCCTATGTGATGGCTGCACAGAAAGAGAAGAGGGGGACTGCACCTCCAGGGAAAAGCTGAGGAAGTCTGCAGCATGAACAGTGGCATCTGGCACAGGTGGGGAACTGACACCAGTACTAGAGTTTCCAGGTGGGAAGCAACAAGAGTTTCCTCTGGAGAGCAGGGGCAAAAAGAGAATGATTAAAAAAAAAATCAGATGTCTTGAGTAGGAGCTATAATTGGTCAGTTCAGGTTACATGTAGTCCAGTTAATTTGCACAACCACACAGCACAGACCTCGTCAATTCACAGAACGTACTTCCCTAGTCTCAGTTATTGGAGAAAAAACATGGCCTCAGAAGGTTGTTTTTGCAAGCTATCTGCAGTAATGCATGACAATAATCAGCGTTAAAACCCCCTATATGTAAGCATATCAGTCTGATTTCTCAGAGGGGTATGTAATAAAACAGTTAGAGTGCAACTCAGTTAGTTAAGACCATTTATAATGATTAAGGGCCTCATCCGCAGTGGCACAGGCATATGCATGATTTACATGTTGCTAGATTGCACAGCTTTGCACCCCTGGTGGATTCTGCACATTGTGGAATCCACAGCCATGGGCCTCTCCAATACACATGTGCCTAGGTCTGCACATGTGCCTGGGGGCACTGAGGGGGGGGAGTGGAGCAAGGCCCGACACAATAGCAGCCCTAGGGGAAACCATTTTTTTAAGTAAAATTAATAAAAATGCACTCTGTGTCTCCCAGCTTACCATGCCATATCAGAGGATTTGGGGTGGCAGAGGCCATTCGGGCCCCATAAGACTCTGGGGAGGCTGAAGTGCACAAGGATTATAGCTGGGGTACCTCTGATGCAAGATACACAGTCTCCACACCATGCAATATTTGTTGTTGGTGGGGCAGATTGCAACCACCCCCCCATGCATCCCCAACTGGACTGCCCGCAGCACTTTAGTTGGGTGGCAACATGCTGATCTGCCAACTCTGTGGCTGCCACAGAGTTTTCTCTACATGAAGAGAGGGGGTATTATGTGGCTGCCACAGAGTTTTCTCCACAAGACTAGAGGGGGTATTATGTGGCTGCTGGCAACCCTACACAAATGAACTCTTTTGTGGGTCAGGCCCTAAAATCACTGTTTTAAAGAAATAGTGCCAATCCCATCAAGGATTTTTTGGGGCATTTACTTTGAGTGTGTTAGCATTACTACACAAATTTAAACCTGGATGGGGTGCTCTATTTTGCACATAACTGCAGGGCCCTTGAGAGGGTGGTGAGCAGGGGATAATTCCCAGGGCCCAGGCCTCCCTGCATACTGTATGCAGGGAAGGGGCTGCGAGCTGGTAGGGGCACCAGAGTCTGAACTTTCCCCAGGGCCCAGAATTCCTTCTTAAGAGGCCTAGATAACTGTAAATTTCTTTCAAGGACTTATCAGACATGGTAGGTAGATTTCACTCAGAATTTAATCCATTTATATTGTGCAATGTTTGATGTCATTTAGACTCCTATTGACTGGTTTTAAAAAGAGCATAGAACACTGGCCCAGCGGAAGCACGTTCCACTTTGTGCTGATGACACGGAATTGGGCGTGGACTTAGGGCATGCAAAGTGGTTGGCTATGCTGAGAAACAGTGCTGCCGCTGGCAGCATTTCTCAGCTCAGGAAGGGGATGGTGCTGTAACTGGCACCACAACAAATCCTACAGAGGGCATGGGAACCCTGATCACTCCAGGGTTAGATTTGCTGTCCATGGCCAGCTTAAAAGACTGGTAGTACCATGGTGTGGGTGAAGGCAGTGGAAGGAACTGAAAAATGGGGTACCTGACAGTGCCATCAGAATGATGGCATGAACACACTCAGGCCCCACTCCATGATCCCACCACCCACAGAAGTGCGCTGGTGGTGGACTAGTGGTTGATGACATCTGATCACCCAATGCCTGAAGAGTGGCAGTCGACATCAGGCCGGGGAGAAAAACCTCTATGGAAAAAAAAAAATAAAAGCCCAGATCCATTTTGGGAAGCCTTGGTCACAAAGGCTACCATTCATTTTGGCCCGTCTCCTCCTCCTCCTCCTCTTCCTCCTTCAATGTTTATGTATGCTTCTGTGCACAGCACAAAGCAAACATCTTGCTGCAATAAGAGTTTTCAGAGTGTCACTGTCAGGTCCAATGCAGCTCAGGCTGCAGCGGGCTCAGACAGCCAAATTATCATCGAGGCTGGTCATGACACCGTTCTTGGCTTGCTGAGGGGAAACTTCTCATAAGTGAAAAGAAAGAGCCGCTCCAACCCAGAATGGCTCTGTCCTTTCATCTGTTACACCACCCAGCAACCAGCTGAGTGGCATCATGATCGGCCTGTTGGTCATCCTAGCCCAGTATACCATAAATAAATTGGCTCCTCAAGCTACCAGATAGCTACAGATGCAAATCGTCCCTGCAGTGGGCAGCACACAAAGGCACTTCCAGCCCTCTTTCCATCCTCCCTCTCACTTGCCAAAGCACCCACTCACCATCGCTCGGAATTGGGACTGTACTTGGTTCTGCTGAAGCAAGCTGTGTCCTTGTCAGCTGTTCTGGGATGGGATGCTGCCAGCTTCAGTCCCTGACACAGACTTCTGGGGGACAGAGACAGTATGAGATGAGGGCAGCAGAGTTAATGAATGCCATCAGTGGGAGGCAGTTCCCTCGCTATCAGTAGCAGCAGAAGCCAAAGATCTACAGCCTCTAGTTCTTGAAGTAGAGTGGCCAGCAGTGAACAGATAGTGAAACCAACACTGTAGCTCAGGGAACCCTATCGATTGCAGAGTCACCACTGTTCAAATGGGCAGTAGGCATTACTGCAGCATCAACTGTTCAGCAGTGTGGAGAAAGCATTTTCAGAGTGGATGGATTTCCAGGAAGCCTGTTGACTTGTTTGTGTAGTGTTGTCAACATTTCTGAATGTCAAAGTTAATGTTTAGGGATGCACCCAATCAGTGCATAAAGATGCTCTCTGCTCCACAGGACAACTGGTGTTCCATGTATACCCTTAATGATGCTTTTCAGAATAAAATAAGTGGGGGAGGAAGAATGGACACCACTGCCATGGTGGGTGAGGATCCTATTTAACCTAGCCAGACAAGTGATACGGAATAGCTGGGTCTCCTGTGCGATGCCCACTATTGCACAGTGGAAGAAACTACCTCTATATGCCTTGGCTATGGAAAGGCTTACCTATGTACTAAAAGGAAAAGAGGAACTCTTTGAAAGAGTTTTGGATACTTTTAAAAAAATTTTTTTTACTGTTGGCAGAGGTCACGGTCCTTCAAGAGGGCATGGTATAATCTGAAAGGTGGAGGTGGGGTCCTGTGCTACCTTGCTAGAGAGATTAAGATCTGCCCTCCTAAAATATACTGGAGAAGAGAACCATATGAAGGTAGAATTCTATTTATTTAAAAAATTTACCAGGAAGGCACACTGAGCATAGTACTGCTTGATTCCAGGTGCGTTCTTGGGGAGAGTGGAGAGAAGATACAAAAGTTCAATTACAGACGACACATTAACACGGGAGCATAATAATACAATAAATATACTGTATATACCAGGAAATAAGCAATCATTTCAAGTACACATCGAATAGGGTAATGAGACAGAGATGAGCAATAATCAAAGAAGATCTCAAGTGAGATGGAAGATGATGGCTAGTCTTATGGACGGAAACAGGACCAGCAGAGTTGGGCAAACACAATTATCGGATGTTACAGACATATGGGGAGGAGACGTGCACTATGATGAGTTGATTGAGTTGATGAGGTAGAGGCATGTGCTGGATGTCAGCAGGGAGGGAGTTCCATAGTTTAGGCATTCTATATCTGAAGGCTGCCTGGCCTACAGAGGAGGACATGCGCGGTATTGCCAGGAGATGTGTGTTGAAATTTCTAAGGCAGTATGCTGGACTGGTCTGGGCTGACAGGGCTGAGACGAGGTAGGGTGGCAGGAACTGGGACCAGAACT
This sequence comes from Neoceratodus forsteri, assembly GCA_016271365.2. Taxonomy (NCBI): domain Eukaryota; kingdom Metazoa; phylum Chordata; order Ceratodontiformes; family Ceratodontidae; genus Neoceratodus; species Neoceratodus forsteri. The sequence continues at coordinate 244,399,822 of CM028134.1, forward strand.
TGGCCGTGAGACTCGCACAGTGGGATAATCGACGATTAGGAAGCGAGAGGAGGTCAAGTGTCCGGTAAAGGGAGCAGTGATGAGTGGAGGGCGGGCAATCAAGAGCGAAATGGCAGAGTAAGTGGAAAAGTGTGTCCAGTCTGGCTAAAGTGGACTTTGGGGTGGCACCCTAGACTACATCCCCGTAGTCGAAGATTGGGAGAATCATTTTCTGTACAAGAGAGCGGCGGGCAGGCAGCGGGATGCAACCACGGTCACGATATAATGCACCCAGTTTGAGGTGAAGCTTTTTGTGGATGGCATCAACATGTACAGAAAAGTCAAGGTGCTGGTCAAGCCAGACCCAGAGGTATCTAAAGAAGGAGCAAACCTCCAGAGTAGTCCCGTCCAGGGTATGAAAGGAGGGGGTGATGGGGAGCCAAGAGAGTCTCTGCCTCATGCCGAAGGTCATGGAGACAGTCTTCTTGGCTTTAAGAAATAGATGATTCGCATGAAACCAGTGCTGGACATCACCGGTCGCCACATCAGTGGTAGAAGGGCCTGATGTATACAGAACTGTATCATCTGCATACATGTGAATGTATGTATTTGGGCAAGCAGTGGGCAGGTCATTTAGGAAGATGGAGAAAAGAAGCGGGCCAAGATCTGAGCCTTGGGGGACACCAGTAGTGACTGGAAGTGGGGTAGATGTGGAGCTACCAATCCTGGCAGATTGGGACCTGCATACCAAGTAGAAGTGGAACCAGCTGATAGCCTCAGTAGAGAGCACAGCAAGGGAGAGCTTGTCTAGGAAGACAGCATAGAAGATGGTGTCGAAGGCCTTGGCCAGGTTGATGAAGATGGCCAAGGTGATGTAGCCTACATCCATACCAGCCAGGATGGAATCCGTGACCCGTAGAAGGGAAGTGGCGGTGGAGTGGAACTTTCTGAAGCCAGACTGGTAGGGTGAGAAGAAAGAGGTGGAGTTGAGAAATGAGGGGAGTTGCTCCAATACAAGGTGCTCCTTGAGTTTTGCCAGTACGAGGAAAAGGAAGATTGGGTGGTAGTTTCCTGGGACGGAGATGTCACCACCCTTAGGAAGCGGTATGACAGTTGCATGCTTCCATTCAGATGGTATAGAAGCTAGGGAGAAGGATAGGTTGAAGAGAGCAGTCAAGGTGAAGGCAATGGCAGGATCTGCCAGGTATAACATTTTGGCATCCACGCCTGAGGGGCATTTACACTTAGACGGGGTGAGGGCAGACAAGGCATTGTGACTTTTAGGGGGGATGACTTGGCGAAAGGAAAAGGAGGGGGCAGGAGGTGGGGTCTGCGCATTGGCAGGGGAGGAGGCGGTTTGATGGTAGGGAGGAAGTGAGAAAATGAGTGCGGAGGTGCAGTTAGAGAAAAATGAGTTAAATGCGGATGCCACTTCAAGCGGGTCCATTACGGAGGTGCTGTCCACATTTAAAACAGGGGTTGGGGGCTGGGTGTGAGGGGAGAAGAGTGATTTGATCACCTTCCAGAATTTTGCTGAGTGGTTTAGATTGGAGTGGAAGGTGGCTCTGAAATAGTTAGCTTTGGCCTGACGGATTAACCTAGTGCAGGCATTGTGTAAGAAGTGATGTTTTGCGTTCCTTCGGGGGGAGCAGGTGGATTTGAATGACTTCCATGCCTGGTCCCTGGCTTTGATGTGGGTCATGATGTCGGTGTGATCCAAGGCAAGTGAGCACCCCTCATTCGGGTGCATCTAATTGGGGCGTATTGGTCCCAGATGGCAAGGAACTTGGACCAAAAATATCCTAGGGCAGAGTCGATGGAGGCAGCCCGGGAGATGAAGGACCAGTCAGTGGCTGCCAGGTCACTTAGGAGTGAGGCAAGGTCCAGGGTGTTATAAGACTGGGTAAGAATGATTCTGGGAGGGGGAGCCTTTGGCTGGAAGATTTTCCGTACCACATAGATCATGTGGTGGTCACTGATGGAGTCCGGTAGGAGGCCTGAGGTGGTAATCTGGTGTTGGTGAGAGGTGAGAGCCCAGTCCAGTGGGGAGTGGTTCAGCAATTTGGGGTTCAACTGAGCAGGTTCAGAGATCAGTTGGGTTAGGTTTAGGGTGGCCACCTGGTTATGAAAGTTGGTGGGGGCACGTGGGAGCCAATTCAGATTGAAGTCACTGAGGACATGGAACTCACTCCCACATGCGCAAGCTTTCAGGCTGCCCAGGTGATCTATGACTGAGAGTGTGGGGGAATTTGGGGGGCAGTAGGACCCGGCTACGAACATGGGGATGGTGTGGGGAAAGGAGACTTTGATCCCCAAGGTGTCAATGGCCTGCACGTGTAGGGGAATATTTACAGAGGTGAACTGGAGGGAGGACAAGATATACATGGCTATGCCACCGCCTTGCTTATTGCCTGGGCAGTCATGGCGGATAAAAGTATAGCTTGGCACAGCAATTTCAGTGTCCTTAGTATGAGACTTTAGCCAGGTTTCAGAAATGATCAAGATATCCAGATTAAGGGATAATACAGTTGGCTGCAGGAAGTCTAGTTTGTGCAGCGGGCTGCAGATATTAAGGTGTATTACTTTTAGGCCCCATGGAAATTGATGGGTGGCGGGGAGGATAGTTGGTCTGGGGTTAGGCTCAATGTCCCCAGATAGTAGGAGAAGTAATGTTATCAAGAGCTTGGAGAAAGACATTGGCCAATGGGGTTTGTTGGTAGTAGAGGGTGGCTGAGTGGACACCTTCATGGGATGCTGGGTGGGTGAGTTTAGAGCTAGGAGTTCGGAGGAAACTGGGTGGTAGGACTGAGTAGCCGATAGTCCATGAGGGTAGATGGGGTGCAGTAGAGGCACAGTGGAAGTCACAGGATTTGGCTTCAGTACCAAGCATGAAACTACATGCCAATTTACCTGCTTGCTGTTTGGGCAGCTGGCGGGGGATTGACACTGAGGGCAGGAGAAAAGTGACCATTATTAGGGAGAGAGGCACACCATGGCTTTGCAGAATATGATTGAGTCTAGTGGATTAGCTTGGTTAAGAAGTATTAAAAGATATATAGTGGCCTGTAGTGGTGGGAGAAGACAACTTGCAGGGGGCAAAGTTGGCTGATAGGTTCTGCAACTCACGTGACCCGAGCTATATAGAAAATGGATCACCAAGGGTGGTGGTGGTGGGGTGGTAGCCGACGTGCAGCGTCGGCAGGGCAATCCTTTGCCTGAGTGAGTGTCTCTAACCATTGGCTTAGTGGTGACATACCTTGTAGCTTGGGGGTCCATGGGCAAACAGGGGAGGTCAGCTTCAGGGCCCTCACGACCTCTGGAGCGAGCTGTGGAGAGAGGAGCAAGAGGTGAGCACTTACATAGCAGGTAGGTGGAGCGGGGCTGGCCTGGCAGGGGGGGAGAGATGAATTAATTAGTGTAGGGCTCAGCGAGGCAGTGCTACAGGGAATTTCATATACCAGCTAACTGAACACAGCTTCATAGCACTACAGTTAAGTTAATTAATGAAAGTAACCAGCAAGAAACAACATGGTGCTATAGCTGCACTGGCTAGCTAAAAACAAAATAAAATAAAACAAAATCGGACTGCAGTTAAGTTACTTAAGTACCAGCAAGAAACATCGTGCTGCTACAGCTGTACATGGAAATTCCTACACCAGCTCAAAAATCAAATAAACTTTAAAGTGTCAGAGTGCCATTAAGGTAACAATAAATTTAACAAAAACAGAGGGAGCCTAGAAGTAAATTTGGCTACTCAAATTTTATCTTAATTTCTACAACGTCTTAAAGACTGCAGGGTCCAGGTTTGAATTTTTAAAATTGGCACCAAAAGTCCATTTAATCCTTTGTCTGAGTGAGTGACTCTAACCATCGGCTTAGTGGTGACGTGGTGGCATACCTTGTAGCTTGGAGGGCCGTGGGAAAATGGGGGAGGGCAACCTCAGGGCCCTCATGACCTCTGAAGCAAGCTGCGGAGAGAGGAGCAAAAGGTGAGCACTTATATAGCAGGTAGGTGGAGCGAGGCTGGCCTGGCAGGGTGGAGAGATGAATTAATTAGCGTAGGGCTCAGCGAGGCAGTGCTACAGGGAATGTCATACACCAGCTAACTGAACACAGCTTCATAGCACCACAGTTAAGTTAATTAATTAAAGTAACCAGCAAGAAACAATGTGGTGCTATAGCTGTACTGGCTAGCTAAAAACAAGAATAAAATAAAAAAAATCGGGCTGCAGTTAAGTTACTTAAGTACCAGCAAGAAACATCATGCTGCTACAGCTGTACATGGAAATTCCTACACCTGCTCAAAAATCAAATAAACTTTAAATGTCAGAGTGCCATTAAGGGAACAATAAATTTAACAAAAACAGAGGAAGCCTAGAAGTAAATTTGGCTATTCAAATTCTATCTTCATTTATATGACGGCTTAAAGTCTGCAGGGTCCAGGTTTGAATTTTTAAAATTGGCACCAAAAGTCCATTTAATCCTTTGCCTGAGTGAGTGACTCTAACCATCGGCTTAGTGGTGACGTGGTGGCATACCTTGTAGCTTGGGGGTCCATGGGTGAACGGGGGAGGGCAGCTTCAGGGCCCTCACATCCTCCGGAGTGAGCTTGTAGCTTGGAGTCCGTGGGCGAATGGGGGAGGGCAGCTTCAGGGCCCTAATGTCCTTGGAGTGAGCTTGTAGTTTGGGAGTCTATGGGTGAATGGGGGAAGGCAGCTTCAGGGCCCTCACAACCTCCGGAGCGACCTTGCAGCTTGGAGGTCTGTGGGTGAAGGGGGAAGGGCAGCTTCAGGACCCTCATGTCCTCCAGAGTGGGCTTGGGGGTCCGTGGGCGAACGGGGGAAGGCAGCTTCAGGGCCCTCAAGAGCAAGACTGTAGTTTGGGGGTCCATGGGTGAATGGGGGAGGGTAACTTCAGGGTCCCTCATGCCCTCCAGATTCTGGGGAACACCATAGCATATAAGGCTTATCCCTGTGTCCCACATGCTTCTCAGTTTATTAGTGAAACTTGTCATGATTTGTTATGTATTTAAAGGAGAACTGTAGCAAACGATTAGCTCCTTACCTTCGGTTTAGCTTTAGCCCACAAGCGGCATTTTTCATCGTGCATGAGGAGTTCAGTTTATTTTGTGAGAATCCGTGAACGGAAGTATGGCCAAGCTGGACCTCCATTGGTGTAATGGCGGCAGACTGCTCCGGCTCCCGCTGTGGTGAAGCGGCGGAGCAGTGCCGCACTATTACACTTAATGAAGCCCCCAGCGCCGGCCATACTTCTGGTTCATGGACTTTTACAAAATAAACTGAACTCCCTTGTGGTGCAAGAAAAATGCCACTTTTGTGGGCTAAAGCTAAACCGGAGGGTAAACTTTACGGGTAAGGAGCTAATCGTTTGCTACAGTTCTCCTTTAAATATTTGTTGTCTATTTCTTTTAATTTAAAACAAACCAGGAAGGAGATTTACAGCTGGGAAGTTGACAGTGCATTAGTCTTAACTAAGTCTGAGTTTGTGAATCCTTTTATGGATTTTTGTAGAATGAATGTATTTATTGTTATGTGCCTTAAGGTTTGTCACTATATGTACTGTTACTGTCTCTATATGAAAAAGCAATAAAAAAAAATTATATTTAAAAAAGAAGCAAAATCTTTCATTTTTAAGACAAGGTGGAAACTAAAATTCGTTACACTTCTGGAGCTATTCAAGTACTGTATATGGAAACAAGAAATCCATTAAAAAGGTCTGAATCCTTGAGAGGGAGGAATACAAGTCAAATCGCCTACAGGCTGCCACAAAGATACATGGAGAGGTGTTAATTTAACAAGTTCAGGTTTTGTGTAACAAGCCCCAAGTCATGTGATGCAGACGAGTAGAGACGAAGGGCCTGATCTGCAGCAGTATCCCACCTGGTCTGCACGTGTGGAAAGCCTAGAAAAGCCATGGAGTGCCCCCTTTTGTACAGAATGCGAAAAACTGGGGGGAGAGGGGAATTACTGGCACTGGCCGGTCTTTCTTTTTATGTTTGCACGTGCAGTGCGAAATGAACAGCTTGCTACAATAAGAGCTTTCAGAGGTGTGTCACTGTCGGGTCCAATGCAGCTCAGGCTGAAGTGGGCTCAACAGCGACAGCCCAATTATCAGCTAGGCTGGTCATGACACCGTTCTTGGCTTGCTGGGTGGAAACTTCTTGTAGCTGAAAGAAAAGAGACCCTCCAACCCAGAGCGTCTCTGTTCTTTTATCTGCAGTACCACCCAGCAACCAACTGAGTGGCATCATGATCAGCCTGCTGGTCGTCCTAACGCAGTATACCATAAATAAATTGGCAGCTCAAGCTGCTGGGTAGCGCTGTTGGTATGACCTGGTTTTGGTTACCCAACACTACGTCTTCATACTCAAGCTGCAGTTTGGTAGATATGTGGCAGGGTGGGACTTCTCTGTTCTTTACAGCAAAACCTCATTCTCCGATCTCACTAAATGCAAACCCTGTCTCTCATTTTTTAAAAGGCAAGCCCACCCTGTCCCACTGCAAGCCAAACCCTGCCCACTGATGGCCTTTGTTACTGTAAAACCTCTACCTACAAAGTCTTATGAACAGAACTATGTCTGTATCACAGACGGGTGGGCAGGGCTTAGCTCTAGGGACCATGTCGAATTTTAATGTTCAGTCTGAAATATCCACCTCCCCCCTTCAGTCAAGAAACAAAACAACATTTGAGATCCAGTGGTAATGGAGTTAAACCATCCGCTATCAGACAAGCAGAATGGCTTCAGGAAATCCCATGGGACCAACACGGCACTTGTAAAGTTCACAGCGGATACCCTAAATGAATCTGACAAAAGAGCACCCACTGGCACCATATTCATTGACATAACCAAAGCATCTGACTTGATTAACCATGAAATGCTGACTCTTAAACTGTCCCAGATGGGTCTGGACAGGCATTTCCTTGCATGGGCAACCAGCTACCTCGATGGTAGGTCGCAAATGGTCAAATGGAAAGGAACTCACTCCATGCACCTACCAGTCAAGCATAGGGTCCCCCAAGGCTCCATGTTAGGCCCCATTCTCTTCTCTATTTTCATCAACGATATTGAGAATAACTGTGGGGAGGCTAACCTTCTGCTTTATGCAGATGACGCCATTCTCTACTGGAGTGCGGATGATATTAGGACTATTAATGATAAGCTCTCTGCTAGCCTGAATGCCCTGAAAGCGTGGTTTACTGATAATTTGATAGTGCTGAACAAAAAGAAAACCAAAGCTGTCCTATTTGGACCAAAGCACCTTGGTGCATCCTGCCAACACCTTCTTATCCTGAGTACCTCCTCAGGTCCCCCCCCTCCCCGAGGTCACTGATAGGATAAAGTACCTCGGTATTCCCCTTGACCATGATCTTGCATTTAAATAACATGTGGATCACGTAGTGAAAATTGTGCATTGGACACTTGGTCTTCTTTACCGTCTAGGTGACTCAGTGACCCATGAAACCAGGATAACTGTGGCTAACGGTACCCTACTCCCCTCACTAGTCTATGGTGCCCCTATACTCCAGTTTCTTAGAAATATGGGAATGAAAAAGCTGGATGTCCTCTACAACAAAATAAGCCGCTTTGCGTCAAAATCCCCTCCGCTTGGTCATCATGGTGAGGTCCTCTCCTCACTGAAATGGCCCACGTTCACCAACAGGATGTCATACCCACTCCTCTGTGTTGCCTATAAATTCACCAGGGTGTACACGCCACTTAGTCTCAATGGCCTAATAGCCCAGAAGCCCCAGAGGTGATCCCTGCATTCCTCAGAGTGCAACAGCCTCAATATTCCCAGAATCAGAACCAACTTGGTTAAAAGCTCCTTTGCCTATTCTGCTCCCCATTATGAATGCACTACTTGCCTCCTTAACGAACTCCACCTCCCTTAGTGGCTTCAAGAAAGGCCCAAAAAACTACATGCTGGAGAGGGGTCAATGCACTTGTTACTGCTGAACCTAGACCGAGCCTTGATCAGTGCCTTTATTCCGGTGTTCCCTGCCTGTATCCTAAGAAAAGTTTTCTTAGCTTAAATGCACTTTTCCACTTATTGGTAACTGTAACTCATGATTTACTGTGTGATCCTACTGTATGTAACTAATGTAATCCACTGTGTTGTTGTCCTCTAGTTTCTGTAAAATGCCTGTGATTTCTCATGCTGTTCATTCCTGAGATTTGGGACTTGTTTTGTTATTATTGTACATTGTTAATTTCTGCCTGTAACTAATTCTGGATCGCCCCTGAAAAAGGAACCTTTGGTCTCAGTGGGCCTACCCAGTTACCAAAATTCAATAAATAAATATATTGGTTTTCCTTTTCCCATTGGAAAACTGTAGCATAATTTGTCATTATAAAGGAGTGTTTATAACGGCAAACACACACCCAGTTTTCCTAGCTCTGAGCATGCACCCACCACAGCTCCTTTCCGATCACTAGCCGCTGTGTCTTCCCCCGGAGACTGAACCACCACTCGAACTCGGCGGTGAGTGACTGAGCAAAACAAAATCAAGAACCAAGAAATAAAAAACTAAATTTTGGCTGCTGACTGAAAGAAATGAATGAAAAAAAAACGTTTCGATAAAAGACGAATGTGGACCATGCGCTCAAACCTGACCAGACCATGGCCGCACAGAAATGTCTTTTTATTTTATATCAATCAATCAATCAATCAAATCTTTATTTATTTAGGCGATCATCATTGAGCAAGGCTGATTTACAAGATAGACCTGATAAGGTCAAGGTTCGAGTTGATGCACAGCAATTACATCACATACTTATGAGACAGTTATACATACAGAAGAAAGGAAAATGTTATTTATAACACAATAATATACAGAGAATTCACATGTTAAAGCTTGGCTAAGAGAAAGTTAAACTAACATCTACAATATGTACAGTACATATATATCTCAATGAGGATCATGACAGTCACTCACATAATGAGTACAAGGATGTGAAGGAATATTGGGTGCCATATACTGGCGTGTGTCTGACTGGAAGGAATATGCCATATGTGATTGGAATATGGTTTTGTGGGATGACTATTCTATTCTCTAGCGATAGCAGCTGCATTTCTCTGTGAAGAAGGCTGTACAGTGCTGCTTGAAGGATGTAAATGGAATGATAATGGACAGTTTAAGGGATTTTTGTAGGGTGTTCCATGCTATGGCATGAGAATAGCTGATTGCTGCCCTCCCTATTTTGGTGTTGACTTTGGGCAATTTGAGCAGGATGATATTGTTGCTTCTTAGGGCATAGAAGCTAGGAGTGGTCAGGTTGAAGCAGTCCAGGATATAGCTTGGGAGTTTTTTTGATAAAGCTCTGTAGATCCATAGAGCTGCATTTCTGCTCCTCCTGACATGAAGGGAAACCCATCCAGTTGCGTCATAGAGAGAACAATGGTGAGTATTATATGGCAGGTCTGTAATGAACCTTATTGCTCTATGATATAAGGTATCCAACTTTTGAAGGTAGGAGGGGCAGTGACTATAGAGGAAGTCTGCATAGTCAATGACTGATAGAAAGATGGCCTGGACTAATCTCATCTTTGAATCTCTATTAAGGAAGGGTTTTAATCTGTAGAGGAGGCCAAGCCTTAGGTGAAGGTTTTTCAGCAGTTGTCCTAGATGCTGAGTAAAGTCAAGTCTGTTGTCAATCCACACACCTAGGTATTTGAAATTTTCAACATACTCCAGATTTTCTCCAAGTATAGTGCATAGCCGGGGGAGATTGATTGAAGAGGATGTGTTGGTGGAGTTTTGGGTTGTGAACATCATTGCTTTGGTTTTCTTTGCATTTAGCAGAAGCTTTTTCTCAAGAAGCTGATGTTGTAACAGGGAGAATTCTGCTTGTAGGATTTCATGAGCAACTTTAGGCGAAGGGTTGCTAACATACAGTACAGTGTCATCAGCAAAGAGATGTACTGAGGACTTGGTAAGGGTTGAATCAATTTTATTTATATAAATGGCAAAAAGGATAGGACCCAGAATAGAGCCTTGGGGGACTCCTCTTGACAGTGGTCTTAATGGGGATAGGTCACCTTCAGCTTTTACCTGCTGTGATCTACCGGAGAGGTAGCATCTGAACCACTTAAGGGAGGATGGATCTAGGCCAATGGAGTGTAGGGATGAGAGTAGCAGTTCATGGTCCACAGTGTCGAATGCTTTGCTCAGGTCCAGGAATACTGCACAGACATTGTTCTTTTTATCCAATTGTTTGCCAATCATTGGTGACCTTGGCTAATGCAGTGATAGTGCTATGTTTGGCCCTGAATCCAGATTGAGCTGGATTTAATAGATTAGCATTGTCCAGATATTCCCTTAACTGAATACTCACTAATTTCTCCAGCATCTTGGATAACACAGGTAGGATGGAAATGGGCCTGTAGTTATTAAGATCCATAGGGGCCCCTGATTTTAGAAGGGGGACCACTTGGGCTGTCTTCCACAGTGTGGGAATAGAGCCAGAGTTTAGGGAAAGGTTAAAGAGGTGAGTTAGGGGGACTGCAAGCACATGACACGCAATCTTTAGAAAGAATGGGTCCAGAAGATCTGCTCCTGCACTTTTTTTGGTATCCAGATGCCATAATAGATCCTCAACTTGTTTCAACAGTATAGGTTTGAAGCTAAAGGAGGAGTCAACTCTTTGATCACCAGTATAGTGGGAGCTTAATTGATCCCTTAATAGGTTAGCTGGGGAGGAGTCAAAGGCAAGGCCAGCTGTTGTGAAGTGGCTGTTGAATGCATCCAGGATTTCCATTGTGCCAGTAATGGGGCCATAGTTACTGTGTAATTGGGTTGGAAGGGGGTTGTTAACATCCTGGCCCATCATACCCTTGATGGTGCCCCAAAATCTAGCAGTATTATGGTAGGAGGAGTCGAGCTCGGCCAGGTAGTAGGCAGCCTTTGCATCCCTAACTTTCCTGGTGCATTTATTCCTGGCTTTCCTAAAGATCATCCAGTCCATGATATTTTTAGCTTTTCTTGCTACTTTCCAAAGTTTATCTCTCTCCTCCAGCAGTGCAGCTTTGAGGTCAGCTGAAAACCAGCGACAGGATTTGTTGTTTATTCGGATACTAGAGATTGGGGCATGGGTGTTAAGGGCATTTATTATAATGCTATTTAGCACCTGCTGAGCTTTTTCTACAGAATGTGCAAGACAGAACTTTTGCCAGAGTGGAGAGTAGGCTAGATCATGCAGATATCCTTCAATATTGGTGTTTTTTCTTGGATCTCCTCATGAGGAATTTTGCAGGATCTGTTTTAATGCTGTTGGATCTTACCCCTGCGATGGGGCAGTGATCACTTATGTCACATGGGAGCACTCCAGCATGTGTGAATAGATGTGGTTTACTCACTAGCATGATGTCAAGTAGAGTACTGTTACTACTATTCCTTGCATTTAATCTTGTTGGTTCATTAATTAACTGTGTGAGCCCATAGGTGTCACAGAATGATACCAGAGGTGTAGCTGCCTGGGTGAGCCAGTTGAAATTCAGGTCCCCTATGATAATGACTTCTTCAGTACAGGACTTGACCAGGTTTCCAGGTGGGATAAGAGCTTGTGTTCAGCAGAGGGGGTCTGTAGCATCCAATTAAATGGAAAGCTGCTGTATTGGGGAGAGAGACTTTTAGAGATAGACACTCAAATTCCTTGGGCATAGATGTTGCAGCAGTACAGGATACAACTAAACCAGCTTTTACATATATGGCTACTCCGTCCCCTTGTTTGGCGATCAGCTCTGAATAGCTGGTAGTTAGGTAGGTTAACTTCCCTGTCCATTGTGGTGGTCTTGAGCCATGTCTCAGTTATCACAAGAAAGTCTGGCAAGGTATGGGCAACCCAGGCTTGTAGCAATGTAAATTTTTTCAACAGACTGCATACATTAATATGCAGGAACCTGAGGCCTTTAGTTGAGGTTAGGTCTGATGGAGAGGTGATACTTTCAAGAGGTCCAGGGTCGATTTCCACATTACCAATACAGAGCAATAGGACGATCAGTAATTTCATAAGGGCTGCCAGTGTTAGGGAGAGGGGGCTGTCTTTGGTCCTCCTTTTTTTATTCCATTGCCACTCTTTGTTTTGGGTGCTCCCTGTGGATTTAAGATAGTGTGTCGGGATACCAATTAGCAGATTGACGACTAGGCTTAGTGGGGATCTATATACCCAGCAGTGGGGCCTTAGCTGAGACATATATGTGGTGATATGTGTAACTTTATGGTGATTGTACCACTGTAGTCGATGCAGCAATGGCAAGGCATATGTGAGGGTTTGGGTGTCAGCCACGGGGGATGTTCCAGAGAAACTAGTCGGGTTGACCACTTTAGATTGTATAATAGGGTCATCTTCATTGTGGAATCCTATGGCTGATAGTGACAGGAGTATCAGTAGCAAGCTTCCCATTCTGAGGGGGATATTGATAGTTGGCAATAGGGAGTAGCGAAGTTGCTGATTGGTTGGATCAGCAAGCTGGTGTGACTCTCTGTTGGTTTAGAGAAAAGTGCTGTGAGCGGGAAGAGATTTCGGCGGAAGATGCCTATAAATTAACACACAAGAAGGGGAAGGGCGGGTGGGCAAAATTTTATGCTTTTCCCGACTGCTCCTCGCTGTTCCTCCTGGCCTTGTGGTTCCCAAGTTCGCTAGGTGCTGCCGACTGCCCGCCTGGAGCTAGCCCGCGCCAGCTGGTTGCTGTGGGCTGAAGGAAGCAGGCTGGAGAGAGACAAAGAGGGTGCAGCAATTAATAAAGGCAGTAGCAAGCCTTTTCTGAGCATCACTGACCAAATCTGCACTACAAAGGACTGTGGGGGTCCTGTAGCGCCTCAGCGCCTGGCCCACCTTACATATTCAGACAAGGAGCTGCAATTACTTTAAAGAGCAGTAAACGGTAGTTTCCCTTACAATACAATAGTGGATAACAGCACTTTTTGATGATTTACATATAAAACTAGAAGGAGAGTGGCGCCTGCATCTGGCCCACTGCTGCTAACAGAGTCCAGCAGAATTCAACAGAATCAACAGCAGTTGCCTCTATAGATGTCTCACCAGAGTGGAAGCAGCTCTTCTGGGAAACTTGCAGTAAAACACCAGGAGAAGAGTAAAAGACAAAAAGAAAAACAAATTGTCAAGTCCCACACAGATTTCAGAAAAGCAAACTGAGCCAGTGTAAGTCAATGGGCAGGAGGCCAATCGCTGCTGTACTGGTGGAGGCGCTAGCTTACCGGTGGCTCGCCTTTCCGACTGCTCCCTCGCTGTTCCTCCTGGCCTTGTGGTTCCCAAGTTCGGCTAGGTGCCGCCAACCGCCCGCTGGCGGAGCGAAGCCCCGGCGCTCAGCTGGTTGCTGTGGGCTGAAGGAAGCAGGCGATAGGCTGCGCCTTTCCCGACTGCTCCCTCGCTGTTCCTCCCGGCCTTGTGGTTCCCAAGTTCGGCTAGGTGCCGCCGACTGCCCGCTGGCGGAGCGAAGCCCCGGCGCTCAGCTGGTTGCTGTGGGCTGAAGGATAATTGCTGTGGTGAAAAAGGAAAACTCAGCAATTATATAACATAAAATACGGAGTGGTGTGTATAAACTTAAAAGTTTACACATGCCCTGGGATTTAGATGCTTTCACAAACCCCTTGAGTTTCACTCTCAGGGTTTATGTAGCATCTAATAAAAAATTACTCACCTTAGTAGTTATGTTTCTTCTATTGGAGTCTTGCTGTAGTCTGACAAGTGCAGTTAGCCCCAGCCTTTAAACTGCCCTGGAGAACAAAGGGTTAAACTTTCTATGCAGAGCGTAGAATGCTGAGCTCGAGCTCGGTTGAAGTCTCTGTCTGTTCCCCTTTGAAATCTAACCGTCAGATTCTTACGAGCAAAAACTCACTAGCTATTCTATGTGGAAATTGTAAAATTTTTATTAGCCAACTGGCAACCAAAAGTTTTGGATTCCCAAATGAAGACTCAAGTCAGGAAACCCAAAACCCAAAAACCAAACCAAAAAAGAATAACAATAAAACAAACACCCAAACAAAAAGAAGAGGGTGTAAAAGAAGCACCCCTGAGGTGCAACACTGCGCCTGCCCACCACTTCCCAAAACCAGGTTCTGAGAGGAGAGGCAGGGAGGGAGGTCAGAATACAGCAAGACTCCACTAGAAGAAACATAATTACTAAGGTGAGTAATTTTTCCTTCAAACAACTTGAAGTCTTGCTGTGCAGACTACCAAGCAGTACCTCCATGGAGGAGGGACAGAACCTACTTTGGCAATAGGCTCTGAAGTACTGTTGTGCCAAACCGAGCATCACTCCTAGCCTGGATATCCGGAGAGTAATGCTTGGTAAAGGTATGGACTGTTTTCCAGGTGGCTGCTTGGCAAATTTCTAAGAGAGGAATATCCCTGGCAGCAGCCAGGGAAGCAGCTGTACCTCTTGTAGAGTGAGCCCTCAGGCCTGAGGGTGGAATCTTTCCCAGTTTTTCATAGCAGAATTGTATACAAGACACAATCCACCTGGCAATAGTTCTCTTGGTGGCAGGTTTGCCCTTCCACTTCTCCATAAGTGAGGAACAACTGAGGAATCAAACCCAGTGACCCTTGGTACGCCTATGTAGTAGCTAAGGGCTCTTTTAACATCTAAACTGTGTAGCCTCCTCTCTCCTGAGGAAGAATGATCAGTGAAGAAAACAGGAAGAGACACAGACTGATTCAAATGGAAGTCTGAAACCACTTCGGGCAAGAATCTTCTATTGGTTCTAAGGACCACTTTATCCCTGTGAAAGGAGATAAAATCAGGTTCACTGACAGGGCTTGCAATTCACTGATACGCCTGGCAGAGGTAATGGCTACCAAGAACACAGTTTTCCAAGTCAAGTACTTAAGCTCTGCTGAGGACATAGGCTCAAAAGGAGGTTGCATAAGTTGAGCAATGCAAACATTCAAATCTCAGGCAGGGGCAGGGTCTCTAAAGGGAGGATTGGTATTAAGCAATCCTTTAAAAAACTTACAGAACACAGGGTGAGATGATAGTGAGGAAGACTTCCCCACTGACAGGAAAGCAGAAACAGCTGACAAGTGTGCCTTGAGAGTAGCTGGTCTGAGGCCTAAGCCATTAAGGTTGACCACAGAATCCAGAACCGTAGGCAATTCAGCAGTATCTGGAGAAATATGCTTCTTAGAACACCAAATGCTGAATCTCTTCCATTTGGAGTTACAAGTCTTCCTGGTGGAGGGCTTTCGAGAAGCTCTGAGAATATCGAGAACCCCCTGAGACAGATGCAAATCTGCAAACTCTAACTCTTCAAGAGCCATGCCTTGAGATTGAGAGACTGAAGATCGGGGTACCAAATCCTCCCCTGAGAGGAAGTTAACTGGTTGTAATTCCTGGGAAGAGACAGGGGAAGATGGACTGCTAGGGACAGCAACAGGAGGTATCAGGGCTGTCTGGCCCAGTCTGGAGCAATCAGAATCACTTTGCAAGGCTGTGACCTTACCTTGACTAAAACTGTGAACAGCAGAGGGAAGGGAGGGAAGGCATACAGAAATTTCCCTTCCCAGTTCAGAATCAGAGCATCCAGGGGGACTGAGCCCAAAACTGGGGGTCTGCAACAAAAGACAGGAAGTTGGTGATTATCTGGGGCTGCAAAAAGATCTATCTCTGGAGTGCCCAACCTTGAAAAAATCACCTTCAATACCAGAGGGTCCAGGGACCATTCGTGATGGCCCTGTGAGATCCTGCTCAGTGCATCTGCTAGCACATTGTCCTTCCCCGGAAGGTGAACTGCTGTCAGAGAGGTTTACAGGAAATAAGCCAGGGACCACAACTTCATGGCTTCTGTGCACAAGGCCGTAAACCGAGTGCCTCCCTGCTTGCTGATGTACCACATGGTGGTGGTGGTGTTTGTTCTGACCTGAATCACCTTGTTCTGCACTGACTGAGAGAAAGCTTGTAGGGCCAGAAAAACTACCCTGAGTTCCAGGAGATTGATATGGAGAAGGGATTCTTGAGGGGACCACAGTCCTTGGGCAGTGAGGGCCCCCAGATGGGCACCCCAGCCCAGAAGGGAAGCATCTGTGGTAAGGACCACCGAATGAGACTGAGTGGCAAATGCGACCTCTTGCCTTAAATTGTCCTGATCCTACCACCATTGAAGGGCTTGGATCAGGGTCCGAGTCACTGGAATCAGTTTGTTAAGGTAATCCTTCCTCTGGGACCAAAAGGCCCTCAGATGGAACTGAATGTCCCTCATCTGCAATCTTGCCCCTTGGACCACTGCTGTAGAAGCTGCCATGTGGCCCAAGAGCTGGAGGAAATGCCTTGCTGGTTGAGACACCTGAAGGCTGAAGAAAGAGGCCAGTTCTATAAGAACTCTTGCCCTTTCCAGGGGAAGAAAGGCTCTTGCTTTGACAGTATCCAGCTCTGCCCCTATAAAGGTAAGGAGCTGCACTGGCTCGAGAACTGACTTGGGAAGGTTGAGAAGAAATCCTAAAGAAGTGAGCACTTGCTGGGTTACTTGCAGGTCTGACTTGACTTGGTCTGGAGACTGGCCCACTATTAGCTAATCGTCCAGATATGGAAATATGGAAATCTTTTGCCTTCTTAGAAAGGCAACTACTACTGCCAGGCACTTTGTGAAAACCCTTGGGGCTGAAGTTAAGCCAAAGGGCACTGCTCTGAACTGATAGTGGCCTGAGGGCAACTTGAACCTGAGGTTCTTTCTGTGGGAGCACTGGATGGGAATATGAAAGTAGGCATCTTTGAGGTCCAGGGAGGCTAGCCAGTCCCCTGGCCTTAGAGAGGGAAGGATTATTCCCAGAGTTACCATCTTGAACTTTGGTTTTAAAAGATGTTTGTTTAGGTATCTTAGGTCTAGGATGGGTCGCACTCCCCTGTCTTCTTTGGGGTAAGGAAGTACCTGGAGTACAGACCTTTGCCCCAGTGTAGGGTAGGTACTCTCTCTATGGCTCTTAAGGCCAGCAGAGATGAAACCTCTGCCTCTAGGGCAAGGGTTTCTGAGAGACTTGCAGGTGGAAAAGATCTGGTTCTCATCTTTGAAATTTTTTGAAGCTGAGAACCAGTCCCTGGCTTACTACTTCCAGGACCCACTTGTCTGATGTAATAGACATCCAGTCTTGGACGAAGTAAGCCAGCCTGCCCCCTACTGGAATAGGAGAGTCGACCCGGGCAGGCCCATCAGGGTGTCTGCTTGGCAGGGGCCTTAGGCTGAGGAGTGGATGCAGCCCTGCTCATCCCCCTTCTGCCTCTCTCTCTGAAGAATCCCCTCTGTGAAAAAGGAGAAGAGGCCTGTGCCTGGTAAAAAGGCCTATGAAAAGGCCTGCCCCTGCCCCTAGACTGCTGCCTTTGAGGAGTTGCCTGCCTCTCCTTGGCCTGAGCACTCCTGTAAGTGGTCCTGTACTCATCCATTTTCTTCATGTAATTCTCTGTCTGCTCCCCAAACAGAGAATTACCCACTACAGGAAAATCCATGGCGTTAGCCTGGGTATCCTGCGAGAGGCTAGTACATCTGAGCCAAGCCATTCTCCGAAGAGCCACAGATGTAGCCATGACTCTTGATGACACATCATTGGAGTCCACAGCAGCATGAAACTGTACTTATGATGCCTCAATCCCATCTGCAGCCACCTCCTCCAGCTCCTTGGCTAGCTGGGGGGAGGCCTGTTTAGCCAGTACCAGTACAGTGTCCCACCTGGACTTCTGGTACCTGGCTGTATAGGCCATATAATTCGCCTGCCTGAGTCCCAAGGAAGATGCCATGTACTGTTTTTTGCCATGGCATCAATCTTCCTGGAGTCTTTGTCTGGGGGGTGTGAAGCCAAGGGAATGTTTGCCTTATCACAGGCAGCAGCCTGCACTACCCCAACATGGCTGCATCGCTGGTATAAGAACGCTGTATCTGAGCCTGATAGTGTATACCTCTTGTCCATTCTTCTATCAGCAGGAGATATAGAATTGGGAGACTTTAGGATTTTTTGTGTCTGCTTCCCAAAAGATTTGTGGAGGGGAATAGACAGTCTCCTGGACTCTGGGATGTCCATCATTTCCACATAATCAGGCTCCTGTTGATCCTCCAATGCCTCCTCCATAGGAAGCTGGAGGGTTTCAGCCACCTTTCTGTAAAACATAAAGTGGGAAGGGGACTCAGACAGCCTAGGAGGGGATACACACAAAGGTCTGTCTGGGGAGATGTCCGGTTCCACAGGCACATCCAGACTTTCACCATCACCATCACCATCATTATCTTCAAACTCCCCCTCGTCCTCAAACTCTGGTTCATAAAAATCTTCAGGGATATAATCTTGAACCGGGGGAACCGATCGAACTGAACCCCTGCCAAAAGGTCCCGGATTGGTCAGAACCGGGCGAAGCGATTCCGCAATCCGAATCGCTCTGGCTATCTCCTCGGTGGTCAGAAAATGAACTTCTGGATCCGAACCAGTCGACTTCTCTTTGCGTTTTCTTTTTGTCGGAACCGATCCTCGAATCGCTCTTTGCCCGCCAAGAAGTATCACCCTGGTCAGAGGGCACTCTTCTGGTTCGGTCGAACCGAACCGGGCTAGCCATCCGGGTCAGCGGACTTCTTGGCCTCCTTTTCCCTCAGTTTACCTAATCTCTTTTCAAGGGTATATTTGGGAAAATGTTTACATATTTGGCAGTCTGTATCACGGTGTTCAAACCCCAGACAATAAACACAGGTGGTGTGGGGATCGGCCTTAGCAAAGACCTCCCCACACTCACTGCAGTGTTGAAACCCAGTGGGCCCGGTTTTTTTCTTGGGTTTCTCAGACATGGCCAACCTAACCAACTTACCCTTTTTATGGCAACCACCAGGCAGGACTCCCTTATCTGTTCCTAACCGTGTCACGGGTATTGGAAAAAAACGTACAAAACACGTTTTTTTTAGAACCGATAAGGACTGGTAACCTCACACTAAAAAAGATATAAGGATTCACTACAAATGATCGGTTCAGCCAAACTGATCTAACACTTTTACAAGTTCCACACAGAAAATCAGAACAAACCTATCTAGTACTTACGGCACCACAGACAGAGACTGAACCGACTATGTGGAAATAAATTTCGGTTTAAAACTGACACTTTAACCGACTTTCGAACCGAGCTGCAGGAGAAATTTCCGGAGCGACTGTTCAGTGAGGCGGAGTAAAGAATCTGACGGTTAGATTTCAAAGGGGAACAGACAGAGACTTGAACCGAGCTTGAGCTCAGCATTCTATGCTCTGCATAGAAAGTTTAACCCTTTGTTCTCCGGGGCAGTTTAAAGGCTGGGGCTAACTGCACTTGCCAGAATACAGCAAGACTTCAAGTTGTTTGAACACTTTATACGTGTGTAAACTTCTTGTTACACACACCACCCCATACTTTATCCTATATGTAATGTCCTATGAGCTGCAGTCCAATCTCATTTTTTTTTTTTTTTTGCATAAAACCTGTTACCGACCTAGGCTTTTTGCTAGACTCAATGCAACTAAGTTGCTCATTTAGTTGGGGATCACTGAACTGCAGCATGGATTGTGAGTGTACTTTGTAGCTGCTGCCCGATGCAGTACTGGAAAAAAAAGTTTGTTTTGTTTTTTTGGAGTGCCGGCCTGTTGCACTGAGAACTGCGCTGACCCAGAGCAGAGTGCAAAGTATGTCCCGGACTGTGAGACGCGTGATGATACTGCGCCGGCAGCAGCAGCAACAACAGGTATAGGGCACCAGCTGGCAGGGACACTGTTTTATGCACTGCAGGGTGCTGCTGGGAGCAGGACCAATGGTGAGTAGGGAAAAGGAAGGGTTGCACAGAAATTCACTGCATTCCTTCCACAAACCTCTCTGTCTTTGTCACTGAAATGTGTGGGAAACCCGCACACCGATCCTCAGTGGAACACTGCCCCAAGGTAGAAATCATCATAAAATCATGGTGATACCCTATAGTGGAAACTAGTACTTATGTTGGTGCTACAGTGTTTACATTTAATAATGCCAAACACCTACACAGCAAATACAAGCAAGCAAACACTCAGCACTGACAGATGCTTTTGTTCTGTACTTGATTTGCAGCACGAGACTGGCTGGCTGGCTGGTATTGGCACATGAGGATAGAAAAATTACAGCAAATAAATTAATTCCAAGTCCAACCTGTTCTGAAGCTAAGGGATTCGATCTCAGGGTGGTGTGATCATCAGAGAAGGGGTGCTACACTGATGTAGTGAGTCCCTGTAAAAACTTTATTTAAAGCACTAATTATGGGCCCTATGCACTAAAGGGGCAGAAAGTACACACGATAGGCACGCACCCCACCCATGCAGCTTTGCACCAGTAGACAGGTGTGCACTGGACAGTATGCACTATCACTAGCCACCTGTAGGTGGCCCTGCCCCCTGGTGTGCAGCTGTGCATTGCTGGATTGGGGGCTGTGTGGGGCAGAGTGTGAGATGAGGGCAGGCATCCAATCGGATGTCTGCCCCGGGTCCCAAAGTGGATCCCTCATGCACCCATGCAGGGTCTCCTGGGAAGGCACAAAACTCGATAGAATGCACGGGAATGCTGGCGATGCCTGGTGGTGCTACAGGGACACACATGTCCATGATGCTGGATATACAGAGTGCAGCAGTGTACCCCTGTATGGGTGTACAGAGCCACCCCCGGGAGTTTTCCGCTGTCCGTGGGAAACAGCACATGCCTTGCCATAAAGTGTTACCACTGTGCCACCGGACATCATTGGACATAATGTTGGACCTTCCAACATTAATCCACGCCTTTGTTACCTCCCGACTTGACTACTGTAACTCCCTATACCTAGGGCTATCGGGGGTTGAACTTCGCCGTCTGCAGCTGGTGCAGAATGCGGCAGTGCCAGGCTGTTGACCGGGAGTTTCTAGATCCAGTCACATAACGCCTGTGCTCCACGGACTTCACTGGCTGCCGGTGTTCTGGCTAATCACCTTCAAGGTCGGTTTGTTGACCTATAAAGCCCTACATGATCTGGGACCCGCCTACCTGAAAGAGCTCCTGTGCCCCTATAGTCCCTCTCGCCTCCGATCCACTGACGAGGGATTGCTGGAGATTCCCAGGGTACGCTTGAAAACATCTGGTGCTAGATCATTTAGTTTTATGGCACCTACCCTGTGGAACTCTCTACCTCGTCAGGTGCGAGACTGCCCGACCGTCCTTAGTTTTAAAAGGGAGTTGAAGACCCACCTTTTTAATATTGCTTTTAAGGATTTCTGTTGATTTGATTTATTATATTTATTGTCATATTTATCTGTACAGGCGCTTTGATTTAAGAAAAGCGCCTTTTAAAAATAAAGTTGAAATTGAAATCATAGCTCTCATTCATCCCTGTGTGCCAGGGATGTGCCCAGTGGAGCCACAAATTTGTCCACTGTCCCACGTACATGAAGTGGTCGTGTGACAGAGGAGTGGGGAGGACAAGCTCTGAATAATGTCATAACATCCAGTTATGAAAGTGTTCTATAGTAGACTGTGCAGTGTACTCTGCACCCCGCATTCCAACAGCTGTCTGTGAGAGTAGTACCAGTGCGTCAATGGGGTCCCTGCCTTAAGGTCTTTGTCCCAGCATCCATTATGCCCTGTCCCTAGTCCATGAGCTATGGGGGTGGGTGATACACCCGGCGTATGGGCATGCAGTGATTGCCGGTTGTTCACAGACCAACTGCCCAAGTGGTTTGGGTGTGCCTGCACCATACCACCATGCGCCAGCCCTATACCGTCCGACTCTAGGGACGGGGGGGAGGGGGTCGTCTCCCACCTGGATTGTGCTCCATGCCACCAGGGTGCCTGTTGGAACGCACCATTACAGTTCTGTACCTCATACCTCTCACCCGTGTATATCATGCATAAAGTACAAGCACCCAACCACAGGGACCCATTGTACATATAGGTAACAGTCACCCAGTAGGCTGGCAGAATAAAGGTAGTGGGGTATTCTGCGTTTACGGATGATGAACACATCCATGACCATGCTGCAAGCCAGTATAGTGTGCTACCAGCCCCACCGTCCTGTCACAGCATCACAGTGTGTACATGGGTCAGGGGACACCGCTGTGGCACCAGCAGGGACATCCCTGTACATTGGGGCAGGTGCAGGGTCAGTTGTACTGGATGGCCGTGCCCATTGTGGTGCAATGGGTGCACATGGGTTGGCCATGTAAAACAGTTTTGGGAGGGTCCCCCCCCTGCCATAACTCCCGCACCCCTATGCATGGCACTCTGCACCTTTGTGAACTGCACAGAGTGCTGGCACACGTGTCTGACACACCCCTGGCCCACCCCTGGTGTGTAGCTGCCCACACGGTCAGGGGATCCGGTGACATCTGGCTGGCGCAATGACAGTGAATGCCACCAGGGATATGTAGGACCCTTGCTGAGTGGCATTCATGTGTAGGGTTGCCTACACACCTGAGATACTGTATGCGGCATGTAGGCTTAGTGCATAGGGCCCAAAATTAGAAATACACGAAGTATGTGATCATGGGATTATAAACAAGAAGGTGAAGTCACGCTTGGTGACCCACAGGAGCTTTGAGGTTTTGTTTATGGTCCAAGAATAACAAAGCTACTGTATAAATGAAAACTTGCTGTGTTTGAACATAATAGCCAAAATGCTCATCCTTTCTGCCCCTGGTCTGGGAACTAAGAGTATTCACACAGGAGAATAAGTGATTTCCCAGTCCTTTGAAAAACACTGTTCGCATCAGCAGGACTCATCTCTTATAAGTTTTCTAAACAATTATGAATTCCAGGATATTCCATTCTTTACTGTAAAAGACAGTTGGAGAAGATCAGGCTCTTTGCCCCTTAGACTTCACCTGGTCCTGCTGCTCTTCCTGCCTTGAAGTCTGAATTTTCTGCTGTGATACCATAACCTGTTGCCATGGAAATTATTCTGATGTCACAAACAGAGGTTTTTGACTTGAGGGCAGGAAAAGCAGCAAGGAAAATGTAATGTCTAAAAGACTAAAAGCCTGTTTTCATGCAAAATGTCTTCAGTAATACATAATGGAAAGTCCAGGAATTAAATTTTGGAGGAATTTTGTAAAACTGCATTTTGCTGTTGCCAGCTGTGAACTGTTTGCTGGAAATTAGAAAACTGCTTTAACAGAGGTGTTCTAACACTTGACCAGCACAACCAGATGTCTGTTTACTGCAGCTCAAGGTCCAGATTCTAGAGGGCACTCTTTGGGGCACAGGTTCAGAGCCGGCTACCAAAGAAAGCACACTGTACAGACAGCATGCATAAAACACACAAATTTAATGACAGAATACCGAGAAAAAGGATACAGCTCACAGAGGGGGAAAATTATAAACTGGAAATAAAGGGTATGTAACCGTGATAGTCCTTGGAATACTAGAGCCACTATATAGTTTGATACCTTTTACTTGACCAACATATGATATGTTCAAAGATAGTACAATACACAGGTTTTCAGGAGCATGCAGGTCCATACCTGTGCTATAACCAGACCGCAGACCTGAATTAACCTTTTCCAGTTTAGCCTACCTCTTTCGGAGGGACCCCATAGAGAGTTTTATGGTTTTAATGGTGACCAAATTCTGAGTAGACTACTAGAAGGTGTCCTTCAGCTGAATAACAAAAAAAAATCTGATGAATGGTAGCAGTTGTGTATGAGGTGAGGGGAGTGAATGCAAGGATGGCCTGAATTCCAGAATGTTCCAATGGCACTGGCATACGCACCAGCACCAAGGCAGGTATGTGGCTGTGGCTGAATCTATGCTTACAGAAATTGTATGTTTTAAGGGCAGCTGTGAAATGTTTGAAAGATGTAGCAAACCAAAGTTCAAAGTGAAGACCTCCACGGGGCAGGAGCAAAATAACTGAAGGTTCTGCTGTCAACATAGCAGAAGTGGATGGAGTGGGTAGACAACAGAGTTGGAGAAGCAGAAGCGGAAGACAATGGGGGAGATGAAGCTGGAAAGGTATTGTAGAACAAAGTAAACCTGTGAAAAATCTGGCTGGTGAAAAGAGAAAGAAAGAGGCTTTAAATTATATTACTTGTGGTATACGAAACAAAAAGGGGGCCATTCAGAACTAGGGCAAAGTAGCCAAGTTTGATATTTTAAGCAAGTAGGCAACTGGCAAGGGTAATTTAGGATCCATGTAGACACCAAGATTTCTGACGCAGTGCCCAAAGTTGTAGCATGGATACATTTCGGTTAACAGAAGAGAAGGGGATCAGTTTTATGATATCTTTCTTGCCTGGAGCCAGACCTCAAACTCAGAGACATTTGGTTGGTGGCCATTCAGTCTGAGTCAGGCACTCGCATACTGTATGTAGAGCAGGACAAACATGAAGTACTGAGTGTATGCAATGAGACAAGAGCCGTGATGATGGCCTTATTCAATAGCTCACTGGAACTAGGCATGGTTCTGGAGGAGAACTGGAGGACAGCAGACACAGTCCCTCTACATAACAGTGGCTGCAGGGAAGAGGCTCGAAACTGTAGGCTGGTCAGCCTCACTTCAGTGATAGGGAAATTAATGAAAACACTCATTAAGGAAAGGTTGGTAGATTATCTTGAATCCAATGGGCTGCAAGATCAAAGGCAGCATGGATTCATGGGGGCATGCCAGATGAACTGGACTGATTTCTTTGGTAGGGTGACCAGGGAAACAGATCGGGGGGGGGGGCTGGACATGACCTATCTGGATTTAACCAATGCCTTCCACACTTTGCCACACAGGAGACTGATTAAGAAATGGAGCAGCCTAGGGGGTGGGATCCGAAGTGATAAACTGGATTAGAAACTGGTTAACAGATAGGCGACTGAGGGTGGTAGTTAACGGCACTCACACTAATGATGGAAGAATGACCAGTGCGTTTCCGCAAGGCTCAATACTGGGACTGATCCTCTTCAATGTCTTCATAAGTGACACTGCAGAGGAACTGGAAGGGAAAGTATGCTTTTTCGTAGATGATAACAAAACAGTGGACAATCAGGAGGGGGTGGAAAGTACGCATAGGGATCATGGGAAATTCGAGGAGTGGTCAAGAACATGGCAGTTGGGGTTCAATGCCAAAAAGTGCGAAATCATGCTCCTAGGGCGTAGGAACCCAGGAAATGAGTATATGATGGGGGGGGGGGTACTGTCAGTCACTCAGCAGGAAAGTAACGTTGGGATTATCATATCCGATGACTTCATAGTGGCAGGGCAGTGTGACAAAGTAGTGGGGTAGGGCCAATGAGATGCTGGGTTGCATTGGGAGAGGTATCTCCAGCAGGAGGAGGGAGGTGGTGTTGCCACTGTATTGCTCTCTGTGTCCAGTTCTGGAAGTCACACCTCAGAAAGGACATAGACAGGGTGGAGGCAGTCCAGAGCAGGACTACTATAAGGGTGCAGGGGTTGCATCAAAAGTGCTATGAGGAGAGACTCAAGGATCTCAACACATACACCCTGGAGGAGAGGAGAGTGACAGGGGACATGATAGTGAACTACAAGTACCTCACAGGGATGAAGAGGGTGCTGAAGGGGAGTCTCTTTCGAATGAGGAAGAGCACCAGAATCAGAGGGCATGCGATGAAGCTGGGGGGTTTAAGAAGGATGGGAGGAAGTACTACTTGCCTGGAAATGACTGCCAGCAGAAGACATGGAGGTGAAAACAGTAGGGGGCTTCTAGTGTGCGTGAGATAGACTTAGCAGAATATTAGTAAATAAGCCGGGAGAAGGGAGAGTCGCTGGAGACTAGTTTAGGTCTGCAGAGAAAATCTAGGCAGCAACCATCTGGGCAGGCTGGATGGGCCAAGTGGTCCTTTTCTGCTGACAAATTCTACGTTTGTGTGTTTCTACATAAGAGCTCTTATAACTACACCATAAAAATATGTTGAATGTGCCATACATATGAATTGGGACTTTGCCATGTAGTAAGAAAAAATTACTCATCTGTAGTAATCTTGTTTCTTCCAAAGGGATCCACTAATATTAATACTCTTGCAGTGCTCCCTTAAGCCAGCACAGCCCCAGAGAGAATAGAATGCTATGCTAATCATGGAATGTTTAGCTTGTGCATCTATTTTCAAACTGCCCAATGTCAACTGCCTACATTCTACCTCAGATTTCTTAGAAGCCTGCAAAGAGGCCATAACAACATGTGAATCACTGTTTAAATAATTATAGAAAAATAATGCCCAACTGGGCAAATAACATTAACCAAAGGACTAGTATAAACAAATGTCCCCTTTTTTTCTGAAGTCAGATATGACTTTAGAAAAAAACCTACAAGTTAAGACATTACTAGAAGGTGCCAGCAGGTGGCATGCCACTCCAACTACACATCTTATCAGCTGTGGAGAGGATTTTTCTTGTTACTGATTCTGAAAGGGGAGGCAAAGGTGGGGAGATATTAGTGGATCCCTTTGGAAGAAACAAGACTACTACAGGTGAGTAATTTTTTCTTCTAACCCCAGGAATCCACTAATATTATTACTCTTGCAGACTATGCAGCAGTACCTCAAGAAGGCAGGCCAGAATCTATTTAGGAAAAAAACTCTGCAAGACTGTTGTGCCAAAACTGGCATCACTCCTGGACTGGGTGTCCAGGCTATAATGCTTAGTGAAGGTGCGGACTGACCTCCAGCTAGCTGCTTTGCATATTTCCATTAGAGGTACCTCTCGGGCAGCTACAATAGTGGCAGCTGTGCCCCTTGGAGAGTGGGCCCTAAGACCAGAGAGAGGAACCTTGCCTGCCTTTGAGTAGCAAAACTGAATACACTGGACTATCCATCGAGAGATAGTCCTCTTTGAAGCAGGAGTACCTTTACCTGCTTCCCCACAGGTGAGGAACAGTTGTTGTCTGTCCTGACTACGATCTTTGGTATGAGTCATGTAATAACTCAGTGCTTTTTTTTTTTACATCCAAGCTGTGCAATCTATGCTCACCTGAGCTACAGTGTTCAGTAAAGAAAACTGGCAATGTTACAGACTAGTTCAAATGGAAGTCAGAAACCACCTTGGGGAGGAACTTCCTATTAGTTCTCAACACTACCTTGTCCCTGTGGAAAGAAACATAGTCATTTTCCATGCAGAGGGCCTGTAGCTCGCTTATCCTTCTGGCAGAAGTGATTGCTACCAGAAAAAATTACCTTCCAGGTAAGAAATTTAAGCTCTGCAGATGCCATAGGCTCAAAGAGCGGAAGCATAAGCTGGGCAATGCAAATATTAAGGTCCCATGCTGGCAATGGTTCCCTGTGAGGGGGAAACAAATGAGGGAGCCCTTTAACTCATTCATCCTATTGTCACTTAGAATGTTCAGGTACCCTCTGCCTGCTGCTAGAACACCTGTGTGCCTGAAGGGGTTTTAGATCTGCAGCATTCATGCAAACACACTGTGCTTAAACCTACACATCTTAAAAACCATACATCCAATTTTAAAACTGTAAAAAGAAAAGTTTTTCAGGACAAAAAGTTTTTGAAAATGAGTGAGGTTTGGTAATGTCTATTTAACTGGATTTAATGTTGTGTAAGGTTGTTTTCATATTTTAATAAATTCTGATGATTTTATCTAAATATAATTATGCTCTGTTTACATAGTCATGCAAGAATATTACATTTCTGTAAAATTGTTGATTAAAATGGTTAAAAATATACAATAAACATCTGTCATTGTCTAAATAAAAATTTTGCAAGTTTTTTTACCTTTTTTTTAGTCAGAAATCA
This sequence comes from Neoceratodus forsteri, assembly GCA_016271365.2. Lineage (NCBI taxonomy): Eukaryota > Metazoa > Chordata > Ceratodontiformes > Ceratodontidae > Neoceratodus > Neoceratodus forsteri. Next base: position 244,427,509 of record CM028134.1, read on the forward strand.
AAATCTGAATCTCTTGTTATTACAGTTTGAGTTTTTTGTTCCACTCCACTGGTTGGAATTTTTGCAGTGTTTAATTCTTCCTACCCACTGATTTTAGTTTATGAATCTGATTATCAATTTTTTTGTTTTTCCCCTAGTTTAGTAAGAACATATTTACACATTACCTTAGAAGGACATATCAGGAAGTGATGCAGGAAGGAAGTGCTTTGTGAGGTCAAGTGATGTAAATAGGAAGAACCCTGCCAGTGTAGGTCAGGGAGCTGACACAGGAAATGGAGACATCTGTTAGTGCTGGAGGTCTCTCTATGATTAATTGCATATGTGCTGTAGTTAAAATGTGTAATTTCATTGAAAGAAACTATTTTATTTTATTTTGCAATAAAATCCTAAGATAAGTATATAGAACTGTATTTTATTTGTGCTGTTTGCTTTATCATACTGTAAATGAAGCATGATGTTGTTCATGTAAAGGTTCACAGTCTTTCAGTAAACATCATGTTACATAAATCTGTGTATTATCTAATTTCCTGGCATAGTTTATTTTTGGGTTGTATTATGGGATGGTTTAAGGTGAGGGAATGACTGTATGAGGAAGCACCTGTGTTAGTGGTGGTGGCGGTGGTGGTGGTGGGGGGGGTGGTCCTGCATTCATAATACAGGCTCAGATGCACTTCATATGTTCTGGGGAAATGAGAGAGGGGCTGTGGGCATCTAATAATGGTGCTAACAGACACTGTAGATACATTATGGTATATGTATAGGATGATGAAATTGCTGAAAGGCACTGGGTAATTTGGGGTATACTGTGTCATGGGGATGGTGTGCCTGCACCAAGGAATGATGCTCATAGGCACTGCAGTCATTTTGTGTCATGAATTGGCACCTGTCCTTGGGGTATACTCAGTTGTAGGGAAGCAGGTGGGCTGCCTGCACCTGGTAATGGTGTTCATATGCCATGCAGAAACATTGTGGGTACACATACAGGGTGATGACATGTACACCTGTAAAGGTTATGTACTATGTGCTGTGTCACATGGTTTGCCTGCATACACATGTAATATGTTGCAACATTCAGTATGGCGATTGTGGGTGGAAGAGCGGTGTGCCTGCACCATGGAGTGATGCTCATTGGTGCACATGTACTGTTTCATTTGAATGGACTGTATAAGTCATACATTGGCACTGATCACATCACAGTGGATCAGAGGTAAGGATGGTCTGAAGCATTATGAGCACAAGGGACTAAAGTGGTTGTGGAGCGATTCAACTTGAATAGAACATTACAGTGCATCTGAGGGTAGTGTTGGAATGAATCTTGAGTGTGACAATGGACTACACCATGGTGACTGAGGAGGATCCATATCAGTAATGCATCACAGAGTGTCAGAGATAAAGGTTGGACTGAAGACTGATGAACAGATGGACTAAATCAGTGACTCTGGTGGGATTTGAACCTGAACAGCACTTTACAGTGCAGTAGAGGTTGGGGCTGGACTGACACCAGATCAGTCAATGGACAACACCATTGGCTGTGGAGGGATCTGAACCTGAAATGCACTTCACTGTTCACTACAGTTTGGGGCTCGATGGATGCATGATACAGAGATAGATTTTACAAGTGGCTGTGGAGGGATTTGAGCCTGAAGAATACTTTACAGTGCATCAGAGATTGGGGCTGAACTGATGTCATATGAATTGATGGGCTACACCAGTGGATGTAGAGGGTTTTGAACATCAAATGCACTTCACAGTGCATTATGGGATTGGTCTGGACTGATACATGGTAAGTCGATGGACAACACCATCAGCTGTGGAGGGATCTGATTCTGAAATGCACTTCAGTGTTCACTACAGTTTGGGGCTCGAATGACACATGATAAGGAGACAGATCTTACAAGTGGCTGTGGAGGGATTTGAATCTGAAGAATACTTTACAGTGCATCACAGATTGGGGCTGAACTGATGGACTACACCAGTGGATGTGGAGGGTTTTGAACATGAAATGCACTTCACAGTGCATTATGGGATTGGTCTGACTGATGCATGGTAAGTCGATGGACAACACCATCAGTTCAGGAGGGATCTGAACCTGAAATGCACTTCACTGTTCACTACAGTTTGGGCTCGACTGATGCATGTAAGGAGCTAGATCTTACAAGTGGCTGTGGAGGATTTTAACCTGAAGAACACTTTACAGTGCATCAGAGGTTGAGTCTGGACTGACGCCATACAGTCGATGGACAACACAGTGACTGTGGAGGGATTCAAAACTGATTTGGCCTTTACAATGCATCAGAGATTGGGGCTGGACTGATGCCAGATAAGTTGAAGGCAACACCATTATTTTTTCATTTTAAACAATCAGCAATTGCGTGATTAGGAGATAACTCAAGTGCAGAGCATGAGAGAAACATGCTACTGACCCTAACCCACTTATCATCCATAACGCAGGGAGCAACATGCCACATATAGATTTTAATATAGCCATAATCCAAACATAAACTCTTTAAAAGTAACAAAAGGTGCTGAATTCATGTGACCTCATCTAGTACATGCACAAGAAACACTCTCTCCATCAGGAATGCCAGCGGATCCATAAGATGTGATCACGAGGATGACCAGAAATTATCCCAAAATGAACAAGGTAACAACTATGAAAACTTTTATCATAAATAAAAATAAAAACAAATAAAGTAAATACAGATTACAAATCGAGGTTTTGGCACCGAAATGAAGTGAGTATTTTAGGATAAGAGCAGCACCTCCATCTTAAAATGAAGTTTCCAATCACCATGCTCTTCCTGCACCCGTGTGTGCTCTGACTGGTTAATGGAAATAGTGAAGTGTACAATAAGCATAGAGCAAGCTTGGCAACAGTGAGGATCAATATGACCAAATGGTGACGCATTACAGAGCTAGGGCGGGTGCAGGTGAGGGCTGTCACCCCTAACTGAAACATGAAAAATCACTGTACACCCAGAGCCCAGACAGCCACTTTCCCTCCAGTAACGGTTGTAAAAAATACGAGTCCTTGCTTGAATGCTAAATAAGGATTTAGTCTAACGCTCCAGGCACACACATTGAATAGAATAGTGGAAGACGCAACAAAAGATCTGCATGCAGGTTCCTGGCGCCGGCTAACCAAGGCTTCATCAGTGGATGGTGCCTGCATCTAAGACAATCCCTTTATACCAGTTAATTTCAGAATTGATGATGTCAGAAAATCCGACCAATCACAGAGCTTGATTTTTAAATACAGAAATATTCAGCTCACTTAGTGGTATAAATGGACTAATAGTTATAACAATCATGATATCAGTGACAACATGTTATTGTAGAAAAATACTCCAAAAGACAAAAAAATACACCAAAGTGGTGACGGCCAATCGGATTGCTTGAATAAAAAATAAAAAAATAAATTATTAAATTAATTATAGTGTAAACCTGATCAGCTTAACATGTTACACTAAAACAAGATGATTTGTTGTTACGATACAAACTAATGGCAGAATGAACATAATACATTTTTCACAGCACATGCAAAAAATAGTAAATTTATTTATTTATGTATTAAGGCTTGTTTTCTCAAAAATAGCCAATGGGAACACATATTATATTAGGTAAATCAGTAAGGCACGATGTCCCCTATTAGCTGGTACAACTCAATTCATCAAATGTAAACAAATGCTTGAGCTGCACCAAGAGAAAGATATGGACGCCAATTGGCGTCATCAGGCACTACAGCAAATGATTTAGGACGCCATATGGCGTCATCAGGAAAAAGAGGTATGTTTTTTTATGACGCCATATGGCGTCATCAGGAAGGAATGAGTTAAAGAATCTTTTGAATATAGGGTTTGATGCCAGGGAGGTATCCTTTCTAGCTGAAAGGTACGCTGAAACTGAAGCCAGGTGCACCTTCAGAGTTGAGTGCTGCAACCCTAGGGAGTGCAGGTGAGACAAATAATCAAGAAGGGGTGGGATCCCGGCCTGGGCTGGGACTCTACCCTTGTCACTGCACCAAATGGAAAATCTTTTCCATTTTGAGACATAGGTTTTCTTGGTGGAAGGCTTCCTGTAACCCTTAGGGACTTCTAAAACTGCTTCAGAGAATTGGCAATCTGCATATTCTAATTCCTCAACAGGGAGGCCTTGAGTTTGAGAGACCTGAGACTGGGGAACTACCTCCCCTGAAAGGAAGTCAGTAGACTGTACCGCTGAGGGAGGTGAATCGGTTTGCTCACAGACATTGAGAGTAGCAGGGAGTACCAAGGCTGTCTTGCCCAATCCAAGGCTACCAGAATGATCAAAGTTGGTTGTGACCTGAGCTAAATGAGCACCCGAGTATCAGAGGAAAAGGAGAAAAGGCACAGAGGTACCTGCCTGTCCAATCCAAAATCAGGGCATCTATTGGAACTGTCCCCTTCACTGGGGTCCTGCAGTAATAAAGAGGTAAGTGGTGATTTTGGTGGGAAGCAAAAAGGTCTATTTCTGTGGTCCCCCACCTCCTGAATAGAGTATTCACCACTTGCTTGTTCAATGCCCATTCATGATGGGCCTGGTTTATTTTGCTCAAGACATCTGCCAAGGTGTTGTCCTTGCCTGGCAGATGAATTAACTGTAAAGAGACATTTAGAGACTAAGCGAGGCTCCATATCTTCATTGTCTCTGTACACAGAGGAGTGGACCTTGTCCCTCCTTGTTTGTTGATGTAATACATTGTTGTGGTATTGTCTGTTCTGACTTGTACCACCTTTCCCCTGTATGAGATGAGAGAAACCCTGAAGGGACAGATAAACAGCTCTTAACTCCAGCAGGTTTATGTGCAGGAGTGAGTTTGCACTCTCCCAAGTACCGTGGATGGTGTGATCCCCTGAGTGAGCACCCCAACCAAGCAGGGGAACATCGGTTGTTAGAACCAGGGAGGGAGGCTCCTGCAGAAATGGAACCCCTTCCCTTAAATTTTCCAGTTCTCTCCACCATTAGAGGGCCTGTAGTAACATTTGTGTGACTTGTACTAGCTTTAAGAGGGGGTCCCGCCTTTGGCATCAGTGTACTCTGAGGTGGAACTGAATATCTCTCATCTGAAACCTGGCACCTATGACTGTGCTTGTTGCTGCAGCCATGTGCCCTAACAGTTGAAGAAACTATTTTGATGGCTTTGGCCTGCCCAGGGCAAATGAGCCTGCCAGAAGCTGAATGCTTTCTGCCCTCTCCTGAGGGAGAAAAGCTCTTCCCACTACTGTATTCAGTTCTGCACCTATGAACTACAGAACCTGCACAGGGGTCAGGACTGACTTTTCGGTATTGAGAAGGAATCCCAGGGACAGCAGCATATCCTGGGTTACCTGAATGTGGTGTGACACCTGCTGGTGGGATTTCCCTACGATTAGCTAATCATCCAGATAAGGAAAAACTGTGACACCCAGTTTTCTGAGGTGTGCCACTACTACTGCTATGCACTTGGTAAAGACCCTTGGAGCAGAGGTAAGGCCGAATGGAAGTGTTGAGAATTGGTAGTGACCTGAGGGGAATCTGAATCTGAGATACTTTCTGTGTGACTCCCTTATGGGAATATGGAAATATGCGTCCCTTAGATCCAAGGAGGCTAGCCAGTCCACTTTTTTGCAGAGTTGGCAAAATCATGACCATTTTGAACCTGGACTTTACCAGGTACCTGTTTAGAAGTCTGAAGTCTAGTATAGGCCACCACTCTCCATTCTTTTTTGTTGTTAGGAACTACGTGGAATAGAACCCTTGCCTTCTTTGGTTGTGGGGACAGGCTCCACTGCTTTTGCCAGCAGTACGGCCTGTACCTCCTGCTCCAGTAGTTTTCTTTCTGAGAAGGGAGCTGGTGCACAATGTTTTAATCTTGGAGGAGGAAGGGACTTGAAGCAAAGGGAGAGACCCTGACTTACTATTTCCAGGACCCACTTTTCTGTGGTTATTTTTAACCATTCCTGGAAATAGTGGTTGAGTCTGCCCCTACAGGATGTGGAGAGGCAGCCTGAAGGGAAAAGTCAGGGTTCTGTTTTGCTTGCTGCTGAGGTTGACCAGACTGGGATCCTCTCTAAGAACCCCTTCTACCTCTAGCTCTGTAAAATCCAGTCTGCTGTAACTGGTACTGCTGCTGGGAAACAGCCTGTATCTGAAAGAAAGGCCTCCTAAAAGAGGACCTGCCCTTGCCTCCCTTAGAATAAGACGAAGCTGAAGTAGAGGGCCTGTCTCTGGTCGAGTTGCTCCTAAAAGTAGCTTTATATTCATCTACTTTTTTCATATATGCCTCAGTCTGGGTACCAAAAAGAGAGTGGCCTTTGACAGGAAAGTCCATTCCCTTAGTTTGGGTGTCCTGGGTGAGGTTGGTAGCCCACAGCCAGGCAAATCTTCTTAGAGCAATGGTACCAGCCATACACCTTGCAGCTGTATCACTGGTGTCAGCTGCCATCTGAAATTGGTATTTGGAAGCCTCCAAGGCCAATTTTGCTGTGTCTAGCAGCTCTGACACTGTTAAAGAGGGGTTATTTATTTTATTTATTTAATTTATTTTAGATAATATTCTTTAGGAATTACAACCTTTGAGTCAGAGACTCATTTACAAAAACTCCGCGTCAGAGGACAATACAGACATATAATATACAGTCATAGCATATAAAGAGTAACAAGGCAGCAACAGCTTACAGTTTTACAGGTTATTTACAATATTACAGCTTGGTTGTATAATACATTCAGCAGATAATCTACAGTTTACAGTGGTACACCAACGCACAGGTTCGCTAAGGAAGTAAACAACTTTGAGTATACTAAGGAGTGGAGAAACTAGCATAGGTAACAAGCGTGTGCAGCCAACAGAGGCATTGTCAAGAGGTTAAATGTAACAGCCATGGAATACTAGACCTGCTGAGTAGGTAATTAACTGCAGCAGGTAGCACCACTAGGGGGGCCTAGAGTGGCATTATAAAGTACAGAGGACATAATATAGCCCTATGGCAACCGCCAATGGCGCTGACACGGTGAGAAACTATGGCTCTCCCCGCCCAACTATATGAATTTTGTTATAGGCAGTTTCACGGGTAAGGTTCTGGGTACTAGCACCCCCCCTGGACTGGCGGAGCTCCTTGTGCCTGCTGCCTCCACTACCTACTCCCTAAGGTCACTGGGCCCTGCTATCCTTAAGGTTCCTGCTACATGTACCAAAATGGGGGACAGGGACTTTGTGTCATGTGCCCCTAGATTATGGAACTCCTTTCCTGTCCAGGTCCGGACCTCCCCATCCCAGGCGTGCCTACGCACCTCCCTGTGGAACCACTTGAAGTTCTCATCAGTATGTGACTGTCTTAAACCTCCCTGATTAGCCTGGTCCCCTGCATGGTATTTCGAGCATATCATCCCATGTAGCTTGCTCAGGTCCTGCTGTGGTCTGCTGCATGCCTGAGTGTTGCCCTGTGAAAAATTTGTAAATTCTGTATATATCTGTATATATATTGCTGGTAACGTTGTGTCAGTGACTCTGTACTTTATTACACTGACTGTGTCTACTGTTGTAACCTGAGATATCTTACTATGTATGTTACGCTTCTCCTAACTTCAGTGTATCTGCCCTACTTGCTTCAATTTGTACTCTGTATGTTCTTTGATTTCCTGTACTCTCCCAGTTCGTACCTGAAAATAGGCATATGTTTGTCTAGTGTACTTACCTGGTTAACAAAAGCTAAATAAATAAATAGGTGCATGTTAGCCTCAGCATTGTCCACTACTGACTGCCAGAGAGCTTTTTGATAAAGGGCTGCACAGGCCTGGTAGCTGGCTTGACGAATTGCCATGGATGCTGAAAGGTACCCCTTTTTTGCCATGTTGTCCATCTTTCTCGAATCCTTCTCGGGGGGTGAGAGGATAAGGGAGTTTTTGCTTTCTCACAGGCAGCCTGCTATACAATACCCTGGTGGTCTAGGTGACTAAAAAGAAACTCAGCACCGGATCTTTCTAACTGATATTGCTTGTCATGTTTTTTGTCTGTGGGTGTGACTGTATTGGGAGCCTTTTGGATTTCTAAAACATTCTTCTTAAATAATTTGTAGATAAGCAGAAGGGGCCTTTATGAGGGTGTCAGCCCCATATGCTCCATGTATTGTGCCTCCTCTTCATCCTGGATCTCTTCAGCTGTTTGCAGATCCAGGGCCTCTACCATTTTCTTAACAAACGAAAAATGGTAAGAGAAATCCTTTGAGGGTCTGGAAGGGGAGCCAAATTCCTGTTCTGGTGACACCTCAGGTTCAATTTCCTCTTCATCTTGGTCATCCTCCTCCTATGCCACTGTAGCAGTAGCAAAAGAGGGGTAACAACAGTTGCTTTTTCAGCAGTAGTAATCACAGGCTGCTGAGGGGATAATAAACCATGCAGCACCTAGAGTTAGGTGAAAGCCTGTGTCAACTCAGCAGGAGAAGGAGCATTAATAGGCACCCGAGGGACCCCTTGAGACGTTTCAGCCGGGGTGTCAGTGTGTTCGGTTTTCTTCAATTTTTTGGCAGGTACCGGGGAGTCAGTTGGTTGACTGCCTCTCTTACCAGAGCCCTCACCCGTATCAGGGTGGATTTAGAGGCTCTGGAAGGAACTGTCACATTCTTAGAGGGGCTGGATTGGTTAGAGCCCATGGACCCCTTCTCTAGTTTTCTTTTAAGCCTCTCCCTGCATTTTTCCACTGTCTTAACAGGGAAAGACTTACAAATATCACAGTCTTCATTGAAGTGCTGTTGCCCAAGTCAGATCAAGCAAAGATCATGCTTGTCTGCCTTGGCAAACACCTCTGCACACACCAAGCAATTTTTAAACCCAGGGGGTCCTGTTTTCTTTTTAAGCTTGTCTGATATTTTAGAAAACAGGAACCAGTAACCAACTAAAAAACAGACTACATTTAAATATTTGCGGTCGGTTCAGGAACAGATAAAGTGAAAAAACTACTGGTTCTGATTGGATTCAGAACCGAGAAACCGCTGAGGAAAACCAATAAACCTCGCTTCAAAAGCAGTTAAAATTAAATAAAATGAAAGAATAAAGTAACCGGAACCCTCTAAAAAGGTTCTGATTAAATAAAAAAAGGTTGGTTGCCCCTCGGTTCAAAGGAACCACGAGGAGCCAATAAACAAGTTTAAATTTAAAACTAATAAAGTATAAAACACTGAAGAACAATGACACTAGGCAGTAATGAAAAATAAAACAAAAATATTTAAGTTTTTTTGCTCTATGCACTACAGGAATCTGTCTTGATTGAGAGAGATCTCCAGGGCATCTGAACTTTGCAGCAGAGAAAAGAAATCTGAGGTAGAATGTAGGCAGTTAACACTGGGCAGTTTGAAAATAGATGCACAAGCTAAACATTCCATGATTAGCATAGCATTCTATTCTCTCTGGGGCAGTGCTGGCTTAAGGGAGCACTGCAAGAGTAATAATATTAGTGGATTCCTGGGGTTAGAATGGTCAATTTTAAAGCTATGTCATAGTTTTCAAAGAAATATCACCAAATGGGCAATATTTATGTGAACAAATTATCCTAATTAAAGGATGGTTAAAACATTTTTGTGTGCTTTTAAGTATTAATTTAACAATATACAAATCATATTCCTGCTTACAACCACCACCAGTGTGCAACACTAACCTACTGTATTAAAACAGGTGGACAGCATTGAAAGCAGCACTCAAGATTAATTGTAATCTATCTATTTATGTCAAACTAATTGTTATGCTTCTCACATTATCGCTCTGCATTTCTGATGCAACTCCTGAGGAATATTGTTAGGCACTACTAAGTATTATTCTACTACCATATAATGTATTTTATATTTCATATGCAATTGTCTCTTTTACATTAACTCCTGCCTCTCCGGTTGTACCTGGAAAGCGAGTCTTGGCTCAGTGTGCCTTTCCTGGCTACCAATCTTTAAATAAACAAATAAATAAATGATTTGAAGTGGGTTACTGTATGCCATGTCAACAAAACATACTAAATGCTGTTATATACAGTATTCCAACTTTTCTAATGCTCCAACAGGACCCAAGCACCCTCCGCCTTCTGTCATCCTAGCATTCACATTCTGGTCAGTGGATTCACCTCCTGCATCTGGGCACCCAACTCCAGACTACCCGGTGTGGTCCGTCATCATCTATGTTTCTGGCTTATCCCTGCTGCCCCACCCCCCCATGACTGACTGAAGCACCAGAAGGGAGTAGTGCCTGTGAACATCAGGATGGCCAAGTGGATGGAGCCATAGCAAGGAAGGGCCTGGTGGCATGGGTGGGGACTGGAGGTGGCTATCATCTGATGTATACCTCCCCCAACACCGGTGCAGTGAACAACACTACAGCGACTACAGTGCCATGTTGCTGTAGTGTCCACATTGGAACCCAGCACTGTCTGTCATGGGTCTTGCAACCCCCCCCAAATCAGTTCTGACTCAGAGTTGATAATCCTTAGTGGGGGGTGCAGACCCCCGAAAAAAACACTTTGTTTTCTTTGGAACCGGCAGCCGGCTGCGAAAAGCAGTCGATCTGCCGGTTTCGCTGTCTGGTCGTTCGACAAAAAATTTCTGTCGACGACCAGTCATGGATCCATCATCTGATGTGGTAGGCCAGGCAATTTTCTCTGTTCTCCCAGCCCCTCCCGCCTCCCGTGCATGCTCATGTTATAGTGTTCTGGAGAGGTCACACACAGTGTGTGGTCACCCCATGTCAAGTGTTCCTCCACAAATACCCCCCAAATGCCACTCAGAGAGTGGTGATGCACTAAGCCCTCCCTGGAAAGACAACGGATGCTCTGTCACCCTCCCTGCTGGCCTCTGCTCCTGACGACTTAAGCTTGGAACACAAACCTGGGTTGTCATCCTGCCAGAGTGGTCTCCCTCCACTCAGCACAACAGAGTAGTCAGTAATCCATTTTTATGGTATGTTTACTATTATAATTACTTATTCTGTTGGCAAATACTGAATATGTCAATAATTGTTTCCAGTGCATACTGTTCTGGCATGTACGCCTTTTTGTCAAATGCTACACATGTATTACTTGGCTACAAAACTCTTGTTTACTCCTGGAGTATAAATTAAATCTACAAACCCAAGATGACTGCTGCCAAATATTATTTTGATGTAGAAATGATGGAGTATAGCGTGAAGCATGCAGCCCTTACCATAAGAAGGACATTATACAACTCAAGGGTATACAGAGGAAATAAAAATTAAAAATCCACGATCTTCACAGTCTAACATATAATGAAAGAAGGAAGAGACTGGGACTATTTAGTCTAGAATATTGTAGGATGAGAAGAGATCTCTGTCTGGGGTAAGCAGCATTCAGAAACAAGGATCTCTGGGAATGTGCGCGTCTGCAAAAGAAGGAGACTGTTAGAAATACTAGAGCACATTCCTATTTTAAAAGGGGAAAAGTATAAGACAAAGAGGAAAGGATCATGGATAAACTAGACAGTTGGAACAACTTGGAATCCACTCCATATGGATTTGTTAATAGTGATACCATTACAACATTCAAACTCAAATTAGATGATTACAAAGGGGATAAATGAACCATTGTTCAAATGGCGAGTTTACTTCTGGTGTAAGCTATGGACCCGTACTCCAACTTATGATAATGACAACTCCTGGAAAATACAAGCTCGAAACAGCAGGACAATTCCTTATCAGGTGTTGTGTATGTTTTTGATTTACTGCTAACTGTCCTTGATAGACACTCCCTTCCGAGTGTGCTACAAAGTATTTTTGACAACATTTTAAAGTACAAACACACTATAATGTATGGTAGAACATTATTATCTATAGAACTCCATCGTTTTACAGGGTTGATGTACCCTTGGTGTGACGTCACGATGTTGTTATGCCATCGTGGGTACATCACATCGATGGTACAATAAAATGGAATGCATTTGCGCATACATGTTAGGTGAACCTCTCATCTTCTTGAACGAGTTGCAGGGTTGAGAGCTGGACCCGGAGAGAGTGACGACGACTATAAAAAAAAGTAAAAGTAAGGATCCTGCTTCTCAATGCTCTGTTTTTTGTTGTAACTGAAGGCACTGACGCCCATACACTATAAAAAGCAATGTATAGGCATCAATCAACAGCGACTCAAAGCTCGCTCCTCATGGTTGCCATGACAACTTAGGTAAACCTTTCGAGCTGCGCTCTTGAGGTTTATCTAAGTTGTCATGTCAACAACGTGAAGCGAGCATAGAGTTGTTGTTCATCAATGCCCTTACGTTATCCTCTGTATAATTACTGGTTACCCTTGATTATACACTGAAATAAGGGTGTGTGTCTTTCACTATTATTCACGTCTGTGACATCACAAGTGTAAATAATGGAGATCACTCTCTTGCGAGGTGCTCCCTCTTCTTTGAAGGAGGAACAGCTGCAGTTTTTCAGTCGCCAAACAGGCCAAAATTAAAACCAGCAATTATAAAAAATAAAATACAGTATTAGTATGTAAATCCATTTTTTTTTTTTTTTTTACACCCTCAGTGTACGATGTCTGTATAAGCCACTCGCTCATCACACACTTTGGGTATGTAAAAACCTGTTACACACTGGTAACCATACATTATTCATGTAATTATACATTATTAAAGATGGTTTACTGTTGTAATATGTAACCCCTATAGAGCTACAATACCTTTAAGACTCCCCTTGCTAGTTGCCTATCAAAGGTATCAGATGGCCCAGACAGAGCAAGACATCAGTTATAGTGACAGGATTGGGAATCGCCAGATCACTATATCAGCTGAACGGAACGGGAGCTTGCTCAATTGCAGGACTGCTATGAGATGTGGATTTGTATGGGAACTGCAACATTTGTGTAAATAAGAACTTTTTTGGAAAACTGCCTTTACACTACAGCTTGGCAGCCATTTTCAGAACCTCTGCCCCAAATGACATAGTGATGATGAGTTCAGATGGTGATGGGCCACCGAATCAGGTAACACTTCCTGAGGAGAGAGCCACAAGGGCACCTGGAATTATGATGAACCTAATTCACTCTGGCAACCTTCCAGTGGCCAATCACCTGTTGAGTGACAGACGTCTAGCACAGCCTGCTTTGACTGACAACTCAGCAGATCAATCAGAGCTGCTGTTTTCCCACTGAACAGCAGGGACTGAACTGAACCCAGTTCAGTTTGTGTATGTCTGCTGAACAAACTGGGAGCTGAGTGCTGCTGTCAGTTTTTGCTGCAGACACACACTGTTTGTCTGTGAGAGAGAGATGAAAAACGAAGTGAGAAGTCCAGTCCCTACTTGAAAAGAAAGGTAATCGCATGCTGAATGCCACACAATCTTGAAGCTGAAGCCACAGCTTAAAGAGAGACATTCTGCTAAGCTGCAGTTCTGCAACTGTGTCAGAATCCATCTGATCAGCACTACTGCCAGGTTCTGGTTGTGACCAACACTACTGGCCTAGATGCTATGATATGTAGGGTACAGTGGACCACTGAAGACTGACCCTGTGATGGACCAATAGCTGGCACCAGGAGAGGCCTCCCCTGCACTGGAGGACGGCTGAAACCCAGTGACACCAATGCCATCCCACACAGGAACAACAGTGATAGAGTACAGAAGAAGAGCAATCAGACACCAGCCAGAGGCGGAATCACTGCAACTGCATCATTAGTCCCCTGCAGAGCAAGGAAGATCCCCTGATATAGGAACCATAAGTAAACCCAGGGCTAGCCCTCTGCAACAAAGCCTGTAAAATATGTGGGAAGTGATAACTGGTTGTGGTCTTGTGGCCAGGAGTTACAGATACCTCAGCTGGAGGTTCCCATTTGAACGTCCTTTAGGTTTGTGTTTTCTGTTTTTTACAAAGCTTGCTAACTTTATTTTAAATGTACTACCACCAGCTGACCACATGCAACATTGTCAGGCCTACATCGTTTCCATGGCTAGGTACCTAGTGAAACACTGGGAGCTTCCTAATTAGAGCTAAGCGTTTAAGCACTGGTACCAGTGGGGAAGAAGGCCTGAAGCAAGCTACTGTAGTGTGCACTGTGGTGTGGGGGCAGGCACGGTGTGAGGGCTGCACCTGGGATGGTATGTAAGTACAGCTCAGGGATATTTAACAATTTGGCTGTGCCTGGGAGGGTACTAAAGAGTGGCTGGGACTACAGCAGACTGGCCTAGGAGGGCACAGAAGACAACCAAAGGATACTATACTGCACTACCTCACTGCTGCTATCCCCCCCTTTTCTCCCATTTAGGGCCTGATTCCTGACCTAAATAAAATCCCTTGTTCTATGTTTAAAATCCTTGCCTGAGTACTATTTAAGTTACAGTATTACATGTTTTCTTTGTGTGAGACTGTCACTACAGTGAGTTGGTTTATCGGTGGGGTTAACTAGTGGGAAGGTGGGTACAGGCAGGTATTACATCCCAGGGAGTTGTACCATACTCACACCAGGCCCACTTTAATTATTCTCTGGATGGCAGCACCATGCTGTTTTTAACTTAACCATGAATATAACTCCCCCACAACAAAGGAGATAAAGGGACCTGGGACCCTCAGCCTTATAGTGCCCACAAAGCAGGAGCAGCCACCAAAACAGTCACGGTGACCCAGTGGCACTGTAAGGCTGGAATGCCCACACACCCTTAAGACAGCCACCTTACAAAGTGGAGGCTGCAGAGAGAGTTCCTCAAATTACGAAAAAAAACATATACAAAAGCATCAGTAACTAGGCTTGTCATTCCAGCTCAGAAGTCTGGTGACATCAAGGGGCACTCAGGCTTCGCACTCAAGATTTATGATGTCACAGGAATCCAGGCAATGTTATTCCAGCCTTGTTAATGATTAGAACTGTGCAGAATGTGGAATCCCACCAGTGAAATTCAAACAGAAAGGTGATTCTTTTTTTTTTTAACTTTCTCTTCATACTTCCCCTACCCCGGAGTGCCCCCACTTTTCAGGAGACACACATATGGCCTTATCAGTCCCCGCTCTCTTACCTGGAACCTGGCGCAGTCCATCCCTCATGTAGCCTTGGTTATGTCACCCAGTCAGGGTATGAGGTGGGGACCCTTACACCCCGAGGTCCTTCCTGTTCTCGTCGGGATGCTGTCACCAGGGCAGGTAGGGGCACTGGGGATCGTGGCCATGTTGCTCCATCTATCGGGAGTGCTGCAGGGTGTTTTTCTGTGTTTCTTGGTGTGCTGTGTGCCCTGACGTCAAGGTGCTGAGGCCAACGTCCAGCATGCCACCCTTCTCGCTGGCTTGGGCTTGCTGTACCTCGGGTCTCCACCTGAGGTCAGACATGTGCCGAGCCCTGGATCCCCCATCCTCCCGGAGAAGGCGAGCTGTCCTTGGGATGCTCAGACCGCCTCCCCCCGCCAGCCCTCCAGCTCCTGGGCCCATTCACAAACCCGGGTCACTGGCATTGCAAGAGGAAATCCAACTGCTGCGCCGGTGAGCCAGCCACAGAAAGGTGATTCTGCTTCTGAAATGCTTTTAAGAATTTCCTGAAAAATTCTGTGGAATTCTGACTGCGTTTTAATGTAAATCACAGAACAGTATTCCAGTTTATGCAACCTACAGAACAGGTTTATTTGGTTTGTGGGAAACTAATCCACACTTTTCTGTGGTTTATGTAAACAGAACCATAAACCGCGGATTAGTGTTCCACATTCTGCTGGAGGAATTCCGTCATTCTGTGTCCAATGGAATTCTGCAGAATTATTTCATTCCACTGGAGGTTGAAAATTCACTCAGCACTATAACTGATAATTTCTATTAGTCTGTTTCTTCTCTCACACAGGTAGAACTTCGCATTTATGTTTTTTATTTGTACTGGTGTTTTCTAATAACTTGCAACAGGAGTTTAAGGTATCTGAGAAATAATAGGTAATTAACAATAATGCATCATGAAACTGAGTCTATTAAAAACAAAAGTTGAACTTTATGGAATTCTAGAAAAAAAGGGGATAAAACTGTGATTATAGGTGATTCCTGCCTCATTTCTTCTCTTTTCTCTCAAACTTCTATTGATTGACATGCTCATATGCTGCCGTATATTCTCATGGTCTTACCTGTTAGGAGGGATTTCCTACTGATGCTGTCCTTGTTGTAGAATACCCTACAACACAGAAGAGTTAAGCTGCCATCTTGAGAAAATTTCCTCATAGCTTGCAGCAACACTGCACTCAGCTCCTGAAGCACCCTGCCCAAATGCACTGAGGCAACCGATGGGGAAGTTAGACTCAGGGATAGAGAGACAGCTGCACTTGACATGGAACTTGATTCCACCGCTTCACAGTCTATTTTGCATCCCTCCAGCTTTTTCGTCACGGTGAAACTTTTCCTTTGTGTGGGATCATCAGTCACAGCAACCACATGCCACTCAACAGCTGCATCTCTTGGGAGGCGCGGCACCACAGCCACCACCAGCGGCCCGCAGACCATATCTGGGCTCACCATACTCCTCTTCCTGTGAATCACACAAAACAGTTTTAGTGCTCCACAGCTCACTGCAGTGCTAATGAGTGTCTCAGTCTGACAATATGGATTTTGTGTTCTTCTGGAGCTGCTCCAAGCTGACTTCCCCAGGCTCTGTGAACATTACATTCTATAAAACTGTAGGGGACACAGTCTGGGTTTAAAAGAAAAACATTCCTGATATTCACACTAAAATTATGTAATACAAGCTGTATAGGGAGCCAATACTGCAGTCATTTGTGCTTTATCCTTCTATTTACCCTTTAAACCAAATTACTTCCACTTATTTAAAGTACGGAGAAGAAAAGAATGTCAAAACATTTAATTTTGTACAGGGCTTTGCTGCACAAGTATTGTTTTTTAAAAACCCTTTATAAAGCTGTGAGTTATTTTTATAATTTTTTTTGTTTTTGTTTAGCATGTAAGTACACTAGGCAAACAGATGCCTATTTTCAGGCATGAGCTGGTGAAGTTAGCAATGCAAATGACATTTATAGACAGTCCACAGACGAGATATTGCAAGCATGAAAACAGAGCTGGTTATGCATGACAACATTAGGTATTTTATTTAGTTAGAAGTTTCACCAGGAAAGGCATACTGAGCAGTGAATGCTCATTTCCAGATGCGATCTGAGGGAGAAGGGGATCAGTAAAGATATAAACAGCAAAACTACAGGACGACAATTGATAAGAATACAATCGGCAAACAACAGAGGATGACAATTGATAGCAGTCATATACAATCATGAAAAAATACCAGGAAGTTACAGCTAATACAATCATTTACACGTGGTTAGAGTACAAGTGTAACATAGATAAGTGCCATCATGTGTAACAGAACAGGGTACAAATTGTGATTTGCTAATAAACAACTCAGAGAATTGTAGGTGAGGGAGGCCTGGGGACCGGGTCCAGGGAGGCACATTTATAAGGGGGTCGGAAAAGGTTATACTTAAAGTATTATAGACATTTGGGCAGACAGGGGGAGTGAGCAGGAGGGAGGGAGGGATGGAGGGACAATTGGGTGGTGGCGGGAAATTAAGCACAGTTGCAAGAAGGGGAGAACAGGATATGAGGGGAGGAGGCATGATGGGTGGGCAGAAGAAGAGAGTTCCATAATTTGGGGAAGTGGTGGGAGAATGCTGCTTGGCCTGCTGATGTGGACCTGGGTGGAATGGTCAAGGTGTGGAAGTCATGGTTTCTAAGGGAGTGAGAGGAAGGAGGCTTGAGGGAAAGAGAAGAAGAGAGGTAGGAAGGGAAAGAGTGGAACCAGAACTTAGCTAGGAAGTTGGTACAGTGGACACTGTACCTATCCCCTAAAGAGGAAATGGAGCGAGATTGGGATAGGTCAAAGTGATGGGTGTGAGGAGGGCAGTCAAGAGCAAAGTGGCAGAAGGAATACAAGAGAGTGTCCAGCCTGGTTAGGGGAGATTTGGGAGCGGCACTGTAGACTACATTCCCATAGTCGAAAATAGGGAGGATCATTTTCTGGACAAGCACATGGCGGGCTGGCAATGGAATACACCCACGGTTCCAGTACAGGGCATCTAGTTTGGGTGCAGCTTTTTGTGGATGGCATCTACTTGTACAGAAAAGTTGAAGTTCTGGTCAAGCCAGACCCCGAGGTACCTAAAGGAGGTACTATCCTCTAGCAAGGTCCTATCTAGGGTGTGGAATCAGGGGAGGGATGGGAGCTGAGAGAGTCTCTACCTAGTGCCAAAGATCATGGAGACTGTCATCTTGGCATTCAAGAACAGCTGATTAGAGTGAAACCAGAGCTGAACCTTATTAAAGTCATGTTGAAGTCTGGACGTTACATCAGAGGGGAAGGGACCAGAGATATACAGGATGGTATTGTTTGTATTCATGTGGATTGAGGTGAAAGGGCAGGCAGTGGGAAGGTCATTGAGAATAGCAGCGGTTCCAGACCAGAACCCTGTGGGACTTCAGTGCTGATGAAGAGGGAAGGGGAAATGGAATCACCTAATCCTAATGGATTGCATCCTCCCCACAAGGCATGAACAAACCCAACTGATTGCTGCAGGTGAAAGCCCAATGACAGAGGGTTTGGCAAGTAGGAGGGGGTGGAAGACAGCGTCAAAAGCCTTGGCAAGGTCAACAAAGATAGCAGAGGTGATGAGGCCCTGGTCCATGTCAGTGAGGATGGAGTCAGTGAGCCTAAGGGGGAGAAGGTGGTGGAGTGGAGCTTCCTGAAACCAAACTGGTAAGGGGTGAAAAAGAAGGAAGAGTCAAGGTAGGAGGAGAGCTGGGATAATACCATGTGTCCCTGGAGCTTGGCAAGGATGGGGAGCAGAGAGACAGGCTGATAGTTTCCAGCGGAAGAGGAATCACCACCTTTTGGGAGGGGGATAACAGTGGCATGTTTCCATTCAGCTGGGAGAGATGTGAGAGAGAAGGAGAGGTTTAGGCGAGAAGGAGAAGCAAGGGGGAGAGAGGTAGCAGGAGCAGTCAGGCAAAGTATTTTGGAGCCAAGTCCGGAGGGACACTTACCCTTAGAGGGGTTAAGGGCAAGAAGAGTTTTGAGGATGTCAGCAGGGTACGTAGGGCAGAAGGAGAAAGAGGGGGGATAAAGGGCAGACCATTAGAGAGGACTTAAGTGGGGAAGGGTGGGGTGAGGAGGGAGGGAGAGAGAGTAGACAAAAGGGAGGAGGCGCAGGAGGTGAAGAATGTGTTAAACTCTGTAGCTACAGAAGGGATTGAACAAGGAGACATCACTCACATTGATGACTGGAACAGGGTCTGGTGGGGGGATAGGGCTTGAACCACCTGCCAGAATTTGGATGGGTGGTTTATGTTTGTTTGAAAGGTGGCTGTGAAGTATTTAGCCTTGGCCAGTCTAATTGCCCTACAGCAGGCATCAGGGAGGGAGCGGTACTTCTGGAAGGCAATAGGAGAGCCATAGAATTTGAGCACCTTCCAAGCCTGATCTCTGGAACATAGGCATGCCATCAGTTTTGCAGTGACCCAGGGGAGGTGGGAGCCACGCACCAGGGTGCATCTAAGTAGGGCATAGTGGTCCCAGATAGCGAGGAGTTTTGATATGAAATATTCCACTGCTGAGTCAACAGAGGTAGCAAGGGGGATGGGAGACCAATTGGAGTTTGACAGGTCACTGAGTATGGGTGCCAGATCCAAGGATTTGTACGAGCGGATCAGTAAGGTTTTAGGTGGGGATTTGGGGCAGTGGATTTTGTGAACAGTGTAGATCAAGTGGTGGTTGCATAGGGCATCTGGAAGAATTCCAGCTGCGATTATGCGATGAGGATGGGAGGTGAGAGCCCAGTCAATTAGGGAGTGGTTTTGAGATTCTGTGTCTAGTCAGGTGGGCTCACTTATTGACTGGGTTAGGTTTAGGGAAGCTTTATCATTCCATGTTTTGGTGTGGAAGGGGGAGAGCCAGTTCATATTAAAATCTCCCAGCATATGAAGGTTGCTCATAGAGGTGTGTGACTGTAGGGAAGTCAGGAGGACCACGCTAGATGAGGGGGAAGGCTAGGGCAGCAGTAGGTGCCACAAATAATGATGGGCAGGGAGAAGGAGAGGGAGAGCTTTACCAGAAGTAGCTCATAGGCTTGTGGGAGGGAGGTCGCGGGTACACTGTAGGAGTGAGCTGAATTGATGAGGCGATGTACGTGGCTAAGCCACCTCCTCTACTGGACTGATCCTGGTGGATGAGGGAGTAACCAGGAATGGAAATGCTCACATCCGGAACATTAAGGTGTAGCCATGACTCAGTTATGATCAGTATGTCAGGGCTGTGGGTTAAGGCAAGGGGTTGGAGAAGAAGGATGTTTAGATGGGCTATCTTCAATCCACGTGGAAGTTGGGGGGAGAGAAAGGGCAGGATTAAGTTCTATGTCACCTGCCACCAGCAGCATTAGGGTGATAAAAGAGCTTGGAGAGGACTGTAATACACTTCCTACACTTCTGGGGTAAGGAACGGGGGAGGGGTGGTAGGTGGTGGGGGGCAAGCTTGAATGCGAGCAGACTGGCATGGAAACAAGGGGGTAGGATAGATGGGCCATGAGGCCAGGGATTGTGGATCCAGGGAGTGACAGGGAAGAGGTAGCAGAGGAAGCGGAGATGGCTTAAGCACTGGGGGGTTGAGAGACAGAAGACATGGGGAGGGATGACGGGGGAATGGATGCTATGGAGAAGAGGAGGAGAAGATAGAGGGTGCCCTGGAGCATGGTGGTGGGGGCAGGGCTAATTAGGAGGAGATTTATATGATGGGGGGGAGAGGTATTTGGGAATGCAGGGGTAAAGAGCTGACTGGCCTGGTGGGTACCTTCAAGTAAATGTAGAGGTAAGTATATATTGTGGGCTAGATTGATGCCAGTAAACTGAGTGAGGCTGGAAGGAACCAATTTAGTAAGTTCAAGGGAAATACAGACCAGGTCAATTTTCAGAGGGGCAGGGGGGTTAAAATTGAGCTGACTAGTTCAACAACAGAATAAACAACAGCAGCATCCCTTTGGGTGGCTGGGTGGAGGGGCGGCTGGGAAGCCTATGCGGCAGTGGTGATGCACGCCAAAAGCTGTGCAGGACAGGAACAACTGTGAGCTGTGCAGTATCTGTGGGTGGGGTGGGGGCTGTGACCTCTTGCAGTGGGAAGGGCCTCCGAGCTGCAGCTCTCATGACCAGGATGGCTGGTTACCTGTGTTGGAGTCCCAAATGTCTGGTAAAGAGGGCTGGAAGAAATAGGGGAGAGATTAGTGGGCAGGTAAGTAATTTGAGCCCAATGGGCAGGAAAGCACATATCAGGGAAGACTATGGGGTGGCGCAAAGGCAGGTAAAGTGCCTCTGTTTGCTCGGTTAACAGGAATTGATATCCTAGCTGCACTCAGAAGGTTACAAAGAGTTCTGTTGGCTACACAAATAACATGAAAGTCCTGCAGTGCACAGCCTGGGGGTCGCCTACAATATAAAACAAAAACAGATGCCTGGAGTAGGTAAAACATGGTATTACAAGTAAGAACAGTGGAAGGTAATACAATTAAAGATAAAAATAGTAATACAGTGTGCAAGCAGAAGGGAAGCAGCAACCAGACAAGTAGTGAAAATAACTGAAGCATCAGTAGCATTACTGACAGTAACAGGAATGCTAAATATCCAAAAGGACTTTATGTAACTAATTCCCGGTCGCCCCTGAAAAAGGGACCTTTGGGCCCAGAGGGCCTACCCAGTTAACAAACCTGAAATAAATAAATAAATAAATGGACAGATACTGGCAGTGCAGGGATTGCATGCATAAATGCAGCTAGCTTACATACACTTAGAGCAAATGCCAACTTCATTGCAACCTGTATTATTGAGAGAGGGAATACAGGCAACTGCACCTTTAAAGGAACTCTGTCAACCCCACTTAGGCCTTAAAACATCCTTAGTTTAAAAACATTTTACGATTGCTCACTTTCTGTAGAATTTTCTGATGTAACTGGCAATTTGATTCCAATACCTTTTTTTCATTTTTAAAAGTGAAAAACAGACTGCCCACCCTACTGGTGTTGCCACACAAAACTGTGTTTGTTTACCATTCTTGATCAACTCCCACTGCAACTTTCTTGGAATTGGGAACACCCCCAACACAGTCAAAACAAGCAAGATGGAGTGGGAGGAGAGTAGACCATTACATCATGACTGGCTGCACTGTTTGGAGGTGTTCCTAATGTTCAGGAAGTATGCAATAAGAGTAGATCAAGGATTAGAAACAAAACAAGACTGGGTAGAACTACACCATTAGTATGTTTTTCAGGTCTACTAAGAAAGGAAGCAGATAAAACAACCTACGGCAGCAATACATTTTAGAAAGGTAAAGCAATTTTATAATGCGGGTTTTTAACTATAAATCGTTTGATGTAAACTGGGTTGACAGTGTCCCTTTAACTTACACTTGGACAGCCACAAAAGACAGAAAGGGCCTTGATTTCACATCTAATCCAAAGGACTACTCATCCAACAGTACAGCATTTCCTAACACTGCTCTGTAGGGTCAACACCGGGTATGAATTAAAGTCCAGGGTGTGAGACATGGGGAATATAACCTGCTGGCCCTAAGGAGACAGTGCTATCACTAAGCTATACTGACACAGGTACTGTAGTGCTAGAATACGTCAATTGCAACTTGTACTGACAGCTAGCAGAGTGCCTTCATTGCTACAGTAGTGCCATTATGCATTATTATATGTTATTATACAGCTGTGTTAGCACTAAGGGTCACTGACCACTTTCTTAGAAAATCACTACATTCTAAAATTTGGATTATACACCTTCTCTGTAAACATCTTGCAGCACAGAAACATGGTTACAATACAAAACAATGCTTACCTTTTTCCATTAGTCATTATTCCTGGGGGTAAGTGTCTCCACTCTTGATTTATGTATTTTTTCTATGGACATCATTATGAGTAATTACTGTAAGGAACTGCTTGCAATTAGATGGGTCCTAGTGATGTTCTGTATGTAAATTACAGGACAGTTTAATGATAGGCTTGTCCATACCACTACAGTTAGGGCTGAGCAGGCACCTTAATGATAAACCTCTATTTTCGAGCACTCCTAACTCAGCTGTCATTGGTCCCAGGGACCTGACAATCATCATGCACATCCTTCGTGCAGGAATCCTGAACCTGCCAAATCTGGCAAATTTAGGTTCAGCTATTTCTGAATTAATGAATGTCAAAAACCATGCAACATATGTTTTTTTTAAGAGGCTTGGTTTGCTTATCCATAACTGAAAAACAACTAAGATTTGAAACCTGAAGCTTTCAGGTCCATTTGGATGCTGTTCCAAGGGTGGGGCTGTAGATGTCTTCAGAACAAAGACAGAAAAAAAAGTTTGAAACAAAACCATGTTCCACCCGCTGCGCATGAGTAAAATGAAAAAATACAGGTTACTCACCTGTAACAGGAGTTCTAGGAATGGTATATGTTGTTCATCCACACTCATTGGCAGTATCCTTGCCGCTTTAAATCTTGCCGGAAGGTCTTCAAGCTTGCTCCTCCCACCCACCCGGGTGGTATAACTCTCGGCTCGGCCCCATGACGCCAGATCTGGCCCGCTGGAAGCTCAGGTTGTGCGTCGAAGCCGGGAGGTCGGGTGGGTGTAGTGGATGAACAACATATACCATCCCTAGAATCCTGTTACAGGTGAGCAACCTGTATTTCTAGGGACATGGATATGTTGTTCATCCACACTATTGGCAGACTCTAGCAGTTCTCCGGGAGGAGGGAGGCAGACGCACACCCCCATATACTTACTTGGGAAGGAGAGACTGAGAACCGAGGGCCCCAAAACCAGCATCCCGGCGTGACTCAAGGTCGATGTGGTAGTGGGTAATGAAGGTGTTTGCTGACTTCCAGGTAGCAGCCCTGCAGATTTCCTGGATAGGACGCCCCTGGAAGCAGCCACTCACAGCAGTATGGCGGGTAGAATGAGCTCTTATCCCTCTGGGAGGCTCCATGCCCGCCAACTTATAGCAGAGATCTATGCAGGAGGTTACCCACCTGCTTATCGTCCGGCTTGGCTGCAGGTCTGCCAGATGCGACTTCAGCGTAGGTGACAAACAGCTGGCGAACCTCTCCCTTTTCAGCCGTGCGCTCCCTTATAATAAGCGAGCCTTCTAGGGTCCAGAGTATGGAGCCTATATCTCGCCTCCAGGTGTGATTGGGGTAGAACACCGCAGAGTCAACACCTGGTTAAGGTGAAACTCCGACACCACCTTCGAAGGAATTTCGGGTGCAGAGGACAACCTTGTCCCTGTGGAAGACCAGGTAAGGAGACTCGATGGAAAGCGCCTGAGCTCTCCCATCCTTCTGGCTGACGTGATAGCCACCAAGAAGGCGGTCTTCCACATAGGTGAGAGAGAGCACACCTGTGCATAGGTTCGAATGGCTTGCCCATGAGCTTTGCCAGTACCAGCAGTAGATCCCACGGAGGTGGGGGTTCCCTGACTGGAGGAAATGTGATCAAGGCCTTTGAAAAGCGCCAGACCACCTTCTCCCAGCGCCACCGACTGCTTCCCGGCCCGCTCGTAAGCAGAGATGGCTGCCAGGTGCACCCTTAGGTCGCCGACCTAAGCCCTTGACTAGAAAGGGACCATAAATAGTCCAAGATGCTTGCCAAGGAACAGGAGGAAGGGTCCAAGCCCTTGTTCTGACACCAAATGGAAAACCTTTTCCATTTGAAGGCATAGCATTTTCTGGTCGACTCACGGGACGCCTCAACTACATTGAGGACCTCGTCGGAAAGACCCAAGGCCTGGAACCCAGCCGCCAGGAACCAGGCCGTGCCAGGTGCAGGGATTGAAGGTCCGATGGAACACCTTCCCTGATTGACTGAGAGCAGGTCCGGGCGAGCTGAAGCTGCCGCGGAGTCCTGGAGCTGAGACTGAGGAGATCTGGTACCAGAACTGGCGCAGGCCAGTCTGGGGCTACAGAATCACCTGCGCCTTGTCCCTCCTCGCCTTTGAGAAGCACCTTGTGGATCAAGGGAAATGGGGAAAGGCGTAAAGAGGCCCGGGTCCATTGCCTCGAGAAGGCATCCCCTGCAGCGAGCCCTGCTGAGGGGGCGGCATGGAACAGACTCAGCTCGCCTCCATGGAGGCAAACAGGTCCACCTGAGGTGTGCCCCAAAGGGAGAACAGATGCTGTACTACTCCGCAGGGAGAGACCACTCGTGGATGCAGCCCCTATCCGCTCAGGGCATCGGCCAGGGTGTTGGAGGCTCCTGCCACGTGAATGGCTAGAGATCCGCCTCCAGGCTGCGCACGAGTGACCAAATGCGGAGAGCTTCTTGCATAGAAGCATGGAGCGCGCCCCGCCCTGGCGCGGTTTAGATAGTACATGGTCGTGGTATTGTCCGTCTGGACTCGACCACTTGACCCGGAGGAACGGAGCAAAGCGGTGAGAGCTAGGCGGACCGCTCGGAGCTCCAGCAGGTTGATGTGGCATCGGGACTCCCGCGGGGACCAGAGGCCATGAGCCCGGTGTTCCCCCAGATGGGCACCCCAACCCATCAGAGAGGCATCGGTCGAGAGAGACCGTCGGCTCGGGCGGACGAACGGATGCCCTCCTGCAAATGATCTGGAACGTCCACCACTGGAGAGCTGCCCACATCCCTCAGTCACCGACTACAAGCTGGTCCAAGGGATCGCAGCGCGAGACCACTGGCTGGCCAGTCCCCACTGAAGGGGACGATGTTCCAGCGGGCCCAACGGACCACGCTGGTACAGGCCGCCATGAGACCCAGGAGGCGCAGGAAGTCCCGGCAGGGCGAATTGCCCAACCAGAAATGATCGGGCAAAGGAGGAAGAACCTCGGCCCTGTCCGCCGGGAGCACGCTTGGCTCGAAGAGTCGAGCTGCGCCCGATGAATAGAATCACCTGCTTGGCTCGAGTTCCGACTTGGCCTCGTTGATAAGGAGGCCCAGTTGAGAGCAGACCTGAGGGCAGATCTCTGACCACTCCGCCTCCTTCCTGGAGGGAGCTGCTAACAGCCAGTCGCCCAGGTAAGGGTACACCCGACCCTCGGCCAAGAGGGAATGCTGTCACCACTGCCATGCATTTGGTGAAGACCCTCGGAGCTGGAGACAAGCCGAAGGGCATGGCTTGGAACTCGAAGAGAGATCCTTCCGCTCGGAAGCGAAGGAATCTCTGGTGAGACGGACGGATAGGGACGTGAAAAAACGCTGCCTGTAAGTCCAGAGAGCAGAACCAGCCGCTGCTCCAAGGATGGTGTATTATCTGAGCCAGAGTGACCATCCTGAAGGTTCGAGACCTTAGGAACTTGTTTAGGTCGTGTGGGTCGAGAATGGGCGCCAGCCCCGTCGCTTCGAACCAGGAAGTACCTGGACACAAACCCTGGGTCTGAAGGAGGTCCACCACCTCTCTACCACCTCCTTCTGGAGGAGGAGGCGCATGTCTGCTCGACGAGCCGCCAGTGAGGCTGGGATCCTGCCCCCGAGGGGCGACTGCCTGAAGGGTGGTGCCTGCTCAATTCCAGAGGCAGGCCTCTTCCCACCACCTCTCAAGACCCACCTGTCCGTGGTAACAGCGACCAGGTGGAACGGAAGCGAGCCGTGCCCCACGGGGGACCTAGGTGGGCAGGACGGGGATGGGCGACACCCCTCAGCCCGTCACTGGGCAGGCTTGGAGGAGGGACCGGCCGAGGGACCTCCTGGGCCCTTTCCTCCCTGCCTCCTGTTAGAGGAAGCCGGCGGCTTGGGTTTGGGATGCCAAGGCCGAGCCTGCTGGCCCTGACGTTGCTGGGCCGGGCGCGCCGGGGGCACAGAAGGACGAAAGGGCTTAGGCTGTGGTTTGCGGCCTTTGTCCTTCTGAGCGGAAGAGACCGAGTCCAAGGTGGCATTGGACTTCTCGATCCTCTGCAGGTGACCTTCCACCCCAGGGCCGAAGAGGTCAGTCCCCAAAAAGGGAACATCCGCCAACTTGTGCTGGGTATCCGAAGTAAAGGTGGATATCCTCAGCCAAGCCCGGCGACGCATAGCCACTGCGGCCGCCACCGATCTGGCACATGAGTCCCCTATATCCAAAGCAGTCTGGAGCTGCTGTTTGGCCACTGCCTGCCCTGGTCCCGCACCTGCTTAACCGTAGTCTGCAGATCGGCGGAAGATGAGGATGACCTCATCCAGGAGCCCAACAGGGCATGAGAAAATGTGCCATGAGGACGGCCGAACTGGCCTGACGGCGTCGGAGAGGACGCAGCGAGACTTTTCACCGACATAGTCCAATTTCTTGGACTCCTTGTCAGGAGGTTTGTCCCATCCCTCGGTGCTGCCGGGCGCGCCGGAAAACGCTAATGTAACCAACCCTCAGCAGAGGGTGTTCAAAACCGGACAAGGAACCGGTAGGGACCGCGATACTTCCTGGCCATCCTGGCCAGGCGCAGGGCAGGAAGCAGGCGCTGCCAAAGTTCCAGTGCGGACCCACTATGGCCTCGCCACCGGAAGGCCTCCGTCGAGAATCCCTCGGTCCAGAATCTCCGTGAGGGGATACCTGGCCCGCTTGGAACGGGTTCGAGCTCCATCCCGGTAGACTCGAGATGAGCCGAAGCAGTCCTAGGAAGGACGACGGGCTATCGCCCATTGACTGACCTCCTGAAGACTCCAAGTCCAGTCGCTGGAGAAGAAGGAGGAATCATCTTCGACTCGAAGAGTCCTCGAAGAGCTGCCTCTGGCCTGAGCCACCCTTCACCTGCCGAGGTCGGTCGGGAGTGAGGGTAACTGACAGCCGATGGGTAAACCTTAGCCGACCGAGAATCTTGGTCGGAGCCCCAATGGTGGCTGTGGAGGCGGAGGTTCCACCGGAATCGGTGGAGCAGCTGGTTTTGGCCGAACAACCGCCTGGGTATAGCTGCCTCGGACAAGTCGAGGGTTGGGTCGCTCGCCCGGTGACAACACTTAATGGTTGGGAAGGCCGAGTCTGGCTTATTCCCCGCCAGGAGGAGCTGGTTAGAATAAGGTCCTCTGACCGCCGGACGAATTTACGCCGAAGCCTCCTCATCCGAGGAGGAGGACGAGACGAGCGGCGACGCCGCTTCGCAAGCCGGGACCGAGACCGCTTATGACGGGAACGGCTGGACCGCGGGCAGGTCCGAGACCGAGACCGAGAGTCCCGAATTTCCGGGTCGGTGCGGGAGGTGTCGGCCGGAACTGCACTCCTTCGCTCGAAGGTCCATCCGAGGCTCGGAACCGGGGGCCAGACGAGCCCACGGGATCCTCAACTCCTCCGGGAACCGGGAGAGGGGAATCTCGGCTGCCAAAGGCGACAGCTCGGTCAATCGGGTCGAGAAAAATCTCGACTTCATCAGTGGGAGTCTCGGTCAACTGACCTGACGGGACACCGTGAGGCCAGTGGTCAAGCCGAGCGGTCGACCGGGCCGACGGACGACGGCCCGGGAGAGGACCTTCCCTGCCCCAAGAGCCTGACGACGAGGGACTTACCCTTGTCCCTCTTTTGACCGAGAATAAGGTCCAGCAGACGCAGGCCCTTCTCCTTTAGTGGAGAGGGACAGACAAAGCTCCTTAAAAGAAGCCGTGTAGGAAGAACCCAGAGAGCGGGATAAATGCCGCGCCGAGGAAGATATGGACCGCCCGCCTCTTCGAGGGCGACCATCCGCCGAGCTGATCCGCCGAAACCGCCGCCCGCTGACACCGCCAACCGGGCCTCCTTGGACTTCACCGAGGAAACGCTTCGGACCGGCCCAGTTGCAATCGGGCAGCACGTCTTCAGGACGAGGGCCGAGAAAGATGAGCACAGGTCGCAAGCCTGCGGGTCGTGCTCAAGGCCCACAGTAGACACACGTGGAGTGTGGATCCGCCCGACATCTTCTGGAACCGCATGGGCATCTCCGAAACCGGGAGTCGATTTGTCCATCGCAGCCGCTGAGGGATCAAGACTGAAGTCTTTTGCAAATTTTTATTTTTAAACTGCAAACGGAGAAATAGGAACCAGTCGCAAACGCAGAGCGTTAAGGAGGGAACCTGAGCTTCCAAGCGGTAAGGAAGATCTGGCGTCATGGGGCGGAGACGAGAGTTATACCACCCGGGTGGGTGGGAGGAGCAAGCTTGAAGACCTTCCGGCAAGATTTAAAGCGGCAAGGATACTGCCAATGAGTGTGGATGAACAACATATCCATGTCCCTAGAACCACATCTTTTCCATAACTGTGGTCACACTACTCTTGCCACTTTAACAGAGGAGTATTTGAGGCCTGCATCAGACAAAGTCAGGAGACACTCCAGAACCTGGTTCATCAGACAAGTGAAAGGGTCCAGGCAATGAGATGCGGCCCAGATAGCAAACTGCTTCTACTTCATAGAGTAAGTGGCCCTAGTGGAAAGTTTCCTGGCAGCCACCAGGACATCAGCCATCTTCTGAGACACCTCAAACTGAGCAATAGCTATGTCCTCAGGAGCTATATATGCACGTGGAGGGACTTGAGGTCTGGTTGGACCAGGGTCCCCTGTACCTGTGTCAACAGGTCCTGGAAGAGGGGTAGGGGAACTAGAGGTTCCACAGCCAATTGATGCAGTAATGGAAACCATATCTTCCAAGGCCAGAATAAAGCCACCAGAATTAGGGTGGCTCCCTCCATCTGTAGCTTCATGAGCACCCTCTGAATCAGAAGAAAGGGTGGGAAGGTATAAAGAAACCTCCCTTTCCAGGAGAGGGACAATGTGTTTCACCAGAAAACTCCAGGCCCTGGATCTAGTGAGCAGAAACACAGCAGTTTTACATTGAGTGGGGACACAAAACGGTCCAACTCTGGATGACCCCACCTGTCGAACAGGTCTTGTATGACTGAGGTCAGCAGTTTCCACTGATGCATTCTAGACTGCGGCATGCTGAGGTTGTCCGCCCAGGTGTTTTGGGATCCTGATAGTTGAAGTCAGTGATCTACAGCTCAGTACCAGACCCTCATTGCCTCCTGGCCAGGGATAGGAATGAGTCCCCCCTTTCTTGCTGATGTAATAGACCACACTGAGGTCGTACAACTGCACCAATAGTGGGCCTGGAGAGAGATGGTTCTGGAAGGCCTACAAGGCATACAGAACTGCATTCATTTCTAGAACGTTTATGTGGAGGCGGTTCTCCCACTGGGACCAGATCCCCTGGGTCTGATAAGGGCCCCGGTGTGCCCCACAACCCAGACCCGAAGCATCTGTGGTGTGGACTTGGTGAGGGGTGGGGATAAGAAAGGGAACCCCTTTCAAGAGATTGACTGGGTCCATCAACTACCGAAGCACCTTGCGTACTGGGGCGGAGACAAGGACCAGCTGATCCAGACTGTTGGAACGTTGATCCCACTGGATCCTGAGGGCCCACTGAGGGATCCTTATGTGTGGCAACAACTGGGATGGGGTCAGCACAGACTTGGGAAAACTGACAGTGATGCCCAAAGACTGGAACAACTGCAGGTTGCATTCTAGAGACAGCAACAGTAGTTCCCTGGACTGGGCTTTCAGTACCAGTTGTCTAGATATGGGAACACATAAAGGCCTTTGTGTCAGAGGCTGCTGCCACAGCGGCTAAGTACTTGGTAAATACCCGTGGCACAGAGGATAAGCCAAAGGGCAGCACTCTGAACTGATAATGTCCCCTGTGGAAAAGGAACCGAAGGTATTGCCAGTGAGGGGGGCAAATCATGATATGCAGATAGGCATCTTGTATGCCCAGGGAGCACAGCCAGTCACCCTGCTTGAGCTGAGGAAGGAGGCCATGTAGAGTCAACATCTGAAACTTTCTGTACTGGATGTAAAGGTCAGTTCTTTGAGGTCTAGAATGGACCTCAAGTCCCCACTTCTTTTGGGAACCGGGAGTAGAACCCTTTGTTTCTCTGCCGCCTGTGCACTAATTCTATGTCCTTTTTGTGCAGCAAGGTGAGCACCGCCTCCCTGAGCAACACTGTGTGGTCTGAAGGATAAGAGATGAGAAAGTACAGTTATCTAAGAACTTACTGTAAAAGTAGATCTTCGAGAAGGCTCTTGCAGTAGGCAATAACTGTCAGGACAGAGCTGCCAGGACCACACAGAAAACTTTAGCTAGCAGTGTCTGGTGGGGGACTGTCCACCCGACGTCATGTGGCTGCCGGTCAGATGCTAAATAATGGGTGGTCCCCACGCCTGCCCTCCAGTTCTCCTGCCGGAGACCTAAGAAGGTGCGACAGGAGGAGTGGGCTCCTGTAGCCAATAGAAAGGGTGAAAAGGAGGCAGCAGCAGCAGGGGAAAGGAGGGAGGGAAAGAGGTTGGCTACTACAAGAGCCTCTCTCAAAGATCTACTGTTATGGTAAATTCTTACGTAACTGTACTATCTTACATTGAGAGGGCTCTTGCAGTAGGCAATAACCATTAGGACCGAGTCCCAAGCAGTGTAAGCCAGGAAAAGGACTTGGCACGGGAGGCAGCAAAGGTCTGCAGTTGGCAGGCAAATAGGTTAAGACAGAAGGCCTTGGAGGACAGCTAGTCCAAAGCCTGCCCTGCACCAAGAGGCAATGTCCAGACTGTAATGCTTAGTGAAAGTGTGGACAGAGCTCCAAGTACCTGCCGCACAAATGTCTGTGACTGAAACATTCCTGAAACAAGCAGAAGATGCCGCCATGCCTCTGGTTGAGTGTCCCTTGACTTCCCCCAGAAAGGGTTCATTATACTTCTGAAAACAAAATAGAATGCAGTTTGCCAACCATTTGGATAAACACTGCTTTAAAACTGTAGCACCCTCTCTTGGGTGCAAAAGAAATGAAACAACTGATCCGTTTTTTTGACTGACTTCAGATTTGTGTAGTAATGCAAAATTCTGTGCACATCCAGCATATAAAGAATTGCCTCCCCTTGATTAAAATGCTCAGGGTAATACACTGGCAAGTGTATGGTCTGATTTAGAGTAAACACAGAAACCACCTTTGGCAAAAACTTAGGATTTGTATTCAGAGCCACCTGATCTCTGTGAAAAATCAAATATGGCTCCTTACACATCAGGGCCTGAAGCCTGGAGATCTTTCGAGCAGAAGTAATAGCAACTAAAACCAGCGCTTTCCAGGAAAGGTAGCGCAGGTTGCAACTCATGTCCGGTTCAAAAGGAGGCAAAGTGAGTTTCTCCAGAATGAAATTCAGATCTCACGGAGGAACAGGGTTCCTTACCGGGGGTTTTATGTGGAGGATTCCCTTGGAGAAAGTGTGGGAGACCTCTAACTGAGCCAGCGTTTTGCCTTCCACTGGGGAGTGGTAGGTGGAAATGGCAGACAAGTGGACCTTCAGCGAAGAATAGCTGAGCCCTAGGTCAGAGAGGTGCAGCAGATACTCCAGAACCTGATGGACAGGGCATGAAAAGGGATCCCAACCTTTGAAGGCCACCCAAATGGAGAACCTCTTCCACTTCATAGCATACATAGTTCTCGTGCATGGCTTTCTGGCCTCCATGAGGACTTGAGTGACTCTGGAAGAGACTCTTTAACATGAGATCACTATGTCAGAAGGCACTACATGTGAAAGTGAAGGGACTTGAGGCCTGGGTGAACCAGTTTGCTCTGCTCCTGGGTCAGAAGGTCCTGGCAGAGGGATAGAGGAACCGGAGGTTCCACCGCCAGCTGCTGGAGCAAAGGCAACCAAACTTGACGAGGCCAATAAGGACCAACTGGAATCAGGTGCGCCCCTTCTGCCTGCAGCTTGACAAAAACCATCTGTATCAGCAGGAAGGGAGGGAAGGCATACAAAAACCTCCGTGTCCAGCAAAGAGACAGCGCGTCTCACCAGAAAACACCAGGCCTGGAAAGAGCGAGAAAAAACTGGGTAGTTTTGCATTGTATGGGGAGGTGAACAGTGATTTAACCCCAAGCTCACTTGCCACAAGTTTTGATAACAGCGGTAGCGTATGCCTCCTCATCACGTATCCATTTTATATAATAGGGGTTGACATCTTATTGTGCATTGCTTAATAGCTGTATGTTAATCTGGTTAGTTTTTTACCTGTTTGTTGGGGTTTTCATTTCTCTTTCTGTGTTTCTCTGCTAGGCTTTGTTGTGTTATTGGTTGTACATGTGATGTGGTTTGATTTTACTGGTTGTTGAGAGATGTGGGTGGGTTTGCGTTCTTCCGGGTTTCAGTTTGTGTGTCAAGTTGGGAACTGAAGTTCTAAATTGTTGCTGAATGGAACAGAGAGATTGACAGCAGGGAGGGGCAGTGAATGTAGTTCGGCAGTGTTTTTCTCACTGATGTGTACACTGTGGTGATAACAGCACCTACATAATGACAGTGCTGATAACCTTTACTTGTTGTTGCCTGTGTACACGTCATGAGAAGCGATATGCCTAGGAGTGGTCATTGCACTTTTTATGTAACCTGTTATAAGTAAACCCCTATTATATAATCATTGTTAGCTGATCAGTGTCTGTCAGTCATGTTACAGCTAATTTGTACCATGATATCAAACGGTGATCACAGTGACATGCTGGAGCCAGCTTTCACCGGCTCGCTTGACTTGGCAGTTAACTGCCTTAAGCTGTTTTACCAGCTTGCATGAGCCAGTAGTTCCATAACTATTAGATCTGGCTTTTTGTGATGTGTTTTAAAGTTATAAGTCTCCTCCTCCATTGGCCTCTGCATGGTCACCCACAGCCCCCGGCATACCCCCCACCCCTTCTTGCTATGCCATGGCCACTGTCCAGCAGCACAACAGTGAACTATCCCCGTCACAGTGATGTGTTGCATTTGCAATGTGTGAGCATGCATGCGCAGACTTTGAGTCAACTGTCAGCAGAAGTTGCAGCCTTGTACCAAAAGCACCATTTTGGTTAGTGTCGTCGTTGCGACTTTTAAGTATACACAGCCAGTCAGTAAGTGACACGTGTGTGGCACCACTCCCTGTGGGGTGTGACATGGCGTGGCCATCTTGAGTGGGCACCACAGTATTTAGTGCTGCAATGCTGTTTGGGTCAGGAGTTGGGACATGTTGGATGCATGCTTTCTATCAAGTGGGTCAGCTCAGTCATTAAGAACAGGAGACAGGAGGTCTGGTCTGGATAAGCAGAGGAGGCTGAGAGTTGTTGGGGGAGCATGACGTGGAGCAATGCTGGAGGGAGCCAGGTACAGGAAATGAAGGACCACTTGTGGGACACTGCAATAGGTTTTATACATAGAGCAAAAAACAGGCTGCTCCTATGCTGCGCTAGGGCCTAACGACTAACTAATATGTGAGCACAAAAACGTCTGCAGTGCACAGTGAGCCAAGTAAAGTCAGCTGAATTTTAGGGCCATTCGTTTGCTTGTCATTTTATGTTACTTGTACTGACAGAGCTACAGGCTGCTAATCCACCTGCCAAGACGTGCTGACTGGAGTACATTAGGTATTCTGCCAGCACATGGTTTGATACTGGCGAGATGTAGCTGAGAATGGTGTGATGAAGGCTGTGAGGAACTAACAAGTTAAACAAAATAACAGCTGTAAGATCATTTTTGTGAGGGAATGTATGTGTGTGACTATAGTGACAATTATTTTATATACAGTAGTGTGTGTACACCAGGATCTAGTGCTCTGTGTGAGATTTCACAGTTTACTGCGTGATAAATTGGAGTACTTACCATTGGGTTACACTGAGTTCCTGCAGTATCTTGCAGGATACCCTAGCAAAAACTGTGATACTGTGCTTGATTGTGGTGGACAGCACTGTGTGTATATATGTGTGTGTGTGTGTGTGTGTGTGTGTATATATATATATATATATATATATATAAAATAAATGCTAGAAAAGTGTAACGTACAAGGAATAATGGCATTGAGGGAGACTCATGAGATCATGAATCATAAGCCCAAAGATCAAGTGGATTATGACCTCTTTAGACTGCTGAAATTATATTTTCTGGAGTAAAGAACAATTTCTAGCAGTTGTTTTATATAATACATTTGATTAGTCAAAAAATTGCAGATTTTTAACTTCTTTTTAGATACTTTAAAAACTTTCAGGCAGTACAAGTGTTAATTCCTTAATGAGTTTGGGAGGATCAGAGGCACTCATTTAATGACTGTAACTTACTGAGAAGCAGGTAGCATCAGTCAGATACAGCAGTCATATGCCTTTCAGATCACATGACTGTGAGGGTGTGAAAGATGGCTACCATCAGCTTCAGTGGTTTGTGAGTGTTTCCTTCCTCAGAGACTCTGCTTGGTTATGCATTCCCTTTTACTTTAAAATACTGTGGTTTAGTTTGCAGTTGTTTAAAGGGAACATAAACAATGTTGTAAATCTGGGCATGTGTGTGAAGTCTGTTTTATCACCGTAGTGCATTGCTTTGTGTGTTTGTTTTGAAATAGTCCTATTTATTCTTATTTAGGGCCCCATATTAATGCAGCCTTTTTAACGCCAAATATATATATTTTTTGTATTATCTATTTAGTCCCCCACCAGCTTAGCCGCCCATTCCTTCGGGCAGCCAAGCCCTCCGCACCGCTCCTCCTGATCACCACTGGCTGCCCCTCAACATGCGGCCCCCCGACTGACCCAATGTATCCCTTCGTTTGGGGGGGGCACCTCCCATGGCAGGGACCGGGAGGGGAGACTGTCTTGTGTCTGTAGGCACTTTCTTCAATCCTCACCGGGTACTGCGAGGGCACAACATGGGCAACATAGGCTTTGTGGCGACGGGAGGGTGGACCGCCATCATCCAGGCAGCTTAGGTGGCCATTTTTCTTTTTTTCATTCCCCCGCCCACTGGAATGAATGCCACGGAGTCCGGGCGTGATCGCACATGCAACGTGTGGACACCCACGCTGCAAAGTGCAATACCAAAACCAGCCACCAGAGGGCAGTGCATTCTTGACCCTCCCCCTTGAGAACAGCATCCAAAGGATGCTCTTGAGCCCTCCCTACCAGCCTTAGTGCCTGTCGTCCCGGGCATGGGTGCGAATCCAGATCACCAGTGTACCAGGCAATCTCCCATTGCTCGGCACGATGGGGCCGGCCCAAATATTCCTTTTTTAATTACTTAGAGGTTCCAGAACCTAGTGACATCAGTTGAGCTGAAGACTTCAATGAAGCGGAACACAGTGACATCAGCTCAGATCATCTCCTTATGTTCAGACTTGTCTTTACCCTTGAGTATGTGGAAGACTGAGATAATGTCACCTCACAGTGTCCTTTTCTCCAGAGTCAACATGTTAAGGGACTCTAGTTTCTCCTAATTGCTTGTGTCCCCTAAACACCTGATCATTTTGATGGCCCTGCCTTGTATTCTTTCAGCTGCTTCAATTTTCTTTGATACCACACACCCCAGCTCACTTCTAAAACAGAAGTCCTCATGCACTGCAGTCTCGGGTGATATACCAAAAAGTAATCCAGAGGGACCATCTCCATCAGGACATGTCCGGCACAGTTAACCAAACAGATCTCTGTTATATATACCAAGTCATTCCATGAATCAGAGAAATATTTCTAATAAGAGCTGTTTCATTCATGACCGACCTAGCATTGCATAGCAATACCCGAACTGGAGGGGCCTCCTGAGTTCGCCCACAAATCACCTCCTGCATAAAGCACTGTATATGGAGTGAGATCTGGCAGGGTAGACCCCTGCCATATCACCTCCCATTCAGCAAGCTCCTCCTGGCCCACTCACTACTGCCATGATGTTCTCTCACCAATGGAAACACCCAACTCATACCCCATAATATGCCAAAGGCATGACAATGTTGTATTGTGGGGGAGAGAACATAGCTAGTATAAAATTCCAAAAAAGGTATAATTCTAAAACCCTGGGATGAATATGTAATATTGCTTTTTTGCATAATGGAGACACCAAAAGTGACAAACATCACCCACAGTCCATAAAGTCTACTTAAAAACATGTTCCTTTGTTCCTAAGAACTATCCTCCCATCTTCTGCAAGGCATTCCATTGATGGGATCAAGGTGCTCTCCCAAGGGGTTTGCTGGCTATGTCCACACAGCATGAACTACAGTATTCCACCCCACAGGGCCTGTCCACAGTGCTACCCCCAGATTACTAACAGCCCCTCAGATTAGGACATCCTGCTTCACACCCTGAACTGGGAAGACTGGGCCAACGGAGCAGA
This sequence comes from Neoceratodus forsteri, assembly GCA_016271365.2. NCBI lineage: Eukaryota > Metazoa > Chordata > Ceratodontiformes > Ceratodontidae > Neoceratodus > Neoceratodus forsteri. The sequence goes on from CM028134.1 coordinate 244,464,584, forward strand.
GGGTCAGGGTTCATAGGGCCTGCCACTGATCCCAACAACCATCCTGAAGGCCTGAATATCTAGGTCCCTCCTGACAATCCTCCCTCTGGGAGGGCAGGCTGACTACTGATTGCTGCCTAAACAGGATGATCTGCCCATCAGGGCTCTAAAAGAATCCTATCCTGGTGAAACGGATAACACCAGGCGAACTGTGTTGCCAGATGAAGTATGTAGTTAAGGTATCAAGAACGACGGTAAAAAGCAGCTACCCAAAAGCAACATGCTCCTGGCAGCCCTCCAGAATTATACACTACAGCAGAGGCAGTTTCGCTCACTTTATACCCAAAACTCCTTTGTCTCAGTGGTAAAACAGTTCCAAAAGTCAGCAATTCAAAACACCCCACATACAAATCTTGAAGGATCCAAATTACAAAGTCAGTTCCAAGTTGCAAATAACAGTTAAAGATTACAGTTGGCTAATACAGTGCCTGATTTGAAAATGTGCACATGCACAGGGCTACTCGGGGCAAAACTGAGAGAGTTGACTGCCCTCTCTCACTGGACACATGGAGTCTCCTTAAAGCTTTCCAGGGCTCCAGCCAATCCAACCATCACTCTTGTAGTTCACCTGCTACTCCAGTTCATCCAAATTGCATGAGATTTTCAGTGCAAACTCTAGAGCGCCTATGGAGATGCCTGCAGGAGCTCTTTTAATCCTGTTCCAACACTGCCCTCTGCACCCTGGAATTCAATCTGCCACTCTCTCTCTCTCTCTAGCTGATGGGAGTCTGAACCCTGAAAAACTGGAGCTGACAGACACAACCCACAGCACAGAGGAACAGAGCTGGAAAAAGTCAATGTGTAAATTCACAGAAAGAAAAAGCAGTAGCTGATGAAAGTGGTGTCAACACGCCACAGCTTAACACAATTAAAATCCATACCACTATGTGAAACTACCTAGTAAGAACTAAAATCCCTAAAATAAATAGTTTATGTTGAATACCTTAAAGTACATAACAGAGCTCAAAATGGTGCGGCAGCCATCTTCCCTCCTACAGGATGTAGGCTGGAGTTGTGCACGTCTGTTAGAACATCTCAATTAAGGGTGCACATGAGAAAGATAAGGATGCACATTTTGTAGCCCAATTAGTTGTTTATGAACTCAGTAAAGGGTTCATATGGCACAATTATGGCTGCATATGGGCCCAGTTTAGTGTGGTCTGGAGCACTGATGAATTTTGTGTAATAAATGGACTGCAAAATGTACCAAATGGACTGAAAAAGAATTAGTCTAGTTCTATACAAGCTGGTGGGAATATGGGCTTTCAAAAAAGCTGCTAGCTGGAAAAGATATGAAATAAAGCAGAAGTCCAGAGACTGTTTTTGTTCACTTTCTCTGCTCACAGTCTAATTTAAGGATCAGAAAATTGTTTTTCAATCTGATAAGGGTTTCAGTAGAATCCTATAACTATTGTCTTTCAAACTAACCTTTATTGGCATCTAGACGGAACCGACGGTAACCTGGGACAAGGAAAGAGTTAAGGAGCACATCATCCACAGAATAATCCACAAACAATTCCTTAAGTCAGTTAAAACTGTGGGTGATCGAATAATTAGTGCTAAAATCTAAATCATGTCCATTATTGCACAGATATGAGAACTATGTGATGACTACCAAGAATCTCCTGGTTTCACAGAGGACAGTAAAAGAGTGTGGCAGCAGTATGTGGTAGCACTACAAACATTCCTTAGAAAGTCGTATTGGTCTTAGTTGTAATCAGTAGTACCCCATCCAGGATAAAGCAAACAAACTGATTAGAAACAGAAAACAATCCACTTTTTTTAAATCTGCAATTTTTTCCCCTGTACTCCTCGCCACCGACACCTGACTCTCTCACAGGCTCCATGGCACACCCGACCCACTGTGCCTCTCTGACCCACACTCACCCAGCTTATGTAGCTCTGGAATACAACTCAGGTGGGGCTGGGATAGGGGGGATGTACCCTCGTTAGCATCCAGTAATCAGGTGGTGGTGTGGCGGAGACATGGGGCTCTATTATAAAACTGGGGTCCATCACCTTCAAGCGTTAGGCCAGTTTTCCATTTTCTAGTTCCCTTAATGCCAGTTTTCCATTTTTTAGTTCCCTTAATGCCACTTTTCCATTTTCTAGTTCCCCTAATGCCAGTTTTCCATTTTTTAGTTCCCTTAGTGCCAGTTTTCCATTTTCTAGTTCCCCTAACTCCAGCTTTCCATTTTCCAGTTCCCTTAACACCAGTTTTTCATTTTCTAGTTCCCTTAGTGCCAGTTTTCCATTTTCTAGTTCCCCTAGTGCCAGTTTTCCATTTTCTAGTTCCCCAATGCCACTTTTCCATTTTCTAGTTCCCTTAGCACCAGTTTTCCATTTTCTAGTTCCCCTAATGCCAGTTTTCCATTTTCCAGTTCCCTTAACGCCAGTTTTTCATTTTCTAGTTTCCTTAGTGCCAGTTTTCCATTTTTAGTTCCCCTAATGCCAGTTTTCCATTTTCTAGTTCCCCTAATGCCAGTTTTCCATTTTCTAGTTCCCTTACCGCAACATGCTAGTGGATGAGATGCCGAGTATGAGCACAGAGAGCATGCAGCCGCATGGCATCGAACAGCATCTTAACACCCCCAAAGGTTTGCCAACTAGCACCACCACTCTTGGTCACTCAGGTGGCACTGCTGTGACAGCACTGCACAGCCTGACACCTCAGAGAGGGACAGCATCTGCTAGGACACCTGATACCGCTCCCTCTGGCCAGCCCCAATGACCCAGGCTCGTTCCCAAACCCAGACCACTGGTGTCATGAATGCTAGCCCTACTTCTGCACCCAAGGGCCAACAAATCAATCTGCTTCTAACTTTTAGAGCTGCTTAATATCTACATAGCACCAGCTATCCTGAATCATTCTTTATTTGGGGAAGACAAAATAAGCCAGATCATTTGACGTACAGTATGTGGGTTATGGCTGTCTGTGCTTAACAAAGCACGTATGGAGTGAAAAATTACACAGGATAGTTACTATCCAACATCAGTTTCTTTAAACAGGGCATAGTCCAGGTACAGATTAGGACCGATGGGGAAGATAACCCATCTCAACATTTCTATTTGTAAGCAAGCAAACTAATATTACTGGTCAGCTGGATTAAGTATTTCACATCTGCTTTTTTAATTCACTTCAAAAATAAGTGCTGTACAGCATTTCTGTTTCCAAAAGTTCATAATGAATCAACACATTATTGCAGGACATCCTTGCAAATGAGAAGTGCTCAATGGATTTGCCCTGCTAAAACCAATAAAACTACTTATCTACCTATCTACTAATAGGAAGTCTGCTGTCATGTCTGAAAGAATGTGTGTCAATGTAAATATACTCTGAGACATAGAAATTTTAACATAATTTTACGTGGACTACAGGACTTTTGTAGGTTACATGCAAACAAGATAGACAGATACTTTATTTCTAAAGAGCCCATTTCCAGAGACTCTGGGCGCCGCACAATATAAAACATGCATTTAAAAGCAGACACAATATAAAAATAAAAATACAACGGGGAGTATACAATTATCTATCCACCCCATAAATCCAAATAATTTTAAAACATACTCAATAAAATGCTTACTGGAACAAATATGTTTTAAGGTCCTTTTTAAAGGCTTCTACAGAGGAGGCCTCCTTTAAATAACCAGGCAAGGAGTTCCACAGGGTAGGTGCAGCCACCAAGAATGCTCTATCCCCAGAATACCACAACCTAGCCCTGGGAACTCCCAGGAGCCCCTCCCCTGGCAGAACGGAGGGGCCCGGGCCGGATGGTAGGGGACAAGGAGATCTTGCAGATAGACAGGACCCCTTTCGTGCAGGGTCTTATAAGTCAACAGCCCTATCTTGAAGACAATCCTCCACTGGACTGGCAGCCAGTGCAGTTCGCAGAGGACCGGGGTGATATGTTCACACCTTTTCACCCCGTCAACAATCTTGCCGCTGCGTTCTGCACCAGCTGCAGTCTACGGAGGTTGCCTCCAGATATCGCTAGGTACAGGGCGTTACAGCAGTCCAACCTGGAAGTGATGAAAGCATGTACCAGTGTGGTCAGGTCATCAGGCGGGATCAGGGCTAGAATTTGGGTGATATTCCTGAGATGATAAAACCCGCTTCTCACCACGGCTGACACCTGAGCATCAAGTGTCAGGCCATCATCCAGGATCACTCCCAAGTTCTTAACCTGTCTAGAGAAGGCTAGGAGCACACCCCCCAAAACTAGGTCAGGGGATAACACCACACACCCCCTCCACCCCGATGACCTGGCTCCACAACCAGTACCTCAGTCTTGTCTGGGTTAAGCTTAAGCCAATTGTGAGTCATCCATAATTGGATTTCCTCGAAGCAGCTGTTAAATACAGAGTCTGACAGCTGGGTGTTGGCCACACAGGACGAGTACAGATGGGTATCATCTGCATAGCAGTGAAAACCCAGCCCGTACCACCTGATAATGTCCCCCAGTGGCAGCATGTACACCATGAAAAAAAAAGGCGACAAGACTGAACCCTGCGGAATACCACAGCACAGAGGCTGCGGGTTAGATGAGTCAGTTCCCATTGTCACCCTTTGCACTCTGTCTGTCAGGTATGACCTGAACCAGTTGATTACATTACTGGACAGGCCACACTAGAACCAGAGGTGGTCAAGTAACACCTCATGGTCCACGGTGTCAAATGCTGCAGAGACGTCCAGGAGGACCAGGATGGTATGGTCCCGCCTGTCCCGCGCCATCAGGAGATCATTTAACACCCTCACCAGGGCAGCCTCCATACTATGCCCCACCCAGAACCCAGACTGAAAGGCTCATAGGAGGAAGAAGCAGCAAGATGTCTCTCAAGCTGCACAGCCGCCACCTTTTCTATAACCTTCACTAAAAATGGAAGGTTCGAGACGGGTCTGTAGTTTCTGAGACAGTCAGGGTCCAGAGAGGGCTTTTTCAAAAGGGGGTCTAACCAAGGCCTCTTTCAGGGCCAATGGGAAGATTCCACTCCTCAATGAACTCCAGATGACCTTAGCAACCACAGGTCCAATCTGATCCAAACACTCAACCAAAAGGCAGGTTGGACCTGGGTCTAAATCACACTGTGTAGGCCGCAGCTTTGAGATTATCTCCTCCACCTCCCCAACCTCAACCAGTTCAAACTCATCCAAGACAAGAGAAGTGTTCTGGCATGACTCAGGCTGGACCCTGCATCCCTTTTGAGAGACGCTCAACGAGACCTCAGCCTTGATAGAGGACACCTTGTCAGCGAAAAACAGCTAACTCCTCATACCTAGTGCTAGAACCTGCCCCCCCCAGCCCATAGACAGGCTGGATGTAAAAGCCTGTCCACCACACGGAAGAGCTGAGCTGGTCTGTTTCTCACCACAGCAATCTCCCTAGACAGAAATTATGCCTTATTTCAGGAGACTGACCCTGATAGTCCGCATAATGCAACTTCAGGGCCAATTTGTCCTCCACCAAGCCAGATCTTCTCCAGCACCTCTCTAACCTCCACTCCCTAGTCTTTAAACCTCAGAGATCCTCGTAATACCAAGGAGGTCTCTGACGAGTAGACAGGGGCCAGACAAGCAAGGGTGCAATTGAGTCAAAGGCCACACTAACAGCCCCATTATAGGCTGCCACTACTTCCTCCGACCCAATCGCACAAGCCACCACAACACCTGATAGGTCCAGTACTGCCAACAAGTCCACTGAGGACACTCCTCTTATCAGCCGGTACCGGACCGTCTCCGCAGGGGCAGGACCATCTGGGGTGGGGGGCCCTAAACATGAACCCCATGGTGTTGTGATCTGACCAAACCACCGGATCTACACTAAGGTCAATAATATGTTAACCAGAAGAAAAAAACAGGTCTAGTGTGTGGCCACCCGAGTGTGTTGCTGTTGTTACCTTTTGTGTCAGGCCCAGTGCCCCCATGCTCCCAAGGAGGTCAGTTCCAAATTTCAAAAGCTCACCATCGACCCAAGCATTGAAGTCCCCCAGAATCAATCACCTGGGGGACTCCAACACCAGGCCGGCGATGAGCTCCTCGACCTCCCGTAAAAAATCCCCATCTGTTCCTGGGGGGTGATGAAGCAGGAGGACCCTGAAGCCTGCACTAACACCACCTTAAGCGGCCACACATTCAAAGGACCGTGTAAGACCCACAGGCAGCATTGTCAGGTTCAGGCTAGATTTAAAACAAATGCCCCTTCCCGCGCCTCTGCGATCCTTCCTCGGGCTATATATCACGGGGTGCCCGGCTGGCACTGCCGCCTCCAAAATGGGAGCAGAATTTTCATCCAGCCAGGTCTCCATGATGCAAGCCAGGGCAACTGAGGATATCAAGTCCGCCATTATGGCAGTCTTGTTCCTCATCGACCTGGCATTGCACAGCACAACCCAAGTAGGATGAGGTGGGGCAACCAGACCAGCTATCTGCCCACACTCTAAGGAGGAGCCCTTGGGTATGGGAACTAGACATGGCAACCCCCATTCAAGTTCCCATTTCGCCCCAGGGCGACTGCTTGACTTCACCACTCGGATCCCAGACACCCAGGCAGCCACTCGGGGGAGACTCCCCTGGGCTCCCCCCGAGCTATCCCCAAGGCCCTACATCTATAGTAGACCTCAACCAGCAATGCTGGAAGCTCGAAGAGGTGGAGGTCCCATAGGTCGCCACCCAAGTAGCTGCGCCTTATGGGCCCCAATCCCCAGCACATTTCTTAATAACAAACCCACTCCACTAAGTCACAGTCCTCACATACCCTACAACCCCATATAATTATCCCACACACTTAATTACCAAACTCTAACCACCCGCAACACAATCTCAATTTAACAGCCACACACCTTTCTCACACACACACACACACGCACACACACGCGCACACACGCGCACACACACCAAACCACACAAACACACAGATAAATAATTATAAAGTCCTCCGAAAGTCCTTGAACAGGGACAGAGCACTACTTTACCCTTTAACTGATAAGCCCTTATGGGAAAGAAGCCAATGATATTTCTCCCATTCTGTGCCTCTGGTGAAACTCTTCTGAAAACAGGACCCTAGAAAAGGTCTTCCTATGTAAGGCATGCTAAATCAAAGTCAACAGTAGGCTTACCTACATGAAGAGAGAAACAACTGCAACGGATAAAGGAGCAGGGAACTGGGGGGGATTGTCTGATGGAATTACTATATAATGGGAGGTGTGAGTGATGCACAAGGTAATGTAACTGCTCCACTGTTGTTTGCAAAGCCATTCAGCAAGCAACAAAAATAGAACATCTGGGACACCACATTCATTCATTTATTCAAATGACAGTACACTTCATTTTCTCTGGGTCAAGAATGCAAACTATTTTTCCCAACTATGCCCATGCTGTAGAACAGGATATAATACTCTACCCATTTGCTTGCAGCCTGAAGGGGACTTGGGCTTGTTTTCAGCCTTTTGTGTACCAACCTGCTTACACTGCAGTTTACACTGGTAATGATGTATACAGCCTAACCTCTGAATGGAAAAGTAATAAGCAAGTTAAAGCAGTCATTTTACCTGCAGTCGATAAGGCCATAACACTCACCCTGCTTTCAATTCACACACTCAATTTTCATCCACTCACTCTTGACTTGGAGAGGGAGGAATAATGACAGGTTCCAAGCTCTTTATTTCAAAATTCACTCAGAAAGTTATTGACAGGCATTTTTAACAGGAAAGGCATTGCTGTTTGACCCGGGTGAACTGTTTACACAAAAGCCACACTTGCTTGTAGATTAAACATTAGCAAATTTCTAATTCTGCACGAAAACAAGTACGAATTGCTGCAGCATTGCTGTTTTAGGGTAAAGGAACAAAACTAGGTATAATTTTCTACAAATTGCCATCACTTCAGTCACAATAAAATTTCACAGAGTGTGGTTTGCTTTCAGTGTCATTAGATATGTCAGAGTTGTTATTAAGTTACTAACGCATAAATGCTATATTAGCACTTAGCAGAGGCACAGTGTTCCCCTTCAGGAGATGAATTCTACCCCTGTCAATACTAATTCCCCTCTGAGTGCTACAAAATAGTTGGAAAAGATGAAAAATGAGAGCTCAGTAGTAAAGAAAAAAAGTAAAGCTCATTCAAGCTTAAAGGCCATTTTGCTGGCCCAAGGTGCCGAGGTACCATTTGGAAACAAGTCTGAAGAAACCCAAGTCAATTCACGAATCGAAAAATAAACTGTCCGCTTGCCTTTGCCTGTCTCAGGCAGTTACATCAGTTTCTTCCTGCGTCTTCTACTTATGCTGATCAAATGAGAAGAAAAGTATTGGGGAAGACTCATTAATTATTCAGTTGTGAGAAATATAAAATAAAAATGGCATAAAACTATGCTAATGTATCTGTCAGTGTAGGAAACACAAAGTATTCAAAGAAGAAAAAAGGAAAATATTGGGGGTAAGAAGTCCCTGGGACCTTGGCGAATCAGTGGTGTGATGGTCCTCAGGGTTTGAATGATCATGTGATGCCGTGTTGGTGTTACCCTAAGATTAGAACTGTCTTGTCAGACTATGTACAATACTGAAACATAGAAGTTGACGGCAGATAAGGACTGGGTGGCCCACTCAGTCTGCCCATTTTGCCTACCTATTACAAACCACTGATCCTAGTTGATTTGCACCTCACCCTTTCTTTCCTGTCTCTAGGGTACCCTTATGTCTAGCCCATGCATTCTTGAATTCCCTAGCAATTTCTACCCCATCACTTCCATTGGGAGGCCGTTCCAAGCATCCACCACTCTTTCAGTGAAAACGTACTTCCTCCTACAGTAAAACAGTAAAAATGGAAAGGGACCTGGGGGTAATTATATCAGATTTCCTAAATGTGGGCAATCAATGTGAGAAGGCAGTAAGGAAGGCTGGGGGGATACTGGGATGCATAGAGAGAGGCATCAATAGTAGAAAACAGGAAGTTGTTATACCTCTGTACAGACAGTTGGTGAGACCCCATCTGGAGTACTGTGTGCAGTTCTGGAGACCCCATCTCTACAAAGACATAGACAGAGTGGAGGCTGTCCAGAGGAGGGCAACCAAAATGGTGCGAGGATTGCAACAGAAGACATACGAAGAAAGACTAAAGGAGCTTAATATGTATACCCTTGAGGAAAGAAGGGAGAGAAGGGACATGATAGAAACTTTCAAGTACCTCAAAGGAATCAACAAAGTCCAAGAGGGCAGCATCTTTCAGAAAAAGAGATGTGCAAGAACAAGCTCTTCAACAGGTCGCTTGAGACCGGAAGGGTACCTAGGGATTGGCGAGAGGCACATGTGGTGCTAATCCATAAAGGGGGGGTTGAGGGAAGTACCAGGTAACTATAGATCCATCAGTTTGACCTCGGTGGTAGGAATATTAATGGAGAGTATACTAAAGGAATGATTGGGGGTGTACTTGGAGGAGGTGGGACGTCTGGATAGTCAGCAACATGGGTTTGTGCCAGGTAGATCATGTCAAACCAATCTTGTGGAGTTCTACGAATGGGTAACATCAGAACTGGACAGGGGAAAGCCCGTGGATGTATTATTCTTGGACTTCAGCAAGGCGTTTGACTCTGTCCCACATAATGGTCTGGCGGAGAAACTGACAGGGTTGGGAGTAAGCCCTTTGATGGTCAGATGGATTGAAAACTGACTAACTGGACGCACCCAGAGAGTACTGGTCGGTGGGGAGCTCTAAAGCCCTAGAGAGGTCGGTAGAGAGGTACCAGGGGCTCGGTCCTGGCTCCGATCCTGTTTAATGCATACATATCACACATCAGGGAGGGTATAGGGTGTGAAATGAGTCTCTTCGCTGATGACTCCAAGATGAGAGCAGTAGTTGAGGGGGAAGGAGGAAAAGTTGGCTCTGCAAGGGAACCTGGACACCCTGGAAAGCTGGGCTCACACATGGAAATTAAATTTCAATGTCACCAAGTGCAGGGTGTTACATCTTGGGTGGGGAGACACTAAACACAGGTACCCCTAGGAGGGGAGGCGCTGGAGGCCTCAACAGGGGAAAAAGACCTAGGGGTCATGGTGGATGCATGTATGAATAACTCTGAGCAGTGCAGGAGACCGGCTAGCAAAGCAAACAGGATGTTGGGATGCATTGTAAGGGGGATCACCTCTAGGAGCAGGGAAGTGATTCTGTCACTGTACAATGGACTGGTTAGACCACACCTTGGGTACTGTGTACAGCACTGGAGACCACACTTGAAGAGGACATACAGCTCCTGGAGGGGCACAGGGGAGGGCAACTAAGATGACACGAGGACTAGGGATTTGCGTATGAGGACAGACTTGAGAGCTCTGCCTGTTTTCATTGGAGGAGAGGAGAGATGGGGACATGATTGAGGTCTTCAAGTACCTCAAGGGAATAAATAGGGTAAACATGGAGGGATTTTTAGACTAAAGCAGGGAGGTATCACCAGAGGGCATGGTTTGAAGTTGGAAGGTGGAAGAGTGAGGGGGGAGAGGAGGAGGTTTTTCACTGAGAGGGTGGTGGACCCTTGGAATGCACTGCCTGGCGAGCTGGTTCAGAGATCCACAATGGAGGGCTTCAAGAGAGGGTGGGACAGACACAGAAATCGGATGTATCCGATGATGGCCTGGCCCAGGGGGGTGGGGATGGATGATAGGGTTTTCTGGAACACAAGGGTGGGGGGAGGGCCTCGGCACCCAACTAGGGATCTGAGGTTCGAGTAGACTCGATAGACAATAAGGCCTAATCTGCTGGCAATTAGTATGCTAGTATGTTAGTATGTACAATTTGAAGATAGAGGGGGGACGGCTCAGAGATAATGTGAGGAAGTATTTTTTCACAGAGAGGGTTGTGGATGCATGGAACAGCCTCCCTGAGGAGGTCGTGGAGTCAAGAACAGTGGGGGAATTCAAGAATGCATGGGACAGACATAAGGCAGTCCTAGTGGGAGGTAGGAGGAAGTAAGCTGTTGGTTAACTAGAATCTGCAGCTTTTCTGTTAGGTAGGAAAATGGGCAGACTAGGTGGGTCAAGCAGTCCTTGTCTGCCGTCAAATTCTATGTTTCATGTTAGCCTTGAACCCCCACAAATTCATTTCCTGCCCTCTTGTTCTTGCACATCTTCTTTTTTGAAAGATACTACCCTCCTGTACCTTGTTTATACCCCTGAGGTACTTGAACGTTTCTATCATGTCCCCCCTCTCTCTCCTCTCCTCCATGGAATACATATTGAGTTCCCTCAGCCTCTCCTCATAGGGCTTTTCATGCAGACCTTGCGCCACCTTTGTAGCCCTCCTCTACTGACACTGCAGTGCTTGCACAGAGGGTATCAACATTAGGGTAAAGACACCACTGAATCTCATAATCATTCAAAATCAACCCCCAAGGAACACCACGCTAGCGACTTGTCAAGGTTCCAGGGACTTTTTATCCGACACTCTAATTTCTCTGCTCTGAATGCTTTCTGTTTCAACCCTAATAGATGCCCTAATGTAGTTTTTTGCAATTTATTTCCTTCCTTTTTGAAAGAGATAGAAGACAACAGATGCCTGTAGCTTTCACCTTTCTGACACCCCATGATGAACACTGTACTTGCCCCAGAGCTCCTAAATCATCAGACACATTGCCCCAGACCTATAGAGAAGTTTGCAAGTGACCCTGTGGGGCAGTCACAAAGCAGCTGCATAATCTCAAATGCGCCAGACCAGTACTGGACTTACGTAAGAAGTCCTGCTTGCTACTTGCAAAACAGGTGCATTATCACACACATTACACTAGACCTGTGAAGGACTTTATGAATGTTCAAATGCCCCTAACTTGGTCAATTTGTAATATTCTGGGCCCAGACTTTGGAGATTTCTTAGATAGGCCCCCTCCTCGCTACAACATAAATGGTAAAAGTTAAATTCTTAAAAAAAAAAATTTTTCAGGGGTAATCCCAAAACCCATTTTTCAGGGGAATTTAATTTCCAGTACTTAAGTTGTCATAAGGAGAGATCTTATCAAACCAAACCCCAAGTTTGGGCCAAAAATGTTTAAAACTGTCCCTGTTATGGAGTCGCCTACTGGTCCAGCGATAGCGCGTCATGCTGTTGTGCAGGGACATGAGTTCAGAAGGGAAATAGGGATGTTGCTACAGGAGGAGGCCACACCAAAGCAGCTGCTCGGCAGTGCACTGCAGTCGGGAAAGGATGGCGTGCCACACTGCCACTGCGGTGGGCCAAGGGTTCCTGCTTCTTCTGCAGGACATGGTGTGCAGTTACGGCAGCTGATATGCTATGCCCACACCAGGGAAGGAGGGAGGAACCAAGAGAGAAAAACAAGAGGAAAAAAAGTGTCCATCTAAATGATGGCTAGGGCTCCCTTGGCTTCCCCTAGGCTGTGCTGCCCAATGACACCGGATCCTAGTCCACACCAACCGACTGCCTCAGGGTAGAGGATGCTCTGCCCCCTGGAGACTCTTCCATGGAGGGGAGACCCAAGAGAGATGTTGTTGTGGATAGGACCTGGGTGGAGATTGGACCCAGGTGGATTTAGGACCCGGATGAGGATGGGACCTAGGAGGGATGGAGTCAACAAGCCAGAACTGGGTATATCCCTTCCATCTGTGTCACCACTCCTCCCTCCCCCCCCCGGAACGCAGCTGAAAACTGACAGTACTGTCCAGACCTTCTTTCCCACCAACAAAAACTAAACACACAAATATCACCAAGTTTGGGCCCAATCGGCCAAATTATAGCCTTCTAAAATTTTTAGCCAGAAAAAAACAAACAGTGTGCAGTTGCAGTGCATCTTTTTCCAGACAAATGTTTTCTTTTTCAGTTTTTTTTTGCTTTTGTTACGTAACCATTTAGATCCTGCCAGTCGTCTCTGTGGGGCCAATAATGTATTGTTTTGGGGGTCCTGTTGTTGGAAAGGATGGTTGGGGGTACTCTGACGGGCACTGCAGGTGAGCTCCATGATGGCCATCTTTTTTTTTTTTTTTTAAACTAATTCATGTCTGACACTGGGGCTGGGGTCCTAGTGCCAGAGCAGGTTGGGGTCACTTAGTGAACACCAAGTTTTGCAGAGGGCTTAGTCCCCTTCATTTGGCAATGTTTAATAGTCCTGTCTGTGCGGACCCTGATCAAGTCACATGGCCCATTTCTCCATTGCATCACTGTTTGAGAAAACATGTGCTTATTCTCTCAGCTAAACTTGCAGTTTAGATGGAGACAGCCAGGAGTGTAGGACTCCTCTTTCCAATACTTTGCCCCATTTTATTTAGATTCTTCATATGTGGCATAGCTGAAAGCTAAAAATCTTCATATTCTCTCTCTCTCTCTCCCCCTCCCTCCTTCTCTCTCTCTCTCTCTCTCTCTTTCCCTCTCCCATATACTAGCTATTCTGCAAGGTGAGATAGTATACCCCTTTTTAAAATGTTTCACCCTCTTGGTCCATACCATTTCTTTCAAGTACCCTGTCTTGTACAACTAGGTAGGGTGAATCACCCGCCACTGTATAGAGGAGTCCAATATCCTTAAAATGTGGGTTCCTCCCTGATTCATCAGGTACTCAAGTCATATTTTGGGATATGTTCTCTCCCAAATGAGCTGCACTGAGGTTTACGATACGGTTTCCACAAAGGGCACAGACTCACTCATCATCAATCACATTACCTCCACAGCTTCGCAAAATGGGTTCAGTTTCTTGTCTATTGCCAAAGATGTCCTACACAGCTAGTAAATAAAGGTACTAGCACACTGTGAGACTAGTGAGACCTCACCAGATTCTTCAACTGCAGCAAGGCTTAGAAGCATCAGCATGTTTTTTGAGTCTCCTTCAGTTTTGTCACTGTCGCCAAACAAGATGGAATTTTCATGTTCTGCCCATAACAGTTTCGTTTCAAATACTAGGCATTTAACTTGTTGTCAGAGCCATAAAGCCCCATGACGATGTCAGAATAATGCTGAAAACCTTTAGATGTGCAATAAGAGTAAAACAGAGTTGAGGGGTCAGCTCAAATTGATGTAAATAATTATCTGCCCTCTATGTTTGCTGAAGCTCCAGGTTTTTGCAACAAATCAGCTCAAATGCTTCTCATTTTATTTATTTAGTTTTTTTCCCAACTGTTTAACCAGAAGAGACACACTAAGCTGAAAGCTTGTTTACAGGTGCCTCTGAGAGCACAGGGAAGTTAAGTGACTTGCTCAGGGTCACACAGTATGCAAGTGGGGGCTGTGGGATTCAAACCCAGGTCTCCTTGGTTAGCTGGTTAGTTTCTGTTGACCGGAAATAGAGCACTAGACAATACTGCCAATTTTCAGTCTCATCCCGGGGTCGGTTGTGGGGGCAGGGTACAGATGTTAACTAAATTACACTGAACCAGATTATGCTATCAGTGGTATTTTTTAGTTAATAGGGGAAAATTGTCCAGGACACCTGGGGAATTCCCCTACACATCTCCTGCAATGTGCCATGGGATCTTTAACAGCCACCTGAGAAGCCACCAGAATACTGTATGAAGACAGTACCTCGGTTTAACATCTCATATGAAGGATGGCACACCACAAGAGGTGCAGTGTTTTTGGTATTCCTTATGAAGCCAACATGAATTGCTATTTAATAGTCTGGACTGTTGTCTGAAGGTCATTCTGTAAACGTTTATCATAGTAAACACACAGAAAGTACTTCAGGTCTCAAACAGAGATAGGTCATGTAATTCTTTTTCAGCGCACCTTGATACATGGATATGATGTGCTTTTCTTAGTTGCCTGAGAAGGCAAATCATACTTACTGCTAATTAAAGAGTTAAAAAACAAGTATGGACTCGCATTTCACACAGAAACTGCCTCAATATAACCAGTCAGTCCATAAGATCACAATTAAACTCAAGTGCATGCAGTACATTAAAGCAAATAAGAAATATGGAATAATAATCGCAGATGCAATTCAGATGACTATATTCTTTCCAAGGTGCTGAAAACTTTGAGTTTGCCCCATGCAATCACAGTGCTTAACCTCAACCTTTCCACCTAAGCATCTGTGCCTGAACCCCTAGAGCCACATTAAGGAGGTAACATTCCTGCTCATTATGGCCTTTGTGCTCCCCTTGCCGATAGTTTTCAATTTTTAAGCAGCCACATAGTACAAGGCACACACCCTTTCATGTGTCCTCCTGGCTGTGGAATGCATTTTGGGAATGCAATATCTAAACAGTAAGCATAACAATAAGGAAACAGGTTAAAACTTATTAGCAGCAGGGAACAGATGTAGCAAAACTCTGCCAGTTCCCCTACATTTCTCTCACAGCAGGAACTTTCCATCAAGCTGTGAAGCAGCTCCTTAGCAGAACTCAAGGCTGCTGTTCAGCAGTTGAGCCACTTCCCATACTGGCATGTTTCGCCAAGTATTCACTTCCATGTTTTTGAGAGATTACTATCTTTGTGGCAATAATATTTAAACTCAGGCCTGTTGAGCTAATAAAGGAAGTAACTTCACTGACTAAATAAGGAGCTCTGAAGGAAAGGGGAATCATCTCACTTAAACACACACACACACACACACACACACACACTATGGAAGAGGAAGATTTAGATCCTGAATTTACTTAACTGCTCCTTAAATAAAACATAACAATGAGAAGAATACAATTACTAAATTGTTATTGTCTAGACTAAATTGTGTTCAAGAAAAATCTCCAATGCACAAAAACTGGCCGGTTCTAACAAACCTGCTTGCTATGTTACAGTAATGTTTTATATAAACTAGTACATGTTTGCACAGCATACTTCTTTAATTAACTTCTTTAATAACATAATATTGTAGGGGACTAGGAAGGCAAGCTACACTTTCTACAGAAAGTTTCATTATTTTTTTTATTGGCATTTAAGAATTGCAGGATTCCATTAAAGTGTAGTAATTTTATAACCAGAGGGGTTGTAATACAACTGAAGTTGCTTGATTTCTGTGCTAGACACATAGGATTTGGAAGGATATTTGTGCAATATTTTGTAAGTGTCCTGCTGGCTGAACAGTGGGTTCGTTTTTATCCCTGGACTCAGTAGAGTGGTTTGTGTAGGAGCAGTGGTCTAGTACATTGTGGTGCTGGTTGACTTACTATAAAGGGCAGTACTCACCAGGGTGGTGGAGCAGTGGTGTATTTGATTGTTTCTAACAGTCACCAGTGGTTGTGGACTACCCACTCACCCTTCCCCCTCACTCCACGTGTGGCATTTCCTTTATAGCCAAGGTTCTGACATCACTTCCTCAACAGGTCTTGGAGCAGAACTGTCATATTCTTAATTACCCAGCACAGTGCATAAAGCGTAAGTGTATACACACACACAAAAAAAAAAAAAAAAATTGTATATTATAAGGAAGAGGGACATGTGGGGAGTGGTGCAATGCACTGGCTGTGGGGCAGCAATTTTCCGGGAAACATTCTGGAACCTGCGTTGCTGCCCTATTTGCAGGCAACTGTCAGCTCTGAGGGAGGAGGTTGCCCACCTCCAGGCTGAACTGGCAAGGACTAAGGAGGACTCCCCCACCCAAAGAGCACCAGCTCCACAACCACTGCCTCAGAGGTTGCCATGTGTGAAGAGCAGATGGACCACAGTAGGTTCTGGGAGGGTGAGGGTGGTGAAACAGAGGCGTAGCCCCCGAGTTGCACCTCTACACAAATCACATGTCGGTCTGGCAAATCAAGGTTCCTCTATGATGACACTCCCATTGGAGACCAAGAAGAATGCTGGGGACATCCACAAGGAGACTCACAAAAGAGTGGCAAGGGACAACACAAGGGAAAGAAACAGCTTCTGATGGGGACTCAGTTGTTAGGTGTAGACCTGGGGAAGGGAGAGGAGGGGAAGTAAGGTGCCTGCCTGGTGCCATGGCTTGGAGGGACAGGAGCAGAATCCTCAGGATTGCAGAAGCAGCATCACAGGAGAGGAAACTAGATATCATTGTCCACCTCGAGACAAATGACCTAGCTAGGCATGAGATCAGCTAGGTGCAGGATGAATTTGTGGAGTTGGGGAGGGCCTCAGACAGGTAGCAAGCATGGTAACCTTCCCAGAGGTGCTGCTGCCAGTCCATGGCATGGGTGAGGCTAAGTACTGCACACCATGCGGTTTAATGAATGGTTGCAAACTGGTGCAGAGCACAGGGCTTTGGCTTCATTGGGGACTGGGGGTCCACCTGGAGAGATGAAGGTCTATACTGGCATGATGGTCTTCATCTGTCCAGGAAGGGAAACATGCTCCTAGGTGACAGGTTTAAAGGCTTCCTTGGCAAGCTTTTAAACTAGCCAAGGGGGGAGGTGCTGATAGGAAACAGGAAAGTTCAAGCCTCCCCCTGCAAAGCATGGCAGGTAGAAGGGTAAACACTGAGGTACAGAACTTGACAGAGGGCAGGACAGGGGTACATGGAAAAATGGACAAGGGCAATAAGAGCAGGGATGGGGTAAAAAGGATAAAGCTAACATTAAATGGAGGGCAATGAGTACCAATGCCCGTAGTCTTGAAACAAGCTTCCAGAGCTAGTAGCCCTGATGGAAGTGGAACACTTGGATATTGTGGCAGTCACAGAAACATGGTACACGGAGAACCATGACTGGGATGTCAACATACCAGGGTACACAATCTACAGAAGGGACAGGGAGGTGTAAAGAGAGCTCTCTACATAAGGAAGGATCAAAGTAACAGAACTAAAAGTAAAGGGGCAGGACAAGAGGAACTCTGGGTCACATTGGAGACAGGGAATGGCATCACAATCCGCACAGGGGTTATATACAGACCCCGTCTCAAGGGAGAAATGGACAAGAAAATGATAGAGGCATTCTCAAAATGGCTGAAAAGGGAGATACTGTTGATGGGGACCTGAATATGCCAGATGTTAACTGGCAACATGGACTGCAGCCACATCCAAGAGCAGGGTCATTCTCGATGCCCTACAGGAACATGCCTTAGACAGCTAGTGGGGAACCCACTCGGGAGGAGCAATATTAGACCTGGTACTCTCAAATGGAGAAGGATCACAAACTTAGAAGTCAATAGACACCTGGGAACAAGCGACCACTGCAAGTGTGCTTCACAATAAACACAACCATGGAGACAAGCCATACAAATACAAGGATACTGGACTTTAGAAGGGCTGACTTTGGCAAAATGGGTGAATACCTGAGGAATGCATTAGCAAATGGCCAGAAAGGAGGGGTGGAAGAACAATGGAGAAAAATCAAAACTGCCATCATGGAGGCAACAAGCCTTTGTGTAAAACAAATAAAGAAAACAAAGCAGAATAAAAAACCACTATGGCTCTCAAAAGAAGTGTCAGGGAAGGTTAAGGAGAAAAAGGCTGCATTCAAGAAGTATAAGGAATCTCAGACGGAGCACGACAGGGAACTGTATCAATTAAAGCAGAAAGAAGTGGGGAAGGCAGTCAGAAAAGCAAAGGCCCAAACTGAGGAAAGGATAGCCAACTCAGTTAAGAAGGGGGATAAAACCTTTTATAGGTACATTAGGGAACATAGAAAGGTTAAGGGAGGGATAGGGAAGATTAATAAAGGAGAGGGGAGGTGGGCAGAGGGAGACAGTGAAAAGGCAGAGATAATGAATGAATACTTTTGCTCAGTATTCACAAAAGAAGAAGAGGAGGAGTTACCTAAACCAAACAGTAGAAGCACTCTGGATAGTGGGGTTGATACCAGTCCATTTAAAGAAGAAAGAGTACTGAAAGAACTTCTAAAACTCAAGGTGGACAAAGCAATGGGGCCTGACGGGATTCACCCTAGAATACTAAAAGAGCTAAGGGAGGACCTAGTGACACCACTAACCACACTTTTTAACAAATCATGGGAAGATGGGGTGGTACCTGAGGACTGGAGGAGGGCAGATGTGATTCCCCTTCACAAAAGTGGGAGCAAGGCAGAAGCAGGAAACTACAGACCTGTTAGTTTGACCTCAGTGGTGGGGAAAATGATGGAATCACTTCTGAAAGAAAGAACTGTTGAGTACCTAGGGCCAGCGGGGCACTGGACCCAAAGCAGCATGGATTCACAGCAGGAAGGTCATGTCAGACAAATCTAATTGATTTCTTTGACTGGGTGACCAAAGTAATAGACCAGGGAGGGGCTGTGGATGTGGCCTACCTGAACTTTAGCAAGGCATTTGACACAGTCTCACTTTAAAAGATTAATAATCAAGTTAGCCAGCCTGGGAGTGGGTCCCAGGGTGGTAGCCTAGGTGAAAACTGGCTGCACAACAGGACACAGAAGGTAATAGTGAATGGAACTCATTCTGAAGAAAGGGGTTACTAGTGGAGTACTCTCAGGGCTCAGTACTGGGTCCAGTCCTCTTTAACATCTTTATAGGTGACATTGCAGAGGGTCTGGAAGGAAAGGTATGCCTCTTTGTGGATGACACAAAGATCTGTAACAGAGTTGATACACAAGGGGGTAGAAAGGATGAGAAGGGACTTGCAAGGTTGGAGAATGGTCAGACATATGGCAACTTAGATTCAATGCAAAGAAGTGCAAAGTAATGCACCTGGGAAATAAAAATCTAGGAGAAGAGTACACAATAGCAGGGAGGTACTAACAACAACAATAATGGAAAGGGATCTGGGTGTAGTCATATCAGATGACCTAAAGGTGGGTACAATATGAGAAGTCAGTAGGGAAAGCTAGGGGATGCTGGGATGCATAGGGAGGGCATCACAAGTAGAAAAGGGAAGTGATTATCCCTCTATACAGACAGTTGGTGAGACCCCATCTGGAGTACTCCGTGCAGTTTTGGAGACCTCATCTATGCAAGGACATAGACAGGATGGAAGCAGTCCAGAGGAGGGCAACTAAAATGGTGCAGGGTCTACATCAGAAACCATATGAAGAGAGACTGAGAGAGCTTAATATGTATACCCTTGATGAAAGGAGGGACAGGGGGGACATGATAGAAACTTTCAAGTACCTCAAGGGAATCAACAAAGTCCAGGAGGGTAGCATCTTTCAGAAAAAGAGATGTGTAGAGCAAGGGGCACAATGTAAAGTTAGAGGGGCGGCTCAGAAATGTAGAAATTCTTTTCACAGAGAGAGTGGTGGACGCATGGAACCGCCTTCCTGGAGAGGTTGTGGGGTCTAAAACAGTGGAGGAATTCAAACATGCAGGGGACAGACATAAGGCAATTATAGTGGGGGGTTGCAGGAAATAGGCTGTTGGTTAACTAGAATCTGCAGCTTATCCAGTAGGTAGGGAAATGGGCAGACTGGGTGGGCCAAGTGGTCCTTATCTGCCGTCAAAGTCTATGTTTCTATGTTTCTATGTAATTCCTGCTTATGAAGGGGGGGGGCAGACATGATGGACCTAGTGTCCCTTCTGATCTTAATTTACAAACAAGAGTAGTGCACTCCTTTAAAGGTGTAAGGCTCCTTGGGTCACACAGCAGAGCTTGGCCATAATGATTTCTGCTGACCCAAATATGTGGTGCCAATAAAGATTCATTGAAAGATTCACAGTCTGCTTTTACTCATTTCCTTCACACAGAGGTTGGTTGCTTTAATTATGCCCCCCCTTATTTTTCCCCAGTATGCCTGCACACCTCCTTCGAAAATCCCCCTCTACAAGTCAGCTTCTGAGGCAGTCTCTCATTTCTTTAACCACCAGGACCCTTTGTCCCTGTGTGGTTTGCCTCTGTTCCTGTCTTTATGCTAAACCACACAGTATGGTGGTCACTGGTACTTGAGGACTGCCCACAATGCAATGCTGTCCTTGTTTGTAAGCATCAGGTCCAGCACTGCCCTATCCCTAAAGGGTTCTTTGACCAGCTGCCTGGGAAAAGCCGCTTGCAGGAGTCAAGGATGGCCCCACTTTTTGCCATAGTCACAGTTAGAAGGCTCCACTCCACGTATGGCAGATTGAGGTCACCAACTAGCAGCACCTCCCCCTTACTTGCCACTCTGATGATGTCTTCCCCAAGTGCCTGATCCATTTCCTGTCCCTGTGCTGGAGGTCTGTACACTACCCCAGTATGGACAGTGGCCCCAGAGTCTGTCTTCAGTATGACACACAGACCCTCCTTTTCCTCTGGGTGCCCCTTTATCTCTGCGTATTCGATTCCCTCCATCACATATAATACAACTCCTCCTCCTCCCTGCCCTGTCTCTCCTGAATATAGAGTAGCCTGGTATGGCCATGTCCCAGTCATGATGCTCAGCGCACCACAGCTCCGTTATGGCCACTAAATCCAGGTCAGGCTCTGCCATTATGGCTTTCAGGTCTGGAATGTTGTTTCCAAGACTCTGTGGACTGGTACACATGGCTCTCAATGCCTTATTTCTCCCCCTGCCTGCTTTCTGCCTTCCTGCCTGTACTGTTCCTTTATGCTCCCCCTGACCCACCCCTTTACCCTTGCTTACCTAATTGATACCATCCTTTTCCTCTGTCTTGTCCCCAGCCCTACCTTCTTGTGCCCCTGCCCTAGGGGAGTATACTTTTCTCGGGCCCTTCCTCCTTAATGCTCCATCATCCGGGGGGGACAACTGTTGCCTCCCGTGGTTTTACTGCCTCCCCCCAACTAGTTTAAATGCTCATCCAGGTAGCATGTAAAGCTTCTACCAAGGACTGTGATCCCCTTCCTGGAATGATGCAGGCGATCTCCCTTATAGAGGCCCACATTCTTGCAGGCTGGTCTTCAGTCTCCAATATAGCTAAGCCCTTTTCTATGCACCATGCCTTCAATCAGTTGTTAAATGCCATGGTGCAGAGTCCCCTTGCCTCAACCAGGCCATACACAGGTAAAGCCCTGGCAAAAGCCACCTTGCATGCCCCTTGCTTGAGGCCCCTCCCCAGCTCCGTGAAATCACTCTGCACTACTCCTACCTTGTCCCTTGCAAGCAATGTTTTAGCACCCTCCCATCTCCTGCTGCCCTAGTAATCCTCTAGATATGCTCTCCTTCCCTCCAAACCAAAGCACCACTCAAGCACGCCACCTCCTTATCCCTTCTTCCCCCGCTCTTAAGTCTGTGCCCCTAACAACAGAGTTCCCACCACCAGCTGCTTCCTCCTCTGCCTGGGGACCTCTACCTCCCACCTTAGGGCCTCCCCTTCTGAAGACCCCTCTTTCTTCCTTCCCACTGCAACGGGTGCCTCCTCTCAACTGCCCTGTCCTGCCAATATGGCAAAGGAGTGCAGCAATGGTATAGGCTAAACAGTGTGCACCCTTTCTGCCACCTGCACCCTCCCAGAGCCCTCCAAGGTCCATCCTCTCTTGGTTTTGCCTAGGCATCCTCTGGGGGAGCAGTGGCAGACTTTGTGGCCTCTGTGTGGGGCAGAAGGCCCTCTGTACCCTTGCCAGTTTGTCTCGCAGTCCAGCAACCTGTACTCGCAACCCAGAGAGGTGAGTACATATGGGGCAACACCTCAGTCTCCAGAAGTTGTCCCAAATGAAAGTGGTTGCACAACCATTGCACTGCACCACTTATATGTCTTTCCTTCCTTAGCCTAGACTATTTAAGTTGTATCCTCTACCACCTTCCTACTCCTGTTGTACTCCTACCTTTCCCTTTTGCTTCCTCGAAACTGTTTTGTTACCTTACCCCATATAGGGTGTCTCTTGCGTTCCCCTTTTTACCCCTTCCCACCTGTTCCTATCTTTTCCTGGGAGCTGACTGCCTCTTACACACTTTACTGTAGCTACAAGCTGTAGTTACCTTCTTCCTAGCTGGGTATCATAGTAAGCAGGTTATATGTTACCTCCTACCTTACTCTGGTGTCCCAACTGCTAAGTTCTCTGCTTCCAGCAGTTGTCCTGCAGAACAACCTAAGTCAGAAGCTCCACTCCTGCTCTGCGCCACTCACATGATAGGACATGCATGGTGAGTGCTGAAATGTATCCCCTGAGTCAGAACCTCCTGGTTAGCCCTGCCAGCAAGCCAAAACCAACCTGCAAACAGGAATGTGACGGAGTCCCACCTCCAATTGTCAACTAACTGAGGCCCCAGGCCAGACAATTATCACCCCTCCCCAAACTACAGGGTAAGACATAGTTCTTTAATATGGTCCTTAAATGTGGGCTACTGTGGCTGGTCTTAAATTTACTCTACAGTCAATAATAAACACACCAATGCAAACAAGTTTCACTACAACTTACCCCCACCTATGTTGCCTAAAAAAACCCTGTTGCAGTTCTGAATGTGACAAAAACAGGCAGACTCTGCTTAACTGTTCTGGTAAGGCAGGTTCAATTTAATAAGTCAAAAACACCAGAAAGACCCACTCACCCTTTGAGGATATTTTTATTTTACACAGTTAAATTCATATGTTCTCATATGCTAACGTTTCATGATGAACACTTCATCAGGATGCTGGTTTGTATTTAAAGACAAAATGAATTTATACTGTATCTTTGTTCTATAGAAGTCTCCTCATTTAGAGCTTTCATGCACTGGCCATACCAAGTTAAGAAACTCATTTCTGGCTTCTCTGAAATTATTGTCTACCTCTTTCATGTAAGTAAAGTTCAGATGGCTCTAAAATGCCATTACAACAGCCATACATGGGACTGTGTGGTGTTTTTGGTTAATTCTTGTATCAACAATAGTTGGAGCTCACTCTGTATACTGTAAGTCAATAATAGCATTTAACATTTATGTTCTGATAGTTTAGTGCTGAAATGAAAGCACAAATGGTAGAAATAAATAAGACAACATGAGAGAACTGAAAAATAATTTCATCTCTCTTCTGAGAAAGTCCAGACATGTAAAAAAAAACAGTTCTACCACATTATACAGAGTTTGTATTTTCTGCGCACCCATCAAATAAACCTAAACAGAACAATAAATAAGCAACCATCAGTAGCATGGTTATAATTCCATTGAGAGATTCTGTTGACATTGTTTATTAAACCACTAGAACAAAGCTTGAGTGGTTTGTAACACCAGAAACCCAAGATGGAAGTACAGGCTTTGTTACTGATGGTTTCCTAGGAGTTTTTTTTTTTTGTGTGTAATATATGGAACTTCTGAGCATTCCATAATACCACTGATACAAGGTGCATTCCATAATACCACTAATACAAGGTTACAATGATGGTATTATCAGTTTCTTTCTTGTTTCCCCATTAAGCTTTTTCTTTGCAGTCTGCTCAGGTGGGCTTCTTGGTCCCATCCTTGCCCCTTCCTGTTCGGCCTTCTGCCTCAACTAAGCCAGGGCCCTTCAACCCCTGCAGCAGGGCCAGGTGGTGGAGGGCCGTCTTCCCTCTAACCCGGAGACCCACATCCAGTTCCTGGCCCCAACCAGGTGGCAGTGCGGAGCAGAGGGTCGGCATGCAGGATGTCATGAATCCTGGGCAGACCATTTTCCATTTTCTCCCTCACTGCTGAACCCGTGACAACACAGAAGATGCATGTGTGTGGAGACACACACATGCGTTCTGAAGCCATGGTTCCATCCACTCCCCTACATGACCTAAATCTGCCTCCCTAAGCTTGGCCTGGTGGCAGCCAAGAGCCAGCATAACACATCTCCTTAGTCCAGGTGGGAAGAGCTGCCAAGCGGCTGCTTGATCCTCTCATGGTTCTCCCCCTCCAACGCCCAATCTCATTTACAAAGTCGGGTTGCCGACGTGGTGAGAGGTAAGGAACTACAACATCTCAGCCCTTTGTGCCGAGGGGCCGGCCCAGTGTTATCAATTTCTGATGTCACTCTGATGGTATTACGGGTTATGAACATCACACTTTCCTTACGGAAACAATGATTATCCATATACAGTATTACATGCTTATTCTTAATCATTACTTTTCATTTAAGTCTCAAAAGGAAAATTACTGTGTCTCAGCACCTACAGCTTCAGCAATAATAATATCTTGTACAGAGCCAGAAATAAGTCTCTGCTTGGAGGATGGATATTTTCTGCCTTTTTAGGATTACTATAATATCTCACTTGTTCTGATTCAAAAAATATTATTTTCTGTTCCTCAATGTGATGTTTTACTAGGATTGGGAATGGGGTAGAAAGTCTACCCCCCAACTCCTAAACATCATCACTGTACTGAAGAAATCTCTTTCTCCAGTTTATCATTGTGGTAGACACATTTGGGAAACGTGCAAATGGAAATAAAAAAAATTAAAAAAACTGACAAAGAGACTCATAACTTGGGCCACTTTGCTAATCCTATGCCTGTCTGTTTTGAAGGCCAAATGGCCAATATTATTTATTTATTTATTGAACAGTTTCACCAGGTAGGGCACACTGAGCAAGATGCTTATCCCTGGTGTGACGAGAGATTACATGGGAGATAGCATATACATTACATAGTGTTATGCTTAGGAGACCATGGTACATGATACAGAGTGTACATATACATTTCATAGAGTTACATAGAAACACAGAATTTGACAGCAGATAAGGACCGCTTGGCCCACCCAGTCTGCCCATTTCCCTACCTAATGGATAAGCTGCAGATCCTAGTTAACCAGCAGCCTACTTCTTCCTACCCCAACCCCCTAGAATTGCCTTATGACTGTCCCATGCATGCTTGAATTCCACCACTGTTTTTGACTCCACAACCTCCTCTGGAAGGCCATTCCATTCATCCACAACCCTCTCTGAAAAATACTTCCTTAAATTACATCTGAGCCTTCCATCTTCAAATTATGCCCCTTGTTCTTGCACCTCTCTTTTTGAAAGATGCTACCCTCTTGGACTTATTGATTCCCTTGAGGTACTTAAAAGTTTCTATCATGTCCCACCTCTCCTCCTTCCTCGAGGCTATACATATTAAGCTCCTAAGTCTCTCTTCATATGTCTTCCGGTGCAGACCCTGCACCATTTTAGTTGCCCTCCTCTGGACAGCTTCCATCCTATCTATGTCTTTCGGAGATTGGGTCTCCAGAACTGCCGCAGTATTCCAGATGGGGTCTCACCAATTGTCTGTACAGAGGGATAATAACTTCCTGTTTTCTACTGGTGATGCCTCTCCCTATGCATCCAAGTATCCCCCAGCCCTCCTTGCTGCCCTCTCACATTGCTTGCCCATCTTTAGGTCATCTGATATGACTACCACCAGGTCCCCTTCCATTTTTGTTGTTGTTAGTATCTCACCCCCCATTGTGTACTCTTCCCCTGGGTTTTTGTTTCCCAGGTGCATTACCTTGCACTTCTTAGCACTGAATCTAAGCTGCCATACATTTGACCATTCCTCTAACCTTGCCAAGTCCCTTCTCATCCTTTCCACCCCACCTTGTGCATCAGCTCTGTTGTAGATCTTTGTGTCATCTGCAAAGAGACATACTTTTCCTTCCAGTCCCTCTGCAATGTCGCTATAAAGACATTGAAGAGGACCGTCCTAATACTGAACCCCTGCGGCACCTCACTAGTAACCCAACCTCTTTAGAGTGGACTCCATTTACTATTACTCTCTGTGTCCTATTCTCCAGCCAGTTCTTTACCCAGGCTGTCATCTTGGGATCCACTCCCAGACTGGCTAACTTGTATATTAATCTTTTGTGTGGGACTGTATCAAATGCCTTGCTAAAGTCTAGGTAGGCCGTGTCCACAGCCCCTCCCTGATCTACTACTTTGGTCACCCAGTCAAAAAAATCTATTAGATTCGTCTGGCATGACCTTCCCACTGTGAATCCATGCTGCCTCAGGTCCTGTGCCCTCTGGCCTCTAGATACTCAACAATTCTTTCCTTAGAAGTGATTCCATCATTTTTCCTATCACTGAGGTTAAACTAACAGGTCTGTAGTTTCCTGCTTCTGCCTTGCTCCCACTTTTGTGAAGGGGAATCACATCTGCCCTCCTCCAGTCCTTGGATACCACCCCATCCTCCCATGATTTGTTAAAGAGGGTAGTCAGTGGTGTCACTAGTTCTACCCTTAGTTCTTTAGAATTCTGGGATGAATCCATCAGGCCCCATTGCTTTGTCCACCTTCAGTTTTAAGAGTTCTTTCAGAACCTTTTCTTCTGTAAATGGGCTGGTATCAACTTCTGTATCCAGAGTGTTTCTATTGTTTGTTTTAGGTACCTCCCCCTCTTCATTTGTAAATACTGAGCAAAAATATTTGTTTAGTATCTCTGCCTTTTCACAGTCACCCTCTGCCCACCCCCTCCCCTTTATTAAGCCTCACTATCCCTCCCTTGGTCTTCCTTTGCTCCCTGATGTACCTATAAAAGGTTTTATCCCCCTTCTTAACTGAGTTGGCTATCTTTTCCTCGGTTTGGGCCTTTGCTGTTCTGACTGCCTTCCCAGCTTCCTTTTGCTTTAACTGATACAGTTCTCTGTCCTGCTTCTTCTGTGATTCCTTGTACTTCCTGAATGCTTTCTTTTTCTCTTGAACCTT
The DNA here is from genome assembly GCA_016271365.2 of Neoceratodus forsteri. Taxonomy (NCBI): domain Eukaryota; kingdom Metazoa; phylum Chordata; order Ceratodontiformes; family Ceratodontidae; genus Neoceratodus; species Neoceratodus forsteri. The sequence continues at coordinate 244,491,927 of CM028134.1, forward strand.
CACTGCCACTTCCTTCCCATTCCCAATCCTAGTTATACATAGGAGACCATGGCACATGATACAGAGTGTACAGGGAATACATAACGTTGAGATTACATTAGGATCTTGGTACATTGCTACATACAGGTTTATAGAGTGCAGATACATATGGGGAGGTGGAATATCTTGCACAGAATACAGACATAGAGTGATACTGAGAATTTGTACTGCTGGTGACTAGGACTTGTTGTCTATGGAGAGGTTGAGAGCAGGGTGGGTAGGAAAGTGCAGGAATTTAGAATGCACCCATAGCAGACAGACGTAGTCAGTAGGATAAATGAGTTACTGGGGGCTGAGCAGAATGGGGGTCAGGAGCAGCTTGTAGTGAAGCAGTTAAGTAGGGCAGAGGATATTGAATGTCTAGAGGAGGAGTGCAGGATGTGGGCCAGTTGGGCGTTCCATAGCTTGGGGAGACGGTAGGAGAAGGCTGATTGGCCTGTGGTGGTCCGCTGGAGAGGGACTGTCAATAGCCGGGAATCAGAAGACCTAAGGGCGTGGGAAGGGGTTGGTAGGGAGGAGAGGATGGAGGTGAGGTAGGAAGGGACAGCACTGAGCCAGAAGTTGGACACACATTTGATAAGTGAATTAGCCGATGGTTGCTCAGGGATGGGAGGGCCAGTGAGTGATACAGCTCGCAGCAGTGTGAACGTGGGGGGGGGGGGGCATATAGGGCAAATCAGCAGAAAGCTTGAAGGGTGGGTCCAGGATGGATTTTGCAGCTGAGCTGTAGACTATGTCGCAGAGTAGTCAAAGGAAGGTAGAATCAACTTGACTTTGTTTGGGTTACTTTAATTCTCCAATTTGCCTCTATGAAATTCTATATGCCTTGAAAATGAATGGGCAGTTTTTTGTTCAATGCCTACACAAAGAGGTCCTTAAATAAAACATGAAGCGTTTCATATGAGGACACTAACACGTTAGAAAGTCCCACCCCTGCAAATTCCTATGTTTCAAAGCAAATATTTACAGGCTCTAAGTGTTTCTTCCCATTGCAGCCGGGTCTCTTATGTGAGTAGAACTGACAGTTTCTAAGTTCCTCATTTTATGTTAATTCCATATTATTTGCTTGGGACACATCAACTTTCATCAAGTTACACACACACCCTTATGCAATGCATAACTGATAGTATATGTAGATCCCCATGAAGGAATGTAGGCTGGTCCAGGTTTAAATGGGATTGTATTGCCAATGCCGTTCCTGGGTAACCCCTGCTTCAGTGCTTTTGCAATGCGGTTCTTTTTTTCCTGACTAACAATTTCTGCTCCTAATCTTGCCTCAACCAGCCCCCTTCAGAAGACTCCCAAACCCAAAAATCTACCTTTTCCATGACTTACCATACCTCTTGCCAGAACAACTTTGTGGTGGGTAGGTGCCATGGTCAGTAGTGTGAGGCCTGTGGGTGGCATATTGTCATTCTACTGGCAAATTTGTTTTGTCCAGTTTTCCTTCCAAAGTCTGCTCACATGCATTGAGGGACGCATGACACACAATCAGCGTCTGCATCTGGGCCTTCCGCCAGTGTGTACCACCTGCTGCTCCACCACCCAACCTCCACAAGGTGGTGAGCATGCAGCAGAATGTGTTGTCCCACCTCACTGAAGGAGAAAACCAAGGCCACTGGTTTCCGTCTTTTACCAGAAAACCTGGTAAAATTCCAGAATTTGGACTGCATGCACATCAGTAAAAATAAAGAATTTCACGGAGTTTTGCATTTGATACCAGATCAGCAAATCTACAAAACTTGCAGTTTTTTTATTATAACTGCTCCTTATACTATTTTCAACTGGCTTCCTTTGATGCTCTGTATATTAAGCCTTCTTTTATTCTGATTATTTATACACATACTAAAAGAATGACAGTAGAATCCAGGTAAAACCCAGAAATTAGACTAACAATTACCGGTGCAATTCCTGGAATTTCGTTATTTTGATCTCCATAAATCAGTGGCCCTGAAGAAGAGCTGACCTTAGGATACTCACTCCTCATTCTCTGACCAGCCCTGGATGACTCTGGTTCATTCCCAAACCCAGGCTGCCTGCATCACGAGCAGTAGCTCTACTGCTGCACTGATGGTCTTGGTTGTAGTGACATTCCTGACTTTTTAATCAATTCCGATTTTTGCATTCTCCAAATCAGTCTCCTGATTCATTGCAAAAAAAAAAAATCCAATTTTTTATTTAGTGATTGCATTGCTGCACAGAGCATTTTTTAATGCTGGTATTTATGGCTTTCAGTATCTGCATTTCAGCAGGCATGAAAACATCTTCAACAGAAGCCAGCATTTCCATTGTTTTCTCAGTGGTAGATAATTCCAATGGCTTAGCATCATGATAATTCCAATGGCTCAGCAAATGGGTCTGCCGTTTGGTCCTGGGGGCTGACCATCTGACCTATACATGTGCCCTTTATAGTGAGACCGGATGGCTCCCCCTCCACCTCAGGGCACAATACCAGACTTGCCTGCTGGTAAAAAAATAAATGTTAGGGCTTTCGCCTGACTCAGCCTCTAGTCTATTTAAAACTGCACAACCTATCATCAACACTAGAACTGCAACTAAGGGGGGAGATTTTTGGTGCCTTTTAAGCATACAGTGCTAGCTCAGAGATACGTTTCCTTCCAGGGACCCAAGTGGATCAATGACCTACCTACCACCCTAATCGAGTGTAGCAAGCTCCAACAGTTCAAATCTGGGCTCTTTTCCCACCTAGCCCGCAAAAATGTCTGTGGGTGCTCTACTTAATCCTGGCTAGTCCAAAATCTACCCATGCCATCTCCTTCCCACCCATCTCTGCCTCGCCCTCCTCCCCCTCCCTCTCCCTTATGTTAGTTTCTCCCCCACCTCCATTCTCCTTCATCCCCCTGTCTATCTTCCTCACCCCCCTAGCCCCACTCCACTCTGCTACACCCCGGACAAAGCCAACTCCAGCTGCTTTTTACCCTACTATACAGTAGCCTGGGATCTTCTGACCTTTGACTGTACTCAGCACTTATCAAAGTGCTGTACCACACTCAAGTAGTGTTGTCGTTGTTGGCACTTTCTTGCTGTAATCATGTTTTCCCATTTGCTGATTCAACATCTACTGTATCTGCTGTGTAACCAATGTAATGTTATGTCATGTATTGTATTTGTCTGACTTGGAATCTTTGTAAATGAGACTTGGAATCTTTGTAAATGAGCCCTCGACTCAAAGGTATTAATCCAAAATGGAAATAAATACATAAATAAATAAAATCATCCTGTGCATCCTGAGGAGGCAGTGAACCAAGCACAGTTGTTTAGGGCTTTGAGCTGCAAACCTGGAGACGGGGGTTTGAATTCCACAAACCCCACTTGCATACTGTGTGACCCTGAACAAGTCACTTAACTTCCTTGTGCTCCCAAGTCACAGCTGGAAACAAGCTTTGGCTTAGTGTGCCTTTCTTGGTTAATTAATTAATTTCCCCTTTCCCTTCCCTTTTCTGTGCAACTGAGGCTACGGCTTGCACACTGGTGCTGCTAGCCTTCTCACAGGCTTTTTCAGGCTTGGGCTCTCCTCTCAGAGCATAAATGTGTATCCAAAGGACATGACTATATCTGTGTCCCACACTCAGATGTGGGCATACTCACTTTCTTCCTTTCTGCAGCTGTCACTCTGGCAGTTTGCTTGCTTTCTGTATTATCCAGCAGATGCTGCATTTTGTTTTATACACTGTTTGTACAGGAGGAGTGTGATGCACCTCCCTCTAGGACGCCATCTATAATACTTGAAAAGTATGTTATATTTGTATCACAGATAAGCAATAAACCATTAACAGGTGTGGGTAAATCCCAGCATAACTCACACCCTGGAGTGGTTTATTGCAATTATACAATGCCCCCCTTATTTTTGTGACATTTTTGCATTTTAAATTATTTTTATTGAATTTATTGCTGCACCAGGAAAAATAGTTCCGTGCTGCTAGGATGGTGGAGACGCTGCTGTCTGGTAGCATGACTGGAGCTGAAGGGTGGAGCCAGCCGATACTGGGGGTTAGCTTGGGGAGCAGTCAGCAATGTTAACATGAGCCGCTGACATTTGGCAGTGTATCAGGGGAAAGAAGTGTGGCAGCCTACACTGCTGCTTGGGTTTATAAGAGTCGTTCCCCGGCCCTCTTCGGCTCCAGGGCAGGGGAAACGAATTACAAGGTGTTCTTCCTTTCTCTGCTCTCTGCCTCTGCCTCCAGAACACTGGAGAGGGCCCAAGGTCAGAGGGTGCCGAGCATCAACGGACACAGATTTGAACTGTGGAGCTGGGCTCCTAAACTGGTGTGACTGCTCTACTGGTCTCCCTCTTTTGCAGTCCTGGGACTGGACGGTGAAGACATCGGGAGACAGGAGATGAGGAATCACATTAAGTAAGCCTCGGGGCTTACACAAATTTGGTACCACGGGTTGCAGTTCTCCATTGCGGTTTACGGAGAATCCAATATGGCAGCTTTGATGTTTTCATTTTCAGGGAGCTGTATTGCTTTTTTTAATGTGTTGATTAGAGATGTGGCTGACTGGGTCTTTATCTTTGAGTTATGCTGGGATTTACTCATGGATAAAAGACCAAGTTAGCCAATCAAGTTTGGTTTTTCAAAAGTGCCATTGGGTGGCTTCACAGGAAAAACTACATTTTATTTTTTCGAGGCTTGTGCAAGCACTTTATTTAAAATAATATAAATTAACGCAGTCAATACTGCTCGTACACATAATTTTATTTATTTCATTTTTGTTTATAACAGTGCAGAAAGTACTACCGCTCTTTGCAGATGCAAAAGAAAAGAACCAGGGAGTCAGCAGCATGGTCCCTTCTCCAGAAATGTAACTCAAGAAACAATAAAGCCTACAAAAATGAGTCCACCCTTCGGCGCAGTGGTGGGGGACTACTGCTTGTGATGCTAGTGATGAAGGGTCAGGAACAAGGCCGAGGTATCAGGGGCTGACCATAGTGAGGAAAACTGAGCTTCCCACTGGATGCTTTCTTTCAGGGAGGGTGGGCAACAGATGCAGTGGTGTGAGAGCCACCTGGGTCACCGTAGGTGGAGCTGCAAACAGCACTGCAGGGGAGGGGAGGACACTGGCTGGTGTCTCACGTCAGCATGACTGTATGTGTGCGCTTGCACACCCTTGCCACTAACAACCTTGGGAAGTGGGAAAGACCAGAACATCAGAAAGAACCTGGACCAATGCAGGATGATGCTGGTCTCTCGCAAGCCCTGCACCTTCGACCTTGACACCCCCTCCACTTGAATTCAGTCTCCCGGGGGGGGGGGGCAGCAGCCCCACCATGAATGGCAAACTGTGAAAGATGGTGGCAGGGTAAGTCTGGGAAGAAGGGAGGTGACAACGCTGGGGTCTCCAGCTGAAGGGGTACAGTCAGAGAAGAGAAGCATAAAACAATAATTTTAAAAATATATCCTACAAAAATGGATTATGACAAGCATGCTCAGGATGTGTTTTATTCACCTAATATGTCTTCACCCACAGTTAGCATGTCTACTTGAGCACCTGTCGATTTCCCCCGATCCTTGCTATAATCTGCTATGCGACTTGCTATTGTTACTAACTTTTGCTGTGATAATGTTGTAACTATGTATTCCATCTCTAATATGTTCTTCTTATCAGGATTGCTGCAATCTACTGTAATATACATACTATATTATTTAAATGTATGTAATCTACTGCACTGTACTTGCTGTATTATATAAATGTATGTAACTAATTCCAGGTCACCCCTGAAAAAGGGACCTCTGGCCTCAGTGGGTTTACCCGGTTATCAAAATGCTATAAATAAATAAATACATAAATCAATACATGTGTTGCTTAAAAGCCTATTTTGTTGTTTGAATAGAACTGAAAAAAACAGAAGCCTTGCTAGTCTAACTTAAAGCCTGTAAGAGCTCAGCACTGAATATAGATTTTATTCATTTACTCAAGGCAAATGGCTCTTCATGCAACACTAACCCAGTGATGGTTCCTCTACACTCAGCCGCCTTGGAAATATTGTGACATATCACCATTACTGTAATTGTTAAAAGTGAGAAACAGATGATTATTGTGGACTACAGGCACTGTATATGAAATATTGCTACATAAACGCTTGTATAGAAAGCAGCAAGCCATACCTAATGCACGCCTGTCCTCGGGAACCATGACCAAGCAGAGCTGGGACAGTCTGAGACAAGCTCATTTATGGAATTTTCTTTTTGCTCTTGGCGAAGTAAAGCAGGAATGGGAGCTGTTGTTTTATGTTTAGTCTTAGAATGCTTTAGAAATACAGAATTCAGTTCCCTGGTGTGTCTCCTGCAGGATGGGTGTATGCAAACCTACACATGAGGCCAAAGGTCATTGTACTTTTTGACTTTAAAGATGGACTTCAGACACAAGCAAAACAACAATTTTTAAAAAATAAATCCTAGTTGGCATCACCAGAATAAAGGTGAGCAGCAGGCCAAAGCAGAGTATGCATTAACGGATTCAGATGCAATCCTCAAGGGAGTGAGACATAAGGCTAAAGGTTGAGTGTCCTTTCACCCCTGGGAAGTGTATTAAAATTCTTCAGTACACACCCTGGAGTGCATTACTGCACTTATAAAATGACTGGTTACACTTATGTATTGTATGTAAAATGAAACTTTTTTTTATTTACAGTTTTTGTCACCTTGTCTGCCCTGATGACCCCTTCTGATCAGTCCCATCACCAAGCTTTTCCAGGACTTACCTTCCCTCCGTCATCCTCTTCCACAGGATTGTGGGGGTGCCCAGTCACCAGTCTGGGCTTGTGAGGGATTGGGCCGTCATCTTGTTGCCAGAGATTTTTTTTCAACCTTTTTTCCAATTCATGCCCACCTCACATACAATGGGTGCGATGTGCAAGCTTCTCCTCCCCGGAGACAACTCCAGTGCCCTGCATGTAGGGTTACTTCCCCTGTGTGGTCTCACTGTGTTGCCACCCAGGCACCTCCAGGTGGCAGACAAACTGTGGGACACAAGTACTCTCCTCCCCGAGGGACAAGAGCTGTGCTAAGGATGTTCAATTTCCCTCGCCCGGTGACATTCCAAGGGGTCAGGGAGAAACTAAGGCAGTATGCTCTGGCCCCACACAGCCTGCCTCTTGCCTCCCACCAGCCATAGGCTCAGAAATCTTCCTGCCACCTCCAGACCCCCTCTTCTTCCCCACCAGGGGGATATGTGTGGGACTGTCCAGCTTACTAGGACATAGGCACTGGTAAGGTTGTGCAGCTATCAGGGACGATGGGGCTGAGCCGTTGCATGAGACATGATAGGGCCGGATAGTGCCTAGGAGGAAAACAAAAAGTAAAAAAAAAAAAAACAATATTAAAATGACTTATTACCTCCCCTATATTTGTTCTCCCACCCCAGAGCTCACTGGACATGTTGTGGTAGCCAGTGATTCAACTGGAAATGTTTAGGTGGGGGGAACTCTCACTTCTAGATTTGTAAGTGGAATTCTCCCATACTAATAATGAAAGGAATTTATAAAATGGGCAGAGAAACATTGAAACATAGAATCTGATGGCAGATAAGGACCACCAGGCCCTTCTAGTCTGCCCCTTCTCCCTACCCACTAAGAATGCCGCAGATTCTACTTCATCTCCGGCTTCCCCTTCTCTCTTTAACCGCCATGGTACCCCTATGTCTACACCATGCAGCTCTGAATTCCCCCACCGTATCTGCCCCTACCACCTATGCTGGGAGGCTGTTCCACGCCTCCACTACCATTTTCGTGAAGAAGTACTTTCTCACGTTACCCCTCAGTCTACTCCCTTCCAGTCTCATGTCATACCCTCTTGTTGTTTTATAGCATCTTCTCTTTTGAAAGACGCTGCCCTCCTGTACCTTACTGATACCCTTGAGATACTTGAAGGTCTCTATCATGTCTCCCCTCTCCCTCCTCTCTTCCAGGGTATACATATTGAGTTCCTCCAATCTCTCCTCGTATGCTGATTGGTTGTTACCTGTGCATCAAATCCGTTCAATGAACAGGTAAAAACAAGTATCACAAAATCAGGACACTGAAAAATAAAAATCAAGGTGTCACTTAGAACTTTCAATTTTGAAAACCCCACCATTTTTTTTCTCTCTAAGCGGTCACACTGAAAGCCTGTGCTGTCGTCGCTCGCCATTCACAAATGCACAAAAGACTTCATACAGTGCCCTGAAACCCTGCACAAAACACTTGCATTCAAGAACTGTTTTATTTTGGTTTCAATGATTTGCTTTATTAAAATCTCCGCTTTAGTCTCCTCCCCGCCGCTGATCGCTCACTCACTTACTTGCAATGCTGATCTGAATGTTCCCACACCCAGTGCCAGTTCACCCATCCCTGTGCTCTTCAAATGCCATACTCTGTGAAAGTTTGGGTTCAAATTATAAAAAAAAAATCATCAACACTGTTTTTTATTCAGCTTTCATTTTTCATTGTGATTCGTACTTCTGGTTCCTGTGGGTGGGTGAGCGGGTGACTGACAACTACACTCCCAGTTCTGACCAACAGCTGTGCAGCTTGGTGTGCATGTGAGTGAGCGAGAGTGTGAGAGAGTGTGTGTGTGTGTGTGTTGTGGGGTGGGTGGGCAAGGAAGCCATGGCAACCAGTTTTGAGCCTGACTATGGTTTGTAAAACAAGTATAACTATAAAATACGGCACCATAAAAAACAGTACAATTATGATGGTGGAAGGGGTGGTGAGTCATGGCAACCAGTTTGGCATTATGGGAAAATCTACATGTACAGTGTTCACAGCAGGACAAAACTCCTAAATGCAAAAAAAAAAAAAAACATGGCAAGCTAATGTAGATGGAGGAACTATTTATATCAAATTGCATTAAAATATGTTACTGTTTTTCTATTTAAACCTACAAATTAAATTTTTTACAGGCATATAAATTACAAAGGCCCATTTTATAAGTGCAATGAGACACCCTGGGGGTGTGCATTGACCAGATCTAACCGTACTTCCAGAGCTCGTGCCTTACTATGACATAGAATTTGACGGCAGATAAGGACTGCTTGGCCCACCTAGTCTGCCCATTTTCCTACCTAACAGATAAGCTGGAGATATCCATGATGAAGATAGAACAGTTATTATAACAGCAGATCTTCAAGAGAATCTCCTCCATTGGGCCACAGTGCTCCCACCCTCCTTCTCCCTTTCTGAGGTATCAGCTGACAGGGTTTGTCCACTGCCTTGTTTTGAAATATCCATAAGTCCAATAGTGGAAACTGTCGCAACTGTGCCTGAGACTATAAAATCAGGTGCAGTTGCTGTGAATGGGTTTGGCGCACCACCAGGACCTAAGTGCCATGGTGTAGGGCTTGCACCATGCTTTGAAAATCCTAGACGTGTGGTTAGATCTGTTCAATGCACACCCTGTCGTGTCTTGTTGCTTACATGATAGGTGCAAGAACTCACACACAATTTAGTAAGAGGTGGGGGAACTGAGTTCTTTCCTAGTTTAATCCTGTGTGACACCCAACCTTGGCTATGAGGGGTGTGGGTGGTGGTCTTTGGTGAGGCCTTGACAAGTTCCGCTCCCCACTCTGCCACAGGTGATGCTACAACGCTATATGCGACAGCCCTCCCTCTCTGGAGAATGAGCACATCCTTCCTGCGATGTGCCCTTCTTTTGCTAGCCAAGAAAGCAAGGGGTCTATACAGTAGCAGCTCCTGAGCTAAGGTGTCCCATGTAGAAGTGAGCTAGTGCCAATTCACCGGCATAGACTAGCACAGCACTTGTGGAGCTGCACAATGATATATAAAGGTACAAAGAACAGTTACTCGCATAACAGTTGATCTTCAAGAGACTCTCCTCCACTGAGCCACATCACTGGAACTTTAAGCCTTTGGCATTAGGATCACTTGGAAACTTTTGCTAGCCAAGGACCCCCCAAGATGACATGCAATGCTGGTGCCTACATAATCATGGGTGGCCCCACTGCTCCTTTGTTCTCAACTGGAGATGCACTCAGAGGGCTTCTTACTGCAAGGAACCAGGAGAACAGCCCACTACCAGGCACACAAGGAGTGGCATGGGACTGGAAATAAAGTATACATATAGTACTTGTGGACATTTCCAAACAAGGCAGTGGACAAACCCTGTCAGCTGATACCTCAGAAAGGGAGAAGGAGGCTGGGAGCGCTGTGGCCCAATGGAGGAGATTCTCTTGAAGATCTACTGCTATGGTAACTGTTCTATCTTCATTGAGTATATCTCCTCCGTTCAGCCACACCTTTGGGACAATTCCCAAGCAGTACACAAGGTACCAAAGGAGGATGGCAAAATCTGGTATGCAATCAGGACAGAAGGCCTTGTAGCACTGCAAGACCAAAGTCAGCACATCTATGAGAGACAATGGGTAGGATTTTTTTAAATGTCGAGAATGCCGGACGCCCCAAGTGCGCTGAACATATGGCGCATGGGGCTTGAGGTATTCTCCTGGCTGGCAATCGGGATTTTCTATCCCATGTGCCGACTGCTGCATGTTAAACCAACTTTTTGTTGTCTAGCTTGTGGCAATCCCAAGGGCCTTTACAGAGCTTGTGCCACATATTTGGCGCAAGCTGCCATAAATAGTGGAAACTGTCTCAACTGTGCCTGAGACTATAAAATCAGGTGCAGTTGCTGCGAATGGGTTTGGCACACCACCAGAACCTAAGTGTGTAGGGCTTGCGCCATGCTTTGAAAATCCTGCCCTATGTCTAGACTGTAGTGCTTAGTGAGGGCATGCACAGTGCTCCAAGTGGCAGCAGGGCATATGTCAGCTGCAGAAACATTCTGAAAGCAAGCAACGAAAGTAGCCATACCACGTGCTGAGTGGCCGAGCACAGCACTGGGAAGTTCCTTACTGTACTTCTCATAACAAAATCCAATACAGTTAGTCAGCTATTTGGATATGCACTGTTTAGACATAGGGATGCCCTCTTTCCCAGGGGTGAATAAAACAAAAAAAGCTGAGTGGATTTTGTACAGTTTTTAATGCGATTAAGATAGAAAAGAACAGTAATGTAAGAACTTACCGTACTTACACTAGATCTTTGAGGGAATCTCTGTCATCAGGTCACGCGTATGGAACTTAGCCATCAGGCGTCAGGATCCCGTGGAAACTTTCTCTGCAGTAGTCTTTTAGGGGTTGCCCACGCCGACGTCAGTCTCCGAAGTCAAACACCCTATATAAATGTGGGTGGCCCCGCTCCCTCCTTGGTTCTTTCCCTAGCCAGAGGCCATGGAAGACAGGTGTCCCACCAGGAAACCGTAAAGAGAGAGAAGGTGCTCAGCTAGCAGAAAGGAGCAACAGGGCAGCCGAGCTGTAGAGAGAGAGAGAGAGAAAGGGGGATGGGGGGAAGGACGACATGATCTGATGAAAGAGATTCCCTCGAAGATCCACTGTTACTGTAAGTTCTTATGTAACTGTTCTGTCTTCTTTGGGGATATCTCTGTCATCAGGTCACACCTCTGGAATGAGTCCCAAGCAGTGCTGAGAGCAAGAATAGTCTAGGTGGCAGGAGGACAGAGGCCTAAAAAAAAAGACCCTGAAGCATAGCTAGGCCAAAGCATGCCCTTCTTCTGGAGGCAATATCCAGACTGTAGTGCTTGGTGAAATTGTGGACAGTATTTCAAGTGGCAGCAGCACAAATCTCAGCTGCAGAAATGCCCCTGTAATAGGGAACTGAAGTGGCCATGCTCCTGGAGGAATGGCCCTTAACAACCTCAGAAAGTTCCTTACTGTACTTCATGTAACAAAAAAATAATACATTTGGCCAACCACTGGGACAAGCACTGTTTCGAAACTGGAATGCCCTCTCTGCCAGGGGCAAAAGAAACAAACAATTGAGAGGGTCTCATGCAGTCCTTCATACGGTGTGGACAGTAATGCAAAATTCTATGCACATCCAAAGTATGGAGCAACGCTTCCCCTGGACTGGCATGCTCCGGAAAATAAACAGGCAGGTGAATGGATTGGTTTAGGGTAAATTCAGACCTAACCTTAGGAAAAAACTTAGGGTTAGTGTGAAAGGAGACCCTGTCTTTGAGGAAAATCAAATAATGCTGCTCACACATGACAGCCTGTAGCTCTAAAATTCTTCAAGCTGAAGTAATAGCAACTACAAATAATGCTTTCCATGACAGAAAGCATAGCTCGCAAGACACGGCTGGCTCAAAACGAGGCAGGGTCAGCTTCTCCAGAACAAAATTCAGGTCCCAAGATGGAACCAGGTTATGAATAGGAGGCTTCAAGTGGAGAATGCCTCCCAGAAAAGTATGAGCCACATCCAGCTGTGCCAGCATGCGGCCATCAATGGGCACATGAAAGGCTGATACAGCTGACAGATGCACTTTAAGAGAGGATTATTTGAGTCCTGCATCAGATAAGGTCAGGAGATATTCCAGAACTTGGTTCACTGGACAGGTGAAAGGGTCCAGGTTATGAGAAGTGGCCCGGATATCAAACCGCTTCCATTTCATAGAGTAAGTGGCCTTTGGTGGAGCCAACAGGACATCAGCCACCTTCTGAGACACACCAAAACAAGCAATGGCTATGTCCTCAGGAGCCATGCATGCAGGTGGCGGAACTTGAGGTCTGGATGGAACAGGGTCCCCTGGATCTGAGTCAGCTGGTCCCAGCAGTGGGCTGGGAAACTGGAGGTTCCAGAGCCAGTTGATGTCATAATGGAAACCATATCTGCTGAGGCCAAAACGGGGTCACCAGAATTAGGGTGGCACTCTCCATCTGTAGCTTGACGAGTGCACTCTGAACCAGTGGGAAGACAAGGAAGGTGTAAAGAAACCTCCCTTTCCCAGGACAGGGACAATGCGTCTGGCCAGAAAACTCCAGGCCCTGGATCTAGCGAGCAGAAACGCAGCAGTTTTGTGTTGAGTGGTGATGCATAAAGATCCAACTCTGGGTGACCCCACCTGTTGAACAGATCTTCTGCGACTGAGGTCAGCAGTTCCTACTCATGCATTTTGGACTGTGGCCTGCTGAGACTGTCCGCCAAGGCATTTTGGGCACCTGGCAGATGGACGGCAGACAGTTCTAGACTTGATCTAAAGCCCAGTACCAGACCCTCATTGCTTCCTGGCCCAGAGGGTAGGAATGCGTCTCCCCTTGCTTGCTGATGTAATAGACCACACTGAGGTTGTCCGACTGCACCAGAAGAGGACCTGGAGAGATGGTTCTGGAAGGCCTGTAAGGCATGTAGAACTGCCCTCAAGGATGTTTATTTGGAGGTGAGTCTCCCACTGGGACCAGAGGCCCTGGGTCTGATAAGGGCCTGGGGGGTCCATCCACCAGTAAAGCACTTTGCATACTGGCGAGCAGACAAAGACCAGCTGATCTAGATTGTCCGAGTGCTGATCACACTGCACCCTGAGGGTCCACTGCGAGATCCTCATGTGCAACTGGGCCAAAGGAATGTCCTTGCTGGGATATGCCGGCTCTGAGCCACCTCCTGGGCTTAGGTAATATGGCGGTCCGCCCTGTCTTGAGGGAAGAAGGCCTTGCCCTGAGTATAGTCCAGGACTGCCTCTACATACTTCAAACGCTGAGAAGGGGTCAGCACAGACTTGGGTCAGTTGCACCCAAAGACTGGAATAACTGCACAGTGCGTTTTAGAGTCACCACAGAAACATAGACTTTGACGGCAGATAAGTACTGCTTGGCTCACCTAGTCTGCCCATTTCCCTATCTACTGGATAAGCTGCAGATCCTAGTTAACCAACAGCCTATTTCTTCCTCCCCCCCCACAAGAATTGCCTTATGTCTGTCCCATGCATTCTTGAATTCTCCCACAGTTTTTGACCCCTCAACCTCCTCAGGAAGGTGGTTCCATGTGTCCACCATGCTCTCTGTGAAAAAATACTTCCTCACATTGCCCCTGAGCTGTCCCACCTCTATCTTCAAATTGTGTCCCCTTGTTCTTGCACATCTCTTTTTCTGAAAGATGCTACCTTCTTGGGCTTTGTTGATTCCACTGAGGTACCTAAAAGTTTCTATCATGTCCCCCCCTCCCTCCTCTCCTCAAGGGTATACATATTAAGCTCCTTTAGTCTCTCCTCGTATGGCATCTCTTGCAGACCTTGCACCATTTTAGTTGCCCTCCTCTGGACTGCCTCCATCCTGTCTATGCCCTTGCGGAGATGGGGTCTCCAGAACTGGACACAGTACTCCAAATGGGGTCTCACCAACTGTCTGTACATAGGGATAACAATTTCTTGTTTCTGTTGGTGATGCCTCTCCTATACATCCCAGTATCCCCCAGCCCTCCCTACTGCCTTCTCCCACCTTGTGAACCTTAAGGTCATCTGATATGATTACCCCCAGGTCCTTTCCATTTTTGTTGTTTTTACTACCTCCCCCATTGTGTACTCTTCCCTGGGTTTTGTTTCTCAGGTGCATTACTTTTGCACTTTTCTTACTTGAATCCAAGCTGCCATGCTTTTGACCATTCCACCAACCTTGTCAAGTCCCTTTTCATCCTTTCTACCCCCCTTGTGTATCAACCCTGTTACAGATCATTGTGTCATCTGCAAAGAGGCATACTTTTCCTTCTAGTCCCTCTGCAATGTCACTTATAAAGACACTAAAAAGGACTGGACCCAGTACTGAACCCTGCAGTACCCCACTAGTAACCCCCCCTTTCTTCAGAGTGGACTCTGTTTACTATTACCTTCTGTGTCCTGTTGTCCAGCCAATGTTTCACCCAGGCTACTACCCTAGGACCCACTCCCAGGCTGGCTAATTTGTTTATTAATCGTTTGTGTGGGACTGTGTCAAATGCCTTTCTAAAGTCTAGGTAGGCCATGTCCACAGCCCCTACCTGGTCTACTGCTTTGGTCACCCAGTCAAAGAAATAAATTAGATTTGTCTGACATGACCTTCATGGTGCCTTGGGTCCTGTGTCCCACTGGCCTCTATGTACTCAGCAATTCTTTCCTTCAGAAGTGATTCCATCATTTTCCCTACCACAGAGGTCAAACTAACAGGTCTGTAGTTTCCTGCCTCTGTCTTGCTCCCACTTTTGTGGAGGGGAATCACATCCACCCTCCTCCAGTCCTCAAGTACTGCACCATCCTCCCATGGTTTGTTAAAAAGGATAGTCAGTGGTGTCACTAGTTCTCCCCTTAATTCTTTTAGAATTCTGGGGTGAATCCCGTCAGGCTCCACTGCTTTGTCCACCTTCAGTTTTAGGAGTTCTTTTAGAACCCTTTCTTCTGTGAAAGAATTGGGATTGACCCCCCTATCCAGAGTGCTTCTGTTAATTGGATTAGGTACCTCCCCCCCCTCCTCTTTTGTGAATACTGAGCAGAAGTATTCGTTCAGTATCCCTGCTTTTTAATTGTCCCTCTCTGCCCACCCACCATCCATTCTATTCAGCCTCATTATCCCTCCCTTTGTCTTTCTACACTCCCTAATGTACCTATACAAGGTTTTATCCCCATTCTTAACTGAGTTGGCTATCTTTTCCTCAGTTTGGGCCTTTGCTATTCTGACTGCCTTCCCCTGCTTCCTTCTGCCTTAACTGGTACAGTTCTCTGTCCTACTCCTTCTGTGTTTCCTTATACTTCCTAAATGCTATCTTTTTCTCCCTAACCTTCCCCGCCAACTCTTCTGAGAACCATAGTGGCTTTTTCTTTCATTTTGATTTATTTGCATCACACAAAGGCTTGTTGCCTCTGTGATGGCAGTTTTGATGTTTTGCCATTGTTGCTCCACCCCCTCTTTCTTGCCTGTTTGCTAGTGCTTTTCTAAGGCACTCTCCCATTTTGACAAAGTTAGCCCTCCTGAAGTCCAGTACCCTCACTTTTGTATGGCTTGACTCTGCAGCTGAGTTTATCGTGAACCACACTGTTTGGTGGTCACTTGTTCCCAGATGGCTACCCACTTCTAGATCTGAGATCTTCTCACTGTCCCCATTTGTGAGCACGAGGTCTAAGATTGCTCCCTCCTGAGTGGGTTCCAACACTAGCTGTCTGAGGCATGCGCCCTGTAGGACATCAAGAATGGCTCTGCTCTTGGATGTGGCTGTAGCAAAGGTGTTCCAGTTAACATGTGGCATATTCAGGTCCCCCATCAACAACATCTCCCCTTTCTCTGCCATCCTAAAGATGCCTTCTATCACATCCTTGTCCATCCCCCCCCCTCTGAGATGGGGGTCTGTATACAACCTCTGTGCGGATTACGGTGCCATTTCCAGTCTCTAAGGTGACCCACAGTGCTGCCTCTCCTCCTCGTTTACTCTTTTGTTCCGTTGCTTTTATCCCTTCCCTTACATACAGAGCTACTCCTGCCCCTCTTCTACCTTTCCTGTCTCTCCTGTAGGTTGTGTAACCTGGTATGTTAACATCCCAGTCATGGTTCTTTGTGTACCATGTTTCTGTGACTGCTACGATATCCAGGCATCCCTCTTCCATCAACACCACCAGTTCAGGGAGCATGTTGCCCAGACTACGGGCATTGGTACTCATTACCCTCCATTTCTTGATGGCCTTACCCCTTTTTGCCCCATCCCTGTCCTTTTCTGCCTTTGTCATTTTCTCCATTTACCCCGCCCTTCTCCATATCGATGTCTCTATCTTGGTGTTTACCTCGCTAACTACCCTGTATTATTTTTTTGGGGGGCTAGGATTTCCCTGCTCCTTTCCAGTGCCTCCCCCCTTGGCTAGTTTAAATGCTTGCCAATGAAGCATTTAAACTTACCATCTAGGATCCTGGTTCCCCTCTGGGACAGATGCAGACCATTGTGCCAGTATAGGCCTACATCACTCCAGGTGGACCCCAAGTCCCCAGTGAAGCCAAACCCCTGAGCTCTGCACCAGTTTTTCAACCATTGATTGAATCCCATGGTGTGGCGCACCCTAGCCTCACCCATGCCATAGACAGGTAGCATCTCCAAGAAAGTTACCATGCATGCCACTTTTCTATGGTCCCTCTCCAACTCCACAAACTCCTCCTGCACTGTTCTGATCCCTTTCCCAGCCAGGTCATTTGTCCCTACATGGACAATGACATCCAGCTCCCTCCCCCATGCAGCTGCTCCCGCGATCCTGAGGATTCGTTCCCTGTCCTTCCAAGCCATGGCACCTGGCAGGTACCTTACCTCCCTCTCCCCTCACTCCCCCAATTCTACCCTCCTAACAATGGAGTCCTCCACCAGGAAGTGTTTTCTTCCCCTGTGTGGTCCCATGCCACCCTCCTGTGGGTCTCCTTTGTGGAGGTTCCCAACATCCTCCTTGGTCTCCACTGCGGGTGCCTCTATAGAGGAACCACACTCTTCCATAGTGGCATATGAACTGTGGAGAGGTACAACTGGAGAGATGCTACTCTGTTCCACCACCCTCACCCTCCCTGAGCCCACTGTGGTTTAACTGCTCCTCTTTCTTTCCAACCTCTGAGGCAGTGGCAGTGGCCCTGGTGGTCTCTGGGTGGGAGAGGAGGTCCCCAAAAGCTGGCCAACTCAGCCTGGAGATCAGCAACCTCCTCCCTCAGCCCAGAGAGGTGTCTGCAGATGGAACAACACTGCATCCTCCAGAATGTCTCCTGGAAGACTGCTGCACCACAGCCACTGCACTGCACCACTCCTGTCATGTCTTATTTCTGGCCCCTTAACTGTTGTTTTGAATGCTTACTCTTTCTCTGTGTGTGTGTATGTGTGTGTGTATATATATATATATATATATATATATATATTAGCGTTGGGGTTGTTGGCTAACTCTCACCCCATCAAATGTGTGAAAAAGCAGAGGTATAGAAGAATGGGGTGAGAGTTAGGACAACTTCATGCAACGCATTCTAATGCCAAGGTTGGGGTGTGGACGGGGTCAGTGGGGGCTTAAACCCCTAACACCGAATTTCCTCGCTTTTGTTGCTGTGGAACAACCCAAAATAATGCATTAAACTGAGTTTTTTTGCCTCTAATTTCCCTTCTTTTTGAGAATGATAATGAGAAATAGTGAATGTAATGTGTCGGCGGGAGCTCGGGGCCCACCATGTGATGTCTTGTCACACAGTAACACGGTGCCCGCAAATGCAAATAGTAATGCGCATGGTGTCGCAAAGTGAAACAGAAAGATAAACAGTACTGCAGACACAAAAGGCTAAAATAACGCAAACGAAAACGCAAAGGGTAACGCACATGGTGCCGTAGACGGGAACGGTAAGTGAAATAGGTACGTAACCGCAAGCGGAAGTGGTAAGGGTAACAGTAATGTAAGCACACAGGCTGGTTTTCCTCAAAAGCTGCATAGAGAAAGACAGTGAGTACAAAGAATGTTTGCATAATAATGGGTCTCGGAGCAGAAAATGAGGAGTTGGAATACTAAATTGCTTATATCTCAGGAACCGTACGACGTGGAAAAAAAAATTTAGAAGTCATATGATGTATGGCTTTCCTGGCTAGTTTTGTACTGACTAAAAGTCCGTATCTCGCACCATTTCCGAGAAACAGGCCATGAAAGGCGAGCGAATGCCATAATGTTATCCTATGGGAAAAAAAGAGAAGTTCGGAGTGCGATAACTTTGGCTCCCTGTAATATTTTTTCACCAAACCACTGAAAGGCACATCTGTGGGATGTTGGCTTTCTTCTCTCCAAATTTCAGCCCAAAAGACCAAACCGTTATTTTTCAGCAGGCGTAAAGGATTCCTATAATGTGGCGGGCGCCATAATGTTATCCTATGGGAAAAAGCGTCAACTTTGGATTGCCTAGCATCCTCAGGGAAATACAGGTAAACACAAAAAGAATTGTGTTGCTAGAGGGTCCCAAATTTAAATGCCAAGCATTTTTCTGATCACCAACTGAAAACAAAATGGTGGATTTCCAAAAGTAAAAACTGCATTTGCGAAAGTGTTGAACTTTTTGTTAACTTTTCCCATTGACTTATAATGGGAAACTGTTTTTTGAATAACTTTTGAACCATTTAATATTTTTTCACGAAATCTTCAAAAGGCACATTGGGGACCCAGGCCGCATGTCCCATGATGATTTTGGACTGGTCACACAAACCGTGCGACCTGTAGAGGCGACCAAAGAATTTCAAAAAAGCGTAAACGTGCGTGCAGATTACGCTTAATAACTCCGCAGCCGTATATCCGAACAGTATGAAACTTGGCAGATCCCAAGATGTATGGTTTTTGATCATGTATTCCAAATTTCAGACAAATCCGTTAAACAGTTGCAAAGTTATTAAGGTGCAAAATTTTAGGTTTAACATGTAAATGACTCTCAATCTTAATTATGGTAGTACTATCGTATACCATAATATATATATATATATATATATGTGTATTTTTTACCTCCACTTACCTACTGCCTCCGTGTCCTTAAAGCTCCTGGTCTTCCTGTTCTGAGACAGGAAGTTCCTATATTTCTCAGTAATCTCCTTACTTGCTCAGAGTCAGACCTCCAGCAGCTAGGGGGACGGAGAGCTACTCTTGCCCTTCTAGGATGGTGAGTCTTTGTGGCTCTGTGATCACTCCCTTCCTGCTCCCAAACAGGAAGTTCCTGTTGTCAGTCAAATCCTGTGCCTATAAAAGTAGAACTCGCTGGGGGTTGGGGGGTGGAGGGCAATATAGTCTCAGTAGAGAAGTATAGTTCTAGTAGCACTTCCTTCCTCTTGCTGTTCTCTGCCAGAAGCTATCTTTTTTTTTTCTGAACTTTAATAAAGCTTTTATTGACAGCTTAAAATACTCCATTTTACATATGGGTATATCCACCAATGAAGCAAATTAATACATTGTATCCAGAAAGAAAATAATTTTTCAGCAATTGTCATATTCTCTTTCCTACTAGTTTTAACCCCATATTTATGATGGTACAACAAAGAGTGAGTGATTTCCATTAATTTTTAATACCAATAAGGTAATCCATTTCTCCAATCCCCTCCCATCCCAAATAAATTAGAGGAGAAAGGAAAAGAGAAAGGTCTAATTGCACTCTACCCTTCATTTACATCCTTTGTTTCATGCCATCTCTTCCAAACTGACAAAATGACATCCAATAATCTTTCAGGTCTCATTCATGTTTTGATATAATTTATGCTATGTTGTCATTCTTGTTAAATAAACAAAGTTTAACATCTCAACCAAACTGAGCGATGTGATTTTATTTATCCAGCCATTGCATTTCCTTTTTCTTTCCCCCTTCCCCATTTTCAGCTCTCCTCCCTTCCCTCTTAATTCCCCTCCCCCCTCTTATAAACCAGTCAGGTTCTAGATATTCCAGAACCCCGCCTCCTTTTAACTTAGGCCAAAGCCTCCTTCAGGCTATTTCAGGACAGAAAGTATTGCTCCAAAACCGGGGTGCCCTCCAGACTTTCAATATAATTGTAGTAAGGGAGCCATTTTGCATTATACTGCTCTGTAGTCAGTCTTAAATGGGCAGTTGTAGCTTCCATGTCTTTGATTTTTATAATATTAGCTCTCCACATGAAAAGGGTTAAAGGTTTTGACTGCAACCAATATTGCATAATCACTTTTAGAGCTGCAGCCACTAATAAGTAGTACAAGTATTTTTGGCCACTAGATCCTAGTCCCTTTGGTACCAGACCTAATACCAAATGAGCTCCATTAACTACAAATTCCCCTTGAAAAATAGTCTGGAGGGCCTGCGCAATTGACCTCCAATAATTACTTATCTGCGGGCAGTCCCAAAACAAATGAGTATGTGTGCCCAAGCCCCCACATCCCCTCCAACAAATCTTTGTTGTCAGTTGTGAGTAATGGACCAAGATCACTGGTGTAATAAAATACCTTACCACTACCTTCCATCTAAATTCCTTCCAACTCGGAGAGTTGGTTGTTTTCGAGATTCCCAACCAGATCTCCGACCACTCTTCCTCTGATAGCTGCAGCTTTAATTCTTCCTCCCACCTCTGTTCAATCTGTTGGGTTAATAATTTACCTATATCTTCCTGTAGTGTTTTATATACATATGATATAAACCCTTTAGGATCCATCATACGACTCCTTTGAAAAACAGTTCGAATGGGTGCAGGTGGGTCTGAAAGAACTTCCTGTTGCCCTGTTCTCGTACTGATGTAGTGACGGCACTGGAGGAACCTAAAAAAGTCCTATTTGGGAATGCCAAATTCTCTTTGCAGTTCTTGAAAGGATTTTAATATATTTTGTTGAAAAAAATTGGGTCAGAAAGCGTAATCCTTTGTTCTGCCATTGTTTAAAGCAACTGTCTCCGAGCGTGGCTAGAAACCCTGGGAGGGAGTTAAGTGGAATATATCTCCAAACCGGAGTTAAAGACCCCCAATACTGTCGGATATCCAGCCACACTTTAAGAGTGTGCTTCATCCACTTATTTGTAATTTGTCTGATGTCTGAGGGCATTGCTACCCCGGGTAACATTTTCAAGGGAATGTCTTGATGCGCCTTAAGTTCCATAGGACACCACCCTCCCACCTGTCTCGGATTTAACATATCAAGAATAGGCAATATCTGGGCCGCCTTATAATAACTAAAAATCGGGTACTCCTCTGTCCCCTTTATTCCTGTCTTCAGTAAGGAGTTCCCAATGCTTCCTGGGTCGTCTTCCCGCCCAAATGAATTGAGAAAGCTTCCGTCTCAGTTCCTTCCAATCTTTTTTTGGGAAGGGTCGTGGTAGACTAGTGAATAGGAACAAGTACCGGGGGAGAATGTTAATTTTCACCACCTCTATCCTGTTAGTAAAGGAGAACGGCGTCATTCGCCATCTATTTATATCAGCAAAGACTGCTTTCTTCAACAGGCCATAATTAACTTGGTATAGATGGGATAATTTAGTTGGAATTTGAATACCTAAGTATCTGACTCTATCTTTGGTCCAATTAAATGGGATCAATTCTTGTAATTCCTCCGAAATTCAGCCGCTTATTGGAAAAATCTCTGACTTGTTCATATTAATTTTAAATCCTGATATTTTGCCAAATTGATTTAATAAATCCATCAACGGAGGGATCAAATTAGCCGGGTCCTACATATATATTAAAGTGTCGTCCGCATACAATGAGACCTTATTTGTCACCCCCTCTACCAAAATCCCCTGAATCTTATCCTCCGCTCTAATCGCCTGGGCCAAAGGCTCCACTGCCAGGGCAAAAAGTAAAGGGGACAGGGGGCACCCTTGTCTGGTGCCTCTTTGTATAGTAAGAGTTGTGGAGATAGTGCCATTTACCCGCACTCTGGCAACTGGCTTTTGGTAGGCCATCATGATCCATTGCAGGAAGGGGCCCTCAAATCCCATTTTACCAAGCACTGAATTGAGATAAGACCAATTAAACCTATCAAAGGCCTTTTCTGCATCTAAAAAAATAGCTAGTTTGGGAACTCTGGAATGATCTTTATGACCCAGTATATTTAAGAGGCGTCTAATATTGTCTGACAAATGCCTATGGGGTATAAACCCCGTTTGATCTGGATGCACTAATATCTCCACAAACCTTTGTAAACAGTTAGCCAGAATTTTCGTAAATATCTTTGAATCCTGATTTAGTAAGGATATAGGCCTATACAACTCACAGGATGCTGTTGGTTTACCTGGTTTTGGAATTAGAGTTATCAATGCCTCCCTCCAAGAATTCGGGGTTTTTCTCTCCTCAAGCATGGCACTTAGGACTATTGCTAATTTAGGTACCAGCATTTTTTTAAACTTTTTATAAAACTCTGCCAGGAGTCCGTCCGGGCCAGGTGATTTCCCCGAGGGAAGGTTATTTATCACAGTTAGAATTTCCTGGTCTCTTATGGGGGCTGATAACTCTTGTTGCATTGTGGTGGATAATTTGGGGAGTTTTAATGTTCTTAGAAAGCATTCCGTCTGAGTTGTCACAATCTGGGGGTCTCCCTTTTCTGCATATAGCATCTGGTAATACTTTTTAAAAGCCTTAGCTATGTCTCCTGGCTTCTCTATCCGGTTGTTGTTATTGCCCCCTGTCTGGAGGAAAGGGATATGTCGACTTGCATGTTCCTTCCTCATTCTGAGGGCTAATAATTTTAATGCCCCCCCCGTAGCATTTTTGGTTGGTAAACCACAACAAACCCTCGGCCTTATCTGATTCCAAATCATTAAGTTCTTTCCTTTTTTTAACTAATTCTTTAAGAATTTTCTCCTTTCTCCTTGGTTCACTTTTATGTTCCCTTTCCAGAGCTTTTATTGTGGTTTGCAACTCCAACAGCTTTTTATTTCTCAATTTCTTTTTGACCGACGCCAAACTGATTATATGGCCCCTTAGCACTGCTTTCATAGTGTCCCACCACACCCCAGGGGAACAATCTGTCATAGGGGAATCTACTGTTAGGTGTTGAAAATTTTGGACAATTTGTTGTACCAAGTTCTTGTCATTAAGCAATTATACATTTAACCTCCAGTTAGTGACTCTGGGCTCCCTACTCCAAGTATATTCTATAGATATTGGGGCATGATCCGATAAGGTTAACGAATGGATCTGGGATTTGGTAAAAAGGTGAAGATCTGTGGAGTAAGTCAAGAAAAAGTCTATTCTTGAATACGAACTTCGAGAAGCTGAATAAAATGTATAATCTTTCTCAGTTTTGTGTCACTCTCTCCAAATCTCTACCATCCCTCCCTCTTCTACCAGGGTCTTCAGTCTCTTGCTAGCTATCCTAGATGTGTCTGTGTTCCCCAAGGACTGATCCACTGCAGGCCACAAAGTGGCATTAAAATCTCCCCCTAGTATCAAAAGTCTCCTGGGAAGCCCCCCTACTTTCTGAAAAACTTCCAGGTAAAATCTTTCCGCACCTGTATTAGGGGCATATATATTTATTATATGTACTAATTTCTTCCGTATAAGACCGGATACCCTAATACATTTACCTGGGTGTATGATTTCTGTCTCTTGCACTATAAAAGGGAATTCCTTCTTTACTAGAATTGCTACACCAGCTTTTTTCCCCTCTTTACCTGAGGTGGCTTCAACTCTCCCTACCCACGGACGTTGTAGTTTCAGATGTTCTGCTTCTGAAAGGTGCGTCTCTTGTAAAACAGCAATATCTCCCTCCACTCTTCTCAATTCCGTCAGAATCTTAGTTCTTTTAATGGGTGAGTTAATGCCATTAATATTGTAGGAAATTATTTTTAAGTGTGCCATTGGGTCCTTTAGTTTCTAGGCTTCTTGTTCGTCTTCGTATGTAGCCTGCATCCATCTACCCTCCCTCCACTTAGTTGTGTAATGATCCATCCGGCTGGTTTACTTTGTATGAAATCACATCGCAATTCTATAAAAAAACAATAACTTAAGAACATTGTTTTAACCCTATAACTGTTAACTTGTAAGGTGGAACCCCTTGAGTCCAGCAATAAAGGACTGATTAATATAACCAAGATCCCAGTATTTTTGACCTCCTAGGAGAATCCGATGGAGTGTACTGTCACCACCGGAAGTCACACGTGTGACTAGTTTCAGATCCCCGTGATGTATAGGGGAGTTGCGGCTATACCCAAATCATTAGGCATTCGCCTGCAACCTATAACTCCACCGACACCTCAGGTGGGAGCTGAACCAGGTATCCAGTAATCCCTAGAACCCCTTCCCTCTTCTCTTATGTGCCGTGACTTCCCTTTTTATAGTTACAAGAAAAGGATCCCCACTCTCATTTCCCCCCTTCATGTCCCCTCATACTCTCCCCTTTAACCGACACCTACCTCCACCCTTCTCCCTCCCTACCTTCATAACCCTTTCAAATATCTTTTAACCTTCCTGTCCCATTTCCTCTTTGGTAGGCCCCCGCTCTTCTGTCCACCCCCGCAGATATCTATCTGTCCTTGCATATTTACTACTGAGTTTCACATCACAGCACTTCAAACCCAATGAGTCCTCTTGTGAGTAGCCCCTGTAGAGACAAAAAGAGCTTATATAATTCTATATATCATAAAACATAAGTTCCTCTCAAAGTCTCCTTTAACACCTTCGGTCCCATTATATTAGTTCGCATCACTCCTTCCCCATGGTGTTTCTTCAGTATATCCCTCTCCAACGCTTCTGAGGAAGCATTTACCAGTTCAAAACAGTACCTTTAATTTTGGATTCAAAGTCAGTCCCTTTCAGACGTCTGTTTACTTTTACCTCCTCTCCTGCGCTCACTCTCTTTTTCGCCTTGAATGAGCTTCACAATGTTCCCTAGTGCAGCTGGTGAGATTGCGCCTGGAAAGCCACGTTTCCTGTTGTTAGTGCGAGTTACCACATTCCAAGCCCCCGTCCTGAGCTTTCATTCCAACATATCAGTCTCTAGGTCAGGCATCGAAATTTGAAGCTCCTTCAGGGTAGGGGCTACCTCCACCAACATAGGAAAGATCTTTGCCCCCGATTCTGAATAAATCTTAATCCTTGCAGGAAAAAGCAGTTGAGCCTTTATATCTTTTTTTCCCTTCAATTCTCTAATGATTCCTCGTACTCTCTGTCTCTCAGCTTGCAGAGCAGATGAAAAGTCCTGATCGAAATAAATCCCCTTCTCCTGGTGCATTATTTCACGCAGCCTCCATGCTTCATGAAGAATCCATTTTTTGCTCTTTTAGTGCAGCATGCGAATTATTAGAGAGCGAGGTCTTGCAGTCTCCTCGGTTGGTTTTGGGCCCAGGGACCTATGCGCTCTGTCTATCTCCAAATTTATATCAGGTGGAGGAGAGAGCATGGATCTAAGCACTTGCTGTACAAAATCAGCCATTGTAGCAAAGCCCTCCTCCGAACCTTCGGGGATTCCGTGAATCCTAAAGTTATTGCTCCGAGAGCGATTTTCGAGATCTTCCAGCTTGGCCTGCATCTCCTGATCTCTGTGAAGTAAGTGTAAAAGCAGACGATCTGTACAGTCCTGCACTTCTGAAATCTCCGTTATTTTAGTATGTGAAGCTGAAACCTTTTTGTCTAAGGTGCGGACGTCCTGCCTCAGGTCTGCAATTGCAGTGCCTATTTTATTTACTGTAGCTAATATTTGTTTTTAACGTCTGGTTTGTACTTTCGGGTAGATTGGCTTCCTCCTGTTCCCAGTCTGCTGAGGATTCTGATGGCTGCCGTCTGCGCGGGGGAGAATAGTTAGGCCTTCTTGCGGTCTGCTCAGGGTCGTTTGTTTCATCTTGCTTGTAGCGGAGGAGAATCTCAAACCTCTGATTTTCTGGGGTTTCCCCGCCATCTAAGGGACCTCGGGCTATATCGTTTTTATAATTAGGAGCCACTCAACAGAGGATTTAGCTCAGTAAAGGTGAGGGGGTCGTGGAGCTTTCGGGTTCAGCTGCCCACCATTGCGGTGACGTCACCAGAAGTCTGCCAGAAGCTATCTAAGGCAGTTTTTAAATCCTAACACCTGGCTTCCTTCTGGTTAAGCCACTCCCCCTAATTTAAAGCTCCTTCTACACCTAGATAACTGCACAGATAACAATTCACTTCGGCCAACTCAGACAAACACACAGCTCCCTGGACTGCACTTTCAGTAACCAGTCATCCAGGCATGGGAACATATAGAGGTCTTCACATCAGAGGGCTGCTGCAGCAGCTGCTAAGCACTTGGTAAATACCTGTGGCTCAGAAGATAAGATAAAGAGCAATACCCAGAACTGGTAATGCTCCCCCTGGAACAGGAATCGCAGGTACTGTAATGCCTGTGAGGGGTGAAGCCTGGTTCTGGAACCCGACTTATGAGATACCTTACGAAAGGAGGGCCTCAGTCTATTCCTAGACTGGGTATTGTACAGGGAGTGGACAGACTGAATAGCCCTGCCACAGGCCTGCAGGTCATTAAAAATATTCTGTATGTCTGGCCCAAAAGTTTGTGACCCACAAAAGGGGTATGCAACACCTTTTGTTGGACATCACTGCAGCTTCAGAGACTCAATTTATTTATTTATTAGCTTTTGTTTACCGGGTAAGCACAACTAGACAAGGAATGCCTATTTTCAGGTGCGACCCAGGAGATTACAGGACTAGGTTTACAAACAGTGCAAGGGTGTTACAACAAGGTGAAATACAGGCAATAAACAGG
Source organism: Neoceratodus forsteri (assembly GCA_016271365.2). Lineage (NCBI taxonomy): Eukaryota > Metazoa > Chordata > Ceratodontiformes > Ceratodontidae > Neoceratodus > Neoceratodus forsteri. The sequence goes on from CM028134.1 coordinate 244,518,962, forward strand.
ATGAAAACAGTTAAACATTTACACGGTGAACAGATAAGCATAGACATCAATAATTACATTTCATAGTAAGAGACAGCAGGTAAATGGAGGTTACAATTCATGGTAGGAGTACAGGTGCAGTTTAGTCATTTCTTTCTGAGGGTGATAAGTGCTGAGGTGAGGGGTAAATACTCCCCTAATGGAGCTCAAAGAGGGTAGAAGGCAGAGGATGTGGTGGAGCACACCAGGGTGAAACCTGAGGGGTGGCCTAGTAAAGGTACAGGCCGAGGCAGACTTTAGGAGTGACCAGAGGGAGCTTTTAAAGATGGCTACGCCAGGAGTGCCTTGGAGTCAAATGCTGGAGGCAGCTGTCCTAGCTGTAGTCAGCAATATCATAGGTGGCTCAGAGGAGATACTTACTAACATCTTCTGAGGCCTGGAGTACTTTGATAAGCTCTAGTCTCTGGGAGGGCCTGAGCAGCAGCTTTGCCCTTCCTCCACAGGGTTTTCGGGTACTTAATCAGATGATGAGCCAAATGATTGTCAGTCCTAAGGCCCAGAGTGGCAGAGGCGAAAGTCCTCTTACCCTAGCCTCCTGGATTCCCGGTCAGGGGGCAGGGAACTACGGTGCTTGGGGGCCTTAGTTCTGTCATTAGCGGTCTTAATCACTCAGTTGGTGTCTGGCTGGGCAACATAAAAGAACAGCCCCTGAGGTGCCTGGTAAAGCTTGCCAGCCTTCCTGGGCATGGCTGGAACAAGGTTACGCCTGTGCCAGGCCACAGTGGCAGCATCATTCAATGCTTTTTTTTTTTTAAATATAATAAACTTTCTTGTATTTAAACAGATATGACTACAATACAAATGAAAAACACATTAACAAACATGCAACGGCTAGCAATTACAACACTACCAACTATAAACACCACAACAATTACTCCCCCAGTGGAGAGAATGAAGACAGAATACAGTTATACATGTTAATTCTATACAAAATATAAAAGTAGCAGCATGGAGTTAATTAGACAAGACTACTTGGGACCTTACTATCACAAATAATAGGTTGATTAAATAAATCATACTGTAACACAAAGAAATAACTGAAATATCAGTGCCGCTTCAATGAGATTTGTAAGGCGTATAGGGTACTTAGTTTTCCCCATTTCCTGTTATAGCCAGGTAGTCTATGCCAGAGACTGGCTATCATCTTCTCCATACGGAGATTATGTAAAAGCTCCTGAAGCCATTCATGATAAGAAATACAAGTTTTATCTTTCCAATGTCGGAGCACTACCGGTTTCACATGTAACCCCCCTGCAAATGGGGGTTCCCAAAAGACTTCCAGGAGCTTGCTTGAATGCTCCAAGCCTGAATGGTGTTTGGCGTTTAAGCCATTTATCAGTGAGTGTTTTTAGAACCTCTGGTACTGTCTCTTTAAGAGCTGTCTGCTTGCAGACAAAATTAGTTTGTATGGGGGACTGTGTGTTTCTTTGATTGAGTACCATTCGAGCTGCTGCCAATTCACTCCATTTTTGCAGTCACTAGGAGTGCAAAGGGAACCTATCTGAAAGATGTAACTGTTTGCCAGAAACCATTTAGAGTAATAATGAAATTACAGTTTGTCTAACCTGCTTTCTTTGCAGTCAGAACTGTGTCTGCCTAGTTCCCCATTCTGGTTTTGAACTGCTGAACTGGACCAATCAGTGTGGGGTAAGCTAGCTCTAAATGGTGCCTTGGACGAAGCAGAACTTGGACTCATAATCTGAACCAGCCACAAGAGGATTGTATGGGCAGTGACTCTGGGAGATGTAGTTTAGACTTACAGCTTTTGGACCAACAGCAGCAGTCTATTGTGAGTGACAGCCAATCCAGTCAAGAACTGGGAGGAACTAAAAGGAAGTGCCCGGTTTTGTCTGTTGGAGTTTCAGTTTAGCTCTGACAGTGAAGAAGGAAGGAGCCCTGTGCTTTTCAGTGTGCAGTTTTAGTCGGGAAGCGTGTAAGGCCCAGAGTTCGGTCTGCAGCTTGTGTAACTGCTTGTTAGGACTGAATCCGTCCTGTGAAGAGAATCAAAGGATATCTGAAGAGTAGAAACCAGGCTCACCCTGTAGAAGACTGGAGAAATAGCTGAATTGCACTCGGTCTGTCAGGAACTGAATCTGCTGTGTGTTCTCCCGGTATTGTGCAGTAATTGCGATCGATAGAGAAGCAGCCTGCCTGGTATAGTACTTTCTGTTTTACCATATAAATGTGTGAAGAGGCTTGTGTACCTCAAGTGAATCCTGCTGCCATTAAAGGACTTTTGCCTGTTGCAGTTTGCCATATAAATGTGTGAGGAGTCTCGTGGAGCTCAAGAGTAGCCCTGCTGACATTGAAGGACCCTATCTTGTTTGGAGGTCGTGAGTACTAATTCAGGGTCGCTTCCTGTTGAATTGCCACATTAAATCCAAATGGAATTACTGTACTGCTGACTGTTTAACTAATTTTTCTTTTCTCTGTGTGAAAGGGCCCTACCATCTGCCCACGGTTTGGACTAGCCACTAGGGCTTGGGTACCCAGGACAGTAACTGATAGGATAGGCCTGCACAGAGCCATAGATAGATGAGTAGAGTGATAAGCCAATTAACCTGATTTCCCCTGTCCTTGTTATATCCCCTAAATAAATCAGAGCTGCTTGTTTCAGCAAAGTTATACTGCCTGGAGGTATTTGTCTATAAGTACTGTACTGTGATTGTTGCACTGTATCTTATTTCACAGGAGGTCCCAGTGCCGAACCAGTCCTGGGGGTAAGTGTATACTGTGAGAGTAATTCTGATATATTGTGTGGGCCACTAGTGGGAAGAAAGGGGGTTGCAGTGTCCCAGAGGGCTGTGACCAAGTTAGTTTAACTATTGCAAACCCTGACCTCTGGGTGGAGGCACCCGCCATTGGATCCAGGCCCCTCAACCTGTTAGTGGCAAATCAGGCAGGGGTAGTAGCCCCTGGGATAGCGCCATCTAGGGGTTACACACAGATAATGAAATCACTGCCATGTGATTTCGCCTTTCTCTTACCGTAATACCAGAATAGTCACCTATGATGCAAATAGCATCATTCAATGCCTGCAGCAGAGGAGGAATAATTTTGGGTGGAGACTCTGGGTCTGCAAGAAGTCCTCTAGATTCCTTCTTGTTTCATCCTCTTCCTCAGTCTGAAACCCTATAGTGGAGGAAAGCTGCTTCATAATACTGAAAAAAGGGTCCTCTGGGGGGGGGGACTTGGGGGTGTGTTTAATTGAATCCTCACTCCTGGAGGAGATAGTGGACCTATCACAGCAGGGTTTTATTTAACTCCAAAAATTGAGTAGCGTTTTGCTCATAAAAGTGCTAAAACATTGTGAAAATGCATAGCACTTGCCTCACTGTATTTAACAAACATAACACTTCTAGAAAACCTATATAAATACTTTCTGTACAGTTCGCATTGTCCCAAGAAAAAAACTGCTAATCAATTATTTAAAACCCTGCAGAGGATTCCACTTCAATGCCTTCCTCCTCATCCTCTTCCTCAAGGAGAATGAGGTCCAGAAGGTACTCCTCCTCGACATCGGCCAGCTCTGAAGCAGGGACCAATGATTGGAACACTGATGGCTCTCTGGAAGGCGTGGGGTGGACAGGTCAGATTGGCATCAACACCAAAGCATTACTCAAGCAGCACCCAATGGCATGGGCAACAACGACCAAGGCTGTGGAACAAATTGTTGTATGAGAGACATGGTAATGGAGGAAAGAATAGTGTTAAGGTTGAAGGCACGGAAAGGAATTGTTGACACAGGCATTGACGGAGGAGGCACGTAGCCCATCTCCATCGGCGGGCCATTAGCGATAGTGGAAGTGGTTGGACCCAGTGCCTGTGGACCTCGAGTCTCGAGAGGTCTTCACAGTGGAGCTGAGGCTGACAGCCCCTCTACAGTCCTATGATGGCTGAGAGAAGATTCCTTTTTGTGGGGCCTGACAGGAGAAGAGGGCTGCACGAAGCGAGGTGCTGACACCAAGGTGGTCGACAGTGTGATGCTGGGCGAAAAGGAGGAGGAATCCAACGGGAACTGAGAATGTTGATGGGCAGAACGGATCTTAGGCTGGTCCTTGTCCTGACAAGAATGCTTCCCCGAGGATTTGTCTCAGACCTTGGTGGTCTGAGAGCCCTAAGAAGACACCGATGATTGGGAGGGGGGCCTGGAAGACCCCTGCTCACCGCTGGCTGCCTGTTGCTCCATGAGGAACTTCTGTAGGGCTTTCTTGCACTGGTGCCGGGTGGTGGGGTTGAACTTCAGGCAGATCTCACAGGCGAGAATGTTGTAGCTAGGCCCAAGACAGCAGACAAAGAGTTCATGTTTGTTGGTTGAAGAAATCTTCTTTCTGCAGTGATGGAACAGAGATGAAGAGGGATAAGTTCTCGACATACAAAGGACAAAAAAAATCACTTTAATGTGATTCAAAGGCAAGTATTAAAGAAAAAGGCAAGTAGTTTTAGCGGTTGCCCAGTTCGAAAGCTAAAACTACTTACCTTTTTCTTTAATGATTGCCTTTAAATCACTTTTGGAGTCTGCCCGTGAATGGTCAATGGCGGGAAAGAATTGAGGAAAGAGAAGGGCTGCCCGAGCTTATATTGGGCATGTGACATCAGAGCCTGAGATCGGCGTGGGTGGCCTCTAATAGATTGCTGCAGAAAAAGCTTACGTGGGATCCTGATACCTGACGGCTAAGTTCCATAGGTGTGACCTGATGGCAGAGATGTCCCCAAAGAAGATTGCAGTGTTCCGTGTAGATCAAGTGTATAGAGCAATGCGTCATCCTTGTTAGCATGCTCTGAATAATACACAGGAATGTGTACTGTCTGATTCAATATAAAATCAGACACCACCTTAGGCAGAAAATGGGGACTGGTCCACAAAGACACCCTTATCCTTGTGGAAAATCAAATAAGGAGTTTCACGTATCAGAGCCTAAAGCTAGGAAATGCTATGAGTACAAGTCATGGTGACCAAAAACAGCATTTTCCATAAAAGGAAATGCATCTCACAGGTTGCAGCAGGCTCTAATGGAGCCAGAGTTAATTTCTCAAGTATGAAATTCAGGTCCCAAGGTGGAACTGGTTTACAAATAGGGAGACAAATATGCAGAATAACCTTCAAAAATGTATGGGACACCTCTAGTTGTGCCACCGTGCGCCCATCAATAAGAGTATGGATTGCCAAAACAGCAGCCAAGTGCACCTTAATGGATGAGTACTGGAGACCAGATTCAGATATGGACAAAAGGTAGTCAAATACAGTACAGACCTGACAGGACACATAAATGGGTCCACTGAACGGGAAAGCACATCACGTGGAGAAGTGTTTCCATTTCCAGCCAGCAAAGTTTCAAAGTGGTCCTAACACCAACAGCTTACAGTTTCAAAGGTGTGGCTCAATATAGGAGATATCCTCGATGAAGATCTATATTTACACATTTGGAATTTTATGGCCTAGGAACAGGGGTGTAGTAGCTCATGCTGCAGCTTGCCTTTTGTAACTGAACCTAAAGCTCAAAGAATAAGGTTCCAACATTAATGTCAAATTAACTAAATTCTTACTTAGTAATACAAATTACCCCACTAAGATGAAGGCTGTACTGTTTTTAAGAATATAATTACTAGTTTTAAACATGTAGTTAAAATATTAGCAAACTGGAATAACCCAATTATGGTGCAGCACCTAGAGAGCAAAGGTTCCCAGCGTGAACAGGCAGCAGCAACTATCATTACACAAGTTCAAATGCAACTCTTAAGCCCTGTTTACATGGTGGCAGTGACTGAAAATATCCACCGCTCCTCGCTCGCTGCACTGTCTATGGATGCGGCAATTAATTGTTTACACAGCCCCTTTTGCTGCGCCACAAGTCGCGCCACGGGGTGGCTGTTCCATCAGTGGGGGCGCGTTCTAGATTCCAGAAAAATAAAGGACTGCAGTGGACTGAGTGCATTATCGCATTTACAGTACAGGAAAATGCGCTCGATCCGAAACGGCACCCTCTCCTGTGCCAATCCAAAAACTGGATCCGAAGGCATCCTGAGGTGCTCTGGTGAGTGTCCACACAGTGACATTTGCAGCGCATCAACCACTGCGCATGGGATGATGCGCTGCAAATGGAGTAGTGTAAACAGGGCTTTAGACTAGTTAAACTGTCCCCTGCCTGTTTGACTACGGACAGGTTGAGGGGCCTAGGTCCTATGGCAGGTGCCCCCACCCAGAGGTCAGGGTTTGTAGTGGTTAGACTAGCTTGGTCACAGCCCTCTGGGACACTGAGACCCCCTTTTATTCCATCTAGTGGCTCACTCAGTACACAGGAGTTACAGCTCCAATACCCCACGTATACACACTGTTCACTTGTAACCCCTAGATGGCGCTATCCCAGGGGCTACTACCCCTGCCTGATTTGCCACTAACAGGTTGAGGGGCCTGGATCCAATGGTGGGTGCCTCCACCCAGAGGTCAGGGTTTGCAATAGTTAAACTGACTTGGTCACAGCCCTCTGGGACACTGCACCCTCTTTCTTCCCACTAGTGGCCCACACAATATATCAGAATTACCTTCACAGTATACACTTACCCCAGGACTAGTTCGGCACTGGGACCTCCTGTGAAATAAGATACAGTGCAACAATCACAGTACAGTACTTTAACATAGACAAATACCTCAGGAAGTATAACTTTGCTGAAACAAGCAGCTCTGATTTATTTAGGGGATATAACAAGGACAGGGGAAATCAGGTTAATTAGCTTATCACTTTACTATCTCCTATGGCTCTGTGCACTGGCCTGATCCCTACCAGTTACTGTCCCTGGGTACCCAAGCCCTAGTGGCTAGTCCAAACCATGGCAGCTGGTAGGGCCCTTTCACACAGAGAAAAGAAAAATTAGTTTAAACAGTCAGCAGTACAGTGATTCCATTTGGATTTAATGTGGCAATTCAACAGGGAGCGACCCTGAATTAGTACTCACGACCTCCAAACAAGATAGGGTCCTTCAACGTCAGCAGGGCTACTCTTGAGCTCCACGAGACTCTTCACACATTTATAGGTAAAAAAAAGAAAGTACTATACCAGGCATGCTGCTTCTCTATCCCGATCGCAATTACTGCACAATACCCGGGAGAACACACAGCAGATTCAGTTCCTGACAGACCGAGTGCAATTCAACAATTTCTCCAGTCTTCTACAGGGTGAGCCTGGTTTCTACTCTTCAGAGATCCTTTGATTCTTTTCACAGGACGGATTCAGTCCTAACAAGCAGTTACACAAGCTGCAGACTGGAACTCTGGGCCTTACACACGTTTTTTGACTGAAACTGTGCACTGAAGGAGCACAGGGTTTCTTTCCCTTCACTGCCAGATCTAAACTGAAACTCCAACAGACAAAACCGGCACTTCCTTTGAGTTCCTCCCAGTTCTTGACTGGATTGGCTGTCACTCACAACAGACTGCTGCTGTTGGTCCAAAAAGGCGCCGAAGTCTAAACTACATCTCCCAGAGTCACTGCCCATACAATCCTCTTGTGGCTGGCTCAGATTATGAGTCCAAGTTCTGATTCGTCCAAGGCACCATTTTAGATCTAGCTTACCCCACACTGATTGGTCCAGTTCAGCAGTTCAAAACTAGAATGGGGAACTAGGCAAACACAGTTCTGACTGCAAAGAAAGCAGGTTAGACAAACTGTAATTTCATTATTACTGTAAATGATTTCTGGCAAACAGTTACATCTTTCAGATAGGTTCCCTTTGCACTCCTAGTGACTGCAAAAATGGAGTGAATTGGCAGCAGCTCGAGTGGTACTCAAACAGAGAAGCACACAGTCCCCCCATACAAACTAATTATGTCTGCAAGCAGACAGCTCTTAAAGAGACAGTACCAGAGGCTCTAAAAACACTCACTGATAAATGGCTTAAACGCCAAACACCATTCAGGCTTGGAGCATTCAAGCAAGCTCCTGGAAGTCTTTTGGGAACCCCCATTTGCAGGGGGGTTACACACTCATATAGATACCACTTACCCTCGAGACTAATTCTGCAGCACATCTCTAAGGACCCCCTGTAAAATAAGGTTAAACAACATACACAGCAAAACACAATACTGTTTCCATAGGTACCAACACCACAGACAGTATATAGTATAACAACAACAAATCTGATTTATTTTCGGGGGCAGTAACACTGGAAGGGGAAATCAGGTTAATTGGTGGCATTAAATCACAGTACTGTGCACACATACAGGGTCTGAAAAGTCACAATCTGGGTACCCAGGTTGCGGGGGGGCTAGCCAGGTCCGTTGCCTGGGGTTGGCCGGCAGGTACAGATGGATAGGGCCCTGTAGAAGAAAATATATGCACAACACCCAATTGTAATCTGGAGCTGGAGGGCTCAGTCCATGAAATAGTGAAACAACAAGAATTAGATGACACACTTGTGATTGAAAACAGGCTGCAGGAGAATACCCTGACTTGTACTCACAACACCCAAGCTGAGGATCGGATGGAGAATGTTCCTCTGGATTGCCAGAAGAGCAGGGCATGAGGACAGGGTCCTTGTGACTGGACCCCACTGCAGTTGACAGCAAACGGATGTAGTCCGAATTAAGCTGGGGTTTACTTCCAGCTTCAGCACACAATTCACCGTACAAGGGATTTGAAATAGCAATTCCCCATAAGCACTATGCACATTTATATGTAAAAGGAAAATACTATACCAGGCAGGCTGCTCTCGATCCTGATCGCAATTACTGCAAAATACCCGGGAGCACACACAGCAGCTTCAGTTCCTGACAGACCGAGCGTGATTCAGCAATTTCTCCAGTCTTCTACAGGGTGAGCCTGGTTTCCACACTTCTAGTGCTTCTTACGCCTCACAACTCGGATTCAGTCCAAACTGGCACTCACAAAGGCTGCAGACCGAAACTAAGGGCCTCACACGTGCTTCCCGCGCAAAACTATAGACTGCAGAAGCACACAGCTCCTTCTCTCTTCACTGCCACAACTGATCTGATCTTTCCTGTCAGAGCAGGGCATTTCCTTTAGCTCTACACTATTCTGTTGGCTGATTCAGCTGTCACTCACAATAAGACTCCCTCTGTTGGTAGAAAAAGGTGCCAAGGTCAAAACTACATTTCCCAGAGCCAGTGCCCACACAATCCCCTTGTGGCTGGCTCAAATTAAGAGTCCAAGTTCTGATTCGTCCACAGGCTCCATTTTAGGGCTCCCTTAACCCAATTGGCCCAGCACAGCAGTTTAGGTCCAAAATGGAGAGGTAACACACACAGAGTCCCAGCTGCAATAAAGGCAGGTTAGACAAACTACAATTTTGCTAATGCTTTAAATGATTACAGGCAAACAGTTACAGCTTTCAGATGGGCTCCCTGCTTCAGCGGCCGCCAAAATGGAGGCGATTACTCACGCGCTCGGGTGGGATCGAGCATTAAATACACAGTCCCCCATACAAACTAATTAAGTCTGCAAGCAGACAGCTCTTAAAGAGACAGTACGTGGAGGCTCAAATAGCACTCACTTGCAACCACAGTTAAGCAGCTCAGATACCGAACACCACCCAGGCTTGGAGCATTCAGGCAAGCTCCGGGAAGACTTTTGGGAACCCCCATTTTCGGGGGGGGTTACAAGTGCATATTAACATAAAATAAAAGTATTTACATACAATAAACATGAGTAACAAAGAAATGATTACTCCGTTGTAATTGTTCCTCTTAGAGTGGTATTCATCCATTGCCACACACACATGGCATTATTCTTGCAACCAGAAATATCCAGTCAGATTTAAACTATAGCCATGTGCCCAACGCCACTCCTTGCACATGGATCACATCAACTGACAAATGTTTCCAGAACAGGGTGGGACAAATTGGGTAGCCAGGTGGCCAATGACCACTAAAAGACATCTGGTTACTAGATTTTGAAACAGACTGGCCAAATGGCTAGCTGCCTATAAAGAGATTTTTGTAAGCCCTTAAAAAGGATAGCCACTAAAAATACTGATTCAGCTACCAGATTTTGAAAGCCAGTGGCCAATCTGACCATCAGCTCCAAACTGATTTGTCCTACCCTGTTCCAGCAGAAGGGAAAAGCAACTGCAAAGAGGACCAAATAATGCACCTAACACAAATGGTACTGACAGGGGCTGATATTAGGGTCATGTGTGACTAGTAATGATGAATAACACTAGAACAAACACAGTTATGGGTGAGTGATCATTTATTCTAACAAGGATTCATCTTTAGCCACACACTGAATTGACAACTTCCAGTACAATAGAAGGAGGGAACCTACTGGGGCTGTCTGGGGAATGAGCTCTTCAACATAGAAGATCTAGAGTCTGTGTCCCTAAGAGACAGACAACCCACATTGTAATGAGAGGTAAAAGTGTGGGTGGCTGTTCAGATGCCTGCCCTGCAGATCTCCACAAAGGGGGAGGATTTACAGGCTGCCACAGAGGTGGCTACAAACCTACTAGAGTGGGTGTATAGCCCATCTAGGACAGGGAACAAACCAAGTATGTAGCAAAGGGATATACAGGAGACTACTCAATGGGATGCAGTCATTTGGCAACAGGAAGGCCCAGGGAAGTGCCTCCATTGGTGACAAGCAGCTGCTTAACTGAGCCTATAATGTTCTCTGTCCTATTCACATCAAAATTCAGAGCCATTTTAACAATCAGGTGGTGAAGGGTTGCTTTACTCCTGTTAGCATTTGGTCTGAGAAATAACTACCCTGCATTAAAGAAAGGGATTAGTCAACATGGAATTCCAAAACAAAGTTAGACAAGAAACATGGCTGTGTCCTACAAACGACCTTATCTCCAGAAAAAAAAAATTTGAATAAATGTAGACAGCTTGAAGCTTTCTTACTGTCCTTGCGAGTTTACTAAAATGCTGTTTTCCAAAACAAAAATGTCATTAAATGTACAGTACATGGTAAAACAGCAGTGAAGGTCATAAGAATTAGGCACATACAGATAGCATGTTCTACAGGTGGAGAGAAAATGTAGTCGCCGATTATTTAAAGTAACCCACCATACCCTAACAGCATAAGCACAGCTAGGCACAGGAGCATATATACTTCATTAGCATGTCTCCTAAGGTTAGAGTTGAATAAGTGGAACCCCTAATATCATCTTACTCATATACTTTTGGGGAAGTTAGAACATTTCGGTCAGCAGGGTCACCAGGTGTCCTGGGGCTGGATCCAGTATAGGTGAGTTTGGAATGGCTGGTCCCTGTAAGGGTGGGGCCTTAGTGGAAGGCTTAGTAGGGTGTGAGCTCCAAAAACTAAGGCTGTACTAGAGACTGCTGGTTCTGAACCATAAACAGCAGCTGCACTGGGCATGGTATCTGTTTTGACATTGAACACAAAAAAATGATCCTTTATCGGTTACTGGGAGATTGTCAATCAAGGCCTGTTGGGAAGGCTAAAACCAGCCCTTCTTTTAGAAGACACTGGGGAGGTGAGAGTCCCACTAGATTCGGTGTCGCATTTTGGCAACAAATACAAGTATCAGATTTCTTATGTTATCAGCAACTTTTGTTAATTGGAAACTGGAGCTGGAATGATGCTCGGTAAAGTTAGATTATCCTGTGGAAAACAGGAAGGGCTTGAGTCGGAAGAGTCCAGGCTAAAGAAAGCACCTCTGTCACTTCCCTCAGAAATGATGAGGTTGGGGTCAGACTCATCCCCCCTCCACATCCTCCCGAAGGAGGGCCATAAAGGGGGGTGGATTGTACGCCTTCCAATCCTGAATGTGGCCTTGGCAACACCGGCCCCAAGGGACAAGGGGCCGGTGCCAGAGGGACTGCCATAAATGGAACTGAATCCAGTGCCAGGGAGATATCCGGCATGGTGGATGGCTTGGGAACCGGTGCTGGGTCAGGTCCAGTTGATCTAGCTGGCAGAGAAGTGACCGGCAATGGTACTGTGGCTGGTCCCATCACAGTTATACTGAATGGAGGTGTGGCCAGTGGGACAGAAGTCAGTGGCACAGTCACCAGCAGGGACCCAGGGGCTGTTGCCAGAGCTAAACACTCTACCTGGCTTGAGGGCCCTGCCTGCAGGTCCAATTCCACCAGCCCTGAAGGACCTGGGACCAGCTCCACTGGCAGAGGCAAACAAGCCAGACACTGCACCCACTGCTCCATAAGAGCTTCCCATTTTTGGAACTTCCCCTTGGAGTCCCTACTTACAGACAGAGAGGGGCTCTGGGCCTCAAACCTTGCCCTCCTAGTACCAGAGACCTCTTGTGATGGAGATGGCACAAGTGAGGGCCTCTGGCTCCAGGAGACTGAGGATCTCACATCAGACCTTGCAGAGGGTGACCTTGAGCAGTATCATTTCTTCCCCTTCTGATGGGAAGAGGAAGAACTCGAGGCCAAGCAGTGCTGAGAACCTGACCGGGATTGGGAATAGGCCCACTTCTTTTTGTGCTTCTTGGAGGACTGTCCTTCCTCCCAAGCACAGGACTGCCCCTTGTTGGAACCCTTCACTGACGGGGAAAGTGGACTGGACATGGCCCCACTCCTGAGAGGGCTCATCATCCTTCATGGCCATTGACTGTTAACTCGGTAGGGTTGTGAGAGACTGACAGAAATATTTTTATAAAATCACTAAACTGACACAAAATTAACAAACTCTAGCTTTAAACACCAACATTGAGAGAAATGAATGCAGTTGTTGTTTAGACATGAAGTTCTGACTCTTGGCAGGAGAGTGAAATCGTCACTGATATGCACTTGCCAGCGGGAAAAAATTATCTGAGGCAGTTGCTGGCTAGTGCTGAGGTAAGCCATGCAGCGCGAGCCAGTCTCGCGGTACCATGCATGCGTGCAGCTTACCTTGGTGGTAGCCCTCCTGAAAAGTTCTGTCTCTCACAGGATCCCTGCACCTTTAACTAACACCTACTAGTGTGAATCAATGGTAAAGACTGACTCCTGGTAAATCTGTACCAGAAGGGGGTTCCCTTTACTCTGCGCTACCCAGTATTACTGTCGATCATGCACAACGGAGTACTGATGGTATTTAACACCCCTGAAGTGGCAAAGGACTTCAGTTTTTTCCTGATGGTCCACAGTTGCACGAGATTCCCCTCTACCATGGCCCCAAACTCGGCTGCTTCCCTGAGCTTAGCTCCTGTGGACACCACCCCAACAGGCTACAAGGTATCAACTGTCTCACCACTGCAAGGTCCAGAGGAAGATCCCTGGCTACAGCCACCCAGAGCAAAGAGGTGCAACAGGAACCAGACAGGGGCTTGCACAGAAAGCAGCATCACATTGGTTCTCTCCTGCAGCCATAGCCGGGGCAACAAATCAGGAGAAAGAGAGCCAGGACTCAAAAATCTTATTGCTTTGAATAGAGATGTTCTTTCTACAGACGCCCTAGAGAATACCTTTCAAGTGGACCCCCATCAAGACTAGGCAAAGAAAACAGCAGCACTCCACATCAGGTACTGCACTGGCACCAATGATGAACTACGCAAGTCAAAATCTTATCTGTAAGTAATTTTATTTCCACAGATACAGACTTCAATGCCAGTGCAACTAGTGCTAACACAAACCATCACAGGTGCAGGTTCCCCAGCACTTCACTCAGATGGCACTTTGTTTTGGGGGGGGGGGTGCCTGCAAGGAATCAACCCCTTTAAATATTTAAGTTATAATGATGCCACTAGACAGAATATAGTCCAAATTAATAGCCCTATTAGATAAATGCTGGTCCACTGCAAAAGTACCAGGGGTGGTGTAGGCCTGTAGTGAAATTACTGATCCATGCAAATAAGTGAAAAATAATTATACTACAAACAAAAAACATGTACAAACTGAAAGCTGTTAGAAAATTATTAAAACATGGTATGTTCGAAGAACTCAATACACATACTGAATGTAAGGAGCTGTTAGTAACAGAATGACAGTTGCTAAGAATTAAAACTGAAACTTAGCATTTTCAGACATAGCTAGATGAAAAATAGGTTAGTCACCTGTAACCATAGTTCTAGGAGTGGTATATAGTTCACATCCACATGATGGCAATTCCACTGGAACAATCTGATTGGCTGAACGTCTTTAAGCTAAACCCCTCCCACCACCTGGGTGGTGTATTCTCCAACTCCACCCCATGACATCATATCTTTGCATGCTGCAAGCAGGGACCCATGAGCCACTTGTTAAGGGACGCCAGGTGGGTTGTGTGGATTATCACCCCTAGAACTATGGTTACAAGTGAGTAACCTATTTTTCTAGGGGCATGGATGTGGTTCACTATCCACACCCTTGCAGACTCCTAGCAGTTCCCCAGGAGGAGGGGTCAAGGCACGCACCCATACCTGACAGACACTGAAGAACCGAGGTTCCAAAACCAGCATGACTCAAGGTTTATGTGGTATGGGGAAATGAAGGTGTGTGCTGACTCTCAGGTAGCAGACTTGCAGATTTCCTGGATAGGGATGATCCTGGAAGCAACGACCAAGGTAGAGGTATGTCTGGTGGAATGAGCCCTAAGCCCTACGGGACGCTCCCTTCCAGACAACCTATAGCAAAGGTCAATGCAGGATGTGATTAACCTGTCAACTGTCTGCTTTATTGTTGGTCTGCCAGGCGTGGCTTCAGCGTAAGTGACAAATAGCTGGTGAGCCTGTCCCTGAACTCCAGCTATGTGCTGCACATAAGAAAATGCTCTCCTCAAGTCCAGGGTATGGAGTTTGTGATCGAAGTAAGTTAACCACCTGGTTATGGTGAAACTCCAATACCACGTTCACGAGGAACTTAGGGTTGAGACGATGGACAACTCTGTCCCTGTGGCAGACCAGGTAAGGAGACTCCACTGATAGTGCCTGGAGCTTTCCAATTCTTCTGGCTGACATGGTGGCCACCAGAATCATCTTCCATGATAGTTGTGCCATCTCACACCTGTGCAGTTGCTCAAAAGGCTTGCCCATGAGCACAGTCAATACCAGCAGTAGGTCCCATGGTGGAAGTGGTTCGCACACTGGAGGGGAGAAGTGGTCCAGGCCCTTCAAGAAGTGCTCAACCATCTTCTCCTGGGCCACTGTCAGCTTACCAGCCTGTGCCCAGTAAGCAGAGATGGCTGCCAGGTACACCTTAAGGATCGCTGCCCGCAGTCTCAACTGAGAAAGGGACCAGAGGTAGTCCAGGATGCTAGCCACATGGCAGGCCAGGGGATCAAGCTCCTTGCCCTGACACTAAATGGAAAATCTCTTCCACTTAAAGGCATAGCATCTGCATGTCAAGTCTTTCTGGGAAGCCTCCAAAACCTGGATAACATCATCCAGGAAAACCACGACCTGAAACTCTAGCTGGTCAGAAACTAGGCCATGAGGTGCAGAGACTGTGGGTCTGGGTGCAAGACCATCCCCTGGAGTCTGGTCAGCAGATCTGGGAAAAGAGGCACTCTCCATAGAGGTCTGCTGCTGAGGCTGAGGACATCTGGGATTTAGAATTGCCTTGGCCAGCCTGAAGCAATCAGGATCATCCAAGTCTTGTCCTTCCTGGCCTTGACCACAACCTTGTGGATCAAGGGGAAGGGAGGGAAGGCATACATGAGGCCTGGGGTCAAGGGCATCACGAAGGCATCCACCAGCAGTGTCCCAGACTGTTGGGGGGGAGGGCGCACAAAACAGCCTCAGTTTGGCATTCTCCCAGGAAGCAAACAAATCCACCAGAGGAGTGCCCTACTGGGAAAACAGGTGGTTCACCATCTCCTGGTGCAGGGACCATTCATGTGACATTTCTCCTACCTGGATGAGACTGTCTGCCAGTCGACTGTTCTCTCCTGTGACATGAAACACCTGGATATCTGCACCCAGGCTGTGCACCATGGTCCAGGTGCAGAGGGCCTTGAGACACAAGGGAAGGGAGTGAGTTTCACCCTGAATGTTCAGGTAGAACATGATCATAGTGTTGTCTGTTTGGACATGAATGAACTGACCCTTGACTAAAGGAGTGAATGCCGTCAGTGCCAATCACACTGCATGAAGCTACAGCAGACTGATGTGGTGATGGGACTCCTTGGGTGACCAGAACCCATGGGCTCTGTGGTTCCCCAGGTGCGCTCCACACCCCCACTAGACGCATCCATCCTGAGTGTGAGTGTGACGTTCAGTTCAATGTCACTTATAAATACATCAAAGAGGACCGGTCCCAGCACTGATCCTCGAGGCACCCTGCTTGTCACCCTCCCTTCTTCTGCGTGAACTTGGTTTACCACCACCCTCTGCTGCCTATCCCTTAACCAATTTCTTACCCAGTTTACTACCTTTGGACCCACTCCTAAGCTACCCAGTTTGCTTACTAGTCTCCTATGTGGAACGGTGTTGAATGTCTTCCTAACATCTAGGTATGCTACGTCCACTACTCCATCTTGGTCTAGTTCCTTGCTCACCTAGTCAAATAACTCAATCAGATCTGTTTGACATGACCTCCTTCCCCGTGAATCCATGCTGCCTCAGGTCTTGTAACCCACTGCATTCAAATACTCCACAATCCTTTCTTTCAGCAGTGATTCCATTAACTTGCCCACCACCAATGTCAGGCTGACTGGCCTATAATTGCGAGCTTCTTCCCTGCTACCACTTTTATGAAGTGGAACAAAATCTTTCCTCCTCCAGTCCTCCGGGACCACTCCTGTTTCCAATGGGCTGTTAAAAAAGACCGTTAGAGGTGCAGCCAGTACCTCCCTGAGCTACCTCAATACCCTTGGGTGGATCCTGTCTGATCCCATTGCATTGTCCACTTTTAGATTTGCGAGTCCCTTCAAGACTCTCTCCTTCAAAACAGAATTGTGTCTACCTCCCTTCCTCCAATATTGTTGTTATCCTGTTATATTTTTGTGGCCGCTCTCTGTCACTTTCCTCTGTGAATGCTGAACAAAAGTATTTTCTGCTTTTTTCTGTTCCCCCCACACAGTCCCCCATTCCCTTCTTAACCTTACAGTCCCACCCCTAGTATTCTTTTTTTTGCTGACATATCTACAAAATGTCTTGTCCCCCTTTTGTTACTGCCTTGGCTAGTCAGTCTTCAGTTTGTGCCTTTGCACTCCTTAGTGCTCTCCCAGCTTCCCTCCGTTTTCCCTGATACACCTCCATATCCTCCTCCCTCTGCATCTCCCTGTACCTTGTAAATGCTACCCTCTTAGCTTTTACCTTTTCCGCCATCTCTTTTGAGAATCATAGTGGTCTCATTTTCCTCTTTCTTTTGCTCTCTAGCTTGGTGAAGAGATTTGTTGCCTTCACTATGCCCTTTTTTAGTTTCCTCCACTGTTCCTCCACCCCACCCAGTTCACTCCCCGCCAAGTCATCCCTGAGGCACTCACCCATCTTTATAACATCTGTCCTCCTGATGTCCAGGACCCTTACCTTTGTGTGGTTCGATTCCACAGCCGTCCTTATAACAAGCCACACTGTATGGTGATTGCGGGTCCCCAGGTGGTCCCCCACCTTGATGTTTGCAACACTATCCCTGTTGGTGATTATGAGGTCCAGTATTGCCCCATCACAAGGGGTTCACTGACTAGTTGCCTGAGGAATGCCCCATGCATAGAGTCCAAGACTTCCCTGCTCCTAGCTGAAGCTGCAGCTCAGAGGCTCCAATCTACATCTAGCAGATTGAAGTCCCCCACCAACAACACCTCCCCCTTTTCTGCCATCTTGCTAATGAGTTCCATCAGTACCTTATCTAACTCCTCCCTCTGTGCTGGAGGTCTGCAGATCACACCATTGCAAATACCGACTCCATTCCCCCTGTCTCAAGGCTGACCCACAGTACCTCTGCCCAACCTCCATATCCCCTGTATCTCAGTCACTTTAATGCCCTCCCTAACATAAAGTAACCATACACTCTCCTTTCCTTCCTGCCCTGTCCATCCTAATCAGAGTATAACCTGGTATGGCCATGTCCCAGCCATTGTTTTCGGTGCACCATGACTTGGTAATGGCCACAATATCCAGGCTGGCCCCTGCTGTTGTGGCCTCTACGTCTGGAATCTTATTTCCCAGACTTCTAGCATTCAAATGCATGGCTTTCTAGGTTTTGTTACCACTCTGTTTGTTACCTCCCCTTTTTTCCTTTTTGCTTTCCCTCTTTCACCCTTCTCTTTTTAATGCACTCGCTCCCATCCCCCTTCATTTCTTCCACCTTGCATCCTATATTAATTTGCATCCTGGGGGATTCCACTCCTCTCAGGTTCTACCTAATCTCTACTTCAACTTGTTGGGGGAGGCAGTTTCTGCCTCCCAGATCTGTTCCACCACCACCCCTCAGCCAGTTTAAATGTTCATCAAAGTAACATTTAAACCGTCCACTGAGGACTGCAGTTCCCCTCCCGGATGGATGCAGACCATCACCCCTGTGTAGGCCCTTATCCTCCCAGGTGGGTTCCCAGTCTCCAATGTAGTCAAATCCCTCCTCTCTGCACTATTCCTTCAGCCATGTGTACAAGCTCTTGGTGCAGTGATCCTCTCCTCCACCCTGCTGTAGACAGGCAGTACCTCAGCATAAGACACTGAGCATGCTTCCTATTTAAGACCCTTCCCCAGCTCCCTATACTCCCCCTGCACTACTGCAGCCCTGTCCCTAACCAGGTCATTAGTCCCCAGGTGGACAATGACATCTAGCTCTCCCTCCTGTCCTGCTGCCATAGCAATCCTTCGGATCTGCTTCCCATCCCTCCGGGTCATGATGAAACACAGATGTTGATAGCAGATAAGGACCGCAAGGCCCATCCAGTCTGCCCATTTTTTCCACCTTATGAATGTGCCATAGGCCTGTACTCTGTCAATGGCCTATCTATTCATACTCATCTTTATTGCTCCCTTATGCCTGTCCCATGCCTGTTTGGAGCCCAGCACTGTATTCATATCCACAATGATGCCACAGAGGCCCCTAACCTCCCTCTCTCCTCCCTTTCCTATTCCCAAATCTATCCCCCCTCACAATCAAGTCCCCGACCAGAAGTTGCTTCCTCCTCCTATGAGGTCCTCTTCCATCCTCCTTGTGGTCTCTGCTTCGAAGGACTCATACATCCTCCCTGGCCTCTACCATGGGTGCCTCTTCCTGGTAGTCCCACCACACCACAGCAGCAGCACAGGAATTGCAAAAAGGTACCGGTTCAGGAATATGCCTTTGATCCACTACCCCCACCCTTCGTGAGCCCACCACAGTCCAGCCATTCCTCCCTCACTGGCATCCTCTGAGGCAAAAGTGGCAGACTTGATGGCCCCTGGATGGTGGAAGAAGTTGCCTGAATCTTAGCCAACCAGGCCTGGAGCCTAGCGGCCTCCTCTTTCAGCCCAGAGAGGTGTGAGAAGTTGGGGCAGCATCGCAGTTTCCAGAAGGTCTCTCTGAAAACTGCTGCCCCACAGCCACTGCACTGCACCACTCCTAGCATTCCCAACTTTTATTCTCCATGTGTTACTCAGAAATATGTTTGTATCCTTACTTCTGATAGGGTGTTTTTAGTTTTCCCCTTTTGTTTGTTTGTTTCTATTTCAATGGTAACAGACTGTGACATCAAAAGAGAGGGATTATGACTTAAACTGCATAATAAGCTGTTGGGGTAGATGAACTCTAAGGAATGAAGATCCTGTTTTGTGCTATAAATAAGGAGGAGAAATTATAGATGATATATCAGATACTTGCTGAACTGTGTCTAAATATTATGTTTTCCAGTGTTTTCCCATGTGTATCAGCATTTCTTTAAGGGTTGACCTCATTCTTAATCTCATTGAGGGTTGTCCTTAACGATTGGCCAAAAAGGGATGTACCCTCAAAAAGACAATTCATCACTTTTGACTACACATCCAACACAAATATTCTAACACAGAGCCAGGAATGTCAGCAAATAAAAACTGCTGCTCCTACAGGCTGAGCCATTGCATCCGAGACATCATGGGCCATCCTCAGCAAATGTTGGTTTGACTCAGGCCCCTGAGCCACTATCACCAGCAGCTCCTGTTTTTCTGTGAAGTTCAGTATAGCCTTAGCTAAAGACTCTGCCGTAATCCACTGCCCTTGGTCATATTTGGCCAGTGAAACTAGTAGTTGTTCCCTTTTGGCAGCTTGTTCATCTCTTGCTTGCCATACACCAATATGCCTTGCAGACCAGTGGCTGAGTGGCAAGACATATTAGCACAGGGTGAGAGGCACGTGGCTGCCCCTGAGGTGGTGGCAGGCAAAGAGATCAATAATAAAAAACTTTAAATAATTACTTTAAGTTACTTAAAAAAATAATTTTAGGATATTCGCCAATTGGGAGGTGCACTATATTTTAGGATATATGCTAATTGGGGGGTGCATTATGGGTGAGGGAGCCCTCTACCATAAGTGAAGTTTTCCTTTAACATTTCATCTGCAAGACAAATAACCTCTAACAGTGCAGCGCCCCCTTGTACTGCACTACGGTGTTATCAGTGCATATGAGCCGGAGTCCCCAGTGTAGGATCTTTGACTTTGTGGTCCAGAGGTGAAAGTGCTCTGAGCTGAGCCACACTGATGTGATGAACAGCACACTTCAGGACTGCATATCATAGAAAGAGTTGGTCGATTGCTTTTGTAAAATGGCTAGAAAAAAATCTACAATTTCACTGGGCAGGAGATGTCACCTGAACATACATTAAAATCTCTATAAACACACAGGTGCCAAATCTCATTTTTTAACCCCCAAAACCTGCTTAGAACCATTTTATAAGTGTATTAAGCCCCTCCAGGGTGTGCATCATAGGATTTTAATGCACTTCCCAGGGGCGTAAAGATACTTGGCCTTCAGCCTTGTGCCTTACTACACCCCTGGGATGTGCATTAAAATCCTATGCACCCAATCATGGCTTATTACTTACTTGTTTAAGCCATGATGAAAACAAGAAATTTAAGAGAATATTATAAAGGAACTGTTGCCCACAAATTTTATTTAAAAAGGCACCAGGAGGGCAGGTGTCATTTTAAGTTGTCTTATCTTAGTAACAGTGTTTGAAACACTATACCACTGGCTTACTCAGTCAGTTTACTCTTAACAAACAAAAGTTGCTCCAATGTACAGTCTCACAGTTAGCTTGTGTCAGGAGACAAAATATTTTTGAGGTCCTCAGGAGTACTGTCATCTGCATTTGACCTCTGTTAAATATTCTCATTACAATTACTTCAAATGAATACAGAGGCTTTGTTTAATCCCAACTCCAGGGGAATGAAATACACCAGACGCAAGATGAAAGGCCCACTGCTCAACAGTCATTGGAATTCAGTGCATATTCCTCTCAAAGGCCAAAAAGGGACCTCTGTTAATAGCAGCGATCACGAAAGTCAAGGCACAATACATGGATGCAAAATAAGAGTCCCATATTTCAAGTGACAGAGAATGACTCAGAAGGATGCTGTTTGGAAAGATTAACCGCTGTTGGCAGATAAGCCATTTTAAATAGTTTATTTTAGTCCCAGTTTCAGTACAAACAGTATGTTCCTCCTACAGGAGCTTCAGCTAGGAGGCTGGGACTGGAATAGCCATCCGCTCCCCCGCATCTTTTCCCCTATCAATACTTCTTTCAGAATCAACAGCAAGCACATGGCTAGAACGGTGTTCAGGGGAGGGGTCCTGTTTCCCCCTTCCTATGAAAGTGGGGTGTGGAATCATTAGCATGATCAAGCAACCGCATTTCAAAACAGCAGCAAAAGAATTTGGGGCCCCATCTTATATATGACTGATTGATATAATTATATTTTTATACAGTATCATTTTTTTTTTTGGGGGGGGTCCTATTTTCAACAACAGCCCTATACAATATGTACAGTACATAAAACAGCAATGGTTAACACTAAAACACATAGTAGATTACTACAGAGGACAGAGATGCAATTAACATAAATAAATAATAATACATTGCACAATGCATACTTTAACAGATGTACAGTAAACACAGAGAGGAAGAACTGTTTGAGTAATTCATTTATCAATCACATGGTTGCAGTAAGATTTTTCTAAGAGCTTTTGAAACTCTTCAAGTGAATTTTTTTGCCCTTATAGTACCTTATATTCCATTCCATCATTTTGCCACACACATCTGCAAAGTCACGTGCTATGTGTCCACATAAAACTAAAGAGGTATACCAACACTTCACACTAGCATCACCAGTAAGCTCACAGTTTAGTCAAGTCAATTAGTCTTTATCATTTATTCCGGAGAGGAGTGTTGCTTTGTTTGTTTGTCACCGTTAACCCAAGACAGTGAAGATACTCCTTCATTCTTAGTGGGCAGGGAAGATTCCAAAAGTTTTTGAGTTACTTCAGTCATACAGTTTAATAAAGGTCTTTTGTGCCTTAGTCTGGGTTTCTCTTTCAGATCCGATAACACAACAATTTTACGGAATAAATGAATGTTCCCTAAAGGGTGGTTGGATCTGTACTACAGTTTTCTTGACTGTCGGACTGTACAGTAAAGTACACATTATTACATGTTGAAAGAAACTCTAGATTTGGAAAATATGTTCTACTTTGTTGTCTCAGAGCATTATAAGACTTTCCCTTTGAATTAATTTTTTTTTTTGAGTAGCAAATTCATACAGAAAGAATACTCTTCCCTGTGAAAGTGCAGTTGTTTTGTGATTAGGCATTTAACTGACACTAATAAGTGATTCTGGCTTACAAATGATACAATATACTGTTTGATGGGATCGGAGGTGCCAGCAGAGTGCATCACACTCCCATGCAGGATACACAGGTTTGCACTGCAACCGTACTCCCAGGCCCTTTGCTAGCAGAGCCTAGAGCATGTTGTGGAGGCAATACTTCAGGCTCTGTTGGGGAGGATTTTGCTTGCCGGCTGGTTGGGTACCTCCTTTATAGCATGGGTGACCGTAGAACATCAGACCCCCCCACTCAAAAAAAAAACACTCACACAGTTGGCACCAATGGAGAAACTACACACTTTGCACATGTAAGCATTAAGCCATGACAAAGGAGGGTTCTACTGGGGAATTAACGCCTGGTTTGGGAGGGGTGCCCAAACGATCCAACCAGGCATTAATCCCCAGCAGAACCCTCCTTTGGGGTGGCTTAATGCGCTTGTAACATGGTAAGCATTTCCAGAACCAAGCAGATTTATTATTATTTTTATATACTTAGATTTTTATTAAAAAAAGGATTTTCTGCAGTGGTACGTTTCATACATCTTTAAAAAAAGAAATTATCACATTAGGCATCTTCCAGTTTCATAGTCATGACAAAAAGTGTTGTTGAGACCAACGCATGAGAGAAAAACAAAAAAAGGAAAAAAGGGAAACATTGAATAACATAAAGTTGAAGGATTAGTCTTCCTCAGGAAATTTTGAGGAAGGGGCTGTTGAAACAGTGTAGATAAAGGTAGGGTAGGGATGGATTCCATTGGGGGTGTCCTGTTAATTACCTGTCTATTATCATAGGATGGTCTGACCAGACCTGAGCACTGTACTTCCTCTCCTATACGCTCCAGGGTTAAGGTACCATATCAGGCCTATGAGCAGATATATATAAAAACCATGTGGTTCATCTATTCATAAGTGCTTCCATTTTGTCCTGTAACCTGGCCGTCATATTTTCCATTTGATAGATATCGTATACTGTGTTCTGCCACTATTTGACTGCTGGTGGTGTAGCTTGTAGCCAGAGCCTGGTTATTGTTTTTTTTGCAGCTACTAGTAGAATACTAACAAGATAGATTTGGTGTTTATATTTAAATCCAGGGGGGAAGTGTGAGAGTATGGCAAGTTCAGGACTCAATGGGCCTAATGCGGGGAACAGCTCTCTCACAGGGTTGCGTCTATTTCCTGCCAGAACTCCTTAAGGACAGGGCAGGACCAAAGGATGTGCATATGAGTCAAAAGGTGGCAGCCACAGTACCTCCAGCAGGAGGAATCATGGGAAGAGGAATATTTAGCTGTTATTTCGTATGCGCGAAAATATCTCGCTGTTATTTTCCAGCTGTATTCCCTCCATGTGTATGAATTCGTAGTTTGATGATGTCTTTTCCAAATCCTACTCCAATTCCCCTGAGATAGATATAGAAACATCTCTGCTTCCCTGTTTGCTTTGGTAGTATCTATCAGGGGTGATGGGAGATCCATGAGGGTCTTATAAAACCTGGAGACTATATGTTTTGGAGGGGATTCAAATTGAACCTGTTGCAATAGGGTTAGTACAGGGGGCAAGGCCTGGGAAGTAACTATAAGTCCCAAAATTTCCCTGAAAAAGTCTTATATCTGCAGATATCTATAAAAGTCTCTGTATAATTGGCTAGTATGTACCAGGCCTTTCTGCATCCATCCACGGAATCTGTTATCTAATCTGCCTGGTGTAAGGTTTGGGTCTAGGGCTGGTATTCCTACCCATTTAGCTCCATCCGATTGGTTTGCTCCAGCTAAGTAGGTCGACCAGCTCTTCAAGATGTTCAGTGTGTAGAGGAAGGGATCTACCATGCAGATATATGCATTAGGTTGGAATATGGTGGTGGAATCCAAGGGGCCTGGGAACAATGTTCTTTCAATGTGTAGCCAGGGGGAGCCTGGTCACTAAGCAGATTTATTTGTACTGCTAATTTATAATGTAAAAAAAGATATACACACACACACACTTACTATATTTCTTATCTTTAACAGTGAACTGATAGTACATATTCTGTTAAATGTAACCTGTTTAACATATATTGTGGGTGTAGGAAGGCATTACTTTACAACATTTTGATTTAAGTGCATGGTGTTATTATTGCCAAAGATACTTTTACAATTTTTTTACTATTATGGTCATTTTTCTCCTAATTTATTGTCTGGATTAGTGCTAGATACTTTGATTTTCACCTCTGTGTATTGCAAGATATGGGTTGCACTGCATGATGGTACCGTGCTAGGGTACATTTTCATGTTTTGTATCTGCATTTCCCTTGGCAGGCCAACAGATGGCTGTGACTGCTGATAACTGTAATATCGTGAGTAGAAACTGAACAATTTTCAACCAGTAATTCTATACATATTAGCTTTACATTTACTAATATGGCACTTTTTCTCCTAATTTACTGTCAGGATTGGTGCTACGTACTTTGATTTTCCTTTGCATGTATTACAAGATACGGTTTGCACTGCATGATGGGACCATGCTAGGGTACATCTTAATGATGTGTTCCTGCAGTTCCCTTGGCAGGCCAACAGATGGCTGTGAAACAATACTAGCAGCACAGCACTGTTTTACAAGCATCTGTTGGGCTGCCATGGGAACTGGACTTGAACAAAGAATTTACTCTGGTTCCCAAAGAGCAACAGGGCATTACATAAGCAATAAGGCACGAAGGGGTGTGTGTTAAAATATATTTTGCAGCACGGCCAGGGGAATAGTAAGGCACGAGGCTGAAGGCAGAGTGACGTCAGCCGCTGGATGTGCTGTAAAATATGTTTTACACACATCCCTGAGTGCCTTATTGTGCTTATAAAATTGGCTAATTTTTTTTTTTTTTTTTACTTTTTACTGTTAGGAAAAGCATGTTTATATGTAGAAACAATAGATTTACTTTTGTGTGCAACTGTGATAAAATAGTCCTTCCGCCCACTGCAAGTGATGTCATTGATGATGTCATTGTATTATTGTCTACTTTCTTCTTCCTGTTTTTTCTCTGTTTTTCTCCACATTTAAGATATGGAATGTTTATCATGGAATGTTTACCAAGGAATACATGGATTCAAAATTCTACTCAGTTTCACTGGCAGAATGTTTTTCTCCTTGCCAAACCCTATACTATCCAGTTCCCTGCTTTCTATGTTTCAATCCTCTTTGATGTCCTTCCTTTCGGCTCCTTGTTCCTGCTTCAGATGATCCTTGCTCCAGCTTCACATAGTCTTTGGTTAATCCTGTGTAGCCCTCATAAGCTTCTTTAGGTAAAAAACTTTGTTCAAATGTGTTTTTGCAATTATTCTACTGCACTCATTTGCCTATGCTGCTACTGGTAGCATGACTACTGCTACCTGTTCCCATTGTCCTTGCCTCTACAAGTCATTGTATATGCAATGTCTGCCTTATTGCAATTGTCCAACTGTTCTAAATCTGATACTGTCTAACTGATGTAAATATTTCCATACGGTGAGCCTGCAGAGTACATGTTGTTATTCTCAGCCAATGCTATGTACTTTTTGTAATTCTACCCAATGTAATAGGCACTTCAATGTCGATTGTGATGTACAGTATGTACTATTAATGTATTGTAATTCCCGTGTCACCCCTGAAAAAGGGACTGCAATGTCTCAGTGGGCTCACCTGGTTACCAAAATTCAAATAAATAAATAAAAATAACATACTGTACACACAGACAACAAGAAAAATTACTCATCTTAGTAATGTTGTTTCTTCTAATGGAGTCTTGCTGTATTCTGACTACTGCAGTTAGGTGCTGCCTTTCAACTGCCCCGGAGAACAAAGAGTTAAACTTTCCATGGCCAGCATGGAATGTTCACCATGAGCTCAGATGAAGCCACTGTCTGCTGTTGTTTAAACTCCAACCGTCAGATCTTTATGAGCAATACTCACTAGAAGTTCTGTGTGCAAACTGTAAAATTCACACTAGCCAACTGGCAACTAAATTTATTAAAAAAGGGTTTTTTGGTTTCAAAGCAAAGACTCAAGTCAGGAAACCCAAAAAACAAAACACAACACACACCCAAAGTAAAGGAGGGTGAAAAAGTGACACCCCTAGGGTGCCAACACTGCTCCTGCCCACCCACATCCAAAACCAGGTTCTGAGAGGGGAGGCGGGGGGGGGGGAGGTCAGAATACAGCAAGACTCCATTAGAAGAAACAACATTACTAAGGTGAGTAATTTTTTCTTCAGACAACATGAAGTCTTGCTGTATTCTGACTATTGCAGACTACCAAGCAGTACCTCCAAGGAGAAGGGACAGAACCTACTTTGGGAATAGGCTCTGAAGTACTGCTGTGTCAAACCGAACATCACTCCTAGCCTGGCTATCCAGAGAGTAATGCTTGGTGAATGTATAGATTGTTTTCCAGGTGGCTGCTTGACAAATTTCTAAGATAGGAATATCCCTGGCAGCAGCCAGGGAAGCAGCAGTACCTCTAGCAGAGTGAGCCCTCAGGCCTGAGGGTGGAGTTCTACCCAGTTTTTCATAGCAGAATTGCATACAAGAGACAATCCACCTGGCAATATATCTCTTAGTGGCAGGTTTGCACTTACCAACCTCTCCATATGTGAGGAACAATTGGAGGGACTCAAACCTGTGACCCTTGGTGGGCTCTATGTAGCAGCTGAGGGCCCTTTTAACATCCAAGCTGTGCAGCCTCCTCTCTCCAGAGGAGGAATGGTCAGTGAAGAAAACAGGAAGACACACAGACTGGTTAAGGTGGAAATCTGAAACCACCTTAGGCAAAAACTTCCTGTTAGTTCTTAGGACCACTTTATCTCTATGGAAAGAGATGAAATCAGGTTCCACTGACAGGGCTTGCAATTCACTGATACGCCTGGCAAAGGTAATGGCTACCAAAAACACAGTTTTCCAAATCAAGTACTTAAGCTCTGCAGAGGACAAAGGCTCAGAGGGTGGTTGCATAAGCTGAGCAATGCAAACATTAAGGTCCCAAGCAGGAGCAGGGTCCCTAAAGGGGGGGGGGGATTGGTGTGCAGCAATCCCTTAAAGAACTTACAAAACACAGGATGGGCTGACAGAGGAGAGGGCTTGCCTACTGACAAGAAGGCAGAAACTGCTGCCAAATGCACTTTAAGTGTAGCTGGCCTAAGGCCTAGGCCATTAAGATGGACCATACAGTCCAGAACTGTAGGCAACCCTGCAGATTCTGGAGAAATATCCTTATTAGAGCACCAAACAGTGAACCTTTTCCATTTGGAGTTGTAAGTCTTTCTGGTGGAAGGCTTTTGAGAAGCCTTAAGGATATCCAGAACCCCTTGAGAAAGGTGCAGATCAGCAAGCTCTAACTCTTCAAGAGCCATGCCTTGAGATTGAGAGACTTGAGGTTCTGGTACCAAATCCTCCCCTGAGAGGATGTCAACAGGTTGTAATTCCTGGGAAGAGACAGGGGAAGGTGGACTGCTAAGGACAGCAACAGGGGGTACCAGGCTGTCTGGCCCAGTCTGGATCAATCAGAATCACTTTGCACGGTTGTGACCTTATCTTGACTAATACCTTGAACAGGAGAGGGAAGGGGGGAAAAGCATACAGAAATTTCCCTTCCCAATTCAGAATCAGAGCATCCAGAGGGACTGAGCCCAAGACTGGGGCTCTGCAACAAAAGAGAGGAAGTTTGTGATTGTCTGGGGCCGCAAAAAGATCTATCTGTGGAGTGCCCCATCTTGAGAAAATCACTTTCAAAACTAGGGGATCTAGGGTCCATTCGTGATGGCCCTGGGATATCCTGCTGAGAGCATCTGCTAGGACATTGTCCTTCCCTGGGATGTGAACTGCTATCAGAGAGGTTTGCAGGGAATAGGCCAGGGACCACAACTTCATTGCTTCTGTGCACAAGGCCATAGGCCGAGTGCCTCCTTGCTTGTTGATGTACCACATTGTGGTGGTATTGTCTGTTCTGATCTGGACCACCTTGTTCTGTACAGATTTGGAAAAGGCTTGCAGTGCCAGAAACACCGCTCTGAGCTCCAAGAGACTGATGTGAAGCAGAGATTCTTGAGGTGACCACAGCCCTTGGGTGGTAAGATCCCCAAGGTGGGCTCCCCAGCCCAGCAGGGAGGCATCTGTGGTGAGTATCACTGAATGAGACTGAGTGACCAAAGGAACTCCTTGTCTCAAATTGTCCTGATCCTGCCACCACTGCAAAGCCTGGATCAGGGTTCGAGTCACTGGGACTAGTTTGGTAAGGGAATCCTTTCTTTGGGACCAGAAGGCTCTTAAGTGGAACTGAATGTCCCTCATCTGAAATCTCGCTCCCTGGACCATTGCTGTAGAGGCTGCCATGTGGCCCAGAAGTTGCAGGAAATGCCTTGCTGGTCGAGACACCTGAAGGGTGAATGAAGAGGCCAGTTCCATAAGGGTTCTTGCCCTGTCCAGGGGAAGGAAGGCCCTTGCCCTTATTGTATCCAGCTCCGCCCCTATGAAGGTGAGGAGCTGTTCTGGCTCGAGGACTGACTTTGGAAGGTTAAGGAGGAATCCTAAGGCAGTGAGCACTTGCTGAGTTATTTGCAGATGTGACTTGACTTGGTCTGGAGACTGACCCACTATGAGCCAGTTGTCCAAGTATGGAAAGATGGAGATCTTTTTTCTCCTTAGGAAAGCAACCACTACTGCCAGGCACTTTGTGAACACCCTTGGGGCTGATGTTAGGCCAAAGGGCATTGCTCTGAATTGATAGTGGCCTGAGGGCAACTCTCGAACCTGAGGTACTTTCTGTGGGAGCACCTGATGGAAATGTGAAAATAGGCATCTTTGAGGTCCAGGGAGGCTAGCCAGTCCTCTGGCCTTAGAGAGGGCAGAATTATTCCCAGAGTCACCATTTTGAACTTTGGTTTTAAAAGGTGCTTGTTCAGATATCTTAGGTCCATGATGGGCCGCCATTTCCCTGTCTTTTTGGGGGTTAGGAAGTACCTGGAGTACAATTCTTTGCCCTTGTATAGGGTAGGAACCCTCTCTATGGCTCTGAGAGCCAGGAGGGAAGAAACCTCTGCCTCTAGGGCAAGGGTCTCTGATGAATTTGCAGGTGGAAAGGATCTGGTTCTCATCTTGGGAAATTTGTTGAAGCTGAGAACCAGTCCCTGGCTTACTACTTCCAGGACCCACTTGTCTGATGTCAGAGACTTCCAGTCCTGGACAAAGTAAGCCAGCCTGCCCCCTACAGGTATTGGAGAATCGGCCCTGGCAGACCCATCAGGGTGTCTGTTTGGCAGCGGCTTTAGGCTGAGGGGTGGAAGCAGGCCTGCTCATTCCCTGTCTGCCTCTCCCTCTGAAGAACCCCCTCTGAGCATAAGATGAAGAGGAAGCCTGGGCTTGGTAAAAAGGCCTTGGAAAAGGCCTGTCCCTACCCCTGGACTGCTGCCTTTGAGGAGTGGCTTGCCTTTCTTTGGCCTGAGCACTCCTGTAGGTGGTCCTGTACTCGTCCATCTTTTTCATGTAGTTCTCTGTCTGCTCCCCAAACATAGAATTACCAATAACAGGGAAATCCATGGCCTTAGCCTGGGTATCCTATGATAGGCTAGTACATCTGAGCCAAGCCATCCTCCGAAGGGCCACAGATGTAGCCATGACTCTTGATAAAACACCACTGGAGTCCACAGCAGCATGAAATTGCACCTTGGATGCCTCAATCCCATCTGCAGCCACCTGCTCCAGCTCCTTAGCAAGCTGGTCAGGGGCCTGTTTAGCCAGAGCCAGCAAAGTGTCCCATCTGGACTTCTGGTATCTGGCTGTGTAGGCCATATAGTTAGCCTGCCTGAGTCCCAAAGATGCTGCCATGTACTGCTTCTTTGCCATGGCATCAATCCTCCTGGAGTCCTTATCTGGGGGGTGTGATGCCAAGGGGATATTTGCCTTATCACAGGCAGCAGCCTGCACTACCCCAACATGGCTGCATTGATGAGAAAGGAACTCCATGTCTGAGCCTGAAAGGGTGTACCTCTTGTCCATTCGTCTGTCCACAGGAGGTATAGAGCTAGGAGTCTTAAGAATTGTATTTGTTTGTTTCCCAAAAGATTTATGGAGGGGAATAGACAGTCTCCTGCACTCTGGGATGTCCATCATTTCAACAAAGTCAGGCTCCTCCTGATCCTCTACTGCTTCTTCCATTGGAAGCTGGAGGGTTTCAGCCACTTTTTTGTAAAACATAAAGTGGGAAGGGGACTCAGAAAGCCTAGGAGGAGAAACACCTGAAGGTCTGTCTGGGGAGATGTCCGGGTCAATAGGCACATCCAGACTTTCATAATCACCATCATCATCCTCATACTCTTAGTAAATTCACAAACTTTTTAACCAAACTGATCGGTTCAGCTGAACTGATCTGAAATTTACAAGTTCCACACAGAAACTAAATGTAAAACCTATCTAGTACTCACGGTACCACAGACAGAGACTTAAACCGACAGATTCAGTAGCAGAAATTCGGTAGAACCGAGTGAAAAACGACACTTTAACTGACTTTTTTGAACTGAGCAAAGGAGAAATCTCAGGAGCGACTGTTCAGTGAGGCGGAGTAAAGAATCTGATGGTTGGAGTTTAAACAACAGCAGACAGGGGCTTCAACCGAGCTTACGCTGAACGTTCCATGCTGGCCATGGAAAGTTAAGTCTTTGTTCTCTGGGGCAGTTGAAAGGCAGGACCTAACTGCAATAGTCAGAATACAGCAAGACTTCATGTTGTTTGAAAGGCCTTTGTTACAGCCAGAGACTCAATTATCTCACTGTCAGGGCAAGAAGAAGAGAGTTCTCTGATGAGCAGATAAAGACAGAAGGGGGATTTTTCACCGTCAGCAAAGAAACAGTTGCAGTGAAAACTATAAACAATACTTAATGTTTCTCATTTGTTTGTGTACGTAAGGAGAGTGTGATAATCAAGGAAACAGCATTTAATTCATTTGTATTATTTTTTATTTAAGGTACTTCTATTTTTAGGGCCCAGTTGAAGTTTTTTTTTTACAGTGTAAAGGTAGCAGCTATGTTTGTGGCGGAAGATCAGTTCTGGCTGTAGGGAGCTAACTTAAATGCCTGTGTTCCAAATGCCCATTGATCTGGGTTCCAGACTCTTCACTGCTGAGCAGCCCTTTTTTGTAACCATGTGTATACCATATTTTACACATAAATAAGAGCCAATCAGATTACTGGATTTTACCCTGCTATTTTATAATAGGGAGTTAATTCCTGGTTGCTTCTTAGTCAGCTGTTGCTATTGCTCCAATGAAAAGTGCTTATTCATGTCTAACATTTATTGCCATGTTACAATTTGTATTAGGATGGGGGGCTGGGATAAAAATTGTCTGCCATGCTGCCCATAAACCTATGTTATTAAGTCAGATCCCACCTTCTATGTCTCTTCAACTAACATGTATTTCCTGGACTTGCAGCACCTGCCATGAGAGGGCCTGGAGCCTAAAACTGGAGTCCTGATGAGCAGCTGTGGGGGTAGGAGCAGCTAGAAGGAATAAACAGAAATGCACTGTATTATTCAGTGTGGTGGTGGAAGGGGGGCTTATCACCTTATATTACACAAGATTTAAGTGCCAAAATTAACTACACATCTTTGTCCATTTACAAACTCCATCAATTACAGATTTAGTGAAATAATGAGTTGCCAATGGCAATTACTTGCTGTCATTACAGTAATCTGTTACTGAAACTGACAATTTTACAACTTAAAACACACTGTACAGTAAGTATATCGTTCAGGGGTTCACACTGCATATGTCGCCTGCTCTACAGAGGAACACTTGCTTCTGCTGTGAAACAACCCCACCACGTAAAAGGCCACATTATGAGTTTTTGGGTTGGTGCTGGAAATGTCTTGTTTGACAACAATTATCAGCTAGTCTACAGATAATTTTAATGAAATCCCTGTAAACCAAATCCGAAGAGGAAGAAAGGCTGCTCACTCACCCATACTGTTTGAAATGAGCTTTATTAATAAGCATTTTTGCTATCTGGACACCAGAACACTACAAACATTCCCTAGCCAGTGCTGCTTTTGTCAAAGCAGCTGGCCCTCTACTGTAACCTTAATATAAACACAAAAACAGAAATACATATTAAAATCAAGCAGTCCTATATGTCATCCTGAATTTGTATATCTCTCAGCCTTTTGTCACCTAAATGTGAAACCACATCTCTCAACTGTCCCACACTGCGAGGGACATTACTTATTTTACAACTCAGACGTGCACTATCCCACACAGATATAATGCTGATTATCCCACGATTTAAAACAAATTTAATCCCCTGACCAATTCAAGATTAACTTTAAAAAACGCTAATTCTCAATGCCTTTGTTTATGTACAATATTGATAGTGATGTATCTCATGCACTGCTATTTATGTACTATGATGTATGTACCATGTTATAGTAATACTGTATACTTAAGTACACTTGTTTGCAACCACTCGTAACACCCGAATCGCTCCTGGAAAAGAAGATTTTTATCTTTGTAAGATTTTACCCAGTAAAGAAATTATAAATAAATAAATACACACATAAATATTACATATCTGCGTTTCATACACTTTGCCAAGCTGCCATCAGCTAAGATTTACCTCCACTGATTCATTCCACATTCTTTATTAAATGAATCTCCGGTTCAATACTATATCTAGGAAACTAATACAAATCAGCTTTTTTCCATGTAACCCCCCCTACCAAAATGGGGGTTATGGCCAGATCAACATTACCCCAGGCAAGGGGTGCCTTATTGGTTTGATACAGGGAGCAGATGAAACAAGCATTTGTCAGTGCTGAATGTTTGCTTGCTGGCATTGGCATTGGTAGTGTAGAAGTTACAGAGCTGCATAATAGGAATGGCAGTGAAATATTGAACTGAAGCCAACCCCACCACCACCCTGCAGAGAGTGACAGGCATTGGGGCGCGCCTTTGGGTCGTCAGGCATAACGGCCACGCCATTTCACCACACCCTACCCTGCAGACACTGACAAGTGTCACGGTGTGCCTTGGGGTCTTTGGCCCTTATGTGCACCCCATTCCATCAGGAAATACGGTGAGATGGGTGTGGTATAGGAGAATGGGGTGAACTTTAGAGCCGAAGAGTCCAAGGCATACCTCGATGCCTCTCACTGGCTGCAGGGTGTGGAATGGTATGAGCATTACAGGCAAGAATCCCAAGTCACACCCCTGATGCCTGTCATTCTCTACAGGGTGGGACGTTATGGTTGGAAACCCTAACACCTCAGGCAGTCATTGGTATTTTCACTCCAAATTTTCAACATGTTTTTTTTTTTTTTGACCCCCACCTCATGAACAGTGGCAATATCAGTTTGTTAGCCGAAAGCTGCTTATGCACAGCGACTACGGCATTTAGCACCACAGGTGCAAAAACACATTCCAACAGGATGTGAAAATGACAGCTGTACTGTTCATGGGGAGGTGTAAAATGGCAATGTTGCAAATCTGCAGTAAAATATTAAAAAACTGTGAAGTCACGAGCAGTATAGAAACTGTACAACGACAACCGTAATGTAATTAGTCTGGGGATTTTAACAGCAGACTGTCAACACAGGCATTTTGGGACTCCGATCATGAACAGTGTCACTGTGATTTTCTTTATCTGTCCCGAACAATGATTTCCCACAGCGACTATGCATCTCTGCGCTGAAAGTGTGAAAACACATTTGACCCATGTTGTGAAAAATGACAGCTATACTGTTCGCAAGAAGTGTGGAAAATGCCACTGGTGAAAATCTGGACCGAAAATATTACAAAGTCGTGACGCATGGGGTGAAACTCTATCTCACTCGTAATACAGTCATTTTAGGATTTTTGTCACCAATTTCCAACATAGCCATTTTAAGACCTCTGCTCATGAACAGTGTAAATGTGATTTTCTTAATCTGTCCCAAACATTGGTTTCACATCACTGCACCATTGTGTGCTACATGTGCGAAACACATTTTGGGTGACATGTGAAAATGGCAGCTGTACTGTTCATAGGGAAGTGTAATAAATGGCAATGTTGAAAATCTGGAGTGAAAATATTGAAAATCATGAAACTTACGAACCAAAGAGGAACCGCGCAACGACGTCAGAAACAGTCATTTTTAGAATTTTTTCACCAAATTTTCAATACAGCCATTTTAAGACCTCTGCTCATGAACAGTGTCACTGTGATTTTCTTAATGTGTCCCATACATTGATTTTGCACACCGACTGCACCATATTGCTACATGGCTAGGCTGCGTTTTGGGCAAGATGTGAAAAATGACAGCTGTGCTGCTCTAAGGAGAGGTGTGGTAAAATGGCAATGTTGAAACCTGGAGTGAAAATATTGAACGTCACAATTTCCCACGGTAGCCGCAAGGAACTAATGCTAACGCATGTCAGAAACAGTTTGCTTTTAGAATTTTCCACCAAATTTTCAACATAGGCTTTTGAGAGCCCACCTTATGAACAGTGGTAGTGTCATTTTATCACTGTCCCAAAGGTGATTTCGTGCAGTGATCTAAATCACCCTTCGGGCCTGATTAACACCATGACAGTGAGAGTATTCATGAAAAAGGGTCCCAAAACCCCATGTTGAAAATTTGCAAAATTCCAAAAATGCCTGAGATATGCAGCAAAGTTTAAAAACCCTATCTATCCCATTATACAGCTTACCGCATTTCCTCAGTTCATGGTCAGCTTTGAAGAGTGCAGACGTGTTCCTGCTCCAACGAAGATTGTTGCGCCAGAGTCCAGAGGTAAGAGGTGGGGGTGTGGGAGGCAGGGTACAGTGGGTGGGCTGGGTGAACGCCGAGGGAACGTTTTTCTGTTTACAGGTTTTTTTTTTTTTAACAGGAAGACGACGCTGGACGCTTGCTACGCTGGGGTGGGCTCCAGCGTGGCAGCTAGAAGGCTGTTTGGGGAGCTGGAGCTGACGGGGATTGGCACCCCATCGCCATACCGGACTTGTGCCACACTGGGGTGGGTTCCCAGTGCGTGACAGCTGTAAGGCTGCTTGGGCTGGAGCCGACGGGGATTGGGCACTTGGCCGCTTCATACGGGTGTCTTGTGGGCACCCAGCGGCATCTGGAATCTTGTTTGGGGAAGTACAGCACAGCCGGGCGGCGATTGGGCATCCCCATCGGCTATACAGTGTGTGGCATGGGAGGCGAGCACATTGCATGGCGCTGCGATGAGCAAGGCAGCATGCGGCGTAGGTGTAAGGGGGGAGTACGCATAAGCAGGCGATATCTTATCGCTGCTCACTGAAGCATAGCTCCCTCTTTCAACTGTATGCCACTGCATTTTCAACTGCTGTCATAGACAGCTCCAGCAGTGATTGGAGAACTGCGACCGTGCCTGCAAACACACTGACTGAATTGGAAGACGCTGACACACCTCCGAAAAACTCGGATGATGGCACTATGTTTCTTGCACATGCGTGCAAGCAAACATAAAAATTACTCACCAATGTAATGTATCTGCAAGATCTCCTTACTGCCCATCTCACTCACTCCGATCCACCGATGAGGGATTTCTAGAGATTCCCAGGTTTCGTTTGAAAACATCTGGAGCATGTGCATTTTCGTATGCCGCTCCTGCCCTGTGGAACTCTCCACCTCGTCAGATATGAAGCTGCCTGACCGTCGAGAGCTTCAAAGCAGAGTTAAAAACATTTTTATTTACAAAAGCTTGTGATGTCTGATTTTATTATTGTCAATGTTTGATATTTCTCTATTTATTTATTGTCTGTACAGTGCTTTGGTTTAAGAAAAGCGCTTAAAAAAATTAATTTTGCTTACTTTTTACTTTACTTACTTGTTTCTTCTAATGGAGTCTTGCTGTGTTCTGACTATATGCAGTTAGCCCCAGCACTTGAACTGCTCTGGAGAGGAAAGGGTTAACTCTATGCAAAGGCATAGAACGTTGAGCTCGAGCTCGGTTTTCAAACCTCTGTCCCAGGTACTCCTGAGTGTAACCGTCAGATTCTTACCAGCACTAAACTAACTGACTAACAACCCAGAAATTGCTTTAAAAATTTTCCGCCAAAAGGCAATAAACATAAATTTTGGGTCCAAAGACTCAAGTCGAGACCCCCAAAACAGAATCCCAGTAGGTAATAAAGTATATAACAATGAAATATATAAGAACAACAAACTTGATTCAAAAAAAGATGCAACTAAGTACACCCCTGAGGTGCAGCACTGCACCTGCCCACCCACATCCCAAAACAACTAGGTTCCAGGAGGGGAGGCAGGAAGGGAAGTCAGAATACAGCAAGACTCCATTAGAAGAAACAACATTACTATGGTGAGTAATTTTTTCTTCAAACAACATGAAGTCTTGCTGTATTCTGACTATATGCAGACTACCAAGCAGTACCCCCAAGGAGGAGGGATGTACAGAACCTGTTTTGGGAACAGACTCTGCAGTACTGCTATGCCAAACCTAGCATCACTTCTTGACTGGATGTTGAGGGAGTAATGCTTGGTAAATGTGTGAACAGTCTTCCAGGTGGCTGCTTTACAGATTTCCACTAAAGGTATATCCCTGGTAGCAGCAACCGAAGCAGCTGTATCTCTGGTGGAGTGAGCCCTCAGGCCTGATGGAGGCTCCTTCCCAAATTCTGAATAGCAGAACTGTATGCAAAAGACAATTCATCTAGCAATAGTTCTCTTAGTGGCAGGTTTACCTTTACCCACCTCCCCATAAGTAAGAAACAGCTGGGAGCAATCGTTTCTATGGGGTTTAGTGGATTCTATGTAGTAACTCAGAACCCTCTTTACATCAAGACTGTGTAATCTCCTCTCTCCAGAGGAGGAGTGATCAGTAAAAAATACAGGCAGTGTCATAGATTGGTTCAGATGAAAATCTGATACCACTTTGGGAAGGAATTTCCTATTTGTGCGAAGGACCACCTTATCCCTGTGAAATAAAATGAAATCAGGTTCCACTGATAAGGCCTGTAGCTCACTGATTCTCCTGGCAGAGGTGATAGCAACCAGGAACACAGTTTTCCAAGTCAGGTATTTGAGCTCAGCTGATCAAAGTGGTTCGAAGGGGGGCTGCATTAGCTGTGCAATACAGATATTCATGTCCCATAGGGGAGTAGGATCCCTGAAGGGAGGGCTGATATGGATCAAACCATTGAAAAATTTATTGAAAACTGTGTGGGATGCTAGAGAATAGATTTTCCCAGCCGAAATAAAAGCAGAAATAGCTGCCAAATGCACCTTGAGGGTGGTAGGCTGAAGGCCTAAGCTATTAAGATGCACCAAATAATCCAAAGCAGTGGCAATGTCAGCTGAGTCCGGCTGAATGTGCCTCTGGGAGCACCAGAACCAAAACCTCTTCCATTTAGAACTATAGATTTTTCTAGTGGAAGGCTTTCTACTAGTCTTAAGGATATCCAGAGCTGATTGAGAGAGAGATGCGGACCTGCATATTCTAGCTCTTCAAGAGCCAGGCCTTGAGCCTGAGTGAGAGAAGACTGGGGTACAGAATCCTCCCCTGAGAAGAGGTGAGGAGGTTGAACTGCTTGGGAAGGTACAGAGGTATTGTCACTGATTGTGACAATAATAGAGGATACCAAGGTTGTCTGGCCCAGTCCGGGGCTACTAGAATCACTGTGCAAGGTTGAGATCTGATCTTGACCAGAACTCTGAATATCAGAGGAAAGGGAGGAAAGGCATAAAGAAACCTGTTGGTCCAATCCAACAGAACAGCATCTAGAGGAACAGACCCCAGAAGAGGGGGTCTGCAGCAAAACAGAGTGAGCTGATGGTTGTTCGGGGCTGCAAAGAGATCTATCTCTGGATTGCCCCATCTCTTGAAAATGATCTGAAGAATGAGAGGAATCAGGGCCCATTCATGGTGACCTTGGGAAATCCTGCTGAGAGCAACTGCAAGTAGATTGTCCTTCCCTGGGAGATGCACAGCAATCAGGGAAACCTGCAGGGAATAAGCTAGTGACCATATTTTCATGGCCTTGGTGCACAAGGCCGAGGACCGAGTGCCCCCCTGCTTGTTGATGTACCACATACGAACATACGAAATTTGCCAGCAAATAAAGGTCTAGAGGTCTATCAAGTCTGCTCGAATGTGCAGCTAGCACCCCCTATTCTGCAGCTGCCCCTCCCTTCCACCCTTCCCCTTCATTAACCTTCCCCCTTGTCCTGTCCCATCCTCGTTTGAAGCAGTCCACTGTTCTACTGCACACCACTTCAGCAGGTAACGCATTCCACCCAGCCACCACCCTCTCTGTAAAAAAGTGTCTCCTCATCTCCCTCCTGAACCTTCGTCGCTCCAGTCTCATATCATGGCCCCTGGTGGCCCTCCCCTCCCTTACTTTGAACAGCCCCTCTGTACCCGTCTTGTTTATTCCTTTCATGTATTTAAAGGTTTCAATCATGTCACCCCTGTCTCTCCTCTCCTCCAGTGAGTACATGTTCAACTCCTTCAACCTCCTCTCGTATGATAAGTCCCCAGCCCCTTGATCATCTTTGTTGCTCTGCTGCACCCTCCAGTAACTTAATGTCCTCTTCAGATACGGACGCCAGTACTGCACGCAGTACTCCAGGTGTGGTCTAACTAATGACCTATACAGTGGCAGAATCACCTCCTCCCTCCTCGAGGATATACCCCTTGCAATACAACCCAGCATTTTGTTGGCCTTTGCAGCTGCCTTCCTACATTGTGCCGAGTTGTTCATTGACCCTGTAATGAGCACACCCAGATCCTTCTCCTCCTCTGTCTGGGCTAGCTGCACTCCCCCTAGCTGGTAACTCCTCCATGGGTTCTTCATCCCAAAATGCAGCACTTTGCACTTTTTGGCATTAAAGCCCAGTTGCCAGGTGTCTGACCAGGTTTCAAGCTTTGCCAGATCATCCTGCAACCCCTGCCATCCCCCTAGGTCATCCACCACCGCACCTACCTTGGTATCATCAGCAAACAGACTAATCTTGCTCTTGATGTCCCATGACATGTCTGCAATGAATATCCCAAACAACACTGGTCCCAACACTGAGCCCTGTGGAACACCGCTCGTCACTGCCCTTGGGTGTGAGAGCTCCCCACCCACCACCACCCTCTGTTGCCTTCCCTGCAGCCAGTTTCCTACCCATCTCACCAGCTTTGCACCGCCCCTGTGCCTACTAACTTCCTTCCCAGCCTTCCATGTGGCACTGAGTCGAATGCCTTACTGAAGTCCAGATACAGGACATCCACTGCATGGCCCATGTCCAGTTGCCCAGTTACCCAGTCATGGAACTCGACCAGGTTGGTTTGGCAGGATCTGCCACGTATAAGCCATGCTGTCTGCTGTCCTGTAGTCCTTTGGCCTCTAGAAGGGCCACCAGCCTCTCCTTCAGGATAGTCTCCATTAGCTACCCACGATGGATGTGAGGCTCACTGGTCTATAGTTTCTCGGTTCATCCTTGGGCCACTCTTGTGGAGGGGCACCACATGAGCCATCCTCCAGTCCTGAGGTACACACCCCGAATGTAGTGAGGCATTAAATAGGTCTGCCAAAGGTCCTGCAAGGACCTCTGCCAGCTCCTTCAGTACCCTGGGGTGGATGCCATCTGGGCCTGGCGCCTTGTCCACCCTCAGTGCCTTCAAACCCTCTCGAACTCTGCTCTCCATGATTTCTCCATCTGTCACCACTTCCCCCCTGCTTCTGCCATGTACATGGTTGTGGTGTTGTCTGTCCTGATCTGCACCATTTTCCCCTGAATTAAGTTTGAGAATTTCTGAAGTGCCAGAAAGACAGCCCTGAGTTCGAGGAGGTTTATGTGTAGAAGAGACTCCTGATGAGACCAAGTTCCCTGAGCAGTATGCTGATCCAGGTGGGCTCCCCATTCCAGCAGGAAAGCGTCTGTGGTGAGAATCACTGTGGGAACCCGGCTGAGGAAGGGAACCCCCTGCCTCAAGTTGTCCTCTTCCAGCCACCACTGGAGGGCCTGAACCAAAGTTAGAGACATTGGAACCAACTTGGAGAGGGGATCTTTTCTCTGAGACCAGAAGGCTCTTAGATGAAACTGAATATCCCTCATCTGAAACCTTGTCCCTTGCACTACTGCAGTGCAGGCTGCCATGTGGCCTAGCAACTGCAAGAAGTGTCTAGCTGGCCAAGACACAAGTGGACGAAAAGAGGAAGCCAGAGTGATGAGGCATTGGACCCTTAAGAGAGGAAGAAAGGCCTTGGCCTGAACAGTGTCCAGCTCCACTCCTATAAATGTGAGAAGCTGGGTTGGTTCCAGAACAGACTTTTCCAGATTTAGAATGAATCCTAGGGAGTCTAGAAGGTTTCGAGTGATCCCTAGAGCTGATCTGACTTGGTCTGGGGACTGACCTACTATGAGCCAATCGTCCAGATAGGGGAACAGTAAGGTGCCTTGCTTTCCTGAGGAAGGCCACCACTACTGCTAGACACCTGGTGAATACCCTTGGAGCAGATATTAGACTGAAAGGCATTGCTCTGAACTGATAATGGCCTGAGGGCAGTTCGAACCTGAGGTACTTTCTGTGGGACTGCCTGATAGGTATGTGGAAATAGGCATCCTTGAGATCCAGGGAGGCTAGCCAGTCCCTTGGTCTCAGAGCGGGAAGAATTAATCCCAGAGTCACCATCTTGAACTTTTGCTTTAAGATATGTTTGTTTAGGTATCGTAGATCTAGGATGGGTCACCACTCCCCTGTCTTTTTTAGGGTAAGAAAGTACCTGGAGTACACTCCCTTTCCCCTGTGAATGAAAGGTACCTTTTCCACTGCTTGCAGAAGCAGTAGAGATGAGACCTCTGTCTCGAAAGCCTGTGTTTCCTCTGGAAAGGAAGGACAAAAAGCCTTTTCTCTCAGTCTTAGGAACCTGCTGAAGCTGAGAGCAAGGCTCTGGCTCACTGCTTCCAGGACTCACTTGTCTGAAGTGATAGACTTCCAGGCCTGGAAAAAGTGAGCCAGTCTGCCCCCTACAGGAATTGGGAAGGCGACCCTGACTGACCCATCAGGGTGTCTGTTTGGCAGGGGGCTTAGACTGAGAGGAGGATGCAGCACTTGCCATCCCCCTTCTGCCTCTTCCCCTAAAGAACCCCCTCTGCTGAAAAGAAAAGGAGGCCTGGGCCTGGTAAAAAGCCTGCCCCTGCCAGCCCTAGATTGCTGCCTTTGAGAAGTGGTCTGCTTTTCTTCGGCTGCAGCACTCCTATATGTGGTCCTGTATTTGTCCATCATTTTCATGTAAGTTTCTGTTGTTCCCCAAACAGAGAGTT
This sequence comes from Neoceratodus forsteri, assembly GCA_016271365.2. NCBI lineage: Eukaryota > Metazoa > Chordata > Ceratodontiformes > Ceratodontidae > Neoceratodus > Neoceratodus forsteri. The sequence continues at coordinate 244,560,888 of CM028134.1, forward strand.
ACCGGTGACAAGAAAATCCACGGCCTTGGTCTGGGTATCCTGAGACAAATTGGTACACTTGAGCCAGGCAAATCTCCTCATGGAAACAGATGTAGCCATAACTCTAAAATGAACATCATTCGAGTCCACAGCAGCATGAAACTGGACCTTAGAAGCTTCGATGCTGTCCATAGCCACCTGTCCAGCTCCTTGGCCAGCCGGGAAGGGGCATTTATAGCCAGCTCCACAATCTTATCCCACCTAGACTTCTGGTATCTGGCAGTATATGCCATGTAGTTGGATTGCCTGAGTCTCAAAAATGATGCCAAGTACTGTTTCTTAGCCATGGCATCCACTTTCCTGGAATCATTATCTGGGAGGTGAGATGCCAGGTGAATATTAGCCTTGTCACAGGCTGCAGCTTGCACTACCCCAACATGGCTGCAATGATTGGTAAGGAATTCCGTCCCAGGGCCTGACAGGGCATACCTTCTGCCCATCTTCTTATCCACAGGAGGTATGGATGTTGGAAATTGTAATATTTGGGGGGTCTGTTTCCACAGGGAGTTGTGCAGAGGGATTGACACCCTTTTGGACTCTGGGACATCCATCATCTCAACATAGTCAGGCTCCTCCTGATCCTGTTCGGCTTCTTCCACAGGAAGCTGAAGAGTTTCAGCCACCTTCCTGTAAAACAAGAAGTGGGTGGGGGGACTCAGAAAGCCTGGGAGGAGACACATTAGAAGGCCTGTCTGGGGAGATGTTAGGCTCAGTAGGTTCATCTAGGCCTTCGTAATCTTCATTTTCATCATCTTCGTCTCCTTCCCATTCACCCCCATAAAATGCCTCAGGGTCATATTCAGAAGCAGGTAAGTCTAACTGAACCATTGTCCCCGATTCGGTGCTGGTTCAGTTGGAACCAGGTGAAGCGACTGCACAATCGCGATCGCTTTGGCTATCTCGTCGGCAGTCGGAACATGGGGACCTGGATGCGAACCGGCCGACTTGCGATTTCTCTTTGCAGGAACCGACTCTGCAGAATTGGCTCTCCTCTTCCCTGAGGGGGTATTGCCCAGGTCAGTGGGCGCCCCTCAGGTTCGGTCAGGACCGAACTGAGCTGGCCATCCGGGTCAGCGGATTTTTCGGCCTCCCTTTCTTTCAGCCTACTTAAATGTTTTTCAGCAGTGGCTTTAGGAAAGTTTTTGCAAATTTGGCAGTCTTCCTTGAGGTGGTCAAACCCCAGACAGTAAACAGATGAGGTGGGGTCAGCCTTGGCAAAGGCCTCCCCACACTCAGTGCAGTGCTGAAACCCAGTGGGCCCGGTTTTCTTTTTGGGTTTCTCAGACATGCCTCAAAAGAACCAAGTTACCCTTACCAGTGTTCAAGCCAGTCAACTAACAAAACCTATCGGTTCCAACCGTGTTATGGGTCGGTTGAAAAAACTCCAAAATTCTTTTTTTTTTTCAGGAACCAATAGGTACCAGAAACCACACACAAGATTTTTGGTTTTTTTTTAAACTTAAAACTTAACTAGACAAATTACTTTGGTTCCCAACCGGACTGACCGGGAAGAAACCGAACAGAAAAACAATTTCTTCACAAGAAAACACTCTACTACCTACTAATACACTTACTGTACCGGGACAGAGATGTGAACACCGAAAAAAAGAAACAGTTTGGAAAAAACGACCAAATTTTACTGTGACCAAACCAAAGTGAAAGAGAGGATCTCCGGAGCGACTTCTCAGTTAGGCAGAGTAAAGAATCTGACGGTTACACTCAGGAGTACCTGGGACAGAGGTCTGAAAACCGAGCTCAAGCTCAACATTCTGTGCCTTTGCATAGAGTTAACCCTTTCCTCTCCGGAGCAGTTCAAGTGCTGGGGCTAACTGCATATAGTCAGAATACAGCAAGACTTCATGTTGTATGAAATAAATATGGTTCCCACTACTGTCTAAGATTCTAGATTCAAGTTCCAGAGAGAGATCTTGGGCAGGTGCCTACTGATGGGCACCCATGTGGTGGGTGAGCCACCAAGCCTGGGGTGTGCTCTACATCCCGAGTGCTGGAGTGACTCATAATTCAACAGTCGCAAGAAAGGAGCCTCCAGCGAACCATGTCAGCCTGCAAGATGGAGGCTGGAGTGAGTTCAAGCAGGGCTGCTAGCTTTCTCTTTCTGCCCATTTCCTCACTATTTGTGGAGATCCCCTGACAACTCCAGTTATAGAGAGACAGACTGATAGACAGACAGACAGACAGACAGACAGACAGACAGATAGATAGATAGATAGATAGATAGATAGAAACTTTATTTATATAGCGCTCCTTCCCGGAGGCTTGGAGCACTTAATATTTAAAACAATCCATACATAACACAACGCAAATACAAAACATAATGCAGAGATCAATATAAAATTCTATCTATCATACATTGAAACAACTCAGTAATAAAACAATAAAACAGCAGTCAGTACATTTTAAGCTGAACTTAATTAAATAACAATGTTTTTAATCCCTTTTAAAAGATTTCCACTGAGGATGCCTCCCTTAGATGTCTCGGTAAGGAGTTCCACAGGGTTGGTGCGGCAACTGAGGATGCATGATCTCCAGAATGCCGCAACCTAGCCTTGTGAACAACAAGGAGGCAACCCCCGGGGGAACGGAGAGCCCGAGATGGGGGGTGGGGAACCAGGGGATCTTGCAGTTAGGTTGGTCCCCCCCACCCCCTGTGCAGGACTTTATAGGTCAGTAATCCAACCTTGAAGGCAATCCTCTACCTTATTGGCAGCCAGTGCATTTTGTGGAAGACAGGCGTGACACGGTCAAATCTCGAAATACCAGTCAACAGCCTGGCCGCCGTGTTCTGCAACAGCTGCAGCCAGCGAAGATTGCCTCGAGATAGCCCCAGGTACAGGGCATTGCAGCAGTCCAGCCTGGACGTGACAAAGACGTGCACCAGGGTAGTCAAGTCATCAGTTGGTATCAAGGATTGGATATGGGCAATGTTCCCCAGATGGTAAAAGACACTTTTGACGATGGCCAACACCTGTGTATTAAGTGTCAAGCCATTGTCAAGGATCACACCCAGATCCTTAACCCGAATGGAGGGGATCAGGGGAATACCCTCCAGAACTAGCCTAGGGGAATCGCAAGATCCCCTTTTGTCACCACGATGACCTGGATCCACCACTAGTATCTCCATCTTGCCTGGGTTGAGTCGTAGCCAGTTGTGAGTCATCAAGTTCTGGAACTCCTCCAGGCAAGTGTTAGCCACTGAGGCTGCCATCTGGTTTCCAGGTGTACAGGACAGGTATAGCTGGGTATCATCAGTGTAGCAAGGAAAACCCAGCCCATACTACCTGATAATGTCTCCCAATGGCAGCATGCACACCATGAACAACAAGGGTGACACGACCGATCCTTGTGGAACTCCACAGGACAGAGGCATCGGGCTGGATGAGGCTAACCCTATTGTTACCCTTTGCACCCTATCCGTGAGGAAGGACCTAAACCAGTTGATGTCATTTCCGCTTAGTCCACACCAGTTCCACAGTCAGTCCAGCAGCACTTTGTGGTCCATGGTGTCAAATGCTGCCGAGAGATCAAGGAAGACTAAGATGGTACGCTCTCCCCTATCTCTCGCCATCAGAAGATCATTTAGCACCTTCACCTGGGCGGTCTCCATGCTATGCTCAGATATAAACCCAGACTGGAAACACTCATAAGTGGCGGAGGAGGCAAGATGCATCTCGAGCTGAAATGGCCACCACTTTCTCTAGAACCTTCCCTAAAAATGGGAGGTTCAAGACTGGTCTGTAATTCCTGAGACACTCCAGGTACATCAAGGGTTTCTTCAATAGGGGTCTAACCAAGGCCTCCTTCAGTGCCCTAGGAAAGACCCCACTCTCAAGGGAACTCAGGACAGTCCCAGCAACCACAGATCCTATCGGGCCCACACATCCAGCTAAGAGTCAGGTTGGGCCTGGGTCTGGATCATAATATGTTGGTCGCAGCCTTGAGACTATGTCAGCCACCTCCTCCCCTCTAACTGGATCGAACTCAGCCCACACAAGAGGGATGCCCCGGCATGCCTCAAGTTGAACCCCACAATCCCTTTGTGCATTGGTGGAAGAGATCTTGGTCCTGATAGGGGACACTCTGTCACCAAAGAAAAAATTACTCTCCTTAGTAATGTTGTTTCTTCTAATGGAGTCTTGCTATATTATGACAATTGCAGTTTGTCCCACCATTAGAACTGCTCCGGAGGTGAAAGAGTTAACTCCCATTCTAAGAATGGAACTTGGAGCACGAGCTCGGTTAAAGAAGCTCTGTCTGGGTTATTTCAAACCCAAACTGTCAGATCTTTACGAGCAAAACTCACTAAGGTCTGTGTGGATGCTGTAACCTACACTAGCCAACTGGCTACCTGACTATTAACACATATTCCTGGTCCCAACAGAAAGACTCAAGTCAGGGGACCAGAAGTAATAATATAATATAAGCAATAATATAAGATAAAATAAAAACACCACACCCAAAACCCCAAGAAGGGGTGGAAACATATAATGGGCATAACTAGCGACCACACTAGGGCTGCCCACATTCATACCCAAGTAGAAGTTCTGAGAGGGGCAGGATGGGGAGGTCATAATATAGCAAGACTCCATTAGAAGAAACAACATTACTAAGGTGAGTAATTTTTCTTCAAACAACATGAAGTCTTGCTATATTATGACAATTGCAGACTACACAGCAGTACCTCCATGGACTAGGGACAGACCTACTTAGGAATAGGCTCTGAAGCACAGCTGTGCTAAACCGAGCATCTCTCCTGGCCTGGACATCCAGGGAGTAATGCTTGGTGAAAGTGTGTACCGTTTTCCAGGTAGCTGCTTGACATATCTCTAAGATAGGGATGTCTCTGGCAGCAGCTAGAGACGCGGCTGTACCTCTGGTAGAATGAGCCCTCAGGCCAGAGGGGAAACTTTCCCCAGTTTCTGATAACAAAATTGGATACAAGAGACAATCCACCTGGCAATTGATCTCTTAGTGGCAGGTCTCCCTTTTCCGACCTCACCATAAGTGAGAAAAAGTTGGAGGGATTCAACCTGTGACCTTTGCACGTTCTATATAGTAACTTTAAGGCCCTCTTAACATCTAACTGTGCAATCTCCTCTCGCCAGAGGAGGAATGTTCAGTGAAAACACTGAAGGGAGATAGATTGATTAAGATGGAAATCTGAAACCACCTTAGGCAAAACTTCCTGTTAGTCCTGAGGACTACCTTATCCCTGTGGAAAGAAATAAAGTCAGTTTCTACTGACAAGGCTTGCAACTCACTTATGCGCCTGGCAGAAGTGATAGCCACTAGGAAAATAGTTTTCCAAGTTAAGTACTTAAGCTCTGCAGAAGACAGAGGTTCAAAAGGGGGTTGCATTAACTGGGCAATGCAAACATTAAGTTCCCAGGCAGGGGCCGGATCCCTAAAAGGTGGATTAGTATGACGTAATCCTTTAAAAAACTTGGAAAATACAGGGTGAGAGGAAAGAGAGGAGGGCTTTCCTGCTGACACAAAAGCAGAGACAGCTGCCAAATGTACTTTCAGGGTAGCTGGTCTCAGGCCCAAAGAATTAAGATGGACCATATAGTCCAAAACAATGGGCAAATCAGCAGATTCCGGGGAAATATGTTTCCCAGAACACCAAATGGAAAACCTTTTCCACTTAGAATTATAAGTAGCCCTAGTGGAAGGCTTCCTAGAAGCCTTTGGGATTTCAAGAACACCCTGAGAAAGGTGTAGGTCAGCAAGTTCTAACTCCTCAAGAGCCAGGCCTTGAGGTTGAGGGATTTGAGGTTCGGATACCAAACTCTTCCCTGGGCACAGGTTAACAGTTTGTGATTCCTGGGGAGACACAGGGGAAGATGGACTGCTAGGACAGAAGGAGTGGGTACCAGGGCTGCCTGGCTCAATCTGGGGCAATCAGAATCACCCCTGCAAGGCTGGGATCTGATTTTGACTAGCACCTTGAATAGGAGAGGGAAGGGGGAAAGGCATAAAGAAACTTCCTTCCCAATCTAGAGAAAGGCATCCAGGGGACTGGAGCCCAACACTGGGGCCTGCAACAGAACAGTGGAAGTTGGTGATTGTCTGGGGCTGCAAAAGATCTATCTGAGGGGTGCCCCATCTGGCAAAAACTATCCCCAGTACTTGAGGATCCAGAGACCATTCGTGATGGCCCTGGAAATCCTGCTGAGAGCATCTGCTAGGACATTGTCCTTTCCTGGAAGGTGAACTGCTATGAAGGAAGTGTTCAGGGAATAGGCCAGGGACCACAACTTCATTGCCTCGGTGCACAAGGCCGAAGACCGAGTGCCCCCCGCTTGTTGATGTACCACATTGTTGTGGTATTGTCTGTTCTGACTTGTACCACTTTGTTCTGAACAGACGCAGAAAACACTTGAAGTGCTAAAAGACAGCTCTGAGTTCCAGCAAACTGATGCGGAGCAGAGATTCCTGAGGGGGCCACACTCCCTGAGTGGAGAGGTCGCCCATGTGGGCTCCCCACCCCAGGACGGAAGCATCCGTAGTGAGGGTCAAGGAGTGAGACAGAGGAATGAAGGGACCCCAGTCTTAAATTGCTCTGATCCTGCCACCACTGAGGGCCTGGATCAGGGTTCGGGTCACTGGGACCAACTTGGAAAGGGGGCTCTCTCTGAGACCAAAAGGCTCTCAAGTGAAACTGAATGTCCCTCATCTGAAATCTTGCTCCTTGCACTACAGCTGTGGATGCAGCCATGTGCCCCAGGAGCTTCAAAAAGTGTCTTGCTGGTCGAGAGACCACCAGAGTGAAGGAGGAGGCCAGAGCCACCAAGTTCCTTACCCTCTATAAGGGTAGGAAGGCTCTGGCCTGCTTTGTGTCCAATTCTGCACCTATGAAGGTGAGCACCTGAACTGGTTCCAGAACTGACTTTGGAAGATTGAGCAAGAAGCCCAGGGAGTGAGCAGCTGCTGGGTAACTTGCAGGTGAGATTTTACCTTGTTCTGGGGACTGGCCTACAATGAGCCAGTCGTCCAGATAGGGAAAGACAGCAATCCTTTGCCTTCTTAATGAGCAACTGCTACTGCCAGACATTTTGTGAATACCCTCGGGGCAGAGGTGAGGCCGAAGGGCATTGCTCTGAACTGGTAATGACCTGAGGGCAGTTCGAATCTGAGGTACTTTCGGTGGGAGCTTCTGATTAGGACGTGAAAACATGCATCCTTGAGGTCCAGGGAGGCTAGCCAATCCCCTGGCCTTAGAGAGGGTAAAATCATTGCCAAAGTTACCATTCTGAACTTTGGTTTCAAAAGGTGTTTGTTCAGATATCTCAGGTCTAAAATGGGCTGCCATTCTCCTGTCTTTTTTGGGGTAAGGAAATATCTGGAGTACAGACCCTTGCCCTGGTGTAGGGGAGAAACCCTTTCTACAGCTCTGAGAGCCAGGAGGGTTGAGACTTCTGTTTCTAAAGTAAAGGTCTCCAAAGAGTTTGCAGGTGGGAAAGATCTGATTCTCATCTTTGGGAACTTTTTGAAGTTGAGAACCAGACCCTGACTTACTACTTCCAGGACCCACTTGTCTGAAGTTAGAGACACCCAGTTCTGAACGAAGTAAGCCAACCTGCCCCCTACAGGTAAAGGAGAATCGGCCCTGGGCACCCCATCAGGGTGTCTGTTTGGCAGGTGCTTTAGGCTGAGGGTTGGGAGCAGGCCTGTCCACACCCCGTCTGCCTCTCCTCTCTGAAGAACCCCCTCTGAGCATAAGCAGAGGAGGCCTGGGTTTGGTAAAAAGGCCTGTGAAAAGGCCTACCTCTACCCCTGGGGGTCTGCCTCTGAGGAGTGACTTGCCGCTCCTTAGCCTGAGCACTCTTATAGGTAGTCCTATATTCATCCATTTTTCATATAATTCTCTGTCTGCTCCCCAAACAGAGAATTTCCAACCACAGGAAAATCCATAGTCTTAGTCTGGGTATCCTGTGACAAGCTAGTACACCTGAGCCAGGCCAACCTACGAAAAGCTACAGACATAGCCATGACTCTAGAAGATACATCATTAAAATCCACAGCAGCATGAAACTGCACCTTAGATGCCTCAATGCCATCAGCAGCCACCTGTTCCAGCTCATTAGCAAGCTGGCCAGAGGCCTGTTTGGCCAAAGCCATGACAGTGTCCCATCTAGATTTTTGATACCTTGCTACATAAGCCATGTAATTTGCTTGCCTGAGTCCCAAGGATGCTGCCATGTATTGTTTTTTAGCCATGGCATCAATCTTCCTGGAATCCTTGTCAGGAGGATGTGAAGCCAAGGGAATATTAGCTTTATCACAGGCTGCAGCCTGAACCACACCAATGTGACTGCATTGCTGTGAAAGGAATTCTGTATCAGGACTTGACAGAGTGTACCTCCTGTCCATCTTTTGTCCACAGGAGGCACAGAATTAGGAGTTTTAAAATTTTATTGTTTGTTTCCTAAATGATTTATGCAAGGAATAGACAATCTCTAGACTCTGGAATATCCATCATTTCTACAAAATCAGGTTCCTCTTGCTCATCCACGGCTTCCTCCAATGGGAGCTGGAGGGTTTCAGCAACTTTTTTGTAAAACATAAAGTGAGAGGGGGACTCAGAAAGCGAAGGGGGAGATTCAAAAGGTCTGTCTGGGGAGATGTCCGGTTCAATGGGCACACCCAGACCCTCCAAGTCACATTCATACTGTTCATAATCATCCTCCCCCTCCTCTGGTTCATCAAACTCTTCAACATCATATTCCTGAACTGGTGGAACCGACCGAACAGACCTTTTACCAGACAGTGGCGGTTCGGACGGAACTGGAGAAAGTGACTGGACAATCTGAATAGCTCTTGCTATCTCTGCAGCAGTTGGAGAAGGAATTTTGGGCTCCACACCTGCTGATTTTCTTGTTTTCTTTACTGGAACTGGCCCCTCCGAGCCAGCTTTACGTTTGCCCCAGGAAGTCTTGCCCTGGTCAGAGGGCACTCCCTCTGGTTCAGTTGGCACCGAACCGGGCTGGCCATCCGGGTCAGCGGACTTTTTGGCCTCTCGTTCCCTGAGCCTGCCAACTCTCTTATCCAGGGTGGCTGCAGGGAAATTTTTACAAATCTGGCAGTCTGAATTGAGGTGGTCAAACCCCAGACAATATACACATGTGGTGTGTGGGTCAGCCTTGGCAAAGACTTCCCCAGAGACATCACAGTGTTGAAACCCAGTGGGCCCAGTTTTTCTTTTGGGTTTCAGACATAATGCCAGCCTAACCAAAACTTGCCTTTTAAACGGCAGTGCTAGGCAAGACACCCTTATCAGTTCCTAACCGTGTCACGGGTCTTGGAAAACCATAATGAAATCCGCTTTTATTTAGAACTGATAAGAACTGGAACCGTACTCTAAAACCTTCAATTTCAAGTTTTAAACAAGCTGATTGGTTCAAACCGAACCGATAACATTTACAAGTTCCACACAGAAAATAAACTGTAATTACTTACGATACCACAGACAGAGCTTGAACCGATCGGTTTTGTGGTTAAATAATAATATTCTCGGTTGATTTGAACCGAGAAAACACTGTTTAAACCGAGAAATGAACCGAGCAGTAGGAGAAATCTCTGGAGCGACTGTTCAGTGAGGCGGAGTAAGGAATCTGACAGTTTGGGTTTGAAATAACCCAGACAGAGCTTCTTTAACCGAGCTCGCACTCCAAGTTCCATTCTTAGAATGGGAGTTAACTCTTTCACCTCCGGAGCAGTTCTAATGGTGGGACAAACTGCAATTGTCATAATATAGCAAGACTTCATGTTGTTTGAAGAACAGAGCAAACTCTTCGTACCTTGTGCTTGAACCTGCTCCTCCCGCCCAGAGACAAGCTGGATGTAATAGCCCATCTACTGTGCGGCAGAGCTGAGCTAGTCTGTTCCTTGCCACAGCAATCTCCCTTGACAAAAAATCTTTCTTCTTTTGGGAGATTGCTCCCTGATAGTCACCATAATGTGACTTCAGGGCCAATTTGCCTTACATCAGTCCAGACCTCCTCCAATGCTGCTCCAACCTTTGACCCTTTGTCTTTAACTCCCTAAGCTCCCCATCGAACCAGGGGGTCCTTCGGCGCGTAGATAAGGGTCAGACGTGGATAGGTGTGATCGAGTTGAAGGACACACCGATGGCCCTATTATAGGCCACCACTGTCTCCTCTGGCCCAGACGCACACGCAGTCTCCACACTCAGGTCCAGCTCCACCAGTAGTCCAGTTGGGAACAATCCCCATAAAGGGCAGTACTGGACCATCTCCACAGAGGATGGACCCTCAGTGAGGGCCCTAAACGTGAACCCCACAATGCTACGATCTGACCAAGTGACCGGATCAATCCTGAGATTGTCGACCCCAAGACCCAGAGTGAAAATCAGGTCCAATGTGTGACCATGCGAGTGTGTTGCTGAGGTGACAACTTGTGACAGGCCCAGAGCTTCAATACTCTGCAGGAGGTCACATCCAAAGGATGAGAGTCCATCGTCAACCCAGGCATTGAAATCCCTCAGAATTAACCATCTGGGGGATTGCAACACCAGGCCATCGACGAAGTCTCTGACCTCCTGCAGGAATTCCTTCTCCCCACCTGGTGGGAGGTAAATCAGAAGGATCCTATAGCCCGTGCCAGGACCCCCTTGCATGGCAACACTCTCAAACAACCTGGTAGAACCCACTGGTAGCACCGTGAAGCCCAGGTTGGCTTTAAAACAAATGCCCCCGCGATCCTTCCTCGGGGTGTGTATCACAGAGTACCCAGCCGGTACTGCTGCCTCCAGAATGGGAGCAATATTTTCATCCAGCCAGGTCTCTGTGATGCAAGCCAGGTCTACTGAGGAAATCAAGTCCGCAATTATTGCAGTCTTGTTCCTTATCAACCTGACATTGCAAAGCACAGCCCACGTAGGATAAGGGGAGGCTACTGGATCAGCCCCCTGCCCACTATCAGAGGTGGAGACCTTGGGTATGGGGATCAAACAAGGAGAACCCATCTCCAATTCCCATTTCGCCCCAGGACACCTCCTGAATGGGTTATATGTATATTATCATACTCATTTGTTCATAGGTATTCAGAATGATTACTCTATCAACCATTAGCCATCATATAAACCTTTATTAGTTATTCCTCAGCTCTCTGTATCTTTCTCCTCTTAGTTGTTAACTATCTCCCAAAAACTGTAATGAGGATTTGTAACATAGAAATATACATGTTGTTGGCAGATAAGGACCACTAGGTCCATCCAGTCTGCCCATATGCCCGAAACTTGTATGCGGTCTCTGAGACTACCTGGTCAATGGCCTTTCTTTCACCTCTCCTACCCGCCTCTAAGGTTCCCTTATGCCTGTCCCAGGCATATTTAAATCCCTAGAAACACAGAAAAGCAGTGATACACACAAAAAACTCAGACCCCCCGATGAAGAGGGTTGATACCCTCGAAGCGCCAGGAAGCTGCTAGTACATTCACAATAAATTTCTGAAACCTGAGTTTTTTGCCTGCATCGCTATTTTTCTGTGTTTCTGGACTATCTGCCGTCTTATATAGCTGATTTGTAAATCATGTTGCTTTCTAGCGCACCGACTTTGTGTTTTTCCTTTTTATATTTAAATCCCTCCACAGTCCTCCCTCCCACCACCTCCTGTGGCAGGCTATTCCATGCAACCACCACCCTCTCTGTGAAGAAAAACGTCCTCACATTTTCTCTCAACCTGCCACCTTCTAATTTCATACCATGCCCCCTTGTTCTTGTACTCTGCCTATAATGGAAGATGTCTCCCACCTGCACCTTGTTTATGCCCTTAAGGTACTTGAATGTTTCTATCATGTCACCCTGATCCCGTCTCTCCAGTGAGTACATACTGAGGTCCTTTAATCTCTCCTCATATGTTTTTTGTGCAATCCCTGTACCATCTTTGTCGCCATTCTCTGGACCACCTCCACCCTGTCAATGTCCTTGCGAAGGTGCGGCCTCCAGAACTGCACACAGTACACCAGGTGAGGCCTCACCAGTGTTCTGTACAAAGGCATCACCTCCTCCCGCCTTCTGCTTGTGATGCCTCTGCCTATGCACCCCAGCATGCAACTGGCCTTCCCTGTCACCTTTGTACTTTGCTTAGACATCTTTTGGTCATCTGAAATGTTAACCCCCAAATCCCTTTCTTCCTTGGTTATTGTTAACAGTTCCCCCCAACCCTGTAGCTCTCCCCAGGGTTCCCTCCTCCCAAGTGCATTATTTTGCACTTCTTTGAACTGAACCTTAGCTGACACACCTCAGACCATTTTTCAAGCTCCCCTAGATCCCTCCTCATTTTCTCTACCCTGTCTAGTGTAGCCACCCTGTTGCAGATCTTGGTGTCATCCACAAACAGGCAGACCTTTCCCTCCAGTCCTTCTGCAAAGTCACTAATGAAGCCATTAAACAAGACTGGGCCCAGAACCAATCCCTGAGGTACCCCGCTGGTCACTCCCCTCTCCCTAGATCGGATCCCATTTACCACCACACTCTGCCTCCTGTCCGTTAGCCAGTTTCTAACTAAGTTTACCACCTTATGCCCCATGCCCAGACTTCCCATCTTGTTAACCAGCCTTTTATTTGGGACACTGTTGAAGGCCTTGCTGAAACTGAGGTAGGTGATGTCCACGGCCCCACCCTGATTTACTTCCTTCATCACCCAGTCATAACAATCTATTAGATTCATCTGACATGACCTTCCTGCTGTGAATCCATGCTGTCTCATATCATAGGCACTGACGGAGTCTAAGTGTACCACAATTCTTTCTTTAAGCAGTGCCTCCATGATCTTACCTACTACTGAGGTGAGCTAACAATGTTTAATTAGCAATCTATCTGTTTAACTCTGTTAGAGCAGAGAGATCAGAGTCTTACCTTGAAGTTACAAATATTAAATGGCACTGAGGTGACTGTACTACCATCTAGTGTCAACACCAAGTGTGTACCTGTCCAGTCCTTTATGCCCTTGAGGAATGAGCTCCAGCTGGAGAAGGGCAATGGATCTTGACAACTAACATTGCTGAAACACGATTTTATAATACTCAAGTATCCCAAGACAAGCTCTTAATCACCATGGCAAAGCAGGTTGTTAGAAGGCTCGTGAGCATGCATGTGCACCTGTGAGTACTCTGTAGCCCTAAATGGAAGTGCATCTATATGAACAGGTTACTCACTTGTAACAGTAGTTCTAGGAGTGGTATATGTTGTTCATCCACACTGTCTGGCATTGTCCCTTTCCCCTTTAAATCTTGCCAGAAGTCTTCAAGCTGGCTCCTCCCACCCACCCGGGTGGTAAATACCTCGGCTCCACCCCATGACACCAGATCTTCCTTTCCGCTGGAAGATACAGGTTCCCTCATGCTACTTTGCAGCAATAGAGGCCCTGGAGTCAAATCGACGGTTTTCGCTGCACCTACTCGCCTTAAAACTCATAAGAGTGTACGACTCAGATCCAAACGTTTCGGATATGGAGGACAAGTCGTCCCCCGGGTTTCGCCGGTGTCCTTGTGGACAAAAAATGTCACGCACCGATCCCAACCTCTCTTGCGTATACTGCCTCGGTGCCGTGCATGATACCTCGGCGTGCACCATATGCTCGGACTTCCATCCCACCGTTCTGGAGGACCATAAGGCGCACCTTAAGCTGGGGAGACCGGAGCTTCGCAATCCACCAGTGAAATCGAAGGAGGCCAGGTGGGTGGTTTCCGCGGCTGTGGGATCCGCTGAGCAGCTCGAGCAGATGGCGGCCTTCGAGGAAGAAGCTGCCCAAGCTTGACCAGCAGCTTCTTACGTGCCGCGCTCAACAGGCTCCACCTTCTGGGATCCTTCTGGGAGTTGTGCCAGCCTCTCCCTACTAAGGGTGAGGCGCCCTCGGGCTCGCACTCCTCCCGATCTAAGAAGAAGGATAAGGATCCAAAACCATCTTCTTCTAGCCGAAGAAGATGCTCCTGGGACCAAGAGCGGTCCGACTCTCAGGAGCAGGGGATCTCGACCACGGTCGAGATCGCCTCCTCAGCTGCCAGCTTTTCGGACCTTCCGTCAGGCCAGGGCACCGAAGTCGAGGACACGGCTGAACTGGTCGAGATACAGTATCTCTCGACCTGATCGAGCCGTTGTCGCCGACGCCTGTCGATGAGTCTCTGGAGAGGACGCCTATTCTCTCTTTCCCTGACGAGGAGACCTGTCCTTTGGGCATCGGATTGAGGGACAAGAGCCGGAACCCCGGTTCTCACCGAACCCGGCTTCCCCCGACCGACAGAGCCGACGCCGTCGGTCTCGATTGAGGAGTAGGACCCCATCGGTCGGAAGACCTAAGAAGGGCCACAAACACTCCCGAAAGAGGCGCCGCCACCGTTCCTCATCCTCCTCGGATGAGGAGAGGCTTAGACGGAAACTCCGTCGACGCTATCAGGACCTTATGCGGCAGCAACTTCTATTGACAGGTCAGAAGCCGGCTGCCCCGGTAATGGCAGTATAGTTAGGGTTGCCCGGCCACTTCTATATTAAAGCCAAAATTTGCACTTTAATAACTTTGGAACCGTATGACGGATTTGCCTGAAATTTTGCATGCGTGGTCAGGTACGTAGATCTCTGGATCTTGTAAGTTTCATTCTGGTTGGATGTGTGGTTGTGGAGCTGCGGAGTGCCAAAAAACATGTAAAACCCCCTTTTTGGGCTATTTCTTTGCTCAGGGCTACAGCCCAAATGGTTTGTCCGTCTGCTCTGATATTTTCAGGGAATATGCAGTCTGGGTCACTGATATGCCTTTTGAAGATTTGGTGAAAAAGTATTATTCCATTCAAAAGTTATTCCAATTTAAAATTTCCCATTATAGTCAATGGGAAAAAAAATATATGTGTCTCCTGAAAGCTGCTGCCAGTACATTTTACTGTCGCAAATGCCCTCTATAGTGATGTGCCACCGCCATCTTGTTTTCAGTTAGTGGTGGAGAAAAACGGACAGAATTCAAAAGTTACTGCCCCTACGTAAACACCGACAGTTGTATTTACCTAATTGAGGCATGAGGAACACAATGCTGGCATCATAATTTTAAAATCACCCCCAGAAATATGTTTTTAAACATCGGACCCCCGGTACTGTCGCAAATTGTGAAAGAATGGATGTGACACTTTCGCATCCATTCTTTCTCAAATTTTGCAAAAGTGTCACAATCAGCGACAGTACTGCACCAAAAAATACAGGTTACTCACCTGTAACAGGAGTTCTAGGAGTGGTATATGTTGTTCATCCACACTTATTGGCAGGTTCCTTGCCGCTTTAAATCTTGCCGGAAGGTCTTCAAGCTGGCTCCTCCCACCCACCCGGGTGGTAAAACTCTCAGCTCCGCCCCATGATGAGAGATCTAGCCCGCTGGAAGCCAGGTTGTGCGTCAAAGCCGGGGAGGTCGGGTAGGTTGTGTGGATGAACATATACCACTTCTAGAACTCCTGTTACAGGTGAATAACCTGTATTTCTAGGGACGTGGATATGTTGTTCAATCCACACTTATTGGCAGACTCCTAGCAGTTCTCCGGGAGGAGGGAGGCAAGGCGCATACCCCCTGCTTAGGGAATAAGGACTGGAGAACCGAGGTCCCAAAACCAGCATCCCGGCGTGACTCAAGGTCGACGTGGTAGTGGGTAATGAAGGTGTGTGCTGACTTCCAGGTAGCAGCCCTGCAGATTTCCTGGACAGGGACGTCCCTGAAGCAGCCACCAAGCAGCGGAGATGGTAGAATGAGCTCTTATCCCTTTGGGAGGCTCCATGCCCGCCAACCTATAGCAGAGATCTATGCAGGAGGTGACCCACCTGCCTATCGTCCACTTGGCTGCAGGTCTGCCAGGTGCAGCTTCAGCGTAGGTGACAAACAGCTGGCGAACCTCTCCCCGAACTTCAGCTGTCCGCTCCTTATAATAAGAGAGCGCTCTTCTAGGGTCCAGAGTATGGAGCCTATATTCAGCCTCCGAGGTGTGACTGGGGTAGAACACTGGCAGAGTCAACACCTGGTTAAGGTGAAACTCTGACACCACCTTCGGAAGGAATTTCGGTGGGCGGCGCAGGACAACCTTGTCCCTACGGAAGACCAGATAAGGAGACTCGATGGAAAGCACCTGGAGCTCTCCTATCCTTCTGGCTGACATAGCCACCAAGAAGGCGGTCTTCCACGACAGGTGAGAGATGTCACACCTGTGCATCGGTTCTAATGGCTTGCCCATGTGCTTAGCCAATACCAGTGTGTGATCCCACGAAGGTGGAGGTTCTCACACCGGAGGGATATGATCAAGGCCTTGAAAAAGCGCCAACCACCTTCTCCTGCACCACTGACTCGCTTGTCGCCCGCGCCTGCAACCAGAGATGGCTGCCAGGTGCACCTTGAGGGTCATCGACCGAAGCCCTAGCTGAGAAAGGGACCACAGGTAGTCCAGAATGCTAGCCAATGAACAAGAGGAAGGGTCTAACCCCTTGCCCTGACACCAAATGGAGAATCTCTTCCATTTGAAGGCATAGCATTTTCTGGTTGACTCCTTATGGGGATGCCTCAACAACGCTGAGGACCCTCGGTCGGAGAGACCCAAGGCCTGGAATTCTAGCTGCTCAGAACCAGACCATCAAGTGCAGGGATTGAAGGTCCGATGGAGTACTTTCCTTGTTGACTGAGATCAGGTCCAGGCGGGCTGGAAGCCGCCTCGGGAGCCTGGAGCTGAGGCTGAGGAGATCTGGATACCAGAACTGACGGGGCCAGTCTGGGGCTACCAGAATCATCTGTGCCTGGTCCCTCTTCACCTTGAGAAGCACCTTGTGGATCAAGGGGAATGGAGGGAAGGCGTAGAAGAGGCCCGGGATCCACGGCCTCGAGAAGGCACCCCCCTGCAGCGAGCCCTGCTGAGGGGGACAGGCGTGAAACAGCCCAAGCTTTGCATTCTCCCTAGAGGCGAACAGGTCCACCTGAGGGGTTTCCCAGTGGGAGAACAGACCTTGTACTACCTCCGGCAGGAGAGACCACTCGTGAAAAGCAGCGCCTATCCGACTGAGGGCATTGGCCAGACTGTTGGAGGCTCCTGCCACATGGATGGCTAGGAGATCCGCCTCCAGGCTGATCACAAGAGACCAAGTGCAGTGAGCTTCCTTGCAAAGAGGCAAGGAGTGCATCCTGCCCTGTCGGTTCAGGTAGTACACGGTCGTGGTGTTGTCCGTCTGGACCTGGACCACTTGACCCCGAACAAATGAAGCGAAGGTGGTGAGGGCTAGTCGGACCGCTCGAAGCTCCAGCAGGTTGATGTGGCATCGAGACTACTGAGGGGACCAGAGGCTGTGGGCTCTGAGCTCCGCCAGATGGGCACCCCAACCCATCAGAGGTGTGTCGGTCGTCAGACTGACCGCCGGATCAGTGCGGACAAATGGGATACCCTCCTGCAGATGAGCTGGAATGAGCCACCACTGGAGGCCATTCCACATCTCCTGGGTCACTGTCACTGGCTGGTCCAGAGGATCGGAGCGCTATGACCACTGGCGGGCCAGCCCCCATTGCAGGGGATGCATACGCCAGTGGGCCCAATGGACCACGCTGGTGCAGGCTGCCTTGAGGCCCAGGAGGTGCAGGAAGTCCCAGGCAGGGTGCAACTGCCCAACCAGAAATGATTGAGCAAAGGAGGAAAGGACCTCGGCCCTGTCTGCCGTGAGCCGTGTTCTGGCTTGAAGAGAGTCAAGCCTGCCTTGATGAACTGAATCACCATGTATGGCACGAAGTTCCCTACTTGGCCTGCTGATTAAGAGGCCAATCTGAGAGCAGACCTGGAGGGCTAGATCCCTTGACCGGCCCACCTCCAACCTGGAGGGGGCTGCAATCAGCCAGTCATCCAGGTAGGGTACACTTGGACTCCGGGCACAAGCAGGGAATGCTGTCACCACTGCCATGCATTTGGTGAAGACCCTGGGAGCTGAGAGAGTCAAGGGCATGGCCTGGAACTCATAAAGGGATCCCTCTGCTCTGAAGTGGAGGAATCGCTGGTGAGATGGACGGATTGGGACATGAAAGAATGCGTCCTGAAGGTCCAGAGAACAGAACCACATGCCTCGTTCCAAGGATGGAATGATCTGAGCCAGAGTGACCATCCTGAAGGTACGAGACCTTAGGAACTTGTTCAGGTCGTGTAGGTCGAGAATGGGGCGCCAGCCCTCCATTTTGGGGACCAGGAAGTACCTGGACACAAACCCTAGGGTCTGGATGGGGTCCGCCACCTCCTGATCACCTCCTTCTGGAGGAGCAGGCAATGTCGGCTCGACGAGCCAACTGGAGAGACTGGGATTTATAGCCCTGTGGGGCGACGGTTTAATCAGGAGGAACTGCCTGAATTCCAGAGGTAGCATTCTGCGCTCACCACTTCCAACACCCAGAGGTCCGTGGGTGACAGCTGACCAGGCGGAAAGGAAGTGGTAGTGCCATCCCCCCACAGGGGGAACCTGGGAGGAGGAGAAGAGGTTGGGGCGACACCCTCAACCCGTCACTGGGCAGGCTGGAGGAAGGGCCGAGGAGCCACCTGTGGCCTTTTCTCCAGGCTTCCTGCTGGAGGAAGCAGCAGGTTTTTTTCTCAGTGCCAAGACAGCCTGCTGGTCCTGATGCTCGTGCAGTTGCTGGGCCGGATGTGTCAGGGGCAGCGAAGACGGTGCGGGCTTACGCTGTTGCTGGTGGCCTTTATCCTTCTGGGCAGACGTGACCAAGTCCAAGGTGGCGTTGGACTTCTCCATCCATTGGAGATGACTCTCCACCCCGGGCCCGAGCAAGTCGGTACCCAGGACGGGGAAGTCTGCCAGCTTGTGCTGGGTATCAGCCATAGAGGTGGAGATCCGCAGCCAAGCTCTGCAGCACATGGCCACTGCGGCCGCTACTGACTGGGCACATGAATCAGCAATGTCCAACGGAGTTTGGAGCTGCTGTTTAGCTACCACCCTTCCCTGATCCCGCACCTGCTTGACCATCATCTGAAGGTCAGCCTGGAGATGAGGAATCACCTCATCCAGGGAGCCCAAAAGGGCGTGTGAAAAGTGTGCCATCAGAATGGCCAAGCTAGCCTGACGAAGGCCTAGGGAGGAAGCAGCGTATACCTTCAGCCCTGAGTAGTCCAATTTCTTAGACTCCTTATTGGGTGGTTTGTTCACATCCCGAGCGTTCCCAGAACGCCGGAAAACGCTACTGGTCACTAACCCTCCGCAGAGGAGTGCTCCAAGAAACTGGAGAGTGAACCGGTAGGGACCTCTACTTTCGAGCCATCCTGGCTGAAGGTGCGGACAAGATGTCTGCGCACGCCCAGGCCGGGTTAACAATGGCTTCGGCCACTGAAAGGCCTCCGTAGGGGAATCCCCTCAGTCCAGTATCTCCGTGAGGGGATACTTGGCCCGTTTTGAAACAGGTTCGAGCTTCAAACAGGTATCTGCAAACAGGTATCTGCCTCTATCTCTGAAATCAAACAAAGAGGCAGGAGACACTGCAGAGCAGGACACTGCAGCACAGGAGCTAGCACAACAAAACTCACCCAAATCAGGAACCAAAACAAAAAAAGCAAAAAAGAACTCCAAAAAACTTCTGATTATAGGAGACTCCATGATTCGGGGAGTTGAAACCCATCTCCAGCCAGGGGTAATGGTCAGATATCTCCCAGGTACATCAGCATGGAGAGACACTGACCGCATTGCTAAACTGTTCACAAAGCAGGAGAAAACATTGATGTCCTAGTACACATAGGGATTTTCGATCTGCCACGGGTCAGTTGTGGAGACCAAGGAACACCTGACCAGGCTGGGTGACAAACTATCATCTATTTCGTTTGGCATCTCTCTCTGAGATCCTGCCAGTCTGGGAGAGGGGAGCAGATGGACTGAAGGTCAGAGAAGGGAGATAGGGGAGCTAAACACTTGGCACAAGGGTTGGTGCTATGAAAAGGACACAGATTTGTAGGAATTGGCAACAGTTCTGGGAGTGAAAGTTCTTTAATTTGATGGACTGCATCTGACTAAGGAGGAGTCAGTGCATTGGGGCAGAAGTTTGACGCTCTTTGCAGAATATTTAAACTAGCAAATGGGGAGAGGCGGCACCCATACGCGCGAATGGGAAGAACACCCTCCCCTCAGCTAGTGGTCAAACAGGGATTCAGCATGTTTGCAGTTCATTTGCATCACCAGGTAAGAAAAAGGTTTGTCTTCCCACTACTACGACAGGGTACTGCCAAACCCCACCCAACAACTAACACACTGAAATCTGGCCAATGGAAAATCATGTACACAAATGCTCACAGCCTGGGGAAATAAGATCCCAGACCTGCAGGCAACAATGTCAGAGGCTAAACTGGACATAGTAGTAATTAGTGAGACGTGGTTTACCAGTAACCACACTTGGGAGACTTCGCATCTGGCTATGTGTATTGTTCAGAAGAGACCGAGGTGCAGAAAGGGGGGGTGGCCCTGTATGTCAATGAAAATATCAAAGCTACAGAAATTCAGAATACATATAACGAGCCAGAAGAACTGTGGGTCACCCTGAAACAGGAAATGGGACAGCCATGAGAACTGGGGTTGTCTACAGGCCCCAGACCAGGGGAGGACATAGACACATTACTGTTAGAAGATATACAAACATGACAGCTAAAGGGGAGGTTCTGATAATGGGAGACTTCAACATGCCGGATACAGATTGGTCAATACCAGCAGGAACATCTGCCAGAACTAGACACATAGTGGATTCCCTGCAGGGGGAGGGCCTCAAACAACTGGTACAGCAACCCACAAGAGACAGGGCTATCCTAGATCTAGTACTGACTAACCAGGAAGGGATCACAGATCTCCAGGTAGAAGGTCACCTGGGGGCCAGTGACCATCACATGGTCAATTTCAATTTGGCTACTACATCTAAATCATCCCATTCCAAGGCAAAAATATGGGACTTCAGAGGAGTTGACTTTGATAAGATGGCCAACAGAGTTAAGCTAGCCCTGGCAAAAAGAAACACAGGTGAGGGGGAATAGGCAAAGTGGGCAAGCATTATGATGCAATACTTGAAGCAACATCCCATTGTGTTAGACAGAAAAGAAAGCAAAAGAAGAAGGAAACCACTTGGTTCTCAAATACAGTAGCAGAAGAGGTCAGGAGCCAAAAGGCTGGCCTTTAGGAAATATAAGGGAACACAGAGGGATGAAGATAGGAGGCATACCAAACTGCCCTAAGGGAAGCAGGAAGGCAGTAAGGCAGGCAAAGTCCCAAACTGAGGAAGCACTAGCACGTAACAGTAAAAAGAAGGTGACAAGACTTTCTATAGATACATTAGTGAAAGGAGAAAGTCCAGAGGGGTATTGCTAGTTTAATGGAGAAAAGGGAGCATGTGAGGAGGAGGACCCTGTAAAGGCATCTATCCTGAATAGATACTTTTGCTCAGTATTTACTGAAGAGAAGGTAGGGCAGGCCCACAGCTCAGCATCAAGGGACACAGGGGTAGGGAGGTGAGCACTACTCCCTTCACAAAAGAAAGGGTCCTACAAGAGCTTTGCTACCAGGGTGGATAAGGCAATGGGACCTGATGGCATACATCCCAGGGTACTTATGGAGTTAAAGGTGGAACTAGCAGAGCCATTAGCAGAACTGTTTAGCGAGTCTCTGAGCACAGGAGAGGTCCCAGAAGACTGGAGAAGGGTTCATGTGATCCCGCCTCCACAAGAGTGGTAGCAGGAGGAGGCGGGGAACTGCAGACCAGTCAGTCTTACCTCAGTAGTGGGCAAGATAAGGAGGCATTCCTTAAGGAAAGGATAGTGCAACACCTGGAACCATAGGGGCACAGGATCCAAGACAGCATGGGTTACAAAAGGAAGGTCCTGTCAAACTAATCTCATAGATTTCTTTGATTGGGTAACCAGAGTGGTGGACCAAGGAGTGCATGATGTCGCCTACCTTGACTTCAGCAAAGCTTTTGACAGTGTTCACATAGAAGATTGATAAATAAGCTGGGTAGGCCTAGGGTGGGTCAGAAGTTGGTCAACTGGGTGGCAAACTGGTTGACGGGCAGAAAACAGAGAGTGGTGGTAAATGGTATAGCAGTCAGAAGAGATGCAAGTCATAAGTGGGGTACTCAGGGATCAGTCCTGGGGCCAGTCCTCCTCAACATCTTCATTAGTGACCTCGTAGATGGACTAGAGGGTAAGGTTGTCTGTTTGCAGATGACACCAAGATCTGCAACAGAGCAGATGATCTCAGATGGGGTGGGCAGAATGAGAAGAGATCTGGATAAACCAGCAAAATGGCTGAGAAGAGTGGCAACTGGGATTTAATGCAAAGAAGTGCAAAATCATGCACATAGGGAAGAGAAACCCTGAAGCCACCTATAGGCTGGGAGGGAGTTGCTAGCAGTCACAAAGGAAGAAAAGACTTGGGCATCATCATCACTGATGACCTGAAATCATCCAAGCAGACCTCCAAAGCAGTAGGTAAGGCTAGGGGGTGTTAGGGTGATTAGTAGGGGTATCACAAGTCGTAAGAGGGAGGTAATAACCTCCTTTACAAGACACTGGTTAGGCCCCCATCTGGAGTACTGCGTGCAGTATTGGAGGCCACCTTCACAAGGACATTAACCAAATTGAGGCAGTCCAGAGAAGGGCAACCAAATGGTGCAGGGAATGCATCAGAAGACATATGAGGACAGATTAACAGAGCTCAATATGTATACCCTTGAGCAAAGGAGGGAGAGAGTGATATGATCGAGGCATTCAAACAATCTTAAGGGCATTAACAAGGTGAAAGAGTCTAAGATGTTTAAATATAAGAAAAATAGCAGGACAAGAGGACACAGCATGAGATTAGAGGGGGTCAATATTAAGGGGAAATGAGGAAATTCTTTTTCACAGAAAGGGTGGTGGATGCATGGAATGGCTTACCACAAGAAGTGGTGGATATGAATACAGTGCAGGGCTTCAAACAGGCATGGGATAGGCATAAGGGAGCAATACAAATGACTATGAACAGATAGGCCACTGACAGAGCAAAGTCCGATGGCACATTTATAAGGTAGAAAAAGAAATGGGCAGACTGGATGGGCCTTGCGGTCCTTATCTGCTGTCAACTTCTATGTTTCTATGTTCTATTTTTCATCCCAGTGGACTCTGAGATGAGTCGAAGCATTCCTAAAAATGAGGATGGGCTCTCGTCCACCGACTGACCTCTGCAGACTCCAGGTCAAGCGCCTGGAGAACAAGGAGGAGTCACTCGCCAGACCCGAGGAGTCTGTGAACAGCTGCTGAGCGCCTGAGCCACCCCTCCACGGCCGAGGTTGATCGGAGTGAGGTGACTGACAACCCATGGGCAAGTCCTGACTGACCGAGAATCCTTGGTCGGGCCCCAGTCTTCGTTGTGGAGGGCGGAGGTTCCACCACATCGGGGTGGAGAAGTCGCTCGGCCGAACAACCGGTGCCGGTTTCGGCTCCTCGACTACGAGGGGTTGTTTCGGCAGCTCAGGTGACAGCCACTTAATGGCCGGAGAAGGCGACGGAGTCAGCTTATTCCCAGACAATAAGAGCTGCTGCCACATTACATCCTCGTAGCGCCGACGCAAATTGCACCGGAGCCTATCCTCCGAAGAGGATGACAAGGATGAGCGGCACTGCTGCTTTCCATGATACCGAGACCGCTGACGGCGGGACCGGCTAGACCTGGAAGAGGTCCAAGACCAAGACCTTCAGGGATTCCAAGGGTGGGTCAGAGAGGGGACGGGGGAAACCCGCTCCTCCCTCAGTTCAGGGACCTTAACTGGGGACTCTGGCACAGGAGGCAAAGGCAAGTCCTCGGTTTCCACCGGGGGAACCAGTGAAGTAGGGTTGTCGGCATGACCAGTCGACAAACCGTCCGATTGGTCGAGAAAAATCTCGACTGCGTCGACGAGTGTCTCGGCCGGCTGACTGACGAGGGCACAGTGAAGCCAGTGGCCTTAGCCGCAACCTTGACCGAAGTCGAAAGTTGACCATGCGTTGAAGGGGATTTCTCCCGCTCCCACGAACGTTGACGGTGGGACTTACCTTTTGAGTCCTTCTTCTTGGACCGACTGGAATGTCCCGATGGTCCTTCTCCCTTGGTGGAGAGGGACTGGCAAAGCTCCTTAAAAGAAGCTGTATATGAAGAGCCCAAGGAGAGCGATAAATGCCGTGACCGAGGAGGAAGAGCACGCCTGGGCGGCCGCCTCCCCGAGGGTGATCATCTGCTCCAACTGATCCGCGCCTCCGGCCACCGCAGACACCACCCAACGGGCCTCCTTCGACTTGACCAGCGGATACCATTTTTCAGGGCGCCCCAGAAGAAGTCAAGCAGCGCGGTCCTCCAAGACCGAAGCCGAAAAGGATGTGCACAAATCGCAAGCCTGCGAATCGTGGCCGAGCCCTAGGCAGTAGACGCAAGTGGAGTGCGGGTTGGTCTAGGACATCTTCTGCCCACAGGGGCACCAATGAAATCTGGGAGTCGATTTGTTCATCGCAGCCACGAGGGAAAAAGAAGACCGAAGTCTTGTAAATTTGAGAATTAGTTTCGGGTTGACCAAAGAGTGTGGATCCAGGCCTAAAATGCAGAGTGCTTAGGAGGGAACCTGAGCTTCCAAGCGGTAAGGAAGATCTAGCGTCATGGGGAACAGCCGAGAGTTTTACCACCCGGGTGGGTGGGAGGAGCCAGCTTGAAGACCTTCCGGCAAGATTTAAAGCAGCAAGGAACCTGCCAACAAGTGTGGATTGAACAACATATCCACATCCCTAGAAACACCATTTCTTTGTTACCTCACTACAACTAAATGGTTAGGGCTTTTTGGCTAAAATTTGCAGGGTGGCAAGCCTTGCACCACTGATGTGCCTTTTTCTAGCTTGGAGAAAAAATCTACACCGGTTCCATAGTTATGGTGTTCCGAAGCTGAGAAATTTCCCATAGGATAACACTGCGGTGCCCATATCTCAAAAATGATTCGAGATGCAGATTTTTCATTCTGGGCACATGTGGAGGTTTCCAAGTCATGATTACATCTGCAGTGGAATTTTTTTCATAGTTGCTATGGTTACTGAGATATTGCCAAATTAGTGTTACAAGGGTTCCTTTTCATGACTCTAGGGCTGACGTATGTCTCTGTACTTACATGAAAGTGGAAGTGCAGGGCCCAGAGGGCCCACACTCCCACATATGCATACCATTATGCAAAAATGGATAGCTTGAAGGGAGCACAGGGCCTGGGTCACAACCGC
This sequence comes from Neoceratodus forsteri, assembly GCA_016271365.2. Taxonomy (NCBI): domain Eukaryota; kingdom Metazoa; phylum Chordata; order Ceratodontiformes; family Ceratodontidae; genus Neoceratodus; species Neoceratodus forsteri. Next base: position 244,586,197 of record CM028134.1, read on the forward strand.
ATACCAGTTACATTACACTTTCTCAAAAAGAAGGGAAATTTATTGCAAAAAACCGCGTTAATGCATCAGTTAGGGTTGCTAGTACAGTGACAAAAGTTTGGAAATTCGATGTAAGGGTTCCCACCCCTATCACCCCCAAACACACAACAACAGGCATCAGGGTGTGCCATGGGGTTGTCAGGCCTCTCACTCCATTCTCCTATACTGTACCATGTCAGCCTGTTTTCACATGGAATGGGGTGAAAGTTGGGCTGGACGACCCCATGGCACACCCCGACACCTGTTGGTGTGTGGAGGTTGGGGGGAACCCTAACACAGAATTTCCAAACCTTTTGTCACTGTACTATCAACCCTAACTGATGCATTAACAGAGTGTTTTGCAATGAGGCCTAACTCTCACCCCATTCCATGTGTAAGGAAGCTGAGATGGTATAGAAGAATGGGGTGACAGTTAGACCCAATGACCCCAAGGCACACCCCGATGCCTGTTAGTGTGTGGATGGTGTGGGAGTGTGGTAGAGTTGGGAACCCTAACACTGAATTTCCATACTTTTGTCATTGTAATAGGAACCATAATAGATGCCTTAACAGATTTTTTTGCAATGAATTTCCTTACTTTTTGAGATACTATAATAGTATCTTTATTTTACTGTGGGAGTGACCCTGCGCTCCAATCCCTCTGTAGATGCGTGTATGTATCTAGGTGTGGAAGCACAAGGCCCTCTGGGTCCTGCACTTCCATGTGTCGAACAACAGTGTCCAAATTGTCAGCATAGCCATCTTATTACCCTACCTCATGCACCCCATACAGAAAAATTGTGAAATACAAGGCAAAAATTAATTATGTACAACTGCGATGCCATTCTGCACCACAGGTCCAAAAACACATTTCGGGCAGGATGTGAAAAATGACAGCTGTACTGTTCATGAGGCAGTGTGAAAAAAATGGCTATGTTGAAAATTTGGTGGCAAAATATTTTAAAGTACCAAAGTTATGCGCTTCTGTAGAATAAATTCAATGGACGCACGTAACTCGAGCATTTTCAGGATTTTTTGCACCAAATCTTCAACATGGTCTTTTGAGACCCCACCTCATGAACACTGCACTGTGATTTTGTTTCTCAGACACGAAAGGTGATCTTGTGCAACTGCGCCATTCCGCGCCACAGGTGCGAAAACACATTACGGGCAGGATGTGAAAAATGATAGCTATACCGTTCATGAGGTGGTGTGGAAAAATGGCTATGTTGAAAATTTGGAGTGAAAATATTACAAATTGCCAATGTTATGCGCGTGCGTAAAAAAATTTCAATAACTGCACCTAACTCGGGCGTTTTGGGGTATTTTGCACCAAATTTTCAACATGTGTTTTTTGGGACCCCACCTCATAAACAGTGGCACTGTCATTTACTTCTCAACTCGGAAGGTGATTTCACACAGCTCACTTGAAAATTACCTTACAGGTCCAATTAATGAAAGGACAGTGACAAGTGTTCATGACGTGGGGTCCCAAAAAGCCCATGTTGAAAATACTAACATACTAACATACTATTTGCCAGCAGATTAGGCCTTACGGTCTATCGAGTCTGCTCGAACCTACATCCTTAGTTGGGTGCCGAGACCCTCCCATCCCTTGTGCTCCAGAAACTCCTATCATCCATCCCCACCCCCCCAGGACAGGCCATCATCTGATACATCCACTTTCTGTGTCTGTCCCACCCTCTCTTGAAGCCCTCCATGGTGGATCTCTGAACCAGCTCACCAGGCAGTGCATTCCAAGGGTCCACCACTCTCTCAGTGAAAAACCTCCTCCTCTTTTCCTCCCTCACCCTTCCACCTTCCAACTTCAAACCATGCCCTCTGGTGATACCTCCTGCTTTAGTCTAAAGATCCCTCCGTGTTTACCCTATTTATTCCCTTGAGGTACTTGAAGACCTCAATCATGTCCCCCCGTCTCTCCTCTCCTCCAATGAAAACAGGCAGAGCTCCTCAAGTCTGTCCTCATAAGTCAAATCCCCTAGCCCTCGTATCATCTTTGTTGCCCTCCTCTGTACCCTCTCCAGGAGCTGTATGTCCCTCTTCAAGTGTGGTCTCCAGTACTGTACACAGTACTCAAGGTGTGGTCTAAAAATGTGGTGCAAAAAATGACCACAATATCAACATAAGTTCAAAACACCATTGACAGCCATTATACGGTACGTACCTTGATTCTTCAGTTTGCGGTTCGGCTTTGAAGAGTGCAGACATGTCCCAGTACACAGAAGATGATAGAGGATGACCTCCAGAGGTAAGTATAGGGTAAGGACGGGTGTGTGGGGAGATGGGTGCTCAGTGGGAGGGTTGGGATGGGCGAGGGGACGGGGGAGACAAACAGGGACCGTTTTCTTTTTTTCAGGGTTTTTTTTTTAAAAGACGTCAGGGGACTGTTTTCTTTTTTCACAGGTACATATTTAAGTAATATTTTGGGACACTGGAGGTGGGCCCTCCAGTGTCCCACAGTACTGGGGGGAGGACAAAACTGGGGAAACTGGGATTGGGCTCCCCAGTGTCCCACACTGTGTGTGTGTGTGTGTGTGTGTGCGGGGGGTGTTTTGGTACCCGCATGGGGATTGGGCACCCCTCACTCCCCCTTACGGTGAAAACGTCATCCTCCCATCGAGAATTCAAAAACTCGCTGTTCACCCACCTCCTAGCCTCTGGCCAATGCAAATGCTCTTAATTTGCTTTGTCCCACTGCAGGCTGTCGGGTCTGACCCTGAGTACTACACTAATGTTCTCCCATGCAATTTGTCTAGGTGGCTATGAACCTTGATGTCTTTACTGTCCTCAGCTGTCTTATGGTTACCCTAATTGCTTTATTTTACATCCTTATTATGATCTATGCCTAAAATGTACCCTTATGTAACTGTTACTGTACTACCCAATGTATATCTTGTTTTGCTTCTGTACACCTATATTATGTCTGTGCATTTCTGCATATTGTAACCAATGTCCTGTGCTCTCCCGGGTCGTGCCTGAAAATAGGCAGGTCTGTGCCTAGCGCACTTACCCGGTTGCCAAAAGCTAATAAATAAATAATAAATAATATTGGCAAAATCCTTTGTAAGGGAGACACTGGGAGTGGGCTCCCCAGTGTCCCACACTGGCGAGTGGGTGGTGTCTAGTGCCAGCACAGAGATTGGGCACCCCGATGTCGGCAAAAATATTTTGACATATATATATATTTATATATATATATATATATATATATATATATATTAGAGGCAAAAATCCTGTTTAATGCATTAGTTAGGGTTGTTCCACAGCGACAAAAGTGAGAAATTGCTGTTAGGGTTGAAAACCCTAACTCGAATCACCCCCCAGCACCACACACACACAGACACACACACACACTATGCAAGTATGAGGGAGGACCAAGTCAACACAACCAATGACAGACATCCAGCAGCAGGTGACAGAAATAACAAACAATTGTCTAAATGTACTCACGAGACATCCCCACCCACCTGACCAGGTACTGCATGCTCAGTGGAGATCAACAGCAAAACTGAGGCCATGTACACCAAGCGTACACATCCATGATTGCAGCTGCACACAGCGTACCACACTTAGTAGTTGCATGGCCTTACCTGCCATTCGCGAAAGTAAAAGTCATTCGCGACACTGTCGAACTTTTGTTAACTTTTCCCATTGACTTATAATGGGAAACTGTTTTTGAATAACTTTTGAACTGTTTAATATTTTTCACGAATCTTCAAAGGCACATCGGGACCCGGCTGCACGTTCCTGAAGATTTCAGGCCAGTCAGCATGAAACCGTCCCTGCGACCTGTAGGCGCGACCGTAGAATTCCAGAAAAAGCATAAACGCACACACAGAACACGCTTAATAACTCCGCAGCCGTATATCCGACTAGTACGAAACTTGGCAGATCCCAAGGCCTATGGTTCTTGATCGTGTATTCCAAATTTCAGGCAAATCCGTCAAACGGTTGCAAAGTTATTAAGGTGCAAAGTTTTGGGGTTTAACATAGAAATGGCTCCTCAACCCTAACTATGGTAGCACTACCGTGCTACCATAATATATACATATTATAGAGGCGCAATAGCACCTCTGTAGTTAGGGTTGAGCAGTAGTTAAACCTGAAATTTTGCACTTTAATAACTTTGCTACCGATCAAAGGATTTGCACGTAATTTGGTATGCTCTGTCCTGTGTAGTAAATCTCTTGATGTGAAAAGTTTTGTTCTGGTCGGATGTGCAGATTCTGTGATTCAGATAGTGAAAAAAGTCAAAAAACCACTCGGTTTTGCTGTTTTATCCTCATCACCTTGCAGCCATACGGTATGGAATTTCTGCCTGATATTTGCAGGGTATAAAGAATTTTGGTAGACGAAAAGACACTGACAATTTTGTGCAAATCCACTGATCGGTTGCAAAGTTATTACGTTTTTTAAGTCCCATCATATCTTATGGGATTTTGCTTAACATTCCATTTCTTGGATAGAGGTGTTTCTCACTAAGGGGGATTTTGCCTCACGAAGAAGAATCGAGTCTCACAAGATCAATCCTTCTTCACGAGATTTGTAATCCCTCTTTGTGAGAAAAAAATCCTTCGACGTGAGCCACCATCTTGTTTTTGTTTTAAATAAGAAAAAAAAAAATGAAAACCCACATAAATGAAGATATTAAGATACACCAAGGCATGTATCTTGTTCATCCAGACTCCCTTAGCTGGATTCCTAAGTGGTCGCATGCAATGCAACTTCTGAGGGTGTTTAACAGTTTAAATTCCTTTTTCACTCGCTAACTTCCCAGCCGGATGTTGGTGAGTGGCGAAAAAGGAATCCCTATTGCCACCCTCTGGTCACTTTTCCCACCACAAAATGCCAATATCGGGGTGCCCAGTCCCCGTATCGGCTGTATACCTCCCTCCCTGCCACTGTGGGACAATGGGGAGCCCACTCCCAGTGTCCCCTAATATTGTTTTATTTAATTTGCTGACACAGAGCTCCCAATCCCCATGTCAGCACTAGCACCCACCCAACACCACCAGTTTGGGACACTGGGTAGCCCACTCCCAGTGTCCTGTTATTTGTCACTCCACCCCCACTACTGTGGTACACTGGAGAGTCCACTCCCAGTGTACCCAAACAAACTAGTACCTACTTGGGCTGTGTGGCTGGCTGTTTGTGTTTGTCTCTGTCAATAGTTTAGTTTTGTGGATTTTCATGTGTTTTGGCTTGGAGGAACCAGACCATTCTTGGATATGAGATCTATGAAAGTTTCCTGGTCTAAGAAACTGGAAAACATCACCAGCAGATATTGGGATTCTCATTATAAATCAACTTTTTTGGAAGCCATCACAATCAAAGTAAGTACAGCTAAGAAATTCTACAAGCTCTGACCTGGGGAGTGCAAACTGAATCCACATTTCCGTCTACCTTGTTGCTAAAGGGAACTGCATGTCTTTGAGAACCATTCACAACTATTTAAACAAAGGGAAGACACTGACAAAGGGTTTTAACTTCCTGCATATGCCCCAGGCAAGTGTTCCAGGAATTTAACACATCCTTTGTCTTGTTACCAGAATCAAACAGTTTACTGGTCCTTTTCCTGTGGATTTGATTATTTTACATCATTTGGCAATGGGCAAATCCCGGAGGCACACCACTGAAATTGATCTGTCCCTGCTCATGTGTGAGCCTTGGGCATATCTAGCCACATTGTATACAACTATTCCAATGTTGCATTTTCGACATTACCACCTGCCATACTACTGTTGAAAAAGAAACGCAACCTCTCTCTGACTGATCTCTGCCTATGCACCTGAAACTTGTGCTCCTCCTCCTGCTCAGGACTGTTCACCCTAACCCCGGACCAAACACCTCCAACCAAAACAAACCAACAGGCACTCTCTCAATCACATGCCTGAACATCTGCAGTTTACTTCCTAAGCTTGATGCACTGCAAGCCTTTACCACCCAACACAACCCGGATATTCTGTCAGTAGTTGAAACCTGGCTCACCCCAAAGATTCCTGACCAGGCAATCACCCTTCCTGGCTACAATGTCTTCTGGGTTGATTGTAAGTCCAAAAGAGGCGGAGACCGTGCCTTATATAAGACACTTTCCGAGGACACCCCATTGATTCCAATCTTCCAACAACACCTACTCAGATTCTTCCCATCAGACTCCTATTAGGGGCCCACAATAAGGCCCTCACAGTTGTCAGTGTTTACATACCTCCTAAGGAACAGGGACCTGGTTTAACCGCTGTCCTTGACTTTGTCAAATCCCACCCATCGGACTCCGAAATCATCCTTCTTGGTGACTTTAACATTAATTGGCTCTCAGCTGAAGGTGGGTCATTTAAAGACTCCATTATATCAGCTAACCTGACTCAAATGGTTGACTATGCAACCAGAAAGAACTACAGAATTGGGATCTGCACCCTACTCAACTGGATCCTAACCAACCACCCCTCTCAGATCACAAAAACCTCAGTCCTCCCTGACTCACTCAGTGACCACTCTCCCATCAGCTGTACCTGGTCAAACAAATTCTATAAGCCCCCTCCAAAAATCATCACCAGCAGAGTCCTACCTTGTGGTCAGCTACCCCACCTCAAATCGCACCTCAGTCTGCAGGACTGGTCCCCCATCTTCAAGGCAACAGATACTAATACTGCACTGGAGCAATTTATTCACATTTTCAATGAAGCCTGTAATAAATTTGCCCCTCTCAGAAAGCGTAAAGTTAAATCACTCAGTAACCCTTGGCTGTCAGGAGACCTCCTAAAAAAACTTAAATCCAGGGACCACCTCTGGGAACTGGCTAGAAACTCTGGTAAGCAACTCGACATCCAGAGTTATAAACGGTCATGGAACGACTGCACCAAATCCATTCGGCGACAGGAATCTGACTACTATAAAAATGCCCTCACTAACTTCTGAGGAAATGGGAGGGATTTCTGGAAAAACATTAAAGATGTCACTGGGAAGCAGTCAAAGTCTTCGCCGAACATACTCAACATAAATGGGCACACTACACTCAACTCTAAAACTATTGCGAACACTTTTAACATCGCTTTCACTGACCTTAGCAGTGCTCTCCCCTCCGACTTCTTCCAAGATGTGTCAACTCCCATCCCCCCCAACTCCACCCACGCCTGTCACCCATCTTTGTACTTTAAAGCACTAAAGAAACATCAAGTCCGAAACTACGTTGCCAAAGCCATCAGCAAATCTAGAACAAGCAATGACACACTTGACCTCAAGCTACTGGCCCTAACGCTTGACGAGGTACTTGGGCCCCTCACCAAGATCTTTAATCTCTCTCTTTCTTCTAGCCAATTCCTGGACAAATGGAAAATGGCCACTGTTACCCTGATTCACAAAAGTGGTGAAAGACTGACTATGTGAACTTCTGCCCTATCTCCATTCTTCCTCCCCTATCGAAGGCACTGGAACGTATAGTAGCGGACCAACTTACCGAGCATCTGGACAATTATAATATTCTCTGTAAACAGCAACATGGCTTTAGAAAAGGTCATAGTACATCCTCTGCCTTACTCGAATTCACCGGCTCCATTCACAGCTCCCTCGACAATGTACAACTAACTGGTGCTATTTTCATCGACCTGACCAAAGCCTTCGATACTGTCCACCACTCCCTCCTGCTGAGCCAACTAAAAAATGCTGGTCTCTCCAATGATTCAATCTCTTGGTTCAAAAGCTATCTTGAAAACCGCTCCCAGTGTGTAAAAATTGGAGATGTGCACTCTGATTCCAAACCTGTCCTCTCTGGAGTCCCCCAGGGTTCAATACTGGGTCCCCTACTCTTCAGCCTGTTCCTTAACACCCTACCGGACTCCTGCACTGAACATATCACCCTGTTTGCCGATGATGCAGTAATCCTTGCCACACACCAGGACCCAAAGAAATTGCAAGGAAATCTCCAACTCTGCTTCTCCTCAGTTGAGAATTGGTTCACAAAGCACAAACTGATCCTTAATCAAAAAAAACAAAGGCCATGATCTTCAGCAGCTCCCATAATAAACATAAGCACTTCCAACTCTCCGTTATCACCAGACAAGGTGCCACACTGGAACAGGTCAAAAAAACGTTAGGGCTGGAGATGCCAATGGCACCTCCGATCCCTCTTCATCTGTGCATGGTGGGGATGGAGTGTTAGGGTTGGAAACCCTATTGCCACATTTCCCTGTTTTTGATGCTTTAACCCTAACTGATGCATTAACAAAGTTTTTTGCAATATATATATTAATGGACACTGGAGGTGGGCTTCCCAGTGTCCCACAGTTCAGGGGGGTAGGACATAACTGGGAACACTGGGAGTGGGCTCCTCAGTGTCCCACACTGGAGGGGGGGATGCTAGTGCCAACATGGAGATTGGGCACCCCATGTCGGCAGAACATTTTTTTGTAATTAAAACATGTCTCAACCCCCTTGGAGGCAGTAAAAGGATCAAATGACCTTTTATTAGGTAAACACCAACAGCTGTTTACCTAAAAGAGGGCTGAGGAATCTGATTCTGGTGGTGGTGGGGATGTGGGTGGAAAAAATGACCAGAACTGTTTTAAACTGTTTTCAATGGCCGATGTTTTTTTTTTTGCAGTGCTGCAAGTTTGCGACAGTTTTCGTGAAAAGTGCCATAAATTTGCAGCAGTTTTCACGCAACAGTGGTGTTAGTTGCACAAAAACTGCTGCAATTTGTGGCACTTTTGCAAGAATAGTGTTGCAAATTTGTGACACTACAAATGGCCAAACTCAAAAAACATGTTTCCCCGAGACTATGTTTAAAAACTAATGCCAGGATCGTGTTCCTCTGGCCCCAATTAGGTAAACACAACAGTTGGTGTTTACAAAGAGGCAGTATTTTTTGAATTACAGTGATTTTTCCCCATTGCTAACTGAAAACAAGATGGTGGCAGCAAGGCAATAATTTTTCCATTTGAGGCATCAGAAAGTGCTTTCGCATGGCATATCTATTTTTTCCCATAGACTATAACGGGAAACTTCAAAGCTTTATAACTTTCGAACAGATTAATATTTTTTTCACCAAACCTTCAAAAGGCACATCTGCAGCCCAGACCCCATATACCCTAACAATTTCAGACCAAACCCCCAGGACCTTTTGGAAATGCGGATGAGCAAAGAATTTGCACCTAAATGGTAAATTACACGTTTTTTGCCACTCCGCAGCTCCGCAACCGGTCCACCAACCAGAACAACATTTGCCAGATCCAGAAATCTATGGTAGCAGACGGCACGTGAATAATTTCTGGCACATCAGTCGTACAGTTGCAAAGTTATTAAAGTGTAAAAGTTTGGGTTTAACATAGAAGTGGCCATGCAGCCCTAACTATACTGGCACAACCGTGCCAGTATGATAAATCTATATAATGAATATGTACTATTGCCTCGTTTTTGTTTTCTTTGATTAACTACATCCCTGTGTGGATGATTTGTGCCAATCTTGTATATTCCCTGTATATCCTTACGTAGATAATTTTAATGTAACTTGTCTTGGAACTGTGATTGTCCAGTTACCTTGTCCTGATGTATCAATGTATTTTGTACTCTCCCAGGTCGTGCCTGAAAACAGGCAGGGTTATTGCCTAGTGCACGTACCCACTAACCAAAAGTTAATAAATTATATATATATATATATATATATATATATATATTGAAAACTGCATTAATTCAAACTTAGGGTTAAAGTAACAAAAGTAGGGAAATATGGCATTAGGGTTTCAACCCTACCTCCCCCTCAAACTGCACAGACCAAGAGGTGTCCGGGGCGGGTACCATTGGGGTTGTCAGCCCTAATGCTCACCCCATTCTCCTATGCTGTACCCACCCAGCTAATTTTTTATGGAATGGGGTGAGTGTTAGGGCTGACAACCCCAATGCCACCCCCCTGACACCTCTTGGTCTGTGCAGGGTGGGGTGTTAGGGTTGGAAACCCTAATGCCATATTTCACTACTTTTGTCGCTTTAACCCTAACTGATGCATTAACGCAGTTCTTTGCAACTGATTTTCTTGCTTTTTGAGATAGTATAATAGTATCCTTATTTTACTGTAGATGTATATAAAGATCAACCTATCTATCTAGCTATGTATGATAGTTGCACAGTAGTGCAGCTATAGTTAGGGTTGCCTGACCACTTCTATGTTAAACCCCAAATTTTGCACGTTAATTACTTTGCAACCGTTCAACCGATTTGTCTGAAATTTTGCAAGTGCAGTCTGGTACCATAGATCTCTGGATCTGGCAAGTTGTGTTCTTGTCGGATGTGCGGTTGTGGAGCTGCAGAGCCCCAAAAAAATGTGAAAAAAACAAAACAAAACACTTTTTGGGCAATTTCTTTGCCCGGGGCTACAGCCCAAACGGTTTGTCTGTATGGTCTGAAATTGAAAGGGAATACGCGGTCTGGGCCACTGATGTGCCTTTTGAAGATTTGGTGAAAAAATATTTATCTGTTCAAAAGTTATTGAAAAAACAAGTTTCCCATTATAGCCTATGGGAAACAATATATGTGCGATGCGAAAGCACGTTGTGCTGTTGCAACAGTACATTTTACTATCACAAATACCCTCAGTACTGTCATGCAGCAGCCATCTTGTTTTCAGTTAGTGGAGAAAATACATTTTAATTCAAAATAGCATGCCCCTTGCTAAACACCAACTGTTGTGTTTACCTAAACGGTGCCCTAGGAACACGATCCTGGCATCAGGTTTTAAAAATAATGACCAGAAATGTGTTTTTCACGTTTTTTCCATCTGTACTGTCGTGATTACGGTGGCATACTTTCGCAAATCACAACATTCTTTTGTGACCGCTTTTGCAATTTGCAACAGTACTGGCCCCAAAAACACGTTTGTTTGGCACGTCACTGCAACTAAACAGTTTGGACTTTTGGGCTGAAATTTACAGAGTGGAAAGGGTTCGTCCTACAGATGTGCCTTTAGCTGGTTATGATTTAAAATTGACGTCAGTTGCAAGGTTATGGCATTTCGAAGTTGAGAAATTTCCCATAGGATAACACTGAGGTGCCCGCGGCACCTTTCGGTGCCTGTATCTCGAAAATGGTTCAAGATACGGATTTTTCGCTAAGCGCTGCTTAGGACTAAGCGTGTATGCTGGTTGTCAAGTGATGATTACAACTGCAATGGAATTTTTTCTGAAGTTGCTATGGTTACTAAGATATTGCCAAATTAGTGGTACAAGGGTTACTTGGGATGTCTCTAGGTCTGTGCTATGTCTCCATAATTATGTGTAGGTGGGAACGCAGGCTCAGAGGACCCTCACTCCCACATATGCATACTATTATGCAAAAATGGGAGCGGGGGGGCATGCCATTTCGGCCCTGTGCTCCCACAAGGAGATGAGAGTTCATTACAATGTCTCTACACTTATGGATGTATGGTAGCACAGGGCCCATAACAAATGGATAACATTATGCATTCATAGCAGCAGAAGGGACCCACAACCACATACCAGTTACATTACACTTTTGCAAAAAGAAGGGAAATTTATGGCAAAAAAGAACAGGTTACTCACCTGTAACAGCAGTTCTAGGAGTGGTATATGTTGTTCATCCACACTTCTTGGCATGTCCCTTTCCCCTTTAAATCTTGCCGGAAAGTCTTCAAGCTGGCTCCTCCCACCCACCTGGGTGGTAAATACCCTTGGCTCCGCCCATGACACCAGATCTTAGCCTGCTGGAAGCAAGGCTGCGTCAAAGCCGGGAGGTTGGTGGGTGCGAGGATGAACAACATATGCCACTCCTAGAACTACTGTTACAGGTGAGTAACCTGTTCTTCTAGGAGCGTGGATATGTTCATCCACACTTCTTGGCAGACTCCAAGCAGTTCTCTGGGAGGAGGGAGGCAAGGCGCACACCCCCTACTTGGGAAATAAAGATTGGAGAACCGAGGCCCCAAAACCAGCATCCCAACGTGACTCAAGGTCGATGTGGTAGTGGGTAATGAAGGTGTTTGCTGACTTCCAGGTAGCAGCCCGACAGATTTCCTGGATAGGGATGTCCCTGGAAGCAGCCACCGATGCAGCAGTATGGCGGGAAGAATAAGCTCTTATCCCTCTGGGAGGCTCCTTGCCCGTCAACTCATAGCACAGACCTATGCATGATGTAATCCACCTTGCAATGGTCCGTTTGGCTGCAGGTCTGCCCGGAGCGGCTTCAGCGTAGGTGACAAACAGCTGGCGAACCTTTCCATGAATTTCCGTCATTCTCTCCTTATAATAGGAGAGAGCATGTCTCAGGTCCAGAGTATGGAGCCTGTACTTGGCGTCCAAGGTGTAATTAGGGTAGTATACTGGCAGAGTCAACACCTAATTAAGGTGAAACTCTGATACTACCTTCGGAAGGAATTTCGGGTGGGAGCGCAGGACAACTTTGTCCCTGTGAAAGACCAGACAAGGGGAGTCCACCGAAAGCGCCTGGAGCTCCCGTCCTTCTGGCTGATGTAATAGCCACCAGGAAGGCCGTCTTCCACGACAAGTGTGAGAGCTCACACTTGTGCACGGGTTCGAATGGCTTGCCCATGAGCTTTGCCAAAACCAGCAACAGATCCCACGGAGGTGGAGGTTCACGCATCGGAAGGGATATGTGATCCAGGCCTTTGAAGAGCCGCCCGACCACTGTCTCCTGTGCCAATGTCGGCTGACTGGCCCACGCCCGGTAAGCAGAAATGGCTGCCAGGTGCACCCTAAGGGTCGATGACTGTAGACCCCCTTTGGAGAGAGAGACAAAAGGTAGTCTAGAATGCTAGCCACGGAGCAGGATAAGGGGTCCAGACTTTTACCCTGGCACCAAATGGAAAACCTTTTCCATTTGAAGGCATAATATTTCCTGGTCAATTCCTTACGAGATGCCTTCACCATGGTGTAGACATCCTTGGAAAGACCCAGAGCTTGGAACTCTAGCCGCTCAGGTACCAGGCTGTGAGGTGCAGGGATTGAAGGTCCAGATGGAATACCTTCCCCTGGTTCAATGATATAAGGTCCGGGCGTGTACAAAGCCACTCCAGTGGCCTGCAGCTGAGGCTGTGGAGATCTGGGTACCAGAACTGGCGTGGCCAATCTGGGGCTACCAGGATCACCTTCGCCTTGTCCCTCCTCACCTTGAGTAACACCTTGTGGATCAAGGGAAATGGAGGGAAGGTATAGAGGAGGCCTGGGGTCCATGGCCTCGAGAAGGATTCCCCCTGTAGTGAGCCCTGCTGAGGGGGGTGGGCATGGTACAGCCTCAGCTTGGTGTTTTCCCTTGGAGGCAAAGAGGTCCACCAATGGTTCACCCCAGCGGGAGAACAGACTGTAATCTACCTCTGGATGGAAAGACCACTCAGGGATGTCTGGCCTATACGGCTGAGAGCATCTGCCAGCTGGTTCGAGACTCCTGCCACATGAATGGCTAGGAGATCCACCTCCAACCGGCTTACAAGGGTCCAGATGCGGAGCGCCTTCTTGCACAGCAGATGGGAGTGCATGCCGCCCTGTTTGTCAAGGTAGTACACGGTCGTGGTATTGTCCGTCTGGACTTGAACCACTTGACCCCAGAGCTGAGGAGTGAAAGTTGTCAGTGCCAGTCTGACTGCTCTGAGCTCCAACAGGTTGATGTGGCATTGGGATTCCTCTGGGGTCTAGAACCCGTGGGCCCTGTTGTACCCCATGTGGGCTCCCTGCCCATGAGAAAAGCATCGGTCGTATGGACGACCATTGGCTCGGGGCAGACAAACGGGATCCCTTCCTGCAACCGGTCTGGGGCGGTCCACCATTGGAGAGCGTCCCACATCTTCTGGGTTACAGTGATCAGCTGGTCGAAATGACCATGGCGCTGAGTCCACTGGGCGGCCAGCTCCCATTGGAGGGGGTGCATGTGCCACCTGGCCCAACGGACCACTGAGGTGCATGCCGCCATGTAACCCAGAAGGCGCATAAAGTCCCGGGCAGGGCTCAAGTGCCCAACCAGAAATGATCGGGTAAAGGAGGAGAGAACCTCTGCCCTGTCTGCTGGGAGCAGAGCTCTGACTTGACAAGAGTCTAGCTCTGCCCTGATGAAGCCCATCACCTGAGAGGGCACGAGTTCCGATGTGTCCTCGTTGATCAGGAAGCCGAGTTGGGAGCAGGTTTGGAGAGCCAGATCCCTGGACCTCTCCACCTCCTGAAGGGAGGAACCTGCCAAGAGCCAGTCATCGAGATAAGGGTAGAGTCATACTCCTCGATGGGCTGCCACCACTGCAATGCACCTGGTGAAGACCTGTGGGGCCGATGACAGACCGAGTGGCATGGCTTGGAACTCGTACAGGTTCCCCTCAACCCTGAAAAAGAGGAACCGCTGATGGGATGGACGGATTGGGACGTGAAAGAACATGTGCTGCAGATCCAGTGAACAGAACCACATGTTTCGCTCCAGGGATGGTATGATCTGGCTCAGAGTTACCATCCGGAAGGTGCAAGACCTGAGATATTGATTCAGGTCATGGAGATCTAGGATGAGGCGCCAACCCCCCCCCCCGTCTGCTTGGGCACCAGGAAGTATCTGGACACGAAGCCTGGGTCTGCAGGAAGATCCGGCACTGGGGCTACTGCCTCCTTGCGGAGGAGCTGAGCTATGTCGTCTCAGAGAGCTGACTGGGTGCAAGCTGAGATCCTTTCCTACCGAGGGGTGCGGGCTTGGCTGGAAGGGTGCTGCTCGAATTCTAGAGGCAGTCCCTGACCGACCACTGCGAGAATCCACCTGTCCGAAGTGACATCGGACCAGGCGGAAAGAAAGTGGAGGAGCCGGCCACCCATGGGAGGACCCAGAGCTGGCATGACTGGTGTAGGGGTGGCAACCCCCAACCCACCACTGAGCAGGCTTAGAGGAAGAGGAGGCTCCTGGACCTGCACCTCGGCCTCCTTTATGGGGCTGTTGTGGACCCTGCTTGGGCCTTGTGTGCCAAGCTTGAGCCTGCTGCTGCTGACCTCCTTGATAGGAGGGTTGTCTGACCACAGGGGAAGAATGCTGAAAAGGCTTCTTCTTTCGCTTCTGCTGGTTCTTGCCCGAAGAACCCTTCGCAGAAGTAGCATCCAAGGTGGCATTGGACTGCTCTATGCGCTGAAGGTGACCAGCCACTACTGGACCAAACAGGTCGGTGCCTAGGAAGGGCACATCAGCTAACTAGTGCTGAGTATCCGCTGGGAAGGAGGAAAGCCTCAGCCAAGCCCTGCAGCGAGTGGCCACTGCGGCTGATAAGGAGCGGGCACAAGAATCCCCGATGTCCAGGGCTGTCTGGAGCTGCTGTTTTGCAACAGCACAGCCCTGATCATGGACTTGCTTCACTGTGTTCTGCATGTCCATCGGGAGATGAGGGAGGACTTCATCTAATGATCCTAGGAGGGCATGAGAGAAGTGTGTCATTATAACAGCCGAGCTGGCCTTAGGAAGGCCCAGGGAAGAGGCAGCATAGATCTTGCGGGCAGAGTGGTCCATATTATTGGATTCCTTGTCCGGGGGTTGGTCAGTATCGGCCAAACTACCCATACACCTGAACACTGAGAACCAGGTTCTCGGCCGAAGGGTGTTCAGTAAACCCCGCAAAGGACCCCATGGGCATCGCATACTTGCGGGCCATGCAGGCGGATGGTGCTGAGCATGAGGCAGGGCGCTGCCAAAGTTCAAGAGCCGGGCCAACAATGACCTTGGCCACTGGAAAGGCCTCCATCGAGGTATCCCCTCTTTTTGAGAATATCAGTAAGAGGGTAGTCCAGCTTTTTCTGGATGGGCTCCAGGGGCATTTCGGTGGTGTCGGAGATAAGGCGAAGGATGCCCTGGAAGGAGGAAGGACCTTCCTCCAACCCTGCACCAACCATCGACTCATCATCCCCGGGATGTGAGTGCAAGCCGGTGACGTCCGAGTCTGAGGAGTCATGGTAGAGCGGTCTACCGCCTAAGTCACCCTCAATGTGCTGAGGGCAGTCCAGGGTGACTGTAATCGACAGACGTCGGGGAAGCCCGGTGTCTTGTCGGTCCTCTTTCGAGGGCACCCCTCCCTCAGGCTGTTTAGGAGGTGGTTCCACCAAGATCAGTGGAGAGACCAGAATAGGCCAATTGGGAAGACAGACAGGCCCCACGGGTGGAGGAACCAGTGGCTTCGGTTCCGAAGGGGTAGGCCTAGGAGGCAGGAGCCAAGTTATGGCCGGGGTGGCCGGTGGAGCTGACTTCTGCCCAGTCAAAATCAGCTGTTGCCACATGAGGTCTTCATAGCACCGACGGAGTTTCCGCCGGATCTGCTCCTCGTCCGAGGAGGATGAGGACCTGTGGCGATGCCTCTTTTTAAAGCGCTTGGGGCTCTTTCTCGGCCATTTGGCTGAGGGGGGTTCTGGACCTCGACCGAGATCGGGGAGGCTGACTCGGCTGATCGGGAGACACTGGGGTAGGTGAAAACCGAGGGTCCAGAACCAGGTCCTTGATGGGGACACCAGCAGGCTGGGTCTCCTCATCAGAGAATACAAGGACCGGAGACCTTTCCAAAGAGTCGTCGGCCATGGCCGGCGACAAAGGGTCTATCAGGTTGAAGATAATTTCGACCTCGTCGGCCACTTCCTCGGTCCCCTGGCCAGACAGAAGATCCGAAAAGCCGGCGGCCGAGGATGCAATCTCGACCAAAGTCGAGACTTCATGCTCTTGGGACTTAGGCCTCTCTCGGTCCCAGGAACGTCTTCGTCAAGACGAAGATCCGGAGTCCTTCTCTCTCTTCCGAGAGAGGGAGGAGTGCGAGTCTGAGGGCGCCTCACCCAGGGTGGGGAGAGACTGGCACAACTCCTTGAAGGAGCCCGAAAAGGTTGAGCCAAGGTTCAGGGGAGCAAGGAAGCTTCGACTGGCCAAAGCTTGAGCTGCTTCCTCCTCAAATGCTTTTGTTTGTTCCAACTGTTCGGTGGATCCCACGGACATGGAAACCGCCCACCTCTCCTCCTTCGATTTCACCGCGCTTCCTTTTTCTGGTCTCCTCAGCTCCAAACGCTGCCTTGCAGTTGTCCAAGACGCCGATGGAAGGCCAGGCAAAAACTGCACGATGAGTTGTCGCGTCCGGCTATTACAGGCAGTAAACGCACGTTAGGTGGAGTCGGTGCGCTGATATCTTCTGGTCGCAGAGGCACCAGCAAAATCCGGGGGAAGATTTTTCCTCCATGCCAGATGCGGTAAAAGTGCAATCGCTAACTCGAACGAGTTTTAGAATAATTTTCGATGAAAACCGACAAGTAGAATCCAGGGCCTATGATATGCTTTTGAGAGCATGAGGGAACCTGTATCTTCCAGCGGAAAGGAAGATCTGGCGTCCTGTGTCGGAGCCAAGGTATATACCACCCAGGTGGGTGGGAGGAGCTAGCTTGAAGACTTCCGGCAAGATTTAAAGTGGAAGGGGACATGCCTAGAGGTATGGATGAACAACATATCCATGCTCCTAGAAAAGGATTTTTTGCTCACGATAAAGGATTTTATGCTCGAGAAATAGGAATGGGCCTCGTGAGAGTGAATCCTTTTTCGTTAGATCAAATCCTTGGTTGAACTTTCTCCCTCTATCCTGAAAAGTAAGTTTTCCATTGAAAACAACTAGAAATGATAAACTGAATAACTTTGCAACAGGTTAATACTTTTTCACCAAACTAAGCATGACAGTTCCATTATCCAAGCTTTTTCTACCATACAAAAATCACACCAAAATTCCGCAGCATCTGGATGCAAGGCAGTGAGGAAAAAACTGGTGACTTTATGACTTTTCCAACTGTCCGGATATCAGAATCTGCACATCCAACCAAAACGAAACTTGCCATATCAAGAGATCTACCCAACAGGACAGCGTATGTCAAGATTTGTGCAAATCCACTGATCGGTTGCAAAGTTATTATAGCGCAAAATTTGAGGTTTAACATGAAACATGCTACTCAACCCTAACTATAATATATATGAGAGATTAGAGATACTGTAGATAGATAGACAGACAGATAGATAAAGACTAGAGGGGTCATCACGCGCCTTTGTTATTTCTTAACTGTCGCTTCTCTAATGTTAAAATGGGGAACAACTTGTATATGTTGACAGAGTGCCCCAGAAATAACACATGATGTCCCCTCCAGTTTTACATGTATAGGATCTCTATGGGAGGACTGACACACAGTATGAAGTCAGATGTCAAGGGCACATAAATCAAATCGATGGAGGTAATGCTTAGCTGGTGTACCTTGACAAAGTGTATGGAACACTGGAATCCCAAAGTCCAGTCACTGATCTTCTCATGGACTTCCCTATTATCACCACTTACATGGGATGGTGGCCTGCTATGCTGGTCATGTCATGCCTGCAGGGAGCATTTAGTGGGTCCAGGGCATTTTCCACCTATGCATTGGCATGCCTGTGTGGATCCCCTCACCCCGAGGGAGAACAGCTGTCACTGGGAGACTCAATCCTCCATCCCCTGGTTGGCCCCCAGCGACACATGTTCATTCCTGAACATGGACTGACGGAATCAGGAGAGGCAGCGCTACCGATGCAGAGATGAGCTGCCTCATTTATTGCTATTTTTGTGTTTAAAATTAAGACAGTAGACTAGGATCACCTGCATTGCGACTGTAGTGGCAGCTATGAGACATTAGCAGAATTCTGTGGACCAGAAAGAAAAAAAATTAAAGCTAATCTGAAATTCCTTACTGAGAATGACTGTGCAGCCTTTCTTCCTGTTTGGACATGGATTTGTCGCCTTAGAGCTGGCACCGCCCTACACTATGTCCTTTAATTCCTACAGGAGCACCTAGTTTATCAGGGTTCCTCCTTCTACTGTGAATCCCTGTAAACTGGCAAACGTATTCTTTTCACCTCAATTAAACTAGAGCTTTGTATCTAATATAGTAGCCTTGGCTATTCTTTTAAATACAACATTTTCCCTAAATCCAGGTCTGTCTGAGGAGCACTTTTATATTAGTTTGCTGGAGTTACACTAGTCAGTAGTGTTTTGACGTTGGACCTTCTAGAAGCTGGCCTATATAATAGCTTGGCAGTTTTTAAGAGCACAGATTTAGATATATCTAACTAGCTGAATTTAAGGGTATGTTGCCTAAAGGGAGAGTCATCCCAAGAAAAAATGACATCTGTCAGAGAGAGAAACAGCATTTAACACTACAAATCAATTAAAAGAACATGAGCAACGTTTTAAAGCTTTTGGAGGACTACTTGCTGACAGGAAAGAGAAAAGCTCAAAATCATGTCTCTAAAATACACACACAAAACCGGCCTGGTAGTGCTGAGGGCTGAGGCGCTGGACGTCACACTTTGTGCTATGCTGGTGACCCAGGTTTGGGAACGAACCTGGGTCATCGGGGTTGTGGGGGGGATGGGAGATGGATTGAGCAGCCGTATGGCAGGTCTCCTCGCCCAGGTGGGGACCCAGCCACTACTGCTGCAAGGCTGCCCCCGGGTGGAGGCCCAGAGGCAGTGCAGACAGAAGTGACAAGAATAGGGAGGGTGCCACGGGTTGTGACGTGCACGTGCCTCCACACGCGCGTGAGCAACCATGGCAAGGGAAGGGGAAGAAATCAGAAAATGTAGCTGGTGGGCTCCATGGTAGACCGGCTGTGCCCACACTGGTTCCCCCAGAGTCTAGATGTTGGCTTCTGGGGAGGGGGGGAGTTGCGCTCCTCTCTCTTGGCCCTGCCAAGGGGGGGGGAGGCATCCTGTGGGGGACCTCCTGGGAGAAGCTGGGGTGTGGAAGCTGGAGAGTGAGTCCCTTCGAGGGAGGGATCAGAGTTGCCTGCCAGCCCCGCGAGGAGGGATAAAAACCCAAATAAAAGAAAAGAATAAATAAAATACACAGACAAGCAATTTTCTAGGCACGTAAAGCAGTTGAAAGCAATAAACAAACAAAAAAACCCACAGTTGATGGTCATACAGGCGGACCATATTCTTTATTTTGTTTTAAGCTGGAGGGTAAACAACCCTGACGGCTCACACCACAGCAATTCCCCTATTCCCTTTATACCACAAAGTGTTTTTTTGTTTCAATACTATAGGCATAATGATCTGTGTTTATCTTTAGTCAAATCAAGTCATGAAAAATCTGATTATTTTTAAGTAAGAATACATTAAAATCTAAATAGAAATTACACAGAAACCTGCCATTTTCTCCTCAGCCCCACCCTTCTCTACATGGTCCAAAAATGTCTCAGAATTTTTTGAGAGACATAAAAAACTCTTCCTACAATCTCAGCAAGTTTCTCCTTGAATTGATGAAGGCTGATTACTAGCTAACCAGTTCAACTGTACCAGACGAGCTCACTTTAAACACAAAACATCTCAATTCTGAACCACTCCAATGGAATGTTTACTGGTAGGTGCAACGAAGGAAGGCAGACAGACCCACTGGTCATTTCACAACACCATTTTAGGGTCTGCCAGGAAGTAGCAGCTGAGTTTAACTATCACATTCTGTGCTTGAAAATGCTGCTCTCTGTGCTGAATATCAAACATTTAGAAATATCTGAAAGACTAGTATTTTGTTAATGTCATGCGACAGAGCATTTCATTTATGCTGCACCAGCTACAGTCAAAAAAGGCATGCAGTTTTTGTAAGCAAAACAGACAGGAACGTTCAGGAGCCAGAAAGGCTTTTGTCCTTAGCTCCTTTTGCTGAAAACGTCTGATGCATTAAAATACAGGGAAGGCTATGACCCTATTTAGAACTCATTAGGCTTATGCCCAAGGTGCCTCCTTTGTTTGGTGGCTCTCCAATCAGGACATTCATTATGGTAGCAGCTCTCATTAGCAATGTGGTTTTGGGTTGCAATGGGAAGAAGGATTAGCTTATAAAAAGCTCCTCTGCTATTCCGAACAAGGGCACATAATAGATCAGGAGGCTCCAGGGAAAGAAGTCTCCTTTGGTTCCATGCATCAAAATATCAAAGGCAACATTATCTCCCTGTCCATAAAGTTTTCATGAGTTTTCACTTTGTTACTCTAGACAGTAAACTACGGCAAACTGATTTATGAGTTGCTGACATTTTTCAAAGGGCCTGTTTAAGCTATTTTCAAAAAAACAGTGAATCAATTTCAGTAGAAATAAACTATGTGCTACAAAAAAAAATCATGAATATCCCCAAATGCCAAACTCTAATTGAGTCATTGGTTTTAGGGTACAGGAAACAGTTGGATAAATGAATTTCCAGTACATTTACATTGCTCTGAATTAAAGAATGAAAAACAGCTATGCCTGATCTATCAACCCTGTCTATGTTTCAACCTTTCCCCGGTAATCACATTAAACCAGAGAATTGCAATATTCCTTGAGACTAAGCCTTATTAATTTCAAAGGCTTTATATAGTTTCAAGTAATTATCAAATCTGAAATAGGGCTGTACATAGGTGTTGAGCATAATTAGAACATTTAATAAACCTGTCGTCTATCTTGGGAATAATGAAGCTGACTTTTTAACTCTAAGAGAACTGTGAGAAACTTTGAGAAGCCATCAGAGAACCAATCTATTACTTTAAGATATATATATATATTGGCTGTTGTCATGATCTGCTTCTGTTTTTACACAACTTTAGGTACATAGTAAAAGGGCATATGAAGGGACCCCCTGAGGTCCTGTAAGATTGTTAGTCCAATAAAAGGAATAATTATTACTGCACTTTTGTCCTCTTTGTTTTTCTGTTATTTAATGTACCCATTCCAATGATGCCTTGGATTATATACAGTGCATTAAAATGAAAGATCTATTATGTGTTTAAAAATGTTGAATAGGAAACCAATGAAATGCAATTCAAGTTAATAAAAACAGTAAATGCCCTGCTTATAACTCAACATGCAAAATTCATGTATATGTCTAACAGTTAAGGTTCAGTAAACACTTTCATGTTAAATTGTGATTTATTTTGTCTGTTCATAACTCTGCCATCTTTTTAGCTAGGGACCACAGAATTGGCATACCCACTGTTTGTGGTAGGATTTCAGCTTCCAGGAAATTTGGTAAAAATTGGTCAAGTATTTTTTAGGTTTGTGTCTGTGTGGTGGGGTTGGGATAGTCATCAAAATTGTAACATAATACATTTTTAAAGATGCTGTTTTGGGGGAGGGATGTAATAATAAGAATATACAAATTTAGGAAAGAAAGACAACTACTGACCCATTGAGAACCTTCCTCTAACAACTCAGCGGGAATACCCTATCATCCATTTTCCTTCAAGGTACTTAAGTAGTTTGTGCCCGAAAGAACAAACTGTGTCGTATGCCACCACTTGTTCCAGACGTCTACTCCAAGGTTCCACCACTCATTTTGCAAAGTACCGTAGTTCTTTCAGGTACTTCCACTAGATCTGCCCCATTTCAATGACATTAAAGCAGCCGTATTTGTTAGTGACCAGAGCATTTTTTGTTGTTGTTTTCTTTCATTCCTGAACCGCGATATGGGTTTTTTAAGTTGTTAAAAGTTCTCCCACCTGTGCCATGTCAGTCATAAAAATATTAAATATCTTGGCATGGTGCTGTGCTGTTTACTATCAGAAACATGTGGTAACTCCATCCTAACATATCCACAATATGAATCTATCATGTGTATTCAACAGGTATCCTCAACAGAAGAGATTTCTAAAAATTGCAAGTGGTGGACAATTGGACATCTTTAATAGCGTGTGTCATTAATTACAAAATTAGCTGTAAAAGTTGCTTTAACAATATCTCAGAAAACTAAAAACCAAGTCAGCAGGAATCTAAGGATGTCAGAAATACATCTTTTGTCAAAAAAAAAATACATGATGAAATTTATTGCCGACTAACAAATACTGCTGCTTTAAGATCCCCTTTGTCCTCCCATCCTTGTACATCCTGAAGATCTGCATTTGGTCCAATGGTGCTATCCCTTTCCAGTATCTGAATACTGTAATCATGTCACTGAATCTCTTCTTAGCTGAACAAATTAAAGCCTGACATTTTCAGCTTTGTCAGATCCTTACAGAATGGTGGGGAATTAGTAGTTTTAACAAAAAGTTAAACATGACATAAAGAAGTTGCTTATCCAACAGCAGATTAAGCTGTTTGTGTATCAGGCGGTTTGCATCTGTAGCCTCCTCCCTCCTTGATAAGGTTGAAAACAGGAACTATTTTCTAGCCCTCCTTTCCCAGTCAACAAAAAATAAATTGGGCAGGAAGCAGTTGGTTGAATGTACAGGCTGCTTATCTCCCCCTTGGACCACTTACTGATGGGGTACCCCGGGCCCGATACTTGACCCTTTGCTCTTTTCTCTGTTCGTAAATGACCTGCCTGGAAGCTGTAGTGGGGCCAAGTTGCTCCTTTATAAAACGACACTGTACTGTACCGAAGCCACTCTGACCCATCCTTCTTAAACTCAGGGCTGGTAAAGGACTTCAATCAACTTGAAAAATGGTTCAGAAGGACTAAATTGGTGCTAAACACTAAAAAGATCAAAGCAGTGTTGTTTGGAACTAGGAGGCTGGGAGTGGACAAAGGAAATCTCTTAAAACTTTACTCAGTGTCTGACACTCAGATCAAAGTGGTAAATGTCCTAAAATACCTTGGTGTCCATCTCAACCAAGAATTAGGCTTCAGGCTCCATGCTGACTACCTATCGCAAGCTGCCCACCAAAAGCTTGGGCTAACGCTCCATCTTATGGCCTACCTCACCCAGACGGCATGGCTAACCATCACCAACAGTATCCTGCTACCCTGGCTACTATATGGACCCCAGTACTTCAATCAGTGAGAGAAACAGAGCTCTGCGGGCTTAAGGTGTTATATAACAAGACTGGGTAGTTTGCTGCCAGTGTCTCCAGTCGGGAACATCACTGCAGAGTTTTCTCCCTATTAAAATGGAATTCTCCTCTCTGTGCCTTACGTGCAAATTAGTGCTTGGTACCCCCCCCCCCAGCCTATGAGGAGGACTGTTCGCTCCTCATCCAGCTCCCTACTGGATGTTCCCAGTTTAAAACCAGGCAACAGATCCTTCATCTGCTTTGCTCCAAAAATTTGGCACAACTTCCCTCCAGAAATCCGGGACTGTGGTACTTTAAATGGCTTAAAAAATAGTGTTAAGACCATTTACCAGGGGAGGAGCCATTGTAATTATTACAGGTGAAATGCACTTGGCTCATGTTTGACTTTCCTGTTTCACAGTTCTCTTCCTGATCCTTTCCCGCTATAGAAACATAGAATTTGATGGCAGATAAGGACCGCTTGGCCCACCTAGTCTGCCCATTTCCCTACCTGATGGATAAGCTGCAGATTCTAGTTAACCAACAACTTACTTCCTCCTACCCCCCACAGAATTGCTTTATGCCTGTCCCATGCATTCTTGAATTCTCCCACTGTTCTTGACTCCACAACCTCCTCAGGAAGGCTGTTCCATGCATCCATAACCCTCTCCATGAAAAATACTTTCTAATATTACCTCTGAGCCATCCCCCCTCTATCTTCAAATTGTGTCCCCTTGTTTTTGCACATCTTTTTTTCTGAAAAATGCTACCCTCTTGGACTTTGCTAATTCCCTTGAGGTACTCGAAAGTTTCTATCATGTCCCCCCCTCCCTTCTTTCCTCAAGGGTATACATATTAAGCTGCTTTAGTCTCTCTTCGTGTGTCTTCTGGTGCAGACCATGCACCATTTTGGTTGCCCTCCTCCGAACAGCCTCCACTCTATGTCTTTGCGGAGATGGGTTCTCCAGAATTGCACGCAGTACTCCGGATGGGGTCTCACCAACTGTGTGTACAGAGGGATAACAACTTCCTGTTTTCTACTGTTGATGCCTCTCCCTATGCATCCCAGTATGCCCCAGCCCTCCTTACTGCCTCCTCACATTGCTTTCCCATCTTTAGGTCATCTGATATAATTACTCCAAGGTCTCTTTCAATTTTTGTTGTTGTTATTATCTCAACCCCCCATTGTGTACTCTTCCTCTGGGTTTTTGTTTCCCAGGTGCATTACCTTGCACTTCTTTGCATTGAATCTGAGCTGCCATACATTTGACCATTCCTCCAACCTTGCCAAGTCCCTTTTCATCCTTTCCATCCTACCTTGTGTATTAATCCTGTTTCAGATCTTTGTGTCTCTGCAAAGAGGCATACTTTTCCTTCCAGGTGCTCTCCAATGTCCAATGTCACTTATAAAGACATTAAAGAGGACTGGTCCCAGTACCAAACCCTGCAGTAACTCGCTAGTTATCCTCCTTTCATTACTGTGGACTCCGTTTATTATTACCCTTTGCTTCTTGTTGTCCAGCCAATTTTTTATCCAGGCTACCACCTTGGGACCCACTCCAAGGCTGGCTAACTTGTGTATTAATCTTTTGCGTGAGACTGTGTCAAATGCCTTGCTAAAATCTAGGTAGGCCATATCCACAGCCTCTCCCTGGTCTACTACTTTGGTCACCGAGTCAAAGAAATCTATTAGGTTCGTCTGACATGCCCTTCCTGCTGAGAAATCATGCTGCCTTGGGTCCTGTATCCCACTGGCCTCTAGGTACTCAACAGTTCTTTCCTTCAGAAGTGATTCCATCATTTTCCCTACCACTGAGGTCAAACTAACTGGTCTGTAGTTTCCTGCCTCTGCCCTGTTCCCACTTTTGTGAAGTGGAATCACATCCGCTCTCCTCCTCCTCCTCCAGTCCTCAGGTACTACCCCAACCTCCCATGATTTGTCAAAGAGCGTAGTCAGTTGCATCACTAGTTTTACCCTTAGTTCTTTTAGAATTCTGGAGTAAATCCCATCAGGCCCCATTGCTTTGTCCACCCTCAGTTTCAAGAGTTCTTTCAAAACATTTTCTTCTATGAATGGACTGGTATTGACCACTTATCCAGAGTGTTTCTCTTGTTTGGTTTAGGTATCTCCCCTCCTCTTCCGTTGTGAATACTGGGCAGAAATATTCATTCAGTATCCCTGCTTTTTCACTGTCACCCTCTGCCCACATTCCCTGCCCTTTATTAAGTCTCTGTATCCCTCCCTTGGTCTTTCTTCACTCCCTAATGTACTTACAAAAGGTTTTATCCCCCTTCTTAACAGAGTTGGCTATCTATTCCTCAGTTTGGGCCTTAGCTATTCTGACTGCCTTCCCTGCTTCCTTCTGCTTTAACTGATAAAGTTCTCTGTCCTGCTCCTTCTGTGTTTCCTTATATTTCCTGAATGCTGTCCTTTTCTCCTTAATCTTCCCTTTCACCTCTTTTGAGAACCACGGTGTTTTTTTTCCTTTGTTTTGTTTTGTTGATGGTTGTTTTGATTATTCCCCATTGTTCCTCCACCCCTCCTTCTTGCCTGTTTGCTAGTGCTTTTCTGAGGCACTCTCTCATTTTCCCAAAGTCAGCCCTCCTAAAGTCCAATACTCTTGTTTTTGTATGGCTTGACTCTATGGCTGTGTTTACTGTGAACCACACTGTTTGGTGGTCACTTGTTCCCAGATGGCTACCCACTTCTAAATCTGTGAGTACCAGGTCTAAGATTGCTCCCTCCTGAGTGGGTTTCAACACTAGCTGTCTGAGGCATGCCCCTTGTAGGACATCAAGAATGACCCTGCTCTTGGATATGCTTGCAGCAAAGTGCTATACTCACCATAATTCTTGACCTTCTAGGAATAACTTCACCATTGACTCCCATCAGTGGGTCTGAGCCAGAGGCTCTAGGACCCCACCCGGAAACAGAACTTTTCATTAAGGACAGTGTGGAGGTAAGCTGCATGCATGCGTGGCTCTGTGAGAATGAGCTTGTGGGTACAGGCTTATGTTAGCCCTGGCCCTCAGCCACCTTGGTACCCTTTTTTTTTTTTATCCCCGCCTACCAGGCATGTTCCACCCACTCCTTTAGGCAGCCAGTCCTGCTGTTGCCTCTGCCGCCGGCCCACCATCCTGCTGCTCCAACACTCCGCTGACCCGGCATATCCCTTTGCTGAGGGGCCCCTTTGCCTGAGAGAGGGCGACGAGGAGGGGAGTATAGAGTGCCTGAGCACTTTCTTGCTTCTGGGCAGAGCGTGGATACTGCAGCCCTGGATGCTTCGTGGCAGAGAGGCGTGGGGAGGTGGGGCTGCCATCATCCGGTCGGAGATGTGTTATCTTTCACATTTTTCCGGAGAGCCCACATTGCGATGCTCCTTATAGTGCCTCTGGTCTCCGCCAAGGGCCACTACAGAGTGAAGCACTTTCCCCAACCCACCCCAGGAGAGGAGAGGAGAGCAGTCCTCCAGACGTTCAATCCTCTCCTCCCCTGCCAGCCCCCGGCGACCTGAGTCCGTTCCCGAACCCGGGTCACCAGCTTGGTTCGAGTTGTGGCGTCCAGCGCCTCAACCCTCTGTGCCACCGGGCCTCAGTACCTTTTTTTTTTTATCAAATAGGTGCAGCATAACCTAGCAAGTACTGTACTTATGCACTTAGCTTAAGGGCATAAGATAGCTTAGGTGGGCTTGTGTAAGAAGGCTCACCAAACCAGTAACACACTGTCTTCACAGCCCAAACCAAGCACAAAGGGATGAAGACCAATAAAACATACTGGAGTAAGTCTGGGGATGGTGGACAGATGTGTGAATCAATGGTGAAAATATTCCTAAAATATCAAGAAGTACGGTGAGCACATCATTTTCACATCTTCCAGGAATCAGTCTTCACCACTGATTCCTACTAGTGGGTCAGAGTACCAGCTCAGATAAAGTCCCCCAGACTAGGGTGGTAGAAGCCATGGTCTCACGCTGGATAATTCATTCAGAATTGTCCTGCTGAAGGTGGCATGCTACCGGACATGGACACACTCAGCACAATGCTTTATAAAAGTGTGCACTGTGCTTCAAGTTGCAGCCCTGCAAATATCTCCAGCAGGCACAGAGCAGTTCTCTGCCAGGGATGTGGCAACCACTTTGTTGGAGTGGGCCCATAAGTGGCCCTCCAGCTTGAACTGAGCCACAGCACAGCAGTGGTGCAGCAGTTCACAATCCAGGTAATTGTTAATAAATGTAGACCATGGGCACTGAGAAGCAGTGTCATGTGTTGCTTTGTTGTGAGCGCTGAGTCTTGTCCTGGAGTTGCAGATTTTGTGGACTTTCAAGCACCAACACCGTGGCCAGCAACCCTCTAGCTTTCTTGAGCTCTACAGGCTGGTTAAGATGGAACTCCAACACCACTTTTGGTAGAAACTTGGGATGTGTATGAAGAACCAATTTGTCCTCATGGAAAACAGTATATGGAGGATATATGACCAGGGCACGGATTTGAGACACACTGGATCAGAGGTGATGGCCACTAGAAATCCTGCTCTCCAAGTTAAAAACTTCAAGTTACACATTGCGAGGGGCTCAGAGGGCTTGTGAGTGAGCATATCCAACACAAGGTTGCTATCCCAGGCAGCCTGAGGCTTCCTGATGGGAGGCCTTGTGTGTAGGATGTCCTTAAGGAACCTCTTAAACAGTGGTAGCTGTAACAGGTAAAAGGAACTTATGGGCTCATGGTACATAGATAAAGCACACAGGTGGATGTTTACTGTAGACCAACATCAGAAAGGTCTAGCAAGTACTCCAGAACCTTGTCAGGTGGGAACCCAAAGGGGTTCGTGTGGGTTTTGGAGAACCAGATGGAAAATCTTTTCCATCTGCCTGTGTAAGTTTTCCTACTGAAAGGCTTATGTGCAGCCAAAAGTATTCCAGAAACCCTCTGAGATACCTTGTACCAGTTCACTTTTATCTCTTCAGTAGCCAGGCCTAAGATAAAGGGCATGCAGGCTGGGGTGGACCAGGTGACCCTGAGTCAACAAGTCTATCTTAAGTGGAAGAATCCTCAGTTTGCTGACTGACAGCCTGCACAACAGAAGAAAACATATCTGTCAAGGCCGGTAAGGGGCACTAATACCATCTTGCCCTTGTGCACCTCCAAGTGCAATAACTTTTGCATAACAGGGATTGGTGGGGATGCATACAGAAAGAGATTTTGCCATTGCAGCCTGAAAGAATCCTGACCTGAAATACCATGTCTTGGATTTCTGGAACAGAAATAAAGCAGTTTGTCATTGAGTGGGAATGCAAAGGTCCACATCTGGGGTACCCATTCATCGAACAACAATCTCGGTGATTTTTTTTTTGCTGCCACTGTATTTTGCACCTTATTTATTGCTGCCTTTTTTTGCACTTCTGCTTGATTGTGTTTTGCTGCTTATATTGTTCCTGTTTCTTTCCTCTGGGCTGCACCTGGAAACGAGCCTCAGCTCAGTGTGCCTTTCCTGATTACTGAACTTTTACATAAATAAATAACTCTCACGATGTCTGGAGATAATGACCATTCATGGGGATCAGCCTCTTTTCAGCCAAGCTCATCTGCCAGTGTGTTCTGGACTCCAATAAACTGCTTGGAGCAGGATCCCCTGCACAGGCACCATTCCCACACTCTTATTGCCCCCCCAACCCCGCAGAGAGGGTGAGCGGTAAGAGTGTGCTCCTCCTTGCTTGTTGGTATGGTATGACATACTTGTTGTCTATCTGGAGGAGGAATATTTTGTGGCTGACTAGGTCCACTAGGGTTTTCAGACCATACAAAACAGCTTGTATCTCCAACACATTGATGTAGAGATGAGTCTCTGATGGGTCTTAGACACCCGGTCTTTAGAGGCCCTGGCAGTGGACCCCAACCCCGATAGGGATGCATCTGTGGTGAGAGTCAGTTGAGACTGCAACTGGAAGAAGAGGAAGGCCTGTAGAAGACAGTCCTCCAATGGACACCATGTGAGTGACTGAACCAGGGGCTTGATCACCTGAATGGGGTAAGTCTGAAGGTGTGATGCCTGTGACACTGTGCACTGTGGATCCACTGAGTCACTGTCATATGTAACCATGCCAGGGGCACTTTAAACACTAAGGAGGATATTAGACCCAGCATGTGTTGCATGGAGTGTGCTTGCAGTCTTGCGCTCCATGAAGAAGCATGCCATCTGCAAGACTGCTTGCAGTCTGCTCTTTGGAAGGAAGGCCTGAGCTTTGGTTGTGTCAAGAAGAGCTCCCATGAACAGCAATTGCTGTGAGAGTTGAAGCTGAGAATTCTCTAGATTCAGCAGAACCCTCAATGAGGTGAGGAACTGAGAAGCAGTGGTTACTGCCTGTTGCGTCTCTTGCCTGGATGGGCTGTCAATCAGTCAGCAGTCCAGTTATTGAAAGATTTGGAGCCTAATTTTCTCAGGTGTGCAGTGAGTACTGCAAAGCACTCTGTAAATACTCATGGCACTGAGGGAAGCCCAAATGGCAGGACTCTGAACTGGTAATGCTGCCAGAGCACAATGAAGTGGGGTATCTGTAGTGACTGGGAAGCACCAGTATGGGCTGATTCGCATCCCGCATATCCAAAGACACTAACCAATCTTGAGGTTTCAGGAAGAGTTGCACAGAACCCAGAGAAATCATTCTGAATTTTTCTTGATCCATGAATTTGTTCAGATTTTTGAAGGTGAGAATGGTGTGCATGACCCCTGATTTCTTTGGTACTAGGAAGTAGTAGGAGTAGAAGGCTGGGTTCCATTTTGACTCTGACACTATTTTCACAGCCCTGTTGCTCAGAGGTTCGCCCATGTCACGGCAATAGGAAAAAAACGCTACCATTATTAGGGCGCAAGCAATATGCCGACGATGAACATCACGCCCAGCAATTGTGCCAGCCAACCCTCAGCGTGCCCAATGCCCTGGGGCACGTTCTGCCCGTTTGAGGGGGGCTGTGCCCCCTGCACTCTCCAATGCGGGGGGCTTTGCTCCCCATACCTAAATATAATCACCTCCAGGTCAGAGGTGTATGGGGCAAACTGGTTGTGGTGCCTTAATTGCAGCACCCATATAACAGCACACGTTGCTCAGAAGGCCTTCAATCTCCTGCATCAGAAGCTCTGACATATGAGCTGATAAGAGGGCTGTCTTCTGGGTAGATAGTCTACAGGGATTTCTGTGCAATTCTGGAAGTATCCCTTTCAGATGATCCTGAGGACCCACTTATCCATTGTAATGGACTCCCACTGACAATAAAACTGAGTCAGACCCCCCACTGGGGAGGAGTGATCTGCCTCAGGCAGCTGTGGCAAGACAGGAGCTCATGCCTCTGATAACAGTACTATGTGCTTTCAGTGCCTATGCCTTCCACTGTTTCTTCTTCTGAGGCTGGGGAGACTGAGATTTGGTTTGGGATCCCCTGCCCTTGCCACAAAAAGGCTGCTTGTTTTGAAAGAAACCATGTTCTTTGGCCCTCTGAGGGTCAGAGGGACCTGGCCTGGAATCTTAAGGGTTGTGCTAGTTTCATGAGATGCTCTCCGAACAGGTGAGTACCATCAAAGGGAACATTCCTAACCTGTTGTTGGACGTCTTGGGAAAACCCAGATATTAACAGTCAGGAATGCTTCCTGATGGAAATGCCTGCAGCAGCACAGTGAGATGCAGTATCAAATGCATACATAGAGGCTTTAAGCTGGTGACTGCTGGACTCGATACCTTGTTTAATAGAAAACTTTCCTGTTTAGCCACTGAATCTGGCTGAGACTCTGCTACAGACTCAAGTTTGCGCCAAAGGGTGTACTCATACTTATAAAACTGCCCATGGTAGCTAGTGATTCTGAAGTGCAGGGTAGCTGAAGCATATGCACGCGTGCCCATAGTGCCAGTCTTGCACGAATCCCAGTTAACACGGTGTGCAGTGAACTCTTGGGGAAAAATGGCTCTGTCATTCTCAGCAAGGATAACAATGGCATCAGCTATAGGTTGCAAGATATGCACTGGTGTATCTTTGGGGCAGTGTACTTCTTATCAGCCTGTTTGCAGACAGACATCACCACAGCAGGCCTGCTCCATAAGGCATCAGAATTTCAAATGCTGGAGGAATAGGAGGAAAGAACAGTTACGTAAGAACTTACCACAACAGTAGTTCTTTGAGGGGATCTCAGTCAGATAACAGTGTAGGAACCTTCGCTGTTGGTGAAGGGGAATCCACACAGAAGACTTTTAGCAGTACAACTGTGGCTGCCTACACCGTTGATGTCCGTCGACGTCACCAACCCTATAAAGACATGAGCGGCCCTGCTCCCTTCTCAGTTCCCCTTGGAGACTAAGGGAGCAAGGTTCTCGCCCTGGGGGACTGAGGAGAGAAAGAGTTACCCAGACCTAAGTGAAAAGCTGGACACACCAGATAGCCAGTTCCTAGACAGGAGCCCCAAAATGGGGGATGGTGGGAGGGAAAATATACCTGATGACTGAGATCCCCTAGAAGATCTACTGTTACGGTAAGTTCTTGGGTAACCGTTCTATCTTCTTTGGGGATATCTCAGTCATCAGGTAACACTGTAGGAATGAGTACCAAGCAGTGACAAGTGTAAACAGACAGCCTTGGAGGTGGGTTCTCCATAAACTTAAAGAGCTACTGACACCTCAAAGAAAACTTTGAAAAACATAATAATTAGATATAGTTCAGCTTATATTCCATATATATTCCATAATTCTTTGCAAAAAACATTAATGCATCAGTTACGGTTGTTATTAAAGCATCAAAAGCTGGGAAATTTAAAGTTAGGGTTACCAACCCTACCACACCACCACCACCCCCACCCTCCATGCACCAACATTCGTTGGGGTGTGCCTTGGGGTCATCGGCCTTAACTCTTACCCCAGTCCATGTGCAAACAAGATGAGATGGTACAGTACAGGAGAATGGTGTGAGAGTTAGGCCCAATGACCCCAAGGCATACCCCTGTTGGTGTGTGGGGTGTGGGGTGGGGTGGTAGGGCTGGTAACCCTAACGTTGAATTTCCCAGCTTTTTACGCTTTAATAAAAACCTTAACTGATGCATTAACATAGTTTTTTGCAATGAATTTCCCTTCTTTTTCAAATAGCATCCTTATTTTACTGTTGAAGCGCAGAGTCCACGCACAGTTACGAGCATGCATAGAATAAATTTAACGGACGCACGTAAATTGGGCATTTTCAGGATTTTTTGCACTAAAATTTCAACACAGCCTTTTGGGGACCCCACATCATGAACAGTGGCACTGTCATTTAGTTAATCTATCTTGAAAGTTGATTTCGCAAAGTGACCACGCCATTCTGCGCCACATGTGAGAAAACATGTTCTGGGTAGGATATGAAAAATGACAGCTGTATGCTGTTCATGAGGAGGTATAAAAAATTGTAATGTTGGAAATCAGGAGTGAAAATATGAAAAACTATCAAAGTTATGAGTGTGTGTAGAATGAACACTGGTACTGTGATTTCATTAATCCGTCCTGAAAGTTGATTTTGCACAGCGACTATGCCAGTCTGTGCCACAGGTGTGGAAATACATTTTGAGCAGGATGTGAAACCTTACAGTTGTACTGTTCATGAGGTGGAGTGAGAAATGTCAATGCTGAAAATCTGGAGTGAAAATATAAAAAACTGGTGAAGTTATGAGCATGCGTAGAAACTGCGCAACATACGCTCATAACTAGGTCATTTTTTGGAATTTTTTCACCAAAATTTCAACATGGGCTTTCTGGGACCCCACCTCTTGAACACTGGCACTGCCATTTTGTTAATCAGTCCCAAAAGGTGATTCTGCACAGCGACAGCAAAATCACCTTACGGGTCTGAGTAACAAAATGACAGTGTTCATGTGGTGGGGTCCCAAGAACCCCTTCATGAAAATTTGGTGACAAACCTCAAAAACTGGCTGAGATATTAACATACGGAGAAAACCCCATTGACTGTCATTATACGTCGCTTACCCTTGATTCTTCAGTTTGCGGTTCGGCTTTGAAGAGTGCACACATGTCCTGGTCCAGAGAAGATCACAGCTGCTGACCTCCAGAGGTAAGAACAGGCTAAGGAAGGGGGCAGGGAAGGTGGGTGCTAGAGGAGGGTGGGGATGGGGAGAGGACGGGTGAGACAACGAGGGACCGCTTTGTTTCAGGATTAAAAAAAAAGACATCGGAGGACAGTTTTCTTTTTTTCAGGTACTTTCAATTATTTGTGGACTCTGAGAGTGGGCTCCCCAGTGTCCAAAAATACTGGTGGGCTGAAGGACAACTGGGGACACTGGGAGTGGGCTACCCAGTGTCCCACACTGTCGGGGGAGGGTGGGCTAATGCCGACACGGGGGTTGGACACCCTGCTGTCGGCAAAGGTTAAACAAGAGGGCACACTGCTGGGTGGGGATGGAAACATAATGGCATGAAGGACAACTGGGGGCACTAGTGGGCTACCCAGTGCCCCACACTGGGGAGCTGCTGCTGTAATGGGATTGGGCACCCCACTGTCAGCAAACTTACAAAGGAGGGAACACTGCTGGGGGTAACATAGTGGAGACACCAGAAGTGAGCTACCCAGTGTCCCACACTGAGGGGGATGGGGAGGAGCTACTGCCGACATGGGGAATGGGAACCCCCATGTAGGAAAATACATTGATGCAGAAACCTGCATCGAACTGCCATGCTGCTTGGTAAAGAATGGCAGTTCGATGCAGGATGGTGCATCGCACCTGTGCCATGTCGGAGGACTGTTTTCTTTTTTTAAAGGTTAAGTGGGGTATGACTGGCATCGGGACACTGGGATGGGCTACCCAGTGTTCCACACTGTCGGGGTGAGGGGGACTACTGCTGACATGGGGACTGGGCACCCCGTTGTTGGCAGTGATTAAAATAAGCAATAATATTCCTCTGCCCCTTTCCCCTTAGGAGAGGTAAAAGGGGGGAAATTATTAGTTCATCTGGGGGCTGAGCAATCCAATTCTGGGATCTGTTTGCCCTAAAAATGAGCAGGGGCTATTCAAGCCAAATCCACCCCCCCAACACACACACACAACAGTGTCACGCGTAAGGTAATGTCAGGATTCTGCCACAATTTGCAGCAGACACTGCCACCTGAAAAACATATTTTTAGACCACACGAAAACAAAATAATGCCAGGAGCTTGTTCCTCGGGCCCCGATTAGGTAAACACAACTGTTAGTGTTTACCTAGGAGCAGCATTTTTTGAAATATTTCAGTTTTCCAGCCTCTCTAACTGAAAACAAGATGCGGAAATCAGAACTGAAAACTGTGACTGTGATCAGTAAAGTGCGAATGGTAAATGACTTTTACCATTCAAACATTTACTGTTTATTTATTTATTAAATTTTGTTAACCAGGTAAGCCCACTGGGCCCCAAAGGTCCCTTTATTAGGGGAGACCCAGAGTTAGTTACATAGAGCTGAGCAAACACAAGCAAATAATACAGAGTAGGACATAGCGTACGGGAGTACGATGACAGTGTACAGTTTTCATAAAAGAAGTCGGTGATATACAGGACAATTACACAATTCAACAGTGGCAGCTGATAGACTTAGGGCATTAGTCTTTTTAGAATACACACAAGTATTACAGTGTAGGACATAGGGTACAGGTTACAATGACAATGAACAGTTTTCATACTAGAGCAGTTCTGCTAGCATGAGAGGAACTGTGATGTCATAGGCAGTGCATTATGACCTCAAATAGGGCGAAGGCAACAAGAATAGCTAAACATTTCAGGAACAAAGATTTTGTTTTAATGCAAATGACCTCAGTAGTAAATAATGTGGAGGAGGAATACAGAACTAACGTGATATACAAGCTGAACTGTGTCTAAATATTATGTTTTGTTAAAGTTGTCCTGAAGGTGTCAGCTGCTCTTTAAGACAGGAGTCCCTGTACCACAGCCCTGCCAAATCCAGCATGGGCTCTTGAGGCAATGTCAAGACTGTAATACTTGGTGAAAGTGTGGACTGCACTCCAGGTGGCAGCCGCACAAATGTCAGTGGGTGAGACCCCTTTGAAACAGGCCACCGAGGTAATCATGCCTCTGGTGGAATGAGCTTTGACAGCACCAGGCAACTCTGTGCCGTACTTGCTGTAGCAGAACACAATGCAATTTGCCAACCATTTGGATAAACACTGCTTAGAAACTGAAACACCCTCTCTACCCAGGGTGAAGGAAACAAACAACTGTTTTGACTTTCTGGACTCTATAGTCCTAAGCAGGTAGTACTTCAAAGTTCTGCACACATCTAACGTATGGAGCAGTGCTTCCCCTGGATTAGCACACTCAGGAAAATAAACAGAAAGGTGGATAGACTGATTTAGTGTGAACTCAGAAACCACCTAAGGCAGAAACTTAGGATTTGTGTGCAAAAACACCATCTTTGTGAAAAATCAAATAAGGCTCCTTGCACCAGAGGACCTGAAGCTCTAAAATTCTTTGAGCAGAAGTAATTGCAACTAAAAATAGCACTTTACAAGAGAGCAAGCTCAAATGGCAAGTCGCGATTGGCTCAATAGAAAACAGGGTCAACTTCTCTAAAATAAAATTCAAGTCCCAAGCCAGGAACAGGGGAATGGATTGGAGGTTTCAGATGCAGGATGCCACTAAGAAAAGTAAGGGAGACATCCAGTTGAGCAATCGTTTGGTCACGCATGGGCTCATGAAAAGCAGAAATAGCTGAAAGGTGAGCCTTGACGGAGCAATACTGGAGGCCTGAATCAGACAATGAGATCAGGTAGTCCAGGACATGATTCACTGAACAGGTAAATGGGTCCAGGTGATATTTGGCAGCCTAGATGGCAAACCGCTTCCACTTCATGGCATAAGTGGCTCAGGTGGAAGGCTTCCGGGCAGCCACTAGGACATCTGCTACCCTGTTAAGAGACCCTGAACCTGGTGATGGCTATGTTCTCAGGAGCCAGGCATGCAAATGAAGGGACCTGAGGCTGGGATGGACCAGGGTCCTCTGGTCCTGGGTCAGCTGATTTCTGCAGAGAGGAAGAGGGACCTGGGGTTCTTCTGCCAGCTGCTAAAATAGAGGGAAGTGTATCTGGCGAGGCCAGAATGGAGCCACCAGAATCATGCTGGCCCCCTCCATCTGCAACTTAATGAGCACCCTCTGTATCAGGAGAAACAGAGGGAATGCATGAAGAAACCTTCTGCTCCAAGAGAGGAATAACATGTCTCGCCAAAAACTCCAGGCCCTGGATTTAGTGAGCAGAAATTGAGCAGTTTTGCATTGAGTGGGCATGCAAAAAGGTCCAACTCTGGATGACCTCATCTGCCGAACAAGTCTTCTGCAATGGATGAGATAAGTTCCCATTCATGCATGCTGGATTGAGTCCTGCTGAGACTGTCCACCAGGGTGTTTAGGACACCTGGCAAGTGGACAGCAGAGAGTGTCAGACTGTGATCCAGTGCCCAATACCACACTCTCATGGCCTCCCTGCAAAGGGGGCATGAATGAGTCCCCCCTTGCTTGTTGATGTAGTATACTACACTTTGATTGACTGCAAAAGCAGCTGACCCAGAGCAAGGTGTTCCTGAAAGGCACCGCTCTCATCTCCAGGACATTGATATGCAGGGAGTCTTCCCACTGGGACCAGGAGCCCTGGGTTTGGAAGGGACCCAGGTGTTTTCCCTAGCCCAGACCTGATACATCTGTGGTTAGGATCTGCTGTGGGGAGGAGATCTGGAATGGAACGCCTTGAAGCAGATTCAAGGGGACCATCCACTACTGCAGTACCTTGAGTACTGGAGAAGAGACCAGGACTGGATGGTCCAACTTGTCCATGTGCTGGTTCCACTGCACCTTGAGGATCCACCGAAGGGTATGCATATGAAGCCTGGCCAGCAGAATGGTGGGTATTGGCACTGCCATTAGGCCCAACAATCTGAGGTAGACCCTGGCAGGAATGTACAGACTCTGAGCGACTTCATGAGCTTGGGCTATGAGGCACTCTGCCTTGTTCTGGGACAGGAAGGCCTTCCCTTGCACCAAGTTATTTGTAATCCTAGACTTGATAAATAAATAAAATAAATAAAAATAAGTTCAGAACCACCACTACATATTTCAACCTTTGGGACGGTACTAGAACTGACTTGGGCAGGTTGACGGTAATGCCCAGGGAGTAGAAGAGCTGGAAAGTGCACTCCAGAGTCAGCAAAAGCTGTTCCCTGGATGGGGCCTTTAGGTTCCAAATATCCAGGTAAGGGAAGACATACAGTCCCCTCTCTTCTGAGAGCTGCTGTGACTGTTGCCAAGCACTTGGTAAAGACTCACGGTGCAGAGGATAAGCCAAAGGGCAGCACTTTGAACTGATAATGCTCACCCTGAAAGGCAAAATGAAGAAACTTCCTGTGTGGAGGAAAGACTGAGATGTGCAGGTAGGCATCCAGCATGTCCAGTGGACATAGCCAGTCCCTGGTCTTGAGGAGGGGCATTAGGCCTGACAAAGTTACCATCTGGAATTTTTTGTACTGGACAAACAGGTTGAGGTCCTTTAGATCTAAGATGGGCCTCAGATCTGTGGTCTTTTTGGGGACCAGGAAAAACTTGTAATAAAACCCCTGGTTTCTCTGGTGCCTGGGCACTGGTTCGATGGTCTGCTTGCGCAGAAGAGACTGCACTTCCTCCCGGAGAACAGTCAAGTGACCTGGGGGGGGGGTTACTGGGTAACTGGAGAGTGGAGGCGGGGTATCTGGAGACTGCTGTATGATTTCCAAAGTGTGACTCTTTTCTCTAATCTGCAGAATCCATACATCTGAAGAAAAAAATTACTTACCATAGTAATGTTGTTTCTTCTAATGGAGTCTTGCTGTATTCTGACAAATGCAGTTAGACCGACCGGTTCAATTGCCCCAGAGAACAAAGAGTTAAAGAGATTCACCAACATGTCTTGCATTGCCCCTGCCACTGTGTAAACAATGACTTACCACCACAGGAGTCTGTGAATGTGAAGATGCCCCCAAAGAATGCAGCCTTTAAAAAGTTATAATAATAATAATAAACTTTATTTGTTTAGCACCAAGGGCCTTGGTAGTCGACCGGTGCCTGTGTTTCATTAGCAAGTGGTCATCATGCTAATAAAAATCTATTCAAAAGCTGCCACCCATTGAGTATAATGAGGCATGCCCCTGTGCTCTCACTGGCATCTCGTCATCACGCCAGTGAGTGCGGGGGCGGAGCTGGCAGCAGACAAAAATACGGGAAGTCAGTCGGACCCAGTTTGTACAATTTTACGAGGGGCATAACTTTTTAAAGGCTGCATTCTTTGGGGGCATCTTTACATTCCCAGACTCCTGTGGTGGTAAGTCACTGTTTACGCAGTGGCAATGACTAATCTTGGTGAATCTCTTTAAACTCTATGCAAATGCATAGAACGTTGAGCTCGAGCTCAGTTTTCAAACCACTGTCCTCGGTACATTCTAGAACTGATCAGATTCTGTGAAGTTAACGCTAAAAATATAAGGAAAAACTCTAACCAAGCCTAAACAGGGGCCCCCCTTCAGGGGCAACACAATCAAAAAAGAGAGGTCATGTAGAAGACTCGGGTCACAGATGCCCAAAAGAAACCCAGTACCCACTACTGGGTTGAATCCTAAAGGTGCTGCAGAGAGCCACCCTTTCCCCAGGTTCTGAAGGGGAGGTAGGGTGGGAGGTCAGAATACAGCAAGACTCCATTAGAAGAAACAACATTACTATGGTAAGTAATTTTTTCTTCAAACAACATGAAGTCTTGCTGTATTCTGACAAATGCAGACTACAAAGCAGTGCCCCAAGGAGGTGGGCACAGGACCTATTTGGGGAATAGGCTCTGCAGTACTGTTGTGCCAAACCTGGCATCACTCCTAGCCTGAGTGTCCAGTGAATGTATGGACAGACATCCAGGTGGCAGCCTTACAGATCTCAAGGAAGGGTACTTCCCTGGCAGCTGCTACTGAGGCAGCAGTCCCCCTGGTGGAATGGGCCCTAAGCTCACTAGTGGGTCTTTACCCAGCTTGCTGTAGCAAAACTGGATACAAGTCACAATCCATCTGGCTATGGTCCTTTTAGCAGCTAGCCTGCCCTTACCAACCTCACCACAGGTAAGGAATAACTGGGAACAATCCTTCTTTAGCTCCTTTGTCCAATCCATGAAACAGCTAATAGCTCTTTTTACATCCAGACTGTGGAGCCTGCTTTCACCTGAGC
The DNA here is from genome assembly GCA_016271365.2 of Neoceratodus forsteri. Lineage (NCBI taxonomy): Eukaryota > Metazoa > Chordata > Ceratodontiformes > Ceratodontidae > Neoceratodus > Neoceratodus forsteri. The sequence continues at coordinate 244,626,216 of CM028134.1, forward strand.
TGGAATGCTCTGAGAAGAATACAGGCAGAGTGATGAATTGATTAAGATGGAAATCAGAAACCACCTTAGGGAGGAATTTCCTATTAGTTCAGAGTACAATTTTATCTCTGTGGGGTGCAATATAGTTGGGCTCCACTGACAAGGCCTGAAGCTCACTGATCCTTCTGGCAGAAGTGATGGTTACTAGGAATACAGTCTTCCAAGTGAGGAACTTGAGCTCTGAAGAAAACATGGGTTCAAATGGAGACTGCATAAGCTGACCTATGCAGATATTTAGATCCCATGCAGGGGTAGGTTCCCTGTGTGGAGGATGAAGATGTAGCAAACCCTTGAAAAACTTTTTGAAAACTGGGTGTGCAGCTAGGAAGGGACCCTTCCCTGTTGAAAGATATTCAGAGACAGCTGCCAAGTGCACCTTCAAGGTAGATGGTTGCAGATGCAGTGGTTGAAGATGCACCAGGTAATCCAGAAGTGCTGGTAGACCAGCCTGTTGTGGATCCAGGCCTTTCTGGGAGCACCAGATGGAAAATCTTTTCCACTTGGAGGAGTAGGTTTTCCTAGTTGCAGGTTTTCTGGACACCCTCAATTTGCCCAGGACAGACTGAGAGAGATGCAAGTCTGCATATTCTAAGCCCTCAAGAGTCAAGCCCTGAGGCGAAGAGACTGAAGATCGGGGTAAAGGATCCTCTCCTGAGAGGATGTCAGCAGGTTGCACCTCCTGGGGAGGCAAATGGGTGTGGTCACTGATGGACAGAAGCACTGAGTACCACAGTTGTCTGGCCCAGTCTGGGGCTATGAGAATCATGGTGGCAGACTGAGACCTCAGTTTCACCAGAACTCTGGCTATCAGAGGAAATGGAGGAAAGGCATAAAGGAACCTGTCTGATCAATCCAGAAGCAGGGACTCCAGTGGAACTGAGCCCTGGAGTGGAGGCCTGCAGCAATACAGTGGCAACTGATGATTGTCTGGGGCTGCAAAGAGATCTTTCTCTGGCACCCCCATCTCCTGAATACTGATAGAAGGACTTGCCTGTTCAAGGCCTATTCGTGATGGCCCTAGCTGATCCTGCTGAGAGCATCCGCCAATACATTGTTCTTCCCTGGCAAGTGAATAGCTGACAGGGACATGTTCAGGAAATAGGCCAGATTCCAAATCTTCATGGATTCTGTGCAAAGCAGTGAGGATCTTGTTCCCCCCTGCTTGTTGATGTAGTGCAAGGTGGTGGTATTGTCTGTTCTGACCTGTACCACCTTGCTCTGTAAAAGACTGGCAAACTCCTGGATAACCAGAAACACTGCCCTGAGTTCTAGCTGATGTGCAGGAAAGACTCCTGAGGAAGCCAAGTGCCGTGGGCTGTGTGATCCCCTAGGTGAGCACCCCAGCCCAGCAGGGAAGCATCTGTTGTCAACACTAGACAGGGGGCCTGGGGAAGAAGGGGAACCCCCTACTCTGAGGTTGTCCATATCCTGCCACCACTGAAGAGCTAACAGAAGGGTAGGAGATTCTGGAATCAGCTTGGAGAGAGGATCCTTTTTCTGGGACCAAAGCTGTGGTGGAGGCCATGTGGCCTAGAAGCTGTAGAAAATACCTTGCTGGTCGAGGGACTTAAAGGTGGAAGGATTCTGCCAGATTGATGAGGGCCTGTGCCCTTGCAGGGCGCAAAAAGGCCTTTGCCTGAATGGTATTCTGCTCTGCCCCTATGAAGTTTAACACTTGTACTGGGGTCAAGACAGATTTGTTTAGATTCACCAGGAAACCTAGGGACTGAAGGGTGTCCTGAGTGAGATTTAGTGCTTCTGTGACTTGCTGGGGGGACTGACCCACCAGCAGCCAGTCATCCAGATGGGGTAAACTGAAACCCCTTGTCTTCTTAGGTATGCCACTACCACTATCAGACACTTTGTAAATATTCTCAGGGCAGAGGTCAGCCTGAAGGGCATGGACCTGAACTGGTAGTGGCCTGACGGCAGTCAAAACCTGAGATATTTTCTGTGGACTGCCTGATGGGGATGTGGAAATAGGCATCCTTTAAATCCAGAGATGCTAGCCAATCCCCTTGTCTGACAGTAGGTAAAATGGTAGCCAGAGTTGTCATTCTGAACTTTGGCTTTGTAAGATGCCTGTTGAGGAATCTGAGATCCAGAATGGTCCGCCACTCCCCATTTTTCTTCGGTGCTAAGAAGTACCTTGAGTACAACCTTTTCCCTTGTGCTGGGGGGGCATACTCCACTGCCCCAAGAGGAGGAGAAGAGTGGAAACCTCTGCCTCCAACAGGGCTGTTTCTGTAGGGTTGGCAGGTTTGAAGGCTCTTGTTGATAGCTTTGGGAGCAGCTTGAAGCTGAGAGCAAGACCCTGACCTACCATCTCCAGGACCCACTTGTCTGATGTGATGAATTGCCAAGCCTGGAGATAGTAGGTAATCCTTCCCCCTACAGGGGTAGGGGAGGCGGCCTGGACAGACTCCTCAGGGTGTCTGTTTAGCTGGGGTAGCAGACTGGGAGGTGGAGGTGGCCTTGCCAGCACCTCTCCTGCCCCTCCCTCTAAAGAAACCCCTAGGTTGCTGGTAAGAGGGAAAGGCCTTGGGTAGGGTCTACCCATACCCCTGGCCTGTTGCTTTTGAGGAGTGGCAGCCTTCTCTTTTGCTGAAGCACTCCTGTATGCCACTCTGTACTCATTCACTTTTTTGATATATGCTTCAGTCTGCTCCCCAAACAGAGAATTCTGGACAAGGGGAAAGTCCATAGCATTATTCTGTGTATCCTGGGACAGAGTGGTATATCTGAGCCAGGAGAAACGCCTAAGAGATACAGCAGATGCCATCACCCTAGAAGCTGCATCATTAGAGTCCACAGCCATGTGGAACTGGGACTTTGATGCCTGTACTCCCTTGTTGACCATCTCCTGGAGATCAGCAGAGAGCTCAGGAGGGGCCTTTTTGGCTAACTGTTCCATAGACTCCCAAAGGGATTTTGATACCTGGAGGCATAAGCCATATAGGAGGCTTGCCTAATGCCTAAGGAGGATGCCAGGTATGTTTTCTTGGCAAGGGAATCCACCTTTCTGGAACCCTTGTCAGGGGATGAGAAGCCAGAGGAATGCGAGCCTTCTCAGAGGCTGCAGTCTGTATCACCCCACATGGCTGCAATGGCTGGATAAAAATTCAGTGCCACTGCCAGACAGAATATACTTTCTGTCCATCTTCTTGTCCACAAGAGGGACAGAGATATGGGTCTGGAGGATTTTTAAAAGTCTGCTTTTTAAGGGACTTTTGGTTGGGAATCGACAGTCCCTGGGATATAGAGAGATCCATCATCTCCCTGTAATCTTCCTCCTCATCCTCTTCCTGCCTGGCTTCTTGTACAGAGAGCTGCAAGGTCTCAGCCACCTGCCTCATAAAAGCAAAATGGGAGGTGGCCTCAGAGAGAGGCCTAGGAGGGGACTCATATTGGGGATGATCAGGGAAACCTCAGGATCTATGGGCTCCCCTTCATCCTCCTCCTCATCATAGTCATATTCAGAGTAATAGTACTCCTCAGGATCAATGGGTCCCGAGGGTATTGAACTGGTATCCGGAACTGTTGGCTGCCCTGACGGTACCTGCGAAGTTTCGCAAAGCCCAGACTGCAAAGACTGCACTATGTGGATGGCTTTTGCAATTTCCACAGCGGCTGGAACCGGGACCGACTGCTTGTGCGGTTCTGAACCGGAGCGCTTGACTTTTAGATGGTGCGGTTCTGAAACCGACTCGAACGCTTTTAACCGCCGACGGTTCACTCCTAGCCTGAGGGTTCGACTGCTGGATCTGAAGGCTCGGTTGAACCGGAGCCGCTCTCAATGGATGTCTCATCCTACCTTTCTCACAGTTTACTAAGCCGTCTGTCGATAGTAGACTGAGGAGAATTCTAACAAATAGCACAGTCTGTTTGCAAGTGGTCGAAACCCAAGCAGTACAGACAAACCAAGTGTGGATCAGCCTTAGCAAATTGCTCCCTGCATTCAGTACAGTGTTGAAACCCAGTGGGACTGTTTTTTCTCTTGGGTTTCTGTGACATAACCCTAAAATTTTAATGCTTAACCCAGTGGCTTAGTTAGGCCGGTTAAGCAAAAATTCCAAATACTACTTTATCCGGAAATGGCCTAGTTAGGTCCAGATAAAGAAATGTGAATTTAAAGAAATTACCACTGAAGGCTTATAAGGCTGGTAATAGAGAGACAGTCCTGACCGGCTAACGGTTTAGCGCTAGCCGAAGAAAAACTGAGAAAAACTCGGGTCTGGTCAGGGCTTTGAACCGGGTCCCCAAAATCCAAACAAATTATACAGAAAAGGGAAAAATAAAGTTTGGTCTCCTCACGGTCGATGGATCCAGTCGGAAACCGAACACTTACTCAACCTAGGAACGTACACGATACCGAAGACAGCAGTTTGAGAACGTTTTAAAGAGAAAACAAGAAAGCAGCAGTCGAATAAACTGACGAGACTCAGCTTTAACCGAAGGCAATGAGGAGAAAGCTCCGAGGCGTCTTCACTGTTGAGCAGAGTAAAGAATCTGATCAGTTACTAGAACGTAAAGAGGACAGTGGTTTGAAAACCGAGCTCGAGCTCAATGTTCTATGCATTTGCATAGAGTTTAACTCTTTGTTCTCCGGAGCAGCTGAACTGGTCAGGCTAACTGCATTTGTCAGAATACAGCAAGACTTCATGTTGTTTGAAGTTATGGTTCTCCACTAATTCAGATGGAGGGAGAACCAACCTCTGACCACCACCTCCTGGGTCTGGACCAGAGTCTGGCAAGGAGTCAAGCTGAGGTGGAGCCAGCCACAGAGAATGGTTCCTCACTTCTGGGGTGCTTGGCGGCTGTTTCAGCACCGCAGGGGGCAGGCAAGGGAGCCTGGGCTCTACGCTTTCCCTGGGTATGGGGAGCTGTTCCAGGCCTACTGGTCTGTTTACGAAAAGCAAGTGGCCCTTGGCCGAGTGTGGTAGAGGGAATGGACTGATTTGATGGCTGTGGCCGAGGCCTGTAGATCATTTATGAGGTCCTGGACACCAGGGCTGAACAGCTTAGTGCCACTGAAAGAAGCATTAAGCACTTTGTGCTGCAAATTCAGAAACTCTGAGCCAGGAGTGCCTACGGAGGCATATGCCCATGGCAGCTGCTCTAGCAATGGTATCAGCCATGTTATATGGTGCTTTGAGGAGATGTTTGCTAACATCCTCAGCCGCCTGGAAACACTGAAGCAATTCCTTCTTTTGTGAGCCATCAGGAAGGGCCTGAGCCACAGCTTTGCCCTTCTTCCAGTTGGCATTTTGGTATTTGGCCATGTGTGACAGACAGTTTGCAATCCTCAAGCCTAAGGTGGAGGAGGCATAAACCCTTTTTCCCCAGAGGTCAATCCTATGAGATTCCTTGTCTGGGGATAAGGGAACCAAAGTGTGCAGGCACCATAGATCTGTCATTAGCTGCCTTAATGACTACTGATTCAGTTTCTACCAGGGCACCAAAATAGGGAAGATCCTGAGGGGTGTAATAAAGTTTGTCCGCCCTGTGTGGCATAGCTGGCACCATATCCAGCCTGTGGCAGGCTGCCACGGCTCCATTCTTCAATGCTCAAAGAACTGGAGGAATGATTTTTGGGGGAGATTCTGGAATCTCCAGGAAATCGACCAGGACCTTTCTGGTGGCATCTTCTTTCTCAGTGTGAAAGCCCATGGTTGAGGACAGCTGCTTCATCACATTAAAAAATGTGGGGTCCTCAGGAGGGGACCTGGGAGTATGCTTCACAGAGTCCTCACTGACAGAAGAGGCTGTGGACTTGTCAGAAAGCAGGAGTTCCTCCTCTTCTTCCTCAACATCATCAGGAAGAATGAGGTCAGGGTGATCTCCTCGATGCTGACCTCTTCAATCTCTGGATCTGGCATCAGGTTCGCCAGTGACAGCCCACGGGGAGTCTCCCAGGGTCAACAAACAGGCATCAACGATGAGGCTGCCATTGACAGCATCAGCATAGGGGGCCTATTCAAGGCACCCCTTGCTGAACAAGCACATCAGTGAACTTCATCAGTACCTCATTCAGATCAATGGTGGACGTCGACGGAAGGGGGTTCGATGGCACAGGTGTCGACAACCTGCTTGCTGTGACCTGAGAACCCGACAAGCCTACAGCCCTGGTGGGAGAAGGGGAAAGTCTCAACAGGAGAGCTGTCGACGACGGAGGGGCTGACGACCCAGAGGTCGATGGCTGGGCACCCTGTGAATCGGACGGAGGTGCTGTTGTATTAGTCTGGTAGGAACAGAGACATGGACAGCGGTTCTCTTCGTCGGAGCAGCAGCGGACAACAAAGGTCCCCCAGATGAAGAACAGGCCAACGGGGAGTGAGAGCAACACCTGGGGTAGCAGTCGCGATCTCAGTCTTTTTTGTGACTTTCCCTGAGGACTTGCCTCAGGCCTTGGAGGCCTGGGAACATGAAGATCCAGTTGGCAACTGGGAGGTCAGGGCCCCAGAGGATCCCTGCCCGGAGCTGGCTACCTGTTGTTCCATCAAGAATTTTTTTAAGAGACTTTCTGCATCACCGAAGGGTTGTTTGGTTAAACTTCTGGCAGAGCTCATGGTTAGAAACTTTGTGGTCAGGCCCAAGACAGCAGACACAAACAGAATGTTTGTCTGTAGAGGCAGTCTGCTTTCCGCAGTGGCAGTGATGGAAAACAGAGAAGAAAGGATTAATTCTCCACATAAACAAAAGAAAAAAAATCTCTTAAAAAAACAAGGTAAGTGAAAAAAGTCGTAAGCTGAAAACATTTGCAAATACTGCGATGGAGCTTCCGTGGAGACCCATGCAAGTGAGTCGATGGCGGGAAAGAACTAAGGAGGGAGCCGGCCACCCACGCCTATATAGGGTTGGTGATGTTGATGGACATTGATGGCATGGGGTGGCCCCAAAGTAAAAGCTAGAAAGTTACTTTGCATTGTAAATTAATAAATATTAGCCAATGGACTCTTTATTCAGCTAAGTCTGCTGCCATGTTTTTGGTTTTTATGTTCTTTTTTATAATCAATAGGACGACCCTATATTATCATAAGTATCAGGAAACAACAACTAAAGGCATTAGGAAACCCGTACTTTATTGGATACTATAGGCCTACTGGCCTAGAAATACCCAAGCCAGCAAGTTTACTTGAATTATATTTAATAAACTGCACTGCAAGTACCTAGAATCCGGTCATCTGTTTACAAGAGATTATCACCAAGCACAGTAACCTACAGGAAGCAACCTTAGGAGGTGTTTAGTCTTTTCATAAACATTAAGTTTATATATCACTAAAAAAAAAATGTATGAACCAACAAATAAAACAGATACAATCATTACCTTGGATGGGGATATTGGGATTAAATGTAACAGTTGCAATATGTTTCTTATAACAAATAAAATTCCCTTGGAACAACAGTTCAACTGTATTAAATGTCTGTCTAATCTGGAATTACTAGCAGAAATAAACGTATTTAGTAATAGATTACAAACCCTAGAGACTAGTCAAAGGGATATGCTATAGCATTTTGACATATCACAAAATTTGCAATCCTCAGCATTGAACACAAAAACCACTGATTCCTGTGACAAGTCTAACACTTCTCCTTACACTATCCAAGAAAACCTCTGCCATCAAGGATCCCAGAATTCTATACATCATCCAATTAATAGCTCTATACCACACCATGTAGGATCCTCAAAAAAAAAGGGCAAGGGACATAGATGATGATGGTTCAGAGGCATGTCCAGATTGGACGACAGTCACAACCAGGGCACCAAAGAAGGGAAGGAAAGCAAAACGCTTCCTCATTCCAACTTCTAATAGATACAGCATTTTTCAGACAGAAAATGAGGGTGATAACCCAAATACTGAGGAGATAATTATTAATACATCATATAACCCAGGATCCATGCCAAGTAGAAATAATGACACACTATTGATTAATTTGAGTGAAGAGCCAAATAATATTGCTGAACTGCAGAATCATATAGCTTATACAACAGAACCTGAGCAACATATGAATATGGTACCTAAACAGGATGAGACCTATATCAAACCCAATATTTTTGTGCTTGGGGACTCGATTATTAAGCATCTTGACAGGGCAATTTGTAACCCAGATAAGGAATTTAGAATCTGTTCCAGCTTTGGGGGAGCAAAGGTTGCAGAAATAACTGCAATGGCTAAGGACATCTTACAAAATGCAGGAGAAAATCTGCTAGTAATCATTCATTCGGGCACGAATGACATTGACCAAAGAAACATACATGAACTAAAGCAAGATTATGTGGCTCTATATAACACCTTAACTGATTTGGGATGTGTCCCATGCTTTTAAGAAATCCTCCCAGTTCCTAGAGCAACACCGGCTAAAACACAAAACATAAAACAACTAAACGAATGGTTGAGGAACTGGTGTTTCAAACAAAATAAAACATGTCTGACCCACTGGGAACAATTTTCTGACAGGAATGCTTTATTTTGTTGGGATGGACTCCATCTAATTCCACGGGATAGTTCCCTTTTGGGGAAATCCCTTCTGAACTTTATTAACAATTATTTAAACTAATCGGAAGGGGGGAGAAGGGGAACTATTAACCTTCTCTAAAGACCAGCGTTAATGAAAAACATAACTCAATTTGCAAAATCCTCATGCTAAATGCTAGAAGCTTGAATAACAACAAATTGGCCGAATTGGAAGCTAAAGCTCAAATTCTGAATCTGGGAATCGTTGCAGTTTCTGAAACTTGGTGGGATAATAGCTCCACATGGATTCAGAATATTCCCAACTACAAACTGTACTATAGAAATAGGCAGGGGAAAAAAGGAGGTGGGGTTTGTACATATGTACGTAATGATATTGATTCACACCAACTTATGCAGGAAAATATTAATGACAATGAAAGTATATGGGTAAATATTAGATTCAAGGGTCATCATACATTATTAATTGGTAACTGTTATAGGCCACCTGCTGCAGATTACAACTATAATGTATCCTTAGTTAATGAAATAACCGAAATAACCAATAAAGGAAACATCATTGTTCTGGTCGATTTCAATATTCCAGGAATAAACTGGAATACTCTAAAAGGGACTGGTGAAATGGACAATATCTTCATCAATATGTTAACTAGTAATGGTTTGGAACAATTAATAAAACAGCCTACACGTGGTAATAATATTTTAGATCTACTTATGACCAATAATGAACAACTTATAACAAATATTGAAATCACTGAACCTTTAGGTAATAGCTATCATAATTCGGTTTTGTTTAGCATACCAACAACAATTATTACAAACTCAGCCTCAACAAGACTAATAAACCATGAAAAAAACAACTATGCAGAAATAAACAAAAAAATTAAACAATATTGATTGGGGTACAGCATTAAACTCTCTAACAGTTGAAGCAGCTTGGAATTATATAAAACAAACCATACTGGATTTGGAATCTAAGTTTGTGCCTACTAGAAAGAAATATAATAAGAAAGGTAAAATTCTCCTTTGGTACTCCAAGTCAATACACAAATTAATAAAAACTAAGGCTAAATTATTTAAAACAATCAAAAAATATCCCGTGCTCTAAACATCAAACAATCGGTTAATATTTTAAAGAAAGCAATAAAGAATGCTAAACACATATTAGAGTTCAAATTAGCACATTCAAAAGATAATACAAAAGCCTTACATTTATATCTGAAAGGCAAAAGTCAGACCGTCAAAACGATAGGTCCTATTTATAAAAATGGGTCACTAATTGTAAATGATCAGGAGATAGCGAACAGCCTAAACAATGACTTTTGTTCAGTATTTAACAAAACATCAAGTACATATGATAATCATACTTCTGAATTAGGCACCAAACCAATAAACATAACATATACAATAACACATGATGACGTCTTATCAGCTCTACTTACTGTAAAAAAAATAAATAGAAATTCTAGTCCTGGACCAGACCACATCCATCCTAGATTTCTAAGTAATACTGCTGTAGCCATTACTATACCCGTAACTATTTTATTCAACAAATCATTATCCAATAAGTTAATACCATCTGATTGGTGTAAAGCTATGGTCGTCTCATATTTAAGAAGGAAAAAAGGACAGAGATTGGGAATTATTGGCCTATAAGCTTGACCGCAGTGGTCTGTAAATTAAAGGAGAAAATCACAAAAAAACTTTTTGAGTGTGAAATGAATCAGCTTGGTATTACTGATAAATCTCAGCATGGGTTCAAAAAAGGATATTCATGTACCACTAACGATCTCATTTTATAATCATATTAGTAAAGAAACTGATACGGGGACACCAATGGATGTAGTATTATTGGATTACAGCAGAAATTGCTTAACAAACTTAAAAAAATTTGGCTTTGCATTATGGTTAACAGATTGGGTGAAAGAATGGTTAGCTGATAGAACACAGCAAGTCAAAATAAATGGCCATGTGTCTAGTCTTGGTAGGGTGACCAGTGGGGTACCTCAGGGGTCAGTTTTGGGTCCACTTCTATTTAATATTTTCATTTCAGATATGACAATAAGCAACAATAATATCCTCTCCAAGTTTGCTGATGACACAAAATTGGGTGGTAAAGTAGATAGTGAAGAAAATGCAATACCAATTAAGAACAATCTGTTAAAGATTGAGAAATGGGTTAAAGAGAACAGTATGTCATTTAGTATTGATAAATGCAAGATAATTCATTTTGGTAAAAAAAAAAACATGTATAGATTATTGTCTTAATGACCAGCTAATTTCCAAATCAACTTGTGAGAGAGATTTAGGTATTATGATTAACAACATATTAACACCGTCTGACCACTGTATAAAAATCTGTAAACAGGCAAACAGCTTGTTAAACAGAGTAAGAACTTTTGTTTCTAGAAATGAACAATGCCTCATACCGCTCTACAGGAGCTATATTCGGCCTCAGTTGGACTATGGTACACCCTTCTGGAATCCATACCAAAAGGGTGATATAATAATGTTGGAGAGGGTTCAGAGAAGGGCCACCAAAATGGAGGCAAAACTAAAATATATGAATTATGATAGTAGACTAAAAGAAACAGGCCTGTTCCCACTCCAGTTAAGAAGACGTAGAGGTGATTTACTCTTAATGCATAAAATTCTGAAAGATAATGATATGATGAGTAATTATGATATAAAACTAACTGGTAGATGAGTTGTAGGCAGATCTCACAACAAAATCTTGGATGTCCAATGGACCAACACATCTAAAAGAGATCATTTCTACAATGGCTAAACTCTGGAATACTCTTCCTCAGGACCTAATTGATGTGGACAATCCAGATGCTTTAAAAGAAAAATTGGATGAATGGCTCATATAAACCACTTAACTGGGAATAAATGGCCCGCAATGGCGGGGGACAATCATGATGGGCCTATGGCCTTCTTTTGTCCTACTCACCCTAAGTAACTAAGTAACCCACCGTTGTTAAGGATTTGTTAATTACGTTTATATTTAAACTGTAAAGTTTTACTTCTTGGTCTGTTGTTTGGAAAGTACTGTTCTGATTGTATTAATATTATTCAATAAAGCTTTAAGTATAAAAAAAAGATAGAAAGTTAAATCCTCCCGAGGCACTGACACTGTACTCGAATCTGAAGTGTCAAGACTAAAGAAAGAACCATCATCACCACCCTCAGAAATGATGAGGTCGGGTCATTCTCATCCTCCTCCAAACCCTCTTCATAAAAAGAGTCATAGAGGGGTGTGGGTCACAGGCCCCGTAATCCAGAACATGGCTGCAACATCACTAGAGACAATGGCCCTGAAAGACAAGGGGGCAGTGCCACAGGCAGCACTGGAACAGGACCAAATCTGGCTTTGGGGGTTGGCACTGGAACTGGCGCCGGGCCAGGTCCCAAAAGGCCCAAGCCAAGTGCTGGTACCAGACCCAGACCCGGTGTTGCTTACCCAGCTGGTACTGGTGATCAGCAATGGCACCATGGCCAGCCCCATCCCTACACAGCATGAGGAAGCAGCCCATAGGACAGGAGTTGGCAGTGCAGTCATTGATAAGGATGCAAGGGCTGTTGCTGGAGCCAGACGCTCTATCTGGGGCCCTGCCTGCGGCTCCATATCCACCTGCCACAAGGGGCCAGAGACTGGCTCCGCAGGCAAAGGCACATGGGCTAGATGCTGCACCCACTGTTCCATAACAGCTGCCCAGTGGTGGAACTGCCCACTGGAGTCCCCACTTACAGAGAGAGAGAGAGAGAGAGGGAGGGACTTTGGGCTTCAGACTTTGACCTCCTGGAACCCGAGGTCCTCTAAGACACCCAAGATGACAGCAAAGGCCTTTCACTCCTAGAGACCGGAGATCTCGTGGAAGACCCTGCAAAGGGTGACCTCGACTAGTGCCGTTTCTTCTCCTTCCAGTCGGAAGAGGATGAAGCCAACACTGAGAACCAGACCTGGTGCCAACGATCAGGCCGGCACCAGAGTGACTGACGATGGCACCGTGGCCAGCCCCATCCCTACGCAGGATAGGGGAGTGGTCAGTGGGACAGGAGTCGGCATCAAGGACTCAAGGGCTGTTTCTGGAGCCAGATGCTCTACACAGCCTGATGGCCCCACCTGCAGCTCCAGATCTGCTGGCCCCGAGGAGCCAGGCACTGGTTCCATAGGAAGAGGCACATGGGCCAGATGCTGTGCCCACTGTTCCATAAGAGCTGCTCAGTGGTAGAAATGCCCACTGGAATCCCCACTTACAGAGATCGAGGAACTCCAGGCCCGAAACTCCAATCTCCTTTAACCCAAGGCCCTCAGTGACACCGAAGGTGATGGTGTAGGCCTCCGGCACCCAGAGACTGGAACTCTCACTTCAGATCTTGCAGAGGACAACCTCGAACAATTCTATTTTTTCTTTTTCTTGTGGGAAGAGGAAGAAGTTGAGGCAGAGCAGTGTTGGGACCCTAACTGGGATGGGGATGGGGTTGGGCCCACTTTCTTTTCTGCTTCCGGGAGGACTGTCCTTCCTCCCAGGCACTGGACCACCCACAGTCAGAATCCTTCCCCAATATGGAAAGTGGACCGGACATGGCCCAGCTGCCAAAGCAGCTTGCCTGAGCAGGCTCCCTACCCGCCTTCCATGGCCTTTGACTGTTGTTGCTTGGTAGGGCTGAGAGAAACTGACAGAAAAAATTTAGTGAAAATACACTACACTGATACAAAAATAACACAATCTAGCTTTAAAGACTACAAGTGAGAAGTCCCGAACACTGCTGTCATATAGACGTGAAGTTCTGACAAAAAAGAAAGTAAATCCAGCACTCCAGACTTGATCGAAATTCAGTGAGAGTATTTTTTTATTAAATAAAGAATGTGGTACTTACAATAGTAAGCACAGAAATAAAGCACACAGGCCCAGATATTCAAACTGCGCCAGGCTGTGGCGCAAGCTTGGGTGCAGCTCAACTTGGCTGCGCAGGGGTGTGGACTGGGCGATATTCAACGGAGCTGCACCATGGCACAGCATCATTGAATATCGCACCCTGGCCACCTGCAGTGTGCATGGCGCAGTGGCACTGCGCCAGTGCAAGTGTCCAGAGTGGAGCATGGGATCGCTAGCACAAGTTCCATTGCTTCATGCACCTCAACCACGATATTCAAACTTGACATGCAAAGGGCCATTTCTGTCATTATGGCCCCATTTGCATGCAGGTGCACCCATCCCCATGACTTGCACCTGCCCTGCCAGGCAGCAGCCGCCGGGACCGACGCCTTGCAGCTGGCAATGTGCTCCACAGCCCAATCACGGGCATCTGTATAGAAAAAAAGAATTCCGTCCAATATCCCTGATGGTTCAGTGGACCGCTGTCTGCCCGATCGCGGGCAGAAAAGAATTATTCCGTCCAATATCCCTGATGGTCCAGTGGACTGCTGTCTGCCCGATCGCGGGCATCTGTAATGCTGAAAGAATTCCGTCCATATCCCTGGTGGTCCAGTGGACCGCTGTCTGCCCAATCGCAGGCATCCGTGATAGAAGTTAGAAGAATTGCCCACGTTTCGGTGGGGACCAGCGACGCGATTGTAGTTGATCGCTGGTATCTGTATCAGGCCAGAGAGTTTTCTGAGTCCAGGGAACCAGTGATCGCTATTCAGCCTGATCGCTGGCATTTGTATTGAACAGAGTATTTTATATCCCGGTGGTTCAGGTACCCCCACCCGCCACTGGAGCCCCACCGCCCGCCCCCAGTCAGCTGGTGGGCAGCACCCTTCGCCTGTCGCTGGCCGCTACCGATTGGCACCGTCGGTAGGCTGCACGCCCATACATCATTATATATTCCAGATATGTGAATGATTTATTCACATATCTGAATGTAGTAGCAGTCTGAGCTACATGCCCATTGACTCACACTGTGAACCAATGGGTGTACAGCCTCTACCGACGCTGGCAGTCGTAAGCGGGCGGCGAGCGGGTGGTGGGGGCCGGTGGCTGGTGGGGAGGGGGGTACCCTAGCTCACCAGGGATATAGGAAATATTGATTTTTAATTACAAATGCCTGCGATTAAGCAGATAGCGTCCACTGACCACCAGGGATATAGGAAATATTTATATTTTTATTACAGATGCCCGCGATTGGCAGATAGCTGTCCACTGGACCACCAGGGATATAGGAAATATTTATATTTTTAATTACAGATGCCCGCGATCGGGCAGATAGCGGTCCACTGGACCACCAGGGATATTGGACAGAATAGTTGTTTTTTTAACAAATGCCCGTGATCGGGCATGGGGGGGCGCCGCCAGGTGCAGCAGGAGGTCGGGTGGCCACCCACAGGTGGCAGCTGCCCTGTTGCGCCCTGCAATGTGGCAACTCACCTGTGGGAGGCCATCAGTTGTTCCTTTTTCTTTTGGATCAACTTTGTGCTGGCGCAGGTAGGGGTTGCGCATGCATGGCTCTGCACATCCTGGGCTGAATATCAGGCTGTGCAGAGTATGCATGGGCACGCCCCCCCCCACCTGCACCTGCATACATTACTGATGCGCTCTGGTGCATCGGGATTTGTGCCGTGCACTTTTCCCTTTTGAATATCACACCAGGGCACATCAGTGGGCTGCGGATGGCGCAACACTGTTGCGTCATGCGCAACCCTTTTGAATATGTGGACCACAATGTACAAGGTAAAAAGCTGCAACCTCCACCAAAACTTCCAGCCTCCGTGCTTCAGGGTATTAACTCCCCTTCGTCAGGAGGCATCAGTGAAGTTCTGACTCCTGGCGGGCGAGCAATGTTGGTGCCGAGGTAAACCTGTGCCCGTGAGTTCAGTCTCATAATACCTTGGTAAAGTGACCAGTTGTGGGATGTCTCCCCTATGTGGCTGTGACTACGTGCCAATATACTACCAATTATTGCCAGATTTATGGACATCAGATGAGTACTGAGAGAAAATGCCAGGCCACTACATTTCCAGAGATTCTATGTGCAGGTTGGAGGATGCTGAGCCTCCATGTTTTTTAGGTAACACACCAGTAATGCTGTCCATGTTCACCTAAATAATCTGTCATGGCACCCCTGTTAGTAACCCTTAGCTGGACTACTTTGTACATGGGCCTCCGGAGTAAAAGAAAAACATAACATAGATAATGACGGCTGAAAAAGACCAATGGGCCATCCAGTCTGCCCAAGTTCCCTATATAACCCTGGGACTACTGTCCATCCTGGGTCTTAGCCCTCATCCCCCCATTCTCCTTCCCAATTCTGTCACTCCGCACTATACCTTTCACTCTATTCCAACCATGATTGAAACCATCAACTGTTTTAGTACCCACCACTTTAGTTGGCAGACCGTTTCACGGCTCCACCACCCTTTCTGTAAAACACATCCTCATGTCCCTCTTGAACCTCCCTCCTGTCAGTTTCCGCTCATGTCCTCATAATCTTGAACCAGCATTCAGGCTAAACAGTTCCTCGCTGTTCACCTTGTTTATTCCTTTCAGGAACTTGACGGCCTCTATCAGATCTCCTCGCTCCATTCTTGTCTCCAGTGAGTACATGTTCAATGCCTTGAGGCACTCCTTGTAAGACCTTCTCTATTGGCCCTGAATCATTTTTGTTACCCTTCGCTGCATTGTCCCCAACCAACCTGTCCTTATCTTTCCCGAGTTGAGGGCCCCAGAACTGGGCACAGTACTCCAGGTGTGGCCTCACTAAAGATCTATAAAGGGGTAGTATTACTCCCTTCCCCCTGCTAGCAATACTCCTCCCTACACACCCCAGCATCATACTTGCCTTACCATAGGCCTTGTTGCACTGGCTCGCCTGCTTGAGGGTATAACTGATGATGACTCCTAGGTCATGTTCCTCAGCCATAGTGCTAAGTCTCACCCCACCCATCCAGTACTCTGTCCTGGGGTTCTTATAACCTAGGTGCATTACCTTGTAATTTTTTATGCTGAATTTTGGCAAAAACATTTGGGATGTTTTATAAATAGCCAAAGCAAGTTGCTGATATTGAATAAAAGCTTGAATATTTTATGGAAATTCTGTCTGCTGGTTTGATGGTGCACAGCACACTTTTTGGGTTGGACTTCAACTGCCAAACCTTAGACCATCCGTCTAGGTTTTTTAAGTCACTCTGCAGTTGCCTTAGTCCCTCATCGCTATCCACCCTCCCACATAGCTTAGTGTCTGCAATTATTAATTTCAAAAGTTTTACCAGGAAAGACATATCGAGCTGGTAACAGCTCATTTCCAGATGTGTCCTGGGGAAGGGGGAATAGAGAGATAGTGAGGAACACTAAGAGCAATAATACAAATAATAGGTAAATAAGCATCATAAATAATTGTGTAGTGACAAGGATTCTCCGTTAAGTAAAATATAGTACAATACAATAAAGTGTTGGAGGATAACAACACATGTAAAGTGTACAATACAATGAAGTGCTGGGGAACTGGTTGTTATGCAGGATGAGCGGACTGCACCTGTGTTTTATTTTACACTGTGTTGACACATATTTGCAATTGGATGTGAGACTTGTTTGGTACTACTGAGTGAATAAACTGTGTGTTCTGCCTCATACATCGCAGTCCATTGAATCTGTGCTTGAGTGCACTATTTTTGGGACTTTTGTCAGAGTTTTGGGCTAGCCACCCTGATAGCAGCACCACCATGTACCGATATTCACAGCAGCTGCTTGGAGATGGTCTGTTCACCTCCACCCCCTGCTTCCTGGCTCAAAATCTGTTAGCAGTGCACCTTATGTATGCCTTGTTTGTACCACACTGGTTTATTTTACTCAGAAGCTTGTCCTGGGTCACGGTATCAGAGGCATCATCAAAGTCCAGGTAAGACCAAGTCTATGGCTCTGCCCTGTCTATCTCCCTGGTCACCCCTAGAAGGTGATCAGACTGGTTTGGCATGATCTGCCTATACTAAAGTCATTCTGAGAGGGGTAAGAGCTTCGACTTCATTGAAACATACAGTCTGATGGCAGATAAGGACCGACAGGCCCATCCAGTCTGTCCTTTTTTTCCTCTACCTACTAAAAATGCCAAATGGCTGCATGGTGGCTACCACTGATATTCTGGGCCCTCCTAATACTCCCCCAGACCCTCTGATGCTTGAATGTGGGAAGAACCAAAACTATGGTATTTGATTAATTGATCAAAAATATTTGAGATAGGCCCACTGACACACCTTCATGAAGGAGAAATGCATTCCCATCTGATAAGCATCAAAAAGATGCTCAAACACTTGTTTGCAAGGATTTCAGCAGGCATCCAGGGCTGTGTCCTCACCCCAGAAAGAATGGCATTCATTAAACATAGTCTTTACAGACTAACATTATGAGATAGCTGACAGAAACTGGGGTGTAACCCCCCCTACAAATGGGGGTCACCGAAAAGTCTTCCAAGAGCCCACCTAATTGCTCCCTGCCTGATTGGTGTTCGGTGCTAAAGCCGTATAAATGTTGTTACCAGTGAACGCATTTAAAACCTCCGTGTAGTGTCTCTTTAAGTGCTGCCTGCTTGCAGTCATAATTAATCGTTATGGGGGGACTGTGTGTTCACATGCCCGAATCCCACCTGGGCTGCTGAATCCTCACTCCGTTTCTGCCATCGCTAGTGACGCAGGGGGAGCCCTGTTAAGAGATGTAACTAATTGCTGATAAACATTTAGCGTGGCAAAGATACAGTGTTTGTTCTAAACTGCCTTCTTTGCAGCAAGGACTGTTCAGTTTAGCTCCACCATTTTGGTCCCGAACTGCCGAATTGGACCAATTGGTACTCTGGGACTCTAAAATGGAGCTGCTGTATTGGGGATATGTGGAGAAGACTCTGGGAATTGTAGTTTTGGACTGTTGGCGCCTTTTTGCACCTATAGAGGGAGCCTGTTGTGACTGACAAGAGGATCAGCCAACCAAACCGTTTGAATCAGAGGGAAACTCCCCAGCTGCCAGCAGCATAGGGTCAGAACTCAGATGGAGCTGGAAGAGTGAGCAGCTTGTGGAGCTGCTGCCCCAAGGGGCAGCGTGGGGACTTGGCGGGAAGGCTGAGTCTGGCCTTCCTGCATTTAGCTCTCCTGCAGGGAGAGAAAAAGGAGAGCTTTATTTTGGACCATGTCTCCAAATCACTTTGTTGAGCCCCGAGTTATGGGCACAACGAGCAGAGAAGAACAGAAGAAGCGAGATTCAAGTTGGAATTTAGAGAGGAAAGAGCTCGCATAATTGAGCAGCCGTGTTGTGCAGTAGTTCACGCGGGAGAACCGTGGAAGGCCCGAAACCCGTCCTGTTGCCGTTTTGCCGAGAGAGATAGAGAAAGAAAAATAGTCAGACAGTGATCCGCTTGGTGTGCTGTGAAGAAAGCTACTGGAGGGATACCAGGCTCAACCTGAAGAAGACCAAAGATTATCAGGACTTTAGCTCCCCTCGAGCTCCCCGGTGTAGCAGTGACTTTGCAATCGGGATCGAGGAGTCAATTGCCTGGTACAGTAGTCCTTAGTTACAAATAAATCTGCAGCAAACTGGAGGGGGGTCGCAATCTGTTTTCCCCCTCGAAATGAGCTGTGTGTTGAAGGCTGGAAACTGTACCTAGCTTGCATCAGACTGAATCCGCCTGCTATCAAATGCAGTGGGGCCCTGCCACGAAGGTCTTGTCTCCCTACTTTGCTTCTTCTGGCAGTCCAGAACAAGCATCATCCATCCTGTTTTCAGCCTTGGGTATCGTGAGTAGTAAACAGGGTAGCTCCCTGCAACATTTCTTTTTAAATCACAAGTGTGTCATCTGATTCATTTGTTGTGTTTTTTCCATGAACTGAGCCCTCTGGCTCCGGATTACAATCAGTGAGTGTGCATGCTAATTCTTCTTCCTCACAGGGCCCCTACCAGCTGCAATGCCAGCCTACCCTGGGCAATGGTCCTGGCTAGCCCCCTTTTCCATCCTGGGTACCCAGAGAGTGTGACTGATAGGGACACTGACTGCATGCACAACTGCAATATTTATAGTGCGTTTAAGCCAATTAACCTGATTGCCCCCATCCTTGTTATAGCGCCCCTGAATAAATCAGATCTACTTCTTTTTCTGCAATCTACATTGACTATGGTGTCTGTTTATGCCTAAGGTATTGCATAGTTGTTTTTGTCTTGCATCACCTTATTTTACAGGGGGTTCCCAGAATCAAGCTGAAGGAACCAGTCCTGGGGGTAAGTGTTAAATCAAGGTGTATGTGTAAAACCTATCAGGGGTGTTGGGAAGGTAAACATTGCATGCTGTGTGGGCCACTAGCAGGAGACAAGGGGGGTGACAGTGTCCCAGAGGGCTGTGGTCTGGTTAGTCAGACCAATACCAACTCTGACCTTTTGGTGGAGGCACCCGTCACTGAACCTAGGCCCCTTAACATGCTACTAGCCAAGCAGGCAGGGGCAGTAGCCCTTGGGATAGCACCACCTAGGGGTTACATCTTGGAGGCACCGTTGGGATTAGCATCCTCTAGTGGCCGGGAGGACCAATGTCTGACGTTGCTAAAAATGTTGGTGCCAAATGGGTTTCGGGCCATTGTAGTGGGTCATAGGGATGGGCCCCCATTTGTATGTAGACTGCAGGAAGCAATAATGTAAATACATTTAATAATTCTAAGTGTATGAAAAATACATAACTGCTGTTACTATAGAAAATAGCAAGAGTATCCTAAATAAGTATAGTAATGTGATAAGTGACGTTCTGATGCATTAGCCATTATCTTTGTCATGAGTAGCATTGTTTAAGATACCAGTCGCTATACATATTGTAACCCCCCATCACCCGGGGTTACTAGAACCCCACTTAGATCTAGTGGCAGGCGGGGAAGGCAGCTTGTGAAACATTAGTTAAATAGGTTTCACACTGTCTCACTCTGTTCTCAGTCTCTGCTGAGCTGGTGGGATGACATCATATAGAATTCTTGCAGCAGCATAAGCCACAGTGGAATGTTGCAGCTGGGAGTTAGGTTAGAACGTTGGGGTTTTCAAAGCGGTGTTGTGCAGTCTGTGGTGGAGGGAGGAGGTGCACTGCAGTTGGCAGTCCCTCAGAGCCCTCAGCTCTGTTCAGAGCTACCTCTGTAGTGGGTGTGTGTTCTCCCCTAGAGAAGGACACAGAAGAGTACGTTTTGAAGTGGTTGAGACAGTCCCCCAGTTGTTCCAGTGCCCCATCCCTGAGAGAGATGGGGGGAACAAGACCAGCTCTTCAGGGGCAATTCCCCTGGCCCTACTGGAGGAAGAGAAGCTGCCTGTGAAGAAGACTTGTGCTGAGGCACCGAGAAGTACGTTTTGTTTTTCCTGAGAGAAGCCTGTGGGCACCTGTGAACCAGGGGTGAGTCTGCTCTGCCAGAGAGCCTGTGTTTCACCGAGACTGTTGTGTTAAGTATCTGCTACTGTGGGTCAGGAAAGGACAGCCAAGTACAGTACTTAAGTTTGTGAATGGCTTGAAATGCATCTAATCAGTGGGGGTCTACAGGGATGGACATAGCCACTTAAAGAATGTTACACATCAGGACACCATTTACCAGAGACAGTAGATTGTTAAATGTGATATACATTTCGAGATAGCATTCTACAAACAGAGAGTTTCAAAGGAAAGGTGTTGACTCCAAATGAATGGCTGGGTATGAATTTGGGGACAAAAGGTGGGAGACCCCCCCCATCTGGAGAATCCAGATTTACCTCCATGGATTCACTTTGGGCACCTGTAGCTTTCTCCTGGGCACTTGGCCAGTGTTCGCATAAAGTACCCAGACGTGGGATTAGGATATGTGTTTTCCCTTAGAGCTTGGAAGTGCTCATGGGTGGTAGAGGGAGCCACCAGCAGAAATGTCCATGCCATATGGAAAGTGTGTGTCAGTGCTGGCAGAGGGCCATGTCAGGGAATCCAGGATAGAGAGAGTACCAGTTCGGGCTGAGAGCCCAGTGTGTTCAGATCCTGAGGGAAAAACTGTTGTGATGATGAAGACAATGTGTTCTGACCTCTATAGTTCTGTACCACCAGCGAGTGTAGCCCCGTGGGGGTCCATCCTGCTTTGTATTCTTGTGTGTAAGTGAATAAAAGCCCCACTTTAGAATTCCACTCCTGGTTTGGACATTCACAGTTCTTGCTTCCTGTGTCCGGAGTTACTTGGGTGCCCCTGTCCAGAAGTACAAACCTAGCCCTGATGCAGAGTGAATGTTTTCTCCCCGAACCCAGGCTCACCAGGTTTTGGGTTATAAAAATGGAGCACTGGGTGCTAAAAAATAACATAAAACCCTTAAAACCCAGACCCTGGTTACAAATTGGAGGCACTGCTGAGGATTTGGGTTTGGAATCTAGGGAGAGAACAAAAGATTTTCTCGGATTAGGGCTAGCGTTTTGGCTGTCTGGCAGTAAGTAGCCCAAAAAGTAGAAGCATTGCCACCTAAATGTCCCGCTGTGTGCTGCTGTTCATGTGCTGCTGTAATTGTGCCATCAGTTTACCAAGGAGCAGTAAAGCCCAGGAGTGTATGCCCTTGTCCTGAATCAAAGTTATAAACGTTTACCAGCTTTTTAAAGTATTGTGTGACAAGAAAAGTGTGGAAAACTGTGGGAAACAAACAGAGATTTGTGCCCTAGACATTGGAAGTGCTTGTTGTATGGACAGAGGGAGACGCTTAGTGAAATGCCATGAAAAATGGTCGAAATGGTGCTCCCACTGAGGAGCTAGAGTTGAAAAAAAAAGTGTGGTTTGCAGTTTAAATTTTGCCTGCTCGTCGATCGCCGTGGAGGAGAAGAGCACGAGAAGAAAGAGGCTCATTTGCATGGCGTTGAGTGATTGGTGAGACTACCATCAGTCCTGTCCCAAGCCAGCTCTAGAGTGACTGCACAGTGTTCGAGAGGGGGAGAGAGAGAGAGAGTGTGAATTGGCTTGCCAGGAGGAGCGTCGCCATGACTGAAAACATTATAAAAGTAGTAAAATCGGGCTTTTCCGTTTAAATCGGGCTCAACCCGTATTCCAATTCATCTGAGAAGAGAGTGAGGTGTTCAGAGGGACAATCAGCAGGACTGCCAGCCCACTTCCTTCTAGAGGCCTCCAAAACCGGCAGTAGGCCGAATTTTTTCCATCGCAACAACCAGCTACTGATTGAATACCAACCTAAAAGCAACTCAAACTATGTGTGATTTAAACTAAAGCCAGCTGAATCTATGTGTTGCAGTGCGATCATTTTGCAAAGGACTGTGTCATAATTGAGGGTTCAGCAACAGTATAATTTTCAAAGCCATATGAGAGACTGAGGGTTGTATGAAAGATGCAACAAGATACAGGCAATCCTGTGTGATGAAATACTGTGTCTTTAGGGACTTTTAAGTAAGAACAGTGAGTTACAGCAAGTAAAAAGTCCAGTAGAAATCAGATAAATGTGCTAAGAGAACAGACAGTGCAGTTAACCAGTTTGAGTGAACTTTATCAGTAGAGTGCATAAATCGGATGTGCAGTGGCTTGAGTCAGAAACAGAACGTTGATGCGCAGGAGTGCTGCTGCCGCCATTACAGGGTGGGGTAGTAAAGTAAACACAGCAGCAGAGGAGCCATTTTGTAAAAGATTTCTAAAAGAGTGGGACTTGAGATAACAATGAGTTTTTGTTTTTCAGTGCAGTCATGGCTTCGGGATCAGCCCGTTACCCGGATCTTGCCCGGGCTATGATAGTAGAAGAAGTAAACAGATTGAAAGATATTGAGAGATGTTACTACGGGGGATGCTTGCCTCCTCATGTAGCAATTTCTGGATATCCAGTAAGAGTGTGCATAATGTGCTTAAAGGCTGGAAGGGACGTCTTTATGGTTCCTCACTGTTCTGGGTGCCTAGAGAGACATGGCTTAATCAAAGCACCCAAGATCCGTTTGGCTCCCACATGGACAAAGATTCAAGAACCTGCAGTTGGCAGCACATAGCACCAGGTAGAGCTTGTTGAAGGAGGCTCAGTAGAGTGTGGCACGAAGCAGGAGGGTGCAGAGCTACAGGCAGAACAAAGTACTGATGTATCCAAGTCCTGTTCACAGAGAGACATAGCGGAGGGAGCATCAGCAGACCCTTGGAGAGAGGGGCCTAGCCCAAGTCTCATAGGAGAAGATGAGATGAGGGAAACCCTTGAATGGGAGGTGTCGACCTCCATGCCCAGCGAGGAGTGGATAGTCTCAGGAGTGAGGATGACTGCTCACTCCTGGGCCCAGACTCTTAGCGAGGAAGAAGATGAGGGGGAACTGATGTGGCCTTATGAAGAAGGTGCGGATCCACAGCCTCGGGCTATTGCCTCAGAGGAGTGAATGGAAGAAGAGAGTGGTGACTCCACAACCCTGTCCCCACAAGGAGGAGTCAAAGATCCATTCTATATTGCATTGAGTATGCGTAGCTGGCAGAACCAGGACTGGCAGCCCCAAGCCAGGCCAGAGGTCTCAAGTTGACCACGTGTAGTAAAGAGGAAAGACTGGTTCATAGGAAGGTGAATGAGATCTATGGGATGTCCTTTCCTACCTTTCCTCAGACAGTCTGGGTGGAGATTGAAAGAAACAGGAAAGCCTGGATAGTGGAAGAGGCCATGAGATTTGTCCACCCTGGTGCAAGTCGGTATGTCCGAGACAAAGTGTTCCAAGAAAAATTCAGACAATGGAAAGTGGGCAGAACACTGTTTATAGACATTGTTCGAATCATGGATGCAGGGGGACATGAAACCTTCTTTAATGTGAATTATGAGTGCCCAGACGGGGTAATAATTCTTGCGCCTGACCCATTGTGCTGTTTTCCACAGTGCAGACAACGTCCTGCGAATGTGCCCATGCCTACCAAGTGGAAAGTAGAGCAGTGGTAGCCAGTGCTGCCATCCAGCCATTGCTGTACCTATGTTGTTCCACCAGTCTGGCTTTCCAGGAACCAGATACCCCAGATTCGTCAGCCTTGCAGTGTACTGGCTTTCCAGATTCCATCGACCGGCCTACCAGATGATTTCATATCCAGAGAGGACACCATCCCAGCTGTATCCTGATTCATCGCCTGGGATTTCAGATGACTTCAGACCAGCCGTTTCCTGTCCTGTTTCCAAGGTTCCATCTCCTAGATGACATCAGCCCAACAGTTTCCAGTTGTGCCATCCTGTCGTTTTCCGGAAGATGTCCGCCCAGCTGTATCAGAAGAATGGTGCCAGGGAGAGTCTTCAGCTGGAAATCCAGGTTTCGTATTGATTTCGTTCTTCAAGGGACTGGTAAGTCTAGACTTTTCTATTTTAATGACAGTGCAGTACACACCCTACACCTAGCAGACTTCAGACTGTTTGAACTGTCCTCAAAGACTCTCCCCTTCAGGATTACAGTCCTACCAGAACTGTGCTTCACCGGGCTTCGGCCCAGGAGAGACTCTTTTTTGGACTTGCCTTCGGGCACTGTTGTCATTAGGTCAGACTTTTAGGGCACTCCATCCCCACTAATGTGTATTGTAAATAATGTCATTGTTTTCTACTGTTTCTACTGTTTTTTTACTTTTCTAACAAAAATATTTGGGGGGATTCTCCAGTGTTTAGATGGTATGGGTTAGATAGTATTGTGTTTGCAGAATAGGGGTTGTCTTTTTTCTTGCAGGTGTTCCTGAAGAAGACAAGAAAAGAAGGCAAGAAGAGGAAGAGGGACTCAGCGGAGTCATTATTGTGCTTTAAAAGTAGTAGTGTTTAAAGTGCAGTGTTGTTGTTTGCTGTGTTTAACTTTTCCTTCCACAGGTATGGTTGTGGGGGAGTGTAGGAGTAATACCTAGGATATAGTATTAGCTCCTTGTGGTTTGGTTGCAGGTGTCCCGGGTTGGGGGGAGGTTCCTGTTTTGGGTAATTTGGGTTTTTTGGTTAGTTAGGTTTTCCCTAGAGGGCTGGGGGGGGGGATAGACAGGCTGTAGTCCTAACCTGCAGTAGTGGCTGCAGTACTGATCTATTAGGGCTACGCTCTGGGCAAGTCTACCAGGGCCACTAGAGGTATTCATAGCAAGACCATAGAGTAGAGGCTGATGCATCAGCAGATGGCCTCTGGGCCCTTAGTGTTGCCTGCCTGTGCCTGGCACATGGTAGGGGAGAAGGTAGCGCTACCTCCCCGTAGTCAACACATAGGGTAAGATGGCCTGGGCCAGGTAAGTAATGACTGCAGACAGTCATTTTCCTGGCCAAGTTTGGGTATAACCCCCCGGTTACCCGGGGCTACTAGAATCCCACTTAGATCTAGTGGCAGGCAGGGAAGGCAGCTTGTGAAACACCAGTTAAATGGGTTTCACACTGTCTTACTCTGTTCTCAGTCTCTGCTGAGCTGGTGGGATGACATCACATAGAATTCTTGCAGCAGCATAAGCCACAGTGGAATGTTGCAGCTGGGAGTTAGGTTAGAACGTTGGGGTTTTCAAAGCGGTGTTGTGCAGTCTGTGGTGGAGGGAGGAGGTGCACTGCAGTTGGCAGTCCCTCAGCTCTGTTCAGAGCTACCTCTGTAGTGGGTGTGTGTTCTCGCCCTAGAGAAGGACACAGAAGAGTACATTTTGAAGTGGTTGAGACCGTCCACTAGTTGTTCCAGTGCCTCATCCCTGAGAGGGATGGGGGAACCAGACCAGCTCTTCAGGGGCAATTCCCCTGGCCCTGCTGGAGGAAGAGAAGCTGCCTGTGAAGAAGACTTGTGCTGAGGCACCGAGAAGTACGTTTTTGTTTTTCCTGAGAGAAGCCTGTGGACACCTGTGAACCAGGGGTGAATCTGCTCTGCCAGAGAGCCTATGTTTCACCGAGACTGTTGTGTTAAGTATCTGCTACTGTGGGTCAGGAAAGGACAGGCAAGTACAGTACTTAAGTTTGTGTATGGCTTGAAATGCATCTAATCAGTGGGGGTCTACATGGATGGACATAGCCACTTAAAGAACGTTACAAGTCAGGACACCATTTACCAGAGACAGTAGACTGTTAAATGTGATACATATTTTGAGACAGCATTCTACAAACAGAGAGTTTCAAAGGAAAGGTGTTGACTCCAAATGAATGGCCGGGTATGAATTTGGGGACAAAAGGTGGGAGACCCCCCCCCATCTGGAGAATCCAGATTTACCTCCACGGGATTCACTTTGGGCACCTGTATCTTTCTCCTGGGCACTTGGCCAGTGTTCGCAGAAAGTACCTGGACGTGGGATTAGGATATATATTTTCCCTTAGAGCTTGGACGTGCTCATGGGTGGTAGAGGGAGCTACCAGCAGAATTATCCATGCCATATGGAAAGTGTGTGACAGTGCTGGCCGAGGGCCATGCCAGGGAATCCAGGATAGAGAGAGAGTACCAGTTTGGGCTGAGAGCCCAGTGTGTTCAGATCCTGAGGGAAAAATTGTTGTGCTGATGAAGACAATGTGTTCTGACCTCTATAGTTCTGTACCACCAGTGAGTGTAGCCCCATGGGGGTCCATCCTGCATTGTATTCCTGTGTGTAAGTGAATAAAAGCCCCACTTTAGAATCCCACTTCTGGTTTGGACATTCACAGTTCTTGTTTCCTGTGTCTGGAGTTACTTGGGTGCCCCTGTCCAGAAGTACAAACCTAGCCCTGATGCCGAGTGAATGCTTTCTCCCCAAACCCAGGCTCAACAGGTTTTGGGTTATAAAAATGGAGGCACTGGGTGCTAAAAAATGACATCAAAAACCCTTAAAACCCATACCCTGGTTACAATATGCTCTGTATTTCACAGGTAAATGAGAACTGATGTATCAGACAAAATTGTCATTGTATAGTAAGGGTTAGATATGTTGTTTAATGCCTTAAAAGTTATAGGCTTAGTCTGTCAATGGTATAAATGTGTAGTATAATTTGCAACTGCAATTATTATGATGGTACTGACTTGACGCGGAAGCCAAGATTTTCCAGGCCAGGAAGGGTGTAACCCCCCCCCCACACACAAATGGAGGTCACCGAAAAGTCTTCTAAGAGCCCGCCTAATTGCTCCCTGCCTGGTTGGTGTTCGGCGCTAAAGCCATTTAAATGTTGTTACCAGTGAGCGCCTTTAAAGCCTCCATGTACTGTTTCTTTAAGGGCTGCCTGCTTGCAGTCATAATTAATCTTTATAGAGGGACCGTGTGTTCACATGCCCAAATCCCGCCTGGGCTGCTGAATCGTCGCTCCGTTTCTGCTGTCGCTAGTGGCGCAGGGGGAGCCCTGTTAAGAGATGTAACTAATTGCTGATAAACATTTAGAGTGGTAAAGATATAGTGTTTTTTCTTCTAACCTGCCTTCTTTGCAGCAAGGATTATTCAGTTTAGCTCCACCATTTTGGTCCCAATCTGCCGAATTGGACCAATCGGTATTCTGAGACTCTAAAATGGAGCCTGCTCTACTGGGGGTATGTGGAGAAGACTCTGGGAATTGTAGTTTTGGACTGTTGGTGCCTTTTTGCACCTATAGAGGGAGCCTGTTGTGACTGACAAGAGGATCAGCCAATCAACCCGTTTGGATCAGAGGGAAATTCCCCAGCTGTCAGCAGCATATGGTCGGAACTGAGATGAAGCTGGAAGAGTGAGCAGCTCATGGAACTGCTGCCCCACGGGGCAGCGTGGGGACTTGGCGGGAAGGCTGAGTTTGGCCGTCCTGCATATAGCTCTCCTGCAGGGAGAGAAAAAGGAGAGCTTTATTTTAGACCATGTCTCCATATCACTTCGTTGTGTCGCGAGTTATGGGCACGCCGAGCAGAGAAGAACAGAAGAAGCGAGATTCAAGTTGGAAGTTGGAGAGGAAAGAGCTCGCATAATCGAGCAGCCGTGTTGTGCAGTAGTTCACACGGGAGAACCATGGAAGGCCCGAAACCCGTCCTGTTGCTGTTTTGCCGTGAGAGAGACAGAAAGAAAAATAGTTGGACAGTGATCCGCTCAGTGTGCTGTGAAGTAAGCTACTGGAGGGATTCCAGGCTCAACCTGAAGAAGACTGAAGATTTTGCCAAGCACGATCGGCCTGTCAGGACTTTAGCTACCTTCGAGCTCCTGGGTGTAGCAGTGACTATTGCGATCGGGATCGAGGAGTCAATTGCCTGGTACAGCAGTCCTTAGTTACATATAAATGTGCAGTGAACTGGAGAGGGGTCGCAACCTGGTTTCCCCCTCGAGCTGAGCTGTGTGTTGAAGGCTGGAAAGTTTACCCAGCTTGCATCAGACTGAATCCGCCTGCTATCAAATGCAGTGGGGCCCTGCCACGAGGGCCTTGTCTCCCTACTCTGCTTCTTCTGGCAGTCCAGAACAAGCATCATCCATCCTGTTTTCAGCCTTGGGTATCATGAGTAGTAAACAGGGTAGCTCCCTGCAACATATCTTTAAAATCACAAGTGCGTCATCTGATTCATTTGTTGTGTTGTTTCCACGAATTGAGCCCTCTGGCTCCGGATTACAATCAGTGAGTGTGCATGTTAATTCTTCTTCCTCACAGGGCCCCTACCAGTTGCAACGCCAACCTACCCTGGGCAATGGTCCTGGCTAGCCCCCTTTTCCATCCTGGGTACCCAGAGAGTGTGACTGATATGGACACTGACTGCATGCACAACTGTGATATTTATAGTGGGTTTAAGCCAATTAACCTGATTGCCCCATCTTTGTTATAGCCCTCCTGAATAAATCATATCTACTTATTTTTCTACAATCTACATTGAATATGGTGTCTGTTTATGCCTAAGGTATTGCATAGTTGTTTTTGTCTTGCGTCTCCTTATTTTACAGGGAGCCCCCAGAGTGAAGCTGAAAGAGGGGGTAAGTGTCAAATCTAGGTGTATGTGTAAAACCTATCAGGGGTGTTGAGAAGGTAAACACTGCATGCTGTGTGGGCCACTAGCAGGGGGGGGGGGGTCACAGTGTCCCAGAGGGCTGTGGCCTGGTTAGTCAGACCAATACCAACCCTGACCTTTGGGTGGAGGCATCCGTCACTGAACCTAGGCCACTTAACCTGCTACTAGCCAAGCAGGCAGGGGTAGTAGCCCTTAGGATAGCGCCGCCTAGGGGTTACAGGGGCATCATCTGGACAACCCATTCTGTCTGCCCATTATGGTCCTAGGAGCCAAGAGGTACAGGAACAATCTAACTGTCATAGCCTGAAACATACTGCAGTAAAAGGCACCACACTGGTGACTTTGTTGCCAGTATAGCAACAACTCTGGACTGTGGCACTATGGAAAAGGGTGTTGATCTTTAGAGTTATATACCCCCCAAAAAAGAGACTGTACTACCAATGGCCACTCATGTGGGGCCTTCACTGTGTAAATTAAGCCAATGGCTACAATAATCGCACTCCTGGGAGGTAAATGGTCTGGATAGAGACAATGAACTACTTGCTATCAATCTGTAGGTGGACTACTTCCCCACACCTCTTTCAGAAGAGCATGAAACCTCCACAAGACATTTTTCAGTTCCTACCCAGCTATGTAGCAGTGTTTAAGCTGCCACTAGCAAAAGCATGTTTTTGCTAAGCATTTCATATTTATCTACAAATACAACTGTTCAAGTAGCTAAATCACTATTGCTGTTCCACAGACTGCAAATACAAATTCAAGGCTTAGCTAAGAGTTTTTTGATTTGGCTAAACTGTTCAGTTAAGAATTTGTATAAATTCTATAAAATATGTAATAAATGCTATAAGCGTTCCGACTTCTAGCTTATAAACTAAGGTGAGCTGGCAAAATTCACAGGGTTCGGAAATCCTGGCTATAAGCTTCTAAAATAAAATGTGTTTCTCTTTCTTGTATTCACAGGCATTACTGAGATAACAGGGAAACCTTAGGGGAGAATACCCTTCCTAGTCTACCACTACAGTGGATGAGTGCCTGTTAACTTAACAGGGCCAACCCAGTTCTGACACAGTCAAGACCATTAGTGGCATACGCCAACCATGAAGAGCACGTACACAAGCTTGTCAGAATTCCTTGAGATGAGTGGTGCATGACGCAAAACCCAATATATGCATCATGCAGTGTGCTGTGGCCTGTTTCACTACACTAACATAATTTAGTATCCACAAGGGCAATGGACCCAGCAAGACAGGCTTGTCCTCAATGAGTTCAAATCTGCTCTTAAAAGTTGGAACAGCTGAGTTTACTGAATATTCCAAGGTACATAAATGGATAGCGGAGGGGGCAAACCATCTGGTCTCCCACAGAGCCAAAGAATCCTTCTCTTTCAGTTACAGAAGGAGAGGTCCTGATGGCTGTGATCTTGACTATGAATCACAGGATAGCTCTGAAAAGACAGACAAGCCCTTACTGGTTATTAATGTAAACAGACAATCTCTCTTTTTTTTTTTTTTCATCCTCTGTTTCTCCTGGGACTCCGCAGGCAGGATTCTCCGCCCCTGCCAGCCGCCTTGGTCTGCCTCCGCTTCCTCAGGCCCCCCGGGCACCATCTCCCCCACGGATCCTCCCCCATGACAGGGCAGGAAAGGGGAGGTCCGTCTTCCCCCCATCCAGTACATAATCCAGATTGGGGCAATCACGGCAGTCTGGAGATGGAGTGGGACGCCGGCGGCTGGCAGAGCTTCATGTAGCCTGTGGTAGCCCCTCCTTTTTCCACTTTTCTTGGCCCTCCCCCTTGTGGCCATGAACGCGCATGTGTGGAGGCCAGGGATGTTCAAATCAAAACTTTTAGGACTTGCCCAGCCATGACAGTAGCTGAATTTTCACTTGCCCCTATTCATTACAATGAAATTATCTCTCTTTATGTACTTGTCCTTCAAGGAAATTTACTTGCTCTGGACAGGGGACAATAGAATTTGCACATCCCTGATGGAGGCACACAAGTGTCACGTAGCCACGCTCTTGCCTCCCAGTCTTCGGCGCTACCCACTGGATTCCACAGGGGGCAGCCAAGGAGCGGGACAACATCCTCCACAACCATGGGCGAGGACAGCTGTCATCAGACACTCGATCCTCTCCCTCCTCTGCCGACCCCTGGCAACCCGAGGTCGCTTCCCACTCCTGAGGCCACAAGGCGTGGGCGTGAGGTGTGCCCAGCGCCCAACCCTCAGCGCCACTGGGCCAGCTAACAGACTATCTCTAAGTCATAAGGACGGTAAACATCAAATGAAGAGTTGATAAATACACAACAGGGTTTGAAATTAATACTAGCACATCTGGGGAAAGTTGCTGGATTTTGTCTCAGGTCAGTAACATTTCCTGTAACTGGTCCAGCTTGCTAGTGTTGGAGAAAATAACCTTTTATATACACCCAGTGGTAAGTTTAAAGAGCCACAAGATTTTCTTAACCACTAGCCCAGCATAAAAGAAGGGATTCCAATGACATAATGCTGAAACTATTATTCTTCTGTGAGTGTGTTAAGGTATATGGAACAGAAGCCAGTGCTCTTCTTTGTTTTTTTTAAATTTAAGTTTTTAACAACCAGCGGGTACAATTAATACATATCTGCCAAACAAGTTCTATATAGTAATACAGGATAGCCATATAATGTACATAGTCTTCACATTCTCCTTATGATACATTCTTTTCTTTATTTAAAGACTAAGTCCAATGGATATGAATCTCCAGGCCGGTTCCAGTAAAGCCCCCACTCACTCCTCCCATCCCTCAGTAAGATGGAGCCTCCTCCCACCAAGCAACTCCTCTACTGCTATACTTAGTCTGGGGTCTACCTCAGAGGTGAGCTTTCAGAGGAGCCAGGCGGGACACTAGACAGCAGTTGTGCCCCACCAGAGCACCCATCTAGTCCACCTCTGGATATATAATGGTAGTCTATGATTTATCTTAAATGTCAGCTCTTCCATTTCTGCAATTCCCTGGACAATCTGAATCCAAGTATCTATAGTGGGTATATCATGTCTCAGCCACCTTTTAGTAATAGATTTATGAGCTGCTGCCAGGAGGAGGGTCCAAAGATATAGTGAGTCTGCTCCAAACATGTTCTGGGCCGGGGCTCCCCCAGTATGAGGCAGGGCCACTCCAGAGGGACAGCCAACCCAAAAATCTTAGTAAGTGCCTGAGAGACGTCCCTCCACAAGGGGTCAAGCCGTGGACAAAGCCACAAAATATGGAGGTAGGTCGCCGCTGGCTCCCCACACATTCTCCAGCAGGAGAAATCCTTTTCTGGGCTCCTCCGGTGAAGTGTGAGAGGAGAGAGAAAAAAGCGTATTCTCACCTTCCAGCTATACTCCTGCCAGAAGGGAGAGCAAGTAGTCTTGGATGCTAATTTAAATACTGTTTCCCAGTTAATTACTCTGGGTTCAGTTTCCCCCTCCTCTCCCCATCTGTATTTAATTTTTTCTAAGTAGTTTTTTTTTAGGCCCATGAGGGCTCTATATAATACAGAGATGAGGCCTGAGGTCCTCTGTGAGGACAATATTGTATACAGGCTCTCCACAAAAGGGGCCGTCCTTTCTGTTTGGGGGTTTGCCCTACTGCAACAGTGGATTTAGTCTCTGGCTTGTAAGTATCGATAATGGTCCGCATTACGTAAACCAAAGTTATTCTTAAGAGTCCTGAAATCCATGATCTCTTCCCCAGCCATAAATTGTTTAACAAAGATTAGGCCCATTCTCTCCCACGTTCTAAACGTGTGGTCGAATCGAGACGGTGCGAAAGCAGCATCCCATGAGAGTCTGAAAAGGGGCCAAAGGAAAGCTTTTATCTTATATTTCTGCCAGGCTCTATGTGCTGCCCTTAGGGTGTCTTTCACAGAGGTTAAGTAAGGGGGAGGGAAGTTCCCAAATGTCCCTGCCTGAATAGTACGTACCCCTAGTGGGGGTCCTCGCTCTTCCTCCTCCGCCCCCTCTATTTCCTTCCAGTTGGAACTATAGGCAGGGGTGGACCACAGCAAGGCCCTTTTAATTTGTGCCACTAGATAGTAATCCTCAAGGTCTGGGAGTGCTCTGCCTCCCTTCGCCCTGCTCAGACAAAGTATATGGTCGTTTACTCTAGGTTTCCTGTTGTTCCAAATAAACTTTGTGATTGTTTTTTGCCAGACATGAAATTGCGTTTTAGGGATGAAAGTTGGGAGGCATTGAAATAGATATAAATATCTGGGCAAGATATTCATAGCTATAGTTTCTATCCTTGAATATAGTGAGAAATTTATTAGTGACCACCTATCTCCGGTCTTTTTTGACTCGATTAAAAAGGGGAACATAGTTAGCCCCAAAGAGTTGGGAGTTATGTTTAGCCAACCAGACCCCAAGGTATGACATTTTAGTGGCCAACCAATCCACCGGTAGGAACTCCGCCACCCTATGGGAGGGTGTATAAAAGAAAGACAGAACTTCTGTTTTGGTTTTGTTTAGGGTATACCCGGAATGCCTATCAAATTCAGAGAGAATTGACCATATTTCTGGAATCGAGTCATCAGGATGGGACAAGCAGCAGAGAACATCATCGGCGTATAACGATATCTTTCATTGTTGCCCCCCCACCTCAATACCCCGCACCCCTGAGGCGGAACGAACCGCCTCCACCAACGGTTCTATGTAAATGGCGAACAACAAAGGAGACAGGGGGCAACCCTGACGGGTGCCTCTATTTAGGCTAAACCTTTTAGAAAGTCCTCCGTTCACCCTAACGTAGGCTTGAGGGCCAGAGTATAATGACTTAATACAGTCGATAAACTTCTGCGGGAAGCCCATGTGCTCTAAGACCAAAAACAGGAACGGCCAGGAGACTTTATCAAAAGCTTTTTCAGCGTCCAGGCTCATTAGGCAGGCAGGGAGACGAGATCGGTGGATAGCATCTATTATATTGATGGCTGTTCTGACACTGCCTGGGGCTTGACGGCCCCGAGACAAATCCTGATTGGTCTGGGTTAATTAATTCTGGCAGCATGGGGTTTAGCCTAGATGCAAGAATCGAGGTGAGAATCTTATAGTCAGAGTTTAAAAGTGAAATCGGTCGATAAGACTCACTCTTGGCTGGGTCTTTATTCTCTTTTGGTATCAGTATGATCGTGGCAAACTGCCAGGAGGGAGGAACCGGACTCGTTTCCTGCCAGACCTCCGAAAACACATCCTTCAGTGTTGGGGTAACCTCTGTAGCAAAGGTTTTGTAGAATTCTGCCCCAAAACCGTCCAGTCCAGGGCATTTCCCTCTCTTCAGGGCCTTTATGGTTTCTAGAATTTCCGAATGTGTAATTGGCTTAAGTAGGAATTGACTTTTTTCTTGAGAGAGGGTGGGGAGGGACAGGGCCTTAAGATATTTTATAGTATCTTGGGCTGGAACTGAGAAGCCAGTGCTCTTCTGACTGGGAGTGTTATTTTGAATGCTGAATTAGCAGTTTCAGTGAGTAACCATACTGGATAATGTTTACACCTGTCTATGGTGCTTCATTCCAGCTGGTAAGTATCAACTGCATCTTGACAGGAAAGGATAGGTCTTCCTCAGATAGTGGAGGTAGACCCAGTACTAACCACTGCATGGTTGTGCTCTGGTCTAAGTTCCGAGCAAAGGGAATAGACATGAAACTTACTGAGTACTTCTGTCCAGAGGGCCATTTCTGACCAAAATGAGGTGCTCATGGGAATAGGGAACTGTTGCCTTTGGCACCACTGTCCAAAGGGAGAATGCTGTGACACTCACCATCTGTGCCATGACTACAATTTGGGTAATCGCAAGCCTTTGAGGAACTGGCAATTTCATTATGTGATATTAAAATTGTGCAAAACTGTGTGACAAATTGGTGCTGGGCACTGAAGCGACATCGATGCCATTGTGAAATTGTGGGAAAATACTGCAAAACTGTGCAAAAATGTGCTAGTATAGTGCTGAATTGCAAGAAATCAATACCATCATGGCAATGACCTTTGCACCATTAACATACCAACTGGGCAGGAGAGCAGAACCCTTGCTGCCATCAAAGTCACAGCAAGCATGGACATCTAAGACAGACATCAAAGGGTCCCCAATGTCGGTACCATTTTGGCATCAACGTGGACTCTATCAGCATCAGTCAGGCACTATCGTCGTCATTATCATGTCAAGACATAGTGACACACATGAAGGGGCTTAATACTCAACAGGCTTCAAGTAAAACATGAATCCTCCTCCTCCTCCTTATTTTACGGAAAGAACGAAAAATGTTCCACTCAAGACCCTATACTATCATGTCCATCTGCAGCTTGGAAGCCAGAGTAATGTCAGATGTTAATAATAATAATAATTTTTATTTATAAGGCGCCTTTCAGTTGTCAAGGCGCCGTACATAAATAACAGATTAAAAAAGTTAAAATCATTAAAAGAGATTTAGCTAGATCAGGACAATTAATTTAGTCAATATTCTAAAAATGCAGTTTCCCACAAAAAGGTTTTCAAACCTCTCTTGAAACCCTCCACAGAGGTGCACTCCCGCAACCGACGGGGTAGAGAGTTCCAAAGGGTGGGGGCCACATACGAAAAAGCCCAAGCGCCCGAGGATTTCAAATTCACCCTTGGAACCTCTAGCAACCCATCATCGGCCAAGCGGAGTGATCGATTAGGGCAATAAGGAACCAGAAGTTCTTTCAGATAGACTGGGCCCAGATCATGTAGGGCTTTGAAAGTCAGCAATCCGACTTTAAAGGTGATCCACCACCGAACTGACAGCCAGTGCAGTTCGCGCAGCACCGGAGTGATGTGACAGGATCTACTAGAACCCGTCAAAAGCTGGGCTGCAGTGTTCTGCACTAGCTGCAGGTGACGGATTTCAACCCCAGAAAGCCCTAGATAAAGGGAGTTGCAATAATCCCAGCGCGAGGACACGAAGGCATGGACTAAAGTTGGCAGGTCGGCAAAAGGAACAAGATGCCGAATCTGGCAATGTTCCTAAGATTATAAAAGGAAGTCTTGATGACTGATAACACCTGCGAATGCAGTGTCAGCCTGTCGTCAAGAACTACCCCCAGGTTCCACACCCGTTCAAAGGTCGGGAGAGAAACACCTCCAAGAAAAATTCCGGAAGACACACCATCACCCGACCCCCCTATCTGTTGACCCGGGTCAACAACCAGTACCTCAGTCTTATCAGAGTTCAACCTCAGCCAGCTAGAATTCATCCACTCCTAGATTTCTTTTAGACAGCTATTAAAGACCGAGAGAGCTCCCTCCTGGTCGGGGCCAAAAGAAAGGTAGAGCTGGGTATCATCTGCATAACAGTGAAACCTCAGCCCATACCTCCTTACAATGTCTCCGATGGGTAGCATATACACCGCAAATAACATGGGTGACAATACTGAACCCTGAGGCACCCCACACGACAAAGCCGTTGAATCCGAGGAAAAAACCCCGGACACAACTCTTTGTGATCTCCCAGTGAGGAATGATGTGAACCATCTTAAGACGGTTCCAGATATTCCACAAAGCAGCCTCAGGTGTTCTATCAACACCATGTGATCTACGGTGTCAAACGCTGAAGAAAGATCGAGGAGAACCAAAATGGAATGACTCTTCCGATCTCTGGCCATCAAGAGATCATTGAGCACCCGAACCAGCACTGTCTCGGTACTATGTCTTTTACGAAAACCGGACTGGAGGGGTTCATAGACGTCATGGATGGTCAAATGGTCCTCCAGTTGTGCAGCCACTACTTTCTCAATAACCTTCCCAACAAAGGGAAGGTTAGAGATAGGTCTGTAGTTTTCGAGACAGTCAGGGTTCAAGGTAGCTTTCTTCAAGAGGGGTGTCACTACCGCCTCTTTCAGGGAGCTAGGAAACTCACCAGATTCCAGGGAGCACCTGACTATCTGCACAAGA
Organism: Neoceratodus forsteri; assembly: GCA_016271365.2. Taxonomy (NCBI): domain Eukaryota; kingdom Metazoa; phylum Chordata; order Ceratodontiformes; family Ceratodontidae; genus Neoceratodus; species Neoceratodus forsteri. Next base: position 244,663,440 of record CM028134.1, read on the forward strand.
ACTGGACCAATGATGTCAATACAACCCAACATTAGGGAGGTTGGTCCAGGGTCCAAACTACAGCACGTAGAGCGCATATGCTGGATGATCCTCATGACATCAATGAACTCCAGCTGACTGAAGGAACTCCAGGAAAACAGAGGCACCGTGATCTCACACCGGTCCACGGCAACTCCCCTAAAGTGTGATGGCAGCAGTTCGGCCCTAATGTTGGCCACCTTATTTACGAAGAACCGAGCAAGCTCATTGCACTCCAATTGCGAAAACACTTTCCGAACTTGCAGACAGGCTGGGTTGCACAGTCTGTCCACAGTTCGAAACAGTTGAGCTGGTCGATTCCGAGCAACCACAATCTCCCTGGACAGGAATTCTGCCTTCTTACGGGTGACCGCAGATTGACAGACCAAATAATGATCCATCAATCTAAGGTGGTCGGCATCAAGGGTGGACTTTCGCCAGCAATGCTCTAAACTTTGCCCCTGTCTCTGCATCTCCCTCAGCGTCCCATAAAACCAAGGGGACTTGGGGCAAAGGGAGAGGGAGTGAACACGAACTGGAGCAATGAAATCCAGAGCCCCCACAATGGCTGTGTTATAGGCCGACACGAGGGTCTCTGGATCACTGCTTTCCAACGCGGGGGACGAGAGGTCAAGCACCACCGCAAGGCCTTGGGGATCTATATCCCACAAAGGGCAGTCCCTAACCAGCTCCACAGGGGCAGGCCTTCTAGAGGGGGTGCAAAAACTAAACCCCACAGTGTAATGGGCTGACCACCTGACGGGTTCCACCCCCACATCAGATGCCTCGACCCCTAGAAGGAAGATTAGGTCCAAGGAGTGTCCAAATTTATGTGTAGCAGAGGAAACCACCTGTATAAGGCCCAACGCTGACATTAACTAGAGGAAGTGTTGACCAAATTGTGAGAGTTCTTCGCCGACCCAGGCATTGAAGTCACCTAGAACCATCAATTTGGGTAACTCGTACGCCATATCGACGACGAAGTCCACCACTTCCTGAAGGAATTGCTTCTCATTACCGGGTGGATGGTAAATGAGGGTGATTTGAAAGCCTACACCTGCTACTACTATACACGCAAAGGACTCAACCCCCCCTCCCCCACACTAGGACCTCTGTGAGGCCGAGTTCAGTCTCGAACAGACCGCAACCCTTCCCCCCCGTGATCCAATCTTGGGCGGTGTAACACAGAGTACCCAGCTGGAGTCATAGCCTCCAAAATGGGGCCAGAGTTATCATCCAGCCAGGTCTCGGTAATGCAAGCCAGGTCCACCGTACCAACAAGATCAGCAATAATTGCGGTCTTGTTTTTAATGGACCTGGCACTGCACAACACCACCCAAAGTTGGACGAACCTCGCGGGCCGCACAGGCCATCTGCCCACCGTAATCGGTGGTGCCCTTGGGTATGGGCACCAGACATGGAAAACCACGATCAGGATTCCATTTCACCCGGGCGCCTTCTGGTACCAACCACCCCAATACGATGACCCCCCTCAATCATCCTCCCCTGTTCGCCTCCCCACACCCTTCTCCCCCTCTTACGTACAATACCCAGCACTCTACAATGCTGGCAGATCTCGAACTGGAGAGGGGAGAGCAAAAAGGGTGAAGGGCACGAAGAGAGGAGGATGAGTAGCGCACAACTGTGGGGGCTGAAGGCCAGCACATGCTGTAAGCTATACTGCAGAATAAGAAATACAATAAACAAATCCTAAAATAAAACTAACAAACTAATAATACCCCCCTAACAGAGAACAATTTAAAAACCCCACCCAACTCCCAGGTTAGCTAACATCAAGTCAGAGCCTGAATTTAGAGACCCTGACAGCCCCCCTTAATACAAAATAACCCACAAAACAAATAAACAACAAAACGAAGCTTAGGGACTCTAACCCCCAAACCCAACACATAATACAACAAAAATACAATGAATAATTAGTCCCCCCCAGTCCTCTCACCACTGGGGAGAGAGGCTAGAAAGGCACTCTCACTGCCAAACAGTTAAAACAACTGTGATAATACAACGACAAATAAATATAAATGAAACAGAATTATTCCAGTCCACGAAAGTGAGAAATAGAACTATAAACCCCCCCCCCCGACCTCTCACAACCGGTGAGAGGGATAATTACAATCTTCTTCACTGCCAGGGAAAGGAACTATAAATTCCAACAAAGTAGAAATAAATGAATAAAGTACATGGATGCAGAGTCCTCTCACCACCCAATCGTCCAGGCAGCAAAAGCAAAATAATCCATAAAAAAAAGGAGGAAGTCAGCAGTCTCTTTAATCCAGGCCCAGAATTAAATGCAGCCATAACCAGGAACCACCAGAAGTCCAAAGGATGAATCGACATACAGTTTTGCTATTGCTGGAAGAAACTCCTTTGCAAAACCCCTTTACTTACTGCCGGGAGCTCTCAGGAGAAATAAAACAACCCAACACCAAAAGATCCCGAGAAAGGCCACAATTGCAGCCATTTCCAAGGGTCCAAGGGAGAAAGATACCCCAGCCGACTCCCCAGCTGGGTAACAACACCAGGCCCCTCGTGGGGCAGTAAATCTCCACAGAGAAAACACCCGGCAAAAGCCTAGAGGACGAAGAGGCAGATTGAAAAAATAATACTCCACCAGTCACAGACAGTCGTCACCCAAAATTCAAGGGGTGGACAAGAAAAGAGCAGGGAAGTCACCCAATCAAGTACAGATCCAAAGACTCACAGTTCTTCCATAGCCCTTGCCCTCACCCTGCCCGCGCAATTCCTCACTGGCCGGGAAAGCACAAATCCAAGTCTGTAAAGTCTATAAAATCATTCCTACTGGCTCTCCACAAACATAACTCGGCTGCTCATTCATTGAAGACCGTCCGAGATTTAACAAAAGTCCTCCACAGCCTCAAGCTTCCCAAGCCCGTGCCATGAACAATGCAGTGACATGGACAACCTCACACCAAACGGACAAAAGGAAGCCCAGTCGGTACTGTTTCCATGGGTCAGCACATGCAGAACGCCCAGTCGGCACAGTCACTCAAAATGCAAAATGCATTAAATCCACAGTGGAGGGCAAGTCCAATCACCGAACGTGCCAAGCGATAACAGGGCCAGTAAAAACAACCCTAACGTTCACTTTAGGAGTGTTCGAATAACACCCCAACACCCCAATAACGCTATCAGGTTCAGTGTACTCCTCAACAAAAACAGAACAAATGGAGAAGCGACAAATAATTTGCTCTAATATTCAAACAGTTCAGGCAGACCATGGATAGAGGCAGGTAAAGGCAAAACAATGAGAAAACTAGCAGGAGAACGGGGGGGATATTAACAAAAAAATTAACTAAAAACAGAAGACTGCAGTGCAGCCAATGGCGCACCCAGTCTGGCGGCCATCTTTTTGCTGTAACCCCCCTTCAAACTAGAGACCCAAACACTCCCAACATGCATTTTGGAACTGTAGAGGATGTCAGTGTCAAAACAATGCAACAGCACTGAAAAGCTGCTAAAAATAGCAATGATGAGTGAATGATAAAAGTGCAACGTGACAGCTGTTATCTAACAGAACAGTGCTGCTGTCCAGCACCAAGTAAAATTAGCGAACAGTTATTCTGAACTACTAATTAGGAATAAAATTCAAGAATACATTATGAAAACTACAGCAAATTGACAGAAAAGCTATTCAGAGTAATGAGAAATCTTGGTCAAAAATGAGGTAATGTGCTCTATGACAGCAGGAAAAAAAGGAACGAAGGCAGTTAGGGCCAGTGACGCTATATATGGTGCTGACATGCATATGACAGCATACATCAGTGACAAATGTCAGCACTACTGGCCCCAAATGTTCTGGTTCCTTTTGGGTCCTAGTACCTCTGGTCTATGAAGACCAAAGAGTGCAGCGTCCTGAAGGAGACTGACTCTAAGACGATCTGCTCCTGCTGCCTGCCTACACAGGATGCCTTAATCCTGCTTTTGAGTTACAATTGGTTGCCATGGAAATGATGATGCCACATGCAGGAGATTGTGACATCACATGTAGACAAAAAGCCAGAGAAGATGAAGTCTAAAGGACATGCATCCTGTTTCCATGCAAATTCCCTTAGTAATAATGACTAAGGGGAAGATAAAACCAAGAAATATCGGAAACACAAATACCATTATGTACGATTTCCAAATTTTTCCAGAGGTGGCACAGGATCTTTAAATAACAGTCAGCAGATAGCATCATCCACAGTACATAATGGGCACAGCCCCAAGGACTCTAGTATGGTAGCTAGTTCATATGAAAATACAGAGAAATAAACAAAGTAGGAGAACCCAAAATGGAGCCCTAAGGGACTCCAGAACAGGCTTTTTTTTTTGGGGGAGTATATTTTTTGGGGTGGGGGAGATAAGGCATCACCAAACTTGGCCGACTGGTGACGATCTGAGAGGTAGGAGCAGATCCTGCTGATTTGAGGCCAAAATGTCTGGCCCCCACCAGTTTGTTGATGAGAACAGCATGGACCACAGTGTCAAAGGACTTGCCAAGGTTGACAATGACAGCTGCAGTGATAAGGTCCTATTCTCTCACCTTCAGGAAGGTGTCGATGACCTCTAGTAGGGAAGATACAGTACAGCGGAGTGGGATTTGCAAAACTAGACTGAAAGGAGGAGCAGAAAGAAGAGGAAAGGAATTATGAGAGCTGAGAGAGGACAAGTTTTTCTGGCACTTTAGCCATTGCAAGGAGAAGAAAGATGGGACATTACTGTAATTCCATGAAGAGGAGGAGTCAGATTCTTTCTGAAGGGGAAGAACTGTGGCTTGTTTTCAGGCATGGAGAACTGTACTGAGTTAGAAGGAGAGGTTAGAACGAGCAGCAACTGGCAAGCCTGGTAGCACAGTGGTAGAACTACTGCTTGCTATACCATTGACCCGGGTTCAGGAATGGACTTGGTCGCTGGGAGGGTGGCTGGGGGACGGATGACAGAGCATCCCATGGACAGCTCTCCTCCCTTTGGAAGAAGGGACACTGCATCCCACTAGTTGTCTGCCACCTAGCGGAGGCTTTGTGGCAGCATGATGGGAGCACAACAGCAGGAGAGGGGTGGCCACTGGACTCCAGCATCCTTGTGTGCCACTGAGTATGGATGTGTGCACACTGCACACTGACAACCCTCAGAATGAAACTTGAAGGCACCCTCGCATTTGGCAGGATCATGCTGGTATCCTTACAGGCCCCATACCACTGACCATGACACTCACCAACAGATACTGGTCCAGGGTAAGTTGTGGAAGTAAGTCATGGGAAAGATGGTGATGGGGCTGAGGGCTACAAGCAGATGGGGGCAGGCTGGGCAGACTGAGATAAAACCATATATAGAAAAAAGTGAAGCAACAGGGACAGCAATTGCAGGGGCAGAAAAATACACATGTTTGTAATCCAGTCCACCTGGGCTGTGGCCACTGGAGGGGTTTAGAGAACACATTACAGTTAGCTGCAGGACAGATGAGGAGAATGGGAAAGAAGAAGCAGGGAAGGGAGGAGATGGAAACGAGGTGGAGAGAAAAGTGGGAAGGGAGGACAGCAGGAGGAGGGGTTAGGTTGTGGAAGGAGGGTTGAGGTGGAGGAAGAAGGGAGAGGACACAGGAGGTAAAAAAAAACTCATTGAAAGAGATGGAAACCTTTGCTGGTTCAGAGGTGGTAGAGCGTTTCAGTTTAAGGACCAACGTAGACAACTGGGTGAGGGGGCCACAAATGGAGCAGATTACCCTACAGAAATTGGCTGGGGAACTAAGATTGTTCTGAAGGTTGCTGGGGAAGTAATTTGCTATGGCTTCCCTGGTAGCTTTAGTGATGGCATTCTGAAGTTGTTGATACTTCAATAAGTCCTCTGGGGAGTCAGAGGCCTTATGCTGGCACCATGCAGAGTCATGGGCTTCAGAGTCAGCAATGAGCTTTGCAAAGATCCAACAAAGGTAAGACCCTTGGACATGAGATGTTTGAAAAGGGAGCATATTCATCCCATGTTGACAAGAGTTTAGACTGGAAGTGAGAATGAGTTTCATACATGTCAGAGGACGCAGTCTTTCAGAAGGAGATCTTCAAGGAAGAGGTCGGGCAAAGAGACCTAAATGACATATGGCAGATGTACTTGGTGGGGGGTGGTTCAGTCCACAGAATCCTACAGAGGCAGTAGACCATCCTATGATCACTGAAGGCATCAGACACCAAGACAGCTTCCGGGATATGATGGGGGTGGGAGGAGAGGACCTAAACTATAAGGGGGGGATTGCAGTCAAGGTTGAGATAGGTAAGCTCTATAATTAGCTGGGGAGTCTTGAGGGATTCAATTTGCAGAATGTTTTTGAGGAGGCCGAGAGCAAATTTCTGTTGGGATCCCCCAAAACCAGGAGCCCACAAGAAAAAGCATGTTTAAAGAGGGAAGACATGAGGTCAAAAAGGGAGTTGAGATTAGTATGAGGGCAGGAGCAGATAGTGCCCTAAACAATAGAAATGGCTCACAAATGGTAATGCCAGGGTCGGATTTTGGACATATCATGAGATTTTATGACTTACAGGGTCTATAAGGTTTGACTTCCTATGGTCCACATAGCTGTAGAAATTACAGCCCCCGTTTACCAACAAGTCAGGTACTGTACGGTGACTGAGGTGCAGTTCAGGCTTCACCAGACTGCTTTTGTAAATTAATCTCTATACATATCTAATATTCCAGCAGAGCTTCCTCTCCTGGGTAAAAGAGTAATTCCGCTGCCATGGCAGTTTAGTCCAAAGTCTCTTTTAAGAGAAGACTGCCAGCTGTGTACCAGATCAGACAGCATTGTACTTGTGTTTTTTTATGTAATGTTGACTACTGTTTCCCAGGAATGAAGTTAATACCAAATATGTGCACTACCTGTTGCACACACTACACATATTTACACAAATTAAATGAATTATTTTTAATAGATTTTCAAAATGTTTCTTTCTGAATTTTACCAATGTGCTTCATTTTCTGCTACTTGTAGCACTAATCCCCTTATCAGTATCTCTGTTACTGCGCGAACACCTCATCAGATAATACACTGTGTGGGCACCAACTGGCATGGAGAAACTTAATAGTCACACTGTGCCACCAGAATAATCTGACACCCCGTTCAATAATCAAGGCATTTTAAAGGGACACTGTCAACCCCCTTAGGCCTCAAATTGTCCCTAGTCTAAAACACACCTTTCATGGCTGCTTACATTCTGTAAAGATTGCTGGTGTAGCTGGTAGTATGATTCTCATTCCTTTTTTATTTTTAAAAGTGAAAAACAGACTGCACACCATACTGGTGTTACCACACAAAAACATGTTTCCCAAATCGGCTTCCACTACATCTTTCCTGGACTTGGGAACACTCCCATAAAGTCTAGCCACTTGGGTGTAGTGGGAGGAGAGGAGACTATTGCACCATGAGTGACTGCACGGTTTTGGAGTGTTCCTTATATGCAGGATTGTAAGAAATAAAAGTTGATTAAAGATTTAAAAACAAAACAAGGCGGGGTATAATTATACTATTACTACACATTTCATTTCTTCTAAGAAAAGAAGCAGCTATAACAGTCAGCAACACCAATGACTTTTAGAATAGATAAGCAATCATAAAATGTGGGTTTTCAGCTAGAAATGACATGATGCAAAAAGTTTGACAGTTTCCCTTTAAGTTAGTCCCTTAGTGGGGACTACATTGACCAGTGGAATACGGCACCATCTTTTCAACTCTTGGACATGGACGTGTCCAAATAGTACTCTAATCTTAGAGCTGTAATTGTTCAACGATGTAAGGCTAGGTAGCTTTAGCCCAGTTTTTAGGGTGAATGAGTACCTGTAACAAAACACCATGAACTGTCACTAATTTGGCTGCCTTTGCCTCATGAGACCCAAGAACCTGAAAGTGTGAAGAAGGGTAATGGCGTGATAGCTCCAGCAGCTGCTGCTCCCACCAAGCTAGGGTTAAGGTGCCCTTCCGTAGCACTGAGACAGATGCCACGTACTGCAGCAGCATCCCTAACCTTGGGAGCATGGGAATACGAGTTTCCCACTGCCAGGCACAATCATCCCTCACCTTGATGAACACTTAAAAAAAAACATGCTTCCTAATTATAGCTAAAAGGTACACAGAAGCTGGCTGCTAAGAGATCCCTTGAAACTATAATGCTTAATCCATTTAATGTTAAAGACATAGAACAAACATTTTTTTCTTGAAGTGCTGCTGATGCTGCTGGTAAAACTCTGGAAAACAATCTTCAGACACAATTTTGTCTTGTATTATATATTCTGCATCTTCTATAACTTGCTCCTTCCCTATTATTTATTTCTATGGACACTGGCACAAAAACAGGACTTTTATCATTTAAGAGTTCATCTGCCCCTACAGTGTATTCCCCAACTGGTATCATAACCTTCCGTTGTGAAGTCGCAGTCTGTTGCCATAGGAATAACAGTGATGGCACCTGCAGAGTATTATGACATCAGAGGCCAGATATTCAAAGGGTAGTGTGAGCTAAACAGGGTGTTTGCCCACACTAACTGGGTTTTGCACTCGATTTGTGGGTGGGGTCTAAATTCAGATACTCCCACAGCGCTGCAAATGAGGGGGTCCTCCCCTGCATTCAGGAACAGTAGAAAATTTCAATCAATCAATTTTATTTGTATACTAGAAAGTATGTGAGCAAAAAATGCCCGTTTTCACAAACATCCAGTGTAGGAATACAACAGATGAACAAATACATGGGCCAATGGAACGCATAGGACATACAATGAACTACCTAAGACATAAAACAAAGTAAATACATTAAATATACAGGTGTATAGAAGTACATTATATATACAGGTGTATGGCAGTACAAAGAACTAACCAGTGGTCGAAACTGGCATTGTCCCACTAGCCAAATGCTGGCAGATTTTGTATCGGGCTAGTAAAAAACTGTTGTAAGTAAATTTAGAGGTTTTCACCAGTAGTAAATGCCACCCAAACTGGTGCCAAGTGCCGCCTTTCCAAACCCCAACTTAGGGTACAAGACCCTGGTGGCAGGCAGCATTATCACCACTCGCCCTCCTCACCCTCCGAACTCCAGCCTATTGAATCAATGGATGCCACGGTGTCCAGAGGCACCCCGTGCCCTCTGATCACCTATCCCCATCATATGCATGTTTTCCCTGGCTTTTAGTGGCACCCCCACCTTCTGATCATCCAGCCCTGTAAAGTAAGCATTGGCCCTGGTGTCCAGGGGCATCCCACCCTCCAACCATCTGCCCCTGTAATAGTAGTGATTTCTCTGGTGTCCAGTGGCACCCCCTCCTGCCGTTGCCATCCTAGTATAGGTAGTGTTGGCCCTGGTGTCTAGTGGCACCCCCCACCCTCTGCTCCCCTGGCCCATCATGCTTAGTTAGCTCCTGGTGCCTAGTGGTATGCTCACCTGCCCAGGACTTGTCCCGGTGCCACCCTGACATGCTGGTGGATAGTGGTCCCCCTGAATAGCCGACACCCACACTGAGCACACCCCCTGGCCAACCCCCCATACCTCTGTAACTGGTGCTGCGCGGAGGGTCCAATAAAGTGTCTGGCACAGTCCTCCTCTCACCTCCTTGGCCGCTGCCATATGGGATGACAGGGAGCACATGTATGGAAGCTGGCTGAGGAGGTGAGAAGAGAGCTGTGTCTGTCGCTTTATCGGACCCTCCACATGGCATAGGCTACTGAGGTACGGGGAGGTTTGGCTGGGTGGTGTGTGCATTGTGGGGGAGCCGTTAGCCACTAGGGTGTCAAGGTGACACTTGGACTGGTGCTCGGCAGGTGTGGGGTACTACTAGGCACTAAAGACTAACTAAGCATGATGGGCTGGGGGAGCTGAGGTTGGGGGTGCCACTAGACAGCAGGGCCAATACTACCTACACCAGGATGGGGATCGGTGGGTGGGGGGTATCACTGAAAAATTCCAGGCCCTGGAGCAAGCGAGTAGAAACTCAGCAGTTTTGCATTGTGTAGGGACGCAAAAAGGTCTAACTCTGGATGACCATGGAGGTCAACAGTTCCTATCTGTGCATCTTGGAATGTGACCTGCTTAGCCTGTCTGCCAAGACATTTTGGGTATGTGGAAGATGTACAGCTGACAGTTCTGGGCCACATGACAGTGCCCAGTACCACACACTCATTCCTGCCCTGTATAGGTGGTAGGAATGATTCCCCCCCCGCCCCGTTTGTTGATATAATGCATCACACTGGCGTTGTCTGTCTGTATTAACATACTAACATACTAAAATGCCAGCAGAATAGGCCTAACGGTCTTTCGTGTCTGCTCGTTTGGTCAGTCCCCAGCCTGGGTGCTGACCTTGCTGTCCCTCTCGCCTTCTCTGGCTTCTCCCTTCCCAGTTCCGGATATTCTTGCTGCATTGGATTTTGCTTCCAGAACCCTTCCCCTGTACCTGTCCCACCCCCTCTTGAACCCCTCCACTGTCTCTGCCTCCACCAGCCCCCTAGGCAGTGCATTCCATGGCTCCACCACCCTCTCAGTGAAGTAGCACCTCCTCCTTTCTCCCCTGAATCTTCCCCCCTCCAGCTTCCACCCATGCCCTCTGGTATTAACAGAGGACCCATACTCACATGCTCTTCAAATGCCTGAAGGCTGTACAAGACAGGTCTCATCTCCTGGACATTTGTATGTAACTTGGCTTCCACTTTGGACCAGGACCCTTGTGTTTGTTAAGGTCCCAAATGTGTACCCCAGCCAGAGCTGTAGGCATCCGTGGTGAGGATTTGTACAGCAGTTGGTATAAGGAATGGAATGCCCTTTAGTAGGTTTGCTCGACCCATCCACCATAGCAATTCTCTGTGCAATGGAGTCATGACAAATACTATTTGGTCCAGCTCAGTCAGCTGATCCCACTGGACCCTGAGTGTCCACTGATGGATCCTCATATGTAAGCAGGCCAGTGGTATAGTTACAATGGCTGCAGCCATGAGTACCAGAAGACGTAACATGGTCTTGGCTGGGGCGGAATGGCTTCTGTATACCAGCTGTACTTGGGCAATCAGGTTTTCTGTTCTGTCTAGTGGCAGGAAAGCACATCCATTCTCTGTGTCCAAGACTGCCCCTATGTGCTGCAATCTCTGACAGAGCAACATAACTGACTTTGGCACATTCACTGTGACCCATAAGTTGTCAAACAGCTGCCGTGTCCAAGACAGGGTATGAGCACAGCTTCCCTGGAGCTGGCATTCAACAGCCAGTCCAGATACAGGAAAACATAAAGGCCTTCCCTGAGATGGGCAGCTGCCACTACTGCCAAGCATTTGGTAAAGACCTGTGGTACAGAAGACAAGCCAAAGGCTTATATTCTGAACTGATAATGCTTCCCTTCCAGGATAAAGCGGAGGTACTGCCTGTGAGCTTTTCTGATCTTGACATGAAGATATGCATCCATTATGTCCAGAGAACAAATCCAATCCCCTGTTTGCAGAAGTGGAATCACAGCTTGAAGGGATACCATTCAAAACGTCTTGTATTCTATGCAGAAGCTGAGTCCCTGAGCTCCAACACAGTGATGCTGGCGTGACTGAGAAGAAGGAATTTGCTGTGTGGTGTAAGATGTCATTGATGGGGGCTGGGAGCCAGTAAGCCCTGTCGATGGAATAATGGGCTGCATGGGCAAGCCAGGAAGAATACGTTGTATCATCTCAGAAAAATGGAAATTACGTACCTACTGTAATTCTTGATCTTCTTGGACAAAGTCTCCACCACTCATTCACACTGATGGGATCTACGCTGTAGGCGCTAGGACCCAGGGAGAGCAAACTTTTTTGCAAGAGGGTCGGCGCCAGAGATGGAGCTGCAAGGAGTGGCGCCGCAAGCCTCGGCTGGTACGGCAATGACTATCTTGGCGTCAACCCTCCAACCGCCTCAGTACCTTTTTTTCTGAGGAGGTGCAGCGTAACTAACCTAGAAGGACTAGCCTAACAAAAATCGGACATAAGATAGTCTGAACGACCTGTATAAGAAGGGTCAACAAAGAAGTCTTCACAGCCTAGCCATTGAGGGAGTGAAGACCAACAACAAAGAGGCGAGTTCGGGGGATGGTGGGTGGGTGTGTGAATGAGTGGTGGAGACTTAGGTCCAGAAGATCAGAATTACGGTAGGTACATAATTCCAAATCTTCCTGGACATAAAGTCTCCACCACTCATTCACATTGATGGGAGAGTACCGAGCTAATAATCCCAGAGAGGGCGGCAGGAGAAACCAAGAGCTCACATATTCAGGACAGAAGTCCATTAAGGATGAGTCCTGCCAAGAAGAAGAAGTATGCCTGGCATGGACATCCAAGGCATAGTGTGACAAAACTATGCACTGAGCTCCAAGTAGCCGCATTGCAAATGTCCTCAATGGGCACATTGTGGATTTCCACCAGCGATGCCGTGACTGCTCTAGTAGAGTGAGCGTACACTCTGCCTTTCAGCTTAACCTATGCCACAGAATAGCAGTGGCGAAGGCATGCTACCAGCCATGCCGAAATGCATCTGAAAGCGACAGGTTGACCCAGCCAGGTCTCGCTGAAGGAAACAAACAGTTGTTGAGCTTTGTGCATCTGTTTTGTTCTATCTAAATATAAACGCATAGCTCTTTTAACATCTGAAGAATGAAGGGTACGCTCTCCTTCATTTTGGAAATTTGCAAAGTAAGTAGGTAGGACCAAAGGTTGGTTTAGATGGAATTCTGAGACAACCTTAGGGAGAAACTTAGGATGAGTCCTAAGAACTACTTTGTCCTTATGAAATACAGTGTACGGGGTGGGGGGGGTCTGTGACCAAAGCATGTATTTCAGAGACTCTGCGGGCCGAGGTGATGGCCACCAGGAAGGCCGTTTTCCAAGTGAGGAATTTCAGCTCACAGGTAGCTAGAGGCTCAAAGGGCTTTCGAGTGAGCATGTCTAGTACGAGATTAATGTCCCAGGCTGTGACCAGATGTCTGATAGGGGGGTCTGGTATGCAGAATACCTTTAAGAAACCTCTTAACTACAGGTAATTGAGCCAGTGACAGAGAAAGTATCGGCTCATGATAGGCTGAAATAGCACAAAGGTGAACTTTGACAGTAGAGTATTGTAGACCTAAATTTGAGAGGTCTAAAAGGTACTCTAAGACTTCATTAATTGAGCAAGAAAAGGGTTCAAGAGAGTTTGCACACCAGGGAAAGCAGCTTCCATTTGGCTGTGTGAGGTTTCGGTGGCTGGCTTGCACGCAGCCAATAGAATATCTGAAACTCTCCTAGAGTCATTGAACCTATTCACCTCTATTTCCTCAGGAGCCAAAGCGTGAAGGTGAAGCGACCTCAGATTGGGATGGACCACGGGACTCTGGGTCAGAAGGCTCGTCTGAAGGGGAAGTGCCTTCGGAGGGGTTTCTGACATACTGTTGAGTAGCGGAAACCATATCTGTCGAGGCCGGAAGGGAGCAATGAGTATTGTTTTGTCCCCCTGAGACTCGAATTTGAGAAGTACCCTCTGAATTGGAGGAAGAGGAGGAAAAGCATATAGAAAGCACTTTGTCCACTGCAGGCTGAACGCATCCTGACAGAAAATGCCAGGCCCTGGATTTCTGGAGCAGAAGAGAGGCAGTTTTGTGTTGCGTGGGGATGCAAAAAGGTCCAGTTCTGGAGTTCTCCACTCTGTGAATAGTGATTGAACTACGGTTGAGTCGAGAGACCATTCATGAAGATCTGTCTCCGTTCTGCTGAGACAGTCTACCAGCTCGTTCTGCACTCCTGGCAGGTAAACTGCATGAATTAGAGCCTTGTGCTCTAGGCACCATTCCCACACTCTCATTGCTTCCCTGTATAAAGGGTAAGAGTGTGCACCGCCCTGCTTGTTAATGTAATACATCACTGCTTTGTTGTCCGTTTGAAGGAGAATGTTCATGTGACAGAGAATTTCCTTCAAAGTCCAGACTGCATAGAGGACGACTCTCATTTCCAAGACGTTTATGTGAAGTTGGGACTTGACCTGAGTCCATGTGCCTTGGGTGTGGAGATTCTGACAGTGAGCTCCCCACCCCATAAGGGACGCATCCATGGTAATGGATATCTGATGATCCAGAGGAGCAAAGGGATACCCCTCCAGAAGGTTGTCCTCTTGTGACCACCAGGTGAGAGACTTCTTTAGAGGTTCTGTCACCTTGATGAGAAAGGACTGAAGATGAGTGGTTGAAGACCACTGAGTACTGAGCATCCACTGGGACGTTCTTATGTGGAGACGTGCTAGAGGTGCAGTGAACACTGAGGATGCCATGAGACCCAGCATCCGTTGCATTGCGATAGCTCGAACTGAGTTGTTCTCTCTGATGTACCAGGCCATCTGTAAGGTAGCGCTCCTTCCATCCTCTGGAAGAAAGGGTTTCACACAGGTGGTGTCCAGAAGAGTTCCTATAAAGAGGAGCTTCTGGAGGGCTGCAACTGTGATCTTTTGAGATTTACTAGGACTCCCATGGATGTGAGGAAGTCTAAAGCTATGGCTACAGCATCCAGAGTTTCTTGTCAGGAGGGACTTGCTAGGAGCCAGTCGTCCAGATATGGGAACACTTGTATTCCGATTTTCCTGAGGTGCGCTGCGAGAATCGCACAACACTTTGTAAAAACTCATGGCACCGAAGATAGCCCAAAGGGCAGGACTCGGAACTGATAATGTCGACCCAGCGCCACAAACCTTAGGTATTTGTGGTGCTTCGGGTGTATAGGAATATGTTGGTAGGCATCCTGCGTGTACAGGGAAGATAGCCAAGCGTGTTGATGAATCAAGGGTAACAGGGTCCCTAGTGAAATCATCCTGAACTTTCCTTGGGAAGAAACTTGTTTAACTTTCTGAGGTCCAGAATGGGGCGCATGCCACCGGTTTTCTTCAGGACCAGGAAGTAATGGGAATAGAAACCTGTGTTTCGTTGATCCAGAGGAACTATTTCTACTGCCCTGCTGTTCAGAAGGCCTTGTACCTCGGAGGCAAGAAGGCCTGACTGGATTGCCAACAGCCTGGGCTGTTGTTTGGGGGGATGATCCGGAGGGGTTTCTGAAAAGTTGAGTGAGTACCCCTCGCGGATTATCCGGAGAACCCATTTGTTTGATGTTATGCATTTCCACTGGCTGTAGAACTGAGTCAGACATCCTCCCACCACTGAGGAAGAGTCCCCTTCGGGCAGTTGAGGTGGGACCTGGGCCAGAAACTCAGAAGGTGGCACTGGGTGCTTTGGGCCCTTGTGCCTTCTGTTGCATTTTCTTTTGAGGTTGGGGTGTGTGGTTTTTGCTAAAACCTCCTGCCCCTTGCGAAGGACTGAGGTTATAAATTGATGCTTGTTGACAGCCCCGAGAAGGGGTGGGAGCAGGTCGAGCTGTTTTAATGGCAGACCTAGTGTTCTGTGTGGCCTCCAGCGCTTGCTCTACTTGAGGTCCGAACAGATACATACCATCGAAGGGTAAAGCCATGACCTGCTGCTGGGCATCATTCGTGAAGCCCGAAGTATGTAGCCAGGAGTGACAAAGGGTGCAAATGCCCGCCGCCGCTAGAGAAGCAGTATCGAAAGCGTCCATAGCTGCTTTAACCTGCTGGTTGTTGGACTCGATACCCCTGGTTATGGTCTGAAGTAGCTCTGAACTAGTGTTTGACTTGGACAGAGCTTCCATCATCTGTTTGAGCGAATGCCAAAGAACATACTCATATTGGGAGAAATAGCCCTGATAGCTGGCAATACGCATACCCAGGGTGGAGGCAACAAAGACTCTCTGACCTAAGGTGTCTATCTTACGAGATTCTTTATTTATAGGCCGGGCTGTAGATGCCTGAGGGAGAATGGCCTTATCATTCTCTGCTAGGACTACAATATGGTCAGCAAAGGCCTGGGAGGCCAAAATGGGTCAATCCTTGGGAGGAGCATACTTCCTGTCTATGGACTTAGCCACAAAAGGGATGAGAGTGGGATTATTCCATACTATCTGAGAGAGTGTCTCAAAGGATGGTTGTACCGGAGGGGTTAAATCCATAGGGATCTCCAGGACATGTAGGTATTGGAGCCTCAAAAGCTTCCCAGGATCAATACCTGTAGTCTGGAGAGAAAGAGTAGAATTTAAATTTTTCAGCAGAGACTTAAATGACAGTTCTTCAACCACAGGCTCTGTGGCAGGATTGATCCCTGCTCCTGCAACATCATCACCCAGTCGAAGATCTGGGTCAGGCTCAATATCATCTCCTGACAGTCCATGAGGGACTGTATGGACAGGAAAGGAGTGAAAATCAGAAAGAAACGAAGAAGAGAAAGGAATCGGAGTTGAGAACCCCTGAAGGCTGGATGGCGCTGCACCAAGCCTTGGCGCCGAAGAGGAACATGGCGCCAAAGGCAAGGGAGTCAGCGCCATCAAAAACAGTCCAGCACGTGGCGCTGACAGAGACCATGGTGCCAAAGGAGCCCGCGGCGCTGAGAGACACCCCCGGCACTGAGGGCGGCACTGACAAACCCAGCGGTGCCGACAACATCAGTGGCATCGAGGATGGCGCCGACAGACACATTGGCGCCGAGGACAGCACCGACAGACCCATCAACATCAAGAGTATCCCCGACGCCGACGTTGAAAGCAACCCAGGGCTCCAAAAACTGCAATTTGAAGAAAAAGGATGAAGAACACCAGGAGATAGGGGCATCGTTGTGGCCCCCTGCGCTGCAACCATGTGAGGGGAAACACCTGAGTGTGGGTTAATGAGCACCGAAGATGGCACCGCGCGACTAGGAAGGTCCAACCACTCTATCCACTCCTCGGAAGGCCTCGGAGTGACTGGGCCAGGCAGCTGGAGCAAACTCCAAGCCCAATGCTCCATAAGAGTGGCTCACTGATGAAACTGCTCATCGGAAGCCCTTTCAATAGGCGGGGAAGGGCTCTGATGTCGAAGAGGTCAGCCACTGGACACAGAAACCGGCGACTCCAGAGGAGGAGACTGGCACCTGGCCCTAACGACCGACCATCGATGCGCAGACATACCAGAAGGCGACCTCGAGTGATGCCTTCTCTTTTTTGACCGGTGGGCCGAAGAAGAGCTCATGGTCGAATGGTGCCAAGAATGGGACAGTTTTCTTTTATGCTTTCGGGGGGGATCGCCCATCCCCACTAGCATCAGACTGTCCGTTGTCAGACCCCCACTCCAGAGAGGGTGGCGGACCGGACCCAGCCCGGCTGACTGAACAGCTTTCATATGAAGTCTCCCTATGGTCATCTGACCCTCTCATGGTCGACTCCGTCAATGGAGGGCTGAAGACTTCTTTTTCTTAATTAGTAAAGTTTAAAAGTAAGCGGTACTTATTTCGAGATAAATTACAAAACAATAAACTGAAAACTATGCCGGTAGTTTGACGTTTGACTCCCAGCGGGCGAACGACATCACTGAAGCGCACTCGATGGCGGGGAAAAAAGGAATTGAGGTGGTTGGAGGGACGACACCGAGACAGTCATTGCTGCACGAGCCGAGGCTCACAGCACCGCTCCTCATGGCTCCATCTCTGGCGTTGGCCCTCTTGCAAAAAAGTTTGCTCCCGTTGTGTCCTAGTACCTCTGGTGTAGATCCCATCAGTGTGAATGAGTGGTGGAGACTTTATTTCCAGTAAGATCAATGCCAGCAAAGATTGAATGTCATGGATGCCCTGGCCAGGGGCCATGACTACTTTTGTCAACAACAGGCCTCAGCCCAGAGATGATGGTATCACACCATCCATAGTAGATATGGCAGTGCCTGAGTCAAGCCCCGAGCTTGGCATCTCAGTGACAGTTGAAGGGGGGCTGTCATCATCGCCACCAAAGCAGTCAAAGACTCATCAGAATTACCTTGTGTTCTCAGAGGTGACTGGGATTTCGTTGAGGAAACAGATTTTTCTTTATCCCTGTGCTTGTGCTTATGGCATGTCGATGAAGACAGTTGTAATGACAACATGTTCCTTTCCTGGTCCTCTGACTTTGGCAGCCGTGACTTGGCCAGAGGGGCTGGTGACACAGATTCTGGGCCTTGTTCCTTCTTCATGGCTGCAAACGTTTAAGGAGAATGAAACTTTCCACAACTTTCTTTTGGCATCGCCTTGTAGCTTGGTTAAACCTCTGGCAGATCTCACAAGTCCTCATGCTGTGAGATAGGCCCAAATAGCACAGACAAAAACCTCATGTGTGTCTTCCTTGTAAATTTTATCTCTGCACTTACAGTACTAAAATGAAGTGTCTTTAGATTCTGGTGGCTCGCAAATGACAAAAAACACTTTGTAAAACAAAATAAAGGATAAATGGCAATGGCTAGTTGATGATGCTTCCAACCACGGATCTGATGGGTATGGCTGATGGTGGGAAATCAAAATTATATACTCTCCATAATTCTTGATCTTTTTGGACCAGCTTCACCACTGATTCACACTGATGGGTTCTGAGCCGGAGGCACTAGGACCCTGTGGGAGCCAGAACTTTTCAGAAGTGCTGGTGCCGAGATATACTGCATGCATACGCAGCAGCACAAGAAAAGCTTGTGCTGCTTGGCTTACTTTGGCACTGGCCCTCAACTGCTTCAGTACCTTTTTTACCGAGGAGGTGTAGCGTAACCTAACCAAGTAAAACACCTAACCTAAAAGGGCATAAGATAGCTCTTTTGACCTGCATGAGAAAGGTCAACAACAAGAAAGCAGTACCTTTACAGCCCAAACTGAAACAAGGGAAGGAGACTATCGAACAGAAAGAGAGATCCTGGGGGATGCTGGGTGGGCATGTGACTCAATCGTTAAGATGGTGCAAGATCAAGAATTACATGGTTTGAGTACCAAGCTCAGGTAAAATTCCCCAGGCTGGGCGATAGGAGCCAGAGCTCACTCAGGACAAATGTCCATTGAGGACTATCCTGCCTGGCATGGACATCCAAGGCATAGTGCTTAATGAAAGTGTGCACTGTGCTCCAGGTGGCAGCTCTGCAAAAGTCAGCAATAGGTACAGAGCAAATCTCTCCCAAGGACATAGCAACTGCTCTGGTGGAGTGGGTATGAATTTGACTTTCCAACTTAACCTGCGCCATGGAATAACATTGTCAGAGACAAGCTATTATCCAGACGGAAATGCATTTGATTGTAACTGGCTGGCCCAGTCGGTTGGGGTTGAAGGAAACAAAGAACTGCTTGTTCTGGAAGCTGGGAAAGAATGTGGGCAACACCAAAGGCTGGTTCAGATGAAACTCCTGCACCATCTTAGGCAAAAACGTGGGGCATGTGCGGTGAAGTGGCGAACCACCTTGTCTCTATGGAAGCCAGTATATGGAGGGTCTGTGATCAAAGCATGTATCTCACTGACCCTGCGGGCAGAGATAATGGCCACCAAAAATAGCAGTTACATAAGAACTTACCGTAACAGTAGATCTTCAAGAGGGGTTCCTGCAGTAGGTCTTCACATATAGGACTGCAACCCCGGCATCAGGTTCCAACGGCAAACTTGTAGCTAGCAATCATCAGCGGGGACCGCCCTGACATTAGGTGACGTGATGTCAGCCCGACTATAAAAGGGGGTGGTCTCACGCCCGCCCTCCAGTTCTTTTCCACCAGAGACCTAAAGAATGGTAAGTAGAAAAACAGGAGTGATAACTCCTAGGAGCGTGCTTCCTCTCTAGACCCAAGGGCTAGGTAGGATGAAAAATAAAGGATACGTTCCACGAGTAGGGGGAAGGTGGGTGGGAAACTAGACCTACTGCAGGAACCTCTCTCGAAGATCTATTGTTATGGTAAGTTCTTACATAACTGCAATATCTTACTTTGAAAGGGTTCCTGCAGTAGGTCTTCACATATAGGACTGAATATCAAGCAGTCCAAAAGAAAAAAATAGGAGATACATCCGGGAGGAGGAGAAATCGCCAACTGAGAGAGTTATGACAGGAGGCCTTGCAGAACTGCAAGACGGAAACCAGTCCTGCGCCTAGAGGCAATGTCCAGACTGTAATGCTTAGTGAAGGTGTGGACAGACGATCACGTGGCTGCTGCGCAGATCTCTGCTGTGGACACATTCCTGAAAAAGGTGGTAGAAGTAGCAACACTCCTAGTAGAATGGCCCTTAACTGCCCCTGGAAGGGATTTCCCATATTTTTGGTACGTAAAGTGAATGCAGTTAGCCAACCACCTGGAAATGGTCTGTTTGGAAATGGCCTTACCCTGGCATTGGGAAGCAAAGGCCACAAAAAGCTGATTGGTCTGACGGACCTCTTTAGTCCGGTTTGTGTAATACCTCAGAATCCTATGCACATCAAGAGTGTGCAAAAGATATTTCCCCCTGTTAGAATGCTGGGGATAATAGATAGGCAGTTCGACACTGGTTGAGAGTGGATTCAGAAACTACCTTGGGAAGGAAGGAAGGGTTAGTCCCAAGGACAACTTTGTCCTTATGGAAAATCAAATAGGGTTCCTTACAGATGAACGCCTGAAGTTCTGAAACCCTTCTGGCAGAAGTGACAGCAACTAAAAACAAAGTCTTCCAAGAAAGGAAGCGAAGGTCACAGCTAGAGGCTGGTTCAAAAGGAGGCAAGGTCAGCTTCTCTAGCATAAAGTTAAGGTCCCAGGGGAACAAGGATTCCGGATCGGGGACTTCAAGTGGAGAATGCCTTTCAAAAAAGTTTTGGCGACCTCCAATTGAGCCAAATTTTTGCCCTCCACTGGAAGGTGGTAGGCTGACACCTCAGAGAGATGGACCTTGATGGAGGAATAACTAAGGCCCGTCTCCGAAAGATGTGCGAGGTACTCTAACACCTGAGCAGCCAAACACGAAAAGGGATCCCAGCTCCTGGCTAGGGCCCAGATCAAGAATCTTTTCCACTGCATGACGTATGTAGATCTGGTAGAAGGTTTTCTGGCTACGACCAGGATATGAGGAACCTGGGAGGAAACACCATAGCGAGAGGTCGCTATGTCCACAGGTGCCAGGCATGAAGGTGAAGAGACTGAAGGCTCGGATGCACCAGGATGCCCTGCTCCTGAGTCAGAAGGTTGTGGGATAACGGCAGAAGAACCGGAGGTTCTAGCGCCAGATGTTGCAAGAGAGGAACCAAGTCTGACGGGGCCAGAGTGAAGCGATCAGAATCAAATGTGCTCCTTCCTCCTGAAATTTCACCAGGATGTTCTGAATAAGAGGAAAGGGAGGGAAAGCATAATGAAACCTCCCTGTCCAAGAGAGAGACAGTGCGTCTCGCCAAAAAGCACCATGCCCGGGAACGAGTGAGCAAAATTGGGTAGTTTTGCGTTGAATGGGGAGGCGAAAAGATCTATCTCTGGCTGTCCCCATTGAAGAAAGAGATCTTCGACTACCTCTAACTTTAACTCCCACTGGTGAGCCCTGGCCACTGATCGACTGAGACTATCTGCCAGGATGTTGCTTACGCATGGAACGTGGACTGCTGTCAGGAAAAGGCTGTGCTGAATCACCCAGTACCAAACCCTCATTGCTTCTCTACAGAGAGGGTACGAGTGAGTTCCTCCCTGTTTGTTGATGTACCAGACTGTGGACATGTTGTCCATCTGGATAAGAAGTGATCCCAGAAAAGAAGGGACTGGGACACCTGGAGGGCATACAGTACTGCTCTGGTCTCCAGAACATTGATGTGGAGCAGAAGTTCCTGGTCGGACCAAGACCCTTGAATCTTGTGAACCCCCAGATGGGCTCCCCAGCCCAAGTCTGAGGCATCTGTAGTAAGGATCTGGGTAGGCGTAGGGGAATGAAAAGGGGCTCCCCCTAAGAGATTGGAAAGATCTTGCCACCAGCAAAGATCCACCTGTAGGCTGTTGGAGATCATGACCTTCTGGTTCATGTCATCCGTCCTCTGATCCCAATGGACTCGAAGAGACCACTGGGTGACTGTCATGTGTAGTCTGGCCAGGGGGACTGTGGAAATGGCCGCTGCCATCAGTCTCAAAAGACAGAACACAGCATGTGCTGGGATCCACCGAGCCTGGGCCACGAGAGTGGCTTGAGAAACTAAAGTCTCAGCTCAATCTGAGGGCAGAAAAGCCTTGCTCTGAACCATGTCTAGTACTGGCCCAATGAATTGGAGCCGTTGGGATGGTACTAGCTGGGACTTGGGCAGATTGACCATGATGCCCAGAAGAGCGAACAAGTTCAGAGTGAGAGAGAGAGACTCTTTCAGGCTGTTCGGAGAGGGTGCTGTGAGGAGCCAGTCATCCAAGTACGGGAATACGTAGATGCCCTGGCAGTGAAGAAAAGCCATGACCACCCGCTAAACACTTGGTGAACACCCGAGGGGCTGAGGAAAGGCCAAAGGGGAGTGCTTGGAACTGAAAATGGGTCTCCTGAAAAGTAAAATGGAGAAAGCGGCAGTGAGCTGGGAGGATGGGGATATGCAGATAGGCATCCTGCATGTCCAGGGAGCACAGCCAAGAATCTGTTTGGGGCAGGGGAAGGAGCCCCTGAAGGGTCAGCATGTGGAACCTCTTGTACTCGACGAAGAGGTTGAGCATGCTGAGGTCCAGGATAGGTCTCAGATCGCCTGTCTTCTTTGGAACTAGGAAGAAGTGGGAGTAAAATCCCCTTCCTAGTTGGTTTTGAGGGACGGGTTCTATGGCTGCTTTTAACAGGAGGGCCTGAATCTCCTGGAAGACTATGGGGATCTGATCCCTTGGATAGAAAGACCGTCCTGGAGGAAGAAGGGCAGGAATCTCTGTAAACTCTATCAAGTGACTTCTCTGGATGAGTTGTAACACCCATGAATCTGCAGTGACGTACCTCCACCCATCCAGGTGGAGGCCGAACCTCCCTCCTACTGGTTCCTCCATGACTGTTGGAGGTAGCGGGAGGAGGGGGGAAGGTGTCAGGATGCCACCGGGAGCTTTGGCCCCAGAGGCCGGCTTAGGAAATTTGGCCTGGTGGGGGGTTTAGGCTCCTGAACGAGGGTCTCGTCGCTTGCCCTGACATTTATCCTGGTTTTTATTCTACCATCTTTGGCGACGAAAAGGCTGCTTCTTCTGCCCCATCCGGTACATGGAGCATACGTCCCAAAGTGAGTGTCTGCTCTGTTGCAGTCCAGAAATAATATCTTTGCATTGCCGCCAAAAAGGATGGAACCTCTAAACAATGTGTTCAGGAGGGAAGACTGGACGTCTTGTGCCAAACCTGCAATCCTGAGCCAAGAAAGGCGATGGATGCAGATCCCCATGGCCGCCGTCCGAGCCACTGAGTCTACCGAGTCTACTGAACCAGCATAATATTCTGTGGTGATTTGCACATGCAGCCCATGATGCTTTGCATTGTGGGGGCATGTGTGATTTTGTATTTCTTTGAAACTTGGCTTCCCAATCAAATGCCCTTTGGGGTAACCATTGCCTCAGTCTTGCACACAGAGGTTCTCTTTTAAATTGTTTTTTTGCTTTAATTGGATTCGTCACAACATAACCCAGATAGACCATCTGAGGGTAGCTGATTCATTCCACTGGGGTGTCAAACAGACGAGGCATACTAATGATTTCCGGTAGGACGGAACACGTATCTATGTCTTCTGCTGGCACCCTTTGCAAACTGTGTGAGAGGCCTTTTGGCACCATACATTTCTGCTTAAAGTTGAACCAGCATAATATTCTGTGGTGATTTGCATATGCAGCCCATGATGCTTTGCATTGTGGGGGGCATGTGTGATTTTGTATTTCTTTGAAACTTGGCTTCCCGGCCAAATGCCCTTTGGGGTAACCATTGCCTCAGTGCTTGCACACAGAGGTTCTTTGTCTACTGAGTCATACGTTGCATGCAAAGCATGACAACAAGAAGACTTGCCCACTTGGACTTTATCCAGTAATTTATTTTGGAGTGACTCATCCTAGACCTCCTGAAGGTCCCTCTATAGCTCGGACAGGGAGGCCTTCTGGAAGGCCACCATGTGAGAAACATAGTTCAGGGACCGGATGGCACAGGAGGAAGAGGAATAAACCTTCCAGCCAAACTGATCCAACTGCCTTGAGTCCTTGTCGGGAGGCGAGGAGCTTAAGTGTTTCAGTTGTGCTGACCAGTCATGAGCAGCAGTGATGGCCACTGAGTCAGCTTTAGGATGAGCGGTAAGATGTTGGATCCCTTCCGGGGGATAGTAGGTACGATCGGCCTTTCTGGAAACAACAGGAATGGAGGACGGCTGTTGCCAGATAGTGGTAACCAGATCCACATGAGGACCCATCCAGGGGAGAATGGGTAGGGGATCTGCAGTGCCTGGATCTAAGTGTTCTGCCAGTCTCTTATGCTGGGGATCCACTTCTTTGGAAGGCCAGCCTCCTGCTGCCTGAATAGTATGTAGAAGGTCCCCAAAGGAGGGATCTTCTGGAGAGGATTTTGGGGACTCCTTGGGTGGTACCTTGACTGGGGACCGAGGTTCCGAAGGGTCGGAGTCTGAGTCGGAAGGCTCAGAAATGCTGGGGATGGGAGGGTCCATCCCAGAGAAGCCTACTGGTAGAGCACCTGCTGCTCGCCTGGAGGGTGTCGTCGGGGGGGCCCTAGGTAGGGGAATATCACCCACAAACTGTCTTAACTCCGAGATGAGCTGGGTCCTGGCATCCTGCCACCACGTGGGGATCGTCTCTTGATCTGGCACTGGAGGTGGAGGAGGAGAAGGCTGGTAGCCCGGGTAGCTTGGGTACTGTGGATATTGCCAAGAATGGTACTGAAAGCCTGGCAATCCTGGAGAATAGTCATAAGGGTTGTACCCAAGGTATCCCAGTGTTGGGTATCCCAGCGTGGGATGCACGTGGCCTGGCATCAGGTACTGAGGTGCTGATGATGGGCCTCCCGGCTGTGATACATGGGGGTCTGGCCCTGGAAGACTGCCTGGAGGTTTGATTGGACCTACCAGGGGAGGTGCCAGAGGGCCACTAGGTAGCGTGGGATCCGGGAGGGCCCCTGAAGGTCCGAGGAAGGGGGCTTCATAGCAGGATCCTTGGCCTGCAACGGACTCCTGTCCGGAGGCAGCAATAGACCTGGCGAAGGGGGTAATTCCGGGAGGGACCCCAATGAAAGGTCGAACAATGATCCTGACAGCAAGGAAAAAGCAGGATCGGGTGGTGAATCCCTGGGGTGAAGGACCTGCAGGGATGCAGGGTCTCTCGACAGCACACTCAGACTGGCGTCGAAGGCCTCGTGGAAGCCCGACGAGTGAGAAGAAGGGTCCGGGCGGGTGACGGAAGATCTGCCATCCGACTTATCGGACCTAACCAGGCTAGGGGCAGCAGAAAGGCCGCCGCTAGGCTTATCGGTCAAGCCGTGCACCTGTCGACGGGATCGAGAGGTGACTTATCGGCAGTGCTAGGAGGAGACATGACAGAGACCTCGATAGAGGCTTCCCGTTGCCCGCTCAACTCAGCAGGAGGGGGAGAAGGTGCCTGGCCCAAAGAGGCGGACGGGGTACCTGAAGGAGTACTCATGGTTTTTGGAGCAGGCCTTCTGCGTGGCGATAAACTCCTGTCTCGGTGCTTCTCCATGTCCCTCTTCTTTTTTCTCGGGGCCGGCGACAAAAACCTTTCCCTCAACTCCTGGAGCTCCTTTTCCATCGATGCCAGCCGTTAGGTAAGGAGGTAGGCCTCGACGGTCACTTGCACCTGGTACTGGTGGCTTGATTGAAGGCCTGACAGATAGCACACTCGTCCGAGTTGTGCTTGAGGCCCAGACACAAGAGACAACGGGAATGGTCGTCCCCGTGCAGAATTTCAGCTCTGCACTTAGAGCACTTCTTCTTTATACGAGTCGACATACAATCGGTCGAATCAGTGAGGAAGAAAGTTACGATATGAAGAAAAAACTTTGACTGACGCGCGGGCGTTAGATCGCTGTTCTTACTCGTGAGCTGAAGGAACTAAAGCGATGGCGGGAAAGAACTGGAGGGCGGGCACGGGACCGCCTCCTTTTGTAGTCGGGCTGACGTCACGTCACCTAATGTCGGGGTGGTCCCCGCTGATGATTGCTAGCTACAAGTTTGCCATTGGAACCTGGCCGAGGCAACAGTCCTATAATGTGAAGACCTACTGCAGGAACCCTCTCAAAGTAAGATCTACTGTTACAGTAAGTTCTTATGTAACTGCTATATCTTACTTGAGAGGTTCCTACAATAATCTTCACATATAGAACAGGCTCCAAGCAGTCTAACGAAAAAGGAGGAGTCGGAGATGAGGTTCCAGGTGGAGGAAAATGTCTGCCAACTGAATGTCTATTCAAGACAAGAGGCCTTGCAGAACTGCAGGGCTGAAACCAGCCCTATGCCTACAGACCAGACTGTAATGCTTAGTGAAGATGTGGACGGAGGACCAAGTGGCCGTTGCACAGATGTCCACAGTGGACACATTCCTGAAAAAGGCAGTAGAAGTGGCCACACTCCTAGTGGAGTGACCCTTGACTGTACTCGGAAGGGGCTCCTCATACTTCTGGTAAATACAGTGGATACAATTTGCCAGCCACCTAGACAGAATCTGTTTCATAATAGCCTTGCCCTGGCACTTAGGGGCAAAGGCTACAAAGAGCTGATTCAATTTACTAACCTCCTTAGTCCTTGAGGTACAATACCTCAAAATCCTGTGCACATCAAGGGTGTGCAGAAGATACTCCCCCCTGTTGGAATGTTCTGGGAAAAACACCGTCAGTTCAACATTTAGTCAAATCTGAAACTATTTTCAGAAGAAAGGATGGGTTAGTCTGCAGAGCCACCCAGTCTCTGTGGAAAATTAAATAAGGCTCTTTACAAACTAGAGCCTGAAGCTCTGAAACTATTTGAGCTTAAGTTATATCAACTAAAAAGAGCATTTTCCATGCTAAAAAATGCATATCACAGCTTGCTGCCGGTTCAAAAGGGGGCAAAGTAAGCTTTTTTAACATAAAGTTAAGATTCCAGGGGGGAACAGGATTCCAAACTGGATGTTTGATGTGAAGGATCCCCTTCAAGAAAGTTCTGGAAACCTCTAGCTGTGCTAGGGTTTTGCCCTCCATCGGGAAGTGGTAGGCCGAAACTGCAGAGAGGAATAACTGAGGCCCAACTCTGACAGATGCAAGAGGTACTCTAAAACCTGGGAGGCTGAGCAGAAAAAGGGGTCTAGGCCTTTAGCTGAAGCCCAGATGGAAAATCTCTTCCACTTCATAGCATAAGTGGACCTGGTGGAGGGTTTCCTGGCCTCCACTAAGACCTGAGTGACTCCAGAAGAGACGCCATAGCGAGAAACCTGCTAAGTCCACAGGTGTCACACATGAAGATGATGAGACTTGAGGCTTGGATATACCAGGGTGCCCTATTCCTGGGACAGAAGGTCATGAGAGAGAGGAAGAAATACTGGGGGTTCCAGTGCCAACTGCTGTAGCAACGGGAACCAAATCTGCTTAGGCTAGAGGGGGGCGATTAGAATCACGTGTGTCCCCTCTGCCTGAAGCTTCAGCAGAACCCTCTGAAGATTAGGAAAGGGAGGGAAACCGAATAGAAATCTCCCTGTCCAGGAAAGAGATAGTGCATCTCGCCAAAAAGCATCACGCCTGGAAACGAGCGAGCAAAAGCTGGGTAGTTTTGCGTTGGATGGGGAGGCGAAGAGACCTAAATCTGGTCGACCCCATTGAAGAAACAGATCTTTTACTACTGCCTGCTTTAGTTCCCACTCATAAGCCCTGGCAACTGACAGGCTGAGACTGTCCGCCAGAATGTTGTGAACACCTGGCACATGGAATGCTGTCAAGAACAGGCCGTGCTGTACCACCCAGTACCACACCCCGCATTGCCTCCCTGCATAGAAGGTACAACTGGGTGCCTCCCTGTCTGTTTAAGTACCAGACAGTGGCCATATTGTCTGTCTGGATAAGAAGTGTTCTGGGAGTGAAAAGCGACTGGAAGGCCTGGAGAGCACAGAGCACTGCTCTCATCTCCAGAATGTTGATGTGAAGGTTCTCCTCCATGGGAGACCAAGAACCTTGGGTCCGATGGTCTCCCAGATGTGCTCCCCATCCCAAGTTTGAGGCATCCGAGGTGAGACTCATGGAGGGAGACAGAGGGTGGAAGGAAACCCCCACTGAAAGGTGGGATGGGTCCTGCTACCAAAGGAGATTCTTTTGCAAGCTGTTGGAGACTAGGACTCTCCGGTCCATGTCGTCCAAGCACTGGTCCCTCTGGACTCGAAGAGACCATTGGGTAACCCTCATGTGCAGTCTGGCCAGAGGTACTGTGGGTATGGCAGCTGCCATCAACCCCAGCAGCCGAAGGACTGAACACGCCATGGTCCACCGGGATGAAGTCACAAGCATCGCTTGAGAGATTAAGGTCTCTGCTCAGTCAATCGGAAGAAAGGCCTTGCTCTGGACCATATCCAGCACCACTCCAATAAATTGGAGGTGCTGGGAGGGTATCAGCTGGGACTTGGGGAAGTTGACCGAAATGCCCAGGCTGGAGAAAAGGTCCAGAGTGAAGGAAAAGGATTCCTTCAGACTGTCTGGAGAAGGGGCTGAAAAAAGCCAGTCGTCCAGATACGGGAACACATAAATGCTCCAGCGGTGTAGGAATGCCGCAACCACTGCTAGGCACTTGGTGAATACCCAAGGTGCCGAGGAGAGGCCGAATGGGAGGGCTCTGAACTGGAAATGCTCCTCCAGAAAAGAAAACCTCAGAAAGTGGCGGTGGGCTGGTAGAATGGGGATATGGAGGTAAGTATCCTACATATCCAGAGAGCACAGCCAAGTGTTGGGCAGGAGCAGGGATAACAGTCCCTGGAGGGTCAGCATATGAAACCTCTTGTGCTCTACAAAGAGATGGAGCATGCTGAGATCTAGGATAGGCCTTAGATCCCCCATATTTTTGGGAACCAGGAAGAAGTGAGAGTAAAATCCCTTTCCTGTTTGTTCTGGTGGAACTCGCTCTATGGCTGCTTTTTGCAGTAGAGCTTGGATCTCTTGGAAGACCAGATGCTGTTGGTCTGACAGGTAGTACGACCTTCCCGGAGGGTTGGAGGTTTCTCTCCAGGAACTCTAGCAAGTGACCGCTTTCTGAGTTTAAGAACCCATGCATCTGTGGTGACGGCCTTCCACCCGTCCAGGTGGAGGCTGAAACTTCCCCCCACTGGTTCCTTAGTGGGAATAGGAGGGAGCGCGGAAGGGGGGTAGGAAGCCAGGACACAGAAGGAAGGGGCGCTTTCCCCACAGGGGCAGTTTTGGGAAACTTGGCCTGGGGGGCTTGGGTGCCGGAACCTGGGGAGCGATTCCTGGTCTGTCGTCTGCCCTGGTTCTGCTTGTTCCATTTCTGCTAGTAGCAAAATGGCTGCTGCCATTGTTTTTGTCCCAGTTGGTACATAGAACAGACATCCTTCAAGGAGCTGCCACTCTCCTACAGCTCAGTAATAATATCTTTGGCGTCGCCACCGAACAGAACTAGACCACTGAATGGAGTGTCCAGAAGAGAACTTTGCACATCTTGAGCCAACCCCCATCAGTCGAAGCCAAGCTAGGCATCTGAGGCAAATGCCAGTAGTTGCACCTTGTGCCACAGAGTCGTACGTGGCATGGAGGGCATGGTGGCAGGATGTCTTGTTCATCCTAACCTTTTCCAGGAATTTGTTCCTGAGCTGCTCATCAGGAATCTCCTGTAGATCTTTTCCAAATCCGATAAGGAAGATTTTTGGAAAGCCATCATATGGACTACGTAATTTAAGGAGCAAATAGCGCAAGTGGATGAGGCGTAGATCTTACGACTGTACTGGTCCATCTGCTTTGACTCCTTGTCTGGGGGGGAGGCACTAAGATGTTTGGGTTGGGCTGATCTATCATAGGCAGCCATGATCACAACAGAATCGGCCTTAGGCTGGGCAGTTAGGTGGGAAACCCCTTCCAGGGGGTGGTAGGTCCTATCGGCCTTCTTGGAGACAGCCGGCATGGACGACAGTTGCTGTCAGATGGTGGACATAAGATCTTCATACGCCCCGTCCAAGCGGGGATGGGGAGGGGGTCCGCATTGACCAGGTCCAGATGCTCTGCCAACCTCCTGTGTTTGGGGTCCAGTTCTTGGGAGGCCCATCCGCAGGATTTCTGGATTGTCCAGAGGAGTTCCACTAAGGAAGGGTCCTCTGGGGGGGATTTTGGAGATTCTTTCGGCTGAGGTACAATGGGAGAGTGAGGCTCTGACTGGTTCCCCACGTCAGAATCTTCATCTGATTTGGACGATTCTGGCCTGCTGGGCAAAGATACCTCTGAAACCGGGACTGGGAGCCTGTGATCAGTGATGCCGGAAGGCAGAACACCCAAATCTCTGTCTGAGACTCGGCAGGAAGGTGCGGGGCCACTTGGTGGCACTCTGAGAGGTGGGGTGGCCCTGACCACTACATGGGGTTGGCCCAACTCTTGGAGTAATTGGGACTTAGCATCCTTCCACCATGCAGGTATGGCCCTCTTGTTCTGGCTGCGGTGGTGGAGGAGGTGGAGGTGGCAGATGACCTGGGTACCTTGCAGGATAGGAAGTGTAGCTAGGTGCCTGGTGCCAGTAAGGGTACTGGTAACCCTGGTAGTGAATAGCCTGGCCCGGTGTTCGGTAACCCGGTGTCAGAGGGGGTTAACCCGGCATCAGATACTGTGGATATTGTGGAGTATATCCAGGATAATACCTGGTCGGGCCTGACAGTGGAACGTAAGGCCCTGCTGGAGGTGGTGCTGAAGGGCCGCTAGGAGGCAGGTCCAATGGCAGTGTAGAAGGAGGAATCCCCCAAGGTCCCAAAGGAGTAGGGTTCATACCACCTCCAAAAGTGTCTGGTGAGGGATCCGGCATCAGATGAGGATCCGTTGGCAGAGGAGAACCCAACGAAAGGGGGAGTTCAGGAACAGTCCCCGTCGACAGGTCCTGTAAGGTATCCAATGGAAAAGGGTCCTGGTGATCAGGCCCAAAAAGGTCAGAGAAGGATAGCAAATCCTTGAGGAGAACCCTGGTGGGATGAGGAGGGACCTCGTGGCGCTCTCTGCCCAGCGTCGGGGTCCACAAGAGTCTGACAGGAGAAGACACCACACGGGCCGGGTGGTCCGGCATCCAACTAGAAATGGCGAGGCAATCCGCGGAGGAGCAGTCGATTGACTTACTGGCCACATCCGGGCTGACAGAAGCCAGAAGGCTAGAGTCAGGCTGATCGGCCTGGGCCGGGTACCCAGCAGCACAGCCAAAGGGCGACTTAGCGGCAGAGCTCGTAGCAGGTACCTTAGAAGGTTCCTCCAAAGAAGATACCCCCGACTGCCCGCTGACCTTGGCGGGGGGAGGGCATCCAGTCTGCCGTAGCAGAAGAAGGCCCTAGAGGTGGGATACTCAAGGAGGTGGAAGGCCCACCCGAGCTGGCACCGGCTGGCTGGCTGGTTTTCCTCTGAGGAGAGTGGCTCTGCGCCTGGCTTTCCTCTTTGACTTTCTTTTTTTTCGGGGCCGGAGACGACAATCTTCCCCTCAGCTCCTGGAGCTCTTTTCCATCGATGCCAGTCTCTGGGTCAAAAAATGGGTATTGAGGGTCATCTTGTGATGGGTGCACGTGGCCCGGCTGAAGTCCTGACAGATGGAACACTCAGTGGAGTTATGTTTAGGCCCCGGCAGAGGACACACCGAGAATGGTCGCCCCCATGCGGAATCTGCGCGCCTGACTTGGAGCACTTCTTCTTGGGCGGACGAGACAACATACACCGCTATGTTAAGAAAAATTGTGAAATAAAGATGTTAGAAATACACTAAGAAAAATGGTAGGTGACTGAAGCTGTTCTACCATGTTAGGTCGGACGATACAGGTCTACGGCGGGAAAGAGCTGCAGGGTGGGCGGGGGACCTCCCCTTTAATAGTCACGCTGATGTCCATCACCTGACTCCGGGCCAGTCCCCGCCAATGATTGCTAGCTACAAGTTTGCTGTGCAGTCCTTAATGTGAAGACCTACTGCAGGAACCCTCTCGAAGTAAGATATGCAGTTTTCCAAGCTAGGAAGTACAGTTACGTAAGAACTTACCGTAACAGTAGATCTTCAAGAGGAGCTATTGCAGCAGGCAACACCAGTAGGACTTAGCCGCCAGGTGCTAGGACCACACAGAAAACTTCTAGTTAGCAGTCTACAGTGGTGGACTGCCACAACGTTGGCACACCAATGTCTGCCTATGATATCAAAGGGGTGGTCCCCCAGCTCCACCTCAGTTCTCCCACCAGAGACCTCAGCAGACTTCAGAAAAAAGAACCAAGCTGGTCCTCATAACAGAGGAAATCAGAGAAGCCAAGAAGGAGCAGCAGCCCTCAGAGGGTAGAAGGGAAGGAAAGCAGCACCTTGAAGATCCACTGTTATAGTAAGTTCTCACGTAACTATGCTATCTTACTTCAAGGGGGCTCTTGCAGCAGGCAACACCGGTAGGATTGAGTCCCAAGCAGTAACGGAACTGAACAGCAGGGAGGAGGAAATAAGAGCCACAGGTCATTAAGAAAGAAGGCCCTGAAGGACTGCAAGGCCAAAGCTGGCCCTACATCTAGAGGCAATGTCCAAACTGTAATACTTTTTTTTGTTGTATACTTTATTTAAAACAGCGGCGAGTTAGTTACACGTCACACATTTCAGGTAGTGCACAGTATCATCTAATTGGTACACTATCATAAATTCACAGTACAATTGGAAATATACACTTCAATGGTAGCTTAATGTAACAGTGGGTAAACCCTCTCAAAAGGACTCACTTTTAAATGTACCCCTCAGAAACCTCTGGTCAGTAAACCCTGTAAAATAGTGATACACTTTAAAATTAAAAATGTCACTAGGTCAAAAAAGCAGGTATTAGTTTTAAAATAGGGGAAACCAGGGTTGCACTATGGCATCCTCCATGAGAGACCACATCTGGTAATATTGTACTAGTTGGCCCCTGACAAAATATTGAGTTCTTTCTAACTTCATACATTCCATAAATGATTTCACCCATTCTGCAACAGATGGTATTTCTGATGAACTCCAGTACTGTGCCAGTAATCTAAGTGCTACCACATTTCCTAGTCTCCATAGGTCGGTAGAGAAGGGTGGGTTTCAGCCCCGGTTTCCCATGGGCAGACCCAACAAAATTGCAACTGGATGTAATATTATTGGGCATTGTAGAATTGAGGTTAGTAGCTGTTGGACGCCTACCCAGAATAAATGTACCCTTGGGCACTCCCAAAGCAGATGTTAAAGAGTGCCCTCATAGATTTTACATTTGGGGCACAGGGGTGACACCGACAGGTCTATCCTATGAGCCAAACATGGTGTAAAGTAGGCCCTGAAAAGGACATTATATTGAACTGCATGCAGCCTGTTGTTAATTGAGCATATTCCTAAGTTTTTAAGAATGGTCAGCCAGTCTCCCCCCGTGAGGCCCTCCGGAATTATATTTGATTCCCACTTGGCTTTTATTTTTGTTAAAGAGTCTGGGAGTGCCTCTAGCACCAGTCTATAACATTTTCCAAAGGGTCTAAAAGCCTGGTCCATAGCCTGCCCCACAAATACCTCCTCCAGTGGTGTTTTGCATCCCATTTGGCTCCCCAGCAGCTGAGTTCCCAGACGGGATATAATTGCCTGTAGGCGTAAGTAGACAAAGTAGTGTGAGGCATGTATGCTGTATTTTCTAACAAGGAAGGAAAAGGGTAACATCTCGTTCCCCCATCCACAGTTGGCCTAGGGATTTTAAACCCCGATTATACCAGAATTTTTAAATTTTCCTCTCCCCAGGTGCCACCTCCCCACTGTTCAGCATAAGAGTCAGAAAGGAGGTGTCTCTAGAAACTGACTGTGTCCCACACCCCAATACCTGATGTGCCTTCTGCCACACCTTCCAAGTGGTTCTAGTGCATGGGTTGTCTAATTTAATATGCTGGAGCAAACCTCTACCTCCCACCAAGCTGTCATAATACAGAAGTATAAAGGAACGTGTTTCCAAACTCACTCAGGCTGGTCCATTAAGTCCCCCTTTAAACATATCCTATACGAAGGCTAACTGCACAGCCATATAATAATATTGAACATTAGGGAGGCCTAAACGCCCCTTCCCAACTGGGTGCCAAAAAATCTCTTTTTTTATTCTTGGTCTCTTACCCTGCCAAAGGAGGTGGGTGATGGCGCCTTCCA
Organism: Neoceratodus forsteri; assembly: GCA_016271365.2. NCBI lineage: Eukaryota > Metazoa > Chordata > Ceratodontiformes > Ceratodontidae > Neoceratodus > Neoceratodus forsteri. The sequence continues at coordinate 244,697,582 of CM028134.1, forward strand.
GTGATTTTATAAATTTGTGGAGGATCCAGAGGGGGACTGTCTGCAAAAACATAAGAACTGCGGGACCACCGACATTTTAATTTTTATTTATTTTTTTATTTTAGTTTTTGTTGACCAGGTAAGTGCACTAGACAAATCCTGCCTATTTTCAGGCACGACCCTGGGGAGGGGGATACAGATGAATGCCAACTGACCTTGAACTAGATTAAGCTGTTAACTCTCCCTAACAGGGATAGAGGAAGGGCTCTCCAAATTGTACAGGCTTCTTTAACTTTTTTAATGATGCTCTTCATAGCGATTTTCACCAATTTGGAGATAACTGAGGGGATCACAGTTCCTAAATATTTAATCTGGTTGGTACAGGAAATGCTAGTATTGGCCACCATAATAGAATCTCGGGGACCTGCCAGTGGCATCCACTCACTCTTCCCCCAATTAATTTTATGCCCCGAGAGTGGTCCATATGTGGCAAAAAGTTCTGATAAACAAAAGAGGGATTTCTCTGGGGATCGTGGAAAAAGTAAAACATCATTGGCAAAAAGGGAGATTTTATGTTTCCCCGCTCCAGTGTCAAGGCCCTGAATACCTGGGGCAGATCTAATAGCCTGAGCCAAGACTTCAGTGGTAAGGACATACAAAAGTGGGGCGGGGCGACCCTGCCTGGTTTCCCTAGACAGGAAAAAGAGAGCTGACACCACGTTATTTGTAAGTATTTGGCCTTAGGAGCTCGATATAATGCACCTACCCATCTCAACATCTGGGAACCCATACCGAATTTGGTGAGAACCGCAAGTGTAAAGGGCCATTCGACTCGGTCAAACGCCTTTTCAGCATCAAGGGCTAGTAGCCCCCTCCCCACCCAGGGCCAATGGTGAATAATATTCAGGGTCCGCTTAATATTGTGTTTGCCTGCCTGCCTTTCACAAATCCACCCTAATGCAGGTGTATCAGCCAGGGCAATAACCCCTCAATCCTAGAAGCCATTAACTTAGCTACAACTTTATAATCAGCATTTAGGAGGGAAATGGGTCGATATGAAGTACATTTAAGAGGGTCTTTACCAAGTTTAGGCAAAACAGTGATGGTGGCCAAATACTGAGAAGGCGGCAGGGTTCCCTGTCCCAAGGCTTCAGATACCATCCATAGCATCAAAGGGTCCATAGTGTCCCAAATCAGTTTATACAGCTCAGAGGGTAGTCCATCAGGGCCCAGAGCTTTCCCCTTCTTTGTGCCCCACACCACCTTACGCAGCATCTCTAGAGTCACTGGGGTCTCCAAAGTTTCCCTGTCCTGATCCTGCAAGGTAGGCAGGTCAATCTTTCCCAAACATGTCCCGGGGTCTGCTTCCTGTGGGAATTCAGAGGTATACAAGGTAGCATAATATGGCGGAAAGGCATCGTTAATCTTGGTTTGATCATAGGTGACCTCCCCGTTGGGATCCTCTATACCTAATATCGTTCTTTCTGCCCGCTTAGCTTTCACCATTCCAGCCAGCAACTTCCCTGATTTATCCCCATCAAAATAAGTATTAGATTTTGTTAACAACAAATCCCGCTCCAGTTTCCTAGCGGAGAGCTGGTTTAAAGAACCTTTCAGTGACTTAAGCTCTGATATTGATTGTGGGGTCTGTTGTCCCATATTCGCCCTCTCTAATATACTTATAGACTTTTCTATTTGGTACTCTTGGGCTGTATTCTTCTTCTTTTGGAAGGACGAGAATGAAATAGTTTTGCCTCTAATGTAGGCTTTCAAGGTGTCCCACACTAGCCCACTACTCGTGTCCTCCGGTGAATTTAAAAGAACAAAGTCCCTGAGATGTTTATTAAGTTGCTGAATAAACTGTAAAAGTAGGGCAGGACCAAGGCGCCACTGCATCATACCGGTAAGTCCACTCCCCTGGACACCACCACTCTAAGGGGCGCATGATCAGAGATCACCATTTGACCAAATTCTGCTTTCTCTATCTCCCCCACCAGGCAAGATGGTAAAAAGATATAATCTAGTCTCGTATAAACACTATGTGCATTGGAAAAAAAAGAATATTCCCGAGAAGCAGGATGGCTAAAATGCCAAGCCTCAGTGAGGGATCTACCCTCCACTAACCTGCGTAGAGCAGAGGTACCTCAAGGTGGGGCCCCCCGGCGAGTTCCAGAGTGGTCTAATTTGATATCCCAATAGGTATTCATATCCCCCCATGAATATGCAATCTGGATAAGGAGCGAGGGTGGTCACCAAGTGAGTAAAAAAATCAGGTGAGTCATAATTGGGGCCATAGACCGAGACCAGGGTGAGTTTCCGTCCTCCCAAGTCAACCACTGCTATTACATATCTGCCTTGTGGATCAGCCACTCGTGATAACACCCGATGGGGCAGACCAGGTTGAATCCATATAGCAGTCCCACGAGCTTTAGAGGTAAAGGGGGCTGTCAAAAAGGTACCACCCCAGAAGTCTCCCAAACGACCAGCCTCTTCCTTAGTAGAGTGAATCTCCTGCAGAAAGACTATAACCCCTTTAAGTTTCTTAAGGCATGCCCATACTCACTTCCTTTTAACCACTGTTCGCAACCCATTGACTTTCCATGATAAAAAAGTGATATTAGCCATACGCACTTAATAACTTAGTATAAACCCAAAATGATGACTGTAAATCTATAAGAAAACAGAACTTGCTCCGCTAAGACTGCAGTAACCCCAACTGCCTAGAAGGAACTTCCTTAACAAACCCCACTCCCCCCCCCCATGTGTCATATTTAGAACAGTAATTGGCATTAAACCATATGGTTGTAATGAATGCCCCCCCCCTAAGAATATATTAGTCCCTATTACATACATATAATAAAGGCAACATCAGTGCAACAGTAACAGAAACAAGAACAAGCCCCCCCTCCATAACCGTATCAAGTTGTCTGCTATTCCCATCCACTACTCTTCGTGGATAGAGCGCCCCATTGCCTGCTATTATAAGCATTTAATAACAATTTAATTTGAGAGAATGAAACCATATTCCCCCTAGTGTCCAATGTAAAGGATCAGGGGTGGGGGGGGGGAGTAAGCATCTGGGAAACTCTCCTCCCAGTGACCCTTCTTTGCCCAATAAATTGCTTGGGAAGTAGGAGCTGCCTACGGAGCTCTGCAGGGTTGTCTGTCCCCTTCTGAGACATGGGGAACTAATCACCCCGCCTAAATGGAAGTTTCAGCATTAACATCATTGCTCTAACCATAAATTCTGCAGAGAGCTCTTACACCCAGCAACCCCACTCGCAACATGTAAACACTCAAATAAATGCAGTATAGTTAGTTTGAACCACTAACTATGAGAAAAGAAAAAATGCATGTTCCAAAGCTGATTATTTCTTTATCCCCCCCAGCTTCATATAGGCCCTCATGAAGAGGGCTAAATAGACACATATAGTCCCCCAAATAATTGTCCCAGTAACCATCAACAATCCAACTATTGACGTGCCAGTTTCAGAATTAAACTTCTCCAAGTCCAGAAAGAAAATGTCCGTGCCACCTGTCATCTTCCACGTGCGGACAAATAGCTCTAGAATAAGTAGAGGCCCAGCCCTGTTTTTCAAGTGGCTATCTCTCAAAAGTTGGCATGTTCAGAGTGTCCCCAATACAGATGAGTCTGCAATGTCCCTCCAAGGATGCCAGTATGGGGAAGAGGAGAAGGGAGTGGTGGGGGTGCCCGCCGATCATGCCCTGATAGGCCCCCGAAGGTGTTATAGACCGGGATAAGGCTTAAATCCCCCCCCCACTCCCCAATCACCCACCTCTGGTATTACAGTACCTGATGTTAATCCTGCTTATGTGGAATAGTCCAGTTAGCCTCTCTTCTGGAGTTCCAGTTCTCTGGCATATTCCAATGCAAGGTCTGGGCTAGTAAAGGCCTTCTGTGAGCCTCCCACATGCTGGATAATGAGCCTAGCAGGATAAGTCAAAGTGAATGGGCAAGAAATGGAATGCAACAGTTTTTTAACTTCAGCATAAGACCTGCCTCTGCAATTGTAGCACTCTGGAATAGTCAGGGAACAAAGTGACCCGGTTCTGTTGCACCATAATCACCACCTTTTTTGGAGCTACATCAAGCACAAAATGCCTATCCTGATACCTCAGAAATTTTACTATGATATGGTGAGGCTTCTGGTCGGGCGAAGGTCTAGGACCCGGTGAGCGATGAGCTCGCTGAATTTCCAAGGTGGCATCCTGTGGCATTTGTAATGTGTCCCTGAACCAACATTGTAGAAATCCTGCACAATCCCTTCCTTTGAGCCCCTCCAGTAGCCCAATAATTCTTATGTTGCAACGTCACTCCTGGTTCTCATGGTCATCCAAAATTTGCTTAAGGAGCTCAATTTCTTTTAGGGCTTTTGTGAGATCTGTAGATGTCTAGAAGTTAGATCTTCCTGATTCCCCACTCAGTTTTCCTATGCGGGATTCATGTGCCTCCACTGTTTCTGCCAAATTATTGACCGTCTGCTGCATATGCTGGATTTGTGCTTACATTTTCAAACCCCGCTTCCATGCAGGTACCAAGATCATATTTAAGGTCCTTCAAGAGACATTCTAAATTTTGATAACCTTCAGCTACAGCATCGATCGGACCAGGAGTGGGTTTGTCCTGCATCGTGGAGGTTTCTGCAGGCCCCTGCCCGGGCTCATCTCATGCTTTCCTCTGAGGTAGGCCCTTAACTTCTCGGATCAATCCTGGTGAATTAAAAGAGATTTTTGACAGTTTTTTCACAGATTTAGCTGGCGCAGGCATCTGGATAGGTTAGTGAGGTAAATTACTAGGTTTTTTGGTGGTCTAATAAGGTGTAGGGAGAAAATAGCAGGCGATGTGGACGGAGCTCCTCGTTTAAGCCGCCATTCAACTCCTCCGCTTGGCCACGCCCTCCCAAACTGTAATGCTTGATGAAGGTATGGACAGAACTCCACGTGATGGCTGCACAGATGTCTGCAGTGGACACATTTCTGAAAGAAGCAAATGAGGCAGCCATACCTCTAGTAGAATGACCTTTGACCAGGCCCGGTAAAGGCCTGTTGTACTTGTGATAACAGTAAACAATACAATTAGCTAACCACTTAGATAAACACTGTTTGGAAATGGGCTCCTTCTCTCCGAGGACCAAAAGAAACAAACAACTGATCAGACTTTCTGATAGAACGGGTGAGATCCAAATAACACCCAAGCACCCGGTGAACATCTAGAGTATGAAGCAAAGCCTCTTCTTGATTTGAATACTCAGGAAAGTACACAGGCAGGTGAATGGATTGGTTTAGTGTGAACTTACACACCTCCTTAGGAAGAAACTATGGATTAGTTCACAAAAACACCCTGTCTTTGTGAAAAAGCAAATAAGGCTCTTTACACAACACAGCATGAAGCTAGGAAATCTTCCGAGCACAACTAATGGCAACTAAAAATAACGTATTCCAAGAAAGGAAGCAGCTCGCAGCTTGCAGCAGGCTCAAGGGGAGACAATGTAAGCTTCTCTAGAATGAACAAAATGTCCCATGGCGGGACAGGGTCCTTAAGGGGAGGCTTCAAATGCAACATACTCCACAAAAAGATGCAGGAAAGGTTCAACTGGGCAATGGTTTTGCCTTCAAAGGTGCATGGTACATAGAGATGGCAGAAAGGTGCACCTTAAGCAAGGAGTAACCTAAACCAGAGTCTGAAAGGGATAAAAGGTACTTCAGGATGAGATTTACCAGACAGGTGAAGGGATCCAGGCACAGAGCAGTTTCCCAAATGGACAAGCATTTCCACTCCATGGCGTAGGTGGCTCTGGTGGAGGGTTTCCTAGCAGCCACCAAGACATCTGCCACCTGGGAAGAGACTCTAAAGTGTGCAGTAGATAAGCCTACAGGAGCCACACATGGAGGTTCAGTGACTTGAGGTCAGGGTGGACCAGACTGCCCTGCTCCTGGGACAGCAAGTTGGAGCACAGGGGTAGGGGAACTGGAGGCTCCACTGCTAATTGTTGCAACCATGGAAACCATATTTGTTGTGGCCAGAAAGGTGCTGTGAGAATCATCTCCACCTCCTCTGACTGAAGCTTGAGCAGTACCCTCTGCAGAAGCAGAAAGGGAGGGGAGAAAGTATAAAGGAACCTCCTGTCAAGAGAGAGAGGACAACGTTCATGAAAACACCAGGCCATGATGCGGCGAGCAAAAATTGGGCAGTTTTGCACTGAGTGGGGACGTAAAAAGGTTCAGCTTGGGATGGCCCATCTGTCAAGAGGTTCTAGACCACGGGGATGAGAAGCTCCCACCCATGAGCCCTCATCCTGGACCAACTTAAACTGTCGGCCAGGACGTTCTGAATGCCTGGAACAAGTATGGCCATTAGTTCCAGGTCATGTTGAATGGCCCAGTACCAGACTCTCATGGCCTCCCAGCAAATGTAGTATGGATGAGTCCCCCCTTGCTTGTTGATGTAGTAAACAACTGACATGTTGCCCGTCTGAATCAAAAAAGGGCCTGGAACCAGGCGAGTCTGGAAGGCCTGCATCGCATAGAAGACGGCCCTAATTCCCAGAACACTGATGTCAAAATGTGTTGCGCCTTCCGACCAGATCTCCTGCATCTGACAATGGGCCAAGTGGGCACCCCAGCCCAGGCCCAAGGCATCTGTAGTCAAAATCTGTTGTGGGGAGACAGCTCTGAAAAGAACCCCCTTGAGGAGATTGAGGGGTCTATCTGCCATTCCAGGATCTGCCTCACAGGATTGGAGATCAGGACCTGCCGATCTAGGTCATCGGTGCCCTGGTCCCACTGGGTTCGAAGAGTCCACTGGGGGACCCTCATGTGCAGGCGGGCCAGGGGAACTGTGGTTATGACCGCTGCCATGTGTCCGAGAAGGAGCAGGAAGGACCTAACTGGAATGTGTCAGGAAGAGACAACCAGCTGGACCTGCACTACCAAAACGTTCCGCTCTGTCCTGGGGTGGGAAAGCTTTGCCCAGGGATGAGTCCAGGACCACAGCTATATACTGGAGGCACTGGCTTGGCAGGAGACAAGATCTGGGGAGGTTGAGGGTAATCCCAAAGTCTGGAACAACTGAAAGGTGGCTCCCAGGGTCTCGATCAACTGAGTCCAGTAAGGGGCTGTCAACAGCCAGTCGTTTGGCTAGGGGAAGAAATAATACCCCTGTCTCCCGAGTGCTGCAGCCACTACTGTCAGGCACTTGGTAAAGACCTGGGAGGCTGAGGAAAGACCAGTGGGGAGGCCCCAAAACCGGTAATGGTTCCCTTGAAACCAAAAATGGAGTAACCGATGATGGGGTGGGAAAACCAGGATATGGAGGTAGGCATCCTGCATGTCCAGCGAACAGAGCCAGTCTCCCTGGTGAAGAAGGGCAGCAACCCATGAAGGGTGACCATCCTGAATAGCTTTTACTCTATGTACAGATTCAGACGGCTGAGATCCAAGATTGGTCTCAGGTCCCCTGTCTTCTTGGGGACGAGGAAGAAGTGGGAGTAGACCCCTTCCCTCTCTGTGCCATAGGAATGGGCACTATGGCCCTTTTGTGCAGCAAGGCCTGAATCTCCTCTTGGATGAAAAGGATATGGGCCAGAGGGTGATGGGATTGCAAGGGAGGGCTGTCTGGAAGGACCTCCAAGAACTCCAGAGTGTGCCCTCTTTCAACCATCTGAAGGACCCACTTGGTCTGAAGTTACAGTGCACCATCTGTCGAGGTATAGGGAAAAGCAACTCCCAACCGCCCCCCCGGCCTCTGCCCGGGGGGGGGTCAGGCAAGGAGTCAGGCAGTAGCACCAAGGGTAGGAAGAGTGGCTAGGGATGCTCTTGGAGCCCTCAGGGTGGAGGCTCCAGCAAACTGGGTGGGATCCTTGCGCTTAAAGGTGCCTCTGGGCTGCTGGACCTTGGGCGGCTGTCTGGGGGCCCAATGAAAGGACCGATGCTGGTTGGGCCTGGGCTGTGAATGGGACACAAACTGTACAGAATGCAAGGCCTTTCCCAATTCTTGTAGGCAAGAAATAACGTCCTGGGCATCACTGCCAAAAAGGACCGAACCCCAGAAGGGCAGATCCAGGATTTTTGCCTGAACAACTGGCACAAAGCCTGACACCTTGAGCCGGGAGTGGTGGTGGATGCAAATGCTGGTGGCCGCCGCTCGACCTGCTGCATCGATAGTGTCACAGGCGGCTCGAAGGACGTGGTTGCCCACATCCGAGCTTGACTTAAGAAGCTGTACCAACTGAATCTTCGTAGAATCCTCTGGAAGGACCTGCACAAGATCCAAAGCCTTGTCCCACAGAGCATTCTGATACTGCACCATGTGGGCAAGATGGTTTTGGGCCCTAATGGTCAGCATAGCCGAAGCGTAGACCTGCTTGTCAAACTGGTCAACCTGGTGAGACTCCTTATCAGGAGGGAGGGTGGGTGCTAAGGTGCCTGGGTTTCTTGGTACAGTCATGAGCTGCATACATGACCACTGAGTCTGCCTCTGGTTGCTTCCCAGGTAGGCCTTGCCGATGGGAGCATGATAAAGGTGATCAGCCTTCTTGGCCAAGGCCGGAGTGGAAGAAGGATGGTTCCAAGTGGCCTTGGTGACATTTCTGTATGCCTCAATGGGCGGGCACCACCAAAGGGAGAGTCTCCTTCCTACAGAGATAGACTGCCAGCCAGCGATGCTCCAGGTCTAGTTCCTCTGTCTCTCAGCCCATCAAGGACCGAATATGCCTCATGACGTCTATAAACATAGGATCGTCAGGAGGGGACCTAGGGGTTTCCTGGGGAGTGTCAGGGTTGGAAGGCCCCCTGGAATCATCAGAGTCCTCCACAGAGGAGGAATCCCTGCTGGATGGTTCACTTTCACGTACCGACATCGGCTCCTTGCGCCGGTTCGGACGAGCCGAGGAGGGACCCAGGAACCAGGGTCTGCTAGGTCCCACCCAGACACAGTCCTTAGGAAGAGGGTTCTTAGGAGGCGGAGTACTGGGCCTCTTGGGTGCATCTTTATCCTTCATAAAGGCCCATTAGGCGGAAAAAACAGCATTGTAATCCACCGGTGGAGGTGGTTGATAATGTGGATACGAATACTGAGGAGGTGGTGCCGGGTAACCCGTCATTGGGTAACCCGGCATAGTTCCCTGGGGAATGGGGTACCCTGACCCAGGTCCGAAAGGTGCTGGGTAACCAGGCATAGGCCTCTGAGGTGTCGAGTTCCCTGGCGCTGGTCTCTGAGGCATCGGCAACCCTGGCATCGGTCCCTCAGGTACTGGCTGGGGTGTGCCTGAAGGGCCAGTCGGCATCAGCTGAGGCAGCGACGACGACCACTGAGACGTCATCAGAGTCAACATCGGTACAGCAGGCGTTGGTCGGACTGGTGAAAGTTGGCACTTGTCTGGCGAGACAGCCCCAAAGGAGAGGCAGGAACCTGCGTGAGGGAGGTAGCTCTCGACGGAGGCAGAGGTGATGCCTGTGTAGAGGAGGCAAGTGCGTTCTCCAGCACTGCAAAGGAGCGCCAGTCCCAGAGTTGGGAACTGACATAGGCAATGCCAAAACCGGGGGAATGACAGGCAAGGACTCACTGAAGAAAACCCGGTCGAGCCGCCTGACTGAGGACTCACTGGGAGTAAGGGCCTGAGCATCAGGGGCTGGGGGGGGGTCGCAGATGCAGTCTGGGGCCCTGAACAGCCGTCGCCTGAGGTACTGATGAGGGCGGGCAGCGGAGAACTAGGCAACCCCATGGAAGTGAAAGCAGCCAAAGGAGGGGGACAACCTCCCGCGGGAGGAAGATCCCAAGTTGGTTGCCGACTTATGTGGGGACCGAGAGCAGGAAGCTGACTGAGGACAGTCCCTGTGCTTGTCCCAGTGCTCATGCTTCCCAGTTGATTTCTTCTCCCTCTGGGCAGGAGAAGAAGTCGAAGCCCCGGAGGCTGAGGAAGAGGAAAAGCCTTTGCCCTGGAGCTCCTTCTCCATTGTGGCTAACCTCTGCTACAGTAAGAAGGCTTAAAGGGTCTTCAAACACCATCTCCATGTGGCCTGGTTGAAGTCCTGGTAGTGCTGGCAGGCCTCAGTGTTGTGGTCAGGATCTAAACAAAGCAGGCAAGAAGAGTGGCCATCCTTGGAAGGAAGCTGCTTGCCGCATGCACATTTCATAAGCCAGTCAGAAGACAAAACTGGAGAAGTTGACAGGCACAAGAAAATAATCACTTTAATTTCAAATCTAAAATTAAGAAAAATTGCAAAAACATGCAGAACACAATGGTGGTCGACTGAAGCAAGCATCTGTGGAGGTCCAACGTGCAAGTGTGGATGGCGGGAAAAGAACTGAAGTGGAGCTGGGGGATCATCCCTTTTATACCAGAGGCTGACATTGGCGTGCCGACGTTGGGGCGCTCCCCCACTGTAGACTGCTAGCTAGAAGTTTTCCGTGTAGTCCTAGTGCCTGGTGGCTAAGCCCTACCAGTGCTGCCTTCTGCAAGAGCCCCCTTGAAGTAAGATCTTAAGGTCACACATAGCCAGGGGTTCAGAGGGCTTACAGGTGAGCATATCCAACACAAGGCTGAAGTCCCAGGTAGCGACACATTTCCTGACTGAGGGTCTTGTGTGCAAGATACTTTTCAAGGACCTCTTAAAAGAGGCAGCTGAGCAATGGCGAGGTTCTGAGCTGGCTTGTGGTAAGCTGAAACAGCACAGAAGTTGACCTTAACTGACGAGTACTATAACCCTGCATCAGAAAGGTCCAGCAAATACTCCAAAACCGTATCAAGTGGGCATCAGAATGGATCTATACAGGATTTGGAGCAACACTCAGAAAAATGTGTCCACTTGACTGTGTAAGTCTTTCTGATATGAGGCTTGTAAGCACCCAGGAGAATCTCATAGACCATCTGAGACACCTTGTACCTGTTCACTTCTGTCTCTTCAGGAGCCAGGCATGGAGAGGAAGGGAGTGCAGGTTGGGATGAACCAGGAACCCCTGTGTCAGAAGGTTTGTCTGCAGGGGAAGAGGCCTTGGTGGGGCAACTGACAAGTTGTTGAGCAGTGGAAACAATATCTGCCGAGGCTAGCATGGGTCAATCAGAATCATTATGCCCCTGTGTGCCTCCAGTTTGAGCTGTACTCTCTGAACTAGAGGCACAGAAGGAAATGCATACAGAAAGTGATTTGTCCACCGCAGCTTGAATGCATCCTTACAGAAAATGCCATGTTCTGGATTTTTGGAGCAGAATCGAAGCAGTTTGACATTGAGTGGGGAATGCAAAAAAGGTCAATTTCTGGGGTTCCCCACTCGCTGAAGAGAGACTGCACAATGTCTGGTGCCAAGGATCACTCGTGAGGATCTGCTTCTGTTCGGCTGAGCTCGTCTGCCAGACTGTTCTGAGCCCCCAGCAAATAAATCACTTGGATTGGAGCATCCTGCTCCAGACACCATTCCCACACTCTCACTGCCTCCCTGCAAAGAGGGTAAGAGTGTGCTCCACCCTGTTTGTTGATGTAGTACATGTCTGACTTGCTGTCTGTCTGAAAGAGGATTACCTTTGATGGACAAAGTCCACAAGGACCCGAACGGCATACAGGAGTGCTCATATCTCCAAAACACTGATGTGGAGATGGGACTCCATAAGGTTCCAGACTCCCTGAGTGTGGTGGCCCTGGCAATGGACTCCCCACCCAACAGAGACACATCCATGGTGAGAGTTATCTGAGGCTCTGGGGATGGGAAGGGGAGACCTTGAAGGAGATTGTCCTCCTGCGTCCACCACGCAAATGATCGAAGCAGGGGCTTTGTCACTTTAATAGGGTAAGACTGAGGATGCATTGTCGGAGATCACTGTGTGCTGAGCATCCACTGAGTTGCCTTCATGTGCAAACGTGCTAGAGGCACCGTGAAGGCAGAGGAGACTATGAGGCCTAACATCCACTGCATGGATTGAGCCCAAACAGACTTGTTCACCACAATGAAGTATGTCACCTGAAGGATGGCTTTCCTTCTGTCTTCTGGGAGAAAGGCCCTCACCTTGGTAGTGCCCAAGAGGGCTCTGATGAAGAGAAGCTGCTGAGAGGGTTGAAGCTGCAAACTCTCTAGATTCAGGAGAACCCCCATGGAGGTCAGGAACTGAGCTGCTGTGGTCGCTGCTTGTTCTGTGCCCTGGTTGGATGGGCTGGCTAGTAGCCAGCTGTCCAGATAGGGAAAAACGTGAAGCCTATATTTTTGGAGGTGCGCCACGAGAACGGCAATGCACTTTGTAAAGACTCGAGGCATCGAGGATAGCCCAAAGGGCAGGAATTGAAATTGGTAATGCTGGCCCAAAGCCACGAAACTGAGAAATCTGTGATGGCTGGGATGGAATGGAACATGTTGGTAGGCATCCTGCACATCCAGGGAAGCCTACCAGTCTTGAGACTTGAGAAGCAGCAGCAGGGTCTCTAGGGAGACCATCTTGAACTTCTCATGATGCAGGAACTTGTTCAGCTTTCTGAGGTTGAGAATGGGGTGCACAACTCCTGACTTCTTTAGAACAAGGAAGAAAAGGGAGTAGAAGCCTGTACTGCACTCTGCTTTTAGCACCACTTCCACTGCTCTGTTGCTCAAGAGGTCCGCTATCTCCATGGTGAGAAGGTCCAACATGGCAGCTGAAAGGGGGTACTGCTTCTTGGGTGGATAGTCTGGAGGGATTTCTGAAAAATTCAGTAAGTATCCATCCCAGGAGATCCTTCAAACCCACTTATTCGTGGTGATGGATTTCCACGGTTGGTAAAACTGAGTCAGATGCGACCCCCCCCCATCCGAGAGTAGAGGTCTACCTCAGACAGCTGAGGCAGAGCTGGGGCTGGAGCTTCAGAGGTTGGCACTGGGCACTTTTGGGGCCTGTGCCTTCAGCTGTGCCTTCTGCAACTGAAGAGGCTGGGATTTGACTTGGGCTCCTCTGTCTTTGCCATGAAAGGACTGCTTAATGTGGTAGAAGACTCGGCCCTTCCCACTTTGAGGGTGAGCTGGGGCTGGTTGAGAAGTCTCAATGGCCGTTCTAGTCTTCTGAGAGGCTTCAAGGGACTGCTCCACTTGTTGGCCAAACAGATAAGAGCCATTGAAGGGGACATTCATGACTTGCTGCTGGACGTCACTGGAAAAAGCCAAAGTCCAAAGCCAAGAGTGTCTCCTTATACAGATACCCATGGCATCAGAGCAAGAAGCAGTGTTATATGCGTCCACAGCCACCTTTAGCTGATGACTGTTGGACTCAATACCATGGATAACAGTCTGAAGAATTTTCTGCTTAGTGTCTGAGTCTGGCAAGGCCTCTGCAGAGAGATTTAAGAGAGGTTCAGAGGGTGTACTCATACTTCGAGAAATGCCCGATAGCTAGCTATTCACATGCTAAGGGTAGCTGCTGTGAAAGCTCTCCATCCCATCATGCCTGTCTTGCACGACTCTTTATTGATGGGATGCGCTGTGACCTCTTGAGGGAGAATGGCCTTGTCATACTCGGCCAGAATGACAATCTTATCAGCAATAGGCAGGGAAGCCAGGACTTGTCTGTCTTTAAGAGCAGTATACTTATGCTCTATCTGCTTACAGACAGAGGGAATGGATGCAGGCCTGGCCTACACTGCCTCCGAAACAGTCTCAAAAGCAGGTGGGACAGGAGGTGTACAGATGACTGGTATATTGGGAACATGGGAGCCACTCCAGGTGGAGTCGTTTCCCTGGGTCAATGGCACAAGTCTTGAAGGCACATGTTACATGCATACTGTGAACCAAAGCCTGGAAAGAAAGATGCTCCTGTGACACAGGAGAGGGTCCAGGAGTAGGGTTATCCAGGCTGCAAGGAGGAGTCATTGTCACCGCCATCAGAAATAATGAGATCGGGGTCAGATTCACCTCCCTCCAACTCCTCTCCGGAAAGAGGAGCTGGGACAGAAGTGGACCTAGGAACGCCTACCCCAGCTCTAGGGCTCAGAAAGACAGGTGACACTGGCACTGGCAGAGGAGTTGGTGCCAGGCCCAGCACTGGCCCAAAAAGGTGCTAGTACAAGGCTCGGCGATGTCGAACAGACTGAGCCATGCGCCGACTGATCCCTCGATGTCACTGGTGTCACTGGATGTGGTGCTGGGAGAGGCCCAATGAGGCCTAAACCCAGCTCTAAACCCGGCACTGCCTGCGACATAGGTCCAGCTGGCACCAAAGTGACCGGAGAAGGTACCTGTGCCGGTCCCAAGACAGACACTGCGAGAGGGTATGTCCAGTGGAACCAACAGCACGGTCACCGACAAGGGATCATGATCCGTTGATGGAGCCAAATGCTCTGCCTGGCTAGAATGTCCCAATTGCATCACCAGTCTCCCCGGCCCCGAGTGGCCCGGGACCAGTTTTGCAGGAAGGGGTAAATGCTCTACCCACTGCTTCATAAGAGCTGCCCAGTGGGGAAACTGCCCACGGGAATCCCCACAAGAGGACAGAGAGGGGTCTGGGCACAAGAACTTGAACGACCACAAGCAGGAGTCGCTGGGGATACTAAAGGCCTCTTGCTTCTGGACCTAGAAGATCTCGCAGCAGACCTACCAGAGGACAACCTTGAGTGGTACTGTTTCTTCCCCTTCTGACAGGAAGTCAAGGAACTCGAGGTCGAGTGGTGCCGGGTCCCCAAATGGATCAGGAACAGGCCCACTTCATTTTGTGTTTACGGGAAGGCTGTCCTCCCTCCCGAACACAGGACTATCCATCGTCAGAACCCCCCCCCCTCGGCAAGGGAAGTGGACCAGACATGGCCCTGCTGCTGGCGCAGCAAGCCTGAAAAGGCTCCCTACTGTCACTATTGCCATCCATAGTCTTAGGCCGTTGTTCAGTAGGGCTGAGAGAAACTGACAGGAAAGTTGTTTTAAAAAAAAAAAAAAAAAAACTAAACTAACACAAAAATAACAAACATTTGCTTTAAATGTACTAAAACAGAATGAAATGAATGCTGTTGTCGTATAGACATGAGAATCTGACTCTCGCCGTGCGAGCAACGCCATCATTGAAGCACATTCAATGGCAGGATAAAAGGAACTGAGGCAGCTGAGGGCTGGTGTCGAGGTAAGCCATGCAGTGCAAGCTAGTCTCATGGTGCCACGCATGTGTGCAGCCTTCCTCGACATCGGCTCTCCTGAAAAGTTCTGGCTCCCGCAGGGTCCTAGTGCCTCTGGCTCAGGACCCATCAGTATGAATCAATGGTAAAGATATGGTCCAGGAAAATCAGAAGTGAGGCATGATGGGGCCACCCAAGTTTATACAGACGCTGACACGACATCATTGTAAGGCAGCTCCCAGCTAGCAAAAGTTATTGTGTGGTCCTGGCATTGACGTGGGCATAGTTCCAAAGGTGTGGCCTAGTGGAAGAGATACCCTCGAAGATCTGATGAACTTTCAAGGAACAAAGATCTTATTTTTCAAGCATATGACCTCACTACTAAATAAGAGGGAGAGGAAATACAAAGCTCATGTGAAATATAAGCTGACTTATGTCCAAATATGATTTTCAAAGTTCTCCTGGAGGCACTGGCAGCCCTTTAACATTCTGTATATTACATTTCAGTTAGTTGACGATTTTATGGTGTCACTAATGCTATGCCACTGACAGGTCATTACAGTACTTAATAGGATCAACACAGTTCTCTATAAAATACACTTATGATCATTTTACTCCAGAAAAGGTTTGCCCATTAATGCACAAACGAATAATATAAAGCAGCAGCGTGACTACTGTATAAAAATCATTGATCAATACTGTAAACTAATCTCTATTCTGAACATTATGAATTATTTGTAAATCTACTGTATCCACTGCATTCTGAATGAATTTTAGTTTTAAATGTAAAGGTGACAGTTTAATTTTATCCACTATGTGCTTTTAACAGATATAAGCAATCTTTCCAAGAATCTGCTGTATTTCGGGAAATTCCAACCTAATTTGTATCTACTGAACATTCTGTCTATCCAAACCTATCCCCGAGCAGCTCAAATTTATTTTTCTTTAAGCTTTCTAGGCAGGAATACAGATTCACATTTGAATGTGTGATCTGGATGGATCAGCGGGACAATGCAGAGAATAAATTGTTCAAGTATGAAGCATCCTGCCACCTTGACCCAGTCCTGACTGGAGGGTGATTGATTTCCCAGGGACTGATGTTGAACACAATTGATCTGCATGGTGGAAGTGGGGGAGATGATGTATCACAAATAATCCATCTCCGTCTCTCTTAGATGACACATTAAGCAGAGGTCGCTTCTACACATACTGGTGGTTATTTCTGTGGAAGTTTAAAAGCCCAAGGAACTGCTTCAGAATAGTAGTAGAAACCTCCAGTGTCCAGACCAATATTCCAGCTTTTAATCGGTAAAATCTACTGTTATGCAACTGTCCACACAGCTAGGTGTGGGATATTTCTGGTTATCTTTGGCTGCTGTGTTTACCTGCATACAGTGACTACACTACGGGTAGCCAATCCACTGCTTTACAAAGCTGTTTGGCATATAATGCACATGAAGAGAGGTATAAAAATATGCATTGCAACAGTAAGGAATAGACCTAAGCATAGATACACTTAAGAAAAAATAAATTACTTTTAATTAACGCTGGCTAAATTCTACAGCTTGAAAAGGCATCAAAAAGTGAGGTCACAAGCTGACCTGATGAATGTATGGTGCAGACTGCAATCACGTTTTAGTGCACTTGTCCTAGTAGTTACTGTAACACCACTGCTAAGGTTCAGCATCTCCTGATTCAACAGTTGTACTACTAATAATAGTATGTTTATGAGGAACAAAACCATGGAGCCAGAGGCTCATTTTCAATGGTGTCCTGTGTTACAAAATGAATATGACACTGAGAAATAAAAAGGAATATAATAACACCACACATGGGCCAAAATAAAATACACAAAAAGCATATTGCATCAAATTATAAAATGGGCAAAGGATTTCAAGCAATCTGATTGGTTGTTAGCCGTGCATTAGATGTGTCTAATGCACAGCTAAAACTAAAACCCCATTTAGAATACACAGGCCCATTTTATAAGTGCAATAAGCCACTCTGGGGATATGCATTAGACAGTTCTAATGCACGGCTAGGGGACTGGATGCACTCGGCCTGTGGCCTCGTGCCTCACTACGTCCCCCCAGCCATGCATTAGAACTGTCTAATGCACACCCCATCGTGTCTTATTGCTTACTTACTCAGTCACATAATATACAGTGCAGTCAGCTAGGATGCAGCACAGTAAATGACATGCCACAAAATACTGCATGACAAAAGGGCTTAATTGCCATTGAATTACACTCTTCCCTGCAGCATACTGCAGTACTCTGCATTACTACTGCAAGGTACTGCATTGCATTCTGGCTTGACTCCACTGTATACTGCAAGAAATCACACAATAAAGACTTTAAACTCGGCACCACTGTCAATCTACTAATAGACATTATACTTTAAAGAGCTGGTGATGCGTTCAGGGGAACTTTAACAAAACATAATATTTAGGCACTGCCCAGCTTGTATTTCCCATTAGTTCAGTTTTCCTCCTCCCCATTATTTAGTAGTGAGGTCATCTGTACGAAAACAGGATTTCTGCTCTTGAAGAGTTCATCTATTTCTGCGGCTTTCTCCCTACCTGAAGTCACAGAGCACTGCTTGTGACATCACAGTTACTCCAAGGGCAACAGATTGTGATGTCACAACAGAGGATTACGACTTGAAGTGAAGAGTAAGCTATAGAGGCAGATGAACTCAAAATGAATTGTAAAGGACGACAATCATATAGTCATGCACATTTCTTTAGTAATAAAATATGGGGAGGAGAACTATGTAAAATAAAAATGGAATGCAAGCAGAATTGTACCTCATTATTTATGTTTATTAAAGTTTTCTTTGAAGCATCAGTAGTTCTTTAATTCCCTTACTTTTAAGGTTATGAATTTTAGTAAACCTTATTTGTTTTAAATGTACTTTATTTTTATATTCATAGAGGAGGCGGTGTAGTCCAGTGGCTAGATACAGGCCCATGAACCAGGATACCAAGGTACAAAATCATGTTATAGGTTAAGGTGGTGCTGCTGACCAACCAGAGTGTTCATTTCCCTTGTACATAACACACTCTTATTTTCGAAAGAGTGTCTCAGGCATAGGTGCTCTGGAACCAAGCACACTGGGTGGAGGCTTTTCAAGTTTTAATATATAATTGATTGACCTTGATCAATAATATATTATTGTTTAATGTCTTCATCAATGACATTGGAGATGGCATTATGGACAAAATGTGCCTATTCTCGGATGACACCAAGCTCTGTGGAAGAGTGGACACAGCTGAAGGGATACAGGGCCTACAGAAAGATCTGGAAAAGGTGGTGAAGTAGTCCAGGATCTGACAACATGGCTTCAATGCCAAGAAATGCAAAGTTATGTATATTGGAGCCAAGAATCTCAGGACAGAGTACTACCTGGGTAGAGTCTGAATATCTGCATCAGAGGAAGAGAAGGACCTGGGAGTGATGATCACTAGTGACCTGAAGCACTCCATGCAGTGCAAGAAAGCAGAAGCAAAGGCAAACAAGATGCTGGGATGCATATCTAGGGGATCAGTAGCAGGAGAGAGGAGGTTATACTGCCCTTGTACAGGTCACTGGTAAGGCCGCATCTAGAGTATGGAACTCAGTGCTGGTGCCCACACCAAAAAGGACATTAACTTGCTGGAGAAAGTCCAGAGGAGGGCTACAAAGATGATAGCAGGTCAGCAGGATAAGGCATACAAGGAGAGATTGAGGGCACTGAACATGATTGGGACCTTCAAGTATTTGAAAGGAATAAATAAGGTTTATAAGGCAAGTCTCTTTAAGCTGAGTGGCAACCATAACACGAGGGGGCACAGTCTTAAGCTTGGAGGGTGGGAGGTTTAGGAGGGAGGTCAGGAAGCACTTCTTCACAGAGAGGGTAGTAGACACTTTGAATGCACTGACAGAAGAGATCATCACGTTGAAGACAGTGGGCAGCTTTAAGAGAGGCTGGGATAGGCATAGGGGGAAGGTAAGGATCATGGGTAGAGAGGGAGGGAGGAGCGGGTAGGAACATTAGCTCAAGCTGAGGACCCTGCAATAAGAGCGAACTTGACAGACCAAGTGGCCTTCTTCCGCTGGCTTATTGGTATGTTTGTATGTAATAATATATTAACCCTTACAGTGTGGCAGGCGAATATATAGCTCTCTCTCTATCTGTCTGCCCATCTGTCTATTTATCTAGCTATCTAGCTTTAGAAAATGGCTTGGGCAAACAGAGCTTCCTGACTGGCTGACAGCAGCCAGGACCCATGCAAGTATGAGGCAACAGAGCCAGTAAATAACTTGTTCCGCTGCCTGCCTAACTTTGTACAGAAGTCACACAGCTCTCGTGGAGTGCTGAGCTCTGAGATGGCAGCAATATTTTCTTGTCGCTAACCGAGCCGGCACCACCTGCCTGACACTTCCCATGCACTGCCAACAGAAAAAGGGCCTGCACTCTTTGCGCGTCCCCAGAAAATATCAGTTAACTAAAATTGTACATTACCTCCCGAGTCACATAATACTGACTTACCTGATGGTTCACATCCGCTATCCTGACTAAACTCAGTATCATCCTTGCAAGACATTTTGAATAACACTTTTCAACAACCTGTTGCTGAAGGCATGGCAGCGCTACCAGAGTTAAAAAAAAAAAAAAAGAACTTTTCCATGTTTCGCCCTCTCCTGTCACTGTCACACACCCCCATTCCATTCATCCATCCTCAGCCAATGCTTCTCATTGTCGGTGTCTCTAAATACTATCTCACCTACTGCTTAGCCATCAGGTCTGACCATGCTGCTACAGTACTCACAGTGTTAAGCAGCCGCTCACTCAAAGACTGCTGGCTACTAACAGCAGCACTCGCTACAGACAAAAAAATCAAACTGTATATTATTAATGATAAATAAGAATATATTTTTATTTTTTTATGTTAATATTTGATTACTGGGTAAAGACCCAAGAACATCAAATGCCCATTTTCATGGGTGACCTGGACATAACAATAACAACACAATACAATACAAATGATGCCTGGGTGGTCCGGTATAACCCAATACAATCCACCCTGTATGGTATTATTGCTTCTTTCTATCTATCTATCTCTCTCTCTCTCTATCTAGCTCTCTATCTTTCTCTCTCTCTCTCTCTATATATATATTACACACAATAGGAGTGGGGGTGAAAATGACATGCATGACATGTCATGCATTCATTGCATCATATGTACTTTCTATCAGCTGGTGGGGGGGTGGTTGATGACACTTTGAAGAAGTTGTCTAACACAGCAGTGCCCTCTACTGGTAAGTATACCAGTAGAGGGACTACTTTATAAGTGTAACCCCCGTTACCCGGGATTACAAGAATCCCAGTTAGACCTAGTGGCAGGCAGGGAAGGCAGCTGGTGAAACTCCAGTTAAATGGATTTCACACTGTCTCACTCTGTTCTCAGTCTCAGCTGAGACTGAGGGATGACATCATTTTAGAACTGTCGCAGCTGCATAAGCCACACTGGAATGTTGCAGCTAGGGAAGTTAGGATAGAATGTTGGGGAATTTGAAGTCAGTTCAGTAGTAGTCTGTAGCAGAGTGTTGAAGAGGTAAGAAGTGTGTTGCAGCTGCAGGCCCTCATAGCCCTCAGCTCTGACAAAGAGCTATATTTTTGTTGAGGTGTGTGTTCTCACCTGAAGAGGAACACAAGATGAGCCAGATGAAGTGGTAGAGATCACTTTTAGTGGTTCAGGGCTCCATCCCTGCAGGGATGGGGGGAAGGATTCCGCCTATTTCCAGGGGCAATCCTCTGGCCCAGCTAGAGGAAGATGAAGCTGCCTAATTCTAGGTTCGTGCTGAGGCACCAGAAGTTTTGGAAGAAATGTCTTTGGAGAGAAAAAGCCTGTGGGGCACCTGCAACCAAGAGGTGAGTTTGCTCTGCTAAAGGGCCAATGTGTTTTCACCTGAGACAAGATGAAGTTAAGTGACTGTTACTATGGGATCAGGAAAAGACAGCCAAGTACAGTTTTGAAAGTTGTGGGAATTGGACTGCTTAACTCTGTGGGGGTCTAGAGAAATGGACACAGCCACTCTTTAAGTATGTTTCAAGTTCAACACAAGTGGGATGGAAGAACCAGTAGATTAAATGTGACGTACATTTAAAGAGAATCTACACAGTAAAGTGTTTTCAGAGGATGAGGTACTAAAGTCCAGAGAAATGGCCGGGTATGAATTATGGGAGCGAGAGGTGGGAGTCCCCCCATCAGTAGTAACCAAATTCACCTCTACGGGTTTGCTTTGGGACACCTGTTGCTTTCTCTCAGGTACTTGGCCAGTGCCTGAAGAAAGTACCCAGATGTGGGATTGCTGAAGAAGATTCCCTGATGGAGCCAGTAGTGCTCAGAGGTGGTTTAGAGAGCTACCGAGAAATGTTCCATGCTACATGGAAAGTGTCCAAAGGACTGGCATGAGAGCAGAGCCATGGAAGCAGAGCCAGAGGGCTGGCAAGGGAGCTGAGCCAGGGAAATCGAAAAAGAGTTGAGTTAGGGCCAAGTGCCCAGACTGTTTAGAAACCTGAGGGTTTCAGTGTAAAGAGGATGTGTTCTGATCTCCATAAATCTGCATTACCAGGAGTGTAGCCCCTTCGGGGTCCATCCATGCTTTGTTATTCTGTTGGATATGAATAAAAGCCACACTTTAGAATCTCAACTTCTGGTATTGGACATTACAGTTACTGCTTCCTGTGTCCGGAGTTATTTGGGGGCCCCTGTGCAGCGTAGCCAAACCTAATCACCATGCCGAGTGACACCTTTCTCCCCCAAGTTTCAACTTATAAAAATGGAAGCACCGTGTCATAGGACCCAGGCCCCTCAACCCGTTCACGAGCCACACAGGCAGGGGTAGTAGCCCTCTCAGTAAAGCACCACTGGGGGTTACATCAGAAGAGTGAGTTTTGATGGATTTTTACTCATTTAAATTTTTTTTTATATTATATAAAAATATCACAAGTGAGCCATTTTCTAAGCACAATAATACCATCCAGGGTGAGTGGTATGGGCTATACCGAACCTTCCAGGGGCCATAAGGCCTCCTACCTGCAGCATCAGGCCTCATTACACCCCTGGTTAGTCCGGTATAGCCCAATACAACCCACCATGTCTGGTATTATTGCTTCTGTCTCTTTGTCTATCTATCTATCTATCTATCTATCTATCTATCTATCTATCTATCTATCCATCCATCCATCCATCCATCAAACAACAACAAGAGTGGGGGTAAAAATGACAAGATAAAAAAGATATCTTGGTTAGTAACATCAGTAACAGCAAAAATACCAATATGTAGCTGCTGCAGCTGTTTCAATGGATATTTTTAAGGTAACTGGTCATCACAGAGGAATACTGAACCAAACAGAGCTGCTATCACAATGCTGATGACATCACAATGCCTAAAGCAGCACTGAAGCCGGCTGTTAAAAATCAAAGAAAAACAGCATGCTCTGCAAACAACCTGCTCATTTAACAGTTAAAACTTGTAAACTTCTGCTGCACATATATCGAACAAACAATACCCTGACTCAAAAAGGGAATTTATCATCACTTGTGAGTGGGCAGGACTTTCACAACTCACTCATGGCTCTGCCACTCGTGAGTTATGTTCCTGTATGCCCCTCACACTAGAAGACAAACTGCATATTCTGAGTCAGTCCATTGCATATACAGTCCAACCCCATTTATCCGAACTGCTTGGGGGGACATCCGATCAGTTCGGATAAACGGGAGGTCAGATAAAAGGAGCTCATATGCTGATGAGCATTGGGCAACCAGGCAGCACTGTCCTCTCGAACTACAGTATAACACAGCATTGCTGGAAGATGATTAGACGCCACATAAATCTTCTAAAGATTCAGTATTTCCGGATTTATCCTCCTTCCCCCCACACACACACCTCTGGAAATGGGAGTTCCCTTTCTCTTTGTTCTCGTAGTGCTAGAAGAACATTGTATGTAGTGAGATAAAAAAACAAAAGCACAATGACAGGAGCCTACCAGGTGGTGGCAGAACAAACGGGACATTAGCCAGGCTGCATACTCAAATCTGTCGGTGTGTTTCATCCAATATGCCACAACTTCCAGAAGAAGAATTTAAAATACAGTATTGTAGCGCTAAAATGTTTTTTGTGCCCTGCTTCCAAGTGCTTTGTCCACTATTGCCGTAAAAAGAACAAAAAAAGTGAGACTACGAGATGGACAGCAATCCGACGCAGGGCGCAGCTAAGTCCATTTTCACCTGCAACTAAAAAAGTGAGAATAGGAGATTCACAGTGATCAGCAGCAGGGCGTAGCTAAGTTCGTTCTCATCTGCAACTTTTTAAGCCGAGCAGTTTAAGCTGTAAGTTGAGCTGTTATATCTACACTAATTGCTGGCAGCTGTGAATTCAGTTAAGCATGCAGGTACCTGTAGTTAAGCTAAATTACTTTTAAATCATTTGTACATTTTGGTTTTGATGGTGGCAGTAGAGGGGAACAAAGGAACTTAACCACTTGTAAACACTTGTCATCGCTACAGTTGGGGGACACACTGGCAGTTCGTTAGATGGGGGGGTCGGATGAATGGGGTTGGACTGTATATATAGACAGATAGATAGACATGTTTATTTATTTAGATTTTTGTTTACAGGGTAGGGTGCACTAGGTATACATTTGCCTATTTTCAGGCACAACCCGGGAGGGTACAAGACATAAAAACCTTTATAAAGCAGCTTGGGCTAACATATGCATATACAAAATTGCCAGCAGATACAGGCCAAATGGTCTATCGCATCTGCTCGATTGTGCAGCACACAGGATAGATTTCTGCTGGTCCCCCACACCCCTTGTCCCCTCTCTACCCCCCATCTTCCCACTGACTAGAATCTTGCCCTTAACTCTATCCCCCCTCCTTTTAAAGCTTTCCACTGTCTTAAGAGATACCACTTCTTCAGGAAGCGTGTTCCATCCCCCTACCACCCCCTCCATGAAGTAATACTTCCTCGCATAATGCTTCCTCCTAACAAAAGCACATACATACTAAACAGGGAGTGCATTAAATATTATTATTGCAATACAGTAACAAGAGAGTAGGGAAAAACAGGGAGTATATTAAACATTCATAATGCAATACAGTGACAAGAGTTCAGGAATAAACTGGGAGTTCATTAAACATTCATAATGCAATACAGTGACAAGAGTTCAGGAATAAACAGGGAGTTCATTAAACATTCATATTACGATACAGTAACAAGACAGTAGGAAAAAAGACGAAGTACATTAAACATACATGTGTCTGTTATGGGTTTAGGGAGAAGTCAAGTGACCAGGAAGTAAGGAACTGCGGTGGTGGTGGTGGTGGGGGGGCATGCGCAGAGTGAGGGAAACCATGCACATGTTTGCTATAATAAACACTCCTTTATTACGGCAAATTACGCCACAGTTTCCCTACAGGAAAAAGGGAAACCCAGTTATTATACATTCATAATACAATACAGTACCAAGAGTTCAAGAATAAACAGGGAGTACGTTAAACATTCATAATGCAATACAATAACAAGAGTTCAGGAATAAACAGGGAGTACATTTAACACTCATAACGCAACATAGTAACAAGAGTTCAGGAATTAACAGGGAGTATGTTAAACATTCATAATGCAATACAGAAATAACAGAGTAGGAATAAACTGGGAGTACATTAAACATTCACAACACAATACAGTAACAAGAGTGTTGGAATAAACAAGGAGTACATTAAACACTCACAATGCAATACAGTGACAAGAGTTCAGGAATAAACAGGGAGTACATTCAACATTCATAACACAATACAGTAACAAGAGTATAGAAATAAACAGGGAGTACATTAAACATTCATACTGCAATACAGTAACAAGAGTTCAGGAATAAACAGGGAGTACATTAAACATTCATAACACAATACAGTAACAAGAGAGTAGGGATAAACAGGGAGTACATTAAACATTCATAGTGCAATACAGTATAAGAGTTCAGGAATAAACAGGGAGTACATCAAACATTCATAGTGCAATACAGTAACAAGAGTTCAGGAATAAACAGGGAGTACATTAAATATTCATAACACAATACAGCAGTGCTGGGTAAGTTACTTTTTCTATTACTTTCTATTACTTTTGGAAACCTGTTCCAGTAAGCTCTGTGCAGTCACTAGCAAGATTGGAGAAGTACTGGAAAAATTAATACACCTTACAGTTACAATTACTTATGTCTTTTATACAAAAGAAATACACAACTGTAACTGATTACATTTATTTGAAAGTAATTAGTAACTAACCTATTACTTTCCAAAAATGCAATCTGTTATAATTATTTTTGTATTGTTTTTGTATAGAAAGAAGTAAGTAACTATAATTGTAAGATGTATTACTTTTTCTAGTACTTCTCCATCCTTACTAGTGACTGCACAGAGCTTCCTGGAACAAGTTTCCAAATGTAACAGAAAGTAATAGAAAAAGTAACTTACCCAACACTGCAATACAGTAACAAGAGTTTAGGAATAAACAAGGATTACATTAAACATTCATAATGCCATACAGTAACAAGAGTTCAGGAATAAACGGAGTACATTAAACATTCATAATGCAATACAGTAACAAGACAGTAGGAATAAATAGGGAGTACATTAAAAATTCATAACGCAATACAGTAACAAGAGTTCAGGAATAAACAGGGAGTACATTAAACATTCATGACACAATAGAGTAACAGGAGTTAATATTCATAATGCAATACAGTAACAAGAGTTCAGGAGTAAACAGGGGTACATTAAACATTCATAATGCAATACAGTAACAGGAAGTAGGAATAAAAAGGCAGTACATTAAACATTCATAATGCAATACAGTGACAAGAGTTCAGGAATAAACAGGAGTTCATTAAACATTCATAATCAGATACAGTAACAGAGTAGGAATAAAGATGGAGTACATTAAACATTCATAATACAGTACAGTAACAAGAGTAGGAATAAACAGGGTACACTAAATATAGAATAAAGTATGGGTTAGTGTGTGATGAGAAGTTTATACACACCTGAGGGTTAGATGCCATATAAACCCTGAGGTGAAGCTCGAGGGGTTTATGAATAGAATCTAACCTGAAGAGTGTGTAAACTTGAGTTTACACTGACCCTATTTTATATGAGAGGATAATGTATGGGCATGGGTGGTTAACCACACTATGCTAGTGCCGTGGTTACCTTGGCAGCTTTAGTTCAACCTCGAGGCGCGCTGAGGTCAAACAAAATTGCCAAGGAACTATGAACACTAGCATAGTGTTGAATCACTGATACTTGTCTTTATCGTGTATGGGCATCGGTATTTTGGCACATTTTGGTAGCTGCGTCTTTGTACGGTGAATAAATGGGATTTACGTAAACCTCAAATCGGTTTGGACAGAACGATGAGGCGCAGCCGTAGTGAGCTGTGCGACAGTTCGGTAACTGTTGCTCAGAGAATGGACAAACAGAGTCCGAGAGAGATGCCTCACCTCACAGAGGCAGCGTGATTACTCTAATTACTTGAACTGTCCAACGGTCATGCAACTTTTGACAGGGGCGCGGGCTGCCGTGCTGCCTTGGAGATGACAATGCCTGTAGGTTCCAATTTGTTATGCCATCGATATGACATTACATTGATGGGTTAACAACACAGCAATGTCACATCGATGGTATAACAACACTAGCAAAAGATGATTTTCTGCCATTAACAGCGTTCTACCATACATTATTTTTTTATAATTCCTGGGTGCCCTTTTTTTTCATCTCAGCAATTACATCAAATGAAAAGAAGTTGCTGTGTGGCCACAGTCCCGTTAGTGTGTCTGTTATGGGTTTAGGGAGTAGGCGAGTGGCCAGGAAGTGAGGAACTGTGGGGGTGCATGCGTAGAGTGAGAGAAACCATGCACATGTTTGCCATTATAAACATAGAGAGTAATGTATGGGGAGCAGTTAACAACCATGTTGTATTTGCATAGAGAGGTTTACAGTAACAATGGTAACCTCGAGATGCAAATTCAACGTGGTTGTTGACTGGTGCCCTTACATTGTCTTTTATAGTGTATGGGCACAAGTTTAAGAGCAGAGAAAATGCCCCATTGTATTGCGATACAAAAAAAAACACATCTTTAAACTTTACAGTACCTTTTCTTGAAATTAAGATTTTTATGTGATTCTTTTGTGACCAGAAAGACAGGCTTTATTTAAACAGAGGAAAAAAAAACTCGCAACAGCAGTCAAAAATACACTCAGAAGTGGTTGGTGAACAAAGGGGTCAAACTGGGTCGGGTCATGCTCTGTACATCTTCAGGAAATGTTGCTAAGTAAACAGTTCACTCACGGAGGGGATGCTTCAGGTCCGTGCAGCAAAACTGCAATACGGGTACCTGGAGAGAGTGAAATGTTTTTTCTTCTTTTTTTATTCGATAGAGTGCGCATCCAACCGCCGTTGCCATTTAAATAGTGCTGTGTGGTAGTGACGACTGCTGCTGCTGTAGAATGTGACAGACAGTGGCATTCTTTCTTGTTATGGTATTGTTCTATAGTGGTTAACAGCAAGAGAATATTGGAACAATACCATAACAAGACTGTGTTTCTACTGAATTTTGGCAATAGTAACATTCTACCATACACTATAAATAGAATAATAGATAGGTTACAGTGAATTACAAGGCTGTAATTTCATCGAGAGGTTCTGGGGACATAGATAACCTCGGGCGAAGCTCGAGAGGTTTCTGTATCCTCAAATTCTCGAACAAATTACTGGCAGTATTACTGTAACCTATCTTATTTTTTTGTAATATATGGATCCATTCCAAAAATGTGCTGCTTTTAAAATTCTGTGAACTGGGCTGGCTGCCTGTTGCACTGAAAGTGCTCGCTCGGCTGACCCCGCACAGACAGTATTGAAAGTTGTGCCCGGATTTGTGAGAAAGCTTTTACTTTAATTTGGTAATCCTACCGTTTATTTCCTTTGTTCATCCGCGGGTAATCCACTTTTCTGAGAAATAAATATAAAAAAAAACAAACTGAGCGCCTTTCGAGTTGCTCTACTAGCGCGAGTAAGCGTCCGCCATGTTTTGGCGTTTGGTTTGCCACCTACTCAGAAAGTGTGCCAATGGCATTGCACATTTACATTGGGTGCACAGACTGGAGCGTGGCACCATGGCATACGTTGTGTGGCAGGCAAACTGGCGCATGCGCGTGGGATTTCAGTGATAATACTATCATTCAGAGCTGGACGATAGTATTATCAGCAGTGAAACGATAGTATTATCAACAACAACAATAGTATTATCGCTTGAGGAGGTAGAATTATCAGAAAAGGGTAGTGTATTATAGGGATTTTTGTATGACTTTTGATAGTATTATTTTAACAATCCATATATTACATATAGAATAGTGTATGGTTGTCCATACACACAATAGGCTATGTTGCCATGAGTGGGATATGATGATGTCATACAGACCTCAAGGCAAAGCGAGAGGTCCATATGACAGCATCATATCCCAGATAACAACAACCTTGATAGTGTATGGACAACCATACACTGTTTTATATAGAATATGGTTTCCAAAAATATTACAATTTTACAGAATTTCATGGCAGCTGCTCCTTCATACCTTATGTTCGCGCTACTGCTCCTCGTCTACTCCCGAATCCGTTCCTCGCTGCCCTACCATTCTAACCCTTCTCGCTATGATTTACAGATGCCAGTGATTTAAAAAAAAAAAAAAAGGCAAAGTGGCAGTTTGGACAAATGGAGCTGACTCAGTCCATGAAGAAACTGTCGTAGGTTACTGTTCAGCTGTCCGCTCACTAACCAGCACCGCCATTTCGGTCTGTTTGTTTTTTAGCTGACCTGATCCCACCAATCAAGTGGCAGCTCAAGGCTAAAAAGCTGTTGTACTACTGATGTGACGTCAGAATGATAGTACAAAAACTTTTTTGACCTTTGAACTGTTTGCAACAAGATTTGGAAAACCTTTGTTTCCATACACATAAACCGGACCATATACTATACTTCTTTATTATGGCAAATTAAGCCACCATTTCCCTACAGGAAAAAGGGAAACCCAGTTATTACACATTCATAATACAATACAGTAACAAGAGTTCAAGAATAAACAGGGAGTACATTAAACATTCATAGCGCAATACAGTAATAAGAGAGTAGGAATAAATGGAATACATTAAACATTCATAACGTGATACAGTAACAAGAGTTTAGGAATAAACAGGGAGTACATTAAACATTTATAATGCAATACAGTAACAAGAGAGTAGGAATAAACAGGGAGCACATTAAACATACATAATGCAATACAGTCACAAGAGTGCAGGAATAAACAGTGAGTACATTAAACATTCATAACGCAATACAGCAGAGTTTGGTAAGTTACTTTTTCTATTACTCTATTACTTTTGGAAACTTGTTCCAGAAAGTATGTGAAAATCACTAGCAAGGATGGAGAAGTACCGGAAAGTACATACACCTTACAGTTACAATTACTTATGTCTTTTTATACAAAATAAATACAAAAGTATAACTGATTACATTTATTTGAAAGTAATTAGTAAATAACCTATTACTTTCAAAAATGCAATCTGTTATAGTTATTTATTATTACATATTGTTTTGTATAAAAATAAATAAGTGACTATAATTGTAAGGTGTATTACTTTTTCTAGTACTTCTCCATCCATGCACAAAGCTTCCTGGAACAAGTTTCCAAACGTAACAGAAAAAGTAACTTACCCAACACTGCAATACAGTAACAAGAGTTCAGAAATAAACAGGGAGTACATTAAACATTCATAATGCCATACAGTAACAATAGAGTAGGAAGAATAAACAGAGAGTACATTAAACATTCATAGTGCAATACAGTAACAATAGAGTAGGAATAAACAGGGAGAACATTAAACATTCATAATGCAATACAGTAACAAGAGTTCAGGAATAAACAGGGAGTACATTAAACATTCATGACGCAATACAGTAACAGGAGTTAATATTCATAATGCAATACAGTAACAAGAGTTTAGGAATAAAGAGGGAGTACATTAAACATTTATAATGGAATACAGTAACAAGTGAGTAGGAATAAATAGGGAGTACATTAAACATTCATAACGCAATACAGTGACAAGAGTTCAGGAATGAACAGGGAGTTTATTAAACATTCATGATACGATACAGTAACAAGAGAGTAGGAATAAAGAGGGAGTATATCAAACATTCATAATACAATACAGTAACAAGAGAGTAGGAATAAACAGGGAGTACATTAAATATAGAATAAAGTATGGGTTAGTGTGTGTAACGAGACATTTATATACACCCGAGGGGTTAGATGCTATATAAACCCCTGACAGTGAAGCTTGAGGGATTTATGAATAGCATCTAACCTTGAGAGTGTGTGTAAACTTCGAGTTTACACACACCAACTCATATTTAATTTTTTTTATAATTGCTGGGTGTCCCTTTTTTTCTTCTCAGCAATTACATAAAATGAAAAGAAGTTGCTGCGTGGCTGCAGTCCCGTTAAGCGTGTCTGTTATTGGTTTGGGAGAAAGGCGGTGACCAGGAAGTGAGTCACTGCGGGGGTGCATGTGCAGAGTGAGGTGAAACCATACACATGTTTGCCAAAATAAACACTCCTTTATTTCTGGAATCGTCACAGTTTCCCTACAGGAAAAGGAAACCCAGTTATTGTCATTCATAATACAATACAGTAACAAGAGTTCAAGAATAAACAGGGAGTACATTAAACATTCATAACGCAATACAGTAACAAGAGTTGAGGAATAAATGGAGTACATTAAATATTCATAACACAATACAGTAACAAGAGTTCAGGAATAAACAGGGAGTGCATTAAACATTCATAACGCAATATGGTAACAAGAGTTCAGGAATAAACAGGGAGTACATTAAACATTCATAATACAATACAGTAACAAGAGTTCAGGAATAAACAGGGAGTATAGTAAACATTCATAATGCAATACAGTAACAATAGATCAGGAATAACCAGGGAGTACATTAAACATTCATAACACAATACAGTAACAAGAGATCAGGAATAAACCGGGAGTACATTAAATATTCATAACGCAATATAGTAACAATAGTACAGGAATCAACAGGGAGTACATTAAACATTCACAACACAATACAGTAACAAGAGTGTAGGAATAAACAGGGAGTACATTAAACACTCACAGCACAATAGAGTGACAAGAGTTCAGGAATAAACAGGGAGTGCATTAAACATTCATAGCACAATACAGTAACAAGAGTTCAGGAATAAACGGAATACATTAAACATTCATAATGCAATACAGTAGCGAGAGTTCAAGAATAAACAGAGTACATTAAACATTCATAATGCAATACAGTAACAGGAGTTTAGGAATAAACAGGGAGTACATTAAACATTCATAACGCAATACAGTAACAAGAGTTCAGGAATAAACAGGGAGTACAATAAACATTCATAACGCAATACAGTAACAAGAGAGTAGGGATAAACAGGGAGTACATTAAACATTCATAGTGCAATACAGTATAAGAGTTCAGGAATAAACAGGGAGTACATCAAACATTCATAGTGCAATACAGTAACAAGACAGTAGGAATAAATAGGGAGTACATTAAAAATTCATAACGCAATACAGTAACAAGAGTTCAGGAATAAACAGGGAGTACATTAAACATTCATGACACAATAGAGTAACAGGAGTTAATATTCATAATGCAATACAGTAACAAGAGTTCAGGAATAAACAGGGAGTACATTAAACATTCATAATGCAATACAGTAACAGGAGAGTAGGAATAAAAAGGCAGTACATTAAACATTCATAATGCAATACAGTGACAAGAGTTCAGGAATAAACAGGGAGTTCATTAAACATTCATAATACGATACAGTAACAGAGTAGGAATAAAGATGGAGTACATTAAACATTCATAATACAGTACAGTAACAAGAGAGTAGGAATAAACAGGGAGTACACTAAATATAGAATAAAGTATGGGTTAGTGTGTGCGATGAGAAGTTTACACACACCTGAGGGGTTAGATGCCATATAAACCCCTGAGAGTGAAGCTCGAGGGGTTTATGAATAGAATCTAACCTCGAGAGTGTGTGTAAACTTCAAGTTTACACACACTGACCCATATTTAATATAGAGGATAATGTATGGGCATCGGTGGTTAACCACACTATGCTAGTGCCGAGTGGTTACCTTGGCAACTTTAGTTAACCTCGAGGCGCGCTGAGGTCAAACAAAATTGCCAAGGTATGGTTACACTAGCATAGTGGTTGATACGATGCTCTACATTGTCTTTATAGTGTATGGGCATCGGTATTTTGGCACATTTTGGTAGCTGCGTCTTTGTACGGCTGAATAAATGGGATTTACGTAAACCTCAAATCGGTTTGGACAAACGATGAGAGCGCAGCCGTAGTGAGCTGTGCGACAGTTCGTAACTGACAGTTGCTCAGAGAATGGACAAACAGAGTCCGAAGAGATGCCTCACCTCACAGAGGCAGCGTGAGTTACTGTAATTACTTGAACTGTCCAACGGTCCTGCTTTTGACAGGGGCGCGGGCTGCCGTGCTGCCTTGGAGATGACAATGCCTGTAGGTTCCAATTTGTTATGCCATCGATGTGATGTTACATCGATGGGTTAACAACACAGCAACGTCACATCGATGGTATAACAACACTAGCAAAAGATGATTTTCTGCCATTAACAGCGTTCTACCATACATTATTTTTTTATAATTCCTGGGTGCCCTTTTTTTTCATCTCAGCAATTACATCAAATGAAAAGAAGTTGCTGTGTGGCCACAGTCCCGTTAGTGTGTCTGTTATGGGTTTAGGGAGTAGGCGAGTGGCCAGGAAGTGAGGAACTGTGGGGGAGGGGGGTGCATGCATAGAGTGAGAGAAACCATGCACATGTTTGCCATTATAAACATAGAGAGTAATGTATGGGGAGCAGTTAACAACCATGTTGTATTTGCATAGAGAGGTTTACAGTAAAAATGGTAACCTCGAGATGCAAATTCAACGTGGTTGTTAACTGGTGCCCATACATTGTCTTTTATAGTGTATGGGCACAAGTTTAAGAGCAGAAAAATGCCCCATTGTATTGCGATACAAAAAAAACACATCTTTAAACTTTACAGTACCTTTTCTTGAAATTAAGATTTTTATGTGATTCTTTTGTGACCAGAAAGACAGACTTTATTTAAACAGAGGAAAAAAAACTTGCAACAGCAGTCAAAAATAGACTCAGAAGTGGTTGGTGAACAAAGGGGTCAAACTGGGTCGGGTCATGCTCTGTACATCTTCAGGAAATGTTGCTAAGTAAACAGTTCGCTCACGGAGTGGATGCTTCAGGTCAGTGCAGCAAAACTGCAATACAGGTACCTGGAGAGAGTGAAATGTATTTTCTTCTTTTTTTATTCGATACAGTGCGCATCCAACCGCCGTTGCCATTTAAATAGTGCTGTGTGGTAGTGACGACTGCTGCTGCTGTAGAATGTGACGGACAGTGGCATTCTTTCTTGTTATGGTATTGTTCTATAGTGGTTAACAGCAAGAGAATATTGGAACAATACCATAACAAGACTGTGTTTCTACTGAATTTTGGCAATAGTAACATTCTACCATACACTATATATAGAATAGTGTATGGTTGTCCATACACAATAAGGCTATGTTGCCATCGATGGGATACGATGATGTCATACAGACCTCAAGAGCAAAGCTTGAGAGGTCCATATGACAGCATCATATCCCCGAGATGGCAACAGCCTTGATGTGTATGGACAACCATACACTGTTTTATATAGAATATGGTTTCCAAAAATATTACAATTTTACAGAATTTCATGGCAGCTGCTCCTTCATACCTTATGTTCGCGCTACTGCTCCTCGTCTACTCCCGAATCCGGTCCTCACTGCCCTACCATTCTAACCCTTCTCGCTATGATTTACAGATGCCAGTGATTTAAAAAAAAAAAAGGCAAAGTGGCAGTTTGGACAAATGGAGCTGACTCAGTCTGTGTAGAAACTGTCGTAGGTTACTGTTCAGCTGTCCGCTCACTAACCAGCACCGCCATTTCGGTCCGTTTGTTTTTTAGCTGACCTGATCCCACCAATCAAGTGGCAGCTCAAGGCTAAAAAGCTGTTGTACTACTGATGTGACGTCAGAACGATAGTACAAAACCTTTTTTGACCTTTGAACTGTTTTGCAACAAGATTTGGAAAACCTTTGTTTTCCATACACAATAAACCCGGACCATATACTATACTTCTTTATTATGGCAAATTATGCCACCATTTCCCTACAGGAAAAAGGGAAACCCAGTTATTACACATTCATAATACAATACAGTAACAAGAGTTCAAGAATAAACAGGGAGTACATTAAACATTCATAGCGCAATACAGTAATAAGAGAGTAGGAATAAATGGAATACATTAAACATTCATAACGTGATACAGTAACAAGAGTTTAGGAATAAACAGGGAGTACATTATAAACATGCATAACGCAATACAGTAACAAGAGTTCAGGAATAAACAGGGAGTACATTTAACATTCATAACGTAATGCAGTAACAAGAGTTCAGGAATAAACATTGAGTACATCAAACATTTATAATGCAATACAGTAACAAGAGAGTAGGAATAAACAGGGAGCACATTAAACATACATAATGCAATACAGTCACAAGAGTGCAGGAATAAACAGTGAGTACATTAAACATTCATAAGGCAATACAGCAGAGTTTGGTAAGTTACTTTTTCTATTACTTTCTATTACTTTTGGAAACTTGTTCCAGAAAGCTCTGTGCAGTCACTAGCAAGGATGGAGAAGTACTGGAAAAAGTACATACACCTTACAGTTACAATTACTTATGTCTTTTTTATACAAATAAATACACAACTGTAACTGATTACATTTATTTGAAAGTAATTAGTAAATAACCTATTACTTTCAAAAAATGCAATCTGTTATAGTTATTTATTATTTTTATATTGTTTTTGCATAAAAATAAATAAGTGACTATAATTGTAGGGTGTATTACTTTTTCTAGTACTTCTCCATCCATGCACAAAGCTTCCTGGAACAAGTTTCCAAACGTAACAGAAAAAGTAACTTACCCAACACTGCAATACAGTAACAAGAGTTCAGGAATAAACAGGGAGTACATTAAACATTCATAATGCAATACAGTAGCGAGAGTTCAGGAATAAACAGAGAGTACATTAAACATTCATAATGCAATACAGTAACAATAGAGTAGGAAGAATAAACAGAGAGTACATTAAACATTCATAGTGCAATACAGTAACAATAGAGTAGGAATAAACAGGGAAACATTAAACATTCATAATGCAATACAGTAACAAGAGTTCAGGAATAAACAGGGAGTACATTAAACATTCATGACGCAATACAGTAACAGGAGTTAATATTCATAATGCAATACAGTAACAAGAGTTTAGGAATAAAGAGGGAGTACATTAAACATTTATAATGGAATACAGTAGCAAGTGAGTAGGAATAAATAGGGAGTACATTAAACATTCATAACGCAATACAGTGACAAGAGTTCAGGAATGAACAGGGAGTTTATTAAACATTCATAATACGATACAGTAACAGAGTAGGAATAAAGAGGGAGTATATCAAACATTCATAATACAATACAGTAACAACAGAGTAGGAATAAACAGGGAGTACATTAAATATAGAATAAAGTATGGGTTAGTGTGTGTTACGAGACATTTATATACACCCAAGGGGTTAGATGCTATATAAACCCCTGACAGTGAAGCTTGAGGGGTTTATGAATAGCATCTAACCTTGAGAGTGTGTGTAAACTTCGAGTTTACACACACCAACTCATATTTAATTTTTTTATAATTGCTGGGTGTCCCTTTTTTTCTTCTCAGCAATTACATAAAATGAAAAGAAGTTGCTGTGTGGCTGCAGTCCCGTTAGCGTGTCTGTTATTGGTTTAGGGAGAAGGCGAGTGACCAGGAAGTGAGTCACTGCGGGGGGAGGGGTGCATGCGCAGAGTGAGTGAAACCATACACATGTTTGCCAAAATAAACACTCCTTTATTTCTGCAAATTACGTCACAGTTTCCCTACAGGAAAAAGGGAAACCCAGTTATTGTACATTCATAATACAATACAGTAACAAGAGTTCAAGAATAAACAGGGAGTACATTAAACATTCATAATGCAATACAGTAACAAGAGTTGAGGAATAAATGGAGTACATTAAATATTCATAACACAATACAGTAACAAGAGTTCAGGAATAAACAGGAAGTGCATTAAACATTCATAACGCAATATGGTAACAAGAGTTCAGGAATAAACAGGGAGTACATTAAACATTCATAATACAATACAGTAACAAGAGTTCAGGAATAAACAGGGAATATAGTAAACATTCATAACGCAATACAGTAACAATAGATCAGGAATAACCAGGGAGTACATTAAACATTCATAACACAATACAGTAACAAGAGATCAGGAATAAACCGGGAGTACATTAAATATGCATAATATATAGTAACAATAGTACAGGAATCAACAGGAGTACATTAAACATTCACAACACAATACAGTAACAAGAGTGTAGGAATAAACAGGGAGTACATTAAACACTCACAGCACAATAGAGTGACAAGAGTTCAGGAATAAACAGGGAGTGCATTAAACATTCATAGCACAATACAGTAACAAGAGTTCAGGAATAAACGGAATACATTAAACATTCATAATGCAATACAATAGCGAGAGTTCAGGAATAAACAGAGTACATTAAACATTCATAATGCAATACAGTAACAAGAGTTCAGGAATAAATAGGGAGTACACAAAAAAATCATAGTGCAATACAGTAACAGGAGTTTAGGAATAAACAGGGAGTACATTAAACATTCATAACGCAATACAGTAACAAGAGTTCAGGAATTAACAGGGAGTACATAAAACATTCATAACGCAATACAGTAACAAGAGTTCAGGAATAAACAGGAAGTACATTAAACATTTATAACGCAATACAGTGACAAGAGTTCAGGAATAAACAGGGAATTCACTAAACATTGATAATACGATACAGTAACAAGACAGTAGGAATAAAGATGGAGTACATTAAACATACATAATACAATACAGTAACAAGAGAGTAGGAATAAACAGGGAGTACATTAAATATAGAATAAAGTATGGGTTAATGTGTGTAACGAGATGTTGATACACACCCGAGGGGTTAGATGCTATATAAACCCATGAGAGCGAAGCTCCAGGGGTTTATGAATAGCATCTAACCTCGAGAGTGTGTGTAAACTTTGAGTTTACACACACTGACCCACATTTAATTTTTTTGTAATTGCTAGGTGTCCCTTTTTATCTCAGCAATTACATAAAATGAAAAGAAGTTGCTGTGTGGCTGCAGTCCCGTTAGTGTGTCTGTTATGGGTTTAGGGAGAAGGCGAGTGACCAGGAAGTGAGGAACTGCGGTGGGGTGCGCAGAGTGAGGGAAACCATGCACATGTTTGCCATAATAAACACTCCTTTATTACGGCAAATTACGCCACAGTTTCCCTACAGGAAAAAGGGAAACCCAGTTATTATACATTCATAATACAATACAGTAACAAGAGTTCAAGATTAATCAGGGAGTACATTAAACATTCATAACGCAATACAATAACAAGAGTTCAGGAATAAACAGGGAGTACATTTAACACTCATAACGCAACATAGTAGCAAGAGTTCAGGAATTAACAGGGAGTACTTTAAACATTCATAATGCAATACAGAAACAAGAGAGTAGGAATAAACTGGGAGTACATTAAACATTCACAACACAACACAATACAGTAACAAGAGTGTTGGAATAAACAAGGAGTACATTAAACACTCACAACGCAATACAGTAACAAGAGTTCAGGAATAAACAGGGAGTACATTAAACATTCATAATGCAATACAGTAACAAGAGAGTAGGAATAAACAGGGAGTACATTAAACATTCATACTGCAATACAGTAAGAAGAGTTCAGGAATAAACAGGGAGTACATTAAACATCCATAACGCAATACAGAAACAAGAGAGTAAGAATAAACAGGGATTACATTAAACATTCATAAAGCAATACAGTAAGAAGAGTTCAGGAATAAACAGGAAGTACATTAAACATGCATACCGCGATACAGTAACAAGAGTTCAGGAATAAACAGGGAGTACATTAAATATAGAATAATGCATGGGGTTGTGTGTTTAACAAGTTTTTACACATACCGAGGTGTTGGTTACTACATACGAGGGGTTTAGTTACCATCACGAGGCGGTAAAAATCTTGAGTTAAACACATAACCCCATGTTTTATTTATGTAATTGCTGGGAGCATTGTCTCGCCACAGCAATTATATAAAATAAAACAATCCGCAGTCCGTGCAGATGAAGTGTTGTGAACAGTCTTCAGCCGAAAGGCTGCTGAAGCATTAATTTTTTTAAAAACACAACATAGAACAGGAAAAGTGGAACCAGGACTTGAATACTAATGGTGAGAGGGCAATTTTTTTTTGGCATTCACTTACCACCGTGTGATGGTGGCAGAGCCCACTGTGTGTCCCGTGCTGTGACCGGAGAATGGAGGCAGGCGCATGCGTGAAGTGAGGGAAACCCGGCGCATGTCGCCATTAAAACCTGCAAGTTATAACCCGGGTTTCCAATGGGAGAAAATGCTCCCCAGTTATTATACATTCATAATACAATACAATACACTAACAAGAGTTCAAGAATAAACAGGGAGTACATTAAAGAGACCCACAATGAAAAAGCCCTGCACCATACCTATTGGTGCCTTTCTGCCAGAGGATCCCAATAAAGTAATGATGTCTGCAAAGTTTAAACTAATTAAAAAGCTGAATCGCTCGTAAAAATGTAAAAACTGGGTCCCAAGGACCTCCCATTTTTTTGCTGCTGCCCAAGCTCCGCTCCCGCGCTCACTAGCATGATGACGGCATGCCAGTGAGAGCGCAGGGTGCGCTCCATTATTTGCAATGGGCAGCAGCTTTTCTATGTACAGTATTTTAAATGATATAGTGGCTACCTGGCAATGAAGTGTGGGCACTAGTCAACTAACAAGGCCTATCTTGAAGCACTTGTACTCTATGTAAAGGTTCAGGTGGCTGAGATCCAGAATTTGTCTCAAGTCCCCGGTCTTCTTGGGGACTAGAAAGAAGTGGGAATAGAACCCCTTCCCTCTCTGTGCGGGTGGGGGAAGGGAACAGGCTGTATGGCCTTTTTGTGCAGTAGTGCTTGAATCTCCTCCTGGATGAGGGTGACGTGTCTGAGGGTAATGGGAGTACAAGGGAGGGTTGTCTGGAGGAACCTATAGAAATTCCATTGTGTGCCCCCTTTCCACAATCTGAAGTACCAGTTGGTCTGAAGTTATAGTGCCACACCCATCTAGGTATAGGGAAAAGTGACCCCCCCACCACTTTCCCCAAGGCAGCTGCACAAGGAGGGGGGGGTCAGGTAAGGAGTCAAGCCGTGGTACCAGGGGTGGATAGAGTGCCTGGGGATGCTCTAGGGGTGGAGCTTCAGCCAGTTGGGTAGAAGCCTTGCACTTAAAGGTGTCTCTAGGGGTCCAGCGAAAGGACTGGTTTTGGTTAAACCTGAGCTGAGAACGGTACATGGACTGTACTGATCTCAAGGCCTTGCCTGACTCCTGGAGGCGAGAAATAATGTCCTGGGCATCCCCGCCAAAAAGGACAGAGCCCTGAAAGGGGGCATCCAGGATTTTCGCCTGCACATTGTATGCAAAACCTGATACCCTGATCCAGGAGTGACGGCGGATGCAGACTCCTGTTGCTGCTGCTCGTCTGGCTGCATCCACCATGTCATAAGCAGACCGAAGCACGTGGTTGCCTACGTCCAAGCCTGACTTATGGAGCTGGACCAACTGGGTCTTCATAGGGTCCTCGGGAAGGGCCTGCACTAGGTCTAAGGCCTTGTCCTACAAGGCATTCTGATACTGCACCACATGGGCCAGGTAATTATGAGTCCAAATGAGAAGGGTGGCCGAAGCATAGACCCACTTGCTGAACTGGTTGACCTGGTGTGACTCCTTATCAGGAGGGTGGGTGCTGAGGTGCCTAGGTTTTTTGGTGTGGTCAAGAGCTGCATTCATAACCACAGAGTCCATCTCTGGTTGTTCTCCCAAATAGGGTTTGCCGATGGGAGCATAATAAAGGCAGTCAGCCTTCTTAGCTAAGGCCGGAGTGGAGGAGGGACGGTCCAGGTGGCCTTGGTGACATCCTCGTATGACTCAATGGAGGGTGGCACCACTAATGGGAGAATCTCTTTTCTGCCAAGATAGACTGCCAGACAGTGATGTTTGGGGTCTAATTCCTCCATTTCCCATCCCATCAGGGATTGCATATGCCTCATGATGTCCATAAAGGTAGGACAGTCAGGGGGAGACCTAGGGGTTTCCTTGGGGGTTTCAGGCTCATCAGAGGGCTCTCTAGAATCCTCAGAGTCCTCTGAAGGGGAAGAGAAGGAATCCCTTCCAGATGGGTCACCTTCCGGGACCGGTGTTGGGGGCAACGATCCTCCTTACACCAGTCCGTATGACCGAGAGAGGGTCCTGGAGACCGGGGATGGCTAGGACCCACACGGCTGGAGTCTCGAGGAGAAGGGTCCCGAGGAGGCAGAGGGGGCCTCCTGGGAGTATTTTTGTCTTTGATAAAGGCCCACCAGGCCGAGAAAAGCACATTATAGTCCACTAGGGGAGGTGGATTATAAGGTGGGTACGGGTACTGGGGAGGAAGCACCGGATACCCAGGCATTGGTTTACCTGGCATCGGTCCCTGGGGTGTCTGGTACCCTGGTGCTGGTCCTTGAGGTGCCAGGTATCCAGGCATCAGCCCCTGAGATGTCGGGTTCTCTGGCGTAAGTCCCTGAGGTGTGGTGAATCCGGGCACTGGTCCCTGAGGCATTGGCTGGGGATTGCCCCAAGGGTCAGCTGGCGCTGGCTGAGGCAACGGCAGCTGGGCGTCACTGGAGTCAACAAGTAAAGCAGGCATTGGCCGGACAAGCGAAGGCTGATGCTGGTCCAGAGAGACAGGTGCCGCTGGCCCCGAAGGGGAAGCAGACATCTGTAGAGGGCAGCTTGCTCTCAACAGAGGCAGAGGGGATGCCTGGGTGGAGGAGGCGAGCGCTTGCTCCGGGGTTGCTTAGAGGCACTGGTCCTGGAGTCAGGGACTGACATGGGCAAACTCAGGACCGGGGTAGCGACAGGCAGGGACCCACAGCCCAAGGAGGAGACTCTGGTCGAGCCACCTGGCTGAGGATCTGCTGGAAGTAAGAGCCTGAGCATTAGGGGCTGGGAGGCAGGGATGAAGTCTGATGCTCCAAGGAGCTGCAGTCCAAGACAGAAATAAGGACAGGAGGCTGAGAAACTGGCAGCCCTGAAAGGGTAAGGGCTACCAAAGGAGGAGGGGCTGACCTTCCATGGGAGGAAGATCCAGAGGCGGCCGCTGGCTTATGTGGTGACCGAGTGCGGGAAGCTGACTGGGGCTGGTTCCTATGCTTGTCCCGGTGCTTATGCTTCCCACTGGACTTCTCCTTCTGGGCAGAAGTCGAAGCCCTGGAGGCCGGGAAAGAAGAGGAATGTTTGCCATGAAGCTCCTTCTCCATCTTCTGCTGCAGCAAGAAGCTCTGGAGGGTCTTCAAATGGCATCTCCATGTAGCCTGGTTGAAGTTGTGGAAGTGCTGACAGGCCTCAGTGTGATGGTCTGGGCCTAAGCAGAGCAGGCAGGAAGAATGACTGTCCTTGGAGGAAAGCTGCATGCTGCAAGCATACTTCGTAGGCTGGTCTGAAGATGAAGCTGAAGGAGATGGCGACATGCACAAATGCAAAGTAACACCAAAAACGATGTACTTTTTGAACAAAGAAAATAAAGAAAATTGCAGTAAAGTGCAAGCAAAATGGTGGTCAACTGAAGCAGGCATCCATGAAGGTCCGACGTGCATAGCTTGATGGTGGGAAAAGAACTGAGGATGAGCTGGGGGAGCACCCCTTTTATGCCACAGGTGGATATGTCGACATCGGGGCGGTCCCCCACTGTAGACTGCAAGTTAGTTTTCCGTGTGGTCCTGGTGCCGTAGTCCTACCAGTGTTACCTGCTGCAAGAGCCCCCTCGAAGCAAGATCTGTAGATGTCAATTTTGATATTAATTCTGGTGACCTGAGGTACTTTTTGTGTCTTATTTTTTAATAGGCTTGAATATTTACAAATATGTATTTGTGTATTTTGAGTCATTGTCCCCATGTTTAAATGCAGTGTTTTATTATGCTCTTATTGCATGTATAATTAGAATGTTTAAGGAAGCTCTATATGAACAGGTTATATGTGGTTACTAGCTTCTTGTAATAATTGTATACCTGATATTATTGCATGTATGCAGTGTTTTAATGTATTTATGTGACACATGAAATGTGTAACTGAGGGACCGCTATGAAAATGAGTTTTTCTGACTGGTGTCTTATCCCTGTTCATATATTTCTATGAATAAAAAGGTTTACTACTACACAAAAAATATGTCTACCCCCTACCCCAAGAACAGTTCCCAAGTAGTTAAGGTGATTTTCCTCCTGTCCTCCAGCACCCTTCTGAGCAAGTCCATCCAGCCACATCACTCACCTTCCCCAGGACATACCAGCACATATATCCCCATGGATTTCCCCTTATGGTGGAGCAGGGGGAGGAGGGCTGCTCCCCGGTGTCCATCCAGATGATGCCTGCCTGGTTGGTCGTGAGGGGCCTGCAGCAGGCTGGATCATCATTCTGCTTTTAGAGTATTCCCATCCTCCATTTTCTTCACTGTCCCTTAAAGCCACGGAGCACAATGCCGCAAATGTGTTACATGCCTCTGCATGCACAGGCACCAAAGCGGCTCGAGTGTCCAAGTGCAGAGACTCCTCACTGCACTACTACCTCTTCTCCACCAGGTGGTATCTGGCGAATGGGATACGAGACTCCCCACCTGGAGGAAGGAAGCAGTCCTCAGGATACTGAATCTGCACCCCGCTGATTCCCAGAGACCAGAGTCTGCTACTAAACCCTAGTTGCCAGTGTGGTGGCCATTAGTGTTACCACGTATTTATTTATTTATTTCCTTTTGTTAACGGGTAAGCACACTAGACAGCCAAGTGCCTATTGTCAGGTGCGACCCGGGAGAATTACAGATAAAAACTTCATACATAAACAATTGAGGAAGCATAAGGAATACATAGGAAAATAACAGGCAATTCAGTGCTGGCTCTAGAGCAAGGTAGGCATACATTGAACAGTTGAGGAACAGAGAAGAGTACATAAGAAATACACAGGCAGTTTCAAGGCTAGCTCTAGGGAAAGGTTAGCACGAAATTCATACATGTACAGTTGAGGAGACAAGAAACATAACTAAAATAACAGGCAGTTCAAGGCTGGCTCTAGGACAAGGTTGGCATGGTGCATTAAAGTAGGATGGGACAGACGGGATATAATTAGGTGGTGAACAGCGGGAACAAGGATAATGGTAAGTACCTGCAGGGGAGAAGGGGAGTGCCCTAGGCAGGTGGTCAAGTCCAGGATTCATGGCCAGTTACTGAAGGAGAAGTGCAAGTAGCGCTGAGG
Source organism: Neoceratodus forsteri (assembly GCA_016271365.2). Classification (NCBI taxonomy): domain Eukaryota; kingdom Metazoa; phylum Chordata; order Ceratodontiformes; family Ceratodontidae; genus Neoceratodus; species Neoceratodus forsteri. Next base: position 244,741,434 of record CM028134.1, read on the forward strand.
CCCCCCATCCAATCGGGTAGAAGGGTGGGGAGGGGCAGGGGAGTAGGACTACGAGGAGCAGGAGCAGGGGGAGGAAGGTTTCAGGAAGTTCCAGAGGGAGGCTTTAAAGCTTGGATGGGAAGAGGAGGACAAGTGAGCTCGGGAGGCGAGTTCCAGAGTTTGGGGCGTAAGTGTAGAAGGCTCCGTCCGCAAGGGGTGCGTTCTAGGAACCAGGTATTCTTGAGTTGCCCCAGATCGTGAGGTGGTAGGATGGGGCGCCAGGTTTAAGGGAAGGGCTAGAGCTGGAGGGATGGCAGGCCGGATGATGTTGTCAATGAAGTTACCTAGAATGAAGGAGCGATGCTTCTCAGGGGGAAGCCACTCCAGGCGGCTGTATAGATCACAACGGTGGGTGAGGGAAGGGGCGGAAAGTGCAAAGCGGAAGACATTGTTGTAGGCCGTGTCCCATTTTGAGAGGCTGGATTTGGGAACTGGTGCAAATGTTACAAGTCCGTAACAGAGTGAGGGGAGGGCCAGCCAGTTCCCAAGTAAATTAAGTTACTTAAACGAGAAGCAGGAATTACAGTAACAGTTCACGTTACAGCGAAAATGTTAAACCTATATTTTTTATTCCATTTTGGATCACTCTTTGTCTGCTGCCTTGTAAAATGCCCATTGTTCCCTGTTTTAAGGCTGCTCTGACATTTGTTCTTAGATTTGAAATAAATAACGGTGAGATCATTAAATATGGCTGTCACAAGGTTCTCGTCAATATTCCCAGCTGTATTTGAATTTATTGTCTCTTTTCCACTGAGGTGGTGGGAGTGAGCACAGTAAGGGGGTTCAGACTGGCCTGGGATAGAATGAAGGGAATAGTGGTAACCTGTCACGACCAGGGAAGATAACTAACTACGGTAAAGTCTGGGAGGGTTAGTACTCTGGGGGAGCATTAGGTTCCAAGAATGATCCCAGAAATTTTGGGAACCTGGGCAGACTGGATGGAACATGGCTCTTTTTCTGCCGTCATTGTCTACATTTCTATGTTTCTATATTTCTTGTAATTTAGATGAACTAGCATGCAACAGATACTACTCCCTGGCCTCATGGAACACTGGGGATAAAAGGGTTATCTACAGGCCACATAACCTAAGCTGTAACATGGTGAACATAACACTTCATTTTATTTATTTGGTAAATGGGTAGATACACTGGGCTAAGAGTTTACCTGTTTCCAGACATAGCCCAAGCGTTTTGCAAAAAGTTACAGACATGACTGCAAATTACTCTAGGATGCAAAAATATTATACAGAAATTGAGATTCAAAGGCAGCAAAAAATATACAAATATAGATCAGAAACATGACATCATATAAATGGATTTAAAAGCAAAAATGAACAGCAGAGATCAACACTGACAACTGCACAGGAGTGCAGGATGAAGTATAAAAGCTTTACCATGAACTGCTGCTTCAGAAGAACTTTTACTTAAAAAAAGATATGCAATATATTGTTTTTACGGTATTTCAAATATACTTACTATTTCTGGGGGTGGGTCTGGGGGCTAGAAGCACCTGGGGACAAGTCCTGTAGTAAAAGCCAGAAAGAGAGACACTGCTCCATTGTTGTCTGGAAGCCACACCAAGCAGACCTGTCCCTTCGTGGTCTGGAAGAACTGCCATGTTTGTTTCAGTTCTGCTATGCAGGGCTATCTATGCATGATCAGCAGGGTCATTAAACTGTTTGTTTTTCAGGTTCAAAAATGTTTTGTGTGTCGTCTTTTTAAGGGTAGTGTAAGAGTACAACTCCTCTGCCTTTTCTTGGAATGCTTTTTATCCAAGCGTTCCTCAGCCAAGGATGTATGCTATTTTCCCAGGCTTTCTTGCAGGTTCTGCTTTAGAATGGTCTTTTGGGGGAAGCTGTTTCAGCTGATAGTGTGACAAAACTGTTCTCAACCTTCTTACTAGGGAACTTTGGAGCTAGACAGAGCTGACAAAGACTGCCTTTCTGTTTGTCTCTTTTTTTTGTGTCTTAGGACAAAACACTTTGCACAGATCACAGTTCAGCCAATCGTGATCTAGGCCCAAACACTGGTATCACTGTGTGTGCCAATGAGCCTTATGCAAACAGTGACCTCACTTTTGGCACTTTCTTAAAACCTGTGTGGTCCAGTACGTTGTTTAGGCTTTTCTTTCAATTCTGGCTCAGACATGAGACCATAAATTGGCACCACAGTAAAATCACCAACCTCAGTCATTGAGAGATAGTATTTTCTTTCTATGTTGACTTCAGTCGTGGTGAGCTAACCTCTTTTGCTTCATTCAACCGCAGTAGTTATGAGCTAAAAAACAGCCTGAAGTTCTGGCAAAAGTTAGGCAGCAGTGCTTTTCGATTTTTATTAAACCAGAACAAGGGCAACAGAGCCACTAGGCTGTAAATCTAAACCACAAACTTCACCAAAACCATTGTGAGCAGAGTGTATTTAAAGGTGACCTGTAAAACAAATGCCATAACCCGCTCCCATCCCACATACCTTTCTATAGTGCTGCTGGAGTCCGTGGCTGCTATGATCATTATTATCCGAACAAAATGTACATTTAAAAACATCGCCAAAACTTTTGGAGAACGAGGAAGTGCCTGGTGGATCCCAATCGAGCGAGCGCAAGTTTTTACGGGTATTCTGCTCAGTTAGTGACATTGCAAACACCACTGCTGTGAATGGACAGCAATGGCCACAGCTTAATATTCTTTATTTAATTAATGGTCATCATTTTTTGTTAATGGATAACCATTGTCTTATTCTGAGTTACAACCTCCCGTGTGCTATTTTCAGTTACAACGCGGGAGATTGTAATCCATGCCTGCCAGTCAAACAATGGCTATGCAGCTTATTGGCTGCAACTCTCTATCTGGGCGGGCTGATGATCTTTCCCAACATGGCGGCTCCGTTCCTCGCGAACCGAGTTTCCCAAATATACTTTACTTCTTACTTCAAGACGGGTAGTTTTATGTTTTTTACATTTTCTTCAATATCTAACTGGTTGATCCTGCCTTTAAATTGTAAAAAATCTATTTGGTTGATCCTGGCATTTTAACCCCTCGCTCTCGAGCGGTACTCCGCAGTGACTGATGAGTGAGCGAGCAAGTGAGTGAGAGAGAGGAGGAGACAGGGTGGGTGGGTGGGTGGTGTGTGTGTGTCTAACAGAACTGTCTGTGACTAACTCAAGTGTTATTAAAAAAAATGATGACCATCAAGTAAATAAAATAATACATGGCTGGGTGTGTGTAACCAGAATTTACACACCTCGGTGTCGGATACTTTTATAAACCCCTCGGGCTTCGCCCTCGGGGTTTTATGTAGCATCCCACACCTCGTGTATGTAAAATTCTGGTTACACACACTCATTACAGTTATTCTATATTTTATTGTTTCTATAGTCTTGATACGATGCAATCATGCCATACATACAGCAAGGACCTGTCAAGTGTTGCTGTATGCATGATTTTAGGCATCAAGACTCCCGTAGAAGCAATAAAATAAAGAATATTAAGCTGCAGCCACTGCTGTCCATTCACAGTAGTGGTGTTTGCTACGTAACTAACTGGGTGGAATACCCATAAAAACTTGTGCCCGCTCAATAGAGACCCGCCGGGCAATTCCGCCTTCACTGAAACGTTTCGGCAGTGTTTTTAAATGTGCATTTTATTCGGATAATAATGATTGTAGCAGCCATGGACTCCAGCAGCACTACAGAAAAGTATGTGGAGTGGAAGCAGACTATGAAGTTTATTTTACAGGCCACCTTTAAGGGTTTAGGCCATAGACTTTGACAGCAGATAAGGACCATTTGGCCCACCCAGTCTGTCCATTTCCCTACCTATTGAATAAGCTGCAGATCCTAGTTAACCAACAGCCTACTTCCTCCTACCCCCCACAATAATTGCCTTATGTCTGTCCCATGCATTCTTGAATTCCCCCACTGTTTCTGACCCCACAACCTCCTCAGGGAGGCCATTCCATGCGTCCACCACCCTCTCTGTGAAAAAATACTTTCTTACATTGCCCCTGAGCCGTCTCCCATGGTTCCTAGAACTGTTCAGGAACCTTGAAAAATGAAACAAATTACCTTTTTATGTTAAAACACAGTTCTGAAAGAGAGCAAAATATTTTCACTAAAATAATTGAATACTTTGTAAAACAACAAATCTTTAGGACTTAGATGTCAAATTAGCTGGTAGCACTATCCAAGGTGACTGCTCTCTTTAGCAGAAACCAAAGAAGTACCACTGGAATGCTGGGAGTCTCAAGATCAGCACACTAAAAAAATATACGTTCCAGGGCACCATGCCCCTTGTGGAGATGGTACACAAGTTTGACTAGATTGTGCCAATTGCTGCAGTTAAAACTATATCTTCCAACTAACAACCTGGTTAGAATTTTTTAAAAGCATCCATGCATGAAATGGCATTCAGTTAAAGAATAAGACATACTGGAATTTTCAATAATACAGCTTTATGACTGGCAGAACTAAGTACAGGGGATTGGCAATTTTCAATACAATGACCACAATATACTGCTCATGGAAAGTTGCAACACATGTCACATCTTACCTGTCTAGAATGTTGTTTTAATGCCCTGCACCATATTTTCTGTACCGCAGGAATGTGCTTCTTGTTTGTTACGTAGCAGTTTGTCAAAATGACATGATTCAGTTTGGTGCCTTCACTCATAGCTTTTAGGACCTTCTCCACATGGCTGAGGGACAGTACAGCCTCAGTTTGCACCCCACCTGCCACCAGCTGCATTGTACAAGGTACCAGAGCAATTTGGCCAGCACAGTAAATCACATCCCCGACCTGAGAAGACATAAATGAGCAACTTGGAAATCATGTCTAAATCAGGAAATGCGTCATAAAAAGACAGTAAAGCAAGCCTTTAGAATGCAGAATTCTTCATGAAAGGTTAAGATCACCAAATTTACAATCCATGTTACTAGACTGAATAAATCTTTGAACTCCTACACATTTCACAACATATTTCTGTCCAGAAAGATGAAATTATATATATATATATATATCTATGAGAGATGAGCTAATGTCAGATATCAGGAATATCTTCTTGAGTTGTATCTGACCTCCAACCTCACAAGTGGCAAGTCCACGGGTGAGGTCACCAGAAATCAAGTACAATGAAAGAAGATATTTCTGATATTAATTAGCTCACCTCATTTTTGATGTGCATAAAAGCTGTAAACAAGTGAGTTTCTTTTTCATTCACTGTTTTTATGCTTGTTTCTATGAACAAAATGTCTCTGAAGAACATGTGAAGTAATGGTTGTCAAGGTAGCATTGTTATGAGGTAATGTGGTATACCCTGCTGCTATTGGTCAATTATTCAATAGGGCAATAGTGATGTATCTAATGATATCTTGGTACCTAACAGGTGATAATCTTGAAACTTAGTTCAAAGATATCACTAGTTATCTTTATAACCTGATGTATATATATGTAATACAAGCATGGTAGCTCCTGTATATTAGGGTTCAGTAAGCACTTTAATGTTAAACCCCTAGCTTTGAGCCTCAGTAACTCCAATGAAGTTCAACACAATTGCATGAAACTTTGCATGCACGACCAGGGTGACACTTTCTCATGATATAGCATGCACTGTGACAACCGCTCATCCAGATTCCTAGATTCAGGGAGTGCAAAAATATGAAATAATGCACTTTTGCGTCCATTATATGCTCATATCTAGAGCAAAAATGGTTTTGAATTTTGTTCTGATATTTTTCAGGGTAAGAGTGTCTCAGCACATGGAGTAGCCTTTTGAAGATTTTGAGAAAAAATAATAATCCATTCTTGAGTTAGAAGGTTTTAAAAACGTGTCTTCTCAGCATGCTCAGAAGGGTTTTCTGAATAACTGTTTCCTGTAACCTAAGAATTTTTAGATTGTAAGTCAGTGCTTAGGTCATGAGAAAAAAATGCTAGGTCGTGAGGGCAGCCATCTTGTTTTTGATCTGTGCCAAAAACAAACCTGGAAAAGCATACAAATGATGTTTTTTTAAAAAAAAAAAGAAAACTGCTGACCTACATAAACTGGGCTCATTTTGTTTGATTCTGGAGTTTGTATGATGAAAAATGACAGAAATGCATTTTTTGGCACCCCAAAAATCACTGGTCGTGGGCTCAGTAAGGGCTTGCCAATTCTTATGTCATGAGTCGAAAATTCTTACGTTGCGAGAAAGTGCAACTGAAAAATACCAGCTTGCAACACAGGAATTTGTACTTGGTACCACAAAACGACTTTTACTCATAACTCAGCCATTTTTCAAGATTTTTCACTAAACTTTCAACATGGATTTTTTGGACCCTACTTCATAAACAAGGAGGTGAAATGTTTCGTATGTGACCTGGCATACATACATACATATATCGATAGATAGATAAAATGGGTCCGAAAACCCTATTCTGCTATTGGTGCAGACACATACATGACTGTGCATTACTCCCCAAGGACTGTAAGCCTGCATCTTCTTCATGTTTTTTTCCTAAACAGTAATTCTGTGGCCATTTTATAAGCATGATAACGCACTTCTGGATGTGCAGTCAAACTCTGATATTTGTACTTCTTGGGTGGATATAGGCACTTGGATTTGCCTCATGCCACTTAACACACAAGGCATGCATATACTGTATGAGAGGATGACCGGACATCATAGCTAGTGTTATCGCTTACGTGATATGTGTATGTGCGTGTGTATCTATATATTTACATATATATATATATATATACACACATACACACACAGAACAGGCGTGAGCTGATACACGATTCAATAAATCCGTTCATCTTCACCCCGTGTGATAAATGGACAATGATGTGTACACTGTAAAAATTCCAGACATTTATAGACACAGTGCACACGTCATCATCGTTTATCCACACAGTATACACATCATTCCCCCCCTCAACTCGCATCTAACGCCGCACCATGCCACACCACCAAACGAAAAGAAAACAAAGTCAGAATCAGCTCACCCCTATTGTATAAATCGGACTCATGATGTCTCAGCGTGTGATACCCTGTGTATCTCAACTCATGGACAGTGGCCTCGGAAACCCTCACTCCTAGCTATGCTCTACCACTCGTGAGCTGAGGTCACTGTCCACTCGTTGTGATACATAGTGCATCACATGCCAGGACAGCATATAATATATATACAGTATATTATAGTGGCACTGTAGCACCCATATAGTTAGGGTTGAGTAGGCTGTTTAATGTTAAACCCCAAATTTTGCACCTTAATAACTTTGGCATCATTTGATGAAATAGCCCAAAATGTGGCATGTGCTGTCAGGCTTTCAGAGTCTTAAGACATGTAAAGTTTTGTAACAGCATCTTGTACGGTTTTTGAGACACAGAGCGCCAAAAAATGAAGAAAAAAAAACACATTTAGTTTCCCTATACTTAATATTGGGTATTTTTCGCTCTCACCTACAGCCTAGACCATGTGGAATTTTTTCATGACATTTTCAGGACTGAAGGGGCCCATGCCAAGGGTGTGCCTTTCGAAGGCTTAGTGAAAAAATATTATACTGTTTTAAAGTTATAAAGTTTTTGAGTTAATGTTCAAGTTTGACTGGTAAAAAAAAAACCATCACGAAAAGTAAAACAAAACATATCGTGCGTGGTTATTTGCAAGATTTATTTGTCGTGGGGGAAAAACATTTTCTTTTTACTTTTTAAACTTACAAACATTTAAAGCAGATAAAAATTATGTCTTTAAAAAAAATACCTGAACCTACAGTAGCTAAACGGGACCCATTTACCTAAATTCTGGTGTTTGTTTTTTTTAAAAGGTTGCCAGAAATACCATTTCTGGGCACCTAAAATTCAGGGTGCCCAGCTTAGTGAGAGGAGCCATTCACCCGCATTCTCTGTATGAGAACAGCGGGAATTTCTTGAATTCTGCAGCTGCAGCTGGAACGCATGCTGCAGGCTGCTCTGAGAGCAGTGAGCCGCCATTTCCCTGGTATCTAGTATCACCCCCACCCTCCCATCACCGTCCCCTTATGTACAGTATATTTCCCTGGTATCTAGTGGTGCCCCCCCCCTCCAATCACCATCCTCTCATGTACTGTACGTTTCCCCTGGTGTCTAGTGGCACCCCCCCGCTCACTGTCCACTCACATACAGGATGTTTCCCTGGTGTCTAGTGGCACCCTCCCACCCTCCAATCGCCATCCCCTATTGTATAGGACATTTCCCTGGTGTCTAGTGGTGCCCCCACCCTCCAACTGCCATCTCCTCATGTATAGGAAGTTTACCTGGTGTCTAGTAGCACCTTCACCATCTGATCACCCTCCCCTCATGTCCTGTATGTTTCCCTGGTGTCTAGTGGCACTCCCCACCCTCCAATCACTGTCCCTTAATGTATTACAAGTTTCCCTGGTGTCTAGTGGTGCCCCCACTCTCCGATTGCCATCTCTCATGTACTACTGTATGTTTCCCCTGGTGTCTAGTAGCACCCCACCCTCCAATTGCCGTCCCCTTATGTACTGTACATTCCCTTGGTGTCTAGTGGCAACCCCCACCCTTCGATCACCATCCCTGCATTGTTAGCTGTGATAAAGAAAACTGTCCCTTGATGTTTTTTTTTCAACCTGTTAAAAAGAAAACAGTCCTTCGCTGATCTGACCCCACCACCCCAACCTCCCACTCAGCACTCACCATCCAACGACCCCACTACACCACACACATCCTCACTCACCTAAACAGGTACCAGGGTGAAGATCCACTCTCCAATCGAAGACACGTCTTGCTGCTGTAACCGGTGGCTGCAGTATGAGAAAGTAAGGAAAGTGTGGTTCATTGTATTTCAATGGGGTTTTCAACTTCGATGCAGAACTTTGTCAGTTTTGCATATTTTGGCTCCAAATTTTCAACATGGCCTTTTTGGGACCCACCTTATGATTAATGGCAGTGGAATTATGCAAAGCAGGCCCGAAAGGTTATTTCAGAGTCACTTGGTGACATCACCTTTCGGACAGGATTTGAACATTTTCACTGCCTTTGTACAAGAGGTGGGGTCAAAAGAAGTCTGTGTTGACAATTTTGGGACAAAATATTTAAAAGTGGTGAAGTTATGAGTGTACACTGAAATTTTGCAACGCAAGCTCATAACTTTGGTAATTTTACATATTCTGACCCCAAATTTTTAACATAGCCATATTTTCACATCACCTCATGAATGTGTCAACTGACATTTTTCAAATTCTGGCCAAAATGCATTTTCACTCCTGTGGCACAGAATGAAGCTGTTGATGCATGAAATCACCTTTTGGGTGGGATTTGAACATTTTCTCTACCCTTATTAACTAGGTGGTGTCATCAGAAGGCTATGCTGAAAATATGTGATACAAATATTACAAAACAATAAAGTTATGAGTGTACATTGAAATTTTATAACACATGCTCATAACTTTACTAAATTTAAATATTTTCACCCCAAATTTTCAACATTGCCATTTTTCACATCACCTCATGAACATAACTGTCATTTTTCAAAACCTGGCCAAAATGTGTTTTTGCACCTGTACTGTGGAATGACGTTTCGGCCACGATTTGAAATTTTTCACATACCAGGTTCATGAGGTGGGTTCATAACAAGGCTATGCTGAAAATTTTGGGGCAAAATATTAAAAAGCAATACAGTTATGAAGGTACAGTATGTTGACATTTTTCTATGCACTTTCATAAGTTTGGTAACTTCTGACATCTGACACTGAACAGAACAGCAGGGTGGGGTCTTCCTTGGGGTTGTTAACCCTAATGCTCACCCATGGCCCCCAACCTGTAGCCTCTAATCTGAAGTACGAGGTACAGCTCCAAGCCACTGCCTCATAATGACACACTCTTCAAAGGTAGAGAAGTATGTGTCACCACAGGTTACCAACATAGTTTATTGAACCTTTCTTCATGCAGGGCCTAAAGGAGATCATGTGTGACACTGTTTGCTCATGGAATGGGGTGGGCATGAGGGTTGACAACCCCAAGGAAGACCCCACCACTGATTCACCAAGACTCCGGAGACCCAAAACCCTAATGTTTTTCCCTTATGCTGCTTGGGGAGTGAGGGTGGGGAGTTACGGTTGGAAACCCTAAAGCCACATGTCCCTACTTTTGTGGCACTAAGCTATCCTAACTGGTGCATTAATGAAGTTTTTTCACAAAGTATATATATATATATATAGACTGTACACACACACATACAGCTATAGGAATAAATAATAGTAAAGTGTGGTGTGCAAGAAGATAATACCATTAAAGGATGAGCTAATACAATAATGACCCATTTGGCCAAAGGACAAGTGGCTTCATGAGAGCATTAGCCCCCAGAGATGGCATTATTTCAACAGCATACAGCACTCTCCTAGTGTGTGTATTTTATATTAAAAAATGGGCAGAGTTCATTCTTAATTCTGATTGGCTAAACTCACCAATCAGCCAGTCGGTTATTAGACAGTAGAGACCGAGAAATAACTAGACACAGTCTCTATTGCCTCGTTTAGTTCTAATACAAATGGGCCAGTAGAACTCTGAAAAGGCAACTGCCGCCATGTTGGTTGCCTCGCTAATGGAGCTCTAAACTGTCTGCCGATCTCTCCCTGACCCCCTCGAAAGAGCTTCCGAGTTACAGAATTTAAATCTAAACTGTAAAAGCTCACACACAAGCAGCTAAAATAAATTTGGGCCTTAAAATCCCACAGTGAGTTGAGTGGCAGTTCTTTAAAAAAATAAATTTGCATTGTAGAATCACGGTTTCGATCTCACCTACAGACTGAATTGAACGGCTGCCTCCCTGACCTTGCTCAGTCTCCTGATTCCACTCAAACTGCATACAGCATAAATATTTTCTCTCTGGTGCCCCTAATGGGAACTGCATCAGTTTCTTGTCATAGAATTGGATAAAAAAAAGGAACAGCTCTTATTTAACCCGCTTAGTCTACCGACTGCCCTCACACTCTCTCGCTCTTCCGGTTTCAACCTCCGTGATAACATCTGCCGTTCTGGTAAAAAAAAAAAAAAAAAACTTGTATTGCCACCGGAGGAGGTGGTGGGTGGGGGATAAATGTTTGCCTTATTAAAGAAAACATTTTTTCTCCACAAGTCGTGGCGCTTGAGAAAGAGAAATAAAATAAATAAGTTTGCCTGCTGATCACGGTGCGCTTTCAGTATCCCGTTTGCTCTCATCTTCTGCTCACACACAGAGCAACTGCCACAGCTGAACCAACCCTAAATGAATCTACCCCAACAACTTAATTGCCACTCATCCCCCACACACAGTGTTTAATTTCCCGGAAATGGATGTTACAAGCTGGTGTGTAAGCTGCTATCACACCCCACCCCCTCGTGCTGTGCCATATCAAAAAACTTAAACTTTATTATAAATTGCAGGCTTTGAACCTTTTGTCCGTACTCGCCTGCTCCAATGTGGCCACCTGCCCAACACTCCGCTCCTCCCCAAGTTCCCCGATGCAGTCAGTTTTTAAACTTCAGCCCTCCTCAGTAACCTAGGTCAAAAGGGAACATAAACTGCATGGTAAAGCATGAAGATGTATCTATACATAGCAGGCTTATGTTTTTTTTTTTTTTTCCCCTCAAAGCTTGCCGACCACCACATCTGCTCCTCTGCCAGATTCCCCAATGAATAAATGAATCAGGGAAGTGATGTATAAATAAATTAAAATGAATGAAAAAATGACTATGAAACAAAAGCGTTATAACTTAAGCCGTGTGTGTGTGTGTGTGTGTGGCGCGGGGTAACCATGACAGCCAGCTAATGTAGGCGGAGGGACTATTTAATTACAAACTAAATCAAACAGCTAAGAGTTTTAACAATTAAAAATAAAAACATATTTTTTTAAATGTATTTAATACAGTGGCCCATTTTCTAAGCGCAATAATACCCTCCGGGGTGGGCAGTATTGGGCAATACCGGACCTTCCAGGGGCTATAGGCCCTCCGCCTGTGGCGTCGGGCCTCATTATGCCCTGGGCCGGTCATTATTATAATACTCTACCCTAATAGATATTATTGTACATACAACATAATGATGGTCAAGACAAAGTTTGCAGTGCACAAATATATTTGTGTCATGTATAATTAGCCTTAATTTGTTAATTGAACAGTAATGTGTCATTACTTAATTATTAATTATATGCTAATTGGTTTATGTAGTAGTTAATTGAAATATGTTATTGTTTTCTATTGCTGGGCAATCTGGATTTAATTGCTGTGGTATATACTGTAACTTCAAGTGCTGAGGTATTTAGATTTATCAGATGGGTTCATGGATTTAACTGATGGATACATGGCATAGTAACTGATATGTTCCTCTGTGGAAAAGAACCTATCCATGTAAAAAAACAAACATTTGCCAAATGCCAAATGTTTGCTTGCAGTGTAACAGAGCTTTAAAAAGCTCCTGATGTTGTTGAGACAACTCTGAAAAACATATCTAGAAACAATTTAGCTATATTTAACCCTTTTTTGTAACTGTCATCCTTATTTGTTTATTACACAGAAACACAGAAACTTGACAGCAGATAAGGGCCATTAGGCCCATACAGTCTGCCCATTTTCCTTGCCTACTGTAAAAGCCGCAGACCCTACCTGATCTCCGGCTTTACCTACTCATTCCTATTGCTAGGGTTCCCTCATGCCTGTCCCATGCATGTCTGAATTCCCCACTATGTTTACCTCCACCACCTCCACTGGGAGTCTATTCCATACATCCATCACCCTTTCCGTGAAGAAATATGTCCTCACGCTACTACACCTTAGTGTACCCCCTTCCAACCTCATGTCATGCCCCCTCATTCCTGGACATCTCCTTTTCTGAAAGATGGTACCCTATTTATACCTTTTAGCTATCTGCAGGTTTCTATCATATCTCTCCTATCTCTCCTCTCCTTCAGCTATACATATTGAGGTCTCTCAGTCTCTCCTCATATGACTTTTTGTGCAGGCCATCTTTGTTGCCCTTCTTTGAACTGCCTCCACCCTGTCTATGTCCTTATAGAGATGTGGCCTCCAGAAATGGAAATTACGTACCTTCCGTAATTCTTGATCTTCTTGGATGGAGTCTCCACCACTCATTCACACTGATGGGATCTACACCGGAGGCGCTAGGACCCAGCAGGAGCAAACTTTTTGCAGGAGGGCCGGCGCCAGAGATGGAGCCGCAAGGAGCGGTGCAGCGAGCCTCGGCTCATGCAGCAATGACTATCTCGGCGTTGACCCTCCATCCGCCTCAGTACCTTTTTTCTGAGGAGGTGCAGCGTAACTAACCTAGGAGGATAGCCTAACAAAAAACAGACATAAGATAGTCTGGACAACCCATATAAGAAGGGTCAACAAAGAAGTCTTCACTGCCTAAAGATTGAGGGAGTGAAGAGCAACAACAGAAGTGAGCTCGGGGGATGGTGGGTGGGTGTGTGAATGAGTGGTGGAGACTCCATCCAAGAAGATCAAGAATTATGGTAGGTATGTAATTTCCATATCTTCCTGGACATAAAGTCTCCACCACTCATTCACACTGATGGGAGAGTACCAAGCTAATAATCCCCCGAGAGGGTGGCAAGAGAGACCAAGAGCTCACAATTTGAGGACAGAAGTCCATTAAGGATAGTTTTGCCAAATGAAAGATGTCACCTGGCATGGACATCCAGGGCAAAGTGCATGACGAAAGTATGCACTGAGCTCCAGGTAGCCGCATTGCAAATATCTGCAATGGGCATGTTGTAGTTTCCGCCAGGGATGCCGCGACTGCTCTGGTAGAGTGAGCGTATACTCTGCCCTCCAGCTTAACCTTCCTTGGGTCTCCACTGATCTCATTAGCAGCTGCCGCACCAGGGATCAGGCATGGAGTAAACATAAATTAACATGCTCCCAAGAATCCCTACAAAGACACCGTACCCTCCATAATTCCTGCACCAAATTGATTCGTTGGGCCAAAAAGAACTACTTCACGTTGGCTCTGAACTCTAACCTTAACCATCCCACCAATTTTTGGAAATCTCTCAAATCCTTCCTATCCCCACCTATCCAACCACCAACTCTGACCCTATCCATCATAAGGCTCAATCTCACTGACCCTGGCGAAGCATCCTCTGCCTCTCAATACCTCTTCACTAGCTGTGCAGCTGCCTCTCCCAGCTCAGCCCGCCTGCCCACCCCATGCACACCACGCATTCCCACCGAAATCTCAGAACCCACACCCGCCACCAGTTTCTCTTTCCATCCAGTAACCCGGTGGAAGTGCTACAAGCACTGAGCTCACTCAACCCCAACAAAGGCAAGTGCCCATCAGGACTGGACGCTAAATTCTTCACTTATCTGCCCCAGCCATAGCCCTCCACTAGCCAACCTTCTCTTAACCTCTAATTCTCCATGGCCAAAATCCCAGCACATGGAAGCAGGCAACTGTTATCCCCCTCTCTAAAGGCGGTGACCCCTCCATGCCGGGTAATTACCGCTCCATCTCCCTTCTCCCAATTCTGGCCAAAATTCAGGAACACCTTGCACTTACCCAACTGTCCCAATATCTAAACACATCCTCTTTCTTCACCCCCTATCAGTCTGGGTTCCGCAAGTCTCACTCTACCATCACCTCCCTATTAAGAATCACCGATGACGTCCTTTCAGGAATTGACAAAGGGCATATCACCTCGGCCATTTTCATAGACCTGGCCAAGGCCTTTGAAACTGTCTCCCACCCCAAGCTACTAGCCAAACTAAATGATGCCGGCCTCTCCGGCCATGCCACTAGCTGTTTCCATGCCTACCTGGTAGGCAGACACCAATCAGTGAAAATAGGCCCTCACATATCTTCCCCCCTTCCAGTCACTATGGGGGTCCTCCAAGGCTCAGTCCTGGGCCCTCTTCTTTTTTCAATATTTCTGAATGACCTCCCAAAGGCCTGCACACTCTCACCTATACAAATGTACGCAGATGACACCGTACTGTACGCCTCAGGATCTTCCACTGGAGAGGTGTCCAATGTGCTTCAGCGGGACTTCAATGCCACACAGCAATGGTTCTGGTCCAACCAGCTATTCCTAAATATGAAAAAATGTGTCTCGCTTACTTTTGGGACACAACCATGGCTCTCCTGCCTAGCCTCATGCCCCTCATTCCTAACCTTAGATGGGGCCCCTCTGGAGTCCTGCACCTCATTCAGATACCTGGGAGTCTGGCTTGACCAATACCTGGATTTCTCCACCCATATCGATTCATTACACAAAAAGCTACACCCAAAACTTGGTGCTCTGTATCGCAACAAGGACTGCATGCCCAAGCAAGTCTGGTGGGAAATTGTTCTTAAAATGATTCTCCCACTACTTGACTACGGTAACGTGGTATATGGCACCGCACCCTTATCTAACCTGGCCAGCCTCGGACACACTTTTCCACTCCTTCTGTCGTTTCATCCTGGATTGCCCACCGTTGACCCACCACTGTGACCTGTACAGTGACCTAGCCCTGCCCTCACTCACGACCCACAGACAGATCCACTGCTCCAGAGTCATTGCCAAATTCTGGACTCAAATCCTTCCCCCTTATCTCATTACCACCATATCGGCTCAGCCTTTCCCTGCCTACTCACTCAGAAGCACAGACTCCAGGCTTCTCCAAGTCCCATTCATGTACACCTCCAAGGACCAATCGGCTTTCAAATATCGCATGCCCAAACTATGGAATTACTTGCCTGCAGACATCAGGTGCTCCACGAACCCTGAATGTCTCAACCCACTCCTCCATGCACACTTCTCCGCCACTTGCACATGCTCTCGGTAACCAAAAACACAGACCGCATGCCCTCTGGTTCCTACTACCTGATAGTAATGCCATAATCAGCTGTTACACTGTATGATCCTAAAAGTTTAACTGATGTTCTGTTCTTTATGCTGTAGAATTGTTCTTCAGCCCTCTGGGTGCATATCCTGTATACTATTGCAAATCCTGTACAGAATGTAATAATCATCCTATGTTCCCCTTTACCCCAATTTCCCCCAGGTTGCATCTGGAAATGAGTGGTTCTCCGCTCAGTATGCCTGCCTGGTTAAACTCTTAAATAAATAAATAAACCTGCGCCATGGAATAACAGTGACGAAGGCATGTCACCAGCCATGCTGAAATGCATCTGATAGCAACAGGCTGACCCAGCCGGATCTCGCTGAAGGAAACAAACAGTTGTTGAGCTTTGCAAATTTGTTTTGTTCTGTCTAAATAGAAATGCAGAGCTCTTTTGACATCCAAAGAATGAAGGGTACGTTCTCCTTCATTTTGGAAGTTCGCAAAGTAAGAAGGTAGGACTAAAGGTTGGTTTAGATGGAATTCTGAAACAACCTTAGGGAGAAACTTAGGATGGGTCCTAAGAACTACTTTGTCCTTATGAAACACAGTATACGAAGGGTCTGTGACCAAGGCATGTATTTCAGAGACCCTGCGGGCCGAGGTAATGGCCACCAGGAAGACCGTTTTCCATGTGAGAAATTTCAGCTCACAGGTAGCTAGAGGCTTGAAAGGCTTTCGAGTGAGCATGTCTAGCACAAGTTTAATGTCCCAGGCTGCGACTGAACGTCTGATAGGAGGTCTGGTGTGCAGAATACCCATAAGAAACCTCTTAAGTACTGGTAACTCAGCCAGTGGCAAGGAAAGTACTGGCTCACGATAAGCTGAAATGGCACAAAGGTGAACTTTGACTGTAGAGTATTGTAGACCTGAATTTGAGAGGTCTAAAAGGTACTCTAGAACTTTATTTGGTGGGCAGGAAAAGGAATTCAAAGAGGAGCATGCACACCAGAAAGAAAAACACTTCCATTTGGCTGTGTAAGTTTTTCTAGTGGCTGGTTTACGCGCAGCCAAAAGAATATCTGAGACTCTCCGAGAGACATTGAACCTGTTCACTTCTTTCTCTTCAGGAGCCAAGCGTGAAGGTGAAGCAACCTCAGATTGGGATGGACCACAGGCCCCCTGAGTCAGAAGGTTTGTCTGAAGGGGAAGTGCTTTCGGAGGGGTTTCCAACATACTGTTGAGTAACAGAAACCATATCTGTCGAGGCCAGAAGGGAGTAATGAGGATAATTTTGTCCCCCTGGGACTCGAACTTAAGAAGTATCCTCTGAATTAGAGAAGGAGGAGGAAAGGCGTATAGAAAGCGTTTTGTCCACTGCAGCCTGAATGCATCCTGACAGAAAATGCCAGGCCCTGGATTTCTGGAGCAGAAGAGAGGCAGGTTTGTGTTGAGTGGGGATGCAAAAAGGTCCAGGTCTGGAGTTCCCCACTCTGCGAATACTGACTGAACTACGGTTGAGTCTAGAGACCACTCGTGAGGATCTGTCTCTGTTCTGCTGAGATGGTCTGCCAGTTCGTTCTGCACTCCCAGCAGGTAGACCACCTGAATTAGAGCCTTGTGCTCTAGACACCATTCCCACACTCTCATTGCTTCCCTGCATAAAGGGTAAGAGTGTGCACTGCTTTGCTTGTTGATGTAATACATCACTGCTTTGTTGTCCGTTTGAAGGAGAATGTTCTTGTGACAGAGAATGTCCTTCAAAGCCCGGACTGCATAAAGGACGGCTCTCATTTCTAAGACATTTATGTGAAGCTGTGACTCGTCCTGAGTCCCCGTACCTTGGGTGTGGAGATTCTGACAGTGAGCTCCCCACCCCATCAGGGATGCATCTGTGGTAATGGAAATCTGATGATCCAGGGGAGCAAAGGGATACCCTTCCAGAAGATTGTCCTCTTGCGACCACCAAGTGAGTGACCTCTTCAGAGGTTCTGTCACCTTGATGAGAAAGGACTGAAGGTGAGTGGTTGGGGACCACTGAGTACTTAGCATCCATTGGGAGGTTCTCATATGGAGGCGTGCTAGGGGTACAGTGAACACCGAGGATGCCATGAGACCCAGCATCTGTTGCATCAAGATAGCTCGAACTGAGCTGTTCTCTCTGATTTATCGGGCCATCTGTAGGACATAGCTCCTTCTGTCCTCTGGTAGAAAAGCTTTCACACAGGAGATGTCCAGAAGAGTTCCTATGAAAAGGAGCTTCTGGGAGGGCTGCAACTGCAATTTCTTGAGATTTAGCAGGACTCCTGTGGATGTGAGAAAGTCTGAGGCTGTGGCTACGGTGTCGAGAGTTCCTTGCCTGGAAGGGCTTGCTAGAAACCAATCGTCTAGATATGGGAACACTTGTATTCCGATCTTTCTAAGGTGCGCAGCGAGAATTGCACAACACTTTGTAAAAACTCACGGCGCCGAGGATAGCCCAAAGGGCAGGACTCTGAACTGAAAATGCTGGCCCAAAGCCACAAACCATAGGTATTTGTGTTGCTTTGGGTGAATGGGAATATGCTGGTAAGCATCCTGCATGTCCAGGGAGGCTAGCCAGTCGTGTTGATGAAGCAACGGTAGCAGGGTTCCTAGCGAAAGCATTAGAACTTTTTCTTGGGAAGAAATTTGTTCAATTTTCTGAGGTCCAAAATAGGGCGCATGCCCCCGGTTTTCTTTGGAACCAGAAAATAATGGGAGTAGAACCCTGTGTTCCATTGATCCAGAGGAACTATTTCTACTGCCCTCTTGTTCAGAAGGCCTTGTATCTCGGTAGCGAGAAGCTCTGACTGAAAAACTGACAGCCTGGGCTGTCATTTGGGGGGACGATCCGGAGGGGTCTCTGAAAGATTGAGGGAATACCCCTCACAAATTATCTGGAGGACCCATTTGTCTGATGTTATGGACTTCCACTGGTTGTAGAAGTGAGTCAGATGACCTCCCATCGCTGAGACAGAGTCCCCCTCGGGCAGCTGAGGTGGGACTTGGGCCAGAAACTCAGAAGGCGGCACTGGGCGCTTTGGGCCCTTGTGCTTTCTGCTGCATTTTCTTTTGAGGCTGGGGGGCTTGGCTTTTATTAAAACCTCCCCTGCCCTTGCCTCAAAAGGACTGACGGTTGTGAAATTGACGCTTATTAACACCCCCGAGAGAAGGGGCGGGAGCAGGTCAAGCCAATTTAATGGCAGACCTAGTCTTTTGTGTGTCCTCCAGAGCTTGCTCTACTTGAGGACCAAGAGACACATACCGAAGGGTAATGCCATGACCTGTTGCTGTGCATCATTCGTGAAGCCTGAAGTGCGCAGCCAGGAATGACGGCGGGTACAAATGCCCGCCGCTGCCGCTTGGGAGGCAGTATCGAAAGCGTCCATAGCTACTTTATCCTGCTGGTTGTTGGACTCGATACCCCTGGTTATGGTTTGAAGAAGCTCTAAATTAGTGTCCGACTCCAGTAGAGCTTCTACCATTTGCTTGAGCGAATGCCAAAGAACATACTCATACTGAGAGAAATAACCCTGGTAGCTGGCAATACGCATACCCAGGGTGGATGCAGCAAAGACTCTCTTGCCTAAAGTATCTATCTTATGAGATTCTTTGTTTATAGGTCGAGCTGTAGTAGCCTGAGGGAGGATGATCTTATCATTCTCTGCCAAGACCACAATAGGGTCCTCAAAGGCTTGGGAGGCCAAAATGGGTTGATCCTTGGGAGCAGAGTACTTTCTGTCTATGGACTTAGCCACAGAAGGAATGAGAGCAGGATTATTCCATACCATTTGAGAAAGCATCTCAAAAGAAAGCTGTACCGGGGAGTTAAATCCATAGGGATCTCTGGGACATGAAGGTATTGGAGCCTTAAAAGCTTCCCAAGATCGATATCTGTAGTCTGGAGAGAAAGAGTGGAATTCAAATTTTTCAGCAGAGACTTAAATGACAGGTCCTCGACCACAGGCTCTGCAATAGGATTAGATCCTGTTCCTTCCACGTCATCAGCCAGCCTAAGGTCTGGGTCAGGCTCAATATCATCTCCTGAGAGCCCAGGAGGGACAGTAAGGACAGGAAAGGAGTGAAAATCAGAAGGAAAAGAGGAAGGAAAAAGGTTCGGAGTCGAAAAGCCTTGAAGACGTCAAACCAAGCCTCGGCGCCGAAAAAGAGCATGGCGCCACCTGACCCAGCACTGCGCATGGCGCGGACAGAGCCCCCAGCGCCGAGAACGGCAATGACAAGCCGCACGGTGCCGACAAGCTGCATGGCACTAAGGATGGCGCCGACAAGTCACATGTGCAGAGGATGGCGCCGACAAACCCAATGGTGCTGAGGATGGCGCCAACAGATGCATCGGCGCAGAGGATGGCACCGAGTGACCCATTGATGCCGAAGGTGCCGAAACCAACACAGGGCTCTGAAAACTAGGGTTTGAGGAGAAAGAAGGAAGAATACCAAGAGATAGAGGCACTGGTGTGGCCCCCTGCAACGCAGCCATGTGAGGGGGGAAAACACCTGAGCGCGGAGTTGACGTCACTGAAGAAGGTGCCACACGACTAGGGAGGCCCAACCACCCTACCCGATCCCCCGAGGGCCCTGGAGTGACTGGGCCAGGCAGCTGGACCAACCTCCGAGCCCACTGCTCCATCAGAGTGGCCCACTGATGAAACTGCTCATCTGAAGCCCTACCAGAATGCGGGGAAAGGCTCCGATGTTGAAGAGGATGGTGACCAGAAACAGAAACCGGCAACTCCGGAGGAGGAGACCGGCAACTGACCCCAATGACTGACCGTCGACGTGCAGACATACCAGAGGGTGACCTCGAGTGATGCCTACTCTTTTTTGACCTGTGGGCTGCAGAAGAGCTCGAGGCTGAATGGTGCTGAGAATGTGACCATTTTCTTTTATGCTTCCGGGGGGACCGCCTCTCCCCTCGGGCACTGGACCGTCCGTTGTCAGACCCCCTCCTCCGGAGAGAGCGGCGGACTGGACCCAGCCTGGCTGACTGAACAGCTTTCATAAACTCCCTACTGTCACCTGACCCACTCATGGTCGACTCCGTCAATGTAGACTGAGACTTCTTTCTTAAATAAGAATAAATTATAGTAAGCGGTACTTATTCGAGATATACTACAAAATAATAAACTGAAAAGTATGCTGCTAGTCTGAAGTTTGGCTCCTGGTGGGCGAGTGATGTCGTCACTGAAGCGCACGGCGGGAAAAAAGGAACCGAGGCGGCTGGAGGGTTGACGCCGAGATAGTAATTGCTGCACGAGCAGAGGCTTGTGGTGCCACTCCTCGCGGCTCCATCTCTGATGCCGGCCCTCCTGCAAAAAGTTTGCTCCCACTGGGTCCTAGTGCCTCCAGTGTAGATCCCATCAGAATGAATGAGTCGTGGAGACTTTATGTCCAGGAAGATCTGGACACAATATTCCAAATGAGGGCTCACCAATGATCGGTAGAGTGGCATCACCACCTCCTTTCTATTACTAAGGACATGTGTATGGAACCAGGATCTCTGCGCTATTTTCTCTGTCTGCTTGTCTACTTCAACAGTCACAGTTCTGCTTATGACATCCAAATTTGCAGCTGTGGAGATTATGATGTCATAAACAAGGCATTATGAAGTCATGTGCAGACAAGCAGCCAAAACTAATAAAATCCAAGGGACAGTAATCTTGTTTTTATGCCACTTCCCTCAGTAATAAACAAAAAGGGTGAAGAACTCCAAAAATATAGTTTTGGCTGAATGGTACAGAGTGTGAATGCATAGAACTGTAAACTAGTGGGTTGCAGGTTCAGCACCCCCCCCCGGCCACAAACAATATCGTCTGAGGAGTAAACTAGTAGCCAGGCCAGTGGCATGAAGGGCTGAGCTGCTGGACGCATCACCTCCCGCCACACTGGCAACCTGAGTTCGGGAATGGACCAAGATCACTCGAGGGCTTGGGGGGGTGGAGTTAGCGTCCATCAATGAAGTTCCTCCTTCGGGGTGGGGGGACAATGAGTACTGCTGCTTGGCTGCCAACTACTGGAGGATAGGTGGTACAGCAGTGTGACCAGAACTGAATGATGCAGGTGGGCATTGAAAACGTGCACTATCTTCACGGTCTACATGTGCACCACAGTACGCCATCTGCTCTGACTCAAGGGGAATAATGAGTGGAAAAGAACCATTGTCTGCAGGATGATGCTGCGACCCTGAAGGTACTGCACCACCATCCATGGCACTCACACACACACCAAGGTAAGAAATAGATGGGGTAAGTCCTGGAGGTAGTGTGAAGGGGCTGGGGTTCGACAGCAGAAGGGGGCCCATTGGGAGGGGCACTGGGGCAGGAGGATAAAGTCCATATGGAAAAAAAAAAGGATTGCAAAAATATCTGAATGATAAACTGAAGTGTGTCTAACTCACACATTTTTAAAAGTTACCCAACTGGTATCATGGGCTCTTTAAAGGGAATTACAGGGGTGTGGTCGTGCCCCTATAGTTAGGGTTCATTCTTCACTTCTGTGTTAAAACTTAACATTTGGCACTTTAATAACGTCGCAACCATTCAAGCGATTCGCATGCAGGTTTGCATGTGCCATCAGGGATAAAAGATCTCTTGATGTGGCAAGTTTTATTCTGGCCGGATGTGTGAGTGCGGAGATACAGAGTGTCAGAAAATGTGTAAATTACCGTTTTTTGTAAAATTCTTTCTCACGCAGCTACACAAATATGGTGTGGAATTTTGGTCTGAAAATTTCAGGGTACAAAGGCCTTGGGTCACAGATGTGCCTTTTGAAGATTTGGTAAAACAATATTAATCTGTTCAAAGGTTATGAAAATTTTTAAATTTCCCATTTTTTTCAATGGGAAAAGTTAGATGTTCACCTTGAAAAATGATTCTATGTTGCAAATAGGTAATTCTTTTGTACCAAATGGAAAATCCTTTTCTGTGCTGCCACCATCTTGTTTTCAGTTAGTGGGGGCAACAAAATTTATTTATTTATTAAGGAAATCAGAAATACCTTTGAGTCAAAGACCGTTTACAAAGGTTCCACGTCACAAAATGAAATAACAACAAAAATAGAGGGCTTTAGTAAACACCAATGGTTGTGTTTACCTAACTGGGGCCCGTAGAGTCCGATTCTGGCCTTAGTTTTTTCATAAGTTAGTTACAAATGCATTTTCTTAATATGCTGAAATCCTTTTTGCAAATTGCGAAAAAGGAATCACGAAACAGGATCCTTTTTCGCAATTTGCTGCAAAGTGCGAAACAACAACCGCAGAAAAAGATTCTGAGCTGTGGAGAAGGATACTAGTGAAAGACTAGGTTTGCTGGCAAAGACACCTAGCTTCACCTGAGCTCTTTTCATCTAGGTTTGCTTAAAAGGACAGAGCAAGAAACAACATTATCAGAGCAAGGAGAAAAATTAAGACTTCTTTTGACTAGGCAGATTTACTGTGTTTTACTATTTTCTTTTGTGCTTACAGGTTTTGTTACTGTTTTATGCTTACATATTACTGCTTTATTGTTCTCAGATTCAAATTGTTTTTGCATTTTCCACCATGCCACAGTGACATGGAGAACAGCGACCGTCAATACAACAACGGCGCAACACCACCAACTAGTGTCGTGCCGTCGCTGGAGAAAACTGTTTTCTATGGGGAGCTTTGCCCCCCACCCCCCCGGACTTTAAATAACCAACTCCAACTTGGAGTTGGTTCGGGAAGGGGCGAGTACCTCAGAAGCAGCAGTGTCGGGAATACAGCGGACCATCACAGCGAACTGTTGGTAATGTCGCTGTGATGGTCTTCGCTGTATTCCCTTACTTTCTGCTACTTAGTTACAGGGTATGCCTACAGGTTTGTTACTCTTTTGTGCTTACAGATTACTGCTTTATTTTCTCTGATTCAAATTGTTTCTTTGCAGGGTATATTTTCTGTGGAATTGTTCAAGGTTGTGCCTACAGGTTTTTGTTACTGTGTTGTGCCTACAGGTGTTACAGTTTACTGCTTTATTTTTTTCTCTGATTGAAATTGTTTTTTTTGCAGGGTATATTTTCTGCTAAATTGTTACAGGGTGTGCTTGCGGGTTGATACTGTGTTGTGCTTACATATTAATGCTTTATTTTTCTCTGATTCAAAGTGTTTTTTTTGCAAGGTATATCTTCTGTTAAATTGTTCTGCAGGTTGTGCTTACCGATTTTGTTACTTTTTGTACTTACAGGTTTTACAGTTTTATCTATCATTAGGCTAAGCAAAATTACTGTTTTGCTACTATTTTATTTTTTGCTTACAGTTTTTTGTTTTGGGTTCAGAGGTGTTGCAGTCTCTTTCTCACACTGAAGGAGCTAATTGGTCTCCTCCCACAGCTCTTCCAGGGGATTAGGAGTGTAGCAGAGGGTGGAGCTGACAATGTCTTAGTAACTTCCAACAGAAGGAAGAGTTAAAAGGTCAGGTTAGTTGATGTTTTTGAGGTAGAAGGCAAGGTCTGCTGGAAAAGGCACCTAGATTCACCTGAGCTCTTTTCTTCTAGGTTTGTTTGAAAGGACAGAGCAAGGAACAACATTATCAGAGCAAGGAGAAAAATTAAGGCTTCTTTTGGCTAGGCAAATTTACTGTGTGTTACTATTTTCTTTTGTGCTTACAGGTTTTGTTACTGTTTTTTTCCTTACATATTACTGCTATATTGTTCTCTGATTCGAATTGTCTTTGCAAGGTTTACTTTCTGCCTTTGTTGTTGGTTGCTTGTTTCTGCTCTTACCTCTTTGTTTCTTTTCATCCGTGGGGTTCTTTTTTGGCAGGGGAAGGGCGCAACCACCCCATACTACATTCCTTTTATAGAGTAGCACAGTCGTAACATTTCCTATAGCAAAGCAGGAAGGGGAGAATCAAAGGGGTATTCACACAGTGACTTCACTTAAAGGGGCACAATTAATTATACAAAAACAAACAAAACAAACATTAAAAAAAAAAAATTAAATTAAACTTTTGCTTTCATTTTCCTTCTAATTTATTTTTATTTTATTTAGTTTTTGTTGACCGGGAAGGAGGACTAGACAATGTTTTGCCTATTTTCAGCCTCGTTCCGGGGGGAGGGGGATACAGAT
This sequence comes from Neoceratodus forsteri, assembly GCA_016271365.2. Classification (NCBI taxonomy): domain Eukaryota; kingdom Metazoa; phylum Chordata; order Ceratodontiformes; family Ceratodontidae; genus Neoceratodus; species Neoceratodus forsteri. The sequence goes on from CM028134.1 coordinate 244,766,392, forward strand.
GAATGCCAACTGAAATTGAACCAGATTTTGTTTAAGCTGTTGGTGGTATTTTTAGTGAATGGGGGAAATTTGGCCAGGACACCAGGGAAATTCCCCATCTCTATCGCTAGAAGGTGCTGCGTTGTTGTGAGAGAGTGAGCACAGTGACTGAATCTATGAAGGAGTAGGATGTTCGGGAGGTTGAGGAGCTGGTCTCCTCCTCGGCCCTCCCTTCTACAGAGGCTGCAATGGAAATGGATAATTTGCCAGAGGAGGCATATATATTGGCAGTTGATAACATGGAGGTTATTGAAAGTGAAGACTTATGGCCGAGGGTTAAGTCCGGCATCGGAAATGATGGAGCCTTGCAAAGGTGGTCACCAGCAATTGTAAGGTGGCAGATATCTGAAAAAGGCTGGAATTGGAAGAGATCAAGTTTCAATAGACACGGAACTGATTGGAGATGGAATTGCAGCAACAGGAAGAACAATCGGAGTTTCAGGAACAGGAACTTGCACGAGAGACAATCGGAGCTGGACCGAATCAGGTGGATTTATTTGAGAGGCAAGGAAATGGTGAATCATGAATCGAAGGTCGCTCACCCTGGCTCTCCAAGGATGCAGGTAACTAAAGTTATGGTGGCAAAAGGATCAGATGGGAGCAGTGGGCGGGTGGAGCAGATTGTGAGTGATCCATTAGTTTCACGGCATGAAGGGAAACTGGAGCAGCAGGCTGACATTTCTGGAGGAGTGTCTGACAAGGTAGAGGGTATAGGAGTGGAAAACATGACACCTATAACTTTTTCAATAGGTGTCTCGTTGGGAGGTGGGGGAAGGAAAAGTTTGGGGAAAGAAGGTGTTGGAAAGCGAAAAAAAAAGCCATCCCCAAGCTCTAGAAGATAGGCAAAGGTCTCTCAATCCAGAGTATAGTAATATTTCTGTGCAATCGGCTGGGCCTTCCACCACGCCTGCAGGCTGGATTATGACTGCGTTGGAGGCCGCTGGATGGGTGAAAAATCTAAATGGTACAGGGTGGGATGTAAACATTTCAGGCCCTATGACAGGCTCCTCTGTCCCTATCAATACTTCTAAAGATAGTGATCAGTCTCCTGTGATAGGTGATGCTTCTATTCCTCTGTTAACGCCTGGGCAAAAATCCCCAGTTTCAAGGGAGCAAGAAAATCCTGATAGTGATCTTAACTCCACGATGGCAGTCATTATAGAGCTAGAAGGTGAGGTTCCCTTGCCTGGTGTCCCAGACCCCCTCTCCACCCCCACCCCCTCTAAATCCTTCAGGAGAGGAAGAAGAGCATATAGTCCCTTTGGAGCAGGTTGACTCAGACATTTCGTTACTCCAAGGAGAACCTGAACAAGATCTACAGGCACCTGCTAATGTATGGCATAACAGGATCAGAGATCAGCTTTTCCCAAATAACTCGAGACAAATGTCTGAACCAGCAATGAGAAGAAATGCTGTAAGGCTGAAATTCCGGGGTAATATTTCTGATGTTCCAGAAAGACATTTTGTAGGTCGAGCATTACTGAAAGGAAGTAGGAAATACTATGTATATGAAGTGTCTGCTTTAATACATGTGCCTGGGGACTCTGTATTTGATGTCAGTTTTAAACATCCTGCTGGTCTCGACAGATTCTGGAAGCAGTACCAGATGTTGAAACACACTCCACTGTGGAAGCCTTTTTTGGCCATCCCTCTAACAAAACCCTTGACAAAAAAATAACAGTTCTATTCTGAAATGAGGGGGTGAACGTTACGGATATCACATATTGGTTACAGCACTGCACTGTTAAAGGATATCCAGAGCTTATATTAGATGATGAACATTTGTGGACTGGGGGCTGGAAGTATATACAGGTTACTCACCTGTAACAGGAGTTCTAGGAATGGTATATGTTGTTCATCCACACTGTCTGGCAGGTTCCTTGCCGCTTTAAATCTTGCCGGAAGGTCTTCAAGCTGGCTCCTCCCATGACGCCAGATCTTCCTTACTGCTTGGAAGCTCAGGTTCCTCCTTAATGCTCTGCATGGAGACTGGATCCTAATTCTTGGTGTCACCGAAACTTATTTAAAATTTTCAAGACTTGGTTATCTTTCTCCTACGTGGCTGCGATGGACAAATCGACTCCAGTTTGTTGGTGCCCTTGTGGGCAGAAGATGTCCAGGATGGATCCGCCTCCACGTCGTCTACTGCCTCACCTAGAACACAACCTGCAGGCCCTGCGAGTCATGCGTTCATTTTTGACCAGCGTCCTGGAAGGACCTAGCTGCCAGTTACAGCTTGGGTGCCCGAAGCGCTACCAGCCAGTTAAGTTGAAGGAGGCCGTTGGTTACCGCCCGGTGGCTGGCTGGCTGAGCAACTTCGAGCAGATGATACGCCCTCGAGGAAGAGGCGGCCCAGGCCGCATCATCCTCTTCCTCAATCAGCGACATTTATCTCACTCTCTCTGGGTACCTCGTATTCAGCTTCTTTCAAGGAGCTTTGCCAATCCCTTTCCACGAAGGGAGAGGGGCCATCGGGACATTCCTCTCGGTCCAAAAAGAAGGACTCAAAGGGTAAGTCCCATCATCGGCGTTCGTGGGAGCAGGAGAGTCCCCCTCCGGACAGCTGACTGTTGACTTGGTCGAGGTTGCGGCTAAGGCCGCTGGCTTCCTGACGTCCCCGTCAGGCCAGCCCGGCCGAGACACCCGTCGCCGGTCGAGATTTTCTCGACCTGTCAGGCAGAGCTGTCGACTAGTGAGGCCGACAACCCTTCTTCACCAGTTCCCCGGTGGAGACCGAGGCCCTGCCTGTGCCCCCAGTGCTGCAGTCCCCGGTTAAGGCTTCCGAGCCGAGGGAAGAGCGGGTGTCCCCCGCCCCTTCCCAGACCCATCCTAGGAAACACCAAGGATCTCGATCTTGGTCTCGGACATCGTCTCGGTCCAGCCGATCCCGCCGACATCAGCGGTCTCAGCACCGAGGTAAGCGGCACCACCGCTCGTCCTCGTCTTCCTCCTTGGAAGAGGAGAGGCTTCGGCGCAAGTTGCGTCAACACTACAAGGACCTGATGTGGCAGCAGTTACTTCTGTCCAGGAACAAGCCGACGCCGTCGCCTTCCCCGGCCATCAAGTGGCTGTCACCCGAGCGGCCGAAACAACCCCTTGCTGTAGTCGAGGTGCCCAAGCCTGGGCCGGTTGTTTGGCCGAAACCAGCTGCCCCACCGATTGTGGTGGAACCTCCGCCTCCACGACCGAAATCAGCGACGCCGACCAAGGACTCTCTGTCGGGTCAGGGCCTGCCCCACAGGTTGTCAGTCACCCTCACTCCCGACCGTCCTCAGCAGGTGGAGGGTAGCTCAGGCCCCAGGCAGCTCTTCGGGACTCCTCAGAGTCCGACAATGACTCCTCCCTCTTCTCCAGGCCCACTGACCTGGAGTCCTCTGGGGGCCAGTCGATGGATGAAAGCCCACTGTCCTTTATGGGTTCGCCTCGGCTCATCTCAGAGTCCACTGGGATGCAGCTCGAGCCCGTATCCAAGCGGGCCAAGTATCCCCTGACGGAGATACTGGACCGAGGGGATTCACCCACAGAGGCCTTTCCGGTGGCTGAAGCCATTGTTGGCCCAGCCTTGGAGCTCTGGCAGCGGCCTGCTTCCTGTCCTGCCTTCGAGCCAGGATGGCCAGGAAGTATGTGGTCCCTACCGGCTCTTTGCCCGGTTTTTGGAACACCCTCGGCCGAAGGTTGGTCACTGACAGCTTTTCCGGCATTCCAGGAGCGTTAGGGGCGTGGACAAGCCCCCGACAAGGAGTCCAAAAGCTGGACTACGCCGGGCGCAAGGTGTCACGCTGCATCCTCCCTGGCCTCCACCAGGCCAGCTTGGCCGTGCTGATGGCACACTTCTCCCGCGCCTCATGGGCTCCCTGGATGAGGTGATCCCTCATCTCCGGCCGACCACCAGACCACTTCCTTTCCACCTGGTCCGCTATCACCAGGGACCATTGGGTGTTGGAGGTGGTAGAGAACCTGACCCTGGAGTTGAGCAGTACCAGCCCTTGGCCATTCAGCCTGGGGGGCTTCACGAAGTCGAACCTCTCTCCTGGCCGCCGCCCGAGCCAATATTGCCTTGCTCCTCGAAAGAGGTGATCAGGAAGGTGGCGGATCCTTCTCTGGACCCAGGGTTTGTGTCCAGGTACTTCCTGGTCCCAAAGCGGATGGGGAGCTGGTGCCCCATTCTCGACCTGCACGACCTGAACAGGTTCCTAAGGTCTCGGACCTTCAGGATGGTCACTCTGGCTCAGATAATCCCATCCTTGGAACGAGGCATGTGGTTCTGTTCTCTGGACCTTCAGGGCAGCGTTCTTTCATGTCCCAATCCATCCGTCCCACCAGAGATTCCCTCCGCTTCCAGAGCGGAGGGATCCCTACGAGTTCAGGGCCATGCCCTTCGGCCTTTCCCTAGCTCCCAGGGTCTTCACCAAATGCATGGCAGTGGTGACAGCATTCCTGCAGCCCGAAAGGTCCGGTTGTACCCCTACCTGGATGACTGGCTGATTGCAGCCCCCTCCAGAGCGGAGGTGGAGCGGTCCAGAGATCTGGCCTTCCAGGTTTGCTCTCAGGTTGGCCTCCTCATCAACGAGGCCAAGTCAGAACTCGTGCCAAAGCAGGTGATACAATTCATCAGGGCAGAGCCTGACTCTCTATGAGCCAGAGCACGCGGCTCCCGGTGGGCAGGCCGAGGTTCTTTCCTCCTTTGCCCAATCATTTCAGGTTGGGCAATCGCGCCCTGCCCGGGACTTCCTGCACCTCCTGGGCCTCATGGCAGCTTGCACCAGCGTGGTCCGTTGGGCCCGCTGGTACATGCATCCCCTTCAATGGGGGCTGGCCAGCCAATGGTCACAGCACTTCGATCCGCTGGATCAGCTAGTGACAGTGACCCAGGGGATGTGGAACGCTCTCCAGTGGGGGACTGTTCCAGCACATCTGCAGGAGGGTATCCCGTTTGTCTGCCTTGAGCCGACGGTCTCGCTATTGACCGATGCCTCTCTGATGGGTTTGGGTGCCCATCTGGGGGAGCACAGAGCGCATGGCCTCTGGTCCCCTCGGGAGTCCCGATGCCACATCAACCTGCTGGAGCTTTGAGTGGTTCATCTAGCCCTCACCGCCTTTGCTCCGTTTCTACAGGGTCAAGTGGTTCAGGTCCAGATGGACAATACCACGACCATGTACTACCTAAACCGCCAGGGCAGGACGCCCTCCATGCCTCTGTGCAGGGAAGCTCTCCGCATTTGGTCACTCATGCGCAGCCTGGAGGCGGATCTCCTCGCCATTCATGTGGCAGGAGCCTCCAACACCATGGCCGATGCTTTAAGCCGGATAGGGGCTGCGTCTCACAAGTGGTCTCTACTGCCGGAGCTAGTACAAGATCTCTTCTCCGACTGCGTCACGCCTCAGGTGGACCTGTTTGCCTCCAGGGAGAATGCGAAGCTGAGACTGTTTCATGCCAGCCCCCCTCAGCAGGGCTCGCTGCAGGGGATGCCTTCTCGAGGCCGTGGACCCCGGGCCTCTTCTATGCCTTTCCCGCATTTCCCTTGATCCACAAGGTGCTTCTCAAGGTGAGAAGGGACAAGGCACAGGTAATTCTGGTAGCCCCAGACTGGCCCCGCCAGTTCTGGTATCCAGATCTCCTCAGTCTCAGCTCCAGGCTCCCGAGGCAGCTTCCAGCCCACCCGGACCTGATCTCAGTCAATCAGGGGATGGTATTCCATCCGGACCTTCAATCCCTGCACCTGATGGCCTGGTTGCTGAGCGGCTAGAGTTCCAGGCCTTGGGTCTTTCCAACAAGGTCCTCAACATCATTGAGGCGTCCCGTAAGGAGTCGACCAGAAAATGCTACACCTTCAAATGGAAGAGATTTTCCATTTGGTGTCAGGGCAAGGGCCTGGACCCTTCCTCCTGTTCCTTGGTAAGCATGCTGGACTACCTGTGGTCCCTTTCTCAGCTAGGGCTTCGGTCGATGACCCTTAAGGTGCACCTGGCAGCCATCTCTGCTTACCGGGCGGGCGGGAGCAGTCAGTGGCGCAGGAGAAGGTGGTCGGGCGCTTTTTCAAAGGCCTTGATCACATATCCCCTCCGGTGCAAGAACCTCCACCTCCGTGGGATCTACTGCTGGTATTGGCTAAGCTCATGGGCAAGCCATTCGAACCGATGCACAGGTGTGACATTTCTCACCTGTCATGGAAAACCGCCTTCTTGGTGGCTATCATGTCAGCCAGAAGGATGGGGGAGCTCCAGGCGCTTTCCATCGAGTCTTCTTATCTGGTCTTCCACAGGGACAAGGTTATCCTGTGCCCCCACCCGAAATTCCTTCCGAAGGTGGTGTCGGAGTTTCATCTTAACCAGTTGTTGACTCTGCCGGTGTTCCACCCCAATCACACCTCGGAGGCCGAATATAGGCTCCATACTTTGGATCCTAGAAGAGCACTCGCTTACTATAAGGAGCGGATGGCTGAAGTTCAGGTTTGTCACCTACGCTGAAGCTGCACCTGGCAGACCTGCAGCCAAGCGGACGATAGGCAGGTGGGTCACCTCCTGCATAAATCTCTGCTATAGGTTGGTGGGCATGGAGCCTCCCAGAGGGATAAGAGCTCATTCTACCCACCATACCGCTGCATCGGTGGCTGCTTCTAGGGATGTCCCTATCCAGGAAATCTGCAGGGCTGCTACCTGGAAGTCAGCACACACCTTCATCACCCACCACCATATCGACTCTGAGTCAGCTCTGGGATGCTGGTTTTGGGGCCTCGGTTCTCCAGTCTTTATTCCCTAAGTAGGGGGTGTGTGCCTTGCCTCCCTCCTGGAGAACTGCTAGGAGTCTGCCGGACAGTGTGGATGAACAACATATCCATGTCCCTAGAAATACAGGTTACTCACCTGTAACAGGAGTTCTAGGAATGGTATATGTTGTTCATCCACACAACCCACCCGACCTCCCTGGATTCGACGCACAACCTGGCTTCCAGCAGGCTAGATCTGGCGTCATGGGGCAGAGCCGAGAGTTTTACCACCCGGGTGGGTGGGAGGAGCCAGTCTGAAGACCTTCCGGCAAGATTTAAAGTGGCAAGGAACCTGCCAGACAGTGTGAATGAACAACATATCCATGTCCCTAGAACAGGTTGTTTTAAAAATGGAGCAGGGTTAGACTAAACACTTGCCTAACTGTTTTTTGGGGGAAGAGACTGAGGGGTGATATTTTACCAGGGGCAACCCAGAGCCTGTTTTAAATGTGGGGACGTAGGTCACTTAAGTAATGTTTGCGGTAAGCAAAGATGTGGCCTATGTGGGGAAGTAGGTTACTTTGGGGCACAGTGTCAGCAGCCAATGAGGTACAATCTTTGTGAGGAACAAGGTCATACGTTCTGGAATTGCTCATGGGCCTCTCACAACAGTCGAGACCAGGCCATATGGGCTGAGCAAGACGCTTATGTAGCTACAGCCCAAAAAGAAAAAATGAGGATGCATGACCTATTAATGAATTTGCACCCTATGGACCCTAAACCACAAAGACAGGCTAGGCCAAGAAAGGAGATCTCTGCAGGAGAGCTAGGGAAGGGGCAAGTCTTAGCTCCAGTACCTCAGACTGGATCACGAGAATTGTAAGCTGAAGTGGTGGAAATGGAAAAGGATCCTGAGGCTGTAGACCAGGAGAGTATGTTTGACCCCTCCTCTCAACCTCCAGTAGAGAAGAATGAGCAAGACATTTTGATTGTAGAAACAGAGCAGGATCCTGAGAATACGGAGGGAGTGCACTGTATGCCCCCCAGGAGCTTGTATTTCAGAGAGTTACACAATCTAAAGCAGGGAAAGCTATGGTAGAAGCTCAACCAGTGCTTATGGAACCCGATATACTTTCTGTAAAAAATTCTTATGCTTTATTATTTGAGCAGGACATAGAAGAAGATGGTCTTGACTCTGACATTTCCTCAGTTACTTCTTCACAGGCAGAAGCAGCTACAGACACTGGCACTGGTGATAGCATAAAGCCTAAGCCTAAGAAGAGGAAAAAGAGAAAGTGATTTAGTTTTAAAATATTTGAATAACAGTGTTTTGCTAAATTTTTTTCTTCTCATGGATGGAGGCATTACGTTTCTCACAGTAAATGTGAATAGTGTTAAAGCCCTGGAGAAGAGACGGATTACTTTTGCTAGTCTAAGGGAGGGACGTGGGCAAGTGATTTTATTGCAGGATGCAAGGTTGCATACATTGCCAGAGGTCAGGGAGGCACCGAGAGATTGGAGATGGGGTGTCTCATTTTGGTCGTTAAAAGAAGAGCAATGCACGGGGTTAGGAATCTTATTCTCTAGGATTGAAGTAAGAGTCTTGCAGATATTCGATGTTCAGCCAGAAAGGGTTATGATAATAGATGTGGTACTACATAATATTGGGTACCGGATAGTGAATGTTTGTGCCCCGCAAGTGAAATCGGACAGATCTTCTCTTTTTAAGAGGCTAGAGCCATACTTGCACACTTCAAAGGTAGTGCTATGGGGGAGGGGTGACTTTAATTGTGGTCTGGCTCATAGAGACTGGGGGAGGAAAACACAGAAGGTATATAGTGACACTAATGCATTGCTTCACATCTTGAAATAGAATAATTTAAGGGATGTGTATGATATCTTGCAAATTGAACCCGAACATACATTTTTTTAAAGAGAGGTTATCCACTAGGATTGATTTTAGTTCCTATCAGAAAGAATTACATGTCAAGAAGTGTTGGTTGTGCCTTTAGAGACGTCGGATCAAGTGGCGGTTAGAATTCAAATAGGGCAATTACAGAGGGCTCCTATGGGGAGGAGATATTGGAAGATGAATATTTCTGTCCTACAAGAGGCACTTATACAAAACAATATAAATGATTTTGTTACGCTGAGAGCTGATATCAGTTTTTTGTACGATAGCCCCATAGAATGGTGGGAGGATGCGAAGAGGGATTTGAAGATATTGTTTATAAGGGTTACCGGTGAAAGGGCAAAACATAAATATATTCAGTATTTGGGATTAAGAGCAAAGTATCTACAATTGTTGACTAGGGCTAAAGACATGGGAAATGATGTACAGACACAGTTACACGTAACTAAGGAAAAAATGTATGGGTATCTGAAGGAAAAAGAGGATAGGATGGCCATACAGCAAACATATCAGACAAAGGGAACAAAAGAGCGAGTGAATCTCTATGATTTAGGGTTACTTGGGGCACAGAAAATGGTAATTACTGCCTTAAAGGATGTTACAGGCGCTTAGTGGACGATAGTAGAGGTTTGCAACAAGTGATTCAGGATTATGTGAAGGCCACTTTTCAGAAAGAAAGGTTAGGGCAACAGGTTGTTTTCTTTCAGCATTTGGAAATACCTAAGTTGGAGGAAGAGGAAGGGTGGGGGTTGGTAGCTCCTATATCTGAGGCAGAAATTAGAGAAGCCATAACTGAGCTTACTGCTCAAACTACTCCAGGTATTTTTTTTTTAAACTTTCTTTATTTAATGTAGTTTATTGGGCCGAGGCCCATACGACATACACAGACAACAAGCATATGACAATCGTACAAATTGATTCACATCTATTGTAATCACAGGCAGGAGAGGTCTTATAGCAAAGCGAATGTACAATATGCAAAGTAAATCTATGCTGTGACATCTTAAAATATCTAAGTACTCATCTAAATGCATCTCATAATGTCTTCATCATACATTTCCCAACCTGCAGCCCATAGGATGCTCCTCTCATGATAAGGAGTTTCACTGGGGTGGGGGAGGGGTGAGAGCGCATAGGCGCCCATCAGAGTGTGTACCACAAGACCCACTATTTTGTCAGTTTCTGCTTTGTTAAACCCTAATCTGGGCCTACATTTGCCCAGACTCAGAGAACAAACTCAGGCCTCTCCATTGCCATGTAAAAAATCCATCGCCTCCATAATATCTCAAAGGTCGGAAAGCTCTTAATAAACTTGGCTGTTATTGATTCCATTCTGTACACGTCTATCATACGTTCCTGCCACATGTTCAGGGTGATCCTCTTAGGGGATAACTAATTACTGGTGATTACTTTTGAGCCACAAGGAAAGCGATTTTCAGAAACTTAATTGTCAGGGGTCTCAAAGTTTCTTAGACAGGTCTAAAAAAAAATAACACAGGAGACACCTCCAATTGAGGTCTATGATTTCTTTAAAACCTACTGAAGGTTTTTGTTTAAAGGGGTCAGCTCAGGGCATTCCCATAATAAATGAGCTAAAGATGCAGGTGTATACCATCAATTCCTCCAGCACATCGCAGAGATAGAAGTATGGAATCTGGTCTGAATAGCTGGGGATCGAAAGTAACGGGCACGGATCTTCCATGAAAACTCCTGCCAGCTCCCTGATGAAACACCCCAGTGAACTCTTCTTTGAGTCCAGACCCATAAATCCTCTGGGATCAGAACTCCCAGGTCCTTCTCCCAGGCTTTTTTAATGTGTGCGGAGGAGTCGCCCTTCCAAGATAGAAGTGCCCGATATAGCTTGGAAACTATATGGGACCTAATCGGGTCCTTTTCTATTGCCTTTTTAAGTAAGAATGCGATTTGTGGAGGTGAGGAGCTCCCCAACTTAAACTGTACTACCAGATTGCTTATATAATTTCTTATTTGAAAATATCTGACTCTATCTTTCCAAATGATTCCATATTTTTCAACCAGCGAATCAAAAGATATGATCGTATTTCCATCTAAAAAATTCCAAATCAAGTGTAAACCCCTTTCCTCCCATCTCTTAAAACCACCATCCCATCTGTTAGGTGGGAAAGAGTTCAAATATGGGACTGAGGTCAACAAGCAACTCCAACTTTCAGCATCTTTATCCCCTAAGACCCCATGCCACACCCCCGCAGTAACGGCTGTATGGGGTTCTCCTCCTGGTTTACATTTGTTCTCCCTCTTTGCCTTAATACCATATCATTCATATTTTTAAATGGGGCAGTCTCCCCTAGTTGCAAATCTTTCCACCTGGCAGAGTACGCTTGGTCCAACCAGTAGATGGCAGTACGCAATTGAGCTTCACAGTAATATAGTTTAAAATTTGGTAATGCTAGACCCCCCTCCGTCTTTGGGATCTGGAGTACAGAGAGTCGGAGACTTGTTTTTTTTGGGCCCCAAATGAAGCGTGATACTGTCCTGCTCAAGGAGTGAAAAAATGTCTCTGGGACTGGGACAGGAAGAGCCTGAGCCAAATATAAGAATTGAGGAAGTATTATCATTTTGATCCCCTCCACTTTCTGAATCATAGGTATAGCAACAGGTGCCCATCTGTCTAATTCTAACTTAATTTTCCTCAACAATGGAACAAAGTTAAGGGAATATAACTGGTCTGCCTGATCACTCAAATAGACCCTTAGGTACTTGATCCGGGAAGTGCCCCATCTAAAAGGGAACATCCTTCGGATCTGCTCTGAGGGATCGTAGTGTGACTTTAGAACCTCTGTTTTAGTCATATTGATTTTATAGCCAGCTAGAAGGCTAAACTCCGATAATCTCGCCCATAAGGGTTCGAACGTAGATTCTGGGTCTCTAAGGTAAACCAGTAAATCATCGGCGTATAGGGCCAATTTATGTGTTCCTCCTCACTAAATCATCTTTCCTTAGGGCTTGAGCCAAAGGCTCCAAGTATAACTCAAAAAGCAAGGGGGAGAGAGGGCATCCCTGTCTCGTACTCCGATGCAGGTCTATTGAAGGGGAGACTCTTCCATTAATTTTTATATATGCTTTTGGTTTGGTATCTATGTTCTGTATAACTTGAGTGAATGATTCTGAAAACCCAAAAGCCCCAAGAGCCAATCCCAGGAATTTCCATGCCACCCGGTCGAAGGCCTTCTCCGCATCCAGACTAAGTATCAGGCTGGGAGCCCCCGACCGAGCGGAATGGTAAAGAATCTGTAGCGACCTTTTAATATTGTCTTGGGTCTGCCTGCCAGGGATAAACCCAGCCTGATCCCCGCTGATCAGTTCCGGTAAAGCCACTTCCAGGCGTCTCGCTAATATTGAGGTAAATAACTTATAATCAATATTTAAGACTGAAATAGGGTGAAAAGCACTACAATGTGTAGTATCTTTCCCAGATTTAGGGACACTTGAGATGACCGCATAATTCCATGACTCCGGGATTGATTCCCCCGAATGCACTACCCTACATGTCTCCATCTCCAACAGGGGCTCCTTGATTTCCTGGATAAAGAATTTAAAAAACTCAGGAGTGTATCCATCTGGACCAGGAGATTTTTTTGTTTTCAATCTTTTAATCGCAGAGGATAGTTCTGAGATGGATATGGGAGAGTCAAGAGTCTCTCTTATTTCCCTTGTTAAAGTCGGCAAATTTAAATTGGACAAATAGGACTTCCGGTGACGTCACCGACCTGATGAGAGCCTAGTCTAGCCGGCTCCCCGATCACCTCGCTAAGTTGCTGAAAACTTCCCGATTACGGGCTCCTCACCACTCAAATTAAGTTTCCAGGTAATAGGAGAGATGACAGCTAAAAACCACAAGCCCAAAAATTCAAAAATTCAAACTCGCAAACGAAAATGAAACAGCTAACACTCGACGAAGAGATGGAGGCCTACACCACGCGCACCCGTAGAGATCCTACCCTCTCAGACTCCTCGGTTGATATGGAGGAAGAAGACTCGGGATTCTCAAGAAAAGCGGAACGCACACTGCAGAAAATACTAAAGTCTGTTCAAAAGATCGAGTCTTCCTTGGCGGACTTGCGCCAAGACGTTCGGAACATAGATGCTAAAGTGGCTGATCATACTACTAAAATAACTGAAATCTCTGAGGCCCAAGAAGCTGAAAACAGGGTCTTAGTATACCTATTGCATCAGGACAAGGAGACGTTCAACAGAATGGAGGACATTGAAAACCGCTCAAGGCGTAATAACTTTCGAATACATGAAGTCCCGGAGGGATCTGAAGAGGGATTTCCAACCCCGATTGATTTTATGCAGCACTTGTTGCGCTCACTTCTCTCAATTCCCTCTGACTTAAATATGGCTATAGACAGAGTGCACAGATCTTTGGCCCCTAAGCCTTCTGGACCATGAGGGGGCCTCGTTCGTGGGTGATCAGGATGGTGCATTTCCAGTCTAAGGAATGGATCCTGAGGGAGGCGTGGAGGCTTAAAGATTTAAAATATATGGGTACTGCAGTTTTCTTTGAGCAGGACTTCTCCCCGGCGTTGCAAACGGAACGAGTGACTGTGCGATCAATCATTAAGAAGATTCGGGATAAAAAAAGAATATTAAAGCTCAATTGATTTTTCCAGCTAAATTAAGACTATTTCTGGAGGATAGGGTCAAAACATACTCGAATCTCTCCAAAGCTGCTCCGCTCCTAAAAGAATGGGGGATTGTGGTACCAGGAATGGAAATGCGCCTTCTGGAGCAAAAGTTGGTAAAAGACTCTTGGCAAGTGGTAGACAGAGGTACAAACGACCACTTAAGATCGATCCCTCAGCAGTAATGCAGGACTTGGTGAAATTAGTCAGGCGTACGGATGGCAAGAAACCTGAAGGATACAACACGGCTAGATCCAGGCAAAGCTCCCCATGTTGATTAATAAAATAAACTGAACTGCACAGGGGGAAACATCCGAAGTGACTTGCATGTCTAACAACTCTAATGAACCACCTGGACCTCGGGGCAATGGGGGTAATACTGCCTCCTTAGTAAATCCTTCACCCAGGAGCTCCCGCAAGGGGTTAACATGCGATTGTCAGAGAGGATATACTCTGTGGGTTGCCTTACTGATGAAGTAAGGTTGGACTGGACAGGTATTTAAGGCATATCACTGACCCCACCTATATTTATGGCTGGGAAGGGTCAATTGAAAACTTCTGGCAAGAGGCATTGCCCTAAAGAGTCTAGGGGCTCAATCTATAAGGGGAGGACAGATCTCGGGATGAAATCTATTTAAAGTTTGTATTTCCTTGCTGGGGTAGGCTTGACATCTTAGCAGCCTGGATAGTGTCGAGCCTTTTAAATGATCTCTAAGATCCTGTCCCAGCTAAATGGACACTACAAGATATAACAAGAATGGAAGTTTTATAGAATTAGATTTTTTTTTTTTTCTGGGACAGGAAATAGGAGAGGAGGTTAAGCATTTAAAATGACAGATGGTTGAAAAGGGTGAGGCGGAGGGGACCGATGGGTGCTCTGTTTTCTCGGTGACCTTTTTTTTCTCTTTCTAGAGCTAAAAACATCTAAGCTCAGAGTCTCCTTAACGAGACATTTAGTGCTGAGTGAAGCACTATCCACCTAGAGTGGCCCCTGGCTCTCCACTCTGCAGGAGAGCCAGGAATTGCACCTAGGAAGTAACCAAGGCACGGGTCTGAAGTGGACTCGGGCATTCACCGACTTGGGTTGACTTCTCTCTTTACTTATAGTTAAAAATTGTTTTTTTTTTCCCCTTACTGCCTATTTTTTTGGGGGGGGCGAAGGGGAAAGGAAGTCAACCTAATTTCTAACTGTGTTCAATTGTATTGCACTTCGTTCGGTTGGTAACGTTTTGCAACTGTTGCTGACTAAAAGTTATTTTGCAGTTATTAGTATTACCCAATGTTTAGGGTGAAGTTCTTGTTGAATGAGTCCTTGTTATTCACACCATCTAGACTTAAGTGGACAAATAGATATGTGGGGTTCCCTCTGTTTAGTTGGAAGGAGTCACTCCAGAATAAATCTCCCAGCACACGCTCCAGGTCCCTGCTATCCCATGGAAACAGCAGACCACAGCTTTTCTCAGAACGCCAAGCATGGCCTCCCTAAAAATATACTCATATAATGTGAAGGGGGTCAACTCGCCCATCAAACGTACCAGGCTTCTGCAAGAATTAAAGAGATTACAGGGGATGTTGTTCTATTACAGGAAACACATTTATCCGATGCTGAACATTTAAAATTAAGAAGGGCTTGGGTGGAAAAAGTAGTGGCAGCCTCTCACCGCAGCTAAGAAGGCAGGGTAGCAATTCTATGGAGGAAAGGTTTAAATCTAATTATTAAATCCTCGGAGGGAGGACTTCAGGGTAGATATGTCAGAATTTCAGTAAGTATGCAGGGTAACCTTCTCCACTTGATCAATATCTATGCTCCGAACACTAAACAGGAAGACTTCTTTAAACTGGTTTGCAAAAAAATAGCAGACCTTCCACCGGGGATTCTCGTCTTAGGGGGAGACTTTAATGTTGCCCCAAACCCGCTCAGGGACAGATCAGCGAGTCAGGGGTTCACATCGCAAATAGCTTCCAGATCTCTTAATGCCCTAACAAAAGAACTGGGGCTATTAGATATATGGAGAGCACAACACCCACAGGGGAGAGACTTCACGTTTTACTCAGCTGCCCAACACTCTTATTCCAGAATAGACTTATTTTACACTTTGCCACCTCCCTACACCTAATTACCAAATCCGAAATACACAATATAACTTTGTCAGATCACTTCCAATCTCCATCATGTTAAGGCTGCTACAAAGGACAGGCAAACAATATGGAGACTCAATGTCTCCCTTCTGAATAATAAGGCCTTCCTTAATAAATTAAAGCAAACTATAGCGGATTTTACCCGGACGCACCAGTTGACTGAGCATCCCCCCTCATTACTATGGGACACGCTTAAAGTGGTGCTGAGGGGAGAGATCATCAGTTATGCAGCTTATCAAAAAAGGTTATCACAACTTTCGCATACAAATCTACTACAAGAGCTGGCGAAGTTAGAGGATCTTCATAAACAAAACCCAACCGACGCGGACCCAAAGGACCTGTATAAAGTCAGAGAAGCGTTACAGGTATTTGAAAATAAGAAGGCGGAAGGATATTTAAGATTTACAAATCAAAAATAACCATGAGGTGGGAGGTAAGGCTGCGAGATTGTTGGCGTTACGGTTAAAAAGCGTAGGGACAGATACATCCCTACATTCAAGAGGATACGTCCACAGATCAGAGTATACAACCCCTCTGAAATTGCGCAACAATTCCAAAGGTATTACAATACCTATACTTAGAAGATACTAACCCTAAAGACACGCGGAAAATACCGAACCTTCTTAAGTAATCTTATGCTCCCAAATTACCTGAGTCGGTGATCTCAAATTAAACCTCCCTATCACCACAGAGGAAATCCTTGAGGTCATTCACCAACTACCAATAGGAAAGGCCCCAGGCCCAGATGGGTTTAGTGGGGAAATATACAAACAGTTGGCAGGATCGATGGCACCATTACTAACAAAAGTATTCAACCAATGTTTAGAAGAGGGCAGAGGCCCGGCTAGCTGGGAGCAATCAATAGTAACAGTGATACCTAAACCAGGAAAAAAACTACTAAATGTGAATTTTTAGACCAATATCCCTCTAAACCAAGACCAAAAATCTTTACGAAAATTCTAGCTATTAAGTATACAAAAATATATTGAATTATTAATTCACCCGACCAAGGGTTTCATCCCCCATCTCATATGTTTGATAATGTCGAAGACTTCTTAATATTCTGAAGTCCGGAGGACCAAGGCGACCAGCCCTTGCACTTTTGTTGATGCCGAAAAGCCTTTGATAGCTAAACTGGGCCTACCTTTTGAAGTTCTCCAACAAATGGGCTTTCAGGGAACTTTCTCAATGGAATAAGAGTGTCCTATCAGGGCCACAGGCTAAGTAAGAGTGAATGGCACGATTTCTCAACCATTTAATATCACCAGGGGCACGAGGCAGGGTTGCCCTTTATCCCCCTTGCTATTCACGATCAGTATGGAACCTCTCGCACAGGCCATAAGACGGCACCCGCTGATACAGGGTATCGAAGTCCAAAATACCCTCCACAAGATCTCTTTATATGCAGATGACACTTTAATATATGTGGGAAACCCCCGGGGTGCCTTCCCGTGCCTTTTGGAGCTCCTGACCTCCTTTGGGGAAATATCAGGGTTTAAAATCAATCTGAAGAAATCAGAAGTCCTTCCGTTGGGGCGGGCCTTGGACCCTGGGGTGCGGGCAGGTATCCCATTTAAATGGGTCAAACATAAGGTGAGATACCTAGGAATACAAATACCCACAAATCTCAACCAAATTTATACACATAACTATGACACCCTATTCCAGCAGGTAAAAGCAGACCTCAAAAGATGGTCGTCTCTCCCCTTAACCTTCACTAATAGACTGGAAACCATTAAAATGAACATTCTACCCAAATTTCTTTTTTTATTCTCCAACCTCCCCATTCAGATCCCTAACAAAGACTGGAAAGATCTTAGAAAAAGCTATCGAATTTATCTGGCTGGTAAAGGCCAAGGATCAGATGGGAAATATTGGTGGAGGATAGAGTAAGGAGGATTTGGTCTTCGGACTTCAGGTATTATTTGGCGGCTCAGTTACTCCCAATTATTAAAATGGTGGGGCCTGGGTTGAGACACGGCTGGCTGGAGATTGAAGAGAGTGAAAGTGACTCGGTTCCCCTTAATGTTCTCCCTTGGAGGGTCCTACCTAAAGACCTTAAAAATATCCATAATATCTTTACCCGACACACAATGGCAAAGTGGCTTGAAGCTAGGCAAAGCTGGGAGATAGTCCGCCCAGTATGGGAATATTTACCTTTGGCATGTCTCCCAGATTTCCCTATCTCTGAGGGGGACTCCTGTTTTTTCAGATGGGCCACTCTGGGTCTCAGATATCCCAGACAATTTCTGGAGGGATCGCAGGTGAAGACATTTGTTTGTATGCAATCAGAATTTCATTTAAACACTACTGAATTTTTTAGGTATTATCAATGCCTCCACTATATTACTAGAACAATTGGCCTTACTGAGATTGCACAGGAACCCTCATTACCCAACAAATTAACGCACCAGAAAAGTTTAAGGGGCCAAACTAGATCATATATTTCTCAAATTTATAAAGTACTGATGGAGGACAGGGGAGCTCCAGCTATACGGAGAGTGGAGGACAGGTGGGAGGCGGAAGCTAATTTAAACTTGTCAGAAAAAGACTGGCACCATATTTGGGCAGGGGTCCATAAGACCACAAATTCCCCATCTTGGAGAGAGTTTAGGTGGAAAGTCAACAGTCGATTTTTTACTACCCCAACAATTACCGCCCACTACAAGTTATGCCTTTCCGATAAATGTTGGAGAAAGTGTGGTTCTATAGGAACGCACCACCACATTTTTTGGGAATGCCCAAGAATCACTCCTTACTGGAGTGAGGTGGCGAGAGAGCTCGCCTTGATCCTCTCCCTTTCCATACCACTAAGATTTGAAAACCTAGTCTTGGGTCTCCCGCCGCAGGAGGTCAGAAATGCAACAGGAAGATACCTCTGTTACATTATGATTGCAGCAGCTCTTAAGGTTATAACACAGAATTGGTTAGTTGACACCTTGCCTTCTCTGAAAACTTGGGTCAGAAATATAGAGTTAATTCAAGAGACGGAGAGGATCATGGCCCAGCTAAGATTAAATACAGATAAATTTAACACAAAATGGTTTCCCTATTTCAAATATAAAGAATTGAAAGAAGGGACTTCAATATGGGACCAACTTCAACGGAATTAATTAAACTCACACAAAGTGATAAAAGCTTCAGACTAGCCGGGAGGAAAGAAAATGGGTAGGACAGGTAAACCTGAACTTACCTTGTGATCTTGGGTGTCGAGAGATTAGGGGAAGAAGGGGATAGACCAGGGCAAGTTGGAGAGATTGTCTAAGGAACTTTTAGGGAAGGGAATACCCTTATAGTTTAACAGGGACTCACTCATTTGCCCACTTCTCTTCCTTCCTGAGGAGGGAGGAAGGAGGAAAAATGTGTAAATCACATTAAGTGTTTAAAGCCATAAAAATTACATATGGTTTCAAGTAGTACTAACTGGATGTTACAAGATCTTTAGTCTTTAATGCATATATTGCAAGATATATATGTATACCTTTGGAGATTGCAACATGAAATCTGTAATGTCTTGAATCTATGATATGTAATATGAACATTGAATAAAATCTTTTAAAGTTCAAAAAAAAAATAAATTGGACAAATAGGTGTTAATTTGCCCTTCATCTGGGTTTTGCTCTGAGGTATATAGTCTCATGTAGAAATCCCTAAATCCATTTAGAATTTTTTCCAGAGTTTTTAGTAGTTGGCCTGAGATAGGGTCTCTAATTCGAGTGATCATAGAGTTAGCAGTGTGTTGTCTTAAACGATGTGCTAAAAGGCGAGACGCTCTGGGGCCTGTTTCAAAATACTTTTGTCTCAGGCACTGCAGGGTCTGTTCTGTCTTAATATCTATTAGCCTCTGGATTCTCTGTTTGACTACCTGGATGTCCTGAGATATAGAGAAGTCCCCCTCTGCTAATCTCCCTTGCAGCTTCAGTAGCTGATTCTGAAGCTCTGCCATCTGCTGATTTTGTTGTTTTCTAAACGTGCAGCAAACTTAATACAATCCCCTCTGAATACAGCCTTCACTGTGTCCCAAAATGTACTACTTGGCACCTGAGGTGTCCTATTGTCCTGCTGGATTTGTATTAACCTCTTTTTGGCCATATCTGCAAACTCTTTAAAGTTCAAAAAGTAATTATTAAACTTCCAGAGAGATTGACCCTTTTTTGCTTTCCAGTTCAATTAGCACCACCTGAGAGTGATCAGAGAGTACCGAGGAATGTGTTTACATTCAACAGCCTGATCTTGATGCTCTCCAGAGATCAGTATGTAATCTATTCTAGCAAAGGAGCCATGTGGGTGAGAGTAATGTGTATACTCTCTTTTGTTCTTATTAAGCGCTCTCCAGGAATCCACCAAAAAAGTACCCCTCAGATGCTCCTTAATAAATCGACTAGCCGGGCTCAGACGAAACACTTTAACATTAGATGTGACCCTCTGGTCCCACACTTGATTTAAGTCTCCTCCTTTTATTAGTAAGCCTCTTTGGTGCTCAGTTGTCTTTTGCAATAGGAGGTGCAATGTTTCTTTGGTGGAGCCCGGGGGAGCACAGAGAGAAGCTAGCGTGACTGGGGTACCCTCTAATTTCCCATTGACAATAACCAATCGCCCCTCTGGGTCCGCGTAGCTGGCTAGCTTTTGAAACTGCACCCCTCTGGGAATCAATACTGTGAAGCCCCTTCTTTTCCCTTTCCCGTATGAGGCAGCTATTACCTGCTCGAACCCGAGTTTCCCTAACTTCTGATGTTCAGATTTATTTAAGTGGGTTTCTTGTAGTAGCACAATTGAGGGCTTTTGTCTTTTAATCATAGACAAGACTTTGTATCTTTTCACAGGGTTGTTTAGCCCATTAACATTGTGAGAAAGAATTCTTAAACTGACGCTATCAACCATCTAATGGCCAGGGATAGAATTCCTTCTGTTGGTAAACCTGTCCTCCGTCCCCCTCTCCACCACGGACATTCCCCTCCCCATCCCCAGGTACTGTGACATATTCCACTTTTTTTTTTTAATTCAAGTTTATTATTAACCAGCAGGTACAATTGATACAGGCAAGTCAGACAATTTCCATTCTTGTACAATAAATTAATATAGTTCGAATGAGATAATCAACATCTTTCTCCTCACTCCAGCATTCATATCTAGTTAGTCAACCGGTTATTAGGAGGTGAGAGTAAGTATAGATTTCAAACTAGCAGCCCCAATTTATTATCTTAGGAGCACCCACTTCTCTTTCACTTTCCTTCCTCCCCAATGACCCTCTACAGGACGGCAGCCACATTTAGGCCCGTAGCCATTTCAAGACCAGATTAATGCTTTGAGAAATGGTCCCTAGCTCCCCCGCTCTTCCTCCAGCACTAATGGGGGGAAGAGCCTCTACAGCAGTAGGAGTGTGTTTCTGCTACACTCTCTTCCTTCCATATTTCCCATCTGGCCCATCTCCAGATATAGAGCGAGGATTCTACCATTTATTTGGTACGCCAGCTCCTCCATGCCAACAATTCCTTGGACTATGAGAGTCCAGGTGGCCACCGTGGAGCGTCAGGCTTAGCCACAATTTAGTGATAGCCTTTACGTGCTGCCGCAAGTAGGAGGGACCACAGATATGGTGAGTCTGCTCCCGTCAGGCCCTGGGGTGGCTCTCCCAAAATGAGACATGGCCAGTCTAAAATAGGTTCCAGTCCAAATACTGTAGTGAGCACTTTGGTGATCCCCCTCCAATAATTTCCCAATCGTGGGCATGCCCACATAATGTGTAATAGCCTGCTTTCACCTCTCCACCCCTCCAACATGATGCATCCCTGTCAGGGCTTCTCCAGCTCAATGAGAGTGGGGAGAGGAAATATCGTACCCTGATCTTCCAGCTAAATTCCTGCCAGAAGGGGGAATTAGTCGTTTTAGTGGCCCATTTAAAGACCAGATCCCAATTAATCTCTCTGAGACTGGCACCTCCTTCCTCTCTCCACTTACTCCTGACCCTTTCCAGATAGTCCTTTTTTAGTTCTGCCAAAGCTCTATATATGGTGGAGATAAGGCCCGGGGTTTTCCCTGAGGTCAACATCATGGAGAAAGTCTCCACAAAGGGGGAGGCATCTCTCGAATGGAGGGCCACTCTACGACAGTGGTGGATGTAATCCCTGATTTGGAGATACCGGAAAGAATCCTCTTCACAACCCATAATTAGTCACCAGGGTCTGAAACTCCTACCTCGCCACCTGTCATAAATTGTTTAATGTGTATTAGCCCCAGTCTCTCCCACATTTTAAAGGTGTGGTCTAGTCATGCTGGTGCAAAGTTAACATCCCAGGAGGGCCTGTAAAGAGGCCAGAGGAATACTTTATTTTATACTTCTGCCAAGCTCTGTGTGCCGCCCTCAAGGTGTCTCGTACCGATCCCAGGAACGGGGGGGGGTAAGCCCTAAAGGTCTCAATTTGAATAGTGCAGACTCCCAATGGAGGCCTATGCCCCTCTTCCTCCAATTCCTCCATATCTTTCCAGTTAGCAGAGTATGTGGGGGTGGCCCATTGAAGAACCCTCTTTATCTGTGTAGCCAGATAGTAATCTTCTAAATCTGGAAGCGATCTGCCCCCATTCGCCCTATTCATCTGAAGTACTCTAGCCCCTATTCTAGGTTTCTTGTTGTTCCAGATAAACTTTAGTATTATTCTGTGCCAATCCCGGAATTGGGTTTTAGGGATACAAGTCGGGAGGCATTGAAATAGATATAGATATTTAGGGAGGATATTCAATGTTACTGTCTGCAGCCTGGCATACATTGGGAGGTTCATGAGTGACCATCTGCTCATATCCCTCTCCATTTGTTTTAAAAGTGGGGTGTAGTTGGCTTTAAACAGTTGAGAGCTGTGTCTGGTCAGCCAGACACCCAGGTATGCCATTTTGGGTGTGGACCACTCCAGAGGGAGGGATTCTCTCACCTCCCGAGAAGGGGTATAATTAAATGTTAGCACTTCTGTTTTAGCTTTATTCAGTGTGTAACCTGAGTGCTTGCAAATTCTTCCAGAATTGACCACACCCAGTATTGACCTCTCAGGGTGAGACAAACAAAGTAACACATCATCTGCATAAAGCGAGATCCTCCGCTGTTGTCCCCCGACTTCTATGCCATGAACCTTCTGGGAGGTGCGAACTGCCTCAGCCAATGGTTCTATATAAAGAACAAATAATAGGGGTGATAGAGGACAGCCCTGTCGGGTGCCCCTACCCAAATTAAATCTTCTAGTAAGTCCTCCGTTTACCCTAATATAAGCTTGTGGGCCAGTGTATATCGTTTTGATGCAGTCTATGAAGGGACGTGGGAAACCCATTCGCTCCAGAACTAAGAACAGAAATGACCATGAGACTTTATCGAAAGCCTTTTCGGCGTCTAAGCTCATGAGGCAGGCCGGCAAGTGAGTACGCTGCATAACATCAGCTATAACAACAGCTGGCGGACACTATCTGGGGCCTGTCTGCCCATCACAAAGCCCGATTGGTCTGGGTTAATTAGTTCTGGAAGAATAGGGTTCAGTCTGGCTGCTAGGATAGATGTAAACATCTTATAATCTGAGTTTAAGAGGGAGATTGGGCGATATGATTCACATTTTGCAGGGTCTTTGTTCTCTTTCGGTATAAGCGAGATCGTGGCATATTGCCATGAAGGGGGGGACAGGACATATTCCACTTTTGACATGTTGTACCATTATAAAATGCCAGCGATAGAGTCTAAATATAGTCAGAACCTTGCACATAACATAGACAAAAACAACATAAACATTACCTTTCCCAGGTGCAGCCGTCAACTGGGCAGTCCTCCACTGTGGGTCATAACTATTTACAGAAGTGCTCCCAAGGCTGTAGAGCAGTATTTTCTGCTCTCTATCAGTCGAGTTGGCGCAACCCGGGTAGGAGGTAAAGGTGCCCCAAATGGGTCGTTCCCCCCTGGACCTTAGGTTTCAAAGGTCCTAGCCCGATGTCTGGGCAAAACATCACCTGCAGCATACCCAGCATCATCGGGGTTCCCCAGCATCAAAGCACCTGCCGGATAAGCTCGAGTAAGTGCGTGGCGCCAGGATGTCCCCCCCCCACTTCCCTATTAAGACTCAGAGCTGCGGTCCCAATTCCCTTCTGGTATTAAGACTTCTACGGACATTGTGCCCTCCACCCTGAAACAATTCTAGATTAATGTTATCTCAGAACTGCTGTTTGAACACCTCTGAGCGTTCCCCCCTCTCGCTAACTGGACCATCGGGGAGTATAGGGTGCCCAAATTAGATCTCTGACCCCTAAGGTGTTTCTGAATATATTTACTCCTCTAGCCCTTCTTAATGGCTGGGGTGAGTCTTCTGAATCTAGGACATACACCCTTAGCACCTCTCACTACTCAGGAGTGTAGGGCCCCCCATTAGTTACAGATCTGGAGTTGACTTTACTGATCCGAGAGAAAGCGAGGGAGTGTTGGCTGTCCTCCCCCAATCTTATTTTTGCTAGAAGTCACCGTGGGACCCGTGGAACCATCTCCTCCTGATCCACAATGCTCAACGACACCTCCCATTCCCCTATAATTGGGTTAATACTCCTCCGGAGAGAGATCACCATGATATGATGCTCCCAGGCGACCCTCTGAGCTTAACTTATATGATACCAGCAGGTCTGTTTACACATATAGAGCCGTCTGAGGAAGCATCCATCCACTGTTCCCCCTCCTCCCTTCCAGGCTGTTTAACTGCTCATAAACTCCCTTTCTCGGATTACCTTGTTTCTCCCCCATTTGTGGAAAGCGACACAATATTCTGAGCTCTACATTATGATCATTCGCCTTGTAAAGCCCCAAACAGATCCGTTCCTCAGCAATTACTCGCCATCTTACTCCCCCCCATATCCTTAGCTTGTTATTAACCAAGACCTTCCTCTCATGTCCAATTAAAATACTCAAGATGTCCCATCAAATCAGAAAATTAATGTCAAACATATTAGGGCCCCTATCCATTCGCCGCGATGAGCCCAGGTAAAACAGAGACGACATAGATATTGTCCTGTATCCAAACTTCCATGTTCCTCTTTCAGGTATTCTCTAAACTCTCCGTTGACTGCCCCTCTGGAGGTTGGGGATGTGAAAATCTATGTAATGCTTCTTTAATCTCCTGGAGTGTAGCTGCTGTTGTTAGCCCTCTTGGTCGGTTGGAACACCGAGGCTTAATCGACTGCCATGGCAGCTGATAAGTAGGTTGGTGTATTTTACGAAGTGAGGCCTCAGCAATCTCATGTCCTTTATCCTTCAGTGCTCGAAGAGCCTCCTCAGAAGTTTGGTATAGTTCTGTGCCTGAGTCCCACCATACTCACAGGCGAGAGGGGTAGGGAGTTTGGAATTTTATATTTAATTCTTTAAGTTTGCGCAATATCAGGGAGTAGGCCATGCGCTGGTGCAGAATCGAGGGGGGGTAATCTTGATCGAAAGAGAGACGCGCGCCATTATATTCTACTTTTCTCTGTTTCCAGGCTGTTCGCAAGATCTGCTCTTTCTCTCTGAAGCTTGCAAATTCGCCCTGATCGACTGGGGCCTGGCATTCGGTGAGGTTGGTTTGGTATAACGCCCTGTGTGCTCTTTCAGTTCTGAAATGGAAGGACGGTGGGAGGTCTAAAACATGCCGTAGTAAATCCTCCAAAAATTTGTGCATCTCCCCGACCTCTGATGCTTCTGGCAGACCATAAATTCTTAAATTATCTCTGCGGGAGCGAGCCTCGAGATCTGTACATTTGGCAGCCATCTGTTCTTGTTGGGTTATTATAAATTCCATCACTCTAGAGATTTGAATAAGATCGTTTTCTGCAGTTGAAATGCGCTCTTCCAAGATGGTCGCTCTTTTCTCTAACCCCTTTAAATTGGAATGCAATCTAGTAAATTCCTGCATTGTTTCCGAGCGAAATTGCTTGATTTCAGACAAAAGAGTTTCAAACCTGGAGCGAGAAAGTGTGTCTAGTTCCGTTTCAGTGTCCCTTCCCGCCATGCTTGAAGGCGACTCTCTGCCACTGTTTACTGAGCTAGCTGGGCTCAATCCTCCGCCATTCGTCTTCTTTTTCCGGTTGTTGGAGCGGGATCTTTTCCTGGCTGAGTTTCCACTGGCATTCCTTTGCATTTCTCACCAAACTGAATTGAATAAATTGTGTGGAAACAATTTGAATGGTCCGAGAGGAGAGGAGCCACTCAACTAAGCTGCCATATTGCTGATGACGTCACCGGAACCCAAACTACTCCAGGTATTGATGGCATACCTAATGATTTTTATAAATGCTTCATTGATGTCTTGGCATCATGGTTGCAAATCATTTATGAGGCCATCTGGGCAGAAAATAGACTAGTACCCAGCATGAAAGATGAAGTTATGACTTTCCTCTATAAAAAGGGGGATCCTCAAGAAGTCAGAAATTGGAGGCCTTTGAGTCTTCTTACCTCAGATTATCAAATTTTAACAGAAATTTTGACAGTCAGGTTGGCTAAAATAGCACAGAAGCTGATCAGTCCAGTACAGACATGTGCAATTCCAGGGTGGAATATTGTACATAATTTAATATATATAACATAAATTGTGGAACAAGGTTTGAATATGAATTTAGATGGATACTTGTTAACAATTTACCAAGAGACTGCGTTTGATGCGATAAGACAGGAACACATTTGGGCGGTGTTGCGGCACCATGGTGTTCCAGACCAGCTGTTAAACTTGTTAAAAATGTTATATACTGAAATACAGGTAACTCCATTGGTGAATGGGCACTTGGGTATTCCTGTCTACATCAAGAATGGTGTTAGGCAGGGTTGCCCGATGAGTCCATTGCTGTATGCGTTTGGGTTAGATCCTATAGTAAGGGTTATAGAAGCTACTGAGGATATTCCACCTCTTAGGAATCAGGAAGGGATTGTCTTTCAGAAGGTCACAGCATATGCTGATGATTGTGTTTTCACAGTAGCTAATTTGGATTCCAGTAGGAAAATTCTACAAGTCATAGATGATGTACAAGACACCACAGGGATTAAGATTAACATGGGGAAGAGTAAGGTTTAGTTCTAGGTGCAGCGCAGGAAACAGAGGACTTCTCAATATCTATGACAAAGGGAAATGTTAAGATATTAGGGTTATATCATGGGACAAGAGAAGCAGAGGGTATGAACTGGAAAGATGTTTATGATGTAGCTCATCGGAAGGTGATCTCCTGGCAATCCTGGAAAATGACAAGAAAGAAAAGGGTTTATTTACTGACAGCATACACTGCCCCTATTTTATTATATGTCTCATATCTTTCCTTTGCCTTATAATGTCTTTGTACAAAAGTGATGGGTCTTTTTCTTTTACTATGGGTGTAGAGATTAAATCCTGTGAAGAAAGTCACACACTATGGGGCCTGGAAGGTGGGTGGCTTGAATATGATACAGCCCTAGTGGATATTTTGGGAATTTCTTTTTAGTTCAATACGACCCTAGTGTTAGAAACTGCAGGAATGGGGACTTTGTGTATGAAATTGTTAGGGTCCCTTTTTACAGGCATGGGGTAGGGGAAATGGCATATTTCAGAGAAAATTCTCCTGTTTATTTGCAGACTACCTTAAAGTATATCAGAACTTGGAGAATAGAGCTTAGTTGGTTTTTAAGTCACGAGAAGAAATTTTTTTACAGAGCGATTGTGGAGAAATGGTATTTTGAGGAATCTTTGTTTCAGGTATCCTCCAATATAAATATGGAGATGTTGTTGGCAAGTATGGTGGAACCTCGGATACCCCTTAAAATGCAAGATGTGGTTTGGTTATCGGTCACCAAAAACTAAATGTGAAAGGAAATCAGAAGCATAAGCAGAAAGAAGATAGGATATGTGGTATGCAGATATGTCAGGATCAAATAGAAATGACACATTTGTATTGTGATTGTGTGCATGTACAGGGGTTCTGGGAGGCATTAGCAGGATGGTGGGGTGAAGATCTGTTTAGACATATGACATATGATATCTTGATTTTAGGACTGATACCCAGAAAATGTAAGAATGGCAGAAAAGCTCTATTTATGTTGTACTGGCATGTTTAAAATGGTCATTACGGCAGGCAAGATGCCAAAGATTCTTGCAAGGTAAAGTAATTCAGATGCAGGAAGTATTCTTCAAAATCCAGGAAGAACATGATAAAGTATATGAGTCAATTTGCACTTAGGACCGGAAGTTGGTTTAAAATTATGGAAAAATGTTGAGTGGGTGGGTTAATGTTTTTTATATTCAGGAATTGGAAGTATGTTGCAGATGCTGTTGGGAATTTAGTAAATGATGTTGGTGATGGGAATGATTATGCTGTCACAGGTGTTTTAGAATATGGATTTGGTAATTTTTATCTGCACTGCCATGGGTATGATTTTGGTATTAAATGTGGAAATGTGTGGAGGAAGATTTGTGTTGTAATATATATGTATAATGAAACCAGTATTGATATTTGATGTATTATGTTTTTGAATCTTAATAAAAATTTGCCCTACTCTTTTCGAGAAGTGCCATAGGATCTTTAACATTCATCTGAACTACCACCAGAACAGGCAGATGGGATCTCGGTTTAACTTCTCATCTGAAAGACAGTTTACTTGGACCAGGTTATAAATTCGGCAACTCAACTGGAATGGATATTATTAACTGCAGGTACTGTGGGACACTTTTCAAAAGGGGAGTTATACAGGATTTAGGATGCTGGACCATCGGAGATTTAAGGGCTGAGCTCCGGGCAGCATGGGCTGAGATTGCGTGCCTCAGATCGCATATTCAGGAAGAAATGTATTACAAGAACCACCCACCATTTCCCCAACATCCAACTGAAGCACCTCAACCGTAGAGGTTGGCAGGAGGTTAGGAGGGGCAAATCGGGTGCCTCATCACTCAATGCTCACCAGCATCACCTCCACAAATCATATAAAACTACAAATAGTTATCTGCCTCTATCTCCAAAATCAAACACAGGGCAGAGGACACTGCAGAACAGGAGCTAGCTACAAAACTTGCCCATAACAGGGAC
Source organism: Neoceratodus forsteri (assembly GCA_016271365.2). Lineage (NCBI taxonomy): Eukaryota > Metazoa > Chordata > Ceratodontiformes > Ceratodontidae > Neoceratodus > Neoceratodus forsteri. The sequence goes on from CM028134.1 coordinate 244,794,876, forward strand.
CAAAACAAAAAAGGCAAAAAGGAAATCCGAAACTCTTCTGATCATAGGAGACTCCATGATTCGGGGAGTTGATATCTACCTCCGGCTGGGGGTAATGGTCAGATGTCTCTGAGGTACATCAGCGTGGAGAGACACTGACCACATTGCTAAAACTGTGCAGGAAGCAAGAGAAAACACCAACATCCTGGTACACATAGGGACTAACTATCTCACCAGCCGGTCAGTTGTGGAGACCAAGGAACACCTGACCAGGCTGGGAGACAGACTGTCATCCATTTCATCCAGCATCTCCTTCTCTGAGGTCCTGCCAGTCTGGGAGAGGGGGGCAGATGGGCAGAAGGTCAGAGAAGGGGAGATAGGGGAGCTAAACATGTGGCTCAAGGGCTGGTGACAGGAAAAAGGACACAAATTTGTAGGTAACTGGCAACAGTTTTGGGAGTGAAAGTTTTTTAAATTCAATGGACTGCATCTAAGGAGGGAGTCAGTGCATTGGGGCAGAAGTTTGATGTCTTTGCAGAATATTTAAACTAGCGATTGAGAGAGGGGTACAGCACCCGTTGCATCGAATGGGAAGAGCACCCCAGGGTGCAGCACCGATACATCGAATGGGAAGAAGCACCCCAGGGGTGCAGCACCATGCATCGAATGGGAAGAGCACTTCAGTTAGTAATCAAACAGGAGTTCAGCATGTTTGTAGTTCATTTGCATCACCAGGTGAGGAAAGGTCCAGCTCCCCATACAATGTGCAGGGAGAAAAGCCGGACCTTGCCCCACAACTAACGCACCGAAATCTGGCAAATGCCCACAGTCTGAGAAACAAGATCCCAGACCTGGAGGCAACAATGACAAGAGGCTAAACTGGACATAGCAGCCATTAGTGAGACATTGGTTACCAGTAGCCACACTTGAGAGACTACAGTACCTGGCTATGTACTGTTCGGAAGAGACCGAGGTGAAAAAAGGGGGCAGGGAGTGGCCCTTTATGTCAATGAAAATATCAAAGCTACACAAATTCAGAATACACATAATGAGCCAGAAGAACTGTGGGTCATCCTGGAAACAGGAAATAGGACAGCCATGTGAACTGGGGTGGTCTACAGGCCTCCAGACCAGGGGAGGACATACACATTACTGTTAGAAGATATTCAAAACATGACAGCTAAAGGGGAGGTTCTGCTAATGGGAGACTTCAACATGCCAGATACAGGATTGGTCAATACCAGCCAGAGCATCCATAGAACTAAGCACACAGTGGATTCCCTGCAGGGGGAGGGCCTCAAACAATTGGTACAACAGCCCACAAGAGACATGGCTATCCTGGATCTAGTACTGACTAACAGGAAAAGGATCACAGATCTCCAGGTAGAAGGTCACCTGAAGGCCAGTGACCATCACATGGTACGGATCAATTTGATCACTAGAACTAAATCATCCCATTCCAAGGCAAAAATATGTGACTTCAGAGGAGCTGACTTTGATAAGATGGCCAGCAGAGTTAAGTTAGCCCTGGCAAGAAGACATACAGGTGAGGGGGTATAGGCAAAGTGGGCAAGCATTAAGGATGCAATACTTGAAGCAACATCCCACTGCGTCAGGGAGAAAAGCAAGGGCAAAAGAAGGAGGAAACCACTTTGGTTCTCAAGAACAGTAGCAGAAAAGGTCAGAGCCAAAGGTTGGCCTTCAGGAAATATAAGGGAACGCAGTGAGACAAAGATAGGGAGGCATACCAAACTTCCTTAAGGAAAGCCGGGAGGGCAGTAAGGCAGGCAAATGCCCAAACCGAGGAAACACTAGCACGAACAGTAAAAGATGGGGACAAGACTTTCCATAGATACATTAGTGAAAGGAGAAAATCCAGAGGGAATTTTGCTAAGATCACAGGGGATAAGGGGGAGTGTGTGGAGGAGAATTAAGAAAAAGCATCTATCCTAAACAGATACTTCTGCTTAGTAATTACTGAGGAGAAGTTAGGGCAGGGCCCACAGCTCAGCACCATGGACATGGGGGGAGGGAGGTGTGCACAAGTCCCTTCACAAAAGAAAGGGTCCTATAACAGCTCGCTAAGCTCAGGGTGGACAAGGCAATGGGACCTGATGGTATACATCCCAGAGTACTAAAGGAGCTAAGGGTGAAACTAGCAGAGCCACTAGTAGAACTGTTTAGTGAGTCTCTGAGCACAGGAGGAGGTCCCAGAAGACTGGAAGGGCTCATGTGATCCCACTTCACAAGATGGCAGCACAGAGGAAGCAGGAACTACAGACCAATCAGTCTTACACCTCAGTAGTGGGCAAGATTAAGGGGCACTCCTAAGGAAAGGATAGTGCAACACTTGGAATCCATAGAGCAAAGGATCCAAGACAGCATCGGTTTACAACAGGAAGATCCTGTCAAACTAATCTCATATATTTCTTTGACTGGGTAACCATAGTGGTGGACCAAGGGAGTGCAGTTGATGTCGCCTACCTGACTTCAGCAAAGCTTTCGATACTGTTCCACGTAGAAGATTGATTAATAAGTTGGGAAGGCTCGGGTGTGTCAGAAGTTGGTCAACTGGGTGGCAAACTGGTTGGCGGCCAGAAAACAGAGAGTGTTGGTAAATGGTATACAGTCAGAGAAGATGCAAGTCACAAGTGGGGTACCTCAGAGATCAGTCCTGGGGCCAGTCCTCTTCAATATCTTCATTAGTGACACTTCAGATGGACTGGAGGGTAAGGTTTGCCTGTTTGCAGATGACACCAAGATCTGCAACAGAGTAGATGATCCAGATGGGGTGGGCAGAATGAGAAGAGATCTGGATAAACTGGCAAAATGGTCTGAAGAGTGGCACCTGGGGTTTAATGCAAAGAAGTGCAAAATCATGCACATAGGGAAGAGAAACCCTAAAGCTACCTATAGGTTGGGAGGGCAATCATAAAGGAAGAAAGAGACTTGGGTATCATCATAACAGATGACCTGAAATCATTCAAGCAGACCACTAAGGAAGTAGGTAAGGCTAGAGGGATGTTGGGGTGTATTAGTAGGGGTATCACAAGTCGTAAGAGGGAGGTAACAATCCCTCTTTACAAGACACTGGTTAGGCCCCATCTGGAGTACTGCGTGCAGTACTGGAGGTCTCACCTGCACAAGGACATTAACAAAATGGAGGAAGTCCAGAGAAGGGCAACCAAAATGTAGGGTCTGCATCAGAAAACATATGAGGACAGATTAACGAAGCTCAATATGTATACCCGAGAACAAAGGAGGGAAAGAGGTGATGTGATCGAAGCATTCAAATATCTTAAGGGCATTAACAAGGTTAAAGAGTCTAACATACAAACATAGAAGTTGACAGCAAATAAGGACCATAAGGCCCATCCAGTCTGCCCATTTTTTCTACCTTATATAAGAAAAATAGCAGGACAAGAGGACACAGCATGAGATTAGAGGGAGGTCGATTAAGGGGTAATGTGAGGAAGCTCTTTTTCACAGAAAGGGTGGTGGATGAATGGGACATCCTACCTCAGGAAGTGGTGGCTATGAATACAGTGCAGGGCTTCAAACAGGCTTGGGATAGGCATAAGGGAGCAATACAGATGAGTATGAATAAATAGACCATTGATAGAGTAAGAAGCCTATGGCACATTCATAAGGTAGAACACACAGGCAGACTGGATGGGCCTTCTGGTCATATCTGCCGTCAACTTCTATGTGTTCCTGTTCCATGTTTACTTTCTGGGTGTGAAAAAGGAACCGAGAAAAGAATAATTTTTGCAATTTGAGAAAAAATGATTGCCCAGGTAGTCCTCCCCATGTCCGATCGCTGTCCCAGTATAAAATATATATTTCCCTGGTAGTCTAGTGGTCTCCACCCCCCGTTCACGATCACCATCCCATATAAAAAATGTCTGTCCCCGGTAGTCTAATGGTCCCTTCCCTCCCCATGATGTCGACTGCTGTCCCTGTATACAAAAATATCTATTTCCCTGGTAGTCTAGTGGTCCCTCCTCCTCCCGATGTCTGATCGACATACCGGTATAAAAATATTTAGGATTCCCTGATGGGCTAGTGGACCCCCACCCTTTGAGTAGTCACCCCCACCCTTTGAGGTAGTCACCCACCACCCCACCCCAACTCCCAGCCAGTGACCAGCACAGCCCTCCTCTCAGCACCATGGCTGGATGCCAACTGAGCGTGAATAAATGTGTACTGGACATCAGTCGAGGAAATCTTCTAGCACGAGCACCGACAAAAAAAATAAAAAAATAAAAAAGATGCTGTTATAAAAAAGAAAAACAGCAAAAATGGTGGTTTGACTGAAGACAAAGCTTCTGCAGAGACCTCTGCGAGCAGGTCGATGGCAGGAAAAGACTGAGGAAGGAGCGGGGCAGCCCATGCTAATATAGTGTAGGGGACATCGAGGACGTCTGCATGGATGGCCCTCGACAGAAGCGCTTGGGAGAAAAGCTTCTGTGGGATCCTAGCGCCTGGCGCTAAGTTCCATAGGTGTGACCTGATGAAAGAGATATCCCCGAAGATAGATATTTTTGTATATGGGGACAGCGATTGGGGGAGGGACCACTAGACTACCAGGGACAGACATTTTTTATACGGGGATGGTGAACAGGGGAGGGACCACCAGACTACCAGGGAAATATATCTTTTTATATACCGGGACAGCAATCGGACATTGGGGAGGGATCACCAGACTACCAGGGAAAGACATTTTTTATACAGGGATGGTGATTGGTGAATGGGGAAGGGATTACTTGACTACCAGAGAAATATGTATTTTTATACAGGAATGGCTATCAGACATCAGGGGAGGGACCAGTACAGTGCTAGGGAAATACATTTTTTATTGTTTGTTCTGAACTGCAATGTACTATTGTACAATGTTTCCAAAATTTTTGTTACTACCTTAACTTATCTGTATTTTCTTGCACTGAACTGCAATGTACTATTGCCCAGGACCACCTTGAAAATGAACTTGCTCAATGGTGTATGCCTAGCTAAATAAAGTGATTGATTGATACGAGGATGGCAATTGGACATCGGGGAGGGAGGGACCACTAGACTACCAGGGCAATATATATTTTTATATGGGAACAAAGACAGGGGAGGGACCACTAGACTACTGGGGAACTGAGAAAGTAAGGTAAATGTGGTTCAATGTATTTCAATAGGGGTTTTCAACTTTGGTGCATAACTTTGTCATTTTTAAAGATTTTGACACCAAATTTTCAGCATGCCCTTTTTGAGACCCCTCCTCATGAAAAATATCAGTGTCATTTTGCAAATCCTGCCCAAAAGGTACCTTCACAGTCAGTTGGTGAAATCACCTTTGTCGCTAGATTTCAAAATTTTCACCATACTTGTTCATGAGGTAGAGTCATAAGAAGGGTATGGTGAAAATCTGGGGTCAAAATTTATTAAAATGGCAAAATTCGGGGGGCGCTGTTGAGCAGCCCACCGGCAAGAAGCACATTACAACAGCTCTACATCTAAGAGGAAATAAAACTCAAATAATTAAAATACAAGGCAGGAATCGTCCTTTATTCTTGCGACTCTCAACAGCTGGCTTTAAAAGGAGTCGATTGATACTAGATACTACCATGGGTCGTAACCAAAAGGTGAGTGGCAGTGGTTCTAAAACAACTCAGGCAGCAGAGCTATAGGCCACTATAAATCCACCGACATCGACTGGCTCGGAGCCCCCATGGAGAGCACTGCAAATTTCGATGCAGGCCATAGACCAGAAAGTGGAGTCAGTTCTCCAAAGGTTCACAGAGCAAGACGCAAAATTAGAGGTGGCCACTCAAACCGCTATATCGGCAGAGAAGACCGCTATTCAAGCGATGGCTACCACTTCTAAATTGGTGCAAGAAAATGCACAATTAAAGTACCGACTTGAGGCCCTGGAGAACTCATGTAGGGCATCCCATGTAAGAATTATCGGCATACCAGAGGGAAGCGAAGAAGGGGAACTGCTATCATTCTTACAAAATTGGCTAATTGAAGTATTGGATTTGCCAAAAAATACAGCTAACCACTTCTGCAAAGCCTACGTATATCCCACGAGCAGCAGGCCCACGTGCTGAGGCCCAGAGTTGTTCTCCTGATAATGCCAACCCCTCTGTCAACAACTACTCCTTCATGCAGCCAGATTGGCAGATGGTTTAGCTTCAATGGTTCTACAGTTCATTTATTCCCGGATCTTTCGTACGCAACCAGGGCGAGGAGGAAGAAGTTCGATGTGGTCCGGACACAACTTTGCGGCTTGGGAATAACACACTCACTGTTGATGCCAGCCCAGCTCCGCATTTATTATGGGGGACATATGTTTCAATTCAGCGACCCTGAGGAAGCGGGTAAAAAGATGGAATCCATCAGCTGAGAATTTCAAATGCCAGAGAGTCAGGACATGCCTGAATCGGATGAAGAGACCTGAACTGATTAATCGAAGCTGAGGGATAAGTAAAAATGTAAACAAGCCAATTCACTGTTTAATGTTATTTTTTGATCTTGTGGGCTAGTTGAGCTCAGAGCAATGAATGAGGTTGCAAGGACTGTAGAATATAGTTTAAAATAATGTGTTTGAGTCATATTACACTAGATGTCTGTAACTAATGTGTTATAAATGCTGGAATACCTATTTTGATGAGGGGACATATCAACACTGGTGGCTGAGTATTACAATGCTGTTTGGACTTTTAAAATTTAGGAATGGTTTCCACAAAAAGCCTTGGTGGACTGTAGCTTTAATGGATAACCATTTTAAGTGACATTTTAATTCGTTTTTTCCACCATTCCTAATACAGATCTGTAAAGGCTACCAATCCTATCTATACATTGGATGTATCTGTACAATCTATGTGATGTCTGGCAGAAGAATGTACAATATGTGTTTTTTATGATAAAAGCAATAAATATAAAATAACAAAAATAAAGGCAAACTTCTGTGCATCTGTTGACATTTTGCTTAGCCCGCTCCTAACTTTAATAATTTTCAATATTTTGACCCCAAATGTTCAACACAGACATTTCTTTATATCACCTCATGAACTTGACAGCTGTTAGTTTTCAATTCCTAGCCAAAATGTGTTATCTCACCTGTGGTGTGGAATCACGTTGCGCTCGCATGGAATGATGTTTGTGAACATCTGAAAATTCTCAGCCCAGCATTCATGAGGTGGGGTAATAACAAGGTTATGCTGACAATTTTGTTGCTGTTTTGGCTCAAATGCTTCCACAGCGACAGGTATATATGCATCAATGGAGGGATGGGAGCGGGCCACATGCTTCCACTAGCAAATAAGGCTACAATTATAGTTTTTTAAAAAAGTAAGGGAATTCTTTGCAAAAAACTTCATTAATGCATCTGTTAGGGTTCCAGTGACAAAAGTTTGGAGATGCGGTGTTAGGGTTTCCAAACCTAACACCCCACCCTGCACACACCAACAGGCGTCGGGGTTGTGTGTCTTGGGGTCATAAGCTTTAACACTCACCCCATTCTCCTATAATGTACCCAACTCAGCTTATTCACTTATGGAATGGAGTGAGCAATAGGGCTGATGACCCCAAGGCACACCCCAACTCCTGTTGGTGTGTGCAGAGTGGGGGTCGGTTGTTTGTTGGAAACCCCAACAGCACATTTCCAAACTTTTGTCACTGGAACCCTAACTGATGCATTTATGAAGTTTTTTGCAAAGAATATAAAAAATATGTAATTTAAATCAACTATTGCTGGTGTTTTCTGTTCATTATTGACATGCTGTTAACATATTTGAAGCTATTATATTTGCATTCTGCATGCTGTTTCTCCCCCCCAACTCTGTTTAGTACTTTCAAATAAGCACTTCCTGTCTGTAACTAGGGGGAAATACAAACAGACACAGATAGGCACAAAGAGACACACACACACACGCACACACACACACACACACTGAGGCTTGATGCCTATCTTCAAAGCCTGATGATGTCTACTAGCTGGCTAATGGGCAGAAAATCAGTTTGACTGGTGAGGCTTTATCTTTTGAACTACAAAAAAGTTTACACCATTCAGCCAGTTGAACTCTGTCATCCTCAGCCTTCTCAGCATTGTCTTTCAAGAGGCAAGACTCCAGCATTTCTACATGCATTGTCTCATACAGTACACACTTACATAGCCCCATACACTTCAGTAACAATATAGTCACTTTCGTATCATGAGAACAAGCAAACATATATATATATATATAAAGTATATATATATATATATATATATATATGTAGATATATAGTCATTGCACAAGCACTACTTTTTTGGGTTTACAAGGCAAAAAAGAGCAAAATGGAGACCCTAATGCCCACCTATTTCCCTTACCCTTGTGATCCAAAGCCAAGCTACAGGTTCAAAGCTGTGCCCCATGGGTCTGTTGTTTCAAGCTACAGGTCTGAGGTCATGCAGCACAGGTGCACTATAGCTGTCTTATTTGACTTAGGGCCATATGAAAAGAAGCAGACTCAGGTACAACCCTAGAACTGTACCTTGTTTTTGTAGGGTCCAAAAGAGCAAGTGTGTGGTGAATGGTCCCAACCTTGCAGGCCTAAGTGAACCAAAGACCCGTGGGGCATAACCCCAGTCCTGTAGCTTGCTTTACACAAGTCTCGTGCCTCAAGGACCCTCGCCAAGCAGAAGACCCCTAGAGCACAGCCCTGGATGTGTGCTTGTTTTCATGGCCCTGTGGGCCCCTATGTGAAACAGCAGACCACTGGGGCATATGCCCAGACCTGTAGCTTGCCATTGCAGCACCTTGTGGGCCCCTATACAAAGCAGCAGACGCCAGGTGGTACAACTCCAGACATGTAGTTTGCTTTACATGGACTCTGAGGGCCCAGTGCAAAGCACAGACATGTAGGGAATGGCCCGACCCTGTAGCATGAAGCTGCACAGCCATGGGGTATGGCACTGGACCTGTAGTTTACACCCATGGTGTACAGCTCTGGACACATGAGGCTCTGCCTTGGACCTGTAACCTGCCTTTGCTCATGAGGGTAGGGGAAGGGGAGGGATAGTTCTACGGTTAAAAACTCAATCATCACACTTCCCTCCTTTTCTGTCTTTTATCCCTAACCTATGCATTAACACAATTTGTTGCATTGAATATCCTTACTTTTGAGAAAGTATAGTGACAGATGTATAATTTGCTTTGCACAGGACCTATGGACCTGCATGAAGTAAGCAGGTGAGTTATAACTTGCTTCATTCAGAGCTCTAAGGGCTCTGGCATGAAATAGAGCTGAGTCATAACCCAGTTAGCACAGGGCCTTGTGTGAAGCAGACAGACAAATATAACTTGCTTTGGTAAAAGCAACAGGTAGTAATACCGTACCAATGGGTCCTATGTGGAGTAACAGAGCCACTGAGGCGACACCAGACCTGTAACTTGCTTCACACAGGGCCACATGAAGCAGCAGACCTGTCTAGGAAGCAAAGCAGTGAACCCATCTGGTATGGTGCCGGAACTGTAACTTGGTTAGCGCAGGGCCCTATTGGCCTTACGTAAAGTAGGAGACCCATCGTGTACAGTGTTGGACTTGTAGAAAGCAAAAGACACATTGGGTAGATGTGAAAGTTGCTCACTTGTGTGAGTGTGAGGTAGGAAAGAAAGTAGATTATCCTTAAAATTTTAAACTGTTAAAAATCAGATGGGACAAAAAAAAAAAACAGAAAAAAATTCTAAAGTCCCTGAGCAAGCTCAGTTCATGTTTTGTTATTATATTTTTCCAATCACTCATACCTTTATTTCTTGATTTATTTTTTACCATCTTTTGAGTCTCAGGCAATTACCCTCCCTCCCCATGAACACTTAAAACAGCACAATACCCGCAAGATGTCTGCCCAGAAATAACTGCAATACCTTGATGAACCATGCAGTTTGCTCAGACATCTAATGACAATATTATCATGCAAATGTCCGAAACTCCAGCCTCATATGGCGATTTGTATTTCTTTAAAAATGGCTTCCAGTGTGCAGGTAATACAACACTACAACACTCAGGCCTCTATTTACCCCATGGAGCATCAGTACACTCAGGCCACTATATTATGTGACTACGGTACCATCATGATTGGACTGAGTGCAATGATTCTTCTGGCTTGGTGAACCAGAGGTTGCCAAAAATGAAGGAGCTGCATATTTTTTGTTCTTGAAAAAATGTAGCACCAGTCCAAGGAATAATAAATATGACACATTATAAATATATACAGGAGAGTAAGACACATTAAACAGCACATTTCACATAGTAAGACATATGAGACATACAAATACAAAGAAAGAGATTAACAGTTGTACAGATAACTTTTTTCTAAATTAACAATTAATGTCAAAATACATGCTAACAATTGTAATAATAATCAAAACAACTTCATATTACACTTGATTCACAAAGTTAAAACAGAACATCACCACGGCACACAGATAAAACAGAATAATTGACAAGTTAAATGACCTTTTGGAGTGTGCCTGTTCATACATACATATACATGCAGAAAATGCCACCAATGCCCTTGTGTATAACAATATTTTGGCAACATATGTGTAGCAAATAGAGCACTTCTACTGACCAATCTGACTGCCCTTAGGGAGTAGACTTGTCAAAGCAGCACATGACATGCTTGTTACTTTACCAGAGAGAAAATGACGATTGGGCAATAACACAGACATGTTAATCATTCATATGTCAACTACTATTACACAATATTTCATAGCAACAATATGGCAACACAACATTATAAACAGCAAACGCACATTCTCTGTAACACTGATGTCATCAAATTATATTTTTGATGAATGTTTAACTACAACGATGTGCACATATGTACTATAAATATGTTATGACAGGTAACACAGTTCTGAACAAAACTGTTGTGTTTAATTTCATAGCTTGTGCACACTTGTTAAATAAAGCTATTTCTTTCTATTTTACTACATTTATCCAAATATGAAAAAAATATGACTTTTTTTGTCTGCATACAGGTAACGTCTTTTGTGTGAGGTTTAGGCAGACTGAAACGCTGTGCTTCGTGGCTCAGTCTGCCTGAACGTCATGCTTGTAGTCTATGTTATCTGATTAATATACCCTCTTATACAGTATATCGTTCATATAAGACAGCAAAATACATGCAAGAAGTGTGCATAGACACAACTACAAAACTTCTTTTGTGAGGTTTAATTATTGTTCTTACACATGGTCCTTAATATCATGGTAGTAAGGTGACTGATAATCTGACAAGGTGGACACTAGTCACATGATGTTTACGATGCACTGAGAAGCGTGTGCTAACATCTTGCTGAATTGGCAGAATGAACCACTATGTACTTCACAGTTCATATCTACAAACTCATACTTGTACTTTGCAATTTCACAGTAATACACAATCACGTGGATATGTTACGCACTATTTCAGCCAAACTCTACAGGCACAATGGAGCAAATGATGAAGCATTGTGAAACAGCAGATAAATAACTTTTGAAGAGTGCCAACAGAGACGACGAAAAGAGCAGTGATGCCAACTATTAGAGCTCATCTGACGTTAACAAGTGAAACGAGAAAGACTGCAAACAACTGTCTAATATAATAAACAATATAACATTTCTTAAAATCACATATAAACTACCTTGACAAACCAAAACTTACCATGTTGCACAATTCAAATAAAGTCTAAGTGTCATTTTGTCACTTACTTTACATACTCCACTAAAAAAACAGACTTCCTCTGATGAAAGCAGATGTTCAAAAGTGAAAATACATTTTTGCTTTTGTGATTTGTGTGACGATACTGATGCTATACGTTAGTGAAATCGTTTGAAAGCCAAAAATTTTTTTTTTGAAAATATCTTTTTTTATTGGTTGAAGCATCACACACAAATAGACTGGGATCACCATAGTACACTGAATGTCACTATTCATATCCATAATATTATACAGATGAAGTAACTGGTCATTATTTTGCGATATGTCAATCGCTTTTGCTTGCCTTTGGTTTACAATGATATATTAACGTAGAGAAAGAGTCATGCACATCCTAGAGACATTCTCATTGTATCATTTGGTTCCTATCTTTTAACATATCTAAATAATCGGGGCATTTTAGTAACAGTCTCCCTGCAAGAATGATTATATTTCAGTCAATGGTCCCAGAAGCACCCCCCAAATCCATCTCCCCCAGCAATTTAGGGAACAAAGTCTTTTGTCTATCTGTGCCATGTATCATATCCACTTTTGCCATTTGGTTCTAAATGGCTTAAGCTTATCATGGAGTGTGCTGTTTGGTGCGGGAAGCCCACAGTCTCTTTGTAAACTTTCGAAGGGAAGAATTCCACTTTGCTCTAGGAATTGATAATAATGTGAAAGCCTCAGTCTCCTCCAGGAGATGAATCCCAAATCCGAGTGTGCTGGAGTAAAGTAGAAAGCCAAAAATTTCTGTATAGTGACTTTGTTAGTAAAAACATCTGTAAGCAAAAAACTTCTGTACAGTGATTTTATTCATTAGTTAGTTAAACCATTCTTAAGTGAAAACATTCAAAACAAATAACTTTTGTTGGAAAGGATCAGTATGCAAAGACACCCTGTCTTTGTGGAAAATCAAATAAGGCTGCTCACACATGAGCACCTGTAGCTCTGAAATCCTTCAAGCAGAAGTAATGGCGACTAAAAATAATGCTTTCCATGACTGAAAGTGTAGCTCAGAAGTCACAGCTGTCTCAAAGTAAGCTTTTCAAAAACAAAATTCAGGTCCCAAGGTGGGATGGGATTGCAGAGGGAAGGCTTCAAATGTAGAATGCTTCTTAGAAACATGCACATCTAGTTGGGCCACTGTGACGATCATCAACAGACACATGGAAGGACGATATGGGGACAAGTGCACATTAATAGAAGAGTATTGGAGTCCTGCATCTGACAAGGAAAGTAAGAACTCTAGAATCTGGTCCACTGGGCAACTGAAGGGTTCAGGAGGTGGAAGCAGCCCACAGAGCACAACACTTCCACTTCATGGAGTAGGTAGCCCTGGTGGAAGGCTTCCTGGTAGCCACCAGAACATCAGCCACTTTAGGAGATACTCCAAATCTGGCATGGCTATGTCTTCAGGAGTCCAAGCATGAAGATGGGGTGACCTGGGGTCAGGATGGATCAGGGTCCCTGCTCCTGTGACAGCAGCGTCTTATGCACAAGGCCAGGGTACTTGAGGTTCCACTGCTAACTGCTGCAGCAAAGAAAACCAGATCTGACAAGACCAAAATGGGGAACCAGAATCAAGTGGCTCCGCCCATTTGGAGCTTGATTAGACTCTCTGTATCAGAGGAAAGGGAGGAAAGACATAAATGAACCTCCCTTTCCAAGAGAAGGACAATGCATCATGCCAGAAAACTCCAGGCCCTGGATCGAGTGAGCAGAAATGCAGCAGTTTTGCTATGTGTGGAGATACAAAAAGGTCCAAATCTGGATGACCTCACCTGTTGAACAGGTCAGCAGCTCCCACTTATGCATTCTGGACTGTGACCTGCTTAGCCTGTCTGCCAGGATGTTTTGAACACCTGGAACATGGACAGCTGACAGATCTAGACCGCACTCTAGAGCCCAGTACCAAACCCTTATCGCTTCTCTGCATGGGGGTAAGTGGGAGTTTCCCCTTGCTTGCTGATGTAGTGCACCACGCTGATATTGTCAGTCTGAACAGGCAGAGGGCCCAGGGACAGGTGGCTATGAAAGGCCTGCAGACTGTACAGGACAGCTCACACCTCTAGCACATTGATGGAGAGAAGTCTCCACTGTAGTCCATGTCCCCTGGGTCTGGTGAGGGCTCAGATGTGCTCCTCAGCCTGTTCCTGAGGCATCCATGGTGAGGATCTGATGAGGGGAAGGAATAAGAAAAGGAACTCCCTTGAGCAAATTGCTGGGGTCCATCCACCACCGAAGTACCTTCTTTACAGGCGACATTACTAGAACCTTCTGTTCTAGATCATCGGTGCATTGATCCCACTGGACCCTCAAGTCCATTGAAGGATTAGCATATGCAGCCTCGCTAGCGGGACCGTGACAATGACTGATGTCATCAGGCCCAGCAATCGCAGGAATGTCCTGGCTGTGACATACCTGTCATTGTAAAGCTCCTGGGCCTGTGTTATCAGGCATCGCTGCCCTGCCCTGTCCGGGGCCAAAAAAGCTGAACCCTGCCCAGTATACAGTATAGCTCCTATGTACTGGAGATGCTGACATGGAGTCAAAACTGATTTGGACAGGCTGACTGTGATCCCCAGTACTGAATAGTTGCCTGGTATGCTTTGGGGTCAGAGACAGTTGCTTCTGGGACTGGGCTTTGAGCAGCCAGTTATCCAGATAGGGGAATAATTAAAGTCCCTCCCTCCTGAGGGCTGCTGTCACTACCGCTAAGCATTTGGTAAAGACCCGTGGCACAGATGACAAGCCAAAGGGCAATACCCTGAACTAGTTGTGAGCCTCAAGAAACAGGAACCTCAGGCATTTCCAGTGGGGAAGGCAGACCCTGATGTGCAGGTAAGCATCCTGCATGTCTAAGGAGCATATTCAGCTTCCCTTCTGTAGCAGAGGCAGCAGGCCCTGCAGAATTACCATCCTGAACTTTTTACTGGATGTAGTAGTTCAGGTTTCTTAAGCCCAGGATGGATCTCAAGTCCCTGGTTGACTTTGGGGCAAGGAAGAAATGGGAGTAGAACCCCCTGTTCCTTTGATCCTTGGGAACTGGTTCTATGGATTTTTTCACAGCAGAGTAAGGACCTTCTACAGCAACACTGGTATGTGGCTTGGAGGGTAGGTCCTAGGATTTGGAGTAAGGTCTGAGGGCAGCTCCAGAAATGCCATAGTATGCCCTTGTTCTATGAGTTGCAAAACCTAGCAATCTGTCGTAATCTCTCTCCAACTGTCCAGGTGGAGGAGAAGTAACCCTACCATGACCTCCTGGGTACTGGATGGAGGGGGTCGAGCAAGGAGTCAGGCTGAAGCAGAACCTGCATCCGGGGCCACTCCTCCACCTCTCTGGATTTTTCCCACTGTGGAGGTAAGGATAAGCAAGGCTGTCCCTGCTTTGCGCTTGCCCTGCTGTCGAATCCCCGAACTAGGTCTATGGGAAGCATACTGAAAGGTCATCCGCTGTCCACTTTTCAGGTAGGTGTGGTAGAGGAATGTACAGACCGGAGAGTCTTCCCGAAGGCTTGCAGGTCATGAAGGATATCCTAGATGTCCACCATGAACAGCTTGTTACCTCTGAAGGAATGGATTGCTGGACTGCTGGACATCAGTAGCAAAACCAGATACTCTGAGCCAGGAATGCCTTCTTAGGCAGATTCCCACTGCAGATGGTCTAGCAGAGGCATCTGTAGCATCACAGGTACTGTAGCTCCTGTCTCTGAGAGGACTCTGGGAGGGCCTGAGCTGCAGCTTTGCCCTTTTTTCCAGTGTGTGTTCAGAAATTTGACCATGTGGGCCAAATAATTAGTAATTCTGATGGCCATTGTGGAAGAGGCAAAGACCCTCTCACCCATAAGGTCCAGCTTTCTGGACTCCTTGTCCTGGGGTAAGAGAGCCGAGGTGCTGAGGCCTCTTAGACCTATCATGGGCCTCATTTATTACCACAGAGTTGGTCCATGGTGGCTCTGCAAAGTAAGGTTTCCCAGAGGGCATCTGATACAATTTGTCTGCTTTTCTGGGCATAGCAGGGATCATATTTGGCTGACACCAAATGACAATGGTGGCATCCTCGAAGGCATTCAGGAGAGGAGCAATAATTATGGAAGGAGAATCTGGCAATTCCATATACTCAGTCAGGTTTCTCCAAGTAACATCCTGCTCCTCAGAATCAAACCCCATAGCAATCTGCAGCTGTTTCATCACTTAGATGAAAGAGGGGTCATCTGCAGGGGACCTCAGACTCAGAGTATAGTGGGTGGAGTCCTCACCCCTTGAGGAGACAGTGGAAACAGAACTGGGGAGGCACCCTGCACCCTCTTCGTCATCCTCCTCATCATCTTTATCAGGAGGGAGAAGATCAGGATGGTACTAATCCTCATCCCCGGTTCAGAAATGGGCACAGAGGACGGCGATGACCTGGAGGGAGCTGGTCACAATGATGTGGAGGGAGTCGGGGTGGGGGCTGACCTACTAGGTCCTGATGGTGACAGGCCCGGGGGGGTAACTCAATGCATAAACTCCCAGGAGGAGGAAAGCATGGTCTGGAGGTTGATGAGAGGACCTTGTGGCAGCGACAGGGGGGTATTGGGGCCCCAGCGTCAGCAGAGTAGGCTAAAGAACTGACACGAGGGGCTGAGGCCCTGATATCGGTAAAGCAGACTGTGGCATTGGCAGGAAAGGCTGTGTCCCCAGTACGTGAAGAACAGCCAGAGACATCGACAGAAGGGGTCTAAAGCCCGACATCAACTAGGCATCGCTGGCGAAGCAGAGCCGATGGGACTCTCTAATCTGGCCCAAGAGGAAAGATGGGCAAGGGGAAGTGCGGAGTGTCGGCGGGGGCAAGAAAATCCCTGAAGATAATGGACCTCCATTGGCCAAGATGGACCCAACAGGCTGAACTGCCAAAGTCCCTCTTGTATCAAATAGGGTGAGGGAGGCAGTAGGAATCATCGACGGGGGAGAAGGAAAGCCTGCTGAAGACAGACCACTGCTGACCAGAGGAGGACCAGCAGGAAGAGCTGCCAGGGCCAACCCTGTAGAGGAGAGGGTGTGGGCGACAGCGGGGGTCGCCACCAGACTCGCTGACGACCCTGTAGCGGTCAGCACAGGAAGTGGCAACTGAGAACACTCTTGGAAGGTCTGTCTTTCTCCCTGGTGCTTGTGATTCCCAGCTGATTTATCCCGGGCCTTGGAAGCATGAGAGTTGGAGTAAGGGGCCAGGGACATTGTGGAGCGTCTGGCCTAGTGCTTCCTCTCCATCTGGGTAACCTTCTGTTCCATCAGGAAGGATTTGAGGGCCTGCTGACAATGATGCCGGGTAGCCTGGTTGAAGCTGCGGCAGATCTCGCAGGCCTTGATGTTGTGGTTGGTGCTGAGGCAGCGGATGCAGGCCTCATGGTTGTCTTTGTCATAGATCTTCTTGCCACAGCTACAGCATTGGAGTAAGTTTTTAGAATCAGTTGGCATAAACGAAAAATAAATATCACTTTAGAGGGTAAAGTGATAACAAAACTAGGATGAGCAAGAAAAGAAAATTCTTGAAGGTAAGAATGGCGGTCGACTGAAGTGGTGGTATCTCTGTGGAGTCCGATGTGTGATAATCGATGGTGGGAGAAAAACTGAGGAGGGCGCAGGGCCGGCCTTAGCTATATAGCAAGGACATTGATGTAATGACATCGCCGTGGGTGGCCCCTGGTAGACTGCTAACAAAAATGTTTCTGTGTGGTCCTAGTGCCCGACAGCTATAGTTCCAAAGGTGTGACCTGCTGCAAGAGATATCCTTGAAGAAGATCTCTTAATTTTGATGAATTTCAGCATTTTTGCACCTCTGTAACTTTGCCCCTTGATCAGACTGGCACAAAACTGTTAGGATCAAGAGACGACTGAATGGGTACAAAGTTATTAGGATGCAAAAATCAGGATTTAACATCAACATGCTTAATCAACCCTAATATACAGATGCGGGCGAGCCTGTACAATTATATATAAACACACATATATATATTCTTTGCAAAAAACTATGCTGATGCATCAGTTAGGGTTGAGGATAAAGCGACAAAAGTAGGGAAATATGACATTAGGGTTTCCAACCCTAAAATCCCAGCCCCACCCCTGAAGCAAATGGGGGGGGGGGAAGTCTTCCTTGGGGTTGTCAACCGTAACACTTACCCCACTGCAGGAACAGAAAAGCTGAGATGTGATGGAGACAGATGTGTATGTTTCATGAATGCATAGAATGGTATGAGCGTTAGAGTTGACAACCCCAAGGAAGATTCCAGCCCTTATTTGCTTCAGGGCTGGGGCTGGGAGACACAGGTTGGAAACCCTAACATCATATTTCACTACATTTGTCACTTTATCCTCAACCCTAACAGATGTATTAACACAGTTTTTTTGCAAAGAATTTCCTTACTTTTGAGATAGTGAAATTGTAACCTTATTTGCCTGTGGGAGTGCAGGGCCCATCCCTCCATAGATGCATGTATGTACTGTATGTCGCTGTGGAAGGACCCTACGCTTCCATTTATAGGACAACAGTGAACAAACTGTCAGCATAGCCATCTTATTACCCCACTCACGTACCCGGTACAGAACATTTTCTAATCCCAGCCAAAACGTAATTCTGTGCAACTGCAATGCCATTCCGCACCACAGGTGCGAAAACACATGTTGGCCGGGAGTTGAAAAATAACAGCTGTGACATACATGAGGTGGGGTAATAAGATGTCTATGTTGAAAATTCGGCGTCAAAATATTTAAAATTTCCAAAGTTACTGGGCGTGCATAGTGAAATTGCATGAATGGTCACTAACTTTCGCCATTTTAGAATTTTGACCCAAAATTCAACATAGCCTTCTTATGACCCCACCTCATGAACAAGGGCAGAAAAAATGTTCAAATTCTGCCCAAAATGTAAATTCGCCAAGCGACAGAAATCACCTTTCAGGTTACGAATGACAGTCACATTGTTCATGAGTCGTGGTCCCAGAAGGCCATGTTGAAAATTTGGTGTCAAACTGTCCCAAAATGACTGAGTTATGCTTGCCTATAAGTTGAAAGCCCCACTGAAATACCTTGAACTGCATTTACCTTAGTTTCTCATATTGCATTTGCAAGATGGGTCTGTGATTAGAGTGGTTCTCAAACCTGGGACCTGTTCAGGTGAGTGAGGGTGTGGAGAGTGCACTGGGATGGATGTTGGGAAGGGGGGGACTAAGTGGGTGGTGGTGGGGTGCTAATCGTCGAGGGACCTTTTTTTTTTTTTTTGCAGGCTGATCAAAAAAAAAACATTGAGACTGCGATCGGAGTACAGGGAAGACCACTGGACTACCAGAGAAGAAAAAATTACTTATCATAGTAATATTGTTTCTTCCAAGAGATCAACTAGTAGGATTAGACAATCAGCAGTCAGTCAAGAGCCTCTGACTGCCCCTGGAACTTTGAGTTGGATGTATGCAAATTAGAGATTTGGAATGCATCATTCAAAACTGCTGCCTCTAGGTGGACTGTGTTCCATCTAACTGCCAGACTCAATGCTGTAGATGAAAACACTAGACTATTAAGTAATTATAAGTAAACACCCTTAACAACAATACCTTCCCCTTGGTAAGGAGGGCGGGTTCCAAACAGTACAAAAGTGACATAAGAAAGGAGAGCTAAGTATCCTAGCCATACTTGTATGCATTAACAAATATATAAAAGATGAGCCAATGATTAATGGCAACCTTATAAACTCCCATAAAAAGTATTGCTGAACCTATTCAGATTATGTAAGGGGAGGTCTAATCCTACTAGGAGATTCCTTTGGAAGAAACAATATTACTATGGTAAGTAATTTTTTCTTCAAATCCAGGAATCTCCTAGAAGTAATAGACAATTAGCAGATACAAGCAGTGCCTTGGGAGGTGGGTACAAAATCTATTTGGGAAAAAGGTTCTGCAATACTGCAGTGCCATACCAAGCATCAGTCCTGGACTGGACATCCAAGCAGCAGTACTTTGTGAAGGTGTGGACCGTACTCCAGGTAGCTGCTTTACAGATTTCCAGCAAGGGATGTCCTTGCAGCTTCCACAGAGACAGCAGTTTCATCAGTGGAATGTGACCTGAGACCTTGTGGTGGCTGATTTTGCAGTCTTACTGTACCAGAACTGGATGCAGGATACTATCCAATGTGCAATCAACCTCTCTGAGGCAGGTCTACCCTTTCCCACTTCACCATAGGTAATGAACAGCTGTGAATGGGGATTCCTGAGGTCCTTAGTATGTGTAATATATTAGCTAAGAGACCTTTTTAGGTCCAAGCTATGCAGTTTCAATTCACCTGAACTGCATTTGGCTGTGAAAAATACAGGCCGAGTGGTGGACTGATTCAAGTAAAACTCAGTTACCACCTTTGGAAGGAACGCCTTGTTTGACCTATGGACTACTTTGTTCTTTTGGAAGATAATGTAATTAGGATTTCAGTGCAAGAGCTTGGAGCTCACACACCCTTCTTGCTGAAGTGACTGCCACCAGGAGGACAGTTTTCCATGTGACATATTTCAGGTCAGCTGTAGCCACTGGCTCAAAGGAGAGGTTCCATGAGTTTGGCTATGCACAAATTCAAATCCCAAGGAAGTACTGGTTCCCTAACAGGAGGGAACATGCGTGCCAATCCTTTTAATTATTTTCTAAAATGTGGTGTGAAGCTATTGTTCTCTGAGCACCTGCAGCCAAATAAGCAGATACTGCTGCTAAGTGAACCCTAAGGGTTGCAGACCTGAGGCCTAGAGACTGCAAATGCACCAGATAATCAAGTAATGTGGGCAAATCTGCCTTAAGGGGAATGATTTTCTTTGGCCTGCACCAGATAGAAAATACTTTCTGTTTTGAAGCATAAGTCTTTCTTGTGGAAGTTTTTCAAGAAACGTTCAGCACTTCAAGCACCTCTTCTAACAGGTTAAACTCAGAAAATTCTAACTCCTCAAGAACCAAGTCCTCAGGTGAAGGCTCTCTAACAGCTGTTAAAAGATTGTATCTCTGGGGCAGACGAATGGGTTGCTTGGTGGACAGGATGAGCAACAAAGGGTATCATGGCGGCCTGGCCAGTCTGGTGCAACCAGTATCATGGTTGTAGACTGACTCCTCAGCTTGAGAAGGACTCTCAACACCAGTGCAATTGGAGGGAAGGCATAAATAAATGCTCCCCGTCCAATCCAGGGTCAGTGCCTCCATGGGCACTGTGCCCAAGGAGGGTGTTCTACAACAATAAAGTGGAAGCTGGTGATTTTCTTTTGAGGCAAACAGATCTATTCCTGGGATGCCCTGATGCCTCAAAATTGTGTCCAACACTTGCCTGTTCAAGGCCCATACTTGATGATTGTGGCTAATTCTGCTGAGTGAATCGGCCAGTGTATTATCTTTCCCTGAAGATGAATGGCAGACCGATGCACCTCCAGGGAATATGCTAGAGACCAAACTTTCATGGCTTCTGTGCACAGTCTTGAAGATCTGGTACCTATTGCTTGTTGATATACCACATGGTGGTTGTGTTGTTTGTCCTGACCTCAACTGAGGGGCAAAGGCCTTTATGGCAAGAAGGACTGTTCTCAACTCTAACAGGTTGATGTGCAGCTTGGAATCCTGAGGAGACCAAGTTGTACTGATTTTTTAGGTCTCCTGTGTGTGTCCCCCACCCTAGGAGGGAGGCATCTGTTGTCAGAACCACAGTGTGATGCTGTTGCTCAAAAGGGATGCCCTGTTGGAGGTTGTCCCTTTCTTTCCACTACTGCAGAGCCAGTAACAGTGTCCTTGTAACTGGCACAAGCTTTGAAATGGGGTCCCTTTTTTGGGACCAATGGGATCTGAGGTGATAATGAATATCCCTCGTCTGAAACCTGGAGCCCTTGGGTCACCCTGATGGGAGTCTTTTACCTGCTAGTATGAATTCCCTATGACTAGCCAGTCATCCAGGTAAGGAAATGATCTGATTCCTTGTCTTCTGAGGTAAGCTGCCACAACTGACAGACACTTTGTGAATACCCGTGGGGCAGAAGTGAGCCCAAAGAGAAGTGCTGAGAACTGGTAATGACCTGAGGGAAGAGAGAACCTTAGGTACTTTCTGTGGCAAGGTCTGATTGGGATGTGAAAGTAAGCGTCTTTCAGATCTAGAGATGCGAGTCAGTTTCCTTTCCTTAGAGAAGCAATAACTAAGGCCAGTGTCACCATTTTGAACCTGGGTTTTGCCAGGTGTTTGTTTAGGTATCTGAGATCCAGGATTGGCTGCCAATCTCCATTTTTCTTTTGGTCAGAAAGTTTCTTGAGTACATGCCCTTTCCTTTTTGGGTAAGAGGGACTGTCTCTATTGCCCTAGCTTGCAGGAGCTTTTACCTCTAACTCCAGCAGAATAGTCTCTTGAAACAAAGGCCAGAAATCCCTGCAGCCCTGGAGTTTGGAAACTGTTTGAACTGAGACAGAGACCCAGACTCCCTACCTCCAGTACCCAGTTGTCTGTGATAATGTTTCCCCAGTGCTGGAAATAGTGAGCCAACCTGCCCCTACTTTGGGGCAACCTGATCTGTGCAGTCAGGGATTCTGGTCTGGGAGTTGGAGCTGAACTGGCTTATCTAGCAGACCTCCTGCCCTGCCTCTGTAATACCCTCTGACCTGTGTGTACTCTACAGGCATAGAGTATGGAGCATATGACTTGGGTAGTACCCCTACCTACCTCCCCTTACTGCAGATCTAAAAGAAGTGGAGGCCCTCTATCTTGAGGAGTTACTCCTGTAGGTGGTTTTGTACTCCTCCACCTTTTCATGTACACCTCAGTATTGTCACCAAAAGGAAATCTTTTGCAAGGAAATCCATAGCTTTTAACTGAGTGTCTGGTGTAAGATTGGTTGCTCTGAGCCAAGCAAACTTTCTTAAAAAGAAACTGACAGAGGCCAACATTCTGGGTGAAGTGTCATTTGCATCCACAGCCATGGGAAATTGGTACTGTGGCATCCAAAGCCGTTCTGCAATATCTGCCATATTGTGGCCACATCCCCTGGAACTTTACCAATTAAAGCCAGCATAGAATTCCATAGGGCTTTCTGGTACTGAGCAGCATAAGCTATGAAAGCTGCCTGTCGGAGGAGAAGGGAAGAACCCAAATAACCTTTCTTCCCCACAGTGTCAATTTTTCTGGAATCTTTGTCTGGAGGATGAGATGCCAGGGGTACTGTTGCCTTATTCAAGGCTGCAGCCTGTATCACACCCTCACGATCTGGATGGGTATACAAATAATCAGCAGAACCCCTATCCAGCTGGTATTTTTTCTCCACCTTCTTGTCCACCCCAGGGACAGAGGAAGGTGTCTGAAGGATTTTAAAAGTAGCCTTTTTAAGGGAATTATGGTTTGGAAGAACCACCTTTATCGAGGGAGCCAGACCCATCATATCTAAAACTGGTATCACGTCATCACAGCACAAGCATTTCACATAAAGCAATACAGCTGGCCATTACATCATACTACAATATGCGCTAAAGCAACATCATACTGCATAACAAATACAGCGCACTACTACTGGCGAGTAACATCATACTCGGTGGATCAACATCACAAATATTTCTGCCACAGAGCGGATCAAATATTTAATTAAAATACATCATTACCTTGATTTTGTTTTCTGTATGCATCCACCTCCGCCATTCTGTCCACCTCCCATGATCACATGACTGATTTCCTGGACGTGCAGACGTGCAGCAGTAATGTCTAACGTGTGTAAGGTCACAGGTTAAAGTTCCAATGGAATCTTCTTCAGCATATGTTACAGATTACAAGAAGTAACATGTAAAGTTATACTTTATTATTAAAAGAAAGGAACATTAAAATCTGTACTCGCTCTGGCATGAGATCTGGCACTCTAGCTGGCATTGTTTAAACCTGCAGTTGAAAGTTGTGCGTTATCCCCACAAATAATCTATAGCAGCACAACTCCATATCCATTCACAACAGCAACAATCCTTTTGCTGTGTCTCTGATACTTCCTCCTGGGTGCTGGTGGATGTCAGGTAGATCCTGTATCTTGTGCCAGATCACCTGACAAAGGTGGAAGAAACACCCTCTTGTTTCTGCACTTGGGAATTCTGTACTAAATGTTTTAACAGCAGACATTTGAAGTCCATCATGATGGACTTAGGACTAAAGATGCTGCACAACTGTTTGAGGGCAGAAAAAACAGCACCTTAGATGCATAAGAGCAACCGCACATTAAGGCAAGCACACTTGGTATCACTGCTGTGTACTGCACACCATGTACAGTGTACAGTTGTGAAAATAGAGGGGGTGTACATTTAAATGTCCCATCCGTGAACCAGTGCTGGCTATCCTTCATAAAACGAAGGTTTTGGGTGGCAAGAGTAGGAATCTGTCGGGGTCAGCAGCACCACTATCAAACAATAGAAATTCAATGCCACAGTCTGTTATGGCATACTCTCTGGGGATATGAAGATCAGCAACAGTGGTAGGTAATACAGGAGCAACAGCTGCAGTTTGCCTGGCCCACTGAGTTGTTCTTTGAAACAGCAAAAGTGGAAGTTTCCCAGCAGTAGCCTGGTCAGTTTTGCTTGTGGCACCAGCAACAATTTGATGTTTTGCCTCCTGAGAACACACTGCTTTGGTTCATGCAACTTGTCTGACCTTTATTGCTCTTGCGTCTGGAACATGGTTGTGCTTGTACAAAATGTTATTATGTTATCTTCGGCTGTGTGCACCCTTGCTGGACACCTAGCACTGTCATATAATGAGCATTTCCAGTAGGTTTTTGTTTCGTATACCCGCTCCTTCCAGTAAAGGAAGCCTGCATGAGAAAGCATCTGCTGCCCATGCGTACTGGACACAAATTCTAGTGCCACTGTTTCGTAATGAAAAAGAAGCAGTGGAAAGAGCAGAGCTTGCATCAGGTACTGCATCCAGGTGCATTGGCTTCCCTTGTTAACCTGTGACCTGTGAATCACTGTGCATCAGTGTGCCAGGTGATTCAATATAACTTCAGTGCTGTGCCACAGAAAATCAAATACCTTTGTGAGGAATAGCATTGTGACGTAAATACATTGCGAGCAGACTGCTTACGATGAAATGTCTGTGCTTGAAATTACTGCTTGGTAATTTCCTGCACTGGGATGACATGGAACCCTAAAGATTCTGCCTCTTCCTCATCATCCATAGATTTCTGTGAGGTGAGGCCCAGGGTGTCAGCCGTTTGCCTGACAAATGGAAAATGGGACAGAAAGTCATCATGCCTATGGGGAGGAGAACCATACTCCTGGTCTGGGGGTACCTCTAGTTCAATGGGTTCCCCTAGATCCGGTTCCTGCTCTTCCTCCGCATTGTACACTTCCAGGCCTTGGTCAATGGGAGCAGATGGTGGGATTTGAACCGGTGAACCCAGTATGGAATCTGCAGTCTGTAAAGCCTAAATGACTTGCAGGGCTCTGGCAATTTCCTCTGCAGAGGATATTTTATCTTTGTCTGTTGGGAGCTCCTTTGATTTTTCAGCAGGAGGCACAATGACATGTTTCTCTTTATATTTCTTTTTGGCAGGAACCAGCTCAGAAGCCTGCTCATTTGTTCTTTTGTGCCTAGTATGTTCAGACCCCTTTTCAGTAATTTGGGGGTCTGAGGAATCTTTAGAGGGTCTCTCCTTTGTTTTGGAGCGGGAAGAAGAAGGACCCTCTTCGGTTTGCTTTGGTGACACAGAGGTAGGAGCAGAAGCTATTTAATCTTTTGGCTCTTTTTTTCATAGTTTTTGAACAAAAAGTACTACACATTTCACAGTCAGAGAAAATATGACCGGGACCCAAGCATTCTATACACAAATCATGGTGATCGGACTTAGCAAAAATCTGGAAGCACTTAATGCAGTTCTTAAACCCCCGCACTTCTTCCGGTTGCGCCACTTTCTCGTACAAGTTCCCCAGTATTTGGAATTCCCATCGCTAGATATTCACTCCGCTTACTTCCTGTCACTCGCTCCTCACTCCTCTTAAGGAAACACACTATTCACCGCTATGACTGCACCTAACTTCCATTCCTACCAAACTCCTTCCTGTCTCTGACTGCACTCCTCCCATTGCTGTATCTATTCCAATTTTCCCTCCGCCCAATTTCCTTCCTCCTGCAGCTCTCTTCCCAACATATAGCTCTTTGATTAGCCATGATAACTGCTCCCGAACCTCCTGCCCCTCACGTGCCCCTTCCTCCTATTTTCCCTCCTTCCCCTATTACTCCCTGCCCCTCCCACCTTTCCATCTTTGCCAGTCCTTGGCCTCCTTGCAGGGTTCTCTGCATCCTGAAGGAGCTTTCTCAGCATGTCTCTCTCCCCTCAGCTTGCCTCTGTCCCATCCCCCCAATATTCCTTGCTGAGTCCTTTTCCCTTGCAGGGTTCTCAGCATCCTGAAGAGAACTCTCTCTGCATGCCCCTTCCCCTCTCCCCATCCAACTTCCTTACAGGGTCCTTGTCCCCTTGCAGGGTTCTCAACATCCTGAAGGGTGTTCCTCAGCATGCCCCCACTCCTCTTGCCCCTTTCTGCTTCTAAATAGGCTATCTCTTCACTCAGCTTGCCTCCGTCCCCCTCCCCCATATTTCCTGTTGGGACTTTGTTCCTTGCAGGGTTCTCAGCATCCTGAGAGGGTGTTTCCTGGATATGTCCCTCCCCATTCCCCATCCACCTTCCTGGCCAGGTCCTTGTCCCTTGCAGGGTTCTCCATCCTGAAGGGAAGTTCCTTCAGCATGTCCTCCTTCCCTCCCCCTCCTCTTCCCCTTCTGCTTCTAAATAGGCAACCTATGCTCTTTACTACCCCTGTACCCAGTCCCCCACCTAATACTCCAATGGTCTACCTGCTACTGGCCTACTCCCAAATTACTATACTTGCTACTAAATATTGTCTGTGCTCATGCGTTTGATGCTGAATAGGATTTCTAATTAGTACTGTGTACCTCAGCAATGTGTTTGGGATTGTAATCCATTGGACTGGTGTTGCATTTTAATGTTAATAAGTATATTTCTACTGCATGTTGCACTTTGCAAATATATTTATTTGTATATATGCCTACATTATTGCTGTAGCTTAGCCTGGTTGTATTTTTGCCTATACATGTTGTTACTTGCTCTCCCACTTCTGTAATCTCCCCCCCTCCCCGATCCTTCTGGAAACAAGTTGTTTTATAGCTCATGTTGTCTTTCCTGGTAAGACCTTTCAAAATAAATAAATAAAAATCTGTTGGTCCTGTTCTCTTTTTAGGTCTGTCTGACGTGCCAAACTGTCAGTAAACTGTAAAACACTTCCCCAAAATGGATTTTCAGCAAATTGCGGTTGGTTCCTTATGTTAAAAGGGAACCGCGATTTATAACAGATTTCTTGTTTTAAACTAAGCAGCGATCGGTTCCTAAACAGAATGAGAACCTATACGCAAACCAACTAAATAACAAAATGTACTTTTAAACACCAAAATGCGATTGATTCTTTGCTAAGAATGGGAACTGATCATGAGTATAAACAGAGTTGTTTAAACTTGTAAATATATAAAACTTTAAACAAAGCGCTAGCGGTAAGAACTACTACAAACCCTAGTTTAATATGAAAACTCAGTTCCTGGGAACCGTGAGGTACTGCTTAAATGACTAAATAATGTCCCGCTAAGTAAACTTTAGTAAAAAACTACTAGAGGCAGAGTATGAATAAAACAGTGAAGAAATACCACTTTTAAGTAAAATAAACAGTCTTGTAGCGAAGTTGCTGTGCAGCTCTTGGGAGATAGTCTTGCTGTCTGAACGGAAAAATTGAATCTGGCAGTTAGATGGAACACAGTCCACCTAGAGGCAGCAGTTCTGAATGATTCATTCCAAATTCTCTAATTTGCATACATTCCAACTCAAAGTTCTGGGGGCAGTCTGAGGCTCTGGACTCACTGCTAATTGTCTAATACTGGGGTTTGAATATTATTTTTACTTGGAGGCGGTGACAGAAGAACAGGAAGGTTTGCTAGACTACCAGGAAACATTATTTTTACTTGTGGATGGTGATTGGAGACTGGGAGTGACCACTGGATTACCAGCGTTTTATTCTTATAACCAGGAATGGCGATCGGAGAACGGGGGAAGGACCACTGGACTACCAGGGATTTTATTCTTTTAAATCAGGGACTGCGATCAGAGAATGGAAGGGGGGAGGGATCACTGGGCTATCAAGGAATATAATTTTACTACGGGGACAGATATTGGAGAACAGGGGAGAGGGACCACTAGACTACCAGAGAATATAATTTTACTACGGGGACAGTGATCGGAGAACAGGGGAGGGACCACTAGATTACCAGAGAGTATAATTTTACTCCAGGTACGGCGATCAGAGAATGGGGGAGGGACCACTGGACTACCAGGGAATATCGTTTTTACTATGGGGACAATGATCAGAGAACATTGGAGGGGAAAGGGATCACTAGACTCCCAGGGACACATTATTTTATCTTCAGGGGACGGAAATTCGTGGGCGGGGGTGTCACTGGATAACAGGGAGCTATGACAGTTCGAACTGTCATGGACCTTTACTGTTCGCAGTGTTTTCGGTTCGAACAGTAAAGTCTGAACTGTAAAGAACTGCAAATGAACGAGCCCGGGAAGTCGGAGGGCTGGCCGGAGGGAGGAGGCTGAGCGTCCCAGGGATCGCTCACCTTCTCCAGGGAGGGAGGGGGGCAGAGGCATTGCGCTGATCAGCCCCAGGCAGAGGCCTGGGGTACAGCAAGCACCTAGCCAGTGCAAGGGGGAACACGACGGACGTCGGCAGTTATGCCTTGGTGTCCGGGTGCATGTCACGTCCACACAGAAAATGGGGAAAATGGCTCTCCAGGCACCAGGAGGCTGGAGTGCTTGGTGCAGACCCCGCAGCTCACACCTGCATGTCCCTGCTGGACCCAATGAAACAACAAAGTTCGGGGTGTATGGGCCCCATCTTTCCCCGCCTAGGGGAGAGAACCACAGCTCTATGGGGGTACTGGGGGGGTCCAAGTAGGTGCAATTAGCAGGCGCAGACACCATAAGCAACTTCCGATGGTGCAGTCCATGGAGGCTGGGGAGGAACAAATGCAAGTAAAAAAAAAAAAAAAAAGAACTGCGAATGGTTATTTTCCAGTCGAATGGTCCTTACCTAAGCGAGTGACAGGTGAAATTATTCTTGCCACACTAAGTGATATTTGCAGTGTAAATTTTAAAATACTAATAAAAGAATCCATCAAAGTATGTGAAGGAAACCTAATTACAGGTCTCTGTACATTAGTCACCAGGCAGTACTTGGTTAGAAAAAGTTTGTTAAAACAGGAAAAAAAACAAGATAGCTGACATCACAAATAGTATTTCTCTGAGAACCAACAATAAATTTACAGTTTGAACAGCAAATTTACAGTTTGAACAGTTTTCATGGATTACCTGCCTGTCTAGAGGCTATCACAAAAATCATTATAATTTAAAATGGTGAGATATCTTCTTACCACCCTATCCAAAGAGACACCCTTGAACAGACCCCATCATCCCAGAAAATTTCAAGAAAAATTTTATTCCATCTGGGCTGTAGATGAGGGCAAAAAGTCCCATGTTAACCAATGGGGAAAAAAGTATTTTTTTTTACACTCCATATCTCAAAAAACATACAAGATGCTGTCACAAAACGGTTCACATCTTGAGACACTGGCAGAATGACTGTGCATGCCACATTTTGCAGTATTTGGTCACAAAATGCCAAAGTTATTACGGTACAAAATGTTAAATTTAACATAGGAGTGCCGGTAGAACCCTAACTATACTGGCGTTACCACACAAGTATAATATATGCACCAAAACACACACAATTTTATAAATTAATTTTATATATATATATATATATATATATATATATATTAGTTTCAGTAGGGTTCCACCATCAAAATTTGGAAATGTGGTGTTAGGGCTTCCAACCCTAACACCCACCACCACCTGCAAATGCTGACAGGCATCGGGAGGGTGCCTTGTGTCATCAACCCTAACGCTCACCCTATTCCATAAGTAAATAAGCTGAGATAGGTACAGTATAGGAGAAAGGGGCGTAAGGGCTGATGACCCCATGGCATACCCCCAATGCCTGTCAGTGTCTGCTGGTTGGGGGTGGGGTGTTAGGGTTGGAAACCCTAACACCACATTTCCCAACTTTTGATGGTAGGAACCCTACCTGATACAGTAACAAATTTTTTTGCCAAGAATTTCCTTACTTTTTGAGAAAGTATAATCGTAGCTTATTTGCTTTTGAGAGCTAGGGTCTTCTGGGCTCTATGCATCCATCAGTCCATAATGGTATCCATATGTGCATGTGTGAGCGCAGGGCCTCCAGGCCTTATGCTCCCATGCATGCATATTGTAATTGTCCCTCATTTATGTATAGGAGCACAGGGCCATCAATTCATAATGGTATCCTTGTGCCGGTGGGGTGAAGTAAGCCTCGTGCCTTATTCCACCCCCAATGCCATAGCAACACACAGTGCCTCATGCCTTACTCTACCCTCCCCAGGGCATACTAAGGGTCAAGGATCTGTTTTCTAGTGGGTACTCAACATACAATATACACCTAATTGTTGGCAAAGCAGTACAGCTCACACATTGTGAATGCATGCCACAATATCACAGTCGCCTTAGCCCATTCATTACAATTCACCTGCAGCTTTAAACAAGGCCTGGAAACATGCAAAACAGCATACTGAGTCCTCAGGCCCCGACTGGTAAATACAACTGTTGATGTTTACCATCTCTCTGTAATTTTTAAGCTATTTAAATTTGTTTGCCTTGTTAACTGAAAACAAGATGGCAGAATCTTGACACTACATTCCTCATTTGCGACACCAAATACCGCCTCCGCAGCAACAAAAAAGTAGTTTTGCATGGCACATCTAATTTTTCCCATAGGAAATAATGGGAAAATTGAAACTTTAATAACTCTTCAATGGATTCATATTTTTTTCACCAAACCTTCAAAAGGCACATCTGTGACCCAAGACCTGTATACCCTGCATATTTCAGACCACAACTCTACACTGTTTCTGAGAAACAGCATGACAAAGAATTTGTATAAAAATGGTAATTTTCACATTTTTTGACAATCCATATCTCCGCACCTGAACATCTGACTGAATGAAGCTTGCCACATCAAGAGATCTTTAGTCCCCAATGGCGCATGCAAACTTTCATGTAAATCAGTCGAACGGTTGCAAAGTTATTATACTGCAAAATTTGGGGTTTAACATGGAAGTGACTGTTGAACCTTAACTATAGTAGTGCTACTGCACCACTATTTTACTGTATGTATATATATATATATATACACACACACACACATATATTTATCAAAACAAGAAAACTATAAATTGCAAAATTAACAAGAATGTAATACACAATAAATATATTTATATCAAGTGACCTTCAGCTATCACAGTTCAACGTGCTTAACCACAAGTACATTGGACCTTCATCATGAAGCTTTCTGCTATAAGGTAAACACTGATATAAAGCTATTTTAATTTAATTTTCACCAACATTAGTGAATTACTGCTCTAAGGTGATAACACCTTAGAGCAGTGTTTCTCAAAAGAGGCCTCCTGCTGCAGAGGTCTTCAGAGTCCCAGTATAACATGGTTTGGAGCTGGCAATGTCTTACCCTAGAAAGCATGGGAGAAAACATTTCAAGGTATTAGCAGCAGTAATTTGATTTATTGGGTAAAAGATATTTGTTTTGTCAGGGAGATGGTTGAATAAATCAAAAATGGAGACAAAAGGTAAGTTCTGGCAGTTCTACCTTGAGACCATCAGATTCTGGGGCATTGAGAACCACTGTTTTAAAGGCCATCTGCATGACCTTATCTGTACCAGTGCAGATCAGGTCATGTAAATTTTATTTATTTATTGAGAAACTGGAATTACAACCTTTCAGCTAAAAGCTCATTTAGAAAGGATCCTCATCAGAACAAAGGTAAGGAAACACATATATTAATGAGTGAAGACAGTAGCAGCTAAAGGCATTGTCAGTCATCAACACAATAACAAGCAATACAGGATAATTTACAGAATCTATATCAGGCAAAGAATAACATAAGCAAAAATATGGGTACAGAATACAATAGCAGGATACAGTTCCTCAGCAGCGAGGCAGTAACTACACCAGACTACATAAGGGTAGACATCAAATCATATCATAAATCAGATCATTAATGACCTGAGAAGCACTGTAGGCTGCTCCACTGTGGCAGCTCGTGATCCCTGTTTTGTGGGAATGTGTACCAGTGCAGGCGTTTTATCTCCAGTGCACCCTATGACACCTGCACCAGTCGACCTGTCCTTCTTCCTGACAGCTCTATCACTGCCTCAGTTGCTCTCTCCCTTCCTCTGTAACTTCACCCTACTCACTACTGGATTTTTTCCTGTTGATTAGATTATGTTCCTGCTGCTTCCTTTTCAGACTCCTCAAGTAACTATGGCTGCTGGTAATTCTGTTGTGAAACTGAATTCTGCTGCCCGATCCTCCACAATCCTCAACAGAGGCAGCAAGTGGAAAGTTGCAGCAGCCTGCAATAACTCCACGCAGCTGTGGTGCTGTGACCAAGGAAACGAGGTTGAGAACCGGGGGGAGACCATCATGAGCCTTGCTGTTCTGTCAACCCCTGGTGGAAAATCAGTTAAAATGCCTGACATACTACCTGCTGCCCTGCAACAGTGCACAACTCTATCCGTATAAATTACTGTTGTGAGTGGTGCGGCTAGAGTGGTGGGCTTAGCAGTGCAGATGGAGCGATCAGTCAGGCAAGTGAAAATGCACCTTTAGAGATACAGCAAGACAGATTTTAAGGAATATTTCAAGGATTCCCCAAAATGTCCCAGGTGAACTCCGTGGATCCAGATTCGGCTTGCCATTCATCAGGGTTCATTCAGTTTTAAAATCAGTTTCCCAATACTAAAACAATACCTTGCAATTAACATCCACTTAGTTTGGCTTCAGGACATTCTCACAGAGGGCATGGAGAATACTGATCTTCACCGACTGGGAGAGAGAGACAAATATGGAGGAAGGCAGACTCAACAGGTACAGAACCAGGGATTCCTTGACAGCAGGTCTACCTGGCTGAATCCCTTGAGTGCACAGTCCAGGCTCCTATCTCCGCTGAAGTGACTTCTCTCCTCGATCGCTCTGCTCAGACCCAGCCAGCGGCTGCTCTCTCAACATAAGAAGCAGTTGGAACACTTACCCAGAATTCCTAGTTGCTATATGTAAATCAGCATTTGTACTGCTGTACCACTACTGAAATAGTAGTCAACTAATAGACAGCTCTCAGCTGGAAGCAACAGCTCAGACACAAAGGGCACCCCTAAGAAGCATACTCCAAAAGCGATCCAGCCCTTAGCCTTACTGTCTGCTGTACCCACCACTGAAATAGTGGTAGGCTAATATAAAGCTCTTAGACAGAAACAACCAGAAGCAACAGCTCAGAGACAAAGGGCAACCCTAGGAGGCATACGCCAAGTGCGGTCCACTCTTAGCCTTACTGTCTGCTGAGCTTCACTGACTCGGAAAGAGACCTTCTCTCCTCCAGTCTCTAGTTCTGCTACTAAGTGGCAGACCTTAACAAACTGTTTTTTTCAGCAGTAAGGAGTAACAAAGGCTCTGCCCTCGCACCCTACTCCCTAATTCCACCCACTCCCATGTCCTCTTCCTATATAGGTTCTGCATATCACCGCCCACTTCCTGCCTCGCCTGACTAGAAGACAAAAAAAAAAGCCTGTTTCTCTTTTGTCCACCTGGAACAGATCGTCTTCCTCTAAATTTGAATAATGATGTATTCTTTCTTTCCATTCACTGGCATGCACATGGATATTATTGACCGCCAACACTGCGGGACACTCTTCAATGGTCACATCGCCTGAAGGCAGGGCCGCTGTCCCATATGCTCGGAGATATGTCACTCAGGGCTCAGCTGCAGGAGGCATGGGGTGAGATCAGCATCCTGCGTAATCACCTACAGGGAAACATTTCCTTTAGGAGTGCACCTTCACATCGCCGACACCAAACCAGCACACCTCTCCCCCAGAGAATGACCAGGTCTGGGGGATAGCAACTGGTTGCAGAAAAGGAGGCAGAGCTCAGGCAACTCTCCCAAACCAACAAAGCACTCTAAACATAGCAAACAGGTACACACCTGTTGCGTCAATACCATCTGTAACGACGGAGGATGTCTAGGCCAAAGGAATGCCAAATGCAACAGGATAGCAAAACAACATCATAAACAAAATCTCAAAAGAGAAAAAATCATAATCATAGGGGACTCCATGATTCGCGGTGTGGACCCCAACCTGAGGCAAAACAAACATGCAGATATGCAGGTCAGATGTCTCCTAGAAGCGTCCGCTTGGAGGGACACTGACCGAATAATCAACATAGTTAAAAATGAAGAGGAGGGCTCAAACATCCTGGTCCACCTAGGGACCAATAACCTTGCTAGCCGGTCGGTCGAGGAGGTTAAGGAGCACATTGCGCAGCTTGGCGGGAAATTGGTTTCATTTTCGTCCAGCATTGCATTCTCTGAGATTCTGCCTGTTTGGGGAAAAAGGGGAAGAAGAAGCAGAAAATCAGAGAGAAAGAGATAAGTGAGCTCAACGCATGGCTCAAGGACTGGTGCCACACAAAGTGGCACCACTTCATCGGAAACTGGGGCAACTTCTGGGAAAAGGAGTTCTTCAAATTCGACGACCTCCACCTGAGTAAAGACGGTGTCAGAGCACTAGGCCAGAAATTTGACGTCCACGTAGGACATTTAAACTAGCGGGAGGGGAGATAACGGTAGCTCTAGGAGAAGCACACATAGAGTCTGCTGTCTCTCCCCCTCCAGCTGGCACCAAATCTACACACTCCAGGACAGCAAAAGCAGATATCCAAGAATATAAAACCCTTTCTGGATCTGGCGTTGACCATCACAATGGAAAGGGAGGAACCATAAAACTACAAAGGGACGAACAATAAGATCAAGGGAGGTATGACAAACAAAGCAACACAGCAAGAGTGGTCAGCACTATGCCTCAATGCACACAGTCTGGCTAACAGGATGACTGACCTCACTGCCACAATAGCTGAGGCAGGACTAGACTGGGTGGCTGTTATTGAAACATGGTTCACAAATAATCATGTTTGGAGGGGACTATCCTGGGGTACAACTTGTTTTGGAGAGATAGGACTGGGAAAAAGGGAGGGGGGGACAGCTATTTATGTTAAGGATACCATCAATGCTACAGAAACGCAGCAAGCACTAGAGAAACAGAGAATCTATGGATCACAATAGGGTCTGGAAGCCGGAAACCCATTTGGGTAGGAATAATCTATATGACCCCCAAATCAGGAGGAAGCCAGGGATAAGGAAATCCTGGAAACCATCTTCCAGATGTCAGGCAAAGGGGACATGGTGCTAGTGGGGGATTTCAATCTGCCAGACATAGACTGGAATACCCACACAGTGGCATAACAGAAGAGCAGGGAAGTCGCACTACAGAAAGCAGGCCTAAGTCAACTAGTGACATCACCCACAAGGGGTAACGCGGTTCTAGATCTGATATTCACAAATAGCGATAGAGTTACGGGTGATGAAGTAGGGAACCACCTGGGCAACAGTGATCATAACGTGGTATGGTTCAAGGTAAAAAGAGACTGTAGACTTCACACACTCCAGACTGAAGGTTCTTGACTTCAGGAAGGCAGACTTCACAAATATGAAGGACTGCCTAACAGACAACCTTTGTAACTCGACACAAGGGAGCATTGAGGAATATTGGACAAGGTTGAAGGATGCAATAACCATGGTCACATCACACTGTGCCTGTCAGGTTAGTAAGAACAAAAGGATGAAAAACCCACTATGGTTTTCCAAGGAGGTGGCAACAATGGTGTGAGAAAAGCACACGGCCTTCAGAAAGTACAAGGAGTGGGAAATGAAGCGGACAAAACATAATATAAACAGAAACTAAAAGAGACAGGGAAAGTGATAAGAAATGCAAAGGCTCAAACAGAGGTTAAGATAGCTCAGGAAGTAAAAAAGGGTAACAGAACCTTCTACAGGTACATACATGAAAAAAGGAAGACCAAAGGGGGCACTGTTAGAATCACAAAAAAAGATGGACAAACCACATAGCAAGATGGGGAGAAGGCAGAGGCACTCAATGAGTACTTCTGCTCAGTCTTCATACAGGAAGCAGATGGTAACGGACCAACAATAGACATGAAGTGCCTGACTGAAGGAAGACACGGGTCCCTTCACAGAGGAAAGGGTCCTGGAGGAAACAGACAAGTTAAAGGTAGATAAAGCTATGGGGCCAGATGGGACACACCCAAGAATACTGAAAGAACAAGGGAGGGAACTGGCAGCCCTCACAGCAGTGTTCTTCAACAAATCATTAACGAGCAGGGAGGTGTCGGAGGATTGGAAGAGTGCAACAGTAGTACCACTCCACAAGAGTGGAAGCAAGGTACAGCCAGGTAACTACCGTCTGGTTAATCTAACATCAGTCATGGGAAAACTGATGGAGTCCCCGCTGAAGGAAAGAATCGTAGCTTTTTTGGAGCAAACTGGTCAGCTTGACAAAAATCAACATGGTTTCACAGCAGGAAGGTCCTGCCAGACAAACCTGGTTGATTTTTTTAATTAGGTCACCAAAACAGTGGATCAGGGTGGGGCAGTGGATGTGGTTTACCTGGACTTCAGCAAAGCTTTTGACTCTGTTCCTCACAGGAGACTAGTCAAAAAAGTGGAGAACATGGGAATTGGGCCCGAGGTTATAAACTGGGTCAGAAACTGGTTACATGGGAGAACTCAGAGAGTATCAGTAAATGGCACTCTGTCTGTGGAGGGGAGGGTGACTAGCGGGGGTCCCGCAGGGCTCAGTTCTGGGGCCGATCCTCTTCAACATATACATCAGCAACATTGCGGATGAACTGGAGGGAAAGATGTGCCTGTTTGCAGATGACACCAAAATCAGCAAAAGGGTAGACACAACAGAGGGACAGCAAAGCATGGAAGCTGATCTCTGAAAACTGGAGAAGTGGTCCAAGACCTGGCAAATGAAATTCAATGCCAAAAAATGCAAGGTCATTCATCTGGGAAAGCGTAACCCAGGGAAACTGTACTCAGTGGAGGGAGCAGCCGGTGGCTACCAGGCAGAAGTGAGACCTAGGGGTGATCATATCAGATGATCTCAAGGTCAGTAGACAATGTGAAAAGGCAGCACTAAAGGCTAGTGGTATCCTGGGATGCATAGGGAGGGGCATCACGAGCAGAAGGAATGAAGTAATCATGCCTCTGTATCAGTCCCTGGTCAAGCCTCACCTGGAGTACTGTGTCCAATTCTGGAGGCCACACCTCAGGAAGGACATAGATAGGCTGGAGATGGTACAGAGAAGAGCAACAAAGATAGTGCAGGGCTTGGATCAGAAACTGTATGAGGCAAGACTGGATGACCTCAAATTATACTCCCTAGAACAACGCAGGAATCGTGGGGACATGCTAGAAACATTCAAATACCTTAAAGGTAACAACAGGGTGCACATGCAGAACCTCTTTCAGGTAAAGGACCACAGCAGGACTAGAGGGCACAACCTTCGACTTAAGGGAGGAAAGTTCAGAAACAATACGAGGAAATTCTTCTTCACAGAGCGTGTTATGGAACCATGGAATAGCCTGCCGGACGGGGTGGTGGGAGCCAAGACAGTGGGGGAATTCAAGCAGACATGGGACAGACACTGTGGGATACACAAGCAGGCAGCTAAGTAGGGGAGTAGGAAGCCAAGGGCAGACTTGATGGATTGTACGGTCCCCATCTGCCGACAACTTCTATGTTTCTCTGTTTCTATTGTCCTACAATTGTCAAACTATGTAAATCTGTATATATTTTATCTTGTCTGCAACACTTGTATATCCCTTCTCTGTTTTCATTGCTTGTATGTATCAGGACCTCCTTGTGAACGAGCCCGCTCAATGGAGTTTTTTTCCTGCAATAAACTTGAACTACATAAGGAAAGATATTGCTTTTTTTTTTTAACTGAGAAGCCATCTCTCATTGTGTATTGTAATTTTAAAGCATGTATTTTTCTAAATGCATCTTGCAGAATCAGCAGCAAATTCCATGAAAAAGAAAGCAGTCAG
Source organism: Neoceratodus forsteri (assembly GCA_016271365.2). NCBI lineage: Eukaryota > Metazoa > Chordata > Ceratodontiformes > Ceratodontidae > Neoceratodus > Neoceratodus forsteri. The sequence goes on from CM028134.1 coordinate 244,832,775, forward strand.
TTTTGCAGTTTATCTGAGTTTCTAGCTCCATATTACGGTGATGTGTTGCATATTTTGTCTCTTCTTCCATTCTAAGGTGCAGTGATCCGTATTTGGGTGATTCCATTTTGTGGGATGTGTATCAAAAGTAATATGGAAGTAGATGTGTATCAGGACTTCTAAAAAGACATCTGAGCAATAAATCACTCCAGGGTGTGCACTGTGGGGATATAATTGCGTGCCTCAGGTGCACTGTAGGCACAAAGTGCAGCGAAGTGCCTTTAAACATACCTGAAAACTGTGATTATCTCACCATAACTGCACACCCTGGAGTGTCTTATTGTGCTTTTAAAATTCCTTTTAAATATGTCTCATGAATAAAAAAAATAAAAAAGATGAAATTAATGAACTTTGAAGATAAACAAATAGCCCAAATGAAACACATGTGGCTCTAATTTCTTATATAAAACATTAGATACCTTATTTGCATTTCAAACTAATAGTTATTTTTTGCTTCATTACTGTATTTTGTCCCCTTCCTCCTGCATGCCCCTATCTGAATGACCATCCCCAGCCAGTCACCTACCATCTCTGGGAATTACCCTTGCACACCCATGACTTGCCCACTGTGGTGGTGGTGGTGGTGGGGGGGGGGGGGCAGACTTGCCTCTCTACCCTGGAGCAGGATCCATTGTGGTGCTCAGACTCTCAGTAGTGCCAGGCCTGCAGGAGGGCCGTCCTTCATCCCACTTTGGCAGGGATGTTTTTCTCCATTTTCCTCCTTGGAACATCTACATGCAATGATGCAGAGCATCTTGTCTACGTTCAACCCCCTTGTAGGCTTCCCAACTGCCATGACACCTAAATACCACTAGATGTCAGGCATATTGCGGGAGATTCAACACCCCCCCAAGAGAGAACAGCTCCCATCCATTTGACCCCCGTTGACTTAAATTCACTCTCGAACCCATGTCACCAGCATGGCAGATGGTAGCACTACTGCTGAATTTTAGTGGAAATGTGTTCAAAACTGTTGAGCCTGCCAGTTGAGGGTGGGGGGAGGTTGTAGATTTCTTCTGAATAGGTTCACCAATATTTATTAGGCATCCCTGAAAATCTAAGGGCTCTAGGACCCCGAGGGGAATCCTGGTGGTTGTAACTGCGAAGCCTAGGGATAAGCAGGAGCTAGCAATAAGCGTTTAATGATTGTTTGCCTCATGTTTGTTAGTTCTATTTAAATTGATTGAAACTAAAGGGTCAGAAGCCACATTCCTGATTGCTGGCAATACAGGACAATTTTACCTGGAACCATTCTAAAGCTACTCTGAGAGAGGCAGAGGGAGACCCCTGGTGATGTGACAGGAGGAAAGATGCAGAGTTGGGTGTAACAGCCTCTGATACAGAAGAAAATATAGCAAGGTGACTTAAACCTGCAAAGACTTGAACATATTTGTTTCCTAGTGTGACCAGACAGACCATCAATAATAAACTTAAGATCCTTAGTTTGCACCCATCTATTGCATTCTCACCATTTCCTGACACGCTGCGCTTTGACACAGTGCCAAATTTAAGAATGGCCAAACATGAGAGTTGATGTGAATGGAAGAGAAATAGCCTCTAAAAGATTAAGAGTAGCATACTGGATAGTAGCGCAACCCCAGGCACAATGGTCTGCGTGCACAAATGTGCAAGCAAGACCAGCAGCATTGGGAGAGGCACGCTGTAAGGGTAGACAGCACAAACAGGAGACCAATAAACCTCCTGTGAGAGTCATGCAAAGGACAAACCCCAGTACAAGCGTAGGACACACTTGTGATGACACTCACAAACCACCTAACAAGGCTCAGACTGTGAGCAAGCTGGGATGTTTTCCAGGCATCAACCCTTTAACGCTGTTGCACTAAAATGCTATATTTGAACATAAAATGGTTATGAACCCGCTCTTCATGCAAGCCACTAACTTCAACTTAACATTTCACTGACTTTAATTTGCATCTCATTAAACAGACACAATTCCCATCACAGTGACTGCAGAGAAACAAAGAAAGTCTGCAGACATAAGACCTGGAGCCCATCCAATCTGCATTCTATATCCACTACAGCCTGTTGCTTAGCCAGAGCCATCCAAAGTGGAATCAACGCTACTGCAGGCATGAGGATGATGCCCACTCAGAGTGGACAAGGACAGGAGGCACCTGTTTGGAACAGGGGATCACAGGTTCATACTGAACCACAGCCCATAACCTCAGTGTGTAACCTCATGCACGTCACTTCACCTCCAGTGTTCCATTCCACTCAGCTGCAGACATACTGTAGGCAGATGCAAGGCCCAACAGAAAATGAGATTGTGCATAACATCTGCGGCTTTACTGGTATGATCTTCTATTGCAAAAATACTTCTACAACACTGAAACAGTGATATAGGTGCATTCCAGAAAATGTAACTGCTGTGTTACAAGCTGCACGGTTGCAATGATTTTGCAGACAGTGATATAGTTCTGTTTCTAAATATGTCAGTCACAAGCTGCCTGGTTGCACGGATATTGTAAGGAGTGATAAGATACTCACTACAGGCCACGTTTATGAAGCCACACCAGGGTATACACTTTTTAGAAAGGACAGAGAGGGGGAGAGGGGAGATGGGATTGCTGTGTACATGAAGGAAGGGATTAAAGCTATGGAGGCTCAGGGATCCAGGGAAGAAGCAGAGGAATGTGGGTCACTCAGGAGTTGGGGAACAAAACAGCCATCCATGCTGGAGTAGTTTATAGGCCTCCCGCGCAGGGGGAGCATATAGATTTAGTATTAGTGGTGGCCATCCATAATATGGCGGCAAAAGGGGAAGTGCTACTAATGGGTGACTTCAACATGACGGATGCAAATTGGAATACTCAGACTGTGAGTACATCAAGAAGCAGTGACCTCATTGTCTGCCATGTATGGGGCAAACCTAAGGCAGCTTGTGGTTGAGCCCACCAGGGAGGGGTCTGTACTGGATTTAGTGCTGACAAACGGGGACAGAATCATGGATATTGAGGTGGGCAGTCCCCTTGGTATCAGTGACCACAGAACTGTGTGGTTTAGAGTCAACACGTTGGCAGCAGAAAGTCATTCAAAGATTAAGATCCTAGATTTCCAGAAGGTCAGCTTCATGGAGATGGGGGAACAGCTCAAAATTACCCTGGCAGCAGAAAATATGTAGGGAGGGGTAGAAGAACAGTGGCTTAGGCTCAAGAGATTTATAGCAGGAATGACAAATCAGAGTGTCAGACTGTTTAGCAAAAGCAAAAGAAAGAAGCAGCCACTGTAGTTCTCTAAGTCAGTAGCCGAGAAAGTGCGAGAAAAAAATAAGGCATTCAGGAAATACAAAGAGACACAGAAAGAAGAAGACAGGATGAAATATAGAGAGAAGCTGGGAAAGCCATCAGAAGGGCTAAGGCAAGAATGGAGGAAGGAATAGCACAGGCTATTAAGAAGGGAGACAAGACCTTCTTCTGTTATATTAGCGAGAGGAAGAAGACCAGAAATGGTATTGTTAGGCTAAAGAAGGAAAGGGTGGGTGGGTGGAGGATGACCTTAAAAAGCTGAGATACTGAACAAGTATTTTTGCTCAGTATTTACCAAGGAAAAGGCAGGGGAGGGGCCAAGACTCACGAGGAAAGGTTTTCAGGGGGGAGAGGTGGACACCAGCCCATTTACAGTGGACAGAGTCTTGGAGGAACTAGTGAAAGTAAAGACAGACAAGGCAATGGGGCCAGACGGGATGCACCCTAGAGTTTTGAAGAAACTCAGTGAAATCCTAGCAGGACCACTGACGAGCCTTTTCAACCAATCACTAGAGACGGACGGGGGAGGTACCCAGGGACTGCAGGAGGGCAGAGGTGGTCCCTTTGCACAAGAGTGGAAGTAGAGAGGAGGCAGGCAATTACAGACCTGTAAGCCTGACCTCGGTGGTGGGGAAGCTCATGGAGTCCCTGCTTAAGGAGAGGGTAGTGAAGTTCCTGGAGTCAAGCGGTGCAAAAGACCCAAGGCAGCATGGATTCACTGAGGGAAGATCCTGTCATACTAATCTTATTGATTTCTTTGACTGGGTGACCAGGGTGGTGGATCAGGAAGGGGCAGTGGATGTGGTCTTACTGGTCTACCTGGATTTCAGCAAGGCCTTCAACACTGTTCCGCATAGAAGGTTGCTTAACAAATTGGGGAATCTGGGTGTAGGCTCTAAAGTGGTAAAATGGGTTGGAAACTAGCTAAAAAGGCAGGACCCAGAGGGTGGTAGTAAATGGCATAAAATCTGAAGGGGGGAAGTGACCAGCGGGGTGCCACAGGGATTAGTGCTGGTTCCAGTCCTATTCAATGTCTTTATAAGTGACACTGCAGAGGGACTGGAGGGAAAAGTAAGCTTGTTCACAGATGGCACCAAGATCTGCAACAGAGTCGACACACAGGAGAGGCTACATAAAATGAGAAACGACCTAAGACTACTTTATGAATGGTCAAGGGTTTGGCAGTTGGGTTTCAATGCTAAGAAGTGCAAGATTATGCACCTGGGACACAGAACCCGAGGAGAGGAATACAGGATGGGGGGGGGAGGGGGGCAGTTCTAGCCACCACAAGTCAGGAGAGAGACCTGGGGGTTATCATAGCTGATGACCTGAAGTCATCCAAACAATGTGAAAAAACAGTGGGGAAAGCAAACAGAATGCTGGGGTGCATAGGAAGGGGGCATAACCAGCAGGAGGAGCGACTTGGTGATGCCACTGTACAGATTACTGGTGAGGCCTCATAATACTGTTTCCAGTTCTAGAGACTGCATCTCAGGAAGGACATAGACAGAATGGAAGCAATCTGGAGAAGGGCAACAAAAATGATGCATGCACTGCACCATAAACCTTATGAGGAAAGACTCAGGGAACTTAACATCTATTCACTGGGGGAGAGAGAGGGGATATGATAGAGACTTTCAAATACCTTAGAGGAATAAACAAGGTACAGGAGGGCAGCATATTTCAGAAAAGAAAATGCACAAGGACAAGGGGACATAATCTAAGGCTAGAGGGAGGGAGGCTTAGTGGGAATGCTAGGAAGTATTTTTACATTGAGAGAGTGGTGGATCCATGGAACAGCCTACCAGCGGAGGTGGTGGAAGTAAAAACAGTACGGGGATTCAGAAGTGCATGGGATAAGCATAAAGGCATACGGAATGAGTCTGATGCCTGGCAGTGGGGTGAAGGTTCATTAGTGCTGGATAATGCATGGCTTGGTGTTACAGCACTAGGTACTGATGCGTAAACTGGTGTAAGGGCTTGTTCAGGGAGTGTGAAACAGACAAGGTTGTTGTGAGAAGAGAGGCCTGGCTATGTTATATCATGAAGCTTTTTTTGTAACAGAGAGTACAGGATGTATACAAATACTGTACCATAGCCGCAGTGCAAGGAAAGAAGCCAGCGATTGCAAGAGTCAGTGAGTAAACCTTTAGGCGGGGGATCAGTGTACTGTGTTGAACTGTAGTTTGTGGTTTGAACAGCGAGTAAGCATCAAGCGACTGAGTGGGTAGGTAAGGAATGGGGTCCAGCATGGTGAAGCCTGTTTTTTCATTCGTTTATTGAACAATATATTATGTTAAAGTGTGTTTGTGCAGCCGTGGTATGAGGTGGTGATGACAAAGTTAGTGGTGAAGTGCACATCCCATCCCCTAAAGGTGCTGACTGCATATACTGCTGAGCCAAACTATAACAAAGAACAGCACATGCAAACCGAGCCGAGATTCAAAAGGGATATTTATTTACTGTGCAAGACTACCTTCTCGGTTAGCAGAGCTGGAACATCCCGGTGCATCACCTGGATGAGGCTTCATCGGGGGCCAAGTGGTGAGGTGGTGATGAGTTGGGGCAAAGTCAGTGAGCGAGGGAGTGAATGAGTGTGCAGGTGGGAGGAGGAGAACAACAGGAAAAGCAATAAATAGTTTTTCAGAGAAGAAAACAAACCAAGACAACTAATCTCCCTTGTATACTAAACCTTGCAGAGCAAAACCACTGACTCAGTGAGCCCACTTCACAAGTTAAGGATAAATGGAAAAAAGAATCTGGTCTCACCATTACAGAGCGGGACAGGACCAGTTTTAGATCTAATGGTGCCCCGAGCGGAAATACAGGTGGTGCCCCCTTCACTGCTCCCACCACCCACTCTCCTCCCATTCAGCCCCACCCCACATCCAAAAAGTGGTACAAGTTCTATGACTACAAGAGTGACAATAGTTCCTGTTTTTATAGTGACACTTTTTGCATTTCAAGCTGATATCTTCGTATCCTTTCTACTACAGTGTATCCCTTTTGTGCTGGGGCCCCAAATGGCCACTTGGTTAACTTGTGCCTAACACCACCTCTGAAGGGGTTGGTCAAATAACCAGCAGTAAACAGCTAAAACCACAGCATCTAATCTGTGGAGAGAAAAGATGGACAATGCTCACGTGGTTCATCACGAAACCCATGGTAACTGAGCACTTTGGATTAATTAGACAGATAAATGCCGGTAGGCACGTGGTAACAGTGCAAATCATGAGCACAGTTTCTGGAGCTGTCCTAAATAGAGACAATTTTGGGACAAGGTTTCAAAAGTCGTAGGCTCTGTTCTGGACATATCACCCCCGAATCAGTTTAAACACCTAATCTTAGACATCTGCCCACAGAAGGTAGAAGCAAAATGCAGTAAATATCTAGTCAATATTCTTTTAGCTGCTGCTATGAAAGCTAGCATGCAGAGATGGCTGCAAGAGTCACTGCCAATGTCAGAAGTTTAGCTCCACAAAGCTATTCAGACAATGGAACATATCACGGCACTCCACAGAAACTGTAAAGAAAACAAAACAAAACATAGAGAGAACCTGATGGGTAACCATGCCCAACAAGCCTGTGTTGGTTGCTGCCACAGAGGGATTCTGATTACATCATAGAAACATAGACAGTGACGGTAGAAAAAGACCAACGGTCCATCCAGTCTGCCCATACCACCCTATTATAACTCCCCCCCCCCCCCGAGACCTTTTATCAATATGGGGTTTTTGTCTACACTATCCACCCCCTTGCTCCCTATTTTACTATAGACCCCCTGAGTAACTACTAAGCCTTAACTCTGTCCCAACCATGCCTGAAACCATTAATGGTTTTCACACCCACCACTTCCAGTGGCAGACTGTTCCATGGCTCAATCATTCTCTTGGTAAAATAAAAATGTCTCACTTCCCTTCTGAATATTCTCCCTGCCAGCTTCCACGAATGTCCTCGTGTTCTAGATTCACTATTCCCATTGAATAGTTCCTCGCTGTTCACCTTGTTCATTCCTTTCAGGAAACTTGAAGGTCTCTATTGTATCATCTCTCACTCATTTGGCCTTGAGCGAGTACAGGCTCAGTGCCTGAAATCAATACTCATAACATCTGCTATGTTGGGCCTGAATCAAATTGAGTGCATTAAACCTCAAGAGAAAAGCTTGAGAGGTCTGATGTAATCAGAACCCCAAGGTGGCAGCACAGACTTGTTAGGCATGTGGTTACCCATTCAGTATTTTTTCTAGTGTATGGTTCAAAATAAAACTCAGTCTTTTAAATTTAAGAGTGCTCATTTACCTACTATGTCTGATTAGATGCTATTTTAAGTACAGTTGGTCAGTGGCGATCGTCTCGTGGCTGCTGTGGCCATGTTTTCAGGTCATGACCTGAACTGACTGCGGTGTGCATTGCATCGCTGCATAAAAACAAAAAAACAGGTGTCCTAAGGACTTACGATTAACTGGAATGTTGCTGTACCACAGAAGGGTGCAACAAATTTCCATGGCCTTTGACCTGTGGCACAACATTATTTTAGCAAGGATGGAAATCCATGCAAAACAAAGGCCAGCAATACACTACAAGCAAATTGCTACCCCACCATGGCATACAGTGTGGCACAGGGTAACTGCTGAGCCCTAAATGTTTTGTCGGGCACAAATGAGATCTAGATCTAAAGAGATAAATTAAATGTTCTGGTAAAGAGGCAGGAAAGATTTGAACAACTCCTACTTATTGTTTTACACAGACTATTTAGCTGTAATGTGCTCATGAGTACTGTAACCATGTTAATGTAATGTCTCTGTACTGATATTCTGTTTTTTTGTATGTATTGTTGTTCTTGGAAACGATAACTTTAATTAAAAAAAAAAAACAGTTGAAAACAAAGTTAGAAAATGATGACATATATTAGGCTGCACTATAGGAATCTTTTTAGTTGTTTTTTTTTATAAATTGTTTATGGATATTAAAATAAATGGCTGCTAGGCTGGCCTGCCTGCACAGCGGTTGGGTTTCTGCCTGCAAAGCTGACATCCTAGGCTCAGGAACGCACTCGGGAGTCAGAGGTCCAGCCAGGGGGAGGAGGACTGAGCACCCTGTGGCTTGCTCTCCTTCTCCGGGGGGTTGTGTGTCCAGCACACAGAGTGACCTCTGGTGGAGGCCGGGGATACAACAAGTGTCTGGCATCTTACATGTTCCGGAGGCTGGCCAGACATCGGCATTCACGCCATTTTGTCATTGCATGCCCCAACTCCATACAGTACCGAAAAGCTCTTCACTGAGCAGAATGCCGCCGTCCCCGAATTGGAGTTCCTGTGCAGCAGCCCCAGGGTTTCCACCAGGGCCTTATCCCACCTTCTGCTAGGGGGTAAGCCCACTTCTGGTGGCCAAGCCAGGGGCGTACCCCCAGGAGAGTACTGTCCTAGAGCTGTATCCCACAGTCTGCCAGGTGTTTGGGTTCCCTCCCGTGGCCCCGCTCTGGGGGGTAATCTACAGTGTATCCCCGGAGGGACTTGTGGTGGAGTTATGACAGGATGGGGCTCGGGAACAGGCTGATGGGAAGCCGGCACAGAAAAGCATAGCAAATAAAAAAATAAATAAATAAATGGCTTCCAATTTGAACTGAAAGTTCTGAAACTGGCAAAAGGACTTGACTTAGCTGCTGCATCCTAGCTGGCAGAACTTGTGTTTTTTATGGTGTATTGTATTGCCACGATGCACAGGTCTTAGCTAATCACGTCATGAGGATCTCCCTACCCATTTTATAAGTTTTGTTAAAGCATGTTTTTTTTTGTGTGTGTGTCAACTTTGGGAGCGCTAACAGCAGGTTAGTACAAGTAGTGCATTCGCTATTGGTTCCAATATATAGGTCCGCCTCCCATTAATATGTGCTCCAGGTCTGCATTTGCATGATTACACAAACTGGTTAGTGCCTCACAAACTGCTGCTTCTAATATTGCTCTCGGCACTCCCAATCCCAGTTTGTTCAATGCAAACTATTTTAATATACTGTCCATCTTGCGTAACAAAAGAATAATATTATATGGTAAAAGTTGTGTCACGAAATCTTTGTCTCTTGGCTGGCCCGCTGGCACAGTGGTAGCACTATCACCTTCAAAGCCAGTGGCCTAGGTTAGGGAATGAGCCTGGGCTGCTGGAGGGCTAGTGGGGGTGGGGTGGGCCAGGGAAGGGTTGAGCATCCCATGGACGTTCGCCTCCTCGGGGAACGGAGAATTCCTGACCTCTGCCGTAACACTGACACCTAGATGTCCATGGGTGGCAGTGCTCCGGAGCCAGTGCATAGGCAGGGGAGCACCAGCATGTGCAGGATGCCACCCACTGCTTTGCCACAGGTCCTGCACACTCAAATGTGGCTGTCTCCGCAACTGACACTTCAACTCCACTCAGGGTAAAGAGTGGCCCCTGGGCAGCCCTTCCCGGGGAGGGAGGGTCATCCATGGAAGAACACGGGAGATAGGTAAGTCCCAGGGAAGGTGGGTGATGGGGCTGAACACAGTGGAGGGGTTGAGGTGAACTGGTCAGGACTAAAGTACCGTAAATAAAAATAAAAAAAAGTATTTCTTTGCTATTTAACGTTAGAGTTTTTAAATGAAGTATTCTGAATGTTCTTGTTATGCAGGATAGTGCTTTCAGGTGTATGGTCAAGAGTTTGTGGATAGGCTGAATGCGAGCCTGATGCACCCGATAAGGACAGAAAAATAGACAGTAATGAAGCCAAAATGGGCCAGCCAAGTAGCACAGTGGAAGCCCTACTGTGTGCTACGCCAGTGACCTGAGTTTGGAAGCAGACTCACGTTACTCAGTGGTCGGCCAGGGAGAGAGGACTGGGTGTCCTAGGGACAGCTCTCCTCTCCCAAGGAGGGGGAGTTTAGGTTTCCCATCACCAGCCTGTCACCTGGCAGTAGCATGGCAGGGACTGCTTCAGCAGGGAGGGTCACCCTCAGATGCTGATATACTCCTGTGTGAGAAGGCATGCAGGTGCAGTGCATCACTGCAGGTGCAGTACATCACTACATGTTGGGTGACCCTGGAGAAACAATACCAGAGAACCCCCCTCCCCGACTGGCTATATGGCTTCCCGACTATTCACAGGCCCCACACCACTGACGAGGCAGGGCTCCAAGAATCTGGATATTTCTATGGGGAAGGGGGTGAGAGGATGGACCTCCTCTCCAGCCCTGCCCTGCGGGGGTGGGGGGCACGATCCACGGGGACTCTCCTGGAGTCAGGTAAACTCTAAAGAAGGTAGGCAATGGGTCTGGGAGGGCCAAGGATGAAGGGGGGTAGCCTGCAGACAGGAGTGATAAACAATAGATGAAAAAAAAAAGAAACGAAAATGATGGCACCCTTATATGGCAAGTAAATGTGTGTAACATATCAAGCCGCACCTCATATATGAACAGTTAAAACCAGCCACTCAGAATAAATAAAACTAGGCCTGCTAGCAGTCAGATAATGGTGCAAGTTTAACTTGGCACCTAAGCATCAAGACATGAGCAGGGGTTGGGTTATAGTCAATTAATCTAAGTCTAAGGGGTCTTGAGGCACAAGGCACTGCTGAGGGCCTTATGCAGCTTGGCTTAGATTAATAAAGGTCCCGGTCCCTGTCCCTTGTCTGAGGCCTAGAAGCAGTTCTTAGTGGCACCATTAATAGAGTTAGAAATTTTCTGTGATTCAGTCCCTCCCTGCTGACAAGGCACCTGGCCCAGATGGACTCTCTCCTAATTTCTATCAGGTCTTTTCCACCAAACTGGTGCCATTGCTGCTTGGGTTTTACTGGAGCCTTCTTGCCTCTGAGACACTGGATGAATCACTGCTAGAAGCTTTGATCATGGTCCTTCATAAGCCTGGCAGGCCTCCACAGCATGTATCCAGCTACCGGCCGATTTCTCTATTAAACTGTGACATCAAAATGTTGTCAAAAATTCTTGCTGGCAGACTCTGGCAGATCCTGCCATCACTTATTGGCCCTGAGCAAGTGGGATTCATGGCCGCCAGGTCATCGTCAGATCATCTTTGAAAGCTGGCCCATATATTCTCTGCATCCAGGGAGTCTGACCACCCTATGGCTCTGGTCTCCCTAGACGTCGAGAAGGCTTTTGAGAGAGTAGACTAGCAAGTTTTATTTTGTACCTTACAAAGGTTTGATTTTCTGCCCCAGTTCATTGGTTGCATAAAGACCTTGTACTGCTCTCCTAGTGCCCGGATCTATTGTAAAGGGGTCTTTTTCCCTTCCGCTCCCTCTATATTCGGGCACTAGGCAAGGATTTCCCCTATTCCCATTGTTGATCAATCTCTACCTTGAGCTTCTACTCAAGTTAAAGGCCAACCCTTCAATCCAAGGGATACAGATTGGGACACATGCCCTGACTCCTTCCCCATATGCAGATGATATTCTGCTCCCTCTCTCTCATCCTTGTAGCTCAATTCCAGCTGCTTTGGAAATGATCAAGGAGTTTAGCTCCTTCTCAAACTACAAGCTCAACCTGGACAAGACAGAGGTCATGACTTTAAACTCTCGAGTCCTCAAGTCAGACCTCTCTGAATTTGGATTAGCTTGGTCTCCTCGTCACATTAAGTACCTAGGTATCTTCCTGTCCCACAGCGAGGCAAAACTGAAGCAACTGAACTTGATAGAGTTAGTTAGCAGGGTAAAACAGGACCTCTCCCGGTGGAAATCTCTCCCTCTGACTCTTTGGGGGCATTTTAACCTGGTCAAAATGAATGTACTGCCTCATCTCTTTTACCTGTTAAATATGCTTAATGTATGGTTGCCTCTCTCTCTCCTGGTTTCAGCCGGTGTACTCCTTGGTCTCTGATTTTATTTGGTTAGGCAAATCCCCACGGCGCGTGTACTACAAATTGGCGGCACCCAAGCTGCAAGAGGGACTTTGGTTGCCTCATTTTGGTCTATATTATTGGGCTAGTCACACGAGCAAGTATCTGCAATGGCTTCCCTCTGCCCCTGAGGACTGTCCCTCTGCAAATGTCCCCATCTGGTTGTCCTTGGTGCGGGAATTGATTTCCTCATCTGGTATCTCTGCAAGGGCTTTGTTCCACACCCGCCCCATGGACCTTCCCTTGTGTCTCCGTACCTCCCTGATTGGGCTGTTGCTTCAGGTTCATACTCAGTTATGTGCTTTTCTCAAATACAAGTATAGATGGGACACTACACAGCCGATCTTCAGAAATCCTAACTTCACAATTGGAAATCAGGTTATTCGCCTTGCTTGGCTGCCTCAGCTGGTGGAGATTAGGGTATGTGACTTGTCTCGGGATGAAAACTGTCTTTCCTCAACAGATATTCTGAGGCTATATCAACTAAGTATTACTTTAGTCTTTAAAGTTTATCAGTTCCATCACTCGACACTGGAGGACAGTTTGGTTTCCTTAATGAAGGTGAGTTCCTGGAGTCAATCCGTGATTTAGCCTACTCGGCTCATTCAGTTTCCAAATTATTCACTGTTTTCTATGCTAAGGCCTATTCCCAGGTGGATGGTGTCTCTGTCTATTGGACCTCTCAGTTTCCTCAGATCACCTTTAACTGGCACCAGATCTGGAAAGAGAGTTATACATACATTATGCAAGATTGATTCAGACTAATGCAATTCCAAATTTCAAATAACCTTTACTATATTCTTTAAAATGGGCAGGGCTCCATCAACAGTGTGTGTTAGGTGTGGGCAAGGCAAAAGTACCCTCTACTACATTTTCTGTGAGTGCCCCAAGGTTGTCCTGCTTTGGTCACTCATCCAACAGAGGGTGGACCCTTTACTGGGTGTTAGCGACCATTTCTCCCCAGAGATTTGTTTGGTGGGGTATTTCTCCACTGTCAGGGTGCGGGAGTGCAGATATTTTCTAGCTCTAATGGCTCTCTCCATTAAAAAGTTGGTCCTGCGCCATTGGCGTGACTCAGTGAACTTATATATGGAATGACTTCAGGAACTTTTTGACAATCTGTGGCTTGAATGGCTGATAGCGGGTATTCATAACCATCTTCCACGGTTTGATAAGACGTGGGGCAAGTTGCACACCCTGTACTCCTTACAACATAGCTCGGGCTCCTCCAAGTGATTCCTTGGTTCCAGTTTATTCACCGGTCTCGAGGAAGGGGGTCTTCTAGTTTTTCACCAGTTGTCAGTACTGGGTTAGGCCCTGTTCTACTGCTCGGGGGGTGGTGGAGGGATGGGGGGTTCGGGGATAGGGGAGGGGGCTGTCATATGTTGTTTATATTTCACTTTATTTGTTAGTGGTTTGTTGTATCTGTTGTTGAAATTCAATAAACTTTACTTAATTTAAAAAAATAGATTTACAAAGTATGTTAACACTGTTATTTAACTAACAGGGTTTATTTTAATTTTACTGAATACTTTTATAGCTGACATTTAAATTGATCTGTTGTGCATGAAGGCTCCCAGTTACTTATGTAATCCTTTTAGAATACTCCATTTCCAACCACTGTTTTATGTTTATAGTTGGTAAAAAATAATAATGCATTTCTTACATCCTTAGATCCATCATCAGTGTGTATTTAGTTCCCGCAAATATTTTTAAAACAGCTTTTATTACTAAACATCTTTACCTGAGGTTACTTTTTTAATAGTATACACTGCAGCAGATTTATTCTCTGGACGCATTAGAATGGTGCTACTGCAGCCCATGTTTCTAATGAGTAACAGCACGGAACTTCACCAAGATGTTTAGTTTTATTACGGTGGAGTGTTAGAGATGCTTCGAACTGTGGAATCAGTCACTGGATTCCAACCTTTAGATAGGAATTAGGATTCTTTTGAATTGAAGAGCGAAATCCTAATTGCTAAAAAAATATATTGAACTGGCATCCGTTTCTGAATATAACACCTTACTTTAACTCTCATCAGGCACAATTAAATCAATAATCCCCACCTTCCTCATGCCCTCCAGTGCCACAGGTACCACCAAGTACTTTACATTCTCTACTCCCCCCTCCCACTCGCACTGTGTAGTAGGTACAGAAATACTAGCTTCTGCAGCCAGGCCCAGTGGCCACTCCACCTCCATGCAGCTGGCTCCAAGTCCTACTTTCCAGAGTTGTGTATGCCAGACAGACGAACACTGTCAAATTCAATCACAGTCCTGAACATCCAAATCCTGATGGTCACACAGTGTACACCACACTACCTACCCCACTACATCCTGCTGCCACCAGTAATAAAAGGTACAGGCCAACAGGTGTAGGAGACCAGCAAAAACCTGCCCCCTCCATGGCCATTCGTCATAGTCTAAATGAATGCGAGCATGCACGTACTTGTATTCATTCATTCAGGCTGTGGCAGCCGGCCAAGGAGCAGGAAGGGACTGTGCTGGTCACCCGCCCCTCTTGGCATATACATTTTATTACTCACGGTGGCGGTATAAGTTGAGGGTCCATGTCGTGAGTTGTGACCATGAAGAATGGGATGTCCAGGACTGTAACTGACAGTGTCCATCTAGCCGGCATCTACAACTACAAAGGGGACTCGGAGGTGGCATGGCCACTGGACCTGGCTGGCTGGAGTGGCTAGTATTTTTTATGCATACAAAGTAAGTGCTTTAGTGGGAAAGATGGGGCAACAGGGTGGAGACCAGAAAATGTGTAAAGCATCTGCTGACTTCTGCAGCACTTGTGGTTGAGGGAAAGGGGGGAATAGTTGATGTTCTTGTGCTGAAGAGGGGTGAGGCAAGTACACAGAGTATTGGATACTGAACTGAAATTTCCAATTCAGAGTCACAATACAGTTTCTGAGGGGTTATTGAAATAAGATTTGAATTGGAAATTCTGAAAATCTGTCTGATGCAAAATGGAACGTAACTGACTGATTCCTAGCATCCCTAGTGGGTGCGGCAAGAGAGCAGGAACATTAAAAAACTTCAAAACAACAAATCTCAGTTTGGGAATTAAATAAAATGAAAAGAAAAACGGTTATATTGATATCTTTGCCAGAAATAAGTAATTGCTAAAAAAAACTATAATGAAATTTGAAAGTGAAAAAAACTGTATGATTAAATCTTTTGCTGACTAACAAATGCTGCTACTTTATTCATTTATTTAAAACCTACTTTATCAGG
This sequence comes from Neoceratodus forsteri, assembly GCA_016271365.2. Taxonomy (NCBI): domain Eukaryota; kingdom Metazoa; phylum Chordata; order Ceratodontiformes; family Ceratodontidae; genus Neoceratodus; species Neoceratodus forsteri. The sequence goes on from CM028134.1 coordinate 244,848,187, forward strand.
TAAGCACACAGAGCCAAGGTTTATTTCCAGTTGCAAGGGTGGGGGTGGGAATGGGAGGGTACAGACACACAGATCAAGCATACAAGACGATTGTTCGGCAGTCCAAAATAATTCAATTTCCACTGTACAACAGGTAATACCATTCTAGGTACTGATAAACAGACACTGAAATGTGCAAATACATGTTCACACAGTCTCTAGGTGCAACGGTACCATGACAGTAGCAAGTGTGACTTCTGCCCCCTCCCAGAGTGAACTTGAGGAAGCATTAGGGAGGGAAGGCTCAAGGCACGGGAGGAGGGGAAGCCTGACAGCGAGAACAGGACAATGGGGAATTGAACTGGGCCTTGATCAGGGGCTCACTTGGTTTGGAGAAGGGAGGAGCAGTAACTTTGGAGGGTAGGTTGTTCCAGATGTTGGGAAGCTTGTAGCTAATGCAGGCTTGTTTTAGGTTGCATTTAAACACATGAACGTGGAGATGGCAGCCTACCTCAGATCTGAGTGAGTAGGCTGGGTTCATTAAGGGAGCCAAGAGGTCAGATAGATACTTTTGGTAGTTCTTCAGAGCAGTAGTTTGCCCGCATGAGAGCAGGGTGCATCATCTGTCTTGCAAGTAGGGCGATCTAGCCCAGTTCATTGTACATAGTGCAGTGATGAGTGCAGGACGGGCAGCCTAGGGCGAATCTGCACAGCACATGAAACAGGATGGTTATTTTGTTAAGGGCAGTGGAGTTTGCACCAGAGTAAGCTAAATCTTCATAATACAGAAGGGGAAGGATAGATTATTCCACAGTCTATTTCCTTATATTTAGCTGGAGACAGTTTTTTACTCTATAAAGGGCATCTAGCTTTGTGTAGGACTCGGCTACAATTTGGGAAATGTGCTGACAATTTAGGAAATGTGCTTGGACTAATCAAGGTGTTGGTCTACTTGTAGGCCAAGGTACTTATAGGAGGTGACTGGGTCAAGAGACAGGACCCATCCAGGGAGCACAGTGTCAGGGAGGAGGTGACGGAGTTGATCCATTGCCTGGTGCCAAACTGCATGGACACCATCTTCTTTTGGTTCATGATTAGACAGTTGCCCAGGAACCATTTTTGGATGGCTGTGAAGTCCTGCTGAGGGGGTAGGAAACAGAGGTGCCTGATGCGTAGATTATGGTATCATCAGCTTACATGTGTATACAACTGGCAGAGATGGACAGTGGGAGGTCGGTGATGAAAATGGTGAAAAGCAGGGGTCCCAAGACCGAGCTTTGGGGGACCCAGCATGAGACAGCTAGGGTGGAGAAGATGTTCAGGTGTAGCTTGATGGACTGAGTGCAGTTATCCATGCAGGAGTGGAACCATGCAAGGACTGTTGGGAAGACTCCAGACTCGACAAGTTTGAGTAGTAGCTGGGAGTGGTCTACAGTACTGAAGACCTTGGCTAGGTCTATAAATAAGGCCCCTGTGCCCAGGCCCTTGTCCGAGTTGGCATGTACTTCGCCGGTAACCCTAAGTAGGGAGGTGGAGGTTGAGTGGTTGGGACGAAAGCCAGACTGATACAGAAGAAGTTGGATTCCACATGGAAGTTAGATAACTGTCAACTGACGAACCTCTCAAGGGTTTTAGAGAGGATGGGTAGAAGTGAAATTGGTCAATAGATGGAGGGGGATTCGGCTGGGTCCACTTTGTGGATTGGTACCACCAGTACGTGCTTCTAACTGCATGAGAAAGACCAGGAGCAGAGGAACCACATGAAGATGTGAGCAACAGGGATCGCTATGACCGGAGCACCTATTTTGAGAAATTTAGGCAAGATGCCATCATTTCTTTGCAGATGGTATCAACCATGATGGCATTCAAACAGAAGCTGCCACCAGAGAAATGACTGGGTTGAGGCAGTTGGGGATGAGGGCTCTGGGTCCTTTAGTGAAGTACATGTTGAGGGCATTGGTAGTTAAGGAGACACCAGGGATGGACTGCATATTGCTGGGAAGTTGATTACGGTACTGACTCCCTTCCAGAATTTAGAGGAGTTGAGGGTGTTGGAGACTAGTTTGTGCTGGAAGTAGTTGGCCTTGGCTAAGTGGGTACTCCTGGTGCAGTGGTTCCAGAGGGTGGCATAGGCTTGCCTGTCCCAGGGGAGCCCACTGGATTTGTTTCTGGCCCAAGCCAAATCTGTTTGCTGGAAGAGTTCAATTAGGTTAGGGGTTATCCAGGGAAGGTGACAACCTGAGTCTCTGGAATGCTTGAATGGAGCATGTTTGTTGCAAATGTCTAGAAACGTTGTGGAGAACAGTGCCAGAACCACTTCCAGGTCGGGTGCAGATAGGACTGGGGCCCAGCTGGCAGCCCTGAGATCCTGTAGGAAACTTTCTGAGCAGAAAGATTGGAAGGCCCTAAGTGTTATGGAGGGGAGCTTTGGTGGGCTTAATTTTCTGAATACAGTAGGTGACGCAGAGATCACTGAATAGATCAGGTAGGGTGCCTGAGGACCAAATTCTTCTGGGGTGGGTTCCAACATGCAGTCTATTATACTGTGGTTGAGGGATCTGGGGTTAAAGTGAGCAGAGGAAGAGATCAGTTGATGTAGATTCAGGGCTTTGATTCTGGAGTGGAGATTGGGGGAAATCAACAGCTTGGCAGAGCAGTTGGTATTAAAATCACTGAGTACAATGTGTTCGTCTCTAGGAAAGGGATCTAGTACTTTCTGGAGTATGTCTTGCACTGCTTCTGATGATTTCCCTGGGATGCTGCATACACCCGTGATATGCAGTGGGATGGAATGTGTGCAGGTGAGGACCCCAGAGATGATCTCATGTGATTTTGGGGAGGCTTCTCTTATTGTTACAGAGACGTTGTGGGAGCTAGCAGAATAAATAAGCACCCCGCCAACCCCAGTGGTCTTGCCAGTGGGATGTATACCAGAGATGTCGATTACAGAGGAGGGAGTGCAGGCAGACAACCAGGTTTCAGTCAACATCAGAAGGTCAGGTTGGTTCAAGACTGTCCAGGTTTTGATTAGATCGATCTTAGGGAGGAGACTCCTGACATTTACATGGAAGATTTTGGGACCTTTAAGCAAGAGGAGGGGTCCTCTATCTGAGTTTGCAGAAGGGCCAAGATTAGACTCCCCATCACTGCTTATTAGAAGTAGTAGTATTATAAGAAAAAATTACTCACCTTAGTAATGTTGTTTCTTCTAATGGAGTTTTGCTGTATTCTGACATATGCAGTGATGTCCAACCTTTGAACTGCCCCGGAGAGGAAAGAGTTAACTTTCCATGCAAGGCATGGAACGCTGAGCTCGAGCTCGGTTGAGACTCTGTCTGTTGTTGTTTGAACTCAAACCGCCAGATCTTTACGAGCTATACTCACTGGGTGTCCTGTGTGGAAACTGTAAACTCACACTAACCAATTGGCTACTAAATATAATAAAAATATTTTTTGGTTCCAAGGCAAAGACTCAAGTCAGAAAACCCAAAAAATAAAACAAAACACAACACACACACCCAAATTAAGAGGGTGAGAAAAAGGGGGCACCTCTAGAGTGCCAACACTGTTGCTGCCCACCCACATCCCAAAACCCAGGTTCTGAGAGGGGAGGCAGGGGGGGAGGTCAGAATACAGCAAAACTCCATTAGAAAAACAACATTACTAAGGTGAGTAATTTTTCTTCAAACAACATGAAGTCTTGCTGTATTCTGACATATGCAGACTACCAAGCAGTACCTCCATGGAGGAGGCACAGAACCTACTTGGAATAGGCTCTGAAGCACTGTTGTGTCAAACCGAGCATCACTCCTAGCCTGGATATCCAGAGAGTAATGCTTGGTGAAAGTATGTACTGTTTTCCAGGTGGCTGCTTGACAAATCTCTAAGATAGGAATATCCCTGGCAGCAGCCAGGGAAGCAGCTGTACCTCTGGTAGAGTGAGCCCTCAGGCCTGAGGGTGGGATCCTACCTAATTTTTCATAGCAAAATTGTATACAAAAGACAATCCACCTGGCAATAGATCTCTTAGTGGCAGGTTTTCCCTTACCAACCTCACCATAAGTGAGGAACAGTTGGAGGGAGTCAAACATGTGACCCTTGGTGCACTCTATGTAGTAGCTAAGGGCCCTTTTCACATCCAAGCTGTGCAGCCTCCTCTCCCCAGAGGAGGAATGGTCAGTGAAGAAAACAGGAAGAGACATAGACTGGTTAAGGTGGAAATCTGAAACCACCTTAGGCAAAACTTCCTATTAGTCCTGAGGACCACCTTATCTCTATGGAAAGAGATAAAATCAGGCTCCACTGACAGGGCCTGTAACTCACTTATGCATCTGGCAGAAGTAATGGCTACCAAGAACACAGTTTTCCAAGTCAAGTACCTAAGCTCTGCAGGGACAAAGGCTCAAAAGGGGTTGCATGAGCTGAGCAATGCAAACATTAAGGTCCCAAGCAGGGCAGGGTCCCTGAAGGGAGGATGTATGCAGCAATCCCTTGAAGAACTTACAGAATACAGGATGAGCTGAAAGGAAGAGTGCTTGCCTGCTGACAAGAAGGCAGAGACAGCTGCCAGATGCACTCTAAGTGTAGCTGGTCTGAGTCCCAAGCTATTGAGATGAACCATATAGTCAAGGACTGTAGCAACCCAGCAGACTCTGGAGAAATATGCTTCCAGAGCACCAAATAGTAAACCTTTTCCATTTTGAGTTGTAAGTCTTTCTGGTGGAAGGCTTTTGAGAAGCCTTTAAAATATCCAGAACACCTTGAGAGAGATGCAAATTAGCAAATTCTAACTCTTCAAGACCCAGGCCTTGAGATTGAGAGATTTGAGATTCGGATACCAGACCCTCCCCTGAGAACATGTTAACAGGTTGTAATTCCTGGGAAGAGACAGGGGAAGGTGGACTGCTAAGGACAGCAAGAGAGGGTACCAGGGCTGTCTGGCCCAGTCTGGAGCAATCAGAATCACTTTGCAGGGTTGAGACCTGATTTTGACTAGTACCTTGAACAGGAGAGGAAAGGGGGGAAAGCATACAGGAACTACCCTTCCCAATTGAGAACTAGGGCATCCAGGGGGACTGAGCCCAACACTGGGGGCTTGCAGCAAAAAAGAGGAAGTTGGTGATTGTCTGGGGCTGCAAAAAGATCTATCTGTGGGGTTCCCCATCTGGAGAAGATCACCTTCAAAATCAGGGGATCTAGGGCCCATTCGTGATGGCCCTGAGATATCCTGCTGAGAGCATCTGCCAGGACATTGTCCTTCCCTGGGAGGTGCACTGCTATGAGAGAGGTATTCAGGGAATAGGCCGGAGACCACAACTTCATTGCCTCTGTGCACAAGGCCGTAGACCGAGTGCCCTCTTGCTTGTTGATGCACCACATTGTGGTGGTATTGTCTGTCCTGATCTGAACTACTTTGTTCTGAACAGACTTGGAAAAAGCTTGAAGTGCTAGAAACACTGCTCTGAGTTCCAAGAGATTGATGGGAAGCAGAGATTCTTGAGGTGACCACAACCCTTGGGTGGTCCAATCCCCCAAGTGGGCTCCCCAGCCCAAGAGGGAGGCATCTGTGGTAAGGATTAGAGAATGAGATTGAGTGACAAAGGGAACTCCTTGTCTTAGGTTGTCCTGATCCTGCCACCATTACAAAGCCTGGATCAGGGTTCGAGTCACTGGGATTAGTTTGGTCAGAGGATCCTTTCTCTGGGACAAGAAGGCTCTTAAGTGGAACTGAATGTCCCTCATCTGAAATCTTGCTCCTTGGAACACTGCTGTAGAGGCAGCCATGTGGCCCAGGAGCTACAGAAAATGCCTTGCTGGTCGAGACACCTGGAGGGTGAATGAAGAGGCCAGTGTAACGAGGTCCTTGCCCTGTCCAGGGGAAGGAAGGCTCTTGCCTTTAATGTATCCAGCTCTGCCCCTATGAAGGTGAGGAGCTGCACTGGCTCTAGAACTGACTTTGAAAGGTTCAGAAGGAATCCTAGAGAAGTGAGCAGTTGCTGAGTTATCTGTAGGTGTGACTTGACTTGGTCTGGAGACTGACCTACTATGAGCCAGTCGTCCAGGTATGGAAAGATGGAGATCTTCTTTCTCCTTAGGAAAGCAACCACTACTGCCAGGCATTTTGTGAACACCCTTGGAGCTGAAGTTAGGCCAAAGGGCATTGCTCTGAATTGATAGTGGCCTGAGGGCAACTCGAACCTGAGGTACTTTCGGTGGGAGCTTCTGATGAGAATGTGGAAATAGGCATCCTTGAGGTCCAGGGAAACTAGCCAGTTTCCTGGCCTTAGAGAGGGTAGAATTATTCCCCGTGTCACCATTTTGAACTTTGGCTTTAAAAGGTGCTTGTTTAAATATCTGAGATCCAGGATGGGCCGCCATTCTTCTGTCTTTTTGGGAGTTAGGAAGTACCTGGAGTACAATCCTTTTCCCTTGTGTAGGGGGTGGAACCCTTTCTATGGCTCTCAGAGCCAGGAGGGAAGAGACCTCTGCCTCTAGGGCAAGTGCCTCTGAAGGATTTGCAGGTGGAAAGGATCTGGTTCTCATCTTAGGAAATTTTTTGAAGCTGAGAACCAGTCCCTGGCTTACTACTTCCAGGATTCATTTGTCTGATGTTAAAGACATCCAGTCCTGGACAAAGTAAGCCAGCCTGCCCCCTACAGGTGGTGGAGAATCTGCCCGGGCAAACCCATCAGGGTGCCTGTTTGGCAGGGGCTTTAGGCTGAGGGGTGGTAGCAGGCCTGCTTGTACCCCGTCTGCCTCTCCCTCTGAAGAACCCCCTCTGGGCAAAGGTGGAAGAGGAGGCCTGGGCTTGGTAGAAAGGCCTATGAAAAGGCCTGCCCTGCCCCTGGAATGCTGCCTCTGGGGAGTGGCTTGCCTTTCCTTGGCCTGAGCACTCCTATAGGTGGTCCTGTATTCATCCATTTTCTTCATGTAGTTCTCTGTTTGCTCCCCAAACAGAGAATTACCTAACAGGAAAATCCATGGCCTTAGTCTGGGTATCCTGAGACAGGCTTGTACATCTGAGCCAAGCCATCCCCGAAGGGCCACAGATGTAGCCATGACTCTAGATGAAACATCATTGGAGTCTACTGCAGCATGAAATTGCACCTTGGATGCCTCAATACCATCTGTAGCCACCTGCTCCAGCTCCTTGGCAAGCTGGCCAGGGACCTGTTTAGCCTGAGCCATTACAGTGTCCCATCTAGACTTCTGGTATCTAGCTGTACCATATAATTAGCCTGCCTGAGTCCCAAAGATGCTGCCATGTCTGTTTCTTTGCCATGGCATCAATCCTCCTGGAGTCCTTATCTGGGGGTGTGAAGCCAAGGGTATATTTGCCTTATCACAGGCAGCAGCCTGCACTACTCAACATGGCTGCATTGCTGGGAAAGGAACTCCGTATCTGAGCCTGAGAGAGTATACCTCTTGTCCATTCTCTTGTCCACAGGAGGTATAGAATTAGGAGTCTTTAAAATTTTTATTGTCTGTTTCCCAAAAGACTTATGGAGGGGAAAAGACAGCCTCCTGGACTCTGGGATGGCCATCATCTCAACATAATCAGGCTCCTCCTGATCCTCTACTGCTTCCTCCATAGGAAGCTGAAGAGTTTCAGCCACTTTTTTGTAAAACATAAAATGGGAAGGGGACTCAGAAAGCCTAGGAGGAGAAACCCCTGAAAGTCTGTCTGGGGAGATGTCCGGGTCAATGGGCACATCCAGACTTTCATAATCATCACTATCCTCATACTCTCCTTCCTCCTCCTCCGATTCATAAAATCCTCTAAATTATAATCTGGAACGGAGAACGAGCGAACCGAGCCCCTAACCGATGGTGCGGTTCGGGAGCCGGGCAGATGTGATTGAACAATCCTTATCGCTTTGCTATTTCATCAGCAGTCGGGGAAAGAACTTGTGGATCCGAACCGCCTGATTTATCCCTTCTTTTTCTTTTAACCGGAACCGACTCCTCAGAGTCGATTCTCCTTTTGCCCGAAGAAGTTTCGCCCTGGTCAGAGGGCACTCCTTCTGGTTCGGTTGGAACTGAACCGGGCTGGCCATCCAGGTCAGCGGACTTTTTGGCCTCCCTTTCCCTGAGCCTACCAACTCTCTTTTCCAGGGTAGCTGAGGAAAATTTTTGCAAATCTGGCAGTCTGAATCGAGGTGGTCAAACCCCAGACAATAAACACAGGTGGTGTGGGGTCAGCCTTAATAAAAGCTTCCCCATACACACCACAGTGTTGAAACCAGTGGGCCGGTTTTCTTTGGGGTTTCTCAGACATGGCCAGTCCTAACCAAACTTACCCTTTTTTCGGCAATCCGTCAGGCAAGACACCCTTATCAGTTCCTGACCGTGTTATGGGTCGTGGAAAAAAACGTAATGAAATCCGTTTTTTTTAGAACCGATAAGGACCGGTTACCACACTCTAAAGTAGGACAAACTTTTTTTTAAAACAAACCTGATCAGTTCAAACCGAACCGATCCAACGTTTACAAGTTCCACACAGAAGAAACAATAATAAACCTATCTAGTACTCACGATACCACAGACAGAGACTGAACCGACAGATTAAATGGATTAAATTTGGTTGAAACCGAGGAAAAAACGACACTTTAACCGACTAAACTGAACCGAGCAAAGGAGAAATCTCCAGAGGGACTGTTCAGTGAGGCGGAGTAAAGAATCTGGCGGTTTGAGTTCAAACAACAGACACAGTCTCAACCGAGCTCGACCTCAGCGTTCCATGCCTTGCATGGAAAGTTAACTCTTTCCTCTCTGGGGCAGTTCAAAGGTTGGACATCACTGCATATGTCAGAATACAGCAAGACTTCATGTTGTTTGAAGAAGCCAGTGGCACTGCGGTGGGGCTTTCTTTGAGGGATTATGGGTGGGCACTGGTTGAGTAGGGTGGAAATCAATTAGCCTCGTTAGTGTTTCAGGATGGTCCCAGATAAAATGAAAAAGATATGGGTGGATATCTACATAGTGTGAGCGGCGTCAGAGTTTGGCGGGGCCGGAGAGGAGTAGTTGGTGGTAATAATGCAGAGCAATAGTAGTAGCACATTGGCCTTGGTTGCATTTCCAGTGCCTGTTCAATGCCGTTAGCGGTGACCCTTCCAGTGCCTGTTCAATGCTGTTAGCGGTGACCCTTCCAGTGCCTGTTCAATGCTGCTAGCGGTGACCCTTCCAGTGCCTATTCAATGCTGTTAGCAGTGACCCTTCCAGTGCCTGTTCAATGCTGTTAGCAGTGACCTTTCCAGTGCCTGTTCAATGCTGTTAGCGGTGACCCTTCCAGTGCCTGTTCAATGCTGTTAGCAGTGACCCTTCCCTTCCAGTGCCTGTTCAATGCTGTTAGCAGTGACCCTTCCAGTGCCTGTTCAATGCTGTTAGCACTGACCCTTGGGGAATGATGGGTTGCAGAACTAGGCACAGGGATGGTGCAGTGACTGGTTCAGTTTAAATTAGAACCAGAGTGATCTACTGAAGGGAAATGAAAATTACATACTCACTGTAATTCTTCATCTTCCACAATATCTTCACCGTTCATTACTGGTGGTTCAGCGCCAGAGGCATCAAGACCCTGTGGGAGTGCACACCTTTAAAGCTTCAGAGGCAGGGGACTGCCATTAGGGACGGCACCACCCACAAGGCAAGTATATGACGTGATGCTCACAGGCTGGCCAGTTACCGATGCTGGCCCCCCCTCTCATCAGTTCTGTTCACCAGGAGAGGAAATTAAGGGTAAGAAAAAAAAGAGGAAGGTTGGGGCAAGGGAGCCCAAGGGATAGAAAAAAGGAAATAGGATATAAAAGGAACAAAATAATTAAATAAAAAAAAAAGCCTATTAGAGGAGAAAGAAAGGGCCGGAGAGGGGACTGTGGCAACAGTTAAAGGATGACCAGGTCAGCTGGACAGGAGAGAGAGACAGAGAGAGAGAGACAGAGAGGAGGGTGCAGCGGGGACCCAAAGCTCCCAGGAAAAGAACAGTGCTGTCAGAAGAGTTGACTTACCCCAACTGTAGGGAAACAATTTGGTTCTGCTCTCTAGAGACTAAACAACTCTTAAGCAAAGGCCAAGGTGCTCCAAAATTCTACAGGACCAGCCAAGGATGGGGAGAAAAAATTCCAAACGAAAGAGTTACCTGACTGAAGGCTTAGAAATGGCAGCAGAGCTGTGAGTCTTGCAACTGTGTTGCCAGCAGAGGCTCTCCATACATAGGTGTGAGAACTACAGAGGGTCAGAGGCTCAGGGATCCCATATGACCAAAGCATAATATGGGAGGAAATTACTGAGAGCCTCTGCCATTTAAAAGCTTGTCAATAGTAGAGCCAGGCCCATAAGACGCAACACCAGTGCAAGTTTTCAAGTTAAAGATGGACACCTACGAGCTCAAAAGGTAACGGAGCAACCCCTAAGAGGGGAAAGAAAATAATTGAGAGATGCTGGTCCCCACTAGAAGGGCAGCTGCTGGGTAAAGGAAACTGCAGAAACTGAACATTTCCCCTACCACATGCTCCCTTTCTCTCACAGAAGATTACCCCAAAAGACGAGTTTAAGAGAAAAAGAAATGTAGTGGAGTACCCGGAAGGAAGTGCAGGAGGTGAACTGCAAGGGAAAGAAAGCTGTACCAGGTAAGGGAGTTTGGGCTACAACTCCCAATATATTTCCTGATCCCGTACTACACCTGCTTTCATGCAAGCCTTCTCCCAGAGAGAAGAGACAAAAGGGAAGGGGTTATCCAACAGCAAACAACTATAGATTACGTCCCACAAAAAAATGGGAACTGGGGGAAGGGCTTTCTTCCACCCTTTCTTCTCTGCTCCTCTCTCCTTTAAAAAAACATAAAAACAAGGGAAGGACCTAGCAAGACTGGGGATAAGAATCCTAAATGGTGCTTTTGTCTGCATTTTTTGTTTTATTTTAAACAACTAATGAGAAACCAGAGGAGCTAGGGAATAAGAATGACCCTGAAAGAAAGCTAATGTTTTATTTTTTTTGAAGGGCCACAACAGGGGCCACAGGAAGGGAATAAGGTCCCTCAAGATAGTTTTCCCCCCTACGTGCCGCCCTCTTTTTTTTTTTAAACTTAAGAAGGGAGGCAAAAGCGAAAGAAAGAGCAAAGACTGCCCAGAAGCCTGGTCACTGTGGGGGAAGGTGGGCTGGTTGCAGTAATGAATGGTGAAGATATTCTGGAAGATCAAGAATTGCAGTGAGTACATAATTTTCATATTTTCTAGGAATCAATCTTCACCATTCATTACTGGTGGGTCTGAGTGCCAAGCTACCACCAAGGGTGGTGTTGGCAAACCATGTGGGAAATGGTTGTTCCCTCAGCCTTCTGTGGGGAAAAACACAGAGAGGTGGGGGGCCCTCACTGTCCTGGTGAGGCCTGAGACTGGTCAGGGGCAGGCAGAGGCTCCCGTGACCTGGGAGCAGGAATGCACCCTGCAAGCTCATGCCTGGCCCTGCGGGAGAAGAAGTAGGCCCCCGGAAGCGTGAGGTAATCACTCTACACCGAGCCAAGAGTGACAACCTGGAAAGATGCAGCCACGCTGCCCTCCTAATGCAGACTGCAGTTCCCACTAGCCTGGAGGCTAACTCATTGGCATCATAGGACACTCTTGTTTGGTGTCTCGCCAGTTTCAGTCCCTGTGCAGAAAGGTGTATGGCTTGTCTGGTTTGCTCACAGTCCGGCAAGGATGCCAGGAACTGTCCCAGCATCGCCCACAGGTGCCTGCCATAGGACACCTAGTGTGCTTGGTATGCAGCAATGCACAACATAGTGTGAGCCACCAAGAAGACTCTATGACCCCAGGCATCAACCTTGACTGAGTCTGACTCTGGAGGACAGTCATGCACTGAGCGCCGATGCCTAGAGGGGGTGTCCAGGAGCTGGACCCCAAAAGACGGGTGAGGCATGGCTCCTGAAGACCTCAGGGGTGTGCGATACCTGCACTGGACATCCCTTGGGACTGGAGAAGGGACAGAGGGATGGAGCCAGACATCTCTCGACACTTTCCCAAAAGGCCTGGACCACGGAGGTATGACTGTACTCCCGAAGAAAGGACAGCATTGAATGTGCAGGACTGCGGCCAGAGAAATGGGACAGTTGCAGCTTCTTCAACATTTCCTAAAGGAACTACTAGTAACGAGTGTACTCAGTGTTGGAGGATAGGTGGAGGGACCAAGATGAAGAAAAGCTGGACTCAGGAGGTGGAGGTGCCAGGACTTGAGACTGGAAGATACCCTGGTCCAGTGCTCTCAGGTAACTGGGGAACTGTCACTTGCCAAAGCTCTGAACTGTTCCCCGGTCAACGGCCCTGTGGGACCTGAAATGCCCGGGAGAGCAAGGGGGTAGGCAGGGGAGGAGAAGACTGGTGAACTAGGCCAGAACCTCTGCCAGGGCTGCAAGAGTCAACAGAGGACTGTGCCTGAGGGGAGGGCCTGTGCAAGTCATCCACCTGTGAATGCCTAACCGTAGAGGGGCAGTCCTGGTGGTGCCCTAAGGAGGAAAAGGTGGGGAGATCAGAGCTGTAGTTGTTCTGCAGGGCAGCCCCTATGTCCACCTACCACAGGCCCAGATGGTTCCAGGGAGGCCAAAGGACCCGAATCAACACTCCAACCCCTGCCAGAGCCACCAACCACTCTAAGAGTGCAGCACGGTGTTGACCTAGACCTACCATCCCCCACCTCACCTGTATGGACTCTGCCCCTTGGACTAGGCCCAAGAACATCACCAGCAGAAAGAACCCAAGCTAAAGGAGAGCTGGTGCCACAAGCAGTAAGAGAACCCCCCTCAGCACCTGTGACAGAGCTGAATAAGGCCCTGCACCATTTGTTGTGCAGAAAGAGTTTGGACGCAAGGGTCTGTTCTGTCCTTTCCCTTTTCTGTCTCTTGTCTGTATGGTTGGGCAACTGGGTTTTCTTGTGAGACCTAGGAACTGATCATTCCGACGGTTTTGCAATTCTCTGCCTCTCGCTATCTCTGTCTTTCCTTGCTATTTGTGTCTTTTCTTCCCCCTTGCATATCTGTGGGTATAAAAAATATATGTGAATATGTGGAAATGTCACTGATACTGGGATCCCTTTGTTTAAAACTGTATATAGTTATACTGTTAAAATGATTGCAAAAAGCTATTTGGAACTCAAGCGCTTAACCTGAGATGCAGTTTTTAAGTCCTTTGCAGAGCTGTAAACAAGAGGTCAGTTCTGGGTCACTATGTTCCTTCTGCTTCCCCTGCACCGAAACTGACAATAACATTCTGTAAACTTACAAGAAGATTCTGTGAGAAGCAGGCTTTCTTAATGAGTTCCCAAAGACTTATAAAAAAAGCAGCAATGTTTTGCTAGAGAGAGAAGGAGCGTGAGAGACTGAAACTTGGAATTAAGAGATACCCTCAGAAGGACTTAATTTTCTATGTTTGTACTGCTTTTGTAAATAGTTATACTGAATAATTTTTATTTTGCTGTTGTTGAGAAAAATAAAAGACTATTTGTAAATTTTGAAACTGCTCCTGGTTTCCCAATGCTTCCTGACCTGCTCCTCGACACCAGCACCACAAACAGTGCCGGAATAAGATTTAGCAGCAGGAACAGTGCAGGAACCTGACCTGGCACTGAGGGTGGTGCAACAACCCAATCTGGCACTGCACCCGGTACCAGCCTCTCTCCCAGTACCGGAATCGGCACTGGAACGGTCCCCAGCACCACAAGCTGTGCTGAGAGACAGAATAGAAGTGGTGCTGCAGCTGGCACCAAACTGAGAAGCACCCATAGATGACGGCGTGGATGCCAAAGGCCTAGGGCTAGGCCCAGAAAGGTCTCCTTCCTCACCAGAGCCGGAAGCCAGATGGGATCATCCCAGTCCCAGTACCCTGGATCTTCTGTCCGCTCAGAGAAAAGATCCAGAAGATCTCTAATAGGCCACTGGCTCCAGAGACCTTCCCTCTCCTAGTGTTGCAAAAGGCAGCTGGAGGGGACCTGGCTACGTGGGCAGTGCTGCTCCGCTTACTGGCATTGGCATCTGTGCCAGGAGCCAAAGCAGTACTGGGCCATGGCTCCAAGGGACCCACCGGTTTAGGCCCAGCATATAGCTATGACCTTGCCCACCAGGGGGTGTCCAGACCCCCGAGGGGCTACCACACTGGGAGGGGTGTGCAACCAGTCCTTTTGGAGAGGCCAGCTATCCCAGACCCCTCCCTGAGACCCTCTGTCTCAGTGAGATGAGGACAAGGAGGCACCTGGTGTCCCTCAGTACATACAGTACTGAGGAGGGGCTCAGGGAGGAGCCCAGGAACCTTACCTCGGAGTCCCGAGTGTGACACCTGCCTCCAAAGGTGGGGGGGGGGCGATCAACCCCACTTCGTGGATCTCTGAAGTACGGAAGTCCATGGAGAAGCAGGCATCGCAGTAGTTCATGTCGTGTTCCACTCCCAAGGCAGGTCCAACAATGGTCATGCCGATCCCGGATGGACATGTTTCTCGCACGGGGCACTGATGCATGGGGGAGACTCCGTCTCCTTGATAGACGTCTTCTTCAGGTTTTAAGGCCCCTGGGATCCAGACAAGACAGACGACGGAAAGAAAACAAAACCAGCAAAAACAGGGCTAGGTGCCGTAAAGAGACAGAAGAGAAAAAAGCAGTGACGAAAAGCCAAAATAACTGTTACAGTGTTGAGTGATTAACGACAAAGAGAACAAGGCCATGTGATGCAGTTGAAAATGGTGAACACTTCCATGGAGTGTTACCTCGACAGCAGGAAGAACAGAACTGAGGAGGGACGGGGCTGGCATTGGTTACTGGCTAGCCCATGAGCGCCACGTCATACGTTTACTTTGTGAGCAGCACTGTCCCCGATGTCGGTCCCCTGCCTCTGAAGCTTTAAAGGTGTATGCTCCCATGGGCTCCTGATGCCTCCAGTACAGATCCACCAGTAATGAATGGTAAAGACTGATTCTTAGAAGATCACAGGGTTCTCTTGGCATTTCTCAGTCACACAGCTTGGAATCAGCCTGGCAGGAGACTGGTTTAAAGAAAAACAGAGCTTAGTGCCAGTGGGAGTAACTCAGACTAGCAGCTAACACAACTTCAGGGCTTGTAGTTTGCGCTAGTTAGTGAATATGAGAATATCTTCGGCAACAGCTAGCACAGTACTAAGGCAGTAGTTAGAGCAAATTCAGCTGAAGCATTTATGACTGACAGCAATGTGAAGCTCTATTAGAGAGGCAAAACGCCAATCAATTTACAATTGCCTAGCAACAGACAGTATCAAAACTTAAAGCCTGTGAAGACTTTCTAGACTGTCAACTAGCAGCTATGGTAGTTATAAGAACAGTTGTACATCTGGAGGCAATGTAGGAACTGCAATGGTGAGACGGCAAATGGGCAAATTACACTGATAAAGCAAGTTACAGCTTCACCGTAGCAGTTGGCCAGTAACCTGGCAGCTGAGCAGTGGAGTGCTAATCAAATTTTCATAGGGAGACTAGGTAATGTGAAACACCTATCAGTGATTATCCTTACTGCCTGATGAAGTTATGCAGCTGAGTTAACCCTGTATGCTGCGAGAGAAAATTAGAGCAAGTAACTTGCACACAGTTACAGATCTTTCCTAGGTGCAAGAGTGCAGAGACTTACCAGACACTTTGGGGACACCAGCCGGCTTAGAGTCATGCCCCAGCACCTTCTGCCTCAGTTGACTTCATAAATTCTCCACCTGGCTTGCGCCACTCAGTACTGGGCAGTTTACAGGGGGGCTGCTTAGGAGAACTGAATTTCATGATGGGTTGAGGGCAGAGTGCCTTCCCCTCAGCCTGATTAGCAGGTGCCGGGGAAGGCACCAACAGTCAACATAGGTCTGGTGCAGGGAAGGGTTCTGCCACCCTTATGAATGCCGGGAGAGATGCCACTGGGTTGCCACCACTGGTGGACTGCACACCGGGGGAGGGGAGATGCTGAGGTGGCATGGTCGCCGCCACGTATCCTACCGTGATTGGAGTGGCTGTGAAGTGAGTGGGTAGGAGTTTAACAGCAACAGAAGTCCTTTTATTTGCATCTTCCCCTCAGCCTAAATGGCTGGTGCAGGAGAAGGCATTAAAAGTCAAAACAGTCCTTTGTCCCTGGCATGGGCAGAGGGTTCCACTGCCCTCATGAACTTTAAAACACAGCAAGTCAAAATGACGATATGGGAACCTCAGTTTTACACTTTTACTTTATGCATTTTTGTTTTTAGGTGTTGATTTTCTTTCCGTGCCCCCCCTCCCCCACGCTATTCATCCCCACCTTTCTTTCCATTGGTAGTGAAAACATGCTGACATCCACTTAACTGTAATGTGATGTGCACTACCTCATACTGTTGCCTACAGAGGATGATCAAGATCAAGGCCTGGATTTTCGATCATTTGGACGCAGCCCTTGAGTTAGCTGTACTTTCGCAGTTGAGCCCCTGTATATGTGCCAGGATGCTTGCATGCGATTTTCACACATCCTGACACATTTATGATACGTCACTCAATTTACAGATGAAAATTTGAAAAACGTTTGGTGAGCATCTTGTGGCACCTGTGACGAGAAGTGGTGGGCTTCAAGCATGCATGGGTTAGGCACAACGGAATCTTGGTAGGAAAGAGTGTGGGGGGGAGGAGTAGTCAGAGATCAGGAAGTGTCTGCGGTGACAGTATAGGCAGGGACAAAATGGGCAGACTGGGTGGCGAAAGTGGTCCTTATCTGTCAACAAATTCTGTTTCTATAGCCACCAGAATTCTGTGCTCTGTTTGTCGTCGCAAGTACTGCAAGTAAAGCCAAACAGTGCCACAACCAGAGGGAAATCCAGCCCCAGAGTCCAACTTTTCAAATTACCCTATTGTTTTAAGGGCAACCGCATTGTGAAGAAACACACAATGAGAAACAAACACACACCCTTTCTTTTGTTTTGTGACCACTCCCAGCTCCAAGATATAGGGCTTATCTGCCCTGATCTGTTCTCTTTCACCTCTAGGTCTGTGCCCTTGACCAGGGCTATACTACTGTGGCCGGGGCCACGTTCCACTCAGCAGGTGGCCGCATTCTTCCTGGCTGCCCAGAGCGCTTCTGCCGTGGGGGACCCGAAGGTATGTTCTCCAGCGGCTGCCCGGCTTCTTCCAGGGATATTCTGATTGGATTCCCTCATGCACCTGAAAAGCAATTAGTCTCTGACTTTTAAGCAGCCTGCAGCTATTGGCTGCCTCTGAAAACAAAGCTCCTGATTTTCTTAGGCAGGCTTTTCGCCTGCTGTGTCTCATTCAGCTTAATTTTCCCGCCCAACTGCCCCAACCCCAACTGCTATTAAATACACCTAAGCCCTGCCCAGCCCTCTCCAACTGGCTATCCTGCCCTCCTCCCACACCAGCTGTACACTTTGCTTCCCATGCGGGAACAGCTCATGTTTTCCTCCCTGCATTAACCTCCCGCAATCACTATGCTACTGTGGCTGTTGTCCCTCATGCGATCTTACGTGCAAGTTGCTTTTCCATACTTTCTTTTACTCTCTTTTCATAAGCTACACAAGTTTCGTACCAACAAACAGTGCTCAATATACCCACAATGATCTGGTCAGTAACCCATACTACACAATTGGCTGTACAACAGGCAATTTTTTCACTCTTAACTATGGTCCATGGTCCCCCTTTTTTACGCAACCTCGACTCGGTGGTTGGCATAACAACAAAAAGCCTGTATGCCTCAATATTTGCCCATATCTCCTTCTCCTCATCATGTCAAGGAAAAAAAAAGAAAAAACACCTCTGCCGCAGAAGGTACACTAGGCACTCCACTAAGCTACTGCAAATGCACCTCAGTAGGATAGCCCTCTCCCTACTTATCCTGTCAGGAAATATACACCCCAATCCTGGACCCAAGGGTGCAACCCAAAACAACAGTCCCCCTAAACAGGGTTCCATTATGCTGGCCACTATCAACGTCTGTAGTCTACTCAACAAAATGGATATCCTCAAAGTCTGGGTGTCAATGCACAACCCAGACATACACTCAATCGTTGAAACCTGGCTGTCACCCAAGATTCCAGATGCAGCTGTTGCCCTGCTAGGATATACAATCTTGAGGCTGGACAGATCATCCAAACGCAGTGGCGGCTCCGCCATACACCTAAAAAACTCCATTAGAGGGCTGGTACTGCCTCAGTTGGACCTCAGATGCCCTGCTCAGGCACTAGCTGTCAAAGTGCTACTGGGGGCCCGTAACAAATCCCTCACCGTACTCTCTGTCTACATACCTCCCAAGGACCCGAACCCCAGCCTCCAAAGTATTCTGGACTATCTTCAGGAGCACAAGCACCTTGCCAAAACAATATTAATGGGAGACTTCAATATAAACTGGCTGTCATCAGCCAATGGAGCTATAAAGGATTCCTTAGCTTCCTTACACTTCACTCAACTCGTGAACTCACCAACTAGGATAAACTATAAAACAGATACTAGCACTACCATTGACTGGATCATATCAAACCGCCCTGATCACATCTCTAATGTTAGAGTTCACCCTGACTCCATCAGTGACCACTCCCCTGTCACATGTAGCGGGTGAAACAAATTCCACCACCCCCCCCCAACCATCTATAACCGAATGCTAAAGCGTGAGCACCTGGATCTCCTAAAACACCAACTCCGGTCCCACGACTGGTCCGTTCTGGACTCTGCCAAAGACGTTAATGCTGCTCTTGACCACTTCATCAAGGCTTTCAACATGGCCTGTGATATCCACGCCTCATTTAGAAAAATTAAGGTTTGTGGAACAATTAACTCCTGGATCACACTAGAACTCATTTGCAATACTAAACAATGGGACCATCTATGGCAAACTGCCAAATCAACAGGAAGGCAGCAAGATTTTCAGGCTTACAAAGCAGCCAGAAATGCCTGTACAAGAGCGATTCGGCAGGCTAAATGAAACCACAATAAAGAGCTCCTATCTAACTCACGGGGTGACTGTAGGAAATTCTGGGCAAACATAAAAAGACATTACTAGCAAAGAACAGAAAGTCTCTCTGACGATGCTAAACCTAGACGGCAACCCCATCACCGACCCATTCTTAGTCGCAAATACCTTTAATACTGCCTTCACGAATCTATTAGGTGTCCTTCCCAAAAATTTATTTGATGACGTTCCCGCATCGACTGTCTGGAGCTCAGATGACAGTACACCAGATCACCCACCGTTCTACTTCAAATGGGTTTCCTCAGCTCAGGTCAGAATACTTCTATCTAATGTATTGGGGGAAAACCAGGCATAGTGGGGACTCTCTTGGCCTCAAACTCATTGTACTTACCCTTGAAGAAGTTCTCCTGCCAATAACGAAACTACTCAACCTATCCCTCACTCTATCCCAGTTCCCTGAAGTCTGGAAAATTGCGCTGGTCACCCCTCTGCATAAGTTGGGGGACCGCACTCAACATAGCAACTATAGGCCAATATCCATCCTGCCCCCACTATCAAAGGTACTGAAACACATAGTCACCAACCAGCTTGTGGAATATCTTGATAACTACTCCCTTCAATGCCCTCAACAGCATGGCTTCAGAAAAAAACATAGCACGATCACAGCTCTGCTAGAATTTACCTGCTTCATCCAACAGTCACTCAATAATAGCAACCTGGTAGGAGTGGTGTTCATCGACCTCACAAAGGCCTTTGACACTGTGAATCACAAACTCCTCCTTGGTCAACTCGAAACAACCGGTCTCTCACCAAACGCACTGAAGTGGTTTGGAAGCTACCTCATTAACAGGTCACAGAGGGTTAAGATAACAAACACCGTCTTGGAGCTGCACTCTATCAGATCAGGTGTACCCCAAGGGTCCATTTTAGGCCCCTTACTGTTTAGTATCTTCCTTAACAACTTGCCAAATGCCTGTCAACTAAAGACCCTCCTATACGCAGATGATGCTGTCATCTTTGCAAGCCACTCAGATCCAACCGTGCTTGAAGACAACCTACAGCATGGATTCCTGGAAATTGAAAAATGGTTCCAATGGCACAAACTCATCCTAAACTACAAAACAACTAAACTTATGCTGTTCTCGTCCCCGGCCACAAACACAGGTCACATGCCCTGACAGTCAAAAATAACCATGGAGCCCCCTTTGAACAAAATTCAACATTTCAAATACCTTGGAGTCACCCTGGACAGTCACCTCACCTACGTACCATACACTGAAAATGTTGCCAAGACCGTTAATGCAAAACTTGGCCTGCTTTTCAGACAGAGAAGGAGCCTGACCCCAGAAGCACTTAAACTTGCCATCCACAGCTTGGTGCTATCCACAATTGACTATGGCTTGGTAATATATGGCGCTGCCTCACCCACATCTCTCAAAAGACTAAATACTATCCTAAACAAAGCCTGTAGACTTATCACTGGTGCTGATCCCAGCACCCACACATGTGATCTATACACCCAAACTGGGTGGCTCAAATTACACGACAGGATCAAGTGCCAATCATGCATACTTGCCAAGCAAGCGCTGCTTGGAGTCCTACCAACAGGCACCTCCATTCTCCTATCGAAATCTCTCAAGTCTCGCCACACACGGTCCTCTGACACTGAACTTCCTTCTAGTGCCAAGGGCTCGGACTACCCAGTGCCAACAATCCTTCCTCTACAGAGCCCCTAACTGGACAAATGGTCTGACCCGTGAACTGAATAACCTACCTCATCTAATCCAGTTTAAGCGTCACCTGCGGCAGCACATCATAAATGAAAGCACGTGTGACTGCCTCAAATAATCATGCTACTTGCCCCCAACAGCCCCTCAGCTGTTACGTATGTCTAGGACAAGGCCCCTGGCTGCCTCGGTCCTCCCCCTTTACTACCCCTTTCCCACCCACTCACCCATCCTTCACGCCCTCCACCCTCTCAGTCTGTCCTTTATTCTTACCTTCTATTGCCTCTGTTCTGCCTTATTTTCCCTGCCACTCTTCCTCCCTCCTTCCTACTCCTTACCTACCCCACCAACACACCCTACCTACCTGCCGGACACCCTATCCACCCCCTGGTGTCTGTCTCCCATTTCTCCCTTTACCCTTCTACCCCTTCCTACCTCCTCTTACATGTTGACAATGCCTCCTGACTGCAATCCATTTTCCCCTTCTACTGACCTACCACTAATTTCAACTTTGATCCTCTCCCTCCCCTTGCTATCTCTTACTCATATGTCTCTCCTATGTTTCCACGGCTGTACTCAGAATGAAAATAATGATGTAACTATGTATTATAACTTTACTACTGTACACTGTACGTTAAGTTGTTTTTGTTCTCCTTTGTCTGTATTGTAACCCCCCCCAAAAAAAAATTGACGTGGGACCTTTGTAAATGAGCTGCTCTGCACTCAAAGGTATTTTCTAATCCGAGGATGAAACAAATAAACTAAAATAAAACACACATACAGAAAAATCCAGGCATTCCCCGTTAGGTTCCCACTTTCAAGTGTCCTCAATGCACAAAGTTGACAAACTGACAGCACTAGCAAAAAGAGTAGTAGTTTTAATGTCTTCTGGGTGGGTGTATTTTTGCCAGTGACTTAGACTCCAGGCAAATAACAGGTTTTAAGAACGGTTTTGCTTCTCTACTGATCTCTGTGCTTACAGTAGAGGCATCTGAATTCCATGCTTACATCTTCAAAAACCTACTCTAGAGAAACTCATTGCATTCAATATAACATTGTGTTGCCTCTAATACCATTGCAAAGCAGGGGAGAGTAAAAACACCCATTTCTGTAACTGGCCAAGTCAATAAGTTGTAAACACAATCTCTATTATTAATGCAGTGTGGTGCATGAGTGGCCAGTGCCCTTTAAGAGGTTAGAGAGCTGCAAAGATCCAGAGACCTCTTGACCTACCAGTCAGATAACCTGCTTACATGTTGCCATCAATGTAAATAACCACAAGTGACAATGTGCTAATGGGCTGCTTCTGGCCAGCCATGTGGTTCTGTGACCTTAAAGAGGACCTTTGTGACTGGATCAATTGCTTCCTCAGGCAAACAAAAGACCTATTGCTGATTAAGTTAGATAGAAATCATTTTTTCTAACAGGATTAAAGATGGTATGTGACTAACCCATAATTTAATATACAATAATCCCATTCCTAGAACCTACTTAATTAGCTAATGATGAGAAAACGACATGCTTTAATGGAAAAATCTTTGTTTCAAATATGATCCTGAAGAAATATAGAGAAATGCATTGTAATTTATAAACCTAAAAGAGACTCTGCCCACATTTCTCTGCAGTGTACATTTGAACAACAAACTTCTTTTCTCGGATAATGAAAGCCCTACATCACAGTGTAGGGGTATTTTTTGCCGTAGATTACCATATCTGCACATGCAGAGCATCTACAGCATAGTAAAGCACCCCTCATGCTCCTGCATACAAGGCCCTCCCCCCGACACAGTCCTTCTCCTTCACCTGAGCTATGTAGGTAGAGATGGGCAGGGATGAAGGCAGGCGGCAGGGCCACATTTCATGGCATGTTTATAGCCAAGAACAAGTAACTGTGGGCATACATTATGCAGGGAGACTTCTGACATTACCTCTCTGTGACCGCCTGCTACAAGGCTGCTCAGCATTTGGGGGCCTGATATGCCCCCCCCCCTTCAAAAAACAGTGCTCCATACCTCATCTATAGCATGGAGGGCTGGGAGGTGGCAGGGGACAAAACTGTTTGAAAACAAAATTTAATGCCACCTGTAAAAGGCATATGGCAGTTCTAGTCAAGCTACATCATCCCATAATCCTCTTCTCATGTAGAAAAGGGGAGTCCCTTTTCAGCATATATGGGCTTTTTCCATGTGGAAGGTATGTCCAGCCCAGCTCCTTCCCAGACATTTAAAGGTCCACAGTAGCTGCCTTAACACTCTCACTTAACCTTCTCATTAGACAGTATGGAAAACATGCAAATGCTACTACCTCATTCAGTTTGTGGTATTTACATTCCTGGATGGAACGATCAAGCTTGCAGCACTTGCAGTAGCTGATCTTTGTGACAGCCAACAAAGCCACAATGCAGTTTAGCAATTTTCAATGTAAAATAAATTAATGTAATTTGAAAGCTGTATCTACTGTACTTTCAACCCTGACTAAAGATACTGTACGCTGGGGAAAAGCCAAAATGATTTATTTAAAACACATAGCAGAAGAGCTGACCATAGAATATAAAAGAACACAAAGTTGCATGACCGCACTAATGAAGCTGGTGATGACATATGGGATGTAGTCCAGATTTACAGATACATACAAACATGGCACCCTTAAAGGCAGTATAGCAGTATAGCGCAGTGGCTTAAATCTCTGAGCTGCAAATCTGGTGACATCCAGCAGACCAGACCGGGGTTTGAATCCCACAGCTTCCACTTGCATACTGTGCGACTCTGAGCAAGTCACTTAACTTCCCTGTGCTCCCAGGTCGCTCCAGTAAAAAAGCTTTCAGCTTAGTGTGCTACCCCTGGTTAAACAACTAAATAAAAAGAAAAAAATAGAAGCAGCCAAAGTTGAAACAATGATAAAAATCCTATAATTTACTTAAAGTGAAAAGATGAAAGTAAGCACAATACCCTGGCACTTCAAATCACAGGAGGATCACTTTGCCAGGGGGCCATGACAAAGTGTCACTCCAACAACACGAAGTGCTAGGATACTGCGCTGCGCTTTCACTATTTCACTTTGCATGAATAATAGTTTTTTATTATTTGTGGTATTGATGACCACCAAGCAGGAAAGAGACCTGAGGTAATCATAGCAGATGACCTGAAGGTGGCCAGGCAGTGCAACAAGGAAGTTGGGAGGGCAAGTGGGATGCTGGGGTGCACGGAGAGGGGTATCGCCAGCAGAAAGAGGGAGGTGCTGTTGTCTCTGTATAGATAGCTGGTAAGACCCCACCTAGAGTACTGTGTCCAGTTCTGAAGACCACATCTCTGGAAGGACATAGACACAGTGGAGGCAGTCCAGAGGAGGGAAACTAAAATGAGGAGAGACTGGGGTGTCCCGTTGGTGCAGCAGTAGGATTTCTGCTTGCGGCCTTGGGACCAGGTTTGGAGAACGGACCCAGGATGCTGGAGGGACGGCAGGGAAATAGGATGGAGCATCCGAGGACTGCTCTCCTTCTCTGGGGAGGTGGGGATGGGAGTGTGACCCGGCCCTCGCAGACCCCTGGTGGAGGCTGGGGATTGTGCAGACCGGTGCCAAGAGACGTCCAGGGGTGGGGTGGATGCAGGACGTCACTGCACGTCCCCACCCTCCAAGAAAACCAGGAAAAACAGAAGCTGCCAGCCACCCTAGAGGAAGCCCACCACGGCTTCAATTAGCCTCCAGGCTGGCCCTCCAACCTATCCTGCTGTCTGCTGCACTGGGGGAGTCTAGTGCCTCAACCCAGCCCTGGGGGATAAGCCAGGGGGTAGCGGAGGGTCACGGCTGTTGTGGAGGTGGAAGTCAGGGTCCATGACCGGGCTGAGGTACTGGGCGGCTGGTGGCAGGGGAGGAAAAATAGAAAATTAAAAGGAAAAAAAAAGACCACAGGACTTCAATATATACACCCTGGAAGAGAGGAGGCAGGAAAGAGATATGATAGAGACCTCTAAATATCTCACGGGGCTAAATAAGGTACAGTAGGGGAGTATTTTTCAGAAGAAAGGGTGCTCAAGAACAAGGGGATGTGCTATAAAGCTGGAGGGGGGAGTCAGGAGAGATGTGAGGAAGTACTTCTTCACAGAAAGAGTGGTGGATTCCTGGAACAGCCTTCCAATGGAGGTGGTGGGGTTCAAGAATGCATGGGATAAGCACACAAGAACCATAGTGGAAAGGAAGGGAGGAGGAAGAAAGAGCTGTTGATCAGGCACGGTTTGATGTAACAGTGTAGATAGGAAGAAATGGGCAGACCCGATGGGCTAAGCGGTCCTTATCTGCCATCAAATTCTCTGTTTGCCACGGTGGCTGTTTCTATTTTTTTGCCTTTGAGTACACCAGCCTTGTGCATCTGCCATTCAAAAGTTTACATTAAGACAACCAGTTTATACAAACAGCGAATAGGAGAAGCCCTAATCTACTAGTATTAATGACAAAGATATCCACATAAGCAACTGGACAAAGCACACACACAAACACACACTTGTAAAAGAAGTGAAAAAAGCTAATTAATCTGAAGCAATGACCAGTGATAATCATTCAGTTCTATGACTGTAAGTTGCTTGGGGAATAAAAATTATGTGTGTTCAATGTTTAAACTGTATTAAGAGGAATGTTTAAGTTTTATATAGAATACACATCTGCATTACTAATTTACATTTTTGAAAAGCAGTTTATGAACCAAAACAACGGTAATACTGTAGATATCTGTATAAGTAATTTGCATTTATCAAAACCAATGTTTATGATTCGGAGCAATGGTAATTTCAACATTTAAAATAATTTTAATTTGACAATATGTGCTTGCAGACTATATAAAGAAAGGTTTTGAGCACAAACTAAGTATTTGTAGGAACCGAGCATGACCATAAAGAGAACCACTTTCTGGACATATAAAGCATTTTGAGCCTTAATAACACACAAGGCAGAGCTATGATGATAGTATACTTTACCACATGCTGTCCAGAGCTTGGATGGGGAGGATTTGAAACAGGGCAATGAGTTGGTCAGAATTTCATGCTGAGGCCTTGGGGGCCACTTTTGCTTTGGCTTGTATGCCAGCTTAAGCCGGGATCCTGGGCATCACAGGACTTACGCCAAGGTGTTTTCCTGTTGTGCATGATCCCCGTGGCCACTGCGATGGAGACAGTTATGCAATGACCTCAGTGCATGGTTGGGTATGTTCCTGCTCCTGACGTGCAGAGGACTACCGGCTACCGCCTGACAAGCCCCACTGAATGGTCTTGGACTGCCATATCCCCCAGCCACCACTAAGGGTCAAAAGGTGCTGGACACCAGATACCCTCCCTCCCCAGAGAAGGTGGACACTCAGCCTCCCCCCCAACCCTCTGACATCCAGGGTCCACTCCTGAACCCTGGTCATTGGCGCTGCAGGCGATAGCGATGCTACTGCACCAGTGGGCTGGCCCCATGCTGAGAGTTTCTATTTTGCCAACTAACAACACTGGCAAATGTCAGCATTGTTTCAACTATGTACTCGCCTCTCTGAGTAGTTTATCAATGCTGAACCCATAAGGCTGATGCATTTGCTATGGAATTTTAACCTATATCTAATCTCTTTCTGGGCCTACTGTAGAGGAATATAACCTGTCATCTCAGCCATACAGCAACTTCCCAACCACAAAACCCCTGATTTCTCCTTATTTATTTTAAAGAGCGGAGGGAACTCAGAGGAACTCAGTTCCAGGAGTGAAATTAAATGCCTGATGCAATTCCAGAAGCAGAAGCCGGGATCCTGGGCATCACAGGGCTTGCACCAATGTGTTTTTTCCCCTTGTGCATGATCCCCGTGGCCACTGTGATGGAGACAGTTATGCAATGACCTCAGTGCATGGTTGGGCATGTTCCTGCCCTTGACGTGCAGAGGATTACCAGCTACCACCTGACAAGCCCCACTGAATGGTCTTGGACTGCCATAACCTGCCAGCCACAACTAAGGGTCAAAAGGTGCCGGACACCAGATCCCCTCCCTCTCCAGAGAAGGTGGACACTCAGCCTCCCCCCCGACCCTCTGATGTCCAAGGTGTGCTCCCGAACCCTGGTCATCGGTACTACAGGCGGTAGTGCTGCTACTGCATGGGGGGCCGGCCCCATGCTGAGAGTTTCTATTTTGCCAAATAGCAAGACTGGCAAATGTCAGCATTGTTTCAACTCTGTACTCACCTCTTTGAGTAGTTTATCAATGCTGAACCTGTAAGGCAGATGCATTTATTACAGAATTTTAATCTATGGCATGCTTCCAAGCCCAGAAACCTTACCAAGACAGGTGGAAAGGCTAACGATAGCAAGAGAGCAGACAGGTGGAGGAGTGTAAGGTCAAGGCCATTAGGCTACTACCCTTGGAGGGATTTATGGAAATGGGATAAGGAGTCCCAGCCTGGCACTAAAAAGTTAACACTGCAGACTAAAATGCTGAAGGTATGATCTGCCCATGCAAAGCCGAGTAATAATCATCATCCAAATGAGGAACCAAGGCGGTTTTGAAACATTCCCCCATAAACCCATCTAATCCAGGGAATTTCCAAGTGGTAAAGGAAGAAAATGACTTCAATAATTCTCCCACTGAGTTTTCAGAATCCACCTCTTCCTAAAATGTAGGTAACTGCAACCACCATATGCACTCCTGACAGCTCTTCTGTGCCCCCAACCAAGAACATTTAAGTGCTCAAAAAAATCATGGACAACTTAAAATTTCACAGGAACACAACAAACCCTAGATTAAAAAAAAGGCAATGGATCCATCATTATCTCCTTTCATCCTCGCAGTGGAAGCATTGAACAGCATTTGAAATACCTGCAGCCATGGCTAAATAGAAATGGCTAAATACATCTTTTTTCTCCATTCATCTGTTCTCCCAGTAGAGCACCTACTGCCTGTAAGAGGGCAGGGGTCATCCCCCTCTTCCACAAGGGAGGGGACAACTCATCTTCCCTGGGTAACTACGATTCCATCCCCCTCCTCTTTGCCCTCGCCAGAGTCCAGGAACACTTTGTACTTACACAACTCTCCTCTTTCCTCAATGCCTCCTCCTTCCTTATCCTTTTACAGTACGGTTTCAGGGACAGCTCCACCATCGTCTTGCTCCTTCATCTCAATGATGCCACCCTCACAGGGCTGGATCTGGAGCACTACACTGCTACAGTCTTTGTTGACCTTACCAAACTGTTCAACACAGTAGCTCACCTTAACCTCCTGAGCAAACTACTATAGCCGATGCTGGTGTTTCAGATGCTGTAGTGTGGTTCTGCTTGTATCTGTCTTGCTGCTCCCAATCTATCCACATTGCTGGTGACAACTTCCCCTATCTGCCTGAAAGGTCTGGTGTGCCTCACGTTTCTGTCCTTGGTCCCATCCTGTTTTCCATTTTCCTAAATTACCTCACCTAGGCCTGTATCCCAGCACACACCCACACATACTGCAGATAAGACTGTGCTCTTTGCCACTGGCCCCACTGCCTGAGTTGGAAACCTTGATTTAATGTGATTCTAATCACTTCCTACACTGGTGCTTATTCCAGTGTGATTTTAATAACTTCTTGCACTGCTTCCTGTCAAATCTACTCTCCCTTAACTACAAATAAACAGTTTCTATGACTTTCCAATCCACACCAAGGCTCACCATACTACCTCCACTCTCATCTTGTCCACTCTTGATGGCACTCAGATGGAAGGGGTCCTATCTTTCAAAAATCTGTGTATTTTCAGATCATAACTGTTCAGTTATCTCTCTCTTTCTCTTCTTCCTTTCTATTTTAACTCTTTTATATCCCTCCCTCCTTCATACGGTCTTATATCCAATTATACAGTACAATTATTTACATCTTCCTGTATAATAAACAGTCACAGTCAATGTACAAGATGTACGTCTAATATCATCTACACATTTACTTCAACAAAGTTCACTAGTGATTATATTAATAAGTTATTTCCCATGGCGTGTATTTCTACAAACCCATGTTGTAGATTGTATTTAGACTAATTTTTGACCTTATGCTTACCAATTGTAGTAACACTGTGTACAAGTTGTGAACTCTATTTTATATGGAAGATGTTGTTCAATGTATTGACTGTTATTTTGTTCTCTATATATATTAATCTTAATAAAAAGATACAGTACAAAAAATCTGTGTATTTGGCTATACTGACCCTTTGATTTCTCTGGCCAAATTGATGCCATCTATTCCAAACTCTTCTCCAAGTCTGGTGCTCTTTACAGGATTGAGCACTCTATCCCCCTTCCAACAAGACAGGAGATCATCTCTAAAATGATACTCCCACTCTTTGACTATGGAGATATGGTCTGCAGCACAGCTTTCAAGTACTCCCTGGACAGACTAGACCCACTTTTCAGTGCCTTCCGTGACACAACCCACTCA
Source organism: Neoceratodus forsteri (assembly GCA_016271365.2). NCBI lineage: Eukaryota > Metazoa > Chordata > Ceratodontiformes > Ceratodontidae > Neoceratodus > Neoceratodus forsteri. The sequence continues at coordinate 244,877,232 of CM028134.1, forward strand.
CCACTCCTCTTTATGCTTTCTTCAGGTCTGGCCTATGCATAGTGTTTCCTTCATTTCAAAAGTAAAGGTGCATGTCTGCCACAGCAAATGGGAGTAGTGACCTGTAGGAGTTGTGAATTAGTCTCCTACCATTCAAACTGCTAAATAATATTGTTTTCCTTGAAAAAAAGCCTTTTATTTCAGTGCTGTGCTTCATTTGCATAACACGCTCCTTTTTTTTTCAGTGCTGCAACCCTCAACTGTGACATCATACCAGGGAAACAAAGTTATTAAAGGGACAGTGTCACTTTTTAGTTTTAGATAGACAAATCAGCTATGTACTGTACCCACAATGCCTCACAATGTAAATTAGTATATAGGGTATTATATTTCTGTGCTCACTGCAGAAACAGATTACATCTCTCAGTATAGAAGTCTTGTAGCTATATACGGTATGCACAATGCATTGTTGTGAAAAAAAAAAAAGCTTCTATTGTTGACACAACTATAGAAATATGGGACAGTATCTAACAGTAAGGATACTAGAAAATAGGTTCCTATTTTACCCACAATGCTGCTTTACTATGGACATTTACATATTAGTGCTCACCACTACCAACATACGGGACTGTATGTCTAAGTAAGGCACATTTAAGTCAACGTTATAAATTACCCTAAATTCCTTGTTGCTGTATGTAAATCATTAACAGCTCCCTGGTATTACATCATTTTGGGGGTGTGGCCACACACAGAAAACTGGAGAACAAAATGCTGATAAAACATTAAAAAAAAAAATAACTATGACAGATTTTTTACAAAACAAATTTCAGCTTTAACATCTGAAGCATGTCTGGCAATGGCATACTATGTATGAAAGGCATTTGGGGAATCCTGCAACTTTACTTTAAGTACTAAACTGGCAATTTCCTTGACTACCTTGAATTCCTCCTTACCCTCCACCACACCTCCTCCTACTCTCTGAAGAACTCATCCCCACTCCTCCCTCATTCCCAGTCACAGGAACACCTTCAGGCAGGCATCTTTCTCCCACCAAGACACACTCAGCTGGAGTCCTCTGGGAGTGCTTTTGTATGTGTCACTGTTCTATTGTTTGTGTGGGCTGAACAAAATTGGAGGTGATATGCCTATATAATTAAAAGCTTTATTGTGTTTTGTGGTTCTACTTGGCTGTGCCCTCTTATCTTGTCCTAGATCCTTCTCCTACCAACTTCCTCCCATCTGTAATAATTCCCCTCTTCCCCTGCAGTCATCCACTTCAGATTCCACATTAGAGTCCCCACTTTATGGGCTGACAAGCCCTCGATGTCTCTGTCACGAGGCTTGCCTGGTCACTGGGATGTTCATCTCACATATCCTGCTTCCTCGTGTATTCTACTATGATTCTTCACTTCCCAGTTACTACCTTCGTATTAGTCCTGTTTCTCACAGAAAATGCCTGCCCTTCCTAAATGCACCACCAAGCTGACCAATATAAGTTTTCCTGCCACCATAGCCTGCTTCTTTTCATGTCTTCTGCCTTGTCGTATTTTATGTACTGCAAACTGAGGGAATTTATATGTTTATTTATACATCTGCTGAATAAATTTCCCTCTATACCCATTCCTCAGGATGCATCTGGAAACAAGCTGGTGTCACCACTGTATGCTTTTCCTAGAAAAATATTTTTCATTCACTCCTCTCTGCACTCCCCGCTACCCCCCTCCCTCTTTCTCCTTCCCCCTTCTCTTTCTCGCCTATCACCCCTGTCTCGGCTCTTAAAGTTCTTCTGGCTCTCAACCCCCAGAAAGGTGGGAGCCCTGTGGGCTTGATCCCAAGCTCCTACACTGGCTATTGCCTTCTCCATCTCTTCTCTGCTCAACGTATCATTCTCTCGTCCCTCAGTCCCGGATACCTGGAAGCATGCAACTGTCATTCCCCTTCAAAAAGGAGGTGACTCCTCCTCCTGTCCTGGAAATTTCCACCCAGTCTCTCTCCTTCCAACCTTATACAAACTTCAAGAACACATAGTTCTATCTCAACTCTCCCCTTTCCTTAACTCCTCCTCCTTTTTTCACCACCTTCCAGTCTGGCTTTCATAAACATCACTCCACCACCTCCTCTCTGCTCAGGTTCACAGATTACATCCATTCTGGCATGGAACAAGGCCTCCTCACTGCTGCCATCTCTGTCGATTTAGCGAAAACTTTTGACACGGTCTCCCACCCTCTTCTCCTGGACAAACTAAAATCAGCGGGTCTATCTGACTTCGCAACCAGGTGGTTCAACTTCTACCTTGTAGGTATATCTCAATCAGTGAGAATTGGAGACTCTCCCTCTCCTCCCCTCTACCCATACACTCTGGCATTCCCCAAGGTTCTGTCCTTGGCCCTTTACTTTTCTTCATATTCTTCAACGACCTGCCCATAGCCTGCTCCTCTGCATCCATCCACATGTATGCAGATGACATGGTCCTATATTCTCCATCTGAGTTAACATCCAGGCTTCAACTTGATTTTGACACTGTCCAGAAATGGTTCGGGGCTAATCAACTATCCCTTAATGCTAAGACAATGGTCTCCATGTGTTTTGGCTCATGATAAAGGCTTTCTAGACTCCCCACCTTCCTCACCCTTGATGAGGAAAAAATTGACAACGTACCCTCATTTAAGTATCTCTGTGTTTGGCCTTGCCCGCCACTTGGTTTTTCTCAGCACATAGATGCCATGTATAAAAAACTCCACCCTAGGCTCAGTGCACTTTATAAGAACGAAATCTGTATCCCTATATCTGCCCGTCAGGACATCACCACTAAAATGATCCTCCCCATTTTTGATTATGGCGACAGTCTATGGTGCTGCACCTAAATCCACCCTGGCCAGACTGTATCCCTTCTTCACCTCCTTTTGCTGTTTTGCCTTAGCTGGGCCCCACCGGACTCACCACTATTCTCTGTACATTGATCCCTCCCTCACTTCCTTGAATGACTGCCGTCTCATCCACTGTGCCCCCTTTATTTCTACATTCTGGTTGGTTTCACTCCCTCCTTACCTCAGCTCTCTCCTCTCCCCTATGCTCCCCTCCACATACTCTCTCCATAACTCGGGTTATCATTCTCTTTTGCTCCCCTTTCATAAATCCCTAGCTGGCCAGTAAGGTTTCTCCTTCTGCCTTCCGCTAACAATTCTTTCTGCCACCTCCAAATGCTGTCTTTCCTCTCTTCTCCAAGGCCTCACTGTCCCCTCCTGTAAATGCCTTTAGCCCCATTGCCCTAAACTTTTCCTTATCTACTCCAACCTCTTTACTTTTCGCCACTCTACCTCATCCCCCTTCCTCTCCCCCTTTTACCTCCACCGCTTCCTCTCACTCCCTTACTTCTTTCTTACTCACTCCCACCTCCAGTAATCACCCTTTCTACCCCTTCCTAATCCTCTACACTCTATCCCCCCATCCTACCCACCATAATCTGTTCTCTTCTCCTCTCTCTTTTACTTCCACCACTACTTTACCTTTTCACCCCCCAGCCTTGCTTTCTCACCCTCCTCTACTTAATCTCTCTCTCCTACCCTTTCCTATTTTGTGACGTTACCTTCATGTGTGTGCCGGGTACTTTGCACGTCTGATGTCTAACCTGCATCATTATTTGCTCTGGTAATGTATATTATTGTACATACTGTGTATTGTTATTACTGATAATGTATATTATTGTACATACTATGTATTGTTGAATTATTACTGGTAATGTATATTATTGTACATACTGTGTATTGTTGAATTGTTATTACTGGTAATGTATGTTATTGTACATACTGTGTATTGTTGAATTGTTATTACTGTGCTTCTATTTGTCTGTACTACAGTATCCCTCACCTCCTCACCAGGACACATCTGGAAACAAGTTTCACGGCTCAATATGTATTTCCTGGTAAATCTCTTTTAAATAAATAAATATTCTTTTTATCCACTAGTGTATCCTAGGCAGTGAACATGTTCTCTGGTCAGAGCCTGACAATTTTCATGTTTGCGTACATCTTGTTACAATAACTAAGTTTCAGAGGTGTGTCAGGGTCGGGTGCAATGTAGCTCAGGCTGCAGTGGGCGGAACAGTGACAGACCAGTAATCAGCAAGGCTGATCATGACATCATTCTCTGCTTGCTGGGCAGAACCTTTGTGCAGCTGAAAGGAGCGAACTGCTCCAATCCAGAGTGGCTTGATCCTTTCATCTGCATGATGTTACCCAGCAACCTGCTAATGTACTTAATGTTTCCTTATTCCCTACATGTGTATTTACGTTATTGCATTTTTTTTCTTTTATTCTCTTTCTGTGTATTACCCAGGCCCACTCTGTAAATGAGTTCTCCTCAATAGTATTCCACCTGGTTAAATAAAGATGATTGATTGAAAAAAACAAACAAACAAACAAAAAAAAACAATCAGCTCTGAGCTGAGGGGATGCACAAAAACAACTCCCTCCCACTGACAACTATCCCACGGGCCTCTCAATCCTTTCCTGTGCCATGTCCATAAAATAAAATACCCTCCCACTGACAAGTATCCCACCCACCTCCCGATCCTTCCACATGTCCCATTCTGAAAACAAAATACCCTCCCCATTTCTAAGTATCCCACCCTCCTCCTGATCCTTCCCTGTGCCGTCCGTGAAAAGAAAAAAATACCCTCCCACTGCCAAGAATCCCACCCACCTCCTGATACTTCCCCATGCCCCATCCATAGAATAAAATACCCACACACTGCCGAGTATCCCTCCCACCTCCCAAGAAATCACCTTTCAGACAGGATTTAAAAGATTGTCCTTGTCTTGATCATAAGGTGGGGTAGTAATAAGACTATGTTGAAAATCTGGGGTCAAAATGTCCAAAAACAACAGAGTTATGAAGAAACACTGACATTCTTCAGTGTTTACTCTTAGCTTTGCTATTTTACCAGATTGTGATCCCAAATTTTTAATATAGCCATTGACGCACCCCGTGTCATGAATATAACATGTCATTTTTTCAAACCCTGCCCAAAACGACATTTCACACCTGTGCCACAAAATGACATTTTAGACAGGATTTCATAAATGAGACCTATCATGTTCATAAGGTGGTGCAATAAAAAGACTATGTTGAACATCTGAGGTCAAAATTGGAAAATGAAAAATTATGAACAAATGTTGACATTTTCCAACGTTTACTCATAACGTTGCAATATTTTTACTTTTTAACTCACGTGTTCAATACACTCATGTTTTTAACCCCCAGTGAATGAACATGGCAGTGTCATTAACAACTCCCCTTCTGACAGCTCATCTTCCAGCAAGCAATCTTCACCACTCATTCACACTCTTGGGTCTAAGCCAGAAGCACTAGGACCTCATGGGAGCAAAGTCTTTTGCAGCTTAGGGAGGGGCTCAACATTGGTGCCAGCACTGCCCACGATGCCAATGTAGTGATTTTACACACATGAGCCAGCCAGTAATAGATGCCAGACCCCTCTCTTTCTCAGTTCTGTTTTTCCCACCATCCAGTGTGCACTGTGACAGCAGCCCAAGTCAATTCAACTGCATCACAACTATCTCCCCAGTTTAACGCCACCTTTAGTAGTTTTCAATGCCGAACAGTTTTCTGTAGTTTTCGGCACCGTTTTTCTCCTGGTTGCATTTTCTTTAGTGCTCTGGTACTGAATTCTTTTTCTACTCATTTTATTGTTTTGATGTCAGTAGGCCACATTTGAAGGGACAGGAGGAAAGGAAAGGCAGCTTCCCTATGCATTGATGCCTCGGTGGGGGCCATCTCACTGTAGTGGACTGGCATTCCAATTGCTGGACCTGTCTTGGGCCAGACCATGACATGGATAGGTGCGACACCTGCTTCTCAATGGATAAATGCACCCTTAACAAATGTTGAAGCTGGGTCGTTCACACCCCACTTTTTGAGGCATGCCTTGCACCAGAAATGCCAAGCTAAGGTCTCTGGGCCTTTCTCCAGGCCCCTTTCCAGTACCTCTGGTACAGAGGAAGACCAGAGTCATCCCCGTGCTCGCCTCACCAAGAAGTTGGAGGTCTGGTGGACAGTTAGACTCCTCTGGAGGGCTGACTGAGCACCTCCAGTCCATTGGCCCTTCGCGGCAGTGGATGCCCCCGTAGGGAGACCAAAGCTATACACTCGGTCTACACTGGTGGGGACCTCTGTGTCAGAGCCCAGTGCCTCTCCAGCTTCTGGTATCATGCCCAGTACTGGTGAGTGGGGTGGCACCAGCTGTGAGACTGGGCCCCCTTCTGGTGCTGTTCATGGTGCCAGAAAAGAGGTTGGTTCTGGAGTTAGCCCTGTCTCGGATTTCGGGGTTGTAGTCATCTCTTCCCTTGAGCGACCTGTGGCCTGGGGAAGGATAAGGACGCTGACCTTCAGCTTGTAGATGGGGATGGTGAGGAGGGAACCAACCCTGGACATGATTCAGAGCCTGATGCCCAACACGGTGTCTCCCCTAGTGTCGTTCCTAGGCATGTCGCTGGGAGCAGTGCCTGGATTGGTTCAGGTCCCAGTGCCATCCTTGGTACTGGCCTCGAGTCTGGTGCCACTCGCGATGCCATTCGCAATTCTGGGGTTGACTTTACGTCTGTTACAAGGCCTGCCTCATGGAGCAGTGCCAGTCTTGATGGGTGTAGGAGACTTGCCACTGGTCCTGCAGTTGTCCCTGTGGTTTATGCGGGGGATGGCACCAGCCTGGGTTCCAGTTCTAGTCTGGTGGCTCATTTCTCCCTGCAATCAGCTGACACTGTCACTGGTGGAAATTGGGGCCACCCTGTGGGACCTGTACAGCTCTGTACACTCCACCTGGGGGTCTCCGTCAAGGGAACCATCTGGGTTGCGTCTCTGAGGTTGGCTGGCTCCACTCAGGCCCGTTTGCCAGACCCTCCCACAGAAAGCGGCCCTTTAAGCACTTTTACAGAGCTAGCAGAAAACTTGGAGCCACTGGCTTCTAGTTCCTGCCCAGTCCTTCGCCTCCCTTCCCTGAACTGCCAGGTACTGTGGATTCTCTGTGGCCCATGACCTGATAACAATATAGCAGAAAGGCCCATATCTTCCACCACTATCACTTTAACTCTGACCAGGCCCAGTTCAGTCCTGTGACCCCAGCACCACCATTCTCTGAGTTCAGCTCCTCCTCCTCTCCTACTTCCTCCTCTGAGGAAGAGGATTTTTCCATTCACATGTCCATGGATGCTGAGTACTTTGCATACCAGCGGTTCCTAATGGTGATTTTGAGGGAGCTGAATATGGGGTCATTCGCTGGTCACAATACTACTACTACTCTGGCACTGTGATTCTTTGGAGATTTCAGCAATGACTCATCATCTCTCCTTGGCCGTAGGCTTTTGAGAAGGCATCCAGGAAATATCTGGCTCTATCCTTTTGCCCTTTCTCCAGCTCCTAAGGATGTCCAGCACAGACACTGCACTCCCGCAGGGTCTGCAGGAGCTGTGCCTCACCTTACGTTAGGGATTTTGGTACTGCAGACCCCCTCTGGGCCTAAACGCTCTGTGTATGACTGCCTTCACAAAGGTGACTCTGCAGACTTGAATGCCAGGGGAGGAGGGTTTTTTCAGCAGTATGCACTGTGACGTACACTGCTGCACATCAGGCAGCTTACCACAAGCACCTGTGGGCAAAGTTAGGTCAGACCTTAGCTCCCATGCCAGACCATGCATCAAGCAGGCAGGCCATTCACCTTTCTGCCCAAGGTCTGGAACTGGTGAGGCACCAAGCAAGGGTGTTGTAAAACACCAATGAGGTAGTTGCAGGCTGGTAGGAACAACAATCTGCATTCGATGGATGGCATGGCTTTGCCTTTCCTGGCTGGCATCCCCGGCCCAGGGGTGGCCTGCTAAACTTACATCTCCAGGGGACTCGCTTGTTCCCCAGCAGGGTCAGACATGAGTTATCAAGGCGCCCTCCTGCCCCAAGGCCACAGCAGCATCCACTTGCCCCTGACCAGTCTTGGGTCCCGCCAGACCCATGAGGAGTCTCTACCACCCAGAAGTCCTCCTCCTCCACAAAGGGCTGAGGGATCTTTTTCCCAGAGAATGAGGCAAGTCTTCCCGTTGTTAGGAGAAAGCTTAGTACTCTGACTCATGAGTATGAATGAATGGTGAAGATGGATGCCTAGAAGGCATGAAAATTACATACTCACTGTAACGGCTGATTTTCCAGAATATCTTTACCATTCATTCACACACCCATCCACCATTCCCCGCTCAGGTAAGGGCCAGGGCCTCTAGGCCCCCACCCTGTTGTGCCTCTGCATGCAGGTAACTTCCTGCCAGTCCATCAGGATTTCTCCTCCCTCTTGGAGGTTAATCTTCATTTTTCTTTTTCACAACTCACAAAATTGGGATGTGGGTCCCCATGCCATCTTTCCGCCCCCAAAAAAAAGAAGGAAAATCCTTGGGATGTATTTTTCCCCTTTATCTCCCTTCCTCTCCCTGCTATGGCTATTTCTTGGGTATATCCCTATTGCTGCCTTGTAGCTGACTCCACCCTATCCATATTTTTACGCTTCTGCTATGTAGCTATAGCTGGCACTTGGGACAACGTGCAGCCGTTAACCATCTTGCACTGTGGGGAGAGGTAGATGCAGTGGGATTTTCTGCACTTCACTCCTCAGCCTGTAGGGCTGTGTGTTTATTCCATACTTATGTGGGCTCCCCGTCCCGTTGTCTAGGGGTATGCCAGGTGGTGCTACGGAGGAGAGGGTCACTCACAGCCAGTAACCACAGTCACAAGATTTGCTCAGTTTCCTGGTTCAGTGATGGTCCTGGAGGTATCAGATGTCTCTTCGGGGCTGCTGCCAGCTATAGGGGGCAAAACTTTTAAAGTAGTACATTGAGGTAGATTGAGTAAGTTCATTGTCCACAAATGATTCAAAGTACAAAATGGATTTAATTGCAGAAAGATAAAACTGTCCACTCCATGGAGCATGGCAGAAACACAGACAGTGGGTGGGCTTTGTCACAACATGGCCATGGCCAAGATTACATAGATTGCGGAAAGTGATCCAGGGATCCTGACTGTGCATTTCTCCTTGGAGCCGAATAAGGCTCTAACTGATGATGGCAGCAACAGACATTGGCTGAAACTAAATTCTTCCCAAGCCACTTCAGCCGCACTTCCTCCTGCACAATCTTAGGAACCCATTTCATCTACTGCACTCACATTCCTCGCTGCCCAGCGAGTGCCCCATGGGACAGCCTTATAAAAGGCTCTGGCTGCCCCTGGCAGTCCACACACCTGCAGCACTGAGAATTTGTTGGGGGGGCATCCTGAAGCTGCAAATCTATCCAGCTGGACACAGGAACAGTCCAGAAGGTGACCGGGAGCAGGATGCCACCACTGCTCCCCACGAACTCGGGCTTTCACCACTGGACTTGTGAATCAGGAACCTGTGGCAGTCGACTGGCCAAGAAACAATGGTACCTCTACACTGCCCTACCTCAGTGCCAGGGATTACGAAGCAGGCTCCAACATATTCCAGGCCCCAGCTCCCACTCCTCTTGGCCGCAGAGGTTCCACTGCATACAGCTTTGTGACGCTCACTGGACCCCGCTGACTTCTCTCTGAAACAAGTGTGGTGGACTGGGGTGGCATCGCCCACCCTGGCCCTGAACCACGCCCATAGCCGAACCCAGGCACTCCTCGAATCGGGAGCGGGCTCTCTCCTCCACTCCCAGACTTCCAAATGGTGCCAAAACCCCCCAATTTATGCTACCTGGGGCCAGGCCGCGCATGCCAGCAGGCGGTCCCAAACACCAGGCAGCAAAACACAGGAACACAGCTAGTAAGCTCCAAGAGGGGGCTTACACTTAACTGCTGGAATTCACATTTTTTCATGTTCATGTTTTTCCCATTTATGATCTACTTTTTCTTCACTCATTCTGGAGTGGCAAGAAGACAGTATTTGCGCTCCCTGACTCTGTCCGATCACACCTGCCGTCTACTGCTCTGGAGTACTTTTTAGGGTTTTTATCCTACCAAATTCTATGTCAACTTGTGAGTACAAAGCCTTTTTACTTAGATGGCATTTATCATCTTAACTACACAAAGGTCCCCCAGGTCTCTGTGTAGCAGCCAGAGCAATATGCGAGGGCTGCTGCCTTTCCTCTCTCCTCCTTCATGTTCAGGTGTCTGAGACAGGCACTGGCTCTTATAGCCTTTACCCTTGTGCTACCCTTATGCCCAACCCTTAGTTTTACTAAGTTGGTAGTCAGGTTTTATCGTGTTTTTATTTTTCTATCCTATATCCTCCATCTCCCTCACTCGGTCCGCCTCTTGCTCACTGCTGCATCCCTCAAGAAGCACCTAAACCCCTCCCCACCCCTGCACCTGCTTCCTCCCCACCCCTTCTTCCCCATCCCCGATTTCTTACCCTCTCTTAACTCTCTAGCCAGTCTTTTGTGGCTACTTGCACTTTGCTTCTTATACTATTGCCTGATCGTAATTCATAGTTCATTCTCATTTGTATGTATTGTATATATGGTGTACATTTGCAAAACTCATGTACTTTATTGTACTTTTTGAAAAATCCTATATTTATTGTACCTATTGCCATGCAGTCACCTCTGTATTTGTGTTGCATTTTTCCCCCTCCCTGGGTTGCACCTGGAAACAAGATCCGGCTCAGTGTGCCTTTCCTGGTTACCAAAATTTTAAATAAATATATAATAATAATAAAAAAAATATCCTTTTCCTATCCCTTTGGGCTAGGAGTCGATAGCCCTCTCTCTGTCTCTCTTACCTATTTCCTTTCTCCTTGCAAACAGAACAGAGGAAGAGAGGGAGCTGACGTCAGTTACTGGCTGGCTCACGTGTGCAACGTCACTGCATCAACCTCGTGGGTGGTGCCAGCACCAATGTCGGTCCCTCCCTAAGCTGCAAAAGACTTTGCTCCTGCAGGGTCCTAGAGCCTCCAAGCTTAGACCCATGACTGTGAATAAACAGAGAAGATACTCTGGAAGATCAGCAATTACAGTAAATATGTAATTTTCATTTCTCATGGTCATCCCACAAAATAATGTTTTGGGTCGCATTTCGTACATTAAACCTACCATGTTCATATGCTGTGGCAAAAAAAATAGTATTTTGAAAATTCAAGGTCGGAGTGTAATAAAAGAACAATGTTATGTGTGAACCTCTTCACTTTCCAATCATGGCAATTTCACTATTATAACTCATGTTATTAATTTGTTAAGTACTGCCTCTGCACTATTAAATGCCAAATACCTACACAACAAATACACACAAGCAAACATTTGGCACTGACAAATGTTTGTTTTATTATTCTTTTTATCCAACAGCATATCCTTGGCACCCACTCCTCCAGGCTATTTCCAGTACTTTTGTTCCTGCTAGACTCGCCACTCCCATCACTGGGTTTTGCCAACAGGCTCCTTCATCTGCACTGTCTCTCCCAACCATGTTCTGGTGTGACCCAGCTGGGGGTATCAGGAAGCGCTGAAGTGCTCCATGAGTTAAAGATTGCTGAGAAAGGGCAGATCCAGCAAGTGACAGCACTGAATGGTGTGGGGAGATTGGCCACTAGAAGCCATCATCTGGTGTGCCAGAATTCATTATCCCTTTTCTCTACTGCCCACCCCTTCCCTTTGTGCAGTTTCCTAATGGACGGGGTGGGGTGGAGTGCAGCGTGGGTCACCCACATCATCGGATCTTCCACTAGGAGCTGCTGTAATCATGGACCTTCACTGCCAACCCTCCCCGGGAGGCATCTGTCCATAGGACATGCGGAATTCCTCTCTGCCAGCCTCATCTCCACACGTCCTCGGCTTAGGGCATGAACGCGGGTCACCAGCATGCTGGAACAGTCCGCCACCACTCGGCGCACAGAGCTAGAACAGCAAACACTTAAAATAAAGAAATGCATTAATCACAGAGAGAGAATGGACAGCCCATTTTCAAAACTGCATAATAATTACAAGACAAGCATGAAGGTATCCATCCAATATTCACTTACCTCACAGGTTACCCAAACAACTTTCTAACTGGTTGCACATTTTCCAGCTCTGAGAGGCAGTGAATGTGTTCCCTAGTCAGAGCCTGATGCTCCATTACATACTGTAGGTGCACAGTAAGTACTGCAGTTTGTAACAGACTGGCTATCAAGTGCAGAAACAATGTGCACTTGTTTATAATAGCCTGTATAATAGTGGTGGACAACAAATTAAGAGACTCCAAACAAGAGACCTAGAAAAAAATAAGACCCTCCTTAGTTCTTCCTCACTTTTCAGAACTAGTGCTTAAACTGATGACCCTCCTTGTCAAAAGAATGGAAGCTGCACCCTCAAAAATGTTGAAGAGGCTAAATCTGTAACAAATAACATACACTGGCGTTATTAGTTTAGTACTGATTAGGCACGTAAAAATAATGTCTATGTTTCCTATTACCTAACAGATCCTCACTCTGTGCTGTGGTACTTCATTGTAAGGATGAGTTACTGACATGTCAAGCTGATGAATGGAGTTTGCAGTACATTATGTGGACATTTGAGCAGACATGCAGTAGACAGCACAGGTGCATAGGAGACAGTGTAGTAGGTTATGTGGGTATTGTAGCAGACATGCAGGAGGCAGCATAGGTGAATATGGGACAGTGCAGTAGGCTATGTGGCCATTGGAGAACACATGCAGTGGGTAGCATGGGTGCATAGGAGACAGTGCAGTAGGTTATGTGGCCACTGAAGAACACACGCAGTGGATAGCATGGGTGCATAGGAGACAGTGCAGTAGGATATGTGAGTGTTGTAGCAGACATAAAGGAGGTAGCATGGGTGCAAAGGAGACAGTTGCAGTAGGTTATGTGAGTGTTGTAGCAGACATGCAGGAGGTAGCATGGCTGCATAGAAGACAGTGCAGTAGGTTATGTTAGTGTTGTAGCAGACATGCAGGAGGTAGCATGGCTGCATAGGAGACAGTGCAGTAGGTTACGTGACCACTGGAGCAGACATGCAGGGGTAGCATGGGTGCATAGGAGACAGTGCAGTACGTGATGTAGGTGCATGGTAGGTTGTGCAAGAGGCCAAGCTGACAGCATTGGAGGCAGAGTGGAAAACATGGGAGGTAGAGCAGGCAATGTAAGAGCAGAGGGGGTCAAGAAATACTTTCAGAATAAGAAGCCAGGCAGGGAGTGTAAGTGTGATTGAAGTGGACTGATGTGTGTGGTTATGTGAGTGTGATGGGCAGTGTGGTATTATGTTTGTGGCAGTGTGACTGTTAAAGGGGAACTGTCATCAACAGGATTTCTTAATGTCTGAAAGCCCATAAAAAGCTAATTTGATTGAGCAATTCTGTTTATCTGTAAGTCTTTGTAGTCCAGAGTTATTCATATGTAAATCACCCTGTAATTAAGGGCTGGTGGCAACCATATGTTTTGGGCTCCTGACAGGAAATGATGTCACCGAGGGTCTAGGTCCTCCTTTGACTGTATTTAATCCAACAGGTTAAACAGGAAATCAAATGTTTTATTAAGTGTGTTTTAAGGTGTTATTACAGCACGTTCTACATCTATAATAATTGTTTTGTATGTGCCTTGAAACTAGTGAGTTATCACCTTTATATTTCCAACTGTTAGTAAAAATAATCCATCTTCAGGATTGTTTTAACCTCTAGGTTATACTGCCAGCTGATCATCAAAAACTACAGATCGCAAGGCTGGTTCTGTGGTGCCAACAGGTACTGGGGCCCCATATCAGGATTTCTAAACCCTGGCTATGTTCACGTCAGTACAGATTTCTGGGACTGCCACAGCACTAACTTCAGTCTTTTTCCATTCCCTCTCTTGCAGCCTTTTCTCTTACAATTTCAGGTGTGAACTCAGGTCTACAAGATGCAAATGTGGCCACATACCTACTGGCCTGGCATCATGGGGCCAGCCTAGAAATGTGTAGCTTTTGATCATCAGCTGGCATGGCAGTATCATCATCATCCGTTTTATTACGCACTCAGACCATGGTGGCCATTTTGGATAATGTTAAACATAGAACCTTTCAACTCACATATGCGCTCACAGGCTAAGTTTTACAGCTGAGAACAAGCTTTGTTCATCCAGCAGAATGGGTTTTGTGCATATGTTAAGATTCTGAAAATATCATACCCTTTCTATCCAGATTTGACTTGAAAAAAAAAACATTGAACACAATTACTTGTTTATTAATTGCAAAAACACATAGATGGACATTGTTAAAACATGCATAACCTGAAATGCAGTATTAAAATATATAACAATATATGGGTGGATGTGTGTAACCAGAATTTCACACACACCCGAGGTGTGGGATGCAACATAACCCCCCCCCGAGGGGTTTATAAAAGCATCGCACACCGAGTATGTGTGTAAAATTCTTTTTTTTTTTTTTTTACACACACACACACACACACCTATTATTTTATTTAATTAATGGTAGTATTTTTTCCCTTTCAGTACAGTTCAGTTAATGCAGCACTTCTGTCAGAGATAGACACACACACACCACACACTGTCTGTCTCTGTCTTTTTTTTTTTTTTACATTACAGTGGTAACAACATTATGGAAAGTCACGGTTCATCAGTATTGCTGCATACTCTAAGATGAGCTCAAAGGGTACGAGCAGCAGGATAAGCCAGACTGATTTTTTTTTCATTTTCAAGGCAGGATCAACTAGATAGATATTTCAAAATATTTAAAATCTTGCTTATCTTAACAGTGTGTGGCAAAGCTTGAGTGCTGGTACCGGTGCTTGCTCAGTAATGGAGCCGCCATGTTCGCAAAATGTTCAGCCTGGGCAGCCGCCGGTGCAGTGGTTGATTGCCATGCATACCGCATCGAGTTATGATCGGACCTGTGTCCTCAGAGGGCCAGCCGGGGGGAGATGGATTGAGCATCCCATGGACTGCTCTCCTTCTCAGGGGGGAGGGTGTGGAGTGTCGCTGGTGCACAGGGGACCCCTGGCGGAGGCCGGAGGTTCCACAGCAGATGGCGTCAGCAAGGATCCAAGGGGATAGGATGGACGCTGTTGCCACTGCATGTTCCTGCCCTCCATAAACAGGGGGAAAAAATAGCCTGCCTACTGCCTCTATGATGCCTGCCCCCCGGCTGCAATTGGCCCCCCTAGGCCAACTCCCACCCTATCCCATCGTCCATGGCACCTTGGGCTGGGTGCCATGACGCTGCCCTGGGGGGCAATCCAGGGGGTCCCAGGAGGGCGGCTAATGTGGGAGAGCTGCAGCTGAGGGTGTCCATGACCTGGTGGATACCTGGCAGTAGGATGGGCCCATAAAGAAGAATAAAAAAAAAAAAAAAAGATGTTCAGCCTGCCCACAGTGAAACTATGCACCAGTTAGCTTTCTGTGGTGATGCTTGATTAACAGGTGTTGATTACAAACTCCTGGTTGTAACCACAAATATCAACCTTATCTGTATGTAAAAAATGATCACCATTAAATAGAGTGTATTTTACTTCTTTTGATGAAGTTAAAAGTATAACAGTTTCTTACTGAAATACTTTGGATGGAATGGGATTTTCTATTGCAACAATGCCAGAATTCTACTTGATTATTAGGAGGCAGTATAGTGCAGTGGTTAAGGGCACTGAGCTACAAACCTGGAGACCTGGGTTTGAATCCCACAGCCCCCACAAGCTTCAGTTTAGTGTGCCTTTCCTGGTTAAACAATTTCCCTTTTCCCTTATTTTTACTAACAGATTGAAATGTAAAGGTGGTAACTCACTAGTTTCATTGCATAAGCAAACCAAATATTATAAATGTAGAAAGTGTTGTAATTACAAAAATCCCATTCCATCCAAAGTATTTCAGTAAGAAACTGTTATACTTTTAACTTCATCAAAATCTTTTAAGAATGCATTTCAGATTATGCATGTTTTAACAATGTTGTCCATCTGTAGTAATTGTGTCCTATTTTTTTTCTTTTCGAGTCAAATCTGGATAGAAAGAGCATATTTTTATAATCATAACACATGCTCTGATTGTTTTTACTGTCTTTGTGCAGGAAAGGTACACTGAGCAACAGCTTGTTTCTGGGTGTGTTGTGGGAACACAGGGAGGCAATGATGCCAGGCCAGTAGGTACGTAGCCACATCTACATCTTGTAATCCCAAATTCACACACAAAATTGTAAGAGAAGGAATGGAAAAAGACAGAAGGTGGTACTGTGGCAGCTCAAGAAATCTGTACTGACATGTTCACCTGGCAGTACTGTATTTCCTAGAGGTTAAAGCAATCCTGAAGAAGGACTATTTTTAATAAGTTTGAAATGTAAAAGTGATAATTCACTAGTTTCAATGCACATAAAAACAATTATTATAGATGTAGAAAGTGTTGTAATAACATCTTAAGACACACTTAATAAAACAGTTGATTTTCTATTTAACCTGTTGGATTAAATACAGTTAAAGGAGGACCTAGACCCTTGGTAACATCATTTCCTGTCAGAAGCCCAAAACATATGGACTGCCACTAGCCCTTAATTACAAGGTAATTTACATAGGAATAACTCTAGACTGCAAAGTCTCACAGGTAAACACAATGGCTCAATCAAATTAGCTTTTTATGAGCTTTCAGACATTAAGACATCCTGCTGATGACAGTTCCCCTTTAAGAGCTGCATGGGGGTATCTGTATAAGTGTGACTGCTGGCAGTTTCTACTTGAATGAGAGTGAGACTGATGGACAGTATGTGTACTGTGTATGATAACGTGCTGCACATGACCACAACATGTTGCGGCATCTGGTCCGTGCTATGGAAACTGTGTACTGGGAATACATTCTTTCACCTCAGCAACTGTGCTTTGACTTCCGTCTTTTTTGGGATTGTGTACACCTCATTACATGTTAACTGTCCTGTTGTCAGACAACTGGTAGCACCTCCTGGGCCTTCCAGAATGCATATCTGGGATTTATACAGATGAATAACGCTATAAGAGGCCCTATTTGTGTCTGTAAGTGTGACTTATGGGCAGTAGATGTGTGTGTGTGTGTGTGTGTGTGTGTGTCTGTATGCCAGTGATAGGCATAGTTTGTGTGAGTGTGACTATGCCTCTGATAATCAGTTTTAGTGTGTGAGTCTGACAGACTATGTAAGTGTGTAATTATATGGGGCCAGTCCAGTGTAAGAGTAAAAGGTAGTGTAAGAGTGTGTGAGGTTGAGTGACTGGAGTGTGTAAGTGTATAACCATAGTTCCCAATGGGTCCCCGTTGATCGCAGGTGGTAGCACGAGCACCACTGTTTTGTTTTAAGAATGCTTTAGTTCACTAATGCGCTCCCACCTGCTTTATGATCGTACATTCAAAATCCTGGTCTCACACTGCCTTGTTAGCCATGTCTCTCAACCGCAGTTTCTCCACTTACAATTAAAAAAACAATTGATTGAAAGCACTTGGCCTACTTAGTCTGGCAGTCACAAACAGTTTCTCCTTCACAGAATCACACACCTGCTTTTACACCTTGGCCAGGATGTAGAAAAGCAGTCTGGGATGCTAACAGGGTCAGTGCCTCACTAACAATGGTTGGTGCCCCATAGCAGGGAGACTCACTAAAAGTGCCATACTGAAAGGCACAGTCAGCTAGGCACTAATCCTTCAGTGAGCAGCACGAACCTATGCCAGGACGCCTATGCAAATTGCCTGACTGTGACTTGCATACAGCACTCTGGCATACTGAAAGCTTTGTGGAAGCATTAAACAGCTGTTAGTGCCATGTTATTTAATGTGTCCACAAACCTGGAATTAACTAAGGTGGCGGTGTGACCCCACATCACCGTACTGCTACAGTATTCTCTGGTAGCCTAGTGCTCCACCAACCCCAATAGTTACAAGGATGCTGATAAATATTTCCTGGCAGTCTTGTGCCCCCCCCCCCCCCAAATCCTCCGATTGCCATACCAGTGTTAATAAAAGTCTTCCCTGGCAGTCTAGTGTCTCCCCACTCCTGATCACACACCAATGTTGACAAATATCTTTTCTGGCAGTCTAGTCCCCAATGATTGCCATCCTGATGTTAATAAAGTCCATTTCAGCCTAGTGTACCCCCATCTCCCGATCACCATACTGATGTTCAGAAATATCTTCCTTTGTAGTTTAGTGTCCCTTTCTATCCCCAGACATCTTCCCTGGCAGTCTAGTGTCTCCCCACCCAGATGTGGAGAAATAGCTTCCCTTGCTGTTTAGTGCCCCCCAATTGCTATATCACCGTTGATAAATATCTTTCCTTGCTGCCTAGTGTCCTCCTACCCCCTATCCCCACCCCCAATCACTGTACCAATAATTTATACTGAAGTCCCTGGCAGTTTAGTATCCCCCTGATCACTGTCACGCCAACCATACACACCACCCCCCACTCACTGAGCTCTTACCACCCTCCCCGCCGTCAGCCCCCAACTCACCCAGCAGTAATGGCTAGGTCCACTGTCAGATTCAATAAGTGGGTGACCGGCACAGACCCTCTGCACACCACCTTGGCCAGCTGTCAACTGACTAGCAGGGAGAAGGTGCGAGTGTACTGTAGAAACGGTTTACTGCTATTGCAAGCCTGACTGTTATTTTTTTCTTTTCATTTTAAAGACATTTTTAGAAGTCTCTGGTCTATACAGATGCATGGCAACATGATCAGCTGTTTCACAAGCACTGACACAGTATTTCAGGTAGCCTCTGAAGTAAGACAGCAGCAATGTGTTAGAGTGCAATGATGTACTGTACACTGGAGATGGGCTGTTAACACTAGCTGCACCATGTGTGTCAGACAAGGACCAACAGACAGTTAACCAATCAAATTGCTCCTTTTACCAACCCTACATTCCATCAGCTTTATAAGTTTTCTAAAACAGACAGTAGCTAAGGCTTTTTTTTTTTATCAACAACACTAAGGAGTCTTGGCCAAAGTACTCTGGGCCAGTTAACGATGTAACAAATAATCATTTTGTTAGCAGTTACCAGCTAGCCACAAGATCAAAGCTTTTAATGGATAAAACCCCTAAGAACACGGACATTTCATGTACTTGTAAAGCACAGGTGTCCAAACATACTGACCATAGCTTTTGATAACTAATAGGGATTAAGTGGTCACTGGGCAACTTGACCACTAGACATTTTTTACATAGCGAGCCAAATTCGAGGTTAGTCTGTCCTGCGTTGTATATTTCCTGCAAAACTAAGAACATCCACTTAAAGCAGCAGCAATGCAATGAACTGAGTTTGAAAAAAATGTTTTGTAACTGGCAATACCTGTCGATGCAATGGACCTTTCGGTTTGCGTTTTTGCCGGTTTTGTGATCCGAAGGACTTATTTAGTAGTTTTCTTTTTATTAATTGTTACATTTATTTTGTGCAAATTAATATCCTGTCCACCATGTTTTTTCCCTGCACTCAGTTTCCCATAATGCAGCTGTCATATCAAACGGTACGCTGGACGTACTCATGCGCCAGGCGGAAAATTTGTTTTACTTTCAGCCCATGCAACAGACAGCCAGGGTGGCACCCACAATGGAACGGGAGGTGTCACTGGCCAACATAAGAGAGACGACCATTGGCAGCATCAGCATCGGGACAGTCCCTCAAACACAATCAGCGCAATTCTCCCTCGAGCACTCACAGCGTTACATTGAGAGTCCTGGCACTGCCATCACCAAAGAGCGAGTTGATGTGTGGAGGTGGAGGTGAGGGTCACGAACTGGCCATATCACTACCTACTGTGGCTGCAACAAGGGGTATGCAAGAGGAAGAGGAGGAGGAAGGGGGCGGGGGCACATCCAGGATGGAGGAGAGGTAGAGCAGAGGCACGGGCAGTAACCAGGAGAAATGTGACAGGGCTCACAGAAGCAACAGGAGGCTGTGGTACAGAGGACCAGACCATGCAACAAACTATTGCAAGGATGCTGTATAGCTGGGCCAGGGATAGGATGGGGGGTGAGGGACAAGACATCATCGGAAGCATCTACACTCTGCAGAAAAAAGAAAGTAAAACAGGGCATTACTATTACTGTAAATCAAAAAGATATGAAAAAAAAATTCTCTCAAGATGACACACAAAAGAGAAGCGGGATGAAGGGGATTTGAACTCGCCAACAAAATAACAAAGCTTGCTCTCATTAAAGCCCAGCATGCTAACCACTATGCCACAGCAACTAACTGAATGACTGTTAGACAAAAGAGTATCAAAAACATGTAACACCACAGCAAATAGATAGTACTAGAAGTTTCTCTATTTAAAAAAAAAACGTTCAGTAATCCGAATTTGAAGTGTCAGTTGGGGAGCAATGAACACCATGAAGAATTTCAGAGTTGAAGTAAATGAATGGAAAGACTTGTGTCATTGTATCACCATGGGTACTGACGAAATCAAACGGAAGCACGCATAAACAATAACGGCACAATGCTTGACGGGATTGACCAGGTGCATCATGGTAAGCAGTTTCTCTATCGGAGATACCATGATGCATCTGGTTTAAAGATGGCGTTCCTGGCGAGGGTACGTGAGCGTCAGTGAAGAACTCAACAGGATTACAATACAATCTGTTGACATCTGCAATCACAAGGTAGACAAGCATTACACAGATTGTGATTTCTATATATTCACATCACAAAATCGCATTTTAAGTTTGTTGCACTGCTGTTTTAAAATAATAATACTGTTATTTTAAAAGCACAACTGAAACTCTGTAAATGGTGCATATTTTAGCCTTTTAGTATCTCTACCTCTATCCTTCAACCTTCTCTAATCTAAAGCTTATAGCACTAGAAGATGAAATACAGTATGTCTGACCAAACTATACATTTTCAAAACTTCATTTTTTCAGTCCACAGCTTGATAATGTTTAATTTTGGTGTCCCACTTCAAAATATGATAACACCATTTTTACCAGATATTTAAGCAAAGAGACATAATGGATCTGGGGTCTTCAAGCATGTAAGCAATAAGACATGATGGAGTGTGCGTGGAACAGATTTTACCACATACCCAGGGGCATAGTGAGGCACAAGGCTGTAGGCTGAATACCTTCAGCCTCTGGCAGTGCAATAAAATCTGTTCCACGCACACCCCCGGAGTGTCTTCCTGTGCTTATAAAATGACCTTTGTATTTTACATGCACGTAAAAATCAAGATTTTTATGTTTAAATAGACAAAAAAACTCTTTAATGCCTTTTTATGTAAGATAGTTCCTCTGCCTGCAACAGATTATTGTATTTTTATTTTTTGCCCCACTGTGGACACCATACCTGAAGCTGGCTGGCATGGCTACAGGTCTCAACTCCCCCCCCCCCAGCACATCATGATCCTCAGTTACACAGCAGTCTGTGTATCCTTTTAATTTTGTAATGAGTATTTAATGTTTTACATTTGCTTTTACTTAGTCTGTAAGGAATAAGCGAGCGTGCATGCCAGCCTGTCTGGCGAAGTGAAAGACGCAATCGCAGCATTTCCAGTGTAAGTAAGTACTTTTTAAAACAACAACATAAAACAAGAAAAACGTAGACTGGCTGGCTAAAAGAGGTGTGCCAGGGAGCAACCAAGCCGTGGTCTGTATTAAGACTGCACGTGATCAGAAACAGGATTGAATGAGAGGCAGCAGTGATGGAGTGTTTCAATGGGCGGCAGCCATGAGCGCTCGGGCGAGTGGCAGGGTGGGGCTTTGCTGCGGTGCTTGAAGTGCAATCAGACTGTTAATGTTGGCTAATTATTAAAAAAAAAGTTAGCCTGTTTTTTCTACTGGGATACAGAGTATTGTATGAATACTTTTGATGTATTAGGTGGTGAACCTGCTCCATCTGGAAAAAAAAAAAAAAGGTGGTCGTTAACATTCTTTTTACATTTTTAACATTATAATTTGGTACTGATATGTTTTGATCTTTAGCTGCGTCACGATTGTCTGCACTTGTTATTACCTGTGCATGGAACAGACTTCATGCACAGTTAATAACCAATCAGATTGCAGGATTTTTTCTTCCCATTTTATAACTGAAAATAAGCATGCAACCTTTCCATGAATGGGCAGGTTTTCAACTTGAGATCTCCTAAAATGTTACTCTACTTATACATAAGTGCCAAGTGACATAGAAACATAGAAGCTGACGTCAGAAAAGGACCTCCTGGCCCACCTAGTCTGCCCTAAGGTCCCTACCTACTGTGCTACCATAGACCCTAATTGATCTCTGGCCTCCCCACCCAAGCCCTGTTACTAAGGTCCCCCTGTGTCTATCCTATGCATGTTTGAAACCTGTTACTGTTTCAGTATCCACCACCACTGCTGGGAGGCTGTTCCAGACACCCACCACCCTTTCTGTAAAGAAATATTTCCTCACATCCCCTCTAAGTGTCCCCCCTTCCAGCTTCATATAATGACCCCTTGTCCTTGAGCATCTCTTTCTGTGCAATATGCCATCCTTATGTGCCTTATTGATACCCTTGAGGTATTTAAATGCTTCTATCATGTCTCCCCGTTCTCTCCTTTCCTCCAGAGGGTACGTATTTAATTCCCTGAGTCTTTCCTCATAGGGCTTCTGATGCAGGCCATGCACCATTTTGGTTGCCCTTCTCTGTACCACCTCCACCTGATCTACTGTATGTCCTTCCTGAGATGGAGCCTCCAGAACTGGACACAGTACTCCAGGTGTGGCCTCACCATTGATGTATACAGGGGTAACACCACCTCCCTTTTTCTACTGGTGATACCCTTCCCTGTGCACCCCAGTATTCTACTAGCCTTCCCCACTGCCTTATCACACTGCTTTGCTACCGTCAGATCATCAGACATGATGACCCCATATCCCTTTCCTGTTTTGTGGTTGTTAACACCCCCTCCCCCAAATGATACGTTGCCCTTGGGTTTCTGTGCCCTGTGTGCATCATTTCACATTTTATGGCATTGAAGCCCAGTTGCCAAACCCCTGACCAGTCTTCCAGCTTTTTTAGAGCTTCCTTCATTTTTTCCACAGACCCCAGTGTGTCCACTCTGTTGCAGATTTTTGTGTCATCCACAAACAGGCATACCTTTCCTTCTAGCCCCTCTGTGATGTTGCTGACAGTAGGTATAACTTGCAGAATAATGTGGACTATAAATAATACATCCAAGGCAGGAGTGGTCCATGCTTGTACAGTAAGTCTGAACAGAAAAACATTAATTCTTTAGTTCTAAGACCTCTAACATTATGAGTCAGAAGATTCCAACAGCTGACCTGTCATACATTCCCTACCAGATGTCTAAGAACTGTAGGCACACAGTACCAGTGTCAATAATGACTCACTCAACAGCAGGCTTTACAGAACTTTGGATGGCTTGTAAAATGGCGTACAGTGTGCTTTTTACTGCACAATTCCCACAATTCTGTTACATCCCATCATTCCTTGCCTCCAGATTGGTCTGTCATTGCCGATGTCTCTGTCTGAGTATCCTTGCAAGTCTAAATTATGGAGACTACAGTGCACAGAATGCAGCTCATCGCTTTGAACCCATCTGATCAATCAGATGATCATTTACCTGCAAGGATTATTTGGTGAAGCTAAAGCGGCACATCTACCACCGGCATTTGAAGGCTGAGCCAGCAAAACGTCAACAACAAATTGTCATTGGCATTCCATTTATGAGCCTTCAAACAACATCAGATCTTTTCCACAGGAAACCAGATCAGGTCAGACTGGAGCTGAATATTTCTTAACAAGCTCACATCAAAAGAACTTACGATTTGAATAACAAGGCTACCATTTGTTGATTTGAATATCAAAAGGATCCACTGCAAAACCCCAGTCTCGAAAAATCTCCCTAAGCTACACCAGACAGGTGTTTAATAATCTATTATTAAGGTGCTATTTTAGGTTACTTGGAATAATAAAAAATAGCTCCAACTGCGAAGCTGCAAATGGGACTCCACAAAGAAAGGAATGTTATTAACATACTATTAACAGTTCAAAAGAAAGAGTTGACATACCAATCAAACTTGTTAATTGACTGTCAATGGCCTATTCCTGAATATACAACATGACTGCATTAATACATTTCAAAAGCTGACAGGAAGACAGTTGCATATGCATTACCTTCGTAAACTGATCAACAATCACATCACCACGTACATTTTTAATGCAGTGCTGGCACATTTCAATATTCATGGGGCCTGTGTATTTGTAAATTAGGTTGCACTGCACATTATTACAGCAGCTTTTGGAAGCTTTCCTAAATTTTCCTGACCTATTAATTGCCTTTGTTTTAGGAAACTGTACATAAGAAGTAAACAAAACTGTGCCATGTCATATATGTATAATTGTTACTTTTCATTAGAATTTATGCCTTTGGCAAAAGTTGCTTTGCACTCCAATTCGCTTAATTTATAGCTCTGCTAAGCATATGTAATCATGAACCAATATATTACGTATCTTTTGTACTGCAAAAAAACTCTGAGGTTTGCTTAGAGGAGTCACTGTATTATGCAACAGGAAACAAATCACCACTGGCCAACACCATAAAACAGAGGAAAAATACAGAACGTAACATTTTTAGAACTTCAATTAGAACGCTGTAACCATACGACAAGACACATTAAACAACCTTATGACTTGGGGTAGAATGAAATCTTATAACTCCGGGTGGAATAATAAGAATGTTTGCACAGTATTCCAAGAATTGCAAACAAAATAATGTAATTTGCAATTCAAATTCTGTCTGTTTGCATGTGTGGGGGATTACTAGCAGGTATTTGAATACCATATCTTAATGTCTCTAGGCAGTGGTTTTAAATAGCAACTACTGGCAGGGAAGGTATGTACATTCAATTTGCATTTCCATCTACCACATATAACACCTTAATTGTGGAGCGTCATTTAATCTTTTCTGCATTACCTTTTAAAACTTTCTTTGGAAAGCCATTGGCGGGCATGCTGGAATGGAATACACATATTCAGTAGAACACAGTAAAGGCTATCAGATAGTTCAGACTGACTATGTACCTACAGGCTGATATTTATGAATACAATCAACTATAGCATTTAAATTTATTCCCAATCACAAATTGATGGCGCAATGTTAAGAACATTTCAGTGCCAAAGGTCCTTCTCCCTCAACCTCATATAGAATCAATTGACTCAGTTCGCCCAGTGGGGTCTCATGCAGGGTGGACATTACAACTAGAACATCAAAAGGTTGCATGAAGGCACCAGCATGCAGGCAATACAATATTTAAAAAAAGGTCTTATGATCCTTGTTTACTCAAATTTTTAGATTTTATCTGGCCACCAAACAGTTCCCCCAAACATTTTTGTTGCCTCACTGGCAACTTTATCAAGAGACATGGTCCTAAAATATGATGCTGTTTAAATATATTTTTTGTACAGTAGTTCAATACCGAAACAGCGTTTACATTCCAAATAGCCACCGTTTACTTCCTCACAAGTTCTTTTTACAGAAATGTGAGATTCGCCTTATTTATGAGTGTCCTCTGGCAGTGCACTTGTGCTGCAGCAGGTGGCGATTCACTCGATCGTCAGTTGTGGGCATGCAGCGTCGTGACACTGTCCTGACACAGGTATCTGAGGGTTGAGACTGCAATCACTGTTAATGTGTTTGCAACTGTAGAGAGCGGTCACAGAGTGAATCTCTGCCTGAAAAGACCCATGGCACCAGCACACTGCCAGAGGACACGGATACCTAAGGCAAATGTGAAATGTCTGGGAGAAGAACATGTAATGAAATAAATTGTGACCAGCGATAGGAATATAAAACACTGAAGATACCAGCAGTAGTTCAGAGTAATTACAAAATGGGTAAAGACATTTCTGGAATCTGATTGGCTCAGTCAGCATTCCAGCTATGTCTTTTTTTTTTATAACATGATTAAAAAAAAAAAAAAAAAAAACAGTACCTGTGTTCTTTTTACTAGACATATCCTCGGTGCAGTGATGCAGTTTTAAAAATCTAATCTGGCAGACATTTTTTTCGTAGCAACCCACTTGCTTTCACCCCCTTCTAAGTTAAAAAATGGTACTCCATACAGCAGACAGTGTTTTTAAACACATTAGCTGCTCAGCACTCACTCTTTTTTATTTTTTTACATTACACTTTTCAGCACCCTGAAGACTGCAGTGTTCAGTCACCCAGTCACTATTTGTGCTGGACAATGCTCACTCGTATCTCAACCCCCCCCCCCCACCACCAACTTAACAACACTACGTCACTCTTTCTCTGCAGCAAAAAGAAAAATCCACAACATTTTTAGAAACAATCTAATCAGTGAAAAAATTCCTACCATATTACCAGCCTACCAACAAAAGAGAGGATAATAAGAACAGGTTACTCACCTGTAACAGTAGTTCTAGGAGTGGTATATGTTGTTCATCCATACTTCTTGGCATGTCTCTTTCCCCTTTAAATCTTGCCGGAAGTCTTCAAGCTGGCACCTCCCACCCACCCGGGTGGTATATTCCTCAGCTCCTCCCCGTGACACCAGATCTTAGCCCGCTGGAAGCCAGGTTGTGCATCCGCAGCCGGGGAGGTCGGGTGGGACCGTGTGGATGAACAACATATACCACTCCTAGAACTACTGTTACAGGTGAGTAACCTGTTCTTCTAGGAGCGTGGATATGTTGTTCTAGCCACACTTCTTGGCAGACTCCAAGCAGTTCTCCAGGAGAAGGGAGGCAAGGCGCACACTACCTACTTAGGGAACAGAAATTGGAGAACCGAGGCCCAAAAACCAGCATCCCGGCGTGACTCAAGGTCGATGTGGTAGTGGGTAATGAAGGTGTTTGCTGACTTCCAGGTAGCAGCCCAACAGATCTCCTGGATAGGGATGTCCCTGGAAGCAACCACTGATGCAGCAGTATTGCAGGCTGAATGAGCTCTTATCCCCCTGGGAGGCTCCTTGCCCGACAACTCATAGCACAGACTTATGCATGATGTAATCCATCGTGCAATAGTCCGCTTCGCTGCAGGTCTGCCAGAAGCAGCTTCAGCATAGGTGACAAACAGCTAGCGAACCTCTTCACAAATTTCTGCCGTCCTCTCCTTATAATAGGAGACAGCACGTCTCAGGTCCAGAGTATTGAGCCTGTACTCGGCGTCCGAGGTGTAATTAGGATAATACACTGGCAGAGTCAACACCTGGTTAAGGTGAAACTCTGACACCATCTTTGGAAGGAATTTCAGGTGGGGTCACAGGACAACTTTGTCCCTGTGGAAGACCAGATAAGGGGAGTCCACCGAAAGCGCCTGGAGCTCCCCAGCCCTTCTGGCTGACGTGATAACCACCAAGAAGGCCATCTTCCATGACAAGTGTGACAATGCACACTTGTGCATTGGTTCGAATGGCTTGCCCATGAGCTTAGCCAGTACCAGCAGTAGATCCCATGGAGGTGGAGGTTCACGCACCAGAGGGGCGCTGTTGGTGCTGCTGGACTGCAGGGAAAGAATGCCGAAAAGACTTCTTCTACTGCTGGCTCTTGCCTGAAGAACCCTTGTCAGAAGTGGCGTCCAAGGTGGCATTGGACTGCTCTATGCACTGTGGGTGACCGGCCACTCTAGGACCGAACAAGTCGGTCGCAAGAAAAGGCACGTCAGCAAGCTTATGCTGAGTATCTGCCGGAAAGGAGGAAAGCCTCAGCCAAGCCCTGCAGTGAGAGGTCACTGCGGCATCCATCAAGCAGGCACAGGAATCCCCAATGTTCAGGACTGTCTGGAGCTGCTGTTTGGCAACAGCATGGCCCTGGTCACAGACTTGTTTGACCGTGGTCTGCATGTCCGTGGGGAGATGAGGGAGGACTTCGTCTAATAACCGGGAAGGGCATGAGAGAAGTGTGCCATGATGACAGCTGAGCTGGCCTGACGAAGGCCCAAGAAGGAAGCCACATAGACCTTCCGTGTGGAGTGGTCCATATTTTTGGACTCTTTGTCTGGAGGTCAGTCAGTGTTGGCCGAACTGCCAGTACACCTGAACACAGAGGCAGTCACCAGGCTCTCGGCCGAAGGGTGCTCTGTGAACCCCGCAAGGGACCCCATGGGCACTGCATACTTGTGGGCCATGCGGGCAGATGGTGCTGGACATGTGGCAGGGCGTTGCCAAAGTTCGAGGGCTGGGCCAATGATGGCTTCGGCCACAGGGAAGGCCTCCGTCGGGGTACTCTGCCTTTTTCTGGATAGATTCCAGGGATATTCCGGTGGAGTCAGAAATGAGACAGAGAATCCCTTGGAAGGAGGAAGGGCCTCCCTCCATCCCTGTGCCAACAGATGACTCATCATCCCCAGGATGAGAGTGAAGCCTGGTGGCATCCGAGTCCAAAGAGTCGGGGTACAATGGCCTGCCATCAAAATCACCCTCTATCTGCCGAGAGCAGTCTGGGGTGACTGTGACTGACAGACATAGGGGAAATCCAGTGTCCTGTCAATCCTCTTTCGAGGTAGCCCCTCCCACGGGCTGTTTAGGCGGCGGTTCCACCCGAATAAGTGTAGAGACCGGAATAGGCCGAACCGGGAGACAGGCCGGCCCCACGGTTGGAGGAACCGAGGATTTCGGTTCCGGAGGAGTCAGTTTCAGCCTGGGAGGCGAAAGCCAAGTAATGACCAGGGTGGCTGGTGGAGCCGACTTCTGCCCAGTCAGAATCAGCTGCTGCCACATAAAGTCCTCATAGCGCCGACGGAGTTTCCGTTGGAGCCTCTCCTCTTCTGAGGAGGATGAGGATGACCTGTGGCGTTTGCCTCTTCTAAGAGTACTTATGGCTCTTCCTCAGACGATTGTCCGAGGGGGTTCTGGACCTCGACCGAGATCAGGCAGGCTGACTCGGTTGATCGGGAGACACCGGGGGAATCAGTGAAACCCGGGGTTCCGGAACCGGATCCTTAATGGGGACACCAGCTGGCTGGGTCTCCTCATCAGGAAACACTAGTACCGGAGTCCTTTCTAAGGAGTTGTAGACTGGGGCCGGCGACAGCGGATCAATAGGGTCGAGGATAATCTCGACCTCATTGACCGCTTCCTTGGTCGTCTGGCCAGACGGAAGGTCCATAAAGCCTGCGCCGAGGAGGCGATCTCGACCAAGGTCCAGACCGCATGCTCCTGGGACTGAGACCTCTCTCAGTCCCAAGACCGCCTTCATCAAGATGAAGATGAAGAAGATTCTTTTTTCCTCTTCCGAGGGCGGGAGAAGTGCGAGCCCGAGGGCGCCTCACCCCGGGTGGGGAGAGACTGGCACAACTCCTTGAACGAACCAGTAAAGGTGAAGCCCAGGTTCAGTGGAACGGAGAAGCTTCAATTAGCCAAAGCACGAGCGGCTTCTTCTTCGAACACCTGCATGCATTCCAGCTGCTCGGCGGAGCCTGAGGCCGCGGAAACCGCTCACCTAGCCTTCTTGGACTTCACCGAAGGGTTCCTTTTCTCCAGTCTCCCCAATTTCAGGTGTGCCATGCGGTCGTCCAGGATGTTGGAATGGAAGGCCAAGCAGTAACTGCAGGACGAAGTCTCATGGCCGACACCCAGGCAGTAGACGCACGTGAGACGGGGATCGGTGCTTGACATCTTTTGGCTGCAAGGACACTGGCGAAATCTCGGGGAAGATTTCTTCTCCATGATCGAAGACGCAAATGCGCGATCGCTAACTCGAATGAGTTTTAATTTCGGTAACACCGAAGATTTGAAAGCCAGGGCCTATGAAATGCGAGAGCACGAGGAAGGCAACCTGAATCATCCAACGGAAAGGAAGATCTGGTGTCACGGAGCGCAGCCGAGGAATATACCACCCGGGTGGGTGGGAGGAGCCAGCTTGAAGACTTCCAGCAAGATTTAAGGGGGAAAGGGACATGCCAATAAGTGTGGATAGAACAACGTATCCACACTCCTAGAAAATAAGTTTAAAAAAAAAATAATAAAAGAGGGGATGTGCTACTGTGCACCAAATACTGGCCACAGTATCACTTCCAACTGACAAACAACTGGTGCAGCACCTACTTTTAACATAATAAATCATTTCCAAAGTTTTAAAATGTCTTTTACTTATGTAATAGTCAAAGTATAAGTGTGCTCCAGGGCACTGGGTGCCAAAATCCAGTATACAATACAGGACAGCAAAGGGAACGGGCACTCAACCTCTGGTTTGTGCAGATAGCACTAGACTTCTCACAGTAATCTTCCACCACGTGCTTTTTATTTTGGTGAATACATATGCAAAAACTCACTCTATTAACAAATAGATCACTAAATGGCATACAGGAATGCCAGATTGTGCAAAACCTAACGTTTCACAAATAAAAAGCATGTGACCGAACTTTATCGTGAGGACAGAGTCGAGTGCTATCTGCACAAACGAGGAGGTGAGTACCAATTCCGCTTCCTGTCATGTTTCTCACTTTTATAAACCATTTTTTGTAGCAAAACACATTTTATAAGCACAATAAGACACACCATTATGTTAGTTATGCTTGAATAAATGCACTTCTGGGGACAGAGGGCACTACACCCCCAGACATTGGTTTATGCCAGCATAACTAACATCCCTTCATGTCTTACTACTTACTTAATCACACACTCACTGTACGTTATATCTTTATGGAGTCAGCATGGTGGTTTAGTGGACTACTGAAGAACACTAGCCTGCTGCATTGCAAAGGATTAATGTTAGAATTTCAGCACCTCAGGAGCTGCAATGACAAGCACATTTTTTTTTAAATTTAGTATGCTTTCTCATCATGGCTCCACCGAAGGCTCAGCCCCAGCTTCTCCCTGGACCCCCACCTCACCCTGGGACTTACTTCTTGGTGATACCTCCTGGCTTACCACCAAGGGCGGGGCCATCGGGCTGGTGCAGACCTTCATGACGGCGGTACAAGGGTGCTGGCAGGGAACACTTACCAGCATTGCCTCCCTGGCTTGCCCCCGAGGACAAACATGGAGCCGAGCCATCCAGAATGGACACTGATGCTAGGTTGCTGGTAGAGTGCCACAGTGGTGATTGGGGCCGGAGGAGCAGGGCGTCGTTAATGATGACTGCGAGGATTTTTTTTGGAAGACCCACAGGGCGCATGGCGTGCAATCATGTAAGGCACCTAAGCAATGACATCTGGCCCAGCCTACCCACCCTCCCCCTCCACAGCATCTAGGCTTCGGGAGCTGCTGGTCCCCAGCCTCCACCATGGGTCAGATGCGCACCGATAGCTCCTCCCCTCCGAAGAAGAGAGCAATCCTAGGGATGCTCAATCCCTCCTTCCCCCTGGCCGGCCCTCTGATTCTTGGGTCCGCTCCAAACCCGAGATGTCAGCGTTGCAGATGGACACCCTACCGCTGCACCAGCGGACCGGCAC
Source organism: Neoceratodus forsteri (assembly GCA_016271365.2). NCBI lineage: Eukaryota > Metazoa > Chordata > Ceratodontiformes > Ceratodontidae > Neoceratodus > Neoceratodus forsteri. Next base: position 244,908,537 of record CM028134.1, read on the forward strand.
AACAAGCACAATAAATATTTTCTGGGGATTATGTTTTCTGCTGCTGCAAAAAAAAAAAAATCATAAAAAAATGACTAACAATGCAGCAGATTGGGCTAGAAGACTGAAGGGAGACAGTTAACTCCATATACAGGCTGGTACAAACCTCCTGGACAAAACCCAATACAGAAATTATGTAAGTGTAACATCTGTCACTGTACAAGAAATAGATAATGTTTAGGAATGTAATGTAAGCACCATACAAGCTTATGTGGGTTAATACATAGCAGAAACCACCACATGCAATGTATATCATGCTGAGCAAATCTTTTAATAGGAGGCAGTATAGTGGTTAAGGGCACTGAGCTACAAACCTGGAGACCTGGTTTTGAATCCCATCAGCCCCCAATTGCATACTGTATGAACCTAAACAAGTCACTTAACTTCCTTGTGTTCCCAGGCCATACCTGGAAACAAGCTCCAGCTTAGTGTGCCTTTCCTGGTTAAACAATTTCCCCACCTATTAAAACATATTTACAAAAAAAAGAATTTCAGCACCTCTGAATTGGTTCTCATGGAGAACTGGGGCATGTGACATGTTTCCAAATTATCACTGTGACAGGGAAGAGGGCCATTTTTTTTAGTTTTTTCTTTCACTTTTTTTAAAAGGCCTACAAGTGTTACTTTACATAACTTTTCAAAACATTCCACACAAAAAACATACACCTTTAAACCCCTGTATACAAAGCATTGCAAGTCACCTGTATAGATTATGGTAGCTTGGGAAGAGGGCCACTGACATCAGTGAGAGAAACAGCAGTTGGCCATAATACATACGTAGAATGTGATGGTAGATAAGGGCCGCTGGGCCCACCCAGTCTGCCCAACTGTGTAGGTGGGTTTTATGTATTACTGTTATTATTATGCTCTCTAGCCTATCCCCACGTGCATATCCCAGGCATTTATGAATCCATTTACTGTTTTGGCCCCCACCACCTCCTCTGGATGGTTATTCCGGGTATCCACCACCCTCTCTGTGAAAAAGTGCTTCCTCACATCCCTTCTGAATTTACCCCCCCAATCAGCTTCATATTACGCCCTCTTGTTTTATAGCACCCTTTCCTCTGAAAGATGCTCTCTCCCTCTACCTTATTTACCCTGTAAGGTATCTGAAGGTTTCCATCATATCCTCCTCTCCTCCAAGGGTGTATATATTCAACTACCTAAGTCTTTCCTTGTGGGACTTCCGATACAAACACTGCACCATTTTGGTAGCCTTTCTCCGGATCGCCTTCACTCTGTCTGTCTTTTCTGAGATGCGATCTCCAGAACTGTACACAATATTCAAAGTGGGGTGCTACAAGTGATTTATACAGAGGCATAATCACCTCTGTATTTCTACTGGAGATACCCATACCTATGCAGCCCAGCATCCCACTAGCCCTCCCGACTGTCTTATCACACTGCCTTGCCACCTTCAGGTCATCCGATATTATTACCCCTAGGTCTCTTTCCTGCTTGGTCTTTGTCAGTATCACTCATCAGTATCTTGTACTCCGTTCCTGGGTTCCTATGGCCTAGATACATTAGTTTGCACTTTTTTTGCATTAAATCTTAGCTGCCATACCCTTGACCACTCTTCCAATCTGTTTAAATCCCTTCACATTCTATCCACCCCCAGGTGTGTCCACTCTGCTACAGATCTTGGAGTCATCTGTAGACAGGCAGACCTTCCCTTCCAGTTCTTCCGCTATGTCGTTTATGAATATATTGACTAGGACTGATCTCAACACTGATCCCTGTGGAAAACCACTAGTCACCCTCCTCTCCTTTAAGCACATTCCATTTACCACTACTCTTTGTGCCCTATCTACCAACCAGTCTCCTATCCATGTTACCACCTTATTATTCCGGTAGGCCACATCCACTGCACCTCCCTGGTCTAGTACCTTTGTTACCCAGTCAAAGAAGAGTCAGTGGCTCAGCAGGTAGCACACTCACCTCTGAGGCCAGGAGATCAGAAGGCTGTGGATTCTATCCCCACACCAGGCACTTGGGTTAATATCCCAATATTGACACTGTAGTGCAGCATGAGGGGGGTGCTGCACTCCTGAGGTGCCGTCCTTCGGATGAGATGTTAAACCGAGGTCCCATCTGCCTGTTCTGGTGGTAGTTCAGGTGGATGTTAAAGATCCCATGGCACTTCTCCAAAAAGAGATGGGGAATTTCCCCGGTGCCCTGGCCAAATTTCCCCCCATTCACTAAAACTACCACTAACAGCTTAATCTGGTTCAAGGTCCATTGGCATTCACCTGTATTCCCCTCCCCCGGGTCGTGCCTGAAAATAGGCAGAATTTGTCTAGCGCACTTACCCGGTCAACAAAGAATAAATAAATATCTGATTTATTTGCTATGACCTTCCCTCTGTGAAAGTATCCTGTCTTGGGTTCAACAATCTGTTGGAATCACGATATTCCCACAATCTTTTCCTTCAATAATGTTACTACCAGCTTACAGACCACCAATGTCAGACTGACAAGCCTATAATTGCTTGCCTCTTCCTTGCTGCCACTTTTGTAAAGTTTGTTTATTTTGAAACTGCATATTATAGGTAACGGGGGGGGACTTTTTTTTCAGTGGGTTCATAGAGCAACTGGTTTCCACATGGCCACTGTATTTCAATGTCTTGTCCAGGACTGTAAGGTCCTGAATGTTTTTCCACTTCTTCTGCAAGCAGCTGTCACTGAATGTAGTAGCAATTTTAACCTTAAAAGACAACACCTGTCATCCTAGCACAACACCCCCAAACTACAACCCCATGATTAGGCTTTTAAGTCCAAAATAATAATGTGTTACCTCTGAGGCTTACAACATAGCTTGATGTACCAGTCATAATAATGTAAACATATTCTGCACTGTGCAGCACCATTTCACTTTCTCAGTGTAGTGCGGTGCTGCTCACTGTATCACTTTATACAGCGAGCAGTGCCACATTGAGAATGTGCAATGGCACCGCACAGCTCGGGATGTGTTTTACATTATGGCTGGAACTATCAGGCTTATTTTAACAAAGAAGTAACTAAAGTATTACTTTTGGCTCAAAGACCAATCGGTTGTAGTTTGGGAAGGAGGAGAGGTGTTGTCCTTTAAAGTTAAGACATGGGAATTCAAAAAGACAGATTTGGGAAGAAGTAAATGCAGATATTCACTGATGTATTTGCTGATACACTAACAGAATTTTTGTGACTTATGAGCAACATACAGTATGTGGGCTGAACAACATTTCTGGGGATGAAGTTAATGTAATGCAAAACTGAGAATGTCTCAATTGATAGTGGTACGACTGAATTTCTGACTGCTGCACAAGCCACTTGCAGAACTAGTGCTGCAACAACAATGGCAGAAGCCTCCTTTGGTTGGCAAAAATGGGACCTATGGCAGCTGTAACCATTAGCAGATGTGACCTGCTGCTTCCACACTTCCCCAGTTAGGAAGAGGTATTGTTTTTCTAGGTGCACCACTGAACACATATTAAAAGTATAATGACCGTGAATCCTAAAAAGATAGAAGTTGACGGCAGAAGGAGACCACTAGGTTCATCTAGTCTGCCCATTTGTTTTAGACCTGTTTTGACACTCTAGTTGGCCTTTGTAGTGAGGGCTATCCTTGCACTGGTAGTGGAGTGGGAAGCTGACCATGTCAAATGTTGACAATACAGTCAATGTTTGAATTTCAGTTGCACTACTCTTCATTTTACAAGGGAAAGATTCAGGTACATGCTGGCAAAAAAACAAACAGTGGGCACATAAGAGTACCAATTGTAAGAGCCCTTGCAGTTTCTCTACATCTTTCTAGAGTCAGTCTCTTCCAGAGAACCACACTCTGCTCTTAGGAGTGGGGTACCGGGACAAAAAGGAAACCAGAACTTTTTGGGCCAACGATGTACTGCGGTACATGGAACCAACATACTGCACCATGTGCATTCCTGCAGTACAGTATATATACAGCGTCACTGGCCCTCGCCAACTCAGTTCCTTTTCCTTGCTATCAGAATGCACAACTTTCCTTGGCAGAACTAGAACTGTATTGTTCCATTAAATAACATTTCGTCTAGTTTGTTGTGTAATTCTAATTAGCCTTTTTTACTTTACAACTAAATTTAATGCCATTTCCCAGTCTATTTAAAATTTCAATCAGCATGATTGTTTTTGTCCTAATGCTGTGTAGCCTGTCTTCATTCATTTGAAGACTGTTATTTAGGTAAGACTGTTTAAATCTTTTTTTTTTTTTATTTTGCTGTGGCGATTTCTATTAATAACATTCATTCCTCATGCTTGAAATGTCTCAGTGTGAGAAGGATGTACATCTTTATTCTCACTGCTAATCAATGTCCAGCTAGGCCTCTTAGTATAGACTTGCCTGAATAGGGTCCTCTGAGCAGCCCTACAAGAAAAAGAAACAATGTCATTCCTGGTCACAGTTGGCATCAGCCCCTTGGGACCATTCGACCTTGTCATCTCATAAGTTAACAGACAGAAGACAGAGTGGTGGTTAACAGCATTCACTGTAATGAGGGTAGAGTGACCAGTGGGTTACCACAGGGCTCAGTTCTGGCACCAATCCTAGTCAATGTCTTCATAGGAGACACTTCAGATGAACTGGAAGGGAAGCCTTTATGCAAATGTATGATACCACAATCTGCAACTGGATGGACACTCAGGAGGGGGTGGACAGAATGCACAGTGTTCTCTGGAAACTTGGGAAGTGGGCAAAAGTATGGCAATTGGGGTTTAATGCCAAAATGTTCACAATCATGCACCTAGGGCATAAGAACCCAGTAGGTGAGTAATGGAGGGGGAGAGGTGTTGGCAGTCACAAAACAGGAACGGGACCTTGCAGTTATCATACCTGAGGACCTCAAGCTGGTAGGACAGTGTGACAAAGCACTGAATGGGACTATTGGATGCTGGGGTACATAGGGAGGGGAATCTCCAGCAGGAGGAGGGAGGTGATGTTCCCACTGTATTAATCACTGGTGAGGCACTGCCTGGAGTACTGTGTACAGTTTTGGATACTGCACATCAGAATGGACATAGATAGAGTGGAGACTGTCCAGAGGAAGGCAACTAAAACAGTGCAGGGTTTGCACAAGAAGCCCTATGAGAAGAGACTGAGGGATCACATGTACATGCTGGAGGAGAGGAGACAGAAGGCAGAGATGACATGACAGAGACCCACAAGTACCTCACAAGGGTGAACAAGGTGCTGAGGGAGTCTCTTTCATATCACAAACAGCACCAGAACCAGTGGATATATAAAGAAGCTGGGGGGGGGGGTCACATGATGGCTGCCTAAGAGAGATCAGCATCTCCCCACCTCTCCCTACCAAATGCGAATATTTCCTCATTTTTTAATTATTCCTAGCACTCAAAAACGCGTTAATTTAGTGGGTTAACTGAGACTGCACTGCTGCGGATCCACTTTTGGCAAAGTTTACCTGCTAAAATGGATGCAGAGATGAAGAATACTCCTCCGTCCCATACCTCCTCTGATGCCCAAAAAAGACAAGGCTTCCAAGAGGCCCAGACACCAGGTTGCCGCAATGAACAAGTCCCCATCAGCAGGAACCACACTGGCCGAGGAAACGATTTCTAGAAACCATGAAGCCCTTCAAAGAAACAGTCTCCGCTCTCATAGGAGAGCTGAAATGTTTACAATCGTCAGTTGACTCCCTTTCCACCAGGATGACTGACTCTGAAGGGCATTTATCCTCTGTGGAGAAGTGGAAAGAAAAACTGGAACCCGACATGTCAGCTCTGCGCCATAAGCTCCGTCGCCTCGAAGACAAGCTGGAAAATCTCGAGGGACGGAGCAGACGCAATAATTTAATTCTATTTAGATTACCCAAAAAAGAGGAAGGTAACAACCCGTTCATTTTCATTCAAAATTGTTGTGACCATGTGGAAGGCCCTTCTCCTAATGGCCCCACCTATATCGTGGAACGAGCTAACCCCTTGCTGCACCCACCACTTCCTGCAGGAGCCCCTCTACGACCACTAATCTTCTAGCTGTTAAACGTTTTGGACAAACAGAATATTTTGTCCAAGACCAGAGACTTAAAAGAACTTAGTTGGGAAGGGCATCATCTACATTTAGTGCAAGACCTGCCTGAATCTGTGCGGGCCAAGAGACAGAAGCTGCACCCCATAGTTTTGAAATTATTTGCTGGAGGGAAGCCCTACCAAGTTTGATACCCTGCCACACTACAGGTAAAACATGCAGACCAATGGAAATCATTTGAGACTCCGGCGCAAGCGGCATCAGAGCTCAAGAATCTGCTCCCAGATGTGTTCAAGTGGAGCCTGTTTCTTATTCTGCCCTTGCAATTGCTGTCTGAGTTTAAGTAAAATACAGTAAATGTTCTGCTGTTTTGCTCCTTAACTGAGCTGCATGTTCGCTATGGCACCTTAACCTACGACTTGTGTATTCCTGGCTTGAACCTGGATCATTGGACTTCCCTCTTCCGTAGGAGTAGGCACATATCACAGGAGTTTATGCCTGTGCCATGTCCCCCACGCGTCTCACACAAACAGCAGCAATCGGACTGGTGTTTTTTTTTTTTGGGGTCTAGCCTTTTTTTTGTTAGCTCCGGGGGGCACTCAGGATTCAGTACTAAATGTGGAATGAGCTTGTGACCTTGCTGCCTATACCATGTCTCTGGCCCAAAGGGCCCTCCGTGGTCTAATGAATGGGATGGGTCTAACAGATGTATGGTGAATCCTTAAACCTACAGCTAGGCAGTACACTTTCTACTCCCCTCTTCATAAAACGTATTGAAGATTTGATTATTTCCTCATCACCTCATGCTGCTTGCCAGGCATCCTAGCAGCAGATATTCACCCAAGAGAGCTTTCCGATCACTCACCCATCAGCATTACCTTCCTACTGGGTCCGGGTGTGCGCCAAGATACTTTATGGCACCTCAATGCCCAATCGCTACAAACTCCAGACTCTCTATCTCACATCCAACAATTTATCACCACTTTTCTGAATTCTAATAAAGGCTCGGTGAGCAGGGTAGACACAGTTTGGGCGATGCTTAAATGTGCCCTGAGAGGTAAGTTTATTTGACTCTCAGTCACTGGGCCTGGAAGGGCAGGGTGCAACTAGAGAAGATTTTAAATGAGATCCACTATCTGGAACACTCCCTGACTCGCTCCTCTCAAGACACTGATAGCATTACCTACAAGCTCAATAAGCTGACATTCTGGCACAAAAAGCTGAACTAGCCTTACACCGCACCAAACGGAAATACATGGAAGCCAAGGAAAAAGCTGGGAAACTTCTTGCTTACGGTTTAAGGCAAGCAGAGACAGCTAAATGTATCCCAGGTCTCCGACCTAACCCCGATGCCTCAGTTACAACCAATCCTAGGGAGATGGCTTCAATTTTTGGTGCTTATTTGCAAAATCTTTCTGCTACAGACCCACGTTGTAATCCCACTGCAGAATCCATCTCAGCCTATCTGGACTCAGTGATTCTCCCAACATGACACCCTCCCTCTGTAGCACACTTAAGTGCACCAATAACACTAACCAAAGTGAAGAGGGTTATTGGGCAACTGCCTCCTGATAAACCAACAGGTCCAGATGGATTGACCAATAACATTTACAAGGCATGTACTCCCAGGTAGCTCCACTGTTAGTGGACGTTTTCAATGCTTGGTTCTGACGGAATTAGTGACACCCTCTTTTTAGAAGCGTTAATCAGTCTTATACCGAAACCTGGCAAGAACCCCTTTTTGGTGTAGAACTACTATCTGATATTTTTATTAAATTCAGACATCAAAATTATTTCCAAAATTTTAGCCACTCGTTTAGCTTCAGTGATGGGAGCTGTCATTGGCTAGGAACAGGTTGGTTTTATGTCAGGCAAATTTTCAGGATACCATCTCACTTCTGCATTTGCTTTCCATGTCTGGGGATGCCAGATCTCCTATGGCTCTGGTCTCCCTAGACACGGAAAAGACCTTTGATCAAGTCGCATTGGACTTTTTATTTGAAACATTACACTGATTTGGCGTTCCCACAGACTTCATCAAATGGATTCAAATTTTGTATTCAAAACCTTCCGCTAAGGTTTGGTGCAATGGATGTTTATCTGCCTCCTTCCCCATGCAACATGGCACCCATCAGGGCTGCCCACTTTCACCCCTTCTTTTTAACTTTTACCTAGAACCACTGATATGAAGGCTTGGTAATTTACCTATCCTTCAGGGCATCCCAGTAGGAAGTAAAAGATACACCCTCTCTGTTTATGCAGATGACCTTCTCCTTCATTTAGAAAATCCCCACATTTCCATTCCGATTTTACTTCAGGAGATGACTAGTTTTTCCAGGGTCTTCTTTTACAAATAGAACCTTTCTAAGTCCAAAGTTTTCCTGCTAAACTCCAGAGTTCCAAAAAGTGATATCCTTGGCTCGGGACTCTCATGGGAACCTAGGGTATTGATTTACCTGGAATAAAAGTCTCCTGCTCCGTCCCAACTATGATTAAAGAAAATTTATCCAGTTTACTCAATATTCTTTAACTAGATCTAGACAGATAGTCTGCACTCCCATTGTCCTTATGGGGTTGGATCAGCATTCTTAAAATGAATGTCCTACCTCGATTGTCATACTTACTAGGCATGCTGGGCTTCAAACTGTCTTTTGCAAGGTATATCTTCTGTTACTGCTTTATTTTTCTCTGTAGCAAAGTGTTTCTTACAGGGTATATCTTCTGTGAAATTATTACAGCTGGTGCTTAAATTTTTTTGACTTTTTATCATTAGGCTAAGCAAAATTACTGTTTGCCCCTATTTTATTTATTTATTTTTTGCTGAAAAGGTTTTTTTTGTCTCAGAGGTGTTGCAGTCTCCTTCTCACATTGAAGACAGGGAGAGGGAAAAAGCAGCCACAGCTTCCTTGAATCAAGAAGGTTATTTTCTAGACTACACTGAACTGAATTATTACTTTTTAGACCTGTGCAAGTAACTAGTATTGATTCTGTTTTTGGGGTGGACTTTTCTTAGTTTTAACTTTAATTTGCCTGGGAGGAACTGTAGCTGGGAGATATTTGCAGTCAGTTGTGACTAGACCTGTTACTTAGCCTTTGTGAAATAGGTGTCTGAAAGGAAGGAAGGAAGGCACTCTCCGGGGTGGAGGGTAAGAGTTGTAGGTAACTGTTTCTGGACAGCATAGGTAAGGTGCCTGCCCAGTGCCAAGGTTTGAAGGGACAGGAAACAAATCCTCAGGATCATGGGAGCAGCGGCAAGGGGGAGGGAGCTGGATGTCATTATCCACCTAGGGACGAATGACCTGGCTGAGAATGGGATCAGAGCAGTGCAACAGGAGTTTGTGGAGTTGGGGAGGGACCTTAGACAAGTAGCACACACGGTAACTTTCTCGGAAGTGCTACCTGTCTATGGCATGGATAAGGGTAGTTCAGCAACATGGGATTCAATGACTGGTTGAAAAGCTTGTGCAGAGCTCAGGGATTTGGCTGCACTGGGGACTGGGGCTCTACCTGGAGGGATGCATGCCTATACAGACGCGATGGTCTGCATCTATCCTGGAGGGGAACCAGGATCCTAGGTGATAGGTTTAAATGCTTCAGTGGCAAGCATTTAAACTAGCCAAGGGGGGAGACACTGAAGAGAAGAAGGAAATCCTAGCCCCCCAAAAAAAATCAGGGTAGTTAGTGAGGTAAACACCAAAATAGAGCAGTCGATAGGGAGAAGGGCAGGGGTAAATGGAGAAAAAGACAAAGGCAGTAGGGACAGGGATGGGGCAAAAAGAAATAAAGCCATAAAAAATGGAGGGTAATGAGTACCAATATCCGTAGTCTAGGTAAAAAGCTCCCTGAAATGGTGGCCTTGATGGAAGAGGGATGCCTGGATATTGTAGCAGTCACAGAAACATGGTACACAGAGAACCATGACTGGGATGTCAACGTACCAGGGTACACAATCTACAGGAGGGAGAGGGAAGGAAGAAGAAGAGGAGGAGGAGTAGCTCTCTATATAAGGGAAGGGATAAAAACAACAGAACTAAAGGGTAAACAGGGAGGAGACGAGGTGCTGTGGGTCACCCTGAAGACTGGCAAAGGCTCCACAATCCACACGGGGTTGTATACAGACCCCCGTCTCAGGGAGAGGAAATGGACAAGGAAATGACAGAAGGCATCCTTGGGATGGCAGAGAAAGGGGAGATATTGCTGATGGGGGACCTGAATATGCCAGATGTTGACTGGAGCACCTTTGCTGCAGCCACATCCGAGAGCAGGGCCATTCTCGATGCCCTACAGGGGGCATGCCTCAGACAGCTAGTTTTGGAACCCACTTGGGAGAGAGCAATCTTAGACCTGGTACTCGCAAATGGGGATTGAGAGAGGATCTCTGATCTTGAAGTGGGTAGTCATGTGGGAACAAGCGACCACCAAACAGTGTGGTTCACGATAAACTTAGCTGTAGAGTCAAGCCACACAAAAGTGAAGGTACTGGACTTCAGGAGGTCTGATTTTGACAAAATGGGAGAGTGCCTCAGAAAAGCACTAGCAAACAGGCAAGAAGGTGGGGTGGAGCAACAATGGGGAAACATCAAAACCACCATCACAGGGGCAACAAGTCTTTGTGTGAAGCAAATAAACAAATCAAAATGAAAGAAAAAAACATTATGGTTCGCAAAAGAAGTGGCGGGGAAGGTAAGGGAAAAAAAGATAGCATTCAGGAAGTATAAGGAAACACAGAAGGAGCAGGACAGAGAACTGTATCAGTTAAAGCAGAAGGAAGCGGGTAAGGCAGTCAGAATAGCAAAGGCCCAAACCGAGGAGAAGATAGCCAACTCAGTTAAGAAGGGGGATAAAACCTTTTATAGGTACATTAGGGAGCAAAGAAAGACTAAGGCAGGGATACTGAGGCTGAACAAAGAGGAAGGTGGTTGGGCAGACAGCAACAGTGAAAAAGCAGGGATACTGAACGAGTACTTCTGCTCAGTATTCACAATGGAAAAGCAGGGGGAAATACCTAATCCAGTCAACAGAAGCACTCTGGATAGGAGGGTTGATATCAGTACTTTCACAGGAGAAAGGGTTCTGAAAGAACTCTTAAAACTGCAGGTGGATAAAGCAATAGGGCCTGCTGGGATTCACCCCAGAATTTTAAAAGAACTAAGGGAAGAACTAGTAACACCACTGACTACCCTTTTTAATAAATCATGGGAGGATGGGGTGGTACCTGAGGACTGGAGGAGGGTGGATGTGATTCCCCTTCACAAAACTGGGAGCAAAACAGAGGCAGGAAACTACAGACCTGTCAGTTTGACCTCAGTGGTAGGGAAAATGATGGAATCACTTCTGAAGGAAAGAATTGTTGAGTACCTAGAGGCCAGTGGGGCACAGGACCCAAGGCAGCATGGATTCACAGCGGAAAGGTCATGTCAGGCAAATCTAATTGATTTCTTTGACTGGGTGACCAAAGCAATAGACCAGGGAGGGGCTGTGGACATGGCCTACCTAGACTTTGGCAAGGCATTTGACACAGTCCAGCACAAAAGATTAATAAACAAATTAGCCAGCCTGGGAGTGGGTCCTAGGGTGGTAGCCTGGGTAAAACACTGGTTGGACAACAGGACACAGCGGGTAATAGTAAATGGAGTTCACAGTGAAGAAAGGAGGGTTACTAGTGGGCAACGCAGGGTTCAGTACTTGGGGCCGGTCCTTTTTAATGTCTTTATAAGTGACATTGCAGAAGGACTGAAAGGGAAAGTATGTCTCTTTGCAGATGACACAAAGATCTGCAACAAGGTTGATACACAAGGTGGGGTGGAAAGGATGAAAAGGGACTTGGCAAGGTTGGAGGAATGCTCAAATGTATGGCAGCTTAGATTCAATGCAAAGAAGTGCAAAGTAATGCATCTGGGAAACAAAACCCCAGGGGAAGAGTACACAATGGGGGTGTGAGATGCTGACAACAACAAAAATGGAAAGGGACCTGGGGGTAGTCATATCAGAGGACCTAAAGGTGGGCCAGCAATGTGAGAAGGCAGTAAGGAGGGCTGGGGGGCTACTGGGATGCATAGGGAGAGGCATCACCAGTAGAAAACAGGAAGTTGTTGGCCCTCTGTACAGACAGTTGGTAAGACCACATCTGGAGTACTGTGTACAGTTCTGGAGACCCCATCTCCGCAAAGAAATAGCCAGGGTGGAGGCTGTCCAGAGGAGGGCAACAAAAATGATGCAGGGTCTGCATCAGAAGACATATGAAGAAAGACTAAAGAT